>OY284417.1:23578910-24800910 GCA_958301585.1 Merodon equestris | reverse complement strand
CAGTTGGCGCGACTTCAGTTCTAGCCTATAAAGTCAAATCTTGTGTGGTTCCTCCTTGGTAAAATAGCTGCCCGAGGTCGCAAAATTAGCAAGTACAAGAAATTTGAAAATTGTATGTAATTTCACATTAGTGCTAATGGTCGATCCCGTTTCTCGGCTTGAGAGCTACTTTCTTGACTGTATTTTGAGTTAAGCAGTTGGCGCGACTTCAGTTCTAGCCTATAAAGTCAAATCTAGTGTGGTTCCTCTATGGTAACATAGCTGCCCGAGGTCGCAAAGTTAGCAAGTACAAGAAATTTGAAAATTGTATGTAATTTCACATTAGTGCTTATGGTCGATCCCGTTTCTCGGCTTGAGAGCTTCTTTCTTGACTGTATTTTGAGTTAAGCAGTTGGCGCGACTTCAGTTCTAGCCTATAAAGTCAAATCTAGTGTGGTTCCTCCATGGTAACATAGCTGCCCGAGGTCGCAAAGTTAGCAAGTACAAGAAATTTGAAAATTGTATGTAATTTCACACTAGTGCTTATGGTCGATCCCGTTTCTCGGCTTGAGAGCTACTTTCTTGACTGTGTTTTGAGTTAAGCAGTTGGCGCGACTTCAGTTCTAGCCTATAAAGTCAAATCTAGTGTGGTTCCTCCATGGTAACATAGCTGCCCGAGGTCGCAAAGTTAGCAAGTACAAGAAATTTGAAAATTGTATGTAATTTCACGGTAGTGCTTATGGTCGATCCCGTTTTTCGGCTTGAGAGCTACTTTCTTGACTGTATTTTGAGTTAAGCAGTTGGCGCGACTTCAGTTCTAGCCTATATAGTCAAATCTTGTGTAGTTCCTCCATGGTAACATAGCTGCCCGAGGTCGCAAAGTTAGCAAGTACAAGAAATTTGAAAATTGTATGTAATTTCACACTAGTGCTTATGGTCGATCCCGTTTCTCGGCTTGAGAGCTACTTTCTTGACTGTATTTTGAGTTAAGCAGTTGGCGCGACTTCAGTTCTAGCCTATATAGTCAAATCTTGTGTAGTTCCTCCATGGTAACATAGCTGCCCGAGGTCGCAAATTTAGCAAGTACAAGAAATTTGAAAATTGTATGTAATTTCACGGTAGTGCTTATGGTCGATCCCGTTTCTCGGCTTGAGAGCTACTTTCTTGACTGTATTTTGAGTTAAGCAGTTGGCGCGACTTCAGTTCTAGCCTATAAAGTCAAATCTTGTGTGGTTCCTCCATGGTAACATAGCTGCCCGAGGTCGCAAAGTTAGCAAGTACAAGAAATTTGAAAATTGTATGTAATTTCACACTAGTGCTTATGGTCGATCCCGTTTCTCGGCTTGAGAGCTACTTTCTTGACTGTATTTTGAGTTAAGCAGTTGGCGCGACTTCAGTTCTAGCCTATAAAGTCAAATCTTGTGTGGTTCCTTCATGGTAACATAGCTGCCCGAGGTCGCAAAGTTAGCAAGTACAAGAAATTTGAAAATTGTATGTAATTTCACGGTAGTGCTTATGGTCGATCCCGTTTCGCGGCTTGAGAGCTACTTTCTTGACTGTATTTTGAGTTAAGCAGTTGGCGCAACTTCAGTTCTAGCCTATAAAGTCAAATCTAGTGTGGTTCCTCTATGGTAACATAGCTGCCCGAGGTCGCAAAGTTAGCAAGTACAAGAAATTTGAAAATTGTATGTAATTTCACGGTAGTGCTTATGGTCGATCCCGTTTCTCGGCTTGAGAGCTACTTTTTTGACTGTATTTTGAGTTAAGCAGTTGGCGCGACTTCAGTTCTAGCCTATAAAGTCAAATCTTGTGTAGTTCCTCCATGGTAACATAGCTGCCCGAGGTCGCAAAGTTAGCAAGTACAAGAAATTTGAAAATTGTATGTAATTTCACATTAGTGCTTATGGTCGATCCCGTTTCTCGGCTTGAGAGCTTCTTTCTTGACTGTATTTTGAGTTAAGCAGTTGGCGCGACTTCAGTTCTAGCCTATAAAGTCAAATCTAGTGTGGTTCCTCCATGGTAACATAGCTGCCCGAGGTCGCAAAGTTAGCAAGTACAAGAAATTTGAAAATTGTATGTAATTTCACACTAGTGCTTATGGTCGATCCCGTTTCTCGGCTTGAGAGCTACTTTCTTGACTGTGTTTTGAGTTAAGCAGTTGGCGCGATTTCAGTTCTAGCCTATAAAGTCAAATCTAGTGTGGTTCCTCCATGGTAACATAGCTGCCCGAGGTCGCAAAGTTAGCAAGTACAAGAAATTTGAAAATTGTATGTAATTTCACACTAGTGCTTATGGTCGATCCCGTTTCTCGGCTTGAGAGCTACTTTCTTGACTGTATTTTGAGTTAAGCAGTTGGCGCGACTTCAGTTCTAGCCTATAAAGTCAAATCTTGTGTGGTTCCTCCATGGTAACATAGCTGCCCGAGGTCGCAAAGTTAGCAAGTACAAGAAATTTGAAAATTGTATGTAATTTCACACTAGTGCTTATGGTCGATCCCGTTTCTCGGCTTGAGAGCTACTTTCTTGACTGTATTTTGAGTTAAGCAGTTGGCGCGACTTCAGTTCTAGCCTATAAAGTCAAATCTAGTGTGGTTCCTCCATGGTAACATAGCTGCCCGAGGTCGCAAAGTTAGCAAGTACAAGAAATTTGAAAATTGTATGTAATTTCACGGTAGTGCTTATGGTCGATCCCGTTTCTCGGCTTGAGAGCTACTTTCTTGACTGTATTTGGAGTTAAGCAGTTGGCGCGACTTCAGTTCTAGCCTATAAAGTCAAATCTTGTGTGGTTCCTAAATGGTAACATAGCTGCCCGAGGTCGCAAAGTTAGCAAGTACAAGAAATTTGAAAATTGTATGTAATTTCACACTAGTGCTTATGGTCGATCCCGTTTCTCGGCTTGAGAGCTACTTTCTTGACTGTATTTTGAGTTAAGCAGTTGGCGCGACTTCAGTTCTAGCCTATAAAGTCAAATCTTGTGTAGTTCCTCCATGGTAACATAGCTGCCCGAGGTCGCAAAGTTAGCAAGTACAAGAAATTTGAAAATTGTATGTAATTTCACACTAGTGCTTATGGTCGATCCCGTTTCTCGGCTTGAGAGCTACTTTCTTGACCTTATTTTGAGTTAAGCAGTTGGCGCGACTTCAGTTCTAGCCTATAAAGTCAAATCTTGTGTAGTTCCTCCATGGTAACATAGCTGCCCGAGGTCGCAAAGTTAGCAAGTACAAGAAATTTGAAAATTGTATGTAATTTCACATTAGTGCTTATGGTCGATCCCGTTTCTCGGCTTGAGAGCTTCTTTCTTGACTGTATTTTGAGTTAAGCAGTTGGCGCGACTTCAGTTCTAGCCTATAAAGTCAAATCTAGTGTGGTTCCTCCATGGTAACATAGCTGCCCGAGGTCGCAAAGTTAGCAAGTACAAGAAATTTGAAAATTGTATGTAATTTCACACTAGTGCTTATGGTCGATCCCGTTTCTCGGCTTGAGAGCTACTTTCTTGACTGTATTTTGAGTTAAGCAGTTGGCGCGACTTCAGTTCTAGCCTATAAAGTCAAATCTTGTGTAGTTCCTCCATGGTAACATAGCTGCCCGAGGTCGCAAAGTTAGCAAGTACAAGAAATTTGAAAATTGTATGTAATTTCACATTAGTGCTTATGGTCGATCCCGTTTCTCGGCTTGAGAGCTTCTTTCTTGACTGTATTTTGAGTTAAGCAGTTGGCGCAACTTCAGTTCTAGCCTATAAAGTCAAATCTAGTGTGGTTCCTCCATGGTAACATAGCTGCCCGAGGTCGCAAAGTTAGCAAGTACAAGAAATTTGAAAATTGTATGTAATTTCACACTAGTGCTTATGGTCGATCCCGTTTCTCGGCTTGAGAGCTACTTTCTTGACTGTGTTTTGAGTTAAGCAGTTGGCGCGACTTCAGTTCTAGCCTATAAAGTCAAATCTAGTGTGGTTCCTCCATGGTAACATAGCTGCCCGAGGTCGCAAAGTTAGCAAGTACAAGAAATTTGAAAATTGTATGTAATTTCACGGTAGTGCTTATGGTCGATCCCGTTTCTCGGCTTGAGAGCTACTTTCTTGACTGTATTTTGAGTTAAGCAGTTGGCGCGACTTTAGTTCTAGCCTATAAAGTCAAATCTTGTGTGGTTCCTCCATGGTAACATAGCTGCCCGAGGTCGCAAAATTAGCAAGTACAAGAAATTTGAAAATTGTATGTAATTTCACGGTAGTGCTTATGGTCGATCCCGTTTCTCGGCTTGAGAGCTACTTTCTTGACTGTATTTTGAGTTAAGCAGTTGGCGCGACTTCAGTTCTAGCCTATAAAGTCAAATCTAGTCTGGTTCCTCCATGGTAACATAGCTGCCCGAGGTCACAAAGTTAGCAAGTACAAGAAATTTGAAAATTGTATGTAATTTCACACTAGTGCTTATGGTCGATCCCGTTTCTCGGCTTGAGAGCTACTTTCTTGACTGTATTTTGAGTTAAGCAGTTGGCGCGACTTCAGTTCTAGCCTATAAAGTCAAATCTTGTGTAGTTCCTCCTTGGTAACATAGCTGCCCGAGGTCGCAAAGTTAGCAAGTACAAGAAATTTGAAAATTGTATGTAATTTCACACTAGTGCTTATGGTCGATCCCGTTTCTCGGCTTGAGAGCTACTTTCTTGACTGTATTTTGAGTTAAGCAGTTGGCGCGACTTCAGTTCTAGCCTATAAAGTCAAATCTAGTGTGGTTCCTCCATGGTAACATAGCTGCCCGAGGTCGCAAAGTTAGCAAGTACAAGAAATTTGAAAATTGTATGTAATTTCACGGTAGTGCTTATGGTCGATCCCGTTTCTCGGCTTGAGAGCTTCTTTCTTGACTGTATTTGGAGTTAAGCAGTTGGCGCGACTTCAGTTCTAGCCTATAAAGTCAAATCTTGTGTGGTTCCTAAATGGTAACATAGCTGCCCGAGGTCGCAAAGTTAGCAAGTACAAGAAATTTGAAAATTGTATGTAATTTCACACTAGTGCTTATGGTCGATCCCGTTTCTCGGCTTGAGAGCTACTTTCTTGACTGTATTTTGAGTTAAGCAGTTGGCGCGACTTCAGTTCTAGCCTATAAAGTCAAATCTTGTGTAGTTCCTCCATGGTAACATAGCTGCCCGAGGTCGCAAAGTTAGCAAGTACAAGAAATTTGAAAATTGTATGTAATTTCACACTAGTGCTTATGGTCGATCCCGTTTCTCGGCTTGAGAGCTACTTTCTTGACCTTATTTTGAGTTAAGCAGTTGGCGCGACTTCAGTTCTAGCCTATAAAGTCAAATCTTGTGTAGTTCCTCCATGGTAACATAGCTGCCCGAGGTCGCAAAGTTAGCAAGTACAAGAAATTTGAAAATTGTATGTAATTTCACATTAGTGCTTATGGTCGATCCCGTTTCTCGGCTTGAGAGCTTCTTTCTTGACTGTATTTTGAGTTAAGCAGTTGGCGCGACTTCAGTTCTAGCCTATAAAGTCAAATCTAGTGTGGTTCCTCCATGGTAACATAGCTGCCCGAGGTCGCAAAGTTAGCAAGTACAAGAAATTTGAAAATTGTATGTAATTTCACACTAGTGCTTATGGTCGATCCCGTTTCTCGGCTTGAGAGCTACTTTCTTGACTGTATTTTGAGTTAAGCAGTTGGCGCGACTTCAGTTCTAGCCTATAAAGTCAAATCTTGTGTAGTTCCTCCATGGTAACATAGCTGCCCGAGGTCGCAAAGTTAGCAAGTACAAGAAATTTGAAAATTGTATGTAATTTCACATTAGTGCTTATGGTCGATCCCGTTTCTCGGCTTGAGAGCTTCTTTCTTGACTGTATTTTGAGTTAAGCAGTTGGCGCAACTTCAGTTCTAGCCTATAAAGTCAAATCTAGTGTGGTTCCTCCATGGTAACATAGCTGCCCGAGGTCGCAAAGTTAGCAAGTACAAGAAATTTGAAAATTGTATGTAATTTCACACTAGTGCTTATGGTCGATCCCGTTTCTCGGCTTGAGAGCTACTTTCTTGACTGTGTTTTGAGTTAAGCAGTTGGCGCGACTTCAGTTCTAGCCTATAAAGTCAAATCTAGTGTGGTTCCTCCATGGTAACATAGCTGCCCGAGGTCGCAAAGTTAGCAAGTACAAGAAATTTGAAAATTGTATGTAATTTCACGGTAGTGCTTATGGTCGATCCCGTTTCTCGGCTTGAGAGCTACTTTCTTGACTGTATTTTGAGTTAAGCAGTTGGCGCGACTTTAGTTCTAGCCTATAAAGTCAAATCTTGTGTGGTTCCTCCATGGTAACATAGCTGCCCGAGGTCGCAAAATTAGCAAGTACAAGAAATTTGAAAATTGTATGTAATTTCACGGTAGTGCTTATGGTCGATCCCGTTTCTCGGCTTGAGAGCTACTTTCTTGACTGTATTTTGAGTTAAGCAGTTGGCGCGACTTCAGTTCTAGCCTATAAAGTCAAATCTAGTCTGGTTCCTCCATGGTAACATAGCTGCCCGAGGTCACAAAGTTAGCAAGTACAAGAAATTTGAAAATTGTATGTAATTTCACACTAGTGCTTATGGTCGATCCCGTTTCTCGGCTTGAGAGCTACTTTCTTGACTGTATTTTGAGTTAAGCAGTTGGCGCGACTTCAGTTCTAGCCTATAAAGTCAAATCTTGTGTAGTTCCTCCTTGGTAACATAGCTGCCCGAGGTCGCAAAGTTAGCAAGTACAAGAAATTTGAAAATTGTATGTAATTTCACACTAGTGCTTATGGTCGATCCCGTTTCTCGGCTTGAGAGCTACTTTCTTGACTGTATTTTGAGTTAAGCAGTTGGCGCGACTTCAGTTCTAGCCTATAAAGTCAAATCTAGTGTGGTTCCTCCATGGTAACATAGCTGCCCGAGGTCGCAAAGTTAGCAAGTACAAGAAATTTGAAAATTGTATGTAATTTCACGGTAGTGCTTATGGTCGATCCCGTTTCTCGGCTTGAGAGCTACTTTCTTGACTGTATTTTGAGTTAAGCAGTTGGCGCGACTTCAGTTCTAGCCAATAAAGTCAAATCTTGTGTGGTTCCTCCATGGTAACATAGCTGCCCGAGGTCGCAAAGTTAGCAAGTACAAGAAATTTGAAAATTGTATGTAATTTCACGGTAGTGCTTATGGTCGATCCCGGTTCTCGGCTTGAGAGCTACTTTCTTGACTGTATTTTGAATTAAGCAGTTGGCGCGACTTCAGTTCTAGCCTATAAAGTCAAATCTTGTGTGGTTCCTCCATGGTAACATAGCTGCCCGAGGTCGCAAAGTTAGCAAGTACAAGAAATTTGAAAATTGTATGTAATTTCACACTAGTGCTTATGGTCGATCCCGTTTCTCGGCTTGAGAGCTACTTTCTTGACTGTATTTTGAGTTAAGCAGTTGGCGCGACTTCAGTTCTAGCCTATAAAGTCAAATCTTGTGTAGTTCCTCCTTGGTAACATAGCTGCCCGGGGTCGCAAAGTTAGCAAGTACAAGAAATTTGAAAATTGTATGTAATTTCACACTAGTGCTTATGGTCGATCCCGTTTCTCGGCTTGAGAGCTACTTTCTTGACTGTATTTTGAGTTAAGCAGTTGGCGCGACTTCAGTTCTAGCCTATAAAGTCAAATCTAGTCTGGTTCCTCCATGGTAACATAGCTGCCCGAGGTCACAAAGTTAGCAAGTACAAGAAATTTGAAAATTGTTTGTAATTTCACGGTAGTGCTTATGGTCGATCCCGTTTCTCGGCTTGAGAGCTACTTTCTTGACTGTATTTTGAGTTAAGCAGTTGGCGCGACTTCAGTTCTAGCCTATAAAGTCAAATCTTGTGTAGTTCCTCCTTGGTAACATAGCTGCCCGGGGTTGCAAAGTTAGCAAGTACAAGAAATTTGAAAATTGTATGTAATTTCACACTAGTGCTTATGGTCGATCCCGTTTCTCGGCTTGAGAGCTACTTTCTTGACTGTATTTTGAGTTAAGCAGTTGGCGCGACTTCAGTTCTAGCCTATAAAGTCAAATCTTGTGTGGTTCCTCCTTGGTAACATAGCTGCCCGAGGTCGCAAAGTTAGCAAGTACAAGAAATTTGAAAATTGTATGTAATTTCACACTAGTGCTTATGGTCGATCCCGTTTCTCGGCTTGAGAGCTACTTTCTTGACTGTATTTTGAATTAAGCAGTTGGCGCGACTTCAGTTCTAGCCTATAAAGTCAAATCGTGTGTGGTTCCTCCTTGGTAAAATAGCTGCCCGAGGTCGCAAAGTTAGCAAGTACAAGAAATTTGAAAATTGTATGTAATTTCACATTAGTGCTTATGGTCGATCCCGTTTCTCGGCTTGAGAGCTACTTTCTGGAGTAGTGTATGTAATTTCACACTAGTGCTTATGGTCGATCCCGTTTCTCGGCTTGAGAGCTACTTTCTTGACTGTATTTTGAGTTAAGCAGTTGGCGCGACTTCAGTTCTAGCCTATAAAGTCAAATCTTGTGTAGTTCCTCCATGGTAACATAGCTGCCCGAGGTCGCAAAGTTAGCAAGTACAAGAAATTTGAAAATTGTATGTAATTTCACACTAGTGCTTATGGTCGATCCCGTTTCTCGGCTTGAGAGCTACTTTCTTGACTGTGTTTTGAGTTAAGCAGTTGGCGCGACTTCAGTTCTAGCCTATAAAGTCAAATCTAGTGTGGTTCCTCCATGGTAACATAGCTGCCCGAGGTCGCAAATTTAGCAAGTACAAGAAATTTGAAAATTGTATGTAATTTCACGGTAGTGCTTATGGTCGATCCCGTTTCTCGGCTTGAGAGCTACTTTCTTGACTGTATTTTGAGTTAAGCAGTTGGCGCGACTTTAGTTCTAGCCTATAAAGTCAAATCTTGTGTGGTTCCTCCATGGTAACATAGCTGCCCGAGGTCGCAAAATTAGCAAGTACAAGAAATTTGAAAATTGTATGTAATTTCACGGTAGTGCTTATGGTCGATCCCGTTTCTCGGCTTGAGAGCTACTTTCTTGACTGTATTTTGAGTTAAGCAGTTGGCGCGACTTCAGTTCTAGCCTATAAAGTCAAATCTAGTCTGGTTCCTCCATGGTAACATAGCTGCCCGAGGTCACAAAGTTAGCAAGTACAAGAAATTTGAAAATTGTATGTAATTTCACACTAGTGCTTATGGTCGATCCCGTTTCTCGGCTTGAGAGCTACTTTCTTGACTGTATTTTGAGTTAAGCAGTTGGCGCGACTTCAGTTCTAGCCTATAAAGTCAAATCTTGTGTAGTTCCTCCTTGGTAACATAGCTGCCCGAGGTCGCAAAGTTAGCAAGTACAAGAAATTTGAAAATTGTATGTAATTTCACACTAGTGCTTATGGTCGATCCCGTTTCTCGGCTTGAGAGCTACTTTCTTGATTGTATTTTGAGTTAAGCAGTTGGCGCGACTTCAGTTCTAGCCTATAAAGTCAAATCTAGTGTGGTTCCTCCATGGTAACATAGCTGCCCGAGGTCGCAAAGTTAGCAAGTACAAGAAATTTGAAAATTGTATGTAATTTCACGGTAGTGCTTATGGTCGATCCCGTTTCTCGGCTTTAGAGCTACTTTCTTGACTGTATTTTGAGTTAAGCAGTTGGCGCGACTTCAGTTCTAGCCTATAAAGTCAAATCTTGTGTGGTTCCTCCATGGTAACATAGCTGCCCGAGGTCGCAAAGTTAGCAAGTACAAGAAATTTGAAAATTGTATGTAATTTCACGGTAGTGCTTATGGTCGATCCCGGTTCTCGGCTTGAGAGCTACTTTCTTGACTGTATTTTGAATTAAGCAGTTGGCGCGACTTCAGTTCTAGCCTATAAAGTCAAATGTTGTGTGGTTCCTCCATGGTAACATAGCTGCCCGAGGTCGCAAAGTTAGCAAGTACAAGAAATTTGAAAATTGTATGTAATTTCACGGTAGTGCTTATGGTCGATCCCGTTTCTCGGCTTGAGAGCTACTTTCTTGACTGTATTTTGAGTTAAGCAGTTGGCGCGACTTCAGTTCTAGCCTATAAAGTCAAATCTAGTGTGGTTCCTCCATGGTAACATAGCTGCCCGAGGTCGCAAAGTTAGCAAGTACAAGAAATTTGAAAATTGTATGTAATTTCACATTAGTGCTTATGGTCGATCCCGTTTCTCGGCTTGAGAGCTACTTTCTGGAGTAGTGTATGTAATTTCACACTAGTGCTTATGGTCGATCCCGGTTCTCGGCTTGAGAGCTACTTTCATGACTGTATTTTGAGTTAAGCAGTTACCGCGACTTCAGTTCTAGCCTATAAAGTCAAATCTTGTGTGGTTCCTCCTTGGTAACATAGCTGCCCGAGGTCACAAAGTTAGTAAGTACAAGAAATTTGAAAATTGTATGTAATTTCACACTAGTGCTTATGGTCGATCCCGTTTCTCGGCTTGAGAGCTACTTTCTTGACTGTATTTTGAGTTAAGCAGTTGGCGCGACTTCAGTTCTAGCCTATAAAGTCAAATCTTGTGTGGTTCCTCCTTGGTAAAATAGCTGCCCGAGGTCGCAAAATTAGCAAGTACAAGAAATTTGAAAATTGTATGTAATTTCACATTAGTGCTAATGGTCGATCCCGTTTCTCGGCTTGAGAGCTACTTTCTTGACTGTATTTTGAGTTAAGCAGTTGGCGCGACTTCAGTTCTAGCCTATAAAGTCAAATCTAGTCTGGTTCCTCCATGGTAACATAGCTGCCCGAGGTCACAAAGTTAGCAAGTACAAGAAATTTGAAAATTGTTTGTAATTTCACGGTAGTGCTTATGGTCGATCCCGTTTCTCGGCTTGAGAGCTACTTTCTTGACTGTATTTTGAGTTAAGCAGTTGGCGCGACTTCAGTTCTAGCCTATAAAGTCAAATCTAGTGTGGTTCCTCTATGGTAACATAGCTGCCCGAGGTCGCACAGTTAGCAAGTACAAGAAATTTGAAAATTGTATGTAATTTCACACTAGTGCTTATGGTCGATCCCGTTTCTCGGCTTGAGAGCTACTTTCTTGACTGTATTTTGAGTTAAGCAGTTGGCGCGACTTCAGTTCTAGCCTATAAAGTCAAATCTTGTGTGGTTCCTCCTTGGTAACATAGCTGCCCGAGGTCGCAAAGTTAGCAAGTACAAGAAATTTGAAAATTGTATGTAATTTCCCACTAGTGCTTATGGTCGATCCCGTTTCTCGGCTTGAGAGCTACTTTCTTGACTGTATTTTGAATTAAGCAGTTGGCGCGACTTCAGTTCTAGCCTATAAAGTCAAATCTTGTGTGGTTCCTCCTTGGTAAAATAGCTGCCCGAGGTCGCAAAGTTAGCAAGTACAAGAAATTTGAAAATTGTATGTAATTTCACACTAGTGCTTATGGTCGATCCCGTTTCTCGGCTTGAGAGCTACTTTCTTGACTGTATTTTGAGTTAAGCAGTTGGCGCGACTTCAGTTCTAGCCTATAAAGTCAAATCTTGTGTGGTTCCTCCTTGGTAACATAGCTGCCCGAGGTCGCAAAGTTAGCAAGTACAAGAAATTTGAAAATTGTATGTAATTTCACGGTAGTGCTTATGGTCGATCCCGGTTCTCGGCTTGAGAGCTACTTTCTTGACTGTATTTTGAGTTAAGCAGTTGGCGCGACTTCAGTTCTAGCCTATAAAGTCAAATCTAGTGTGGTTCCTCCATGGTAACATAGCTGCCCGAGGTCGCAAAGTTAGCAAGTACAAGAAATTTGAAAATTGTATGTAATTTCACACAAGTGCTTATGGTCGATCCCGTTTCTCGGCTTGAGAGCTACTTTCTTGACTGTATTTTGAGTTAAGCAGTTGGCGCGACTTCAGTTCTAGCCTATAAAGTCAAATCTAGTCTGGTTCCTCCATGGTAACATAGCTGCCCGAGGTCACAAAGTTAGCAAGTACAAGAAATTTGAAAATTGTATGTAATTTCACACTAGTGCTTATGGTCGATCCCGTTTCTCGGCTTGAGAGCTACTTTCTTGACTGTATTTTGAGTTAAGCGGTTGGCGCGACTTCAGTTCTAGCCTATAAAGTCAAATCTTGTGTGGTTCCTCCTTGGTAACATAGCTGCTCGAGGTCGAAAAGTTAGCAAGTACAAGAAATTTGAAAATTGTATGTAATTTCACACTAGTGCTTATGGTCGATCCCGTTTCTCGGCTTGAGAGCTACTTTCTTGACTGTATTTTGAGCTAAGCAGTTGGCGCGACTTCAGTTCTAGCCTATAAAGTCAAATCTAGTGTGGTTCCTCCATGGTAACATAGCTGCCCGAGGTCGCAAAGTTAGCAAGTACAAGAAATTTGAAAATTGTATGTAATTTCACGGTAGTGCTTATGGTCGATCCCGTTTCTCGGCTTGATAGCTTCTTTCTTGACTGTATTTTGAGTTAAGCAGTTGGCGCGACTTCAGTTCTAGCCTATAAAGTCAAATCTTGTGTGGTTCCTCCATGGTAACATAGCTGCCCGAGGTCACAAAGTTAGCAAGTACAAGAAATTTGAAAATTGTATGTAATTTCACACTAGTGCTTATGGTCGATCCCGTTTCTCGGCTTGAGAGCTACTTTCTTGACTGTATTTTGAGTTAAGCAGTTGGCGCGACTTCAGTTCTAGCCTATAAAGTCAAATCTTGTGTGGTTCCTCCATGGTAACATAGCTGCCCGAGGTCGCAAAGTTAGCAAGTACAAGAAATTTGAAAATTGTATGTAATTTCACGGTAGTGCTTATGATCGATCCCGGTTCTCGGCTTGAGAGCTACTTTCTTGACTGTATTTTGAATTAAGCAGTTGGCGCGACTTCAGTTCTAGCCTATAAAGTCAAATCTTGTGTGGTTCCTCCATGTTAACATAGCTGCCCGAGGTCGCAAAGTTAGCAAGTACAAGAAATTTGAAAATTGTATGTAATTTCACGGTAGTGCTTATGGTCGATCCCGTTTCTCGGCTTGAGAGCTACTTTCTTGACTGTATTTTGAGTTAAGCAGTTGGCGCGACTTCAGTTCTAGCCTATAAAGTCAAATCTTGTGTGGTTCCTCCATGGTAACATAGCTGCCCGAGGTCGCAAAATTAGCAAGTACAAGAAATTTGAAAATTGTATGTAATTTCACATTAGTGCTTATGGTCGATCCCGTTTCTCGACTTGAGAGCTACTTTCTTGACTGTATTTTGAGTTAAGCAGTTGGCGCGACTTCAGTTCTAGCCTATAAATTCAAATCTTGTGTAGTTCCTCCATGGTAACATAGCTGCCCGAGGTCGCAAAGTTAGCAAGTACAAGAAATTTGAAAATTGTATGTAATTTCACACTAGTGCTTATGGTCGATCCCGTTTCTCGGCTTGAGAACTACTTTCTTGACTGTATTTTGAGTTAAGCAGTTGGCGCGACTTCAGTTCTAGCCTATAAAGTCAAATCTTGTGTGGTTCCTCCATGGTAACATAGCTGCCCGAGGTCGCAAAGTTAGCAAGTACAAGAAATTTGAAAATTGTATGTAATTTCACATTAGTGCTTATGGTCGATCCCGTTTCTCGGCTTGAGAGCTACTTTTTTGACTGTATTTTGAGTTAAGCAGTTGGCGCGACTTCAGTTCTAGCCTATAAAGTCAAATCTTGTGTGGTTCCTCCTTGGTAACATAGCTGCCCGAGGTCACAAAGTTAGCAAGTACAAGAAATTTGAAAATTGTATGTAATTTCACATTAGTGCTTATGGTCGATCCCGTTTCTCGGCTTGAGAGCTTCTTTCTTGACTGTATTTTGAATTAAGCAGTTGGCGCGACTTCAGTTCTAGCCTATAAAGTCAAATCTAGTGTGGTTCCTCCATGGTAACATAGCTGCCCGAGGTCGCAAAATTAGCAAGTACAAGAAATTTGAAAATTGTATGTAATTTCACACTAGTGCTTATGGTCGATCCCGTTTCTCGGCTTGAGAGCTACTTTCTTGACTGTATTTTGAGTTAAGCAGTTGGCGCGACATCAGTTCTAGCCTATAAACTCAAATCTAGTGTGGTTCCTCCATGGTAACAGAGCTGCCCGAGGTCGCAAAGTTAGCAAGTACAAGAAATTTGAAAATTGTATGTAATTTCACGGTAGTGCTTATGGTCGATCCCGTTTCTCGGCTTGAGAGCTACTTTCTTGACTGTATTTTGAGTTAAGCAGTTGGCGCGACTTCAGCTCTAGCCTATAAAGTCAAATCTAGTGTGGTTCCTCTATGGTAACATAGCTGCCCGAGGTCGCAAAGTTAGCAAGTACAAGAAATTTGAAAATTGTATGTAATTTCACGGTAGTGCTTATGGTCGATCCCGTTTCTCGGCTTGAGAGCTACTTTCTTGACTGTATTTTGAATTAAGCAGTTGGCGCGACTTCAGTTCTAGCCTATAAAGTCAAATCTTGTGTAGTTCCTCCTTGGTAAAATAGCTGCCCGAGGTCGCAAAGTTAGCAAGTAAAAGAAATTTGAAAATTGTATGTAATTTCACACTAGTGCTTATGGTCGATCCCGGTTCTCGGCTTGAGAGCTACTTTCTTGACTGTATTTTGAGTTATGCAGTTGGCGCGACTTCAGTTCTAGCCTATAAACTCAAATCTAGTGTGGTTCCTCCATGGTAACATAGCTGCCCGAGGTCGCAAAGTTAGCAAGTACAAGAAATTTGAAAATTGTATGTAATTTCACGGTAGTGCTTATGGTCGATCCCGTTTCTCGGCTTGAGAGCTACTTTCTTGACTGTATTTTGAGTTAAGCAGTTGGCGCGACTTCAGTTCTAGCCTATAAAGTCAAATCTAGTCTGGTTCCTCCATGGTAACATAGCTGCCCGAGGTCACAAAGTTAGCAAGTACAAGAAATTTGAAAATTGTATGTAATTTCACACTAGTGCTTATGGTCGATCCCGTTTCTCGGCTTGAGAGCTACTTTCTTGACTGTAATTTGAGTTAAGCAGTTGGCGCGACTTCAGTTCTAGCCTATAAAGTCAAATCTAGTGTGGTTCCTCCATGGTAACATAGCTGCCCGAGGTCGCAAACTTAGCAAGTACAAGAAATTTGAAAATTGTATGTAATTTCACGGTAGTGCTTATGGTCGATCCCGTTTCTCGGCTTGAGAGCTACTTTCTTGACTGTATTTTGAGTTAAGCAGTTGGCGCGACTTCAGTTCTAGCCTATAAAATCAAATCTTGTGTGGTTCCTCCATGGTAACATAGCTGCCCGAGGTCGCAAAGTTAGCAAGTACAAGAAATTTGAAAATTGTATGTAATTTCACGGTAGTGCTTATGGTCGATCCCGTTTCTCGGCTTGAGAGCTACTTTCTTGACTGTATTTTGAGTTAAGCAGTTGGCGCGACTTCAGTTCTAGCCTATAAAGTCAAATCTTGTGTGGTTCCTCCTTGGTAACATAGCTGCCCGAGGTCGAAAAGTTAGCAAGTACAAGAAATTTGAAAATTGTATGTAATTTCACGGTAGTGCTTATGGTCGATCCCGGTTCTCGGCTTGAGAGCTACTTTCTTGACTGTATTTTGAATTAAGCAGTTGGCGCGACTTCAGTTCTAGCCTATAAAGTCAAATCTTGTGTGGTTCCTCCATGGTAACATAGCTGCCCGAGGTCGCAAAGTTAGCAAGTACAAGAAATTTGAAAATTGTATGTAATTTCACGGTAGTGCTTATGGTCGATCCCGTTTCTCGGCTTGAGAGCAACTTTCTTGACTGTATTTTGAGTTAAGCAGTTGGCGCGACTTCAGTTCTAGCCTATAAAGTCAAATCTTGTGTGGTTCCTCCATGGTAACATAGCTGCCCGAGGTCGCAAAGTTAGCAAGTACAAGAAATTTGAAAATTGTATGTAATTTCACATTAGTGCTTATGGTCGATCCCGTTTCTCGACTTGAGAGCTACTTTCTTGACTGTATTTTGAGTTAAGCAGTTGGCGCGACTTCAGTTCTAGCCTATAAAGTCAAATCTTGTGTAGTTCCTCCATGGTAACATAGCTGCCCGAGGTCGCAAAGTTAGCAAGTACAAGAAATTTGAAAATTGTATGTAATTTCACATTAGTGCTTATGGTCGATCCCGTTTCTCGGCTTGAGAGCTACTTTCTGGAGTAGTGTATGTAATTTCACACTAGTGCTTATGGTCGATCCCGTTTCTCGGCTTGAGAGCTTCTTTCTTGACTGTATTTTGAGTTAAGCAGTTGGCGCGACTTCAGTTCTAGCCTATAAAGTCAAATCTAGTGTGGTTCCTCCATGGTAACATAGCTGCCCGAGGTCGCAAAGTTAGCAAGTACAAGAAATTTGAAAATTGTATGTAATTTCACGGTAGTGCTTATGGTCGATCCCGTTTCTCTGCTTGAGAGCTACTTTCTTGACTCTATTTTGAGTTAAGCAGTTGGCGCGACTTCAGTTCTAGCCTATAAGGTCAAATCTAGTCTGGTTCCTCCATGGTAACATAGCTGCCCGAGGTCACAAAGTTAGCAAGTACAAGAAATTTGAAAATTGTATGTAATTTCACACTAGTGCTTATGGTCGATCCCGGTTCTCGGCTTGAGAGCTACTTTCTTGACTGTATTTTGAATTATGCAGTTGGCGCGACTTCAGTTCTAGCCTATAAACTCAAATCTAGTGTGGTTCCTCCATGGTAACATAGCTGCCCGAGGTCGCAAAGTTAGCAAGTACAAAAAATTTGAAAATTGTATGTAATTTCACGGTAGTGCTTATGGTCGATCCCGTTTCTCGGCTTGAGAGCTACTTTCTTGACTGTATTTTGAGTTAAGCAGTTGGCGCGACTTCAGTTCTAGCCTATAAAGTCAAATCTAGTGTGGTTCCTCCATGGTAACATAGCTGCCCGAGGTCGCAAAGTTAGCAAGTACAAGAAATTTGAAAATTGTATGTAATTTCACGGTAGTGCTTATGGTCGATCCCGTTTCTCGGCTTGAGAGCTACTTTCTTGACTGTATTTTGAGTTAAGCAGTTGGCGCGACTTCAGTTCTAGCCTATAAAGTCAAATCTTGTGTGGTTCCTCCATGGTAACATAGCTGCCCGAGGTCGCAAAGTTAGCAAGTACAAGAAATTTGAAAATTGTATGTAATTTCACGGTAGTGCTTATGGTCGATCCCGTTTCTCGGCTTGAGAGCTACTTTCTTGACTGTATTTTGAGTTAAGCAGTTGGCGCGACTTCAGTTCTAGCCTATAAAGTCAAATCTTGTGTGGTTCCTCCTTGGTAACATAGCTGCCCGAGGTCGAAAAGTTAGCAAGTACAAGAAATTTGAAAATTGTATGTAATTTCACGGTAGTGCTTATGGTCGATCCCGGTTCTCGGCTTGAGAGCTACTTTCTTGACTGTATTTTGAATTAAGCAGTTGGCGCGACTTCAGTTCTAGCCTATAAAGTCAAATCTTGTGTGGTTCCTCCATGGTAACATAGCTGCCCGAGGTCGCAAAGTTAGCAAGTACAAGAAATTTGAAAATTGTATGTAATTTCACGGTAGTGCTTATGGTCGATCCCGTTTCTCGGCTTGAGAGCAACTTTCTTGACTGTATTTTGAGTTAAGCAGTTGGCGCGACTTCAGTTCTAGCCTATAAAGTCAAATCTTGTGTGGTTCCTCCATGGTAACATAGCTGCCCGAGGTCGCAAAGTTAGCAAGTACAAGAAATTTGAAAATTGTATGTAATTTCACATTAGTGCTTATGGTCGATCCCGTTTCTCGACTTGAGAGCTACTTTCTTGACTGTATTTTGAGTTAAGCAGTTGGCGCGACTTCAGTTCTAGCCTATAAAGTCAAATCTTGTGTAGTTCCTCCATGGTAACATAGCTGCCCGAAGTCGCAAAATTAGCAAGTACAAGAAATTTGAAAATTGTATGTAATTTCACATTAGTGCTTATGGTCGATCCCGTTTCTCGGCTTGAGAGCTACTTTCTGGAGTAGTGTATGTAATTTCACACTAGTGCTTATGGTCGATCCCGTTTCTCGGCTTGAGAGCTTCTTTCTTGACTGTATTTTGAGTTAAGCAGTTGGCGCGACTTCAGTTCTAGCCTATAAAGTCAAATCTAGTGTGGTTCCTCCATGGTAACATAGCTGCCCGAGGTCACAAAGTTAGCAAGTACAAGAAATTTGAAAATTGTATGTAATTTCACACTAGTGCTTATGGTCGATCCCGGTTCTCGGCTTGAGAGCTACTTTCTTGACTGTATTTTGAGTTAAGCAGTTGGCGCGACTTCAGTTCTAGCCTATAAAGTCAAATCTTGTGTGGTTCCTCCTTGGTAACATAGCTGCCCGAGGTCACAAAGTTAGCAAGTACAAGAAATTTGAAAATTGTATGTAATTTCACACTAGTGCTTATGGTCGATCCCGTTTCTCGGCTTGAGAGCTACTTTCTTGACTGTATTTTGAGTTAAGCAGTTGGCGCGACTTCAGTTCTAGCCTATAAAGTCAAATCTTGTGTGGTTCCTCCTTGGTAAAATAGCTGCCCGAGGTCGCAAAATTAGCAAGTACAAGAAATTTGAAAATTGTATGTAATTTCACATTAATGCTAATGGTCGATCCCGTTTCTCGGCTTGAGAGCTACTTTCTTGACTGTATTTTGAGTTAAGCAGTTGGCGCGACTTCAGTTCTAGCCTATAAAGTCAAATCTTGTGTGGTTCCTCTATGGTAACATAGCTGCCCGAGGTCACAAAGTTAGCAAGTACAAGAAATTTGAAAATTGTATGTAATTTCACACTAGTGCTTATGGTCGATCCCGTTTCTCGGCTTGAGAGCTACTTTCTTGACTGTAATTTGAGTTAAGCAGTTGGCGCGACTTCAGTTCTAGCCTATAAAGTCAAATCTTGTGTGGTTCCTCCTTGGTAACATAGCTGCCCGAGGTCGAAAAGTTAGCAAGTACAAGAAATTTGAAAATTGTATGTAATTTCACATTAGTGCTTATGGTCGATCCCGTTTCTCGGCTTGAGAGCTACTTTCTGGAGTAGTGTATGTAATTTCACACTAGTGCTTATGGTCGATCCCGTTTCTCGGCTTGAGAGCTTCTTTCTTGACTGTATTTTGAGTTAAGCAGTTGGCGCGACTTCAGTTCTAGCCTATAAAGTCAAATCTAGTGTGGTTCCTCCATGGTAACATAGCTGCCCGAGGTCACAAAGTTAGCAAGTACAAGAAATTTGAAAATTGTATGTAATTTCACACTAGTGCTTATGGTCGATCCCGGTTCTCGGCTTGAGAGCTACTTTCTTGACTGTATTTTGAGTTAAGCAGTTGGCGCGACTTCGGTTCTAGCCTATAAAGTCAAATCTTGTGTGGTTCCTCCTTGGTAACATAGCTGCCCGAGGTCACAAAGTTAGCAAGTACAAGAAATTTGAAATTTGTATGTAATTTCACACTAGTGCTTATGGTCGATCCCGTTTCTCGGCTTGAGAGCTACTTTCTTGACTGTATTTTGAGTTAAGCAGTTGGCGCGACTTCAGTTCTAGCCTATAAAGTCAAATCCTGTGTGGTTCCTCCTTGGTAAAATAGCTGCCCGAGGTCGCAAAATTAGCAAGTACAAGAAATTTGAAAATTGTATGTAATTTCACATTAGTGCTAATGGTCGATCCCGTTTCTCGGCTTGAGAGCTACTTTCTTGACTGTATTTTGAGTTAAGCAGTTGGCGCGACTTCAGTTCTAGCCTATAAAGTCAAATCTTGTGTGGTTCCTCTATGGTAACATAGCTGCCCGAGGTCACAAAGTTAGCAAGTACAAGAAATTTGAAAATTGTATGTAATTTCACACTAGTGCTTATGGTCGATCCCGTTTCTCGGCTTGAGAGCTACTTTCTTGACTGTAATTTGAGTTAAGCAGTTGGCGCGACTTCAGTTCTAGCCTATAAAGTCAAATCTTGTGTGGTTCCTCCTTGGTAACATAGCTGCCCGAGGTCGAAAAGTTAGCAAGTACAAGAAATTTGAAAATTGTATGTAATTTCACACTAGTGCTTATGGTCGATCCCGGTTCTCGGCTTGAGAGCTACTTTCTTGACTGTATTTTGAGTTAAGCAGTTGGCGCGACTTCAGTTCTAGCCTATAAAGTCAAATCTTGTGTGGTTCCTCCTTGGTAACATAGCTGCCCGAGGTCACAAAGTTAGCAAGTACAAGAAATTTGAAAATTGTATGTAATTTCACACTAGTGCTTATGGTCGATCCCGTTTCTCGGCTTGAGAGCTACTTTCTTGACTGTATTTTGAGT
The DNA here is from genome assembly GCA_958301585.1 of Merodon equestris. NCBI lineage: Eukaryota > Metazoa > Arthropoda > Insecta > Diptera > Syrphidae > Merodon > Merodon equestris. Next base: position 24,780,776 of record OY284417.1, on the reverse strand, counting down.
TAAGCAGTTGGCGCGACTTCAGTTCTAGCCTATAAAGTCAAATCTTGTGTGGTTCCTCCTTGGTAAAATAGCTGCCCGAGGTCGCAAAATTAGCAAGTACAAGAAATTTGAAAATTGTATGTAATTTCACATTAGTGCTAATGGTCGATCCCGTTTCTCGGCTTGAGAGCTACTTTCTTGACTGTATTTTGAGTTAAGCAGTTGGCGCGACTTCAGTTCTAGCCTATAAAGTCAAATCTTGTGTGGTTCCTCCTTGGTAACATAGCTGCCCGAGGTCGAAAAGTTAGCAAGTACAAGAAATTTGAAAATTGTATGTAATTTCACGGTAGTGCTTATGGTCGATCCCGGTTCTCGGCTTGAGAGCTACTTTCTTGACTGTATTTTGAATTAAGCAGTTGGCGCGACTTCAGTTCTAGCCTATAAAGTCAAATCTTGTGTGGTTCCTCCATGGTAACATAGCTGCCCGAGGTCGCAAAGTTAGCAAGTACAAGAAATTTGAAAATTGTATGTAATTTCACACTAGTGCTTATGGTCGATCCCGTTTCTCGGCTTGAGAGCTACTTTCTTGACTGTAATTTGAGTTAAGCAGTTGGCGCGACTTCAGTTCTAGCCTATAAAGTCAAATCTAGTGTGGTTCCTCCATGGTAACATAGCTGCCCGAGGTCGCAAAGTTAGCAAGTACAAGAAATTTGAAAATTGTATGTAATTTCACGGTAGTGCTTATGGTCGATCCCGTTTCTCGGCTTGAGAGCTACTTTCTTGACTCTATTTTGAGTTAAGCAGTTGGCGCGACTTCAGTTCTAGCCTATAAGGTCAAATCTTGTGTGGTTCCTCCTTGGTAACATAGCTGCCCGAGGTCACAAAGTTAGCAAGTACAAGAAATTTGAAAATTGTATGTAATTTCACACTAGTGCTTATGGTCGATCCCGTTTCTCGGCTTGAGAGCTTCTTTCTTGACTGTATTTTGAGTTAAGCAGTTGGCGCGACTTCAGTTCTAGCCTATAAAGTCAAATCTTGTGTGGTTCCTCCTTGGTAAAATAGCTGCCCGAGGTCGCAAAATTAGCAAGTACAAGAAATTTGAAAATTGTATGTAATTTCACATTAGTGCTAATGGTCGATCCCGTTTCTCGGCTTGAGAGCTACTTTCTTGACTGTATTTTGAGTTAAGCAGTTGGCGCGACTTCAGTTCTAGCCTATAAAGTCAAATCTTGTGTGGTTCCTCTATGGTAACATAGCTGCCCGAGGTCGCAAAGTTAGCAAGTACAAGAAATTTGAAAATTGTATGTAATTTCACACTAGTGCTTATGGTCGATCCCGTTTCTCGGCTTGAGAGCTACTTTCTTGACTGTATTTTGAGTTAAGCAGTTGGCGCGACTTCAGTTCTAGCCTATAAAGTCAAATCTTGTGTGGTTCCTCCTTGGTAAAATAGCTGCCCGAGGTCGCAAAGTTAGCAAGTACAAGAAATTTGAAAATTGTATGTAATTTCACACTAGTGCTTATGGTCGATCCCGTTTCTCGGCTTGAGAGCTACTTTCTTGACTGTATTTTGAGTTAAGCAGTTGGCGCGACTTCAGTTCTAGCCTATAAAGTCAAATCTTGTGTGGTTCCTCCTTGGTAACATAGCTGCCCGAGGTCGCAAAGTTAGCAAGTACAAAAAATTTGAAAATTGTATGTAATTTCACGGTAGTGCTTATGGTCGATCCCGGTTCTCGGCTTGAGAGCTACTTTCTTGACTGTATTTTGAGTTAAGCAGTTGGCGCGACTTCAGTTCTAGCCTATAAAGTCAAATCTAGTGTGGTTCCTCCATGGTAACATAGCTGCCCGAGGTCGCAAAGTTAGCAAGTACAAGAAATTTGAAAATTGTATGTAATTTCACGGTAGTGCTTATGGTCGATCCCGTTTCTCGGCTTGAGAGCTACTTTCTTGACTGTATTTTGAGTTAAGCAGTTGGCGCGACTTCAGTTCTAGCCTATAAAGTCAAATCTAGTCTGGTTCCTCCATGGTAACATAGCTGCCCGAGGTCACAAAGTTAGCAAGTACAAGAAATTTGAAAATTGTATGTAATTTCACACTAGTGCTTATGGTCGATCCCGTTTCTCGGCTTGAGAGCTACTTTCTTGACTGTATTTTGAGTTAAGCGGTTGGCGCGACTTCAGTTCTAGCCTATAAAGTCAAATCTTGTGTGGTTCCTCCTTGGTAACATAGCTGCCCGAGGTCGAAAAGTTAGCAAGTACAAGAAATTTGAAAATTGTATGTAATTTCACACTAGTGCTTATGGTCGATCCCGTTTCTCGGCTTGAGAGCTACTTTCTTGACTGTATTTTGAGCTAAGCAGTTGGCGCGACTTCAGTTCTAGCCTATAAAGTCAAATCTAGTGTGGTTATTCCATGGTAACATAGCTGCCCGAGGTCGCAAAGTTAGCAAGTACAAGAAATTTGAAAATTGTATGTAATTTCACGGTAGTGCTTATGGTCGATCCCGTTTCTCGGCTTGAGAGCTACTTTCTTGACTGTATTTTGAGTTAAGCAGTTGGCGCGACTTCAGTTCTAGCCTATAAAGTCAAATCTTGTGTGGTTCCTCCATGGTAACATAGCTGCCCGAGGTCGCAAAATTAGCAAGTACAAGAAATTTGAAAATTGTATGTAATTTCACGGTAGTGCTTATGGTCGATCCCGTTTCTCGGCTTGAGAGCTTCTTTCTTGACTGTATTTTGAGTTAAGCAGTTGGCGCGACTTCAGTTCTAGCCTATAAAGTCAAATCTTGTGTGGTTCCTCCATGGTAACATAGCTGCCCGAGGTCACAAAGTTAGCAAGTACAAGAAATTTGAAAATTGTATGTAATTTCACACTAGTGCTTATGGTCGATCCCGTTTCTCGGCTTGAGAGCTACTTTGTTGACTGTATTTTGAGTTAAGCAGTTGGCGCGACTTCAGTTCTAGCCTATAAAGTCAAATCTTGTGTGGTTCCTCCATGGTAACATAGCTGCCCGAGGTCGCAAAGTTAGCAAGTACAAGAAATTTGAAAATTGTATGTAACTTCACGGTAGTGCTTATGGTCGATCCCGTTTCTCGGCTTGAGAGCTACTTTCTTGACTGTATTTTGAATTAAGCAGTTGGCGCGACTTCAGTTCTAGCCTATAAAGGCAAATCTTGTGTGGTTCCTCCATGTTAACATAGCTGCCCGAGGTCGCAAAGTTAGCAAGTACAAGAAATTTGAAAATTGTATGTAATTTCACGGTAGTGCTTATGGTCGATCCCGTTTCTCGGCTTGAGAGCTACTTTCTTGACTGTATTTTGAGTTAAGCAGTTGGCGCGACTTCAGTTCTAGCCTATAAAGTCAAATCTTGTGTGGTTCCCCCATGGTGATATAGCTGCCCGAGGTCGCAAAATTAGCAAGTACAAGAAATTTGAAAATTGTATGTAATTTCACATTAGTGCTTATGGTCGATCCCGTTTCTCGACTTGAGAGCTACTTTCTTGACTGTATTTTGAGTTAAGCAGTTGGCGCGACTTCAGTTCTAGCCTATAAATTCAAATCTTGTGTAGTTCCTCCATGGTAACATAGCTGCCCGAGGTCGCAAAGTTAGCAAGTACAAGAAATTTGAAAATTGTATGTAATTTCACACTAGTGCTTATGGTCGATCCCGTTTCTCGGCTTGAGAGCTACTTTCTTGACTGTATTTTGAGTTAAGCAGTTGGCGCGACTTCAGTTCTAGCCTATAAAGTCAAATCTTGTGTGGTTCCTCCATGGTAACATAGCTGCCCGATGTCGCAAAGTTAGCAAGTACAAGAAATTTGAAAATTGTATGTAATTTCACGGTAGTGCTTATGGTCGATCCCGTTTCTCGGCTTGAGAGCTACTTTTTTGACTGTATTTTGAGTTAAGCAGTTGGCGCGACTTCAGTTCTAGCCTATAAAGTCAAATCTTGTGTGGTTCCTCCTTGGTAACATAGCTGCCCGAGGTCGCAAAGTTAGCAAGTACAAGAAATTTGAAAATTGTATGTAATTTCACGGTAGTGCTTATGGTCGATCCCGTTTCTCGGCTTGAGAGCTACTTTCTTGACTGTATTTTGAGTTAAGCAGTTGGCGCGACTTCAGTTCTAGCCTATAAAGTCAAATCTTGTGTGGTTCCTCCATGGTAACATAGCTGCCCGATGTCGCAAAGTTAGCAAGTACAAGAAATTTGAAAATTGTATGTAATTTCACACTAGTGCTTATGGTCGATCCCGTTTCTCGGCTTGAGAGCTACTTTCTTGACTGTATTTTGAGTTAAGCAGTTGGCGCGACTTCAGTTCTAGCCTATAAACTCAAATCTAGTGTGGTTCCTCCATGGTAACAGAGCTGCCCGAGGTCGCAAAGTTAGCAAGTACAAGAAATTTGAAAATTGTATGTAATTTCACGGTAGTGCTTATGGTCGATCCCGTTTCTCGGCTTGAGAGCTACTTTCTTGACTGTATTTTGAGTTAAGCAGTTGGCGCGACTTCAGTTCTAGCCTATAAAGTCAAATCTAGTGTGGTTCCTCTATGGTAAAATAGCTGCCCGAGGTCGCAAAGTTAGCAAGTACAAGAAATTTGAAAATTGTATGTAATTTCACACTAGTGCTTATGGTCGATCCCGGTTCTCGGCTTGAGAGCTACTTTCTTGACTGTATTTTGAGTTATGCAGTTGGCGCGACTTCAGTTCTAGCCTATAAAGTCAAATCTAGTGTGGTTCCTCCATGGTAACATAGCTGCCCGAGGTCGCAAAGTTAGCAAGTACAAGAAATTTGAAAATTGTATGTAATTTCACGGTAGTGCTTATGGTCGATCCCGTTTCTCGGCTTGAGAGCTACTTTCTTGACTGTATTTTGAGTTAAGCAGTTGGCGCGACTTCAGTTCTAGCCTATAAAGTCAAATCTAGTCTGGTTCCTCCATGGTAACATAGCTGCCCGAGGTCACAAAGTTAGCAAGTACAAGAAATTTGAAAATTGTATGTAATTTCACACTAGTGCTTATGGTCGATCCCGTTTCTCGGCTTGAGAGCTACTTTCTTGACTGTATTTTGAGTTAAGCAGTTGGCGCGACTTCAGTTCTAGCCTATAAAGTCAAATCTTGTGTGGTTCCTCCTTGGTAACATAGCTGCCCGAGGTCGAAAAGTTAGCAAGTACAAGAAATTTGAAAATTGTATGTAATTTCACGGTAGTGCTTATGGTCGATCCCGTTTCTCGGCTTGAGAGCTACTTTCTTGACTGTATTTTGAGTTAAGCAGTTGGCGCGACTTCAGTTCTAGCCTATAAAGTCAAATCTTGTGTGGTTCCTCCGTGGTAACATAGCTGCCCGAGGTCGCAAAGTTAGCAAGTACAAGAAATTTGAAAATTGTATGTAATTTCACGGTAGTGCTTATGGTCGATCCCGTTTCTCGGCTTGAGAGCTTCTTTCTTGACTGTATTTTGAGTTAAGCAGTTGGCGCGACTTCAGTTCTAGCCTATAAAGTCAAATCTTGTGTGGTTCCTCCATGGTAACATAGCTGCCCGAGGTCACAAATTAGCAAGTACAAGAAATTTGAAAATTGTATGCAATTTCACACTAGTGCTTATGGTCGATCCCGTTTCTCGGCTTGAGAGCTACTTTCTTGACTGTATTTTGAGTTAAGCAGTTGGCGCGACTTCAGTTCTAGCTTATAAAGTCAAATCTTGTGTGGTTCCTCCATGGTAACATAGCTGCCCGAGGTCGCAAAGTTAGCAAGTACAAGAAATTTGAAAATTGTATGTAATTTCACGGTAGTGCTTATGGTCGATCCCGTTTCTCGGCTTGAGAGCATCTTTCTTGACTGTATTTTGAGTTAAGCAGTTGGCGCGACTTCAGTTCTAGCCTATAAAGTCAAATCTTGTGTGGTTCCTCCATGGTAACATAGCTGCCCGAGGTCACAAAGTTAGCAAGTACAAGAAATTTGAAAATTGTATGTAATTTCACACTAGTGCTTATGGTCGATCCCGTTTCTCGGCTTGAGAGCTACTTTCTTGACTGTATTTTGAGTTAAGCAGTTGGCGCGACTTCAGTTCTAGCCTATAAAGTCAAATCTTGTGTGGTTCCTCCATGGTAACATAGCTGCCCGAGGTCGCAAAGTTAGCAAGTACAAGAAATTTGAAAATTGTATGTAATTTCACGGTAGTGCTTATGGTCGATCCCGGTTCTCGGCTTGAGAGCTACTTTCTTGACTGTATTTTGAATTAAGCAGTTGGCGCGACTTCAGTTCTAGCCTATAAAGTCAAATCTTGTGTGGTTCCTCCATGTTAACATAGCTGCCCGAGGTCGCAAAGTTAGCAAGTACAAGAAATTTGAAAATTGTATGTAATTTCACGGTAGTGCTTATGGTCGATCCCGTTTCTCGGCTTGAGAGCTACTTTCTTGACTGTATTTTGAGTTAAGCAGTTGGCGCGACTTCAGTTCTAGCCTATAAAGTCAAATCTTGTGTGGTTCCTCCATGGTAACATAGCTGCCCGAGGTCGCAAAATTAGCAAGTACAAGAAATTTGAAAATTGTATGTAATTTCACATTAGTGCTTATGGTCGATCCCGTTTCTCGACTTGAGAGCTACTTTCTTGACTGTATTTTGAGTTAAGCAGTTGGCGCGACTTCAGTTCTAGCCTATAAATTCAAATCTTGTGTAGTTCCTCCATGGTAACATAGCTGCCCGAGGTCGCAAATTTAGCAAGTACAAGAAATTTGAAAATTGTATGTAATTTCACACTAGTGCTTATGGTCGATCCCGTTTCTCGGCTTGAGAGCTACTTTCTTGACTGTATTTTGAGTTAAGCAGTTGGCGCGACTTCAGTTGTAGCCTATAAAGTCAAATCTTGTGTGGTTCCTCCATGGTAAGATAGCTGCCCGAGGTCGCAAAGTTAGCAAGTACAAGAAATTTGAAAATTGTATGTAATTTCACATTAGTGCTTATGGTCGATCCCGTTTCTCGGCTTGAGAGCTACTTTTTTGACTGTATTTTGAGTTAAGCAGTTGGCGCGACTTCAGTTCTAGCCTATAAAGTCAAATCTTGTGTGGTTCCTCCTTGGTAACATAGCTGCCCGAGGTCACAAAGTTAGCAAGTACAAGAAATTTGAAAATTGTATGTAATTTCACATTAGTGCTTATGGTCGATCCCGTTTCTCGGCTTGAGAGCTTCTTTCTTGACTGTATTTTGAATTAAGCAGTTGGCGCGACTTCAGTTCTAGCCTATAAAGTCAAATCTAGTGTGGTTCCTCCATGGTAACATAGCTGCCCGAGGTCGCAAAGTTAGCAAGTACAAGAAATTTGAAAATTGTATGTAATTTCACACTAGTGCTTATGGTCGATCCCGTTTCTCGGCTTGAGAGCTACTTTCTTGACTGTATTTTGAGTTAAGCAGTTGGCGCGACTTCAGTTCTAGCCTATAAACTCAAATCTAGTGTGGTTCCTCCATGGTAACAGAGCTGCCCGAGGTCGCAAAGTTAGCAAGTACAAGAAATTTGAAAATTGTATGTAATTTCACGGTAGTGCTTATGGTCGATCCCGTTTCTCGGCTTGAGAGCTACTTTCTTGACTGTATTTTGAGTTAAGCAGTTGGCGCGACTTCAGTTCTAGCCTATAAAGTCAAATCTAGTGTGGTTCCTCTATGGTAACATAGCTGCCCGAGGTCGCAAAGTTAGCAAGTACAAGAAATTTGAAAATTGTATGTAATTTCACGGTAGTGCTTATGGTCGATCCCGTTTCTCGGCTTGAGAGCTACTTTCTTGACTGTATTTTGAATTAAGCAGTTGGCGCGACTTCAGTTCTAGCCTATAAAGTCAAATCTTGTGTAGTTCCTCCTTGGTAAAATAGCTGCCCGAGGTCGCAAAGTTAGCAAGTACAAGAAATTTGAAAATTGTATGTAATTTCACACTAGTGCTTATGGTCGATCCCGGTTCTCGGCTTGAGAGCTACTTTCTTGACTGTATTTTGAGTTAAGCAGTTGGCGCGACTTCAGTTCTAGCCTATAAAGTCAAATCTAGTGTGGTTCCTCCATGGTAACATAGCTGCCCGAGGTCGCAAAGTTAGCAAGTACAAGAAATTTGAAAATTGTATGTAATTTCACGGTAGTGCTTATGGTCGATCCCGTTTCTCGGCTTGAGAGCTACTTTCTTGACTGTATTTTGAGTTAAGCAGTTGGCGCGACTTCAGTTCTAGCCTATAAAGTCAAATCTAGTCTGGTTCCTCCATGGTAACATAGCTGCCCGAGGTCACAAAGTTAGCAAGTACAAGAAATTTGAAAATTGTATGTAATTTCACACTAGTGCTTATGGTCGATCCCGTTTCTCGGCTTGAGAGCTACTTTCTTGACTGTATTTTGAGTTAAGCAGTTGGCGCGACTTCAGTTCTAGCCTATAAAGTCAAATCTTGTGTGGTTCCTCCTTGGTAACATAGCTGCCCGAGGTCGAAAAGTTAGCAAGTACAAGAAATTTGAAAATTGTATGTAATTTCACACTAGTGCTTATGGTCGATCCCGTTTCTCGGCTTGAGATCTACTTTCTTGACTGTATTTTGAGTTAAGCAGTTGGCGCGACTTCAGTTCTAGCCTATAAAGTCAAATCTAGTGTGGTTCCTCCATGGTAACATAGCTGCCCGAGGTCGCAAAGTTAGCAAGTACAAGAAATTTGAAAATTGTATGTAATTTCACGGTAGTGCTTATGGTCGATCCCGTTTCTCGGCTTGAGAGCTACTTTCTTGACTGTATGTTGAGTTAAGCAGTTGGCGCGACTTCAGTTCTAGCCTATAAAGTCAAATCTTGTGTGGTTCCTCCATGGTAACATAGCTGCCCGAGGTCGCAAAGTTAGCAAGTACAAGAAATTTGAAAATTGTATGTAATTTCACGGTAGTGCTTATGGTCGATCCCGTTTCTCGGCTTGAGAGCTTCTTTCTTGACTGTATTTTGAGTTAAGCAGTTGGCGCGACTTCAGTTCTAGCCTATAAAGTCAAATCTTGTGTGGTTCCTCCATGGTAACATAGCTGCCCGAGGTCACAAATTAGCAAGTACAAGAAATTTGAAAATTGTATGTAATTTCACACTAGTGCTTATGGTCGATCCCGTTTCTCGGCTTGAGAGCTACTTTCTTGACTGTATTTTGAGTTAAGCAGTTGGCGCGACTTCAGTTCTAGCCTATAAAGTCAAATCTTGTGTGGTTCCTTCATGGTAACATAGCTGCCCGAGGTCGCAAAGTTAGCAAGTACAGGAAATTTGAAAATTGTATGTAATTTCACGGTAGTGCTTATGGTCGATCCCGGTTCTCGGCTTGAGAGCTACTTTCTTGACTGTATTTTGAATTAAGCAGTTGGCGCGACTTCAGTTCTAGCCTATAAAGTCAAATCTTGTGTGGTTCCTCCATGGTAACATAGCTGCCCGAGGTCGCAAAGTTAGCAAGTACAAGAAATTTTAAAATTGTATGTAATTTCACACTAGTGCTTATGGTCGATCCCGTTTCTCGGCTTCAGAGCTACTTTCTTGACTGTATTTTGAGTTAAGCAGTTGGCGCGACTTCAGTTCTAGCCTATAAAGTCAAATCTTGTGTGGTTCCTCCTTGGTAACATAGCTGCCCGAGGTCACAAAGTTAGCAAATACAAGAAATTTGAAAATTGTATGTAATTTCACATTAGTGCTTATGGTCGATCCCGTTTCTCGGCTTGAGAGCTTCTTTCTTGACTGTATTTTGAATTAAGCAGTTGGCGCGACTTCAGTTCTAGCCTATAAAGTCAAATCTAGTGTGGTTCCTCCATGGTAACATAGCTGCCCGATGTCGCAAAGTTAGCAAGTACAAGAAATTTGAAAATTGTATGTAATTTCACACTAGTGCTTATGGTCGATCCCGTTTCTCGGCTTGAGAGCTACTTTCTTGACTGTATTTTGAGTTAAGCAGTTGGCGCGACTTCAGTTCTAGCCTATAAACTCAAATCTAGTGTGGTTCCTCCATGGTAACAGAGCTGCCCGAGGTCGCAAAGTTAGCAAGTACAAGAAATTTGAAAATTGTATGTAATTTCACGGTAGTGCTTATGGTCGATCCCGTTTCTCGGCTTGAGAGCTACTTTCTTGACTGTATTTTGAGTTAAGCAGTTGGCGCGACTTCAGTTCTAGCCTATAAAGTCAAATCTAGTGTGGTTCCTCTATGGTAACATAGCTGCCCGAGGTCGCAAAGTTAGCAAGTACAAGAAATTTGAAAATTGTATGTAATTTCACGGTAGTGCTTATGGTCGATCCCGTTTCTCGGCTTGAGAGCTACTTTCTTGACTGTATTTTGAATTAAGCAGTTGGCGCGACTTCAGTTCTAGCCTATAAAGTCAAATCTTGTGTAGTTCCTCCTTGGTAAAATAGCTGCCCGAGGTCGCAAAGTTAGCAAGTACAAGAAATTTGAAAATTGTATGTAATTTCACACTAGTGCTTATGGTCGATCCCGGTTCTCGGCTTGAGAGCTACTTTCTTGACTGTATTTTGAGTTAAGCAGTTGGCGCGACTTCAGTTCTAGCCTATAAAGTCAAATCTAGTGTGGTTCCTCCATGGTAACATAGCTGCCCGAGGTCGCAAAGTTAGCAAGTACAAGAAATTTGAAAATTGTATGTAATTTCACGGTAGTGCTTATGGTCGATCCCGTTTCTCGGCTTGAGAGCTACTTTCTTGACTGTATTTTGAGTTAAGCAGTTGGCGCGACTTCAGTTCTAGCCTATAAAGTCAAATCTAGTCTGGTTCCTCCATGGTAACATAGCTGCCCGAGGTCACAAAGTTAGCAAGTACAAGAAATTTGAAAATTGTATGTAATTTCACACTAGTGCTTATGGTCGATCCCGTTTCTCGGCTTGAGAGCTACTTTCTTGACTGTATTTTGAGTTAAGCAGTTGGCGCGACTTCAGTTTTAGCCTATAAAGTCAAATCTTGTGTGGTTCCTCCTTGGTAACATAGCTGCCCGAGGTCGAAAAGTTAGCAAGTACAAGAAATTTGAAAATTGTATGTAATTTCACACTAGTGCTTATGGTCGATCCCGTTTCTCGGCTTGAGAGCTACTTTCTTGACTGTATTTTGAGTTAAGCAGTTGGCGCGACTTCAGTTCTAGCCTATAAAGTTAAATCTAGTGTGGTTCCTCCATGGTAACATAGCTGCCCGAGGTCGCAAAGTTAGCAAGTACAAGAAATTTGAAAATTGTATGTAATTTCACGGTAGTGCTTATGGTCGATCCCGTTTCTCGGCTTGAGAGCTACTTTCTTGACTGTATTTTGAGTTAAGCAGTTGGCGCGACTTCAGTTCTAGCCTATAAAGTCAAATCTTGTGTGGTTCCTCCATGGTAACATAGCTGCCCGAGGTCGCAAAGTTAGCAAGTACAAGAAATTTGAAAATTGTATGTAATTTCACGGTAGTGCTTATGGTCGATCCCGTTTCTCGGCTTGAGAGCTTCTTTCTTGACTGTATTTTGAGTTAAGCAGTTGGCGCGACTTCAGTTCTAGCCTATAAAGTCAAATCTTGTGTGGTTCCTCCATGGTAACATAGCTGCCCGAGGTCACAAATTAGCAAGTACAAGAAATTTGAAAATTGTATGTAATTTCACACTAGTGCTTATGGTCGATCCCGTTTCTCGGCTTGAGAGCTACTTTCTTGACTGTATTTTGAGTTAAGCAGTTGGCGCGACTTCGGTTCTAGCCTATAAAGTCAAATCTTGTGTGGTTCCTTCATGGTAACATAGCTGCCCGAGGTCGCAAAGTTAGCAAGTACAAGAAATTTGAAAATTGTATGTAATTTCACGGTAGTGCTTATGGTCGATCCCGGTTCTCGGCTTGAGAGCTACTTTCTTGACTGTATTTTGAATTAAGCAGTTGGCGCGACTTCAGTTCTAGCCTATAAAGTCAAATCTTGTGTGGTTCCTCCATGGTAACATAGCTGCCCGAGGTCGCAAAGTTAGCAAGTACAAGAAATTTGAAAATTGTATGTAATTTCACGGTAGTGCTTATGGTCGATCCCGTTTCTCGGCTTCAGAGCTACTTTCTTGACTGTATTTTGAGTTAAGCAGTTGGCGCGACTTTAGTTCTAGCCTATAAAGTCAAATCTTGTGTGGTTCCTCCATGGTAACATAGCTGCCCGAGGTCGCAAAATTAGCAAGTACAAGAAATTTGAAAATTGTATGTAATTTCACATTAGTGCTTATGGTCGATCCCGTTTCTCGACTTGAGAGCTACTTTCTTGACTGTATTTTGAGTTAAGCAGTTGGCGCGACTTCAGTTCTAGCCTATAAACTCAAATCTAGTGTGGTTCCTCCATGGTAACAGAGCTGCCCGAGGTCGCAAAGTTAGCAAGTACAAGAAATTTGAAAATTGTATGTAATTTCACGGTAGTGCTTATGGTCGATCCCGTTTCTCGGCTTGAGAGCTACTTTCTTGACTGTATTTTGAGTTAAGCAGTTGGCGCGACTTCAGTTCTAGCCTATAAAGTCAAATCTAGTGTGGTTCCTCTATGGTAACATAGCTGCCCGAGGTCGCAAAGTTAGCAAGTACAAGAAATTTGAAAATTGTATGTAATTTCACGGTAGTGCTTATGGTCGATCCCGTTTCTCGGCTTGAGAGCTACTTTCTTGACTGTATTTTGAATTAAGCAGTTGGCGCGACTTCAGTTCTAGCCTATAAAGTCAAATCTTGTGTAGTTCCTCCTTGGTAAAATAGCTGCCCGAGGTCGCAAAGTTAGCAAGTACAAGAAATTTGAAAATTGTATGTAATTTCACACTAGTGCTTATGGTCGATCCCGGTTCTCGGCTTGAGAGCTACTTTCTTGACTGTATTTTGAGTTAAGCAGTTGGCGCGACTTCAGTTCTAGCCTATAAAGTCAAATCTAGTGTGGTTCCTCCATGGTAACATAGCTGCCCGAGGTCGCAAAGTTAGCAAGTACAAGAAATTTGAAAATTGTATGTAATTTCACGGTAGTGCTTATGGTCGATCCCGTTTCTCGGCTTGAGAGCTACTTTCTTGACTGTATTTTGAGTTAAGCAGTTGGCGCGACTTCAGTTCTAGCCTATAAAGTCAAATCTAGTCTGGTTCCTCCATGGTAACATAGCTGCCCGAGGTCACAAAGTTAGCAAGTACAAGAAATTTGAAAATTGTATGTAATTTCACACTAGTGCTTATGGTCGATCCCGTTTCTCGGCTTGAGAGCTACTTTCTTGACTGTATTTTGAGTTAAGCAGTTGGCGCGACTTCAGTTTTAGCCTATAAAGTCAAATCTTGTGTGGTTCCTCCTTGGTAACATAGCTGCCCGAGGTCGAAAAGTTAGCAAGTACAAGAAATTTGAAAATTGTATGTAATTTCACACTAGTGCTTATGGTCGATCCCGTTTCTCGGCTTGAGAGCTACTTTCTTGACTGTATTTTGAGTTAAGCAGTTGGCGCGACTTCAGTTCTAGCCTATAAAGTCAAATCTAGTGTGGTTCCTCCATGGTAACATAGCTGCCCGAGGTCGCAAAGTTAGCAAGTACAAGAAATTTGAAAATTGTATGTAATTTCACGGTAGTGCTTATGGTCGATCCCGTTTCTCGGCTTGAGAGCTACTTTCTTGACTGTATTTTGAGTTAAGCAGTTGGCGCGACTTCAGTTCTAGCCTATAAAGTCAAATCTTGTGTGGTTCCTCCATGGTAACATAGCTGCCCGAGGTCGCAAAGTTAGCAAGTACAAGAAATTTGAAAATTGTATGTAATTTCACGGTAGTGCTTATGGTCGATCCCGTTTCTCGGCTTGAGAGCTTCTTTCTTGACTGTATTTTGAGTTAAGCAGTTGGCGCGACTTCAGTTCTAGCCTATAAAGTCAAATCTTGTGTGGTTCCTCCATGGTAACATAGCTGCCCGAGGTCACAAATTAGCAAGTGCAAGAAATTTGAAAATTGTATGTAATTTCACACTAGTGCTTATGGTCGATCCCGTTTCTCGGCTTGAGAGCTACTTTCTTGACTGTATTTTGAGTTAAGCAGTTGGCGCGACTTCGGTTCTAGCCTATAAAGTCAAATCTTGTGTGGTTCCTTCATGGTAACATAGCTGCTCGAGGTCGCAAAGTTAGCAAGTACAAGAAATTTGAAAATTGTATGTAATTTCACGGTAGTGCTTATGGTCGATCCCGGTTCTCGGCTTGAGAGCTACTTTCTTGACTGTATTTTGAATTAAGCAGTTGGCGCGACTTCAGTTCTAGCCTATAAAGTCAAATCTTGTGTGGTTCCTCCATGGTAACATAGCTGCCCGAGGTCGCAAAGTTAGCAAGTACAAGAAATTTGAAAATTGTATGTAATTTCACGGTAGTGCTTATGGTCGATCCCGTTTCTCGGCTTCAGAGCTACTTTCTTGACTGTATTTTGAGTTAAGCAGTTGGCGCGACTTTAGTTCTAGCCTATAAAGTCAAATCTTGTGTGGTTCCTCCATGGTAACATAGCTGCCCGAGGTCGCAAAATTAGCAAGTACAAGAAATTTGAAAATTGTATGTAATTTCACATTAGTGCTTATGGTCGATCCCGTTTCTCGACTTGAGAGCTACTTTCTTGACTGTATTTTGAGTTAAGCAGTTGGCGCGACTTCAGTTCTAGCCTATAAAGTCAAATCTTGTGTAGTTCCTCCATGGTAACATAGCTGCCCGAGGTCGCAAAGTTAGCAAGTACAAGAAATTTTAAAATTGTATGTAGTTTCACACTAGTGCTTATGGTCGATCCCGTTTCTCGGCTTGAGAGCTACTTTCTTGACTGTATTTTGAGTTAAGCAGTTGGCGCGACTTCAGTTCTAGCCTATAAAGTCAAATCTTGTGTGGTTCCTCCATGGTAACATAGCTGCCCGAGGTCGCAAAGTTAGCAAGTACAAGAAATTTGAAAATTGTATGTAATTTCACATTAGTGCTTATGGTCGATCCCGTTTCTCGGCTTGAGAGCTACTTTTTTGACTGTATTTTGAGTTAAGCAGTTGGCGCGACTTCAGTTCTAGCCTATAAAGTCAAATCTTGTGTGGTTCCTCCTTGGTAACATAGCTGCCCGAGGTCACAAAGTTAGCAAGTACAAGAAATTTGAAAATTGTATGTAATTTCACATTAGTGCTTATGGTCGATCCCGTTTCTCAGCTTGAGAGCTTCTTTCTTGACTGTATTTTGAATTAAGCAGTTGGCGCGACTTCAGTTCTAGCCTATAAAGTCAAATCTTGTGTGGTTCCTCCATGGTAACATAGCTGCCCGAGGTCGCAAAGTTAGCAAGTACAAGAAATTTGAAAATTGTATGTAATTTCACACTAGTGCTTATGGTCGATCCCGTTTCTCGGCTTGAGAGCTACTTTCTTGACTGTATTTTGAGTTAAGCAGTTGGCGCTACTTCAGTTCTAGCCTATAAAGTCAAATCTTGTGTGGTTCCTCCATGGTAACATAGCTGCCCGAGGTCACAAAATTAGCAAGTACAAGAAATTTGAAAATTGTATGTAATTTCACACTTGTGCTTATGGTCGATCCCGTTTCTCGGCTTGAGAGCTACTTTCTTGACTGTATTTTGAGTTAAGCAGTTGGCGCGACTTCAGTTCTAGCCTATAAAGTCAAATCTTGTGTGGTTCCTCCATGGTAACATAGCTGCCCGAGGTCGCAAAGTTAGCAAGTACAAGAAATTTGAAAATTGTATGTAATTTCACGGTAGTGCTTATGGTCGATCCCGTTTCTCGGCTTGAGAGCTACTTTCTTGACTGTATTTTGAGTTAAGCAGTTGGCGCTACTTCAGTTCTAGCCTATAAAGTCAAATCTTGTGTGGTTCCTCCATGGTAACATAGCTGCCCGAGGTCACAAAATTAGCAAGTACAAGAAATTTGAAAATTGTATGTAATTTCACACTTGTGCTTATGGTCGATCCCGTTTCTCAGCTTGAGAGCTTCTTTCTTGACTGTATTTTGAATTAAGCAGTTGGCGCGACTTCAGTTCTAGCCTATAAAGTCAAATCTTGTGTGGTTCCTCCATGGTAACATAGCTGCCCGAGGTCGCAAAGTTAGCAAGTACAAGAAATTTGAGAATTGTATGTAATTTCACACTAGTGCTTATGGTCGATCCCGTTTCTCGGCTTCAGAGCTACTTTCTTGACTGTATTTTGAGTTAAGCAGTTGGCGCGACTTCAGTTCTAGCCTATAAAGTCAAATCTTGTGTGGTTCCTCCATGGTAACATAGCTGCCGGAGGTCGCAAAGTTAGCAAGTACAAGAAATTTTAAAATTGTATGTAATTTCAAACTAGTGCTTATGGTCGATCCCGTTTCTCGGCTTGAGAGCTACTTTCTTGACTGTATTTTGAGTTAAGCAGTTGGCGCGACTTCAGTTCAAGCCTATAAAGTCAAATCTTGTGTAGTTCCTCCATGGTAACATAGCTGCCCGAGGTCGCAAAGTTAGCAAGTACAAGAAATTTGAAAATTGTATGTAATTTCACACTAGTGCTTATGGTCGATCCCGTTTCTCGGCTTGAGAGCTACTTTCTTGACTGTATTTTGAGTTAAGCAGTTGGCGCGACTTCAGTTCTAGCCTATAAAGTCAAATCTTGTGTGGTTCCTCCATGGCAACATAGCTGCCCGAGGTCACAAAGTTAGCAAGTACAAGAAATTTGAAAATTGTATGTAATTTCACATTAGTGCTTATGGTCGATCCCGGTTCTCGGCTTGAGAGCTACTTTCTTGACTGTATTTTGAATTAAGCAGTTGGCGCGACTTCAGTTCTAGCCTATAAAGTCAAATCTTGTGTGGTTCCTCCATGGTAACATAGCTGCCCGAGGTCGCAAAGTTAGCAAGTACAAGAAATTTGAAAATTGTATGTAATTTCACGGTAGTGCTTATGGTCGATCCCGTTTCTCGGCTTGAGAGCTACTTTCTTGACTGTATTTTGAGTTAAGCAGTTGGCGCTACTTCAGTTCTAGCCTATAAAGTCAAATCTTGTGTGGTTCCTCCATGGTAACATAGCTGCCCGAGGTCACAAAATTAGCAAGTACAAGAAATTTGAAAATTGTATGTAATTTCACACTTGTGCTTATGGTCGATCCCGTTTCTCAGCTTGAGAGCTTCTTTCTTGACTGTATTTTGAATTAAGCAGTTGGCGCGACTTCAGTTCTAGCCTATAAAGTCAAATCTTGTGTGGTTCCCCCATGGTAACATAGCTGCCCGAGGTCGCAAAGTTAGCAAGTACAAGAAATTTGAGAATTGTATGTAATTTCACACTAGTGCTTATGGTCGATCCCGTTTCTCGGCTTCAGAGCTACTTTCTTGACTGTATTTTGAGTTAAGCAGTTGGCGCGACTTCAGTTCTAGCCTATAAAGTCAAATCTTGTGTGGTTCCTCCATGGTAACATAGCTGCCGGAGGTCGCAAAGTTAGCAAGTACAAGAAATTTTAAAATTGTATGTAATTTCAAACTAGTGCTTATGGTCGATCCCGTTTCTCGGCTTGAGAGCTACTTTCTTGACTGTATTTTGAGTTAAGCAGTTGGCGCGACTTCAGTTCAAGCCTATAAAGTCAAATCTTGTGTAGTTCCTCCATGGTAACATAGCTGCCCGAGGTCGCAAAGTTAGCAAGTACAAGAAATTTGAAAATTGTATGTAATTTCACACTAGTGCTTATGGTCGATCCCGTTTCTCGGCTTGAGAGCTACTTTCTTGACTGTATTTTGAGTTAAGCAGTTGGCGCGACTTCAGTTCTAGCCAATAAAGTCAAATCTTGTGTGGTTCCTCCATGGCAACATAGCTGCCCGAGGTCACAAAGTTAGCAAGTACAAGAAATTTGAAAATTGTATGTAATTTCACATTAGTGCTTATGGTCGATCCCGTTTCTTGGCTTGAGAGCTACTTTCTTGACTGTATTTTGAGTTAAGCAGTTGGCGCGACTTCGGTTCTAGCCTATAAAGTCAAATCTTGTGTGGTTCCTCCTTGGTTACATAGCTGCCCGAGGTCGCAAAGTTAGCAAGTACAAGAAATTTGAAAATTGTATGTAATTTCACATTAGTGCTTATGGTCGATCCCGTTTCTCGGCTTGAGAGCTACTTTTTTGACTGTATTTTGAGTTAAGCAGTTGGCGCGACTTCAGTTCTAGCCTATAAAGTCAAATTTTGTGTGGTTCCTCCTTGGTAACATAGCTGCCCGAGGTCGCAAAGTTAGCAAGTTTTTTTTTTTTTTTTTTTTTTTATAATTCGTGCAGGTTCAAGAGTTACGCTCTTTTGATGTTTGTTACACAACCTGGACGGGGTGCAGATGGTTTGTGTCGAAGATGTTCGTTCACTACTCTCCGGGGGTGGTTGTCTTGGGATTGGAGAGATTCGACTGAATTTGTCGCGTTGTTTGTAGTTTTACAGTAACTTTATTCCATGCCATTAAGATCTTATATTGGAAATGCACACGCAGAGTATGAATTTTGAAGTGATCTTATACTGCGAGTGTTATGCCTTCGTCAGCATTTTTTTGATTATCTCTCATTCACAACTGGTGTTGTTGCATGGGTTTTTTTTTTTCCCGTATAGGAATTTTTCTTGGCTATGGTCAGACTTGAACTACAGACCTTCCGCTTAACAGTCGGTGATGATTACCATTGCACCACTACCACCCCCCACTATAAAGTCAAATCTTGTGTGGTTCCTCCATGGTAACATAGCTGCCCGAGGTCGCAAAGTTAGCAAGTACAAGAAATTTGAAAATTGTATGTAATTTCACACTAGTGCTTATGGTCGATCCCGTTTCTCGGCTTGAGAGCTACTTTCTTGACTGTATTTTGAGTTAAGCAGTTGGCGCGACTTCAGTTCTAGCCTATAAAGTCAAATCTTGTGTAGTTCCTCCATGGTAACATAGCTGCCCGAGGTCGCAAAGTTAGCAAGTACAAGAAATTTTAAAATTGTATGTAATTTCACACTAGTGCTTATGGTCGATCCCGTTTCTCGGCTTGAGAGCTACTTTCTTGACTGTATTTTGAGTTAAGCAGTTGGCGCGACTTCAGTTCTAGCCTATAAAGTCAAATCTTGTGTGGTTCCTCCATGGTAACATAGCTGCCCGAGGTCGCAAAGTTAGCAAGTACAAGAAATTTGAAAATTGTATGTAATTTCACATTAGTGCTTATGGTCGATCCCGTTTCTCGGCTTGAGAGCTACTTTTTTGACTGTATTTTGAGTTAAGCAGTTGGCGCGACTTCAGTTCTAGCCTATAAAGTCAAATCTTGTGTGGTTCCTCCTTGGTAACATAGCTGCCCGAGGTCACAAAGTTAGCAAGTACAAGAAATTTGAAAATTGTATGTAATTTCACATTAGTGCTTATGGTCGATCCCGTTTCTCGGCTTGAGAGCTTCTTTCTTGACTGTATTTTGAATTAAGCAGTTGGCGCGACTTCAGTTCCAGCCTATAAAGTCAAATCTTGTGTGGTTCCTCCATGGTAACATAGCTGCCCGAGGTCGCAAAGTTAGCAAGTACAAGAAATTTGAAAATTGTATGTAATTTCACACTAGTGCTTATGGTCGATCCCGTTTCTCGGCTTGAGAGCTACTTTCTTGACTGTATTTTGAGTTAAGCAGTTGGGGCGACTTCAGTTCAAGCCTATAAAGTCAAATCTTGTGTGGTTCCTCCATGGTAACATAGCTGCCCGAGGTCGCAAAGTTAGCAAGTACAAGAAATTTTAAAATTGTATGTAATTTCACACTAGTGCTTATGGTCGATCCCGGTTCTCGGCTTGAGAGCTACTTTTTTGACTGTATTTTGAGTTAAGCAGTTGGCGCGACTTCAGTTCTAGCCTATAAAGTCAAATCTTGTGTGGTTCCTCCATGGTAACATAGCTGCCCGAGGTCGCAAAGTTAGCAAGTACAAGAAATTTGAAAATTGTATGTAATTTCACATTAGTGCTTATGGTCGATCCCGTTTCTCGGCTTGAGAGCTACTTTTTTGACTGTATTTTGAGTTAAGCAGTTGGCGCGACTTCAGTTCTAGCCTATAAAGTCAAATCTTGTGTGGTTCCTCCATGGTAACATAGCTGCCCGAGGTCACAAAGTTAGCAAGTACAAGAAATTTGAAAATTGTATGTAATTTCACACTAGTGCTTATGGTCGATCCCGTTTCTTGGCTTGAGAGCTACTTTTTTGACTGTATTTTGAGTTAAGCAGTTGGCGCGACTTCAGTTCTAGCCTATAAAGTCAAATCTTGTGTAGTTCCTCCATGGTAACATAGCTGCCCGAGGTCGCAAAGTTAGCAAGTACAAGAAATTTGAAAATTGTATGTAATTTCACGGTAGTGCTTATGGTCGATCCCGTTTCTCGGCTTGAGAGCTACTTTTTTGACTGTATTTTGAGTTAAGCAGTTGGCGCGACTTCAGTTCTAGCCTATAAAGTCAAATCTTGTGTAGTTCCTCCATGGTAACATAGCTGCCCGAGGTCGCAAAGTTAGCAAGTACAAGAAATTTGAAAATTGTATGTAATTTCACGGTAGTGCTTATGGTCGATCCCGTTTCTCGGCTTGAGAGCTACTTTTTTGACTGTATTTTGAGTTAAGCAGTTGGCGCGACTTCAGTTCTAGCCTATAAAGTCAAATCTTGTGTAGTTCCTCCATGGTAACATAGCTGCCCGAGGTCGCAAAGTTAGCAAGTACAAGAAATTTGAAAATTGTATGTAATTTCACACTAGTGCTTATGGTCGATCCCGATTCTCGGCTTGAGAGCTACTTTCTTGACTGTATTTTGAGTTAAGCAGTTGGCGCGACTTCAGTTCTAGCCTATAAAGTCAAATCTTGTGTGGTTCCTCCATGGTAACATAGCTGCCCGAGGTCGCAAAGTTAGCAAGTACAAGAAATTTTAAAATTGTATGTAATTTCACAGTAGTGCTTATGGTCGATCCCGGTTCTCGGCTTGAGAGCTACTTTCTTGACTGTATTTCGAGTTAAGCAGTTGGCGCGACTTAAGTTCTAGCCTATAAAGTCAAATCTAGTGTGGTTCCTCCATGGTAACATAGCTGCCCGAGGTCGCAAAGTTAACAAGTACAAGAAATTTGAAAATTGTATGTAATTTCACACTAGGCTTATGGTCGATCCCGTTTCTTGGCTTGAGAGCTACTTTTTTGACTGTATTTTGAGTTAAGCAGTTGGCGCGACTTCAGTTCTAGCCTATAAAGTCAAATCTTGTGTAGTTCCTCCATGGTAACATAGCTGCCCGAGGTCGCAAAGTTAGCAAGTACAAGAAATTTGAAAATTGTATGTAATTTCACGGTAGTGCTTATGGTCGATCCCGTTTCTCGGCTTGAGAGCTACTTTTTTGACTGTATTTTGAGTTAAGCAGTTGGCGCGACTTCAGTTCTAGCCTATAAAGTCAAATCTTGTGTAGTTCCTCCATGGTAACATAGCTGCCCGAGGTCGCAAAGTTAGCAAGTACAAGAAATTTGAAAATTGTATGTAATTTCACACTAGTGCTTATGGTCGATCCCGTTTCTCGGCTTGAGAGCTACTTTCTTGACTGTATTTTGAGTTAAGCAATTGGCGCGACTTCAGTTCTAGCCTATAAAGTCAAATCTTGTGTGGTTCCTCCATGGTAACATAGCTGCCCGAGGTCACAAAGTTAGCAAGTACAAGAAATTTGAAAATTGTATGTAATTTCACACTAGTGCTTATGGTCGATCCCGTTTCTTGGCTTGAGAGCTACTTTTTTGACTGTATTTTGAGTTAAGCAGTTGGCGCGACTTCAGTTCTAGCCTATAAAGTCAAATCTTGTGTAGTTCCTCCATGGTAACATAGCTGCCCGAGGTCGCAAAGTTAGCAAGTACAAGAAATTTGAAAATTGTATGTAATTTCACGGTAGTGCTTATGGTCGATCCCGTTTCTCGGCTTGAGAGCTACTTTTTTGACTGTATTTTGAGTTAAGCAGTTGGCGCGACTTCAGTTCTAGCCTATAAAGTCAAATCTTGTGTAGTTCCTCCATGGTAACATAGCTGCCCGAGGTCGCAAAGTTAGCAAGTACAAGAAATTTGAAAATTGTATGTAATTTCACACTAGTGCTTATGGTCGATCCCGTTTCTCGGCTTGAGAGCTACTTTCTTGACTGTATTTTGAGTTAAGCAGTTGGCGCGACTTCAGTTCTAGCCTATAAAGTCAAATCTTGTGTGGTTCCTCCATGGTAACATAGCTGCCCGAGGTCGCAAAGTTAGCAAGTACAAGAAATTTTAAAATTGTATGTAATTTCACACTAGTGCTTATGGTCGATCCCGGTTCTCGGCTTGAGAGCTACTTTCTTGACTGTATTTTGAGTTAAGCAGTTGGCGCGACTTAAGTTCTAGCCTATAAAGTCAAATCTAGTGTGGTTCCTCCATGGTAACATAGCTGCCCGAGGTCGCAAAGTTAGCCAGTACAAGAAATTTGAAAATTGTATTTAATTTCACGGTAGTGCTTATGGTCGATCCCGGTTCTCGGCTTGAGAGCTACTTTCTTGACTGTATTTTGAGTTAAGCAGTTGGCGCGACTTAAGTTCTAGCCTATAAAGTCAAATCTTGTGTAGTTCCTCCATGGTAACATAGCTGCCCGAGGTCGCAAGGTTAGCAAGTACAAGAAATTTGAAAATTGTATGTAATTTCACGGTAGTGCTTATGGTCGATCCCGTTTCTCGGCTTGAGAGCTACTTTTTTGACTGTATTTTGAGTTAAGCAGTTGGCGCGACTTCAGTTCTAGCCTATAAAGTCAAATCTTGTGTAGTTCCTCCATGGTAACATAGCTGCCCGAGGTCGCAAAGTTAGCAAGTACAAGAAATTTGAAAATTGTATGTAATTTCACACTAGTGCTTATGGTCGATCCCGTTTCTCGGCTTGAGAGCTACTTTCTTGACTGTATTTTGAGTTAAGCAATTGGCGCGACTTCAGTTCTAGCCTATAAAGTCAAATCTTGTGTGGTTCCTCCATGGTAACATAGCTGCCCGAGGTCACAAAGTTAGCAAGTACAAGAAATTTGAAAATTGTATGTAATTTCACACTAGTGCTTATGGTCGATCCCGTTTCTTGGCTTGAGAGCTACTTTTTTGACTGTATTTTGAGTTAAGCAGTTGGCGCGACTTCAGTTCTAGCCTATAAAGTCAAATCTTGTGTAGTTCCTCCATGGTAACATAGCTGCCCGAGGTCGCAAAGTTAGCAAGTACAAGAAATTTGAAAATTGTATGTAATTTCACGGTAGTGCTTATGGTCGATCCCGTTTCTCGGCTTGAGAGCTACTTTTTTGACTGTATTTTGAGTTAAGCAGTTGGCGCGACTTCAGTTCTAGCCTATAAAGTCAAATCTTGTGTAGTTCCTCCATGGTAACATAGCTGCCCGAGGTCGCAAAGTTAGCAAGTACAAGAAATTTGAAAATTGTATGTAATTTCACACTAGTGCTTATGGTCGATCCCGTTTCTCGGCTTGAGAGCTACTTTCTTGACTGTATTTTGAGTTAAGCAGTTGGCGCGACTTCAGTTCTAGCCTATAAAGTCAAATCTTGTGTGGTTCCTCCATGGTAACATAGCTGCCCGAGGTCGCAAAGTTAGCAAGTACAAGAAATTTTAAAATTGTATGTAATTTCACACTAGTGCTTATGGTCGATCCCGGTTCTCGGCTTGAGAGCTACTTTCTTGACTGTATTTTGAGTTAAGCAGTTGGCGCGACTTAAGTTCTAGCCTATAAAGTCAAATCTAGTGTGGTTCCTCCATGGTAACATAGCTGCCCGAGGTCGCAAAGTTAGCCAGTACAAGAAATTTGAAAATTGTATTTAATTTCACGGTAGTGCTTATGGTCGATCCCGGTTCTCGGCTTGAGAGCTACTTTCTTGACTGTATTTTGAGTTAAGCAGTTGGCGCGACTTAAGTTCTAGCCTATAAAGTCAAATCTTGTGTAGTTCCTCCATGGTAACATAGCTGCCCGAGGTCGCAAGGTTAGCAAGTACAAGAAATTTGAAAATTGTATGTAATTTCACACTAGTGCTTATGGTCGATCCCGTTTCTCGGCTTGAGAGCTACTTTCTTGACTGTATTTTGAGTTAAGCAGTTGGCGCGACTTCAGTTCTAGCCTATAAAGTCAAATCTTGTGTGGTTCCTCCTTGGTAACATAGCTGCCCGAGGTCGCAAAATTAGCAAGTGCAAGAAATTTGAAAATTGTATGTAATTTCACGGTAGTGCTTATGGTCGATCCCGGTTCTCGGCTTAAGAGCTACTTTCTTGACTGTATTTTGAGTTAAGCAGTTGGCGCGTCTTCAGTTTTAGCCTATAAAGTCAAATCTTGTGTAGTTCCTCCATGGTAACATAGCTGCCCGAGGTCGCAAAGTTAGCAAGTACAAGAAATTTGAAAATTGTATGTAATTTCACACTAGTGCTTATGGTCAATCCCGTTTCTCGGCTTGAGAGCTACTTTCTTGACTGTATTTTGAGTTAAGCAGTTGGCGCGACTTCAGTACTAGCCTATAAAGTCAAATCTTGTGTAGTTCCTCCATGGTAACATAGCTGCCCGAGGTCGCAAAGTTAGCAAGTACAAGAAATTTGAAAATTGTATGTAATTTCACGGTAGTGCTTATGGTCGATCCCGTTTCTCGGCTTGGGAGCTACTTTTTTGAGTTTTTTTTTTTAGTTAAGCAGTTGGCGCGACTTCAGTTCTAGCCTATAAAGTCAAATCTTGTGTAGTTCCTCCATGGTAACATAGCTGCCCGAGGTCGCAAAGTTAGCAAGTACAAGAAATTTGAAAATTGTATGTAATTTCACGGTAGTGCTTATGGTCGATCCCGTTTCTCGGCTTGAGAGCTACTTTCTTGACTGTATTTTGAGTTAAGCAGTTGGCGCGACTTCAGTTCTAGCCTATAAAGTCAAATCTTGTGTGGTTCCTCCATGGTAACATAGCTGCCCGAGGTCGCAAAGTTAGCAAGTACAAGAAATTTGAAAACTGTATGTAATTTCACGGTAGTGCTTATGGTCGATCCCGTTTCTCGGCTTGAGAGCTACTTTCTTGACTGTATTTTGAGTTAAGCAGTTGGCGCGACTTCAGTTCTAGCCTATAAAGTCAAATCTTGTGTGGTTCCTCCATGGTAACATAGCTGCCCGAGGTCGCAAAGTTAGCAAGTACAAGAAATTTGAAAATTGCATGTAATTTCACGGTAGTGCTTATGGTCGATCCCGTTTCTCGGCTTGAGAGCTACTTTTTTGACTGTATTTTGAGTTAAGCAGTTGGCGCGACTTCAGTTCTAGCCTATAAAGTCAAATCTTGTGTAGTTCCTCCATGGTAACATAGCTGCCCGAGGTCGCAAAGTTAGCAAGTACAAGAAATTTGAAAATTGTATGTAATTTCACACTAGTGCTTATGGTCGATCCCGTTTCTCGGCTTGAGAGCTACTTTCTTGACTGTATTTTGAGTTAAGCAATTGGCGCGACTTCAGTTCTAGCCTATAAAGTCAAATCTTGTGTGGTTCCTCCATGGTAACATAGCTGCCCGAGGTCACAAAGTTAGCAAGTACAAGAAATTTGAAAATTGTATGTAATTTCACACTAGTGCTTATGGTCGATCCCGTTTCTTGGCTTGAGAGCTACTTTTTTGACTGTATTTTGAGTTAAGCAGTTGGCGCGACTTCAGTTCTAGCCTATAAAGTCAAATCTTGTGTAGTTCCTCCATGGTAACATAGCTGCCCGAGGTCGCAAAGTTAGCAAGTACAAGAAATTTGAAAATTGTATGTAATTTCACGGTAGTGCTTATGGTCGATCCCGTTTCTCGGCTTGAGAGCTACTTTTTTGACTGTATTTTGAGTTAAGCAGTTGGCGCGACTTCAGTTCTAGCCTATAAAGTCAAATCTTGTGTAGTTCCTCCATGGTAACATAGCTGCCCGAGGTCGCAAAGTTAGCAAGTACAAGAAATTTGAAAATTGTATGTAATTTCACACTAGTGCTTATGGTCGATCCCGTTTCTCGGCTTGAGAGCTACTTTCTTGACTGTATTTTGAGTTAAGCAGTTGGCGCGACTTCAGTTCTAGCCTATAAAGTCAAATCTTGTGTGGTTCCTCCATGGTAACATAGCTGCCCGAGGTCGCAAAGTTAGCAAGTACAAGAAATTTTAAAATTGTATGTAATTTCACACTAGTGCTTATGGTCGATCCCGGTTCTCGGCTTGAGAGCTACTTTCTTGACTGTATTTTGAGTTAAGCAGTTGGCGCGACTTAAGTTCTAGCCTATAAAGTCAAATCTAGTGTGGTTCCTCCATGGTAACATAGCTGCCCGAGGTCGCAAAGTTAGCCAGTACAAGAAATTTGAAAATTGTATTTAATTTCACGGTAGTGCTTATGGTCGATCCCGGTTCTCGGCTTGAGAGCTACTTTCTTGACTGTATTTTGAGTTAAGCAGTTGGCGCGACTTAAGTTCTAGCCTATAAAGTCAAATCTTGTGTAGTTCCTCCATGGTAACATAGCTGCCCGAGGTCGCAAGGTTAGCAAGTACAAGAAATTTGAAAATTGTATGTAATTTCACACTAGTGCTTATGGTCGATCCCGTTTCTCGGCTTGAGAGCTACTTTCTTGACTGTATTTTGAGTTAAGCAGTTGGCGCGACTTCAGTTCTAGCCTATAAAGTCAAATCTTGTGTGGTTCCTCCTTGGTAACATAGCTGCCCGAGGTCGCAAAATTAGCAAGTGCAAGAAATTTGAAAATTGTATGTAATTTCACGGTAGTGCTTATGGTCGATCCCGGTTCTCGGCTTAAGAGCTACTTTCTTGACTGTATTTTGAGTTAAGCAGTTGGCGCGTCTTCAGTTTTAGCCTATAAAGTCAAATCTTGTGTAGTTCCTCCATGGTAACATAGCTGCCCGAGGTCGCAAAGTTAGCAAGTACAAGAAATTTGAAAATTGTATGTAATTTCACACTAGTGCTTATGGTCAATCCCGTTTCTCGGCTTGAGAGCTACTTTCTTGACTGTATTTTGAGTTAAGCAGTTGGCGCGACTTCAGTACTAGCCTATAAAGTCAAATCTTGTGTAGTTCCTCCATGGTAACATAGCTGCCCGAGGTCGCAAAGTTAGCAAGTACAAGAAATTTGAAAATTGTATGTAATTTCACGGTAGTGCTTATGGTCGATCCCGTT
Source organism: Merodon equestris (assembly GCA_958301585.1). NCBI lineage: Eukaryota > Metazoa > Arthropoda > Insecta > Diptera > Syrphidae > Merodon > Merodon equestris. The sequence goes on along the minus strand of OY284417.1, from coordinate 24,753,728 downwards.
TCTCGGCTTGGGAGCTACTTTTTTGAGTTTTTTTTTTTAGTTAAGCAGTTGGCGCGACTTCAGTTCTAGCCTATAAAGTCAAATCTTGTGTAGTTCCTCCATGGTAACATAGCTGCCCGAGGTCGCAAAGTTAGCAAGTACAAGAAATTTGAAAATTGTATGTAATTTCACACTAGTGCTTATGGTCGATCCCGTTTCTCGGCTTGAGAGCTACTTTCTTGACTGTATTTTGAGTTAAGCAGTTGGCGCGACTTCAGTTCTAGCCTATAAAGTCAAATCTAGTGTGGTTCCTCCATGGTAACATAGCTGCCCGAGGTCGCAAAGTTAGCAAGTACAAGAAATTTGAAAATTGTATGTAATTTCACGGTAGTGCTTATGGTCGATCCCGTTTCTCGGCTTGAGAGCTACTTTCTTGACTGTATTTTGAGTTAAGCAGTTGGCGCGACTTCAGTTCTAGCCTATAAAGTCAAATCTTGTGTGGTTCCTCCATGGTAACATAGCTGCCCGAGGTCGCAAAGTTAGCAAGTACAAGAAATTTGAAAATTGTATGTAATTTCACGGTAGTGCTTATGGTCGATCCCGTTTCTCGGCTTGAGAGCTACTTTCTTGACTGTATTTTGAGTTAAGCAGTTGGCGCGACTTCAGTTCTAGCCTATAAAGTCAAATCTTGTGTGGTTCCTCCATGGTAACATAGCTGCCCGAGGTCGCAAAGTTAGCAAGTACAAGAAATTTGAAAATTGCATGTAATTTCACGGTAGTGCTTATGGTCGATCCCGTTTCTCGGCTTGAGAGCTACTTTCTTGACTGTATTTTGAGTTAAGCAGTTGGCGCGACTTCAGTTCTAGATTATAAAGTCAAATCTTGTGTGGTGCCTCCATGGTAACATAGCTGCCCGAGGTCGCAAAGTTAGCAAGTACAAGAAATTTGAAAATTGTATGTAATTTCACACTAGTGCTTATGGTCGATCCCGTTTCTCGGCTTGAGAGCTACTTTCTTGACTGTATTTTTAGTTAAGCGGTTGGCGCGACTTCAGTTCTAGCCTATAAAGTCAAATCTTGTGTAGTTCCTCCATGGTAACATAGCTGCCCGAGGTCGCAAAGTTAGCAAGTACAAGAAATTTGAAAATTGTATGTAATTTCACATTAGTGCTTATGGTCGATCCCGTTTCTCGGCTTGAGAGCTTCTTTCTTGACTGTATTTTGAGTTAAGCAGTTGGCGCGACTTCAGTTCTAGCCTATAAAGTCAAATCTAGTGTGGTTCCTCCATGGTAACATAGCTGCCCGAGGTCGCAAAGTTAGCAAGTACAAGAAATTTGAAAATTGTATGTAATTTCACACTAGTGCTTATGGTCGATCCCGTTTCTCGGCTTGAGAGCTACTTTCTTGACTGTATTTTGAGTTAAGCAGTTGGCGCGACTTCAGTTCTAGCCTATAAAGTCAAATATTGTGTGGTTCCTCCATGGTAACATAGCTGCCCGAGGTCGCAAAGTTAGCAAGTACAAGAAATTTGAAAATTGTATGTAATTTCACACTAGTGCTTATGGTCGATCCCGTTTCTCGGCTTGAGAGCTACTTTCTTGACTGTATTTTGAGTTAAGCAGTTGGCGCGACTTCAGTTCTAGCCTATAAAGTCAAATCTTGTGTGGTTCCTCCATGGTAACATAGCTGCCCGAGGTCGCAAAGTTAGCAAGTACAAGAAATTTGAAAATTGTATGTAATTTCACATTAGTGCTTATGGTCGATCCCGTTTCTCGGCTTGAGAGCTTCTTTCTTCACTGTATTTTGAGTTAAGCAGTTGGCGCGACTTCAGTTCTAGCCTATAAAGTCAAATCTTGTGTGGTTCCTCCATGGTAACATAGCTGCCCGAGGTCACAATGTCAGCAAGTACAAGAAATTTGAAAATTGTATGTAATTTCACACTAGTGCTTATGGTCGATCCCGTTTCTCGGCTTGAGAGCCACTTTCTTGACTGTATTTTGAGTTAAGCAGTTGGCGCGACTTCAGTTCTAGCCTATAAAGTCAAATATTGTGTGGTTCCTCCATGGTAACATAGCTGCCCGAGGTCACAAAGTCAGCAAGTACAAGAAATTTGAAAATTGTATGTAATTTCACACTAGTACTTATGGTCGATCCCGTTTCTCGGCTTGAGAGCTACTTTCTTGACTGTATTTTGAGTTAAGCAGTTGGCGCGACTTCAGTTCTAGCCTATAAAGTCAAATCTTGTGTGGTTCCTCCATGGTAACATAGCTGCCCGAGGTCGCAAAGTTAGCAAGTACAAGAAATTTGAAAATTGTATGTAATTTCACATTAGTGCTTATGGTCGATCCCGTTTCTCGGCTTGAGAGCTTCTTTCTTCACTGTATTTTGAGTTAAGCAGTTGGCGCGACTTCAGTTCTAGCCTATAAAGTCAAATCTTGTGTGGTTCCTCCATGGTAACATAGCTGCCCGAGGTCACAAGGTCAGCAAGTACAAGAAATTTGAAAATTGTATGTAATTTCACACTAGTGCTTATGGTCGATCCCGTTTCTCGGCTTGAGAGCCACTTTCTTGACTGTATTTTGAGTTAAGCAGTTGGCGCGACTTCAGTTCTAGCCTATAAAGTCAAATCTTGTGTGGTTCCTCCATGGTAACATAGCTGCCCGAGGTCACAAAGTCAGCAAGTACAAGAAATTTGAAAATTGTATGTAATTTCACACTAGTACTTATGGTCGATCCCGTTTCTCGGCTTGAGAGCTACTTTTTTGACTGTATTTTGAGTTAAGCAGTTGGCGCGACTTCAGTTCTAGCCTATAAAGTCAAATCTTGTGTAGTTCCTCCATGGTAACATAGCTGCCCGAGGTCACAAATTTAGCAAGTACAAGAAATTTGAAAATTGTATGTAATTTCACATTAGTGCTTATGGTCGATCCCGGTTCTCGGCTTGAGAGCTACTTTCTTGACTGTATTTTGAGTTAAGCAGTTGGCGCGACTTCAGTTCTAGCCTATAAAGTCAAATCTAGTGTGGTTCCTCCATGGTAACATAGCTGCCCGAGGTCGCAAAGTTAGCAAGTTCAAGAAATTTGAAAACTGTATGTAATTTCACGGTAGTGCTTATGGTCGATCCCGTTTCTCGGCTTGAGAGCTACTTTCTTGACTGTATTTTGAGTTAAGCAGTTGGCGCGACTTCAGTTCTAGCCTATAAAGTCAAATCTTGTGTAGTTCCTCCATGGTAACATAGCTGCCCGAGGTCGCAAAGTTAGCAAGTACAAGAAATTTGAAAATTGTATGTAATTTCACATTAGTGCTTATGGTCGATCCCGGTTCTCGGCTTGAGAGCTACTTTCTTGACTGTATTTTGAGTTAAGCAGTTGGCGCGACTTCAGTTCTAGCCTATAAAGTCAAATCTTGTGTAGTTCCTCCGTGGTAACATAGCTGCCCGAGGTCGCAAAGTTAGCAAGTACAAGAAATTTGAAATTTTTTTGTAATTTAACACTAGTGCTTATGGTCGATCCCGTTTCTCGGCTTGAGAGCTACTTTCTTGACTGTATTTTGAATTAAGCAGTTGGCGCGACTTCAGTTCTAGCCTATAAAGTCAAATCTTGTGTGGTTCCTCCATGGTAACATAGCTGCCCGAGGTCGCAAAGTTAGCAAGTACAAGAAATTTGAAAATTGTATGTAATTTCACACTAGTGCTTATGGTCGATCCCGTTTCTCGGCTTGAGAGCCACTTTCTTGACTGTATTTTGAGTTAAGCAGTTGGCGCGACTTCAGTTCTAGCCTATAAAGTCAAATCTTGTGTAGTTCCTCCATGGTAACATAGCTGCCCGAGGTCACAAAGTTAGCAAGTACAAGAAATTTGAAAATTGTATGTAATTTCACATTAGTGCTTATGGTCGATCCCGTTTCTCGGCTTGAGAGCTACTTTTTTGACTGTATTTTGAGTTAAGCAGTTGGCGCGACTTCAGTTCTAGCCTATAAAGTCAAATCTTGTGTAGTTCCTCCATGGTAACATAGCTGCCCGAGGTCGCAAAGTTAGCAAGTACAAGAAATTTGAAAATTGTATATAATTTCACACTAGTGCTTATGGTCGATCCCGTTTCTCGGCTTGAGAGCTACTTCCTTGACTGTATTTTGAGTTAAGCAGTTGGCGCGACTTCAGTTCTAGCCTATAAAGTCAAATCTAGTGTGGTTCCTCCATGGTAACATAGCTGCCCGAGGTCACAAAGTTAGCAAGTATAAGAAATTTGAAAATTGTATGTAATTTCACATTAGTGCTTATGGTCGATCCCGTTTCTCGGCTTGAGAGCTACTTTTTTGACTGTATTTTGAGTTAAGCAGTTGGCGCGAATTAGTTCTAGCCTATAAAGTCAAATCTTGTGTAGTTCCTCCATGGTAACATAGCTGCCCGAGGTCACAAAGTTAGCAAGTACAAGAAATTTGAAAATTGTATGTAATTTCACATTAGTGCTTATGGTCGATCCCGTTTCTCGGCTTGAGAGCTACTTTTTTGACTGTATTTTGAGATAAGCAGTTGGCGCGAATTAGTTCTAGGCTATAAAGTCAAATCTTGTGTAGTTCCTCCATGGTAACATAGCTGCCCGAGGTCGCAAAGTTAGCAAGTACAAGAAATTTGAAAATTGTATGTAATTTCACGGTAGTGCTTATGGTCGATCCCGTTTCTCGGCTTGAGAGCTACTTTCTTGACTGTATTTTGAGTTAAGCAGTTGGCGCGACTTCAGTTCTAGCCTACAAAGTCAAATCTTGTGTGGTTCCTCCTTGGTAACATAGCTGCCCGAAGTCGCAAAGTTAGCAAGTACAAGAAATTTGAAAATTGTATGTAATTTCACGGTAGTGCTTATGGTCGATCCCGGTTCTCGGCTTGAGAGCTTCTTTCTTGACTGTATTTTGAGTTAGGCAGTTGGCGCGACTTCAGTTCTAGCCTATAAAGTCAAATCTTGTGTGGTTCCTCCATGGTAACATAGCTGCCCGAGGTCACAAAGTTAGCAAGTACAAGAAATTTGAAAATTGTATGTAATTTCACGGTAGTGCTTATGGTCGATCCCGTTTCTCGGCTTGAGAGCTACTTTCTTGACTGTATTTTGAGTTAAGCAGTTGGCGCGACTTCAGTCCTAGCCTATAAAGTCAAATCTAGTGTGGTTCCTCCATGGTAACATAGCTGCCCGAGGTCACAAAGTTAGCAAGTACAAGAAATTTGAAAATTGTATGTAATTTCACACTAGTGCTTATGGTCGATCCCGTTTCTCGGCTTGAGAGCTACTTTCTTGACTGTGTTTTGAGTTAAGCAGTTGGCGAGACTTCAGTTCTAGCCTATAAAGTCAAATCTTGTGTAGTTCCTCCATGGTAACATAGCTGCCCGAGGTCGCAAAGTTAGGAAGTACAAGAAATTTGAAAATTGTATGTAATTTCACGGTATTGCTTATGGTCGATCCCGTTTCTCGGCTTGAGAGCTACTTTCTTGACTGTATTTTGAGTTAAGCAGTTGGCGCGACTTCAGTTCTAGCCTATAAAGTCAAATCTTGTGTAGGTCCTCCATGGTAACATAGCTGCCCGAGGTCGCAAAGTTAGCAAGTACAAGAAATTTGAAAATTGTATGTAATTTCACACTAGTGCTTATGGTCGATCCCGTTTCTCGGCTTGAGAGCTACTTTCTTGACTGTATTTTGAGTTAAGCAGTTGGCGCGACTTCAGTTCTAGCCTATAAAGTCAAATCTAGTGTGGTTCCTCTATGGTAACATAGCTGCCCGAGGTCGTAAAGTTAGCAAGTACAAGAAATTTGAAAATTGTATGTAATTTCACACTAGTGCTTATGGTCGATCCCGTTTCTCGGCTTGAGAGCTACTTTCTTGACTGTATTTTGAGTTAAGCAGTTGGCGCGACTTCAGTTCTAGCCTATAAAGTCAAATCTAGTGTGGTTCCTCTATGGTAACATAGCTGCCCGAGGTCGCAAAGTTAGCAAGTACAAGAAATTTGAAAATTGTATGTAATTTCACACTTGTGCTTATGGTCGATCCCGTTTCTCGGCTTGAGAGCTACTTTCTTGACTGTATTTTGAGTTAAGCAGTTGGCGCGACTTCAGTTCTAGCCTATAAAGTCAAATCTTGTGTGGTTCCTCCATGGTAACATAGCTGCCCGAGGTCACAAAGTTAGCAAGTACAAGAAATTTAAAAATTGTATGTAATTTCACACTAGTGCTTATGGTCGATCCCGTTTCTCGGCTTGAGAGCTACTTTCTTGATTGTATTTTGAGTTAAGCAGTTCAATTCAGTTAAATCTTGTGTGGTTCCTCCTTGGTAACATAGCTGCCCGAGGTCGCAAAGTTAGCAAGTACAAGAAATTTGAAAATTGTATGTAATTTCACATTAGTGCTTATGGTCGATCCCGTTTCTCGGCTTGAGAGCTACTTTCTTTACTGTATTTTGAGTTAAGGAGTTGGCGCGACTTCAGTTCTAGCCTATAAAGTCAAATCTTGTGTGGTTCCTCCATGGTAACATAGCTGCCGAGGTCGCAAAGTTAGCAAGTACAAGAAATTTGAAAATTGTATGTAATTTCACACTAGTGCTTATGGTCGATCCCGTTTCTCGGCTTGAGAGCTTCTTTCTTGACTGTATTTTGAATTAAGCAGTTGGCGCGACTTCAGTTCTAGCCTATAAAGTCAAATCTAGTGTGGTTCCTCCATGGTAACATAGCTGCCCGAGGTCGCAAAGTTAGCAAGTACAAGAAATTTGAAAATTGTATGTAATTTCACGGTAGTGCTTATGGTCGATCCCGTTTCTCGGCTTGAGAGCTACTTTCTTGACTGTATTTTGAGTTAAGCAGTTGGCGCGACTTCAGTTCTAGCCTATAAAGTCAAATCTAGTGTGGTTCCTCTATGGTAACATAGCTGCCCGAGGTCGCAAAGTTAGCAAGTACAAGAAATTTGAAAATTGTATGTAATTTCACACTAGTGCTTATGGTCGATCCCGTTTCTCGGCTTGAGAGCTACTTTCTTGACTGTATTTTGAGTTAAGCAGTTGGCGCGACTTCAGTTCTAGCCTATAAAGTCAAATCTAGTGTGGTTCCTCTATGGTAACATAGCTGCCCGAGGTCGCAAAGTTAGCAAGTACAAGAAATTTGAAAATTGTATGTAATTTCACACTAGTGCTTATGGTCGATCCCGTTTCTCGGCTTGAGAGCTTCTTTCTTGACTGTATTTTGAATTAAGCAGTTGGCGCGACTTCAGTTCTAGCCTATAAAGTCAAATCTAGTGTGGTTCCTCCATGGTAACATAGCTGCCCGAGGTCGCAAAGTTAGCAAGTACAAGAAATTTGAAAATTGTATGTAATTTCACACTAGTGCTTATAGTCGATCCCGTTTCTCGGCTTGAGAGCTACTTTCTTGATTGTATTTTGAGTTAAGCAGTTGGCGCGACTTCAGTTCTAGCCTATAAAGTCAAATCTTGTGTAGTTCCTCCATGGTAACATAGCTGCCCGAGGTCGCAAAGTTAGCAAGTACAAGAAATTTGAAAATTGTATGTAATTTCACACTAGTGCTTATGGTCGATCCCTTTTCTCGGCTTGAGAGCTACTTTCTTGACTGTATTTTGAGTTAAGAAGTTGGCGCGACTTCAGTTCTAGCCTATAAAGTCAAATCTTGTGTAGTTCCTCCATGGTAACATAGCTGCCCGAGGTCGCAAAGTTAGCAAGTACAAAAAATTTGAAAATTGTATGTAATTTCACACTAGTGCTTATGGTCGATCCCGTTTCTCGGCTTGAGAGCTACTTTCTTGACTGTATTTTGAGTTAAGCAGTTGGCGCGACTTCAGTTCTAGCCTATAACGTCAAATCTTGTGTAGTTCCTCCATGGTAACATAGCTGCCCGAGGTCGCAAAGTTAGCAAGTACTAGAAATTTGAAAATTGTATGTAATTTCACACTAGTGCTTATGGTCGATCCCGTTTCTCGGCTTGAGAGCTACTTTCTTGACTGTATTTTGAGTTAAGCAGTTGGCGCGACTTCAGTTCTAGCCTATAAAGTCAAATCTTGTGTGGTTCCTCCATGGTAACATAGCTGCCCGAGGTCATAAAGTTAGCAAGTACAAGAAATTTGAAAATTGTATGTAATTTCACACTAGTGCTTATGGTCGATCCCGTTTCTTGGCTTGAGAGCTACTTTTTTTACTGTATTTTGAGTTAAGCAGTTGGCGCGACTTCAGTTCTAGCCTATAAAGTCAAATCTTGTGTAGTTCCTCCATGGTAACATAGCTGCCCGAGGTCGCAAAGTTAGCAAGTACAAGAAATTTGAAAATTGTATGTAATTTCACATTAGTGCTTATGGTCGATCCCGTTTCTTGGCTTGAGAGCTACTTTCTTGACTGTATTTTGAGTTAAGCAGTTGGCGCGACTTCAGTTCTAGCCTATAAAGTCAAATCTTGTGTGGTTCCTCCATGGTAACATAGCTGCCCGAGGTCGCAAAGTTAGCAAGTACAAGAAATTTGAAAATTGTATGTAATTTCACACTAGTGCTTATGGTCGATCCCGTTTCTCGGCTTGAGAGCTTCTTTCTTGACTGTATTTTGAATTAAGCAGTTGGCGCGACTTCAGTTCTAGCCTATAAAGTCAAATCTAGTGTGGTTCTTCCATGGTAACATAGCTGCCCGAGGTCGCAAAGTTAGCAAGTACAAGAAATTTGAAAATTGTATGTAATTTCACGGTAGTGCTTATGTTCGATCCCGTTTCTCGGCTTGAGAGCTACTTTCTTGACTGTATTTTGAGTTAAGCAGTTGGCGCGACTTCAGTTCTAGCCTATAAAGTCAAATCTAGTGTGGTTCCTCTATGGTAACATAGCTGCCCGAGGTCGCAAAGTTAGCAAGTACAAGAAATTTGAAAATTGTATGTAATTTCACACTAGTGCTTATAGTCGATCCCGTTTCTCGGCTTGAGAGCTACTTTCTTGATTGTATTTTGAGTTAAGCAGTTGGCGCGACTTCAGTTCTAGCCTATAAAGTCAAATCTTGTGTAGTTCCTCCATGGTAACATAGCTGCCCGAGGTCGCAAAGTTAGCAAGTACAAGAAATTTGAAAATTGTATGTAATTTCACACTAGTGCTTATGGTCGATCCCGTTTCTCGGCTTGAGAGCTTCTTTCTTGACTGTATTTTGAATTAAGCAGTTGGCGCGACTTCAGTTCTAGCCTATAAAGTCAAATCTAGTGTGGTTCCTCCATGGTAACATAGCTGCCCGAGGTCGCAAAGTTAGCAAGTACAAGAAATTTGAAAATTGTATGTAATTTCACGGTAGTGCTTATGGTCGATCCCGTTTCTCGGCTTGAGAGCTACTTTCTTGACTGTATTTTGAGTTAAGCAGTTGGCGCGACTTCAGTTCTAGCCTATAAAGTCAAATCTAGTGTGGTTCCTCTATGGTAACATAGCTGCCCGAGGTCGCAAAGTTAGCAAGTACAAGAAATTTGAAAATTGTATGTAATTTCACACTAGTGCTTATGGTCGATCCCGTTTCTCGGCTTGAGAGCTACTTTCTTGACTGTATTTTGAGTTAAGCAGTTGGCGCGACTTCAGTTCTAGCCTATAAAGTCAAATCTAGTGTGGTTCCTCTATGGTAACATAGCTGCCCGAGGTCGCAAAGTTAGCAAGTACAAGAAATTTGAAAATTGTATGTAATTTCACACTAGTGCTTATGGTCGATCCCGTTTCTCGGCTTGAGAGCTTCTTTCTTGACTGTATTTTGAATTAAGCAGTTGGCGCGACTTCAGTTCTAGCCTATAAAGTCAAATCTAGTGTGGTTCCTCCATGGTAACATAGCTGCCCGAGGTCGCAAAGTTAGCAAGTACAAGAAATTTGAAAATTGTATGTAATTTCACACTAGTGCTTATAGTCGATCCCGTTTCTCGGCTTGAGAGCTACTTTCTTGATTGTATTTTGAGTTAAGCAGTTGGCGCGACTTCAGTTCTAGCCTATAAAGTTAAATCTTGTGTAGTTCCTCCATGGTAACATAGCTGCCCGAGGTCGCAAAGTTAGCAAGTACAAGAAATTTGAAAATTGTATGTAATTTCACACTAGTGCTTATGGTCGATCCCTTTTCTCGGCTTGAGAGCTACTTTCTTGACTGTATTTTGAGTTAAGAAGTTGGCGCGACTTCAGTTCTAGCCTATAAAGTCAAATCTTGTGTAGTTCCTCCATGGTAACATAGCTGCCCGAGGTCGCAAAGTTAGCAAGTACAAGAAATTTGAAAATTGTATGTAATTTCACACTAGTGCTTATGGTCGATCCCGTTTCTCGGCTTGAGAGCTACTTTCTTGACTGTATTTTGAGTTAAGCAGTTGGCGCAACTTCAGTTCTAGCCTATAACGTCAAATCTTGTGTAGTTCCTCCATGGTAACATAGCTGCCCGAGGTCGCAAAATTAGCAAGTACTAGAAATTTGAAAATTGTATGTAATTTCACACTAGTGCTTATGGTCGATCCCGTTTCTCGGCTTGAGAGCTACTTTCTTGACTGTATTTTGAGTTAAGCAGTTGGCGCGACTTCAGTTCTAGCCTATAAAGTCAAATCTTGTGTGGTTCCTCCATGGTAACATAGCTGCCCGAGGTCATAAAGTTAGCAAGTACAAGAAATTTGAAAATTGTATGTAATTTCACACTAGTGCTTATGGTCGATCCCGTTTCTTGGCTTGAGAGCTACTTTTTTTACTGTATTTTGAGTTAAGCAGTTGGCGCGACTTCAGTTCTAGCCTATAAAGTCAAATCTTGTGTAGTTCCTCCATGGTAACATAGCTGCCCGAGGTCGCAAAGTTAGCAAGTACAAGAAATTTGAAAATTGTATGTAATTTCACGGTAGTGCTTATGGTCGATCCCGTTTCTCTTCTTGAGAGCTACTTTTTTGACTGTATTTTGAGTTAAGCAGTTGGCGCGACTTCAGTTCTAGCCTATAAAGTCAAATCTTGTGTAGTTCCTCCATGGTAACATAGCTGCCCGAGGTCGTAAAGTTAGCAAGTACAAGAAATTTGAAAATTGTATGTAATTTCACATTAGTGCTTATGGTCGATCCCGTTTCTTGGCTTGAGAGCTACTTTCTTGACTGTTTTTTGAGTTAAGCAGTTGGCGCGACTTCAGTTCTAGCCTATAAAGTCAAATCTTGTGTGGTTCCTCCATGGTAACATAGCTGCCCGAGGTCGCAAAGTTAGCAAGTACAAGAAATTTGAAAATTGTATGTAATTTCACACTAGTGCTTATGGTCGATCCCGTTTCTCGGCTTGAGAGCTACTTTCTTGACTGTGTTTTGAGTTAAGCAGTTGGCCCGACTTCAGTTCTAGCCTATAAAGTCAAATCTTGTGTGGTTCCTCCATGGTAACATAGCTGCCCGAGGTCACAAAGTTAGCAAGTACAAGAAATTTGAAAATTGTATGTAATTTCACATTAGTGCTTATGGTCGATCCCGTTTCTCGGCTTGAGAGCTACTTTCTTGACTGTATTTTGAGTTAAGCAGTTGGCGCGACTTCAGTTCTAGCCTATAAAGTCAAATCTTGTGTAGTTCCTCCATGGTAACATAGCTGCCCGAGGTCGCAAAGTTAGCAAGTACAAGAAATTTGAAAATTGTATGTAATTTCACGGTAGTGCTTATGGTCGATCCCGTTTCTCGGCTTGGGAGCTACTTTCTTGACTGTATTTTGAGTGAAGCAGTTGGCGCGACTTCAGTTCTAGCCTATAAAGTCAAATCTTGTGTGGTTCCTCCTTGGTAACATAGCTGCCCGAGGTCGCAAAGTTAGCAAGTACAAGAAATTTGAAAATTGTATGTAATTTCACGGTAGTGCTTATGGTCGATCCCGTTTCTCGGCTTGAGAGCTACTTTCTTGACTGTATTTTGAGTTAAGCAGTTGGCGCGACTTCAGTTCTAGCCTATAAAGTCAAATCTAGTGTGGTTCCTCCATGGTAACATAGCTGCCCGAGGTCACAAAGTTAGCAAGTACAAGAAATTTGAAAATTGTATGTAATTTCACGGTAGTGCTTATGGTCGATCCCGTTTCTCGGCTTGAGAGCTACTTTCTTGACTGTATTTTGAGTTAAGCAGTTGGCGCGACTTCAGTTCTAGCCTATAAAGTCAAATCTTGTGTGGTTCCTCCATGGTAACATAGCTGCCCGAGGTCGCAAAGTTAGCAAGTACAAGAAATTTGAAAATTGTATGTAATTTCACATTAGTGCTTATGGTCGATCCCGTTTCTCGGCTTGAGAGCTTCTTTCTTCACTGTATTTTGAGTTGAGCAGTTGGCGCGACTTCAGTTCTAGCCTATAAAGTCAAATCTTGTGTGGTTCCTCCATGGTAACATAGCTGCCCGAGGTCACAAGGTCAGCAAGTACAAGAAATTTGAAAATTGTATGTAATTTCACACTAGTGCTTATGGTCGATCCCGTTTCTCGGCTTGAGAGCCACTTTCTTGACTGTATTTTGAGTTAAGCAGTTGGCGCGACTTCAGTTCTAGCCTATAAAGTCAAATATTGTGTGGTTCCTCCATGGTAACATAGCTGCCCGAGGTCGCAAAGTTAGCAAGTACAAGAAATTTGAAAATTGTATGTAATTTCACGGTAGTGCTTATGGTCGATCCCGTTTCTCGGCTTGAGAGCTACTTTCTTGACTGTATTTTGAGTTAAGCAGTTGGCGCGACTTCAGTTCTAGCCTATAAAGTCAAATCTTGTGTGGTGCCTCCATGGTAACATAGCTCCCCGAGGTCGATAAGTTAGCACGTACAAGAAATTTGAAAATTGTATGTAATTTCACACTAGTGCTTATGGTCGATCCCGTTTCTCGGCTTGAGAGCTACTTTCTTGACTGTATTTTGAGTTAAGCAGTTGGCGCGACTTCAGTTCTAGCCTATAAAGTCAAATCTTGTGTAGTTCCTCCATGGTAACATAGCTGCCCGAGGTCGCAAAGTTAGCAAGTACAAGAAATTTGAAAATTGTATGTAATTTCACATTAGTGCTTATGCTCGATCCCGTTTCTCGGCTTGAGAGCTTCTTTCTTGACTGTATTTTGAGTTTAGCAGTTGGCGCGACTTCAGTTCTAGCCTATAAAGTCAAATCTAGTGTGGTTCCTCCATGGTAACATAGCTGCCCGAGGTCGCAAAATTAGCAAGTACAAGAAATTTGAAAATTGTATGTAATTTCACACTAGTGCTTATGGTCGATCCCTTTTCTCGGCTTGAGAGCTACTTTCTTGACTGTATTTTGAGTTAAGAAGTTGGCGCGACTTCAGTTCTAGCCTATAAAGTCAAATCTTGTGTAGTTCCTCCATGGTAACATAGCTGCCCGAGGTCGCAAAGTTAGCAAGTACAAAAAATTTGAAAATTGTATGTAATTTCACACTAGTGCTTATGGTCGATCCCGTTTCTCGGCTTGAGAGCTACTTTCTTGACTGTATTTTGAGTTAAGCAGTTGGCGCGACTTCAGTTCTAGCCTATAACGTCAAATCTTGTGTAGTTCCTCCATGGTAACATAGCTGCCCGAGGTCGCAAAGTTAGCAAGTACTAGAAATTTGAAAATTGTATGTAATTTCACACTAGTGCTTATGGTCGATCCCGTTTCTCGGCTTGAGAGCTACTTTCTTGACTGTATTTTGAGTTAAGCAGTTGGCGCGACTTCAGTTCTAGCCTATAAAGTCAAATCTTGTGTGGTTCCTCCATGGTAACATAGCTGCCCGAGGTCATAAAGTTAGCAAGTACAAGAAATTTGAAAATTGTATGTAATTTCACACTAGTGCTTATGGTCGATCCCGTTTCTTGGCTTGAGAGCTACTTTTTTTACTGTATTTTGAGTTAAGCAGTTGGCGCGACTTCAGTTCTAGCCTATAAAGTCAAATCTTGTGTAGTTCCTCCATGGTAACATAGCTGCCCGAGGTCGCAAAGTTAGCAAGTACAAGAAATTTGAAAATTGTATGTAATTTCACATTAGTGCTTATGGTCGATCCCGTTTCTTGGCTTGAGAGCTACTTTCTTGACTGTATTTTGAGTTAAGCAGTTGGCGCGACTTCAGTTCTAGCCTATAAAGTCAAATCTTGTGTGGTTCCTCCATGGTAACATAGCTGCCCGAGGTCGCAAAGTTAGCAAGTACAAGAAATTTGAAAATTGTATGTAATTTCACACTAGTGCTTATGGTCGATCCCGTTTCTCGGCTTGAGAGCTTCTTTCTTGACTGTATTTTGAATTAAGCAGTTGGCGCGACTTCAGTTCTAGCCTATAAAGTCAAATCTAGTGTGGTTCTTCCATGGTAACATAGCTGCCCGAGGTCGCAAAGTTAGCAAGTACAAGAAATTTGAAAATTGTATGTAATTTCACGGTAGTGCTTATGGTCGATCCCGTTTCTCGGCTTGAGAGCTACTTTCTTGACTGTATTTTGAGTTAAGCAGTTGGCGCGACTTCAGTTCTAGCCTATAAAGTCAAATCTAGTGTGGTTCCTCTATGGTAACATAGCTGCCCGAGGTCGCAAAGTTAGCAAGTACAAGAAATTTGAAAATTGTATGTAATTTCACACTAGTGCTTATAGTCGATCCCGTTTCTCGGCTTGAGAGCTACTTTCTTGATTGTATTTTGAGTTAAGCAGTTGGCGCGACTTCAGTTCTAGCCTATAAAGTCAAATCTTGTGTAGTTCCTCCATGGTAACATAGCTGCCCGAGGTCGCAAAGTTAGCAAGTACAAGAAATTTGAAAATTGTATGTAATTTCACACTAGTGCTTATGGTCGATCCCGTTTCTCGGCTTGAGAGCTTCTTTCTTGACTGTATTTTGAATTAAGCAGTTGGCGCGACTTCAGTTCTAGCCTATAAAGTCAAATCTAGTGTGGTTCCTCCATGGTAACATAGCTGCCCGAGGTCGCAAAGTTAGCAAGTACAAGAAATTTGAAAATTGTATGTAATTTCACGGTAGTGCTTATGGTCGATCCCGTTTCTCGGCTTGAGAGCTACTTTCTTGACTGTATTTTGAGTTAAGCAGTTGGCGCGACTTCAGTTCTAGCCTATAAAGTCAAATCTAGTGTGGTTCCTCTATGGTAACATAGCTGCCCGAGGTCGCAAAGTTAGCAAGTACAAGAAATTTGAAAATTGTATGTAATTTCAAACTAGTGCTTATGGTCGATCCCGTTTCTCGGCTTGAGAGCTACTTTCTTGACTGTATTTTGAGTTAAGCAGTTGGCGCGACTTCAGTTCTAGCCTATAAAGTCAAATCTAGTGTGGTTCCTCTATGGTAACATAGCTGCCCGAGGTCGCAAAGTTAGCAAGTACAAGAAATTTGAAAATTGTATGTAATTTCACACTAGTGCTTATGGTCGATCCCGTTTCTCGGCTTGAGAGCTTCTTTCTTGACTGTATTTTGAATTAAGCAGTTGGCGCGACTTCAGTTCTAGCCTATAAAGTCAAATCTAGTGTGGTTCCTCCATGGTAACATAGCTGCCCGAGGTCGCAAAGTTAGCAAGTACAAGAAATTTTAAATTGTATGTAATTTCACACTAGTGCTTATAGTCGATCCCGTTTCTCGGCTTGAGAGCTACTTTCTTGATTGTATTTTGAGTTAAGCAGTTGGCGCGACTTCAGTTCTAGCCTATAAAGTTAAATCTTGTGTAGTTCCTCCATGGTAACATAGCTGCCCGAGGTCGCAAAGTTAGCAAGTACAAGAAATTTGAAAATTGTATGTAATTTCACACTAGTGCTTATGGTCGATCCCTTTTCTCGGCTTGAGAGCTACTTTCTTGACTGTATTTTGAGTTAAGAAGTTGGCGCGACTTCAGTTCTAGCCTATAAAGTCAAATCTTGTGTAGTTCCTCCATGGTAACATAGCTGCCCGAGGTCGCAAAGTTAGCAAGTACAAGAAATTTGAAAATTGTATGTAATTTCACACTAGTGCTTATGGTCGATCCCGTTTCTCGGCTTGAGAGCTACTTTCTTGACTGTATTTTGAGTTAAGCAGTTGGCGCAACTTCAGTTCTAGCCTATAACGTCAAATCTTGTGTAGTTCCTCCATGGTAACATAGCTGCCCGAGGTCGCAAAATTAGCAAGTACTAGAAATTTGAAAATTGTATGTAATTTCACACTAGTGCTTATGGTCGATCCCGTTTCTCGGCTTGAGAGCTACTTTCTTGACTGTATTTTGAGTTAAGCAGTTGGCGCGACTTCAGTTCTAGCCTATAAAGTCAAATCTTGTGTGGTTCCTCCATGGTAACATAGCTGCCCGAGGTCATAAAGTTAGCAAGTACAAGAAATTTGAAAATTGTATGTAATTTCACACTAGTGCTTATGGTCGATCCCGTTTCTTGGCTTGAGAGCTACTTTTTTTACTGTATTTTGAGTTAAGCAGTTGGCGCGACTTCAGTTCTAGCCTATAAAGTCAAATCTTGTGTAGTTCCTCCATGGTAACATAGCTGCCCGAGGTCGCAAAGTTAGCAAGTACAAGAAATTTGAAAATTGTATGTAATTTCACGGTAGTGCTTATGGTCGATCCCGTTTCTCTTCTTGAGAGCTACTTTTTTGACTGTATTTTGAGTTAAGCAGTTGGCGCGACTTCAGTTCTAGCCTATAAAGTCAAATCTTGTGTAGTTCCTCCATGGTAACATAGCTGCCCGAGGTCGTAAAGTTAGCAAGTACAAGAAATTTGAAAATTGTATGTAATTTCACATTAGTGCTTATGGTCGATCCCGTTTCTTGGCTTGAGAGCTACTTTCTTGACTGTTTTTTGAGTTAAGCAGTTGGCGCGACTTCAGTTCTAGCCTATAAAGTCAAATCTTGTGTGGTTCCTCCATGGTAACATAGCTGCCCGAGGTCGCAAAGTTAGCAAGTACAAGAAATTTGAAAATTGTATGTAATTTCACACTAGTGCTTATGGTCGATCCCGTTTCTCGGCTTGAGAGCTACTTTCTTGACTGTGTTTTGAGTTAAGCAGTTGGCCCGACTTCAGTTCTAGCCTATAAAGTCAAATCTTGTGTGGTTCCTCCATGGTAACATAGCTGCCCGAGGTCACAAAGTTAGCAAGTACAAGAAATTTGAAAATTGTATGTAATTTCACATTAGTGCTTATGGTCGATCCCGTTTCTCGGCTTGAGAGCTACTTTCTTGACTGTATTTTGAGTTAAGCAGTTGGCGCGACTTCAGTTCTAGCCTATAAAGTCAAATCTTGTGTAGTTCCTCCATGGTAACATAGCTGCCCGAGGTCGCAAAGTTAGCAAGTACAAGAAATTTGAAAATTGTATGTAATTTCACGGTAGTGCTTATGGTCGATCCCGTTTCTCGGCTTGGGAGCTACTTTCTTGACTGTATTTTGAGTGAAGCAGTTGGCGCGACTTCAGTTCTAGCCTATAAAGTCAAATCTTGTGTGGTTCCTCCTTGGTAACATAGCTGCCCGAGGTCGCAAAGTTAGCAAGTACAAGAAATTTGAAAATTGTATGTAATTTCACGGTAGTGCTTATGGTCGATCCCGTTTCTCGGCTTGAGAGCTACTTTCTTGACTGTATTTTGAGTTAAGCAGTTGGCGCGACTTCAGTTCTAGCCTATAAAGTCAAATCTAGTGTGGTTCCTCCATGGTAACATAGCTGCCCGAGGTCACAAAGTTAGCAAGTACAAGAAATTTGAAAATTGTATGTAATTTCACGGTAGTGCTTATGGTCGATCCCGTTTCTCGGCTTGAGAGCTACTTTCTTGACTGTATTTTGAGTTAAGCAGTTGGCGCGACTTCAGTTCTAGCCTATAAAGTCAAATCTTGTGTGGTTCCTCCATGGTAACATAGCTGCCCGAGGTCGCAAAGTTAGCAAGTACAAGAAATTTGAAAATTGTATGTAATTTCACATTAGTGCTTATGGTCGATCCCGTTTCTCGGCTTGAGAGCTTCTTTCTTCACTGTATTTTGAGTTAAGCAGTTGGCGCGACTTCAGTTCTAGCCTATAAAGTCAAATCTTGTGTGGTTCCTCCATGGTAACATAGCTGCCCGAGGTCACAAGGTCAGCAAGTACAAGAAATTTGAAAATTGTATGTAATTTCACACTAGTGCTTATGGTCGATCCCGTTTCTCGGCTTGAGAGCCACTTTCTTGACTGTATTTTGAGTTAAGCAGTTGGCGCGACTTCAGTTCTAGCCTATAAAGTCAAATATTGTGTGGTTCCTCCATGGTAACATAGCTGCCCGAGGTCGCAAAGTTAGCAAGTACAAGAAATTTGAAAATTGTATGTAATTTCACGGTAGTGCTTATGGTCGATCCCGTTTCTCGGCTTGAGAGCTACTTTCTTGACTGTATTTTGAGTTAAGCAGTTGGCGCGACTTCAGTTCTAGCCTATAAAGTCAAATCTTGTGTGGTGCCTCCATGGTAACATAGCTCCCCGAGGTCGATAAGTTAGCACGTACAAGAAATTTGAAAATTGTATGTAATTTCACACTAGTGCTTATGGTCGATCCCGTTTCTCGGCTTGAGAGCTACTTTCTTGACTGTATTTTGAGTTAAGCAGTTGGCGCGACTTCAGTTCTAGCCTATAAAGTCAAATCTTGTGTAGTTCCTCCATGGTAACATAGCTGCCCGAGGTCGCAAAGTTAGCAAGTACAAGAAATTTGAAAATTGTATGTAATTTCACATTAGTGCTTATGCTCGATCCCGTTTCTCGGCTTGAGAGCTTCTTTCTTGACTGTATTTTGAGTTTAGCAGTTGGCGCGACTTCAGTTCTAGCCTATAAAGTCAAATCTAGTGTGGTTCCTCCATGGTAACATAGCTGCCCGAGGTCGCAAAATTAGCAAGTACAAGAAATTTGAAAATTGTATGTAATTTCACGGTAGTGCTTATGGTCGATCCCGTTTCTCGGCTTGAGAGCTTCTTTCTTCACTGTATTTTGAGTTAAGCAGTTGGCGCGACTTCAGTTCTAGCCTATAAAGTCAAATCTTGTGTGGTTCCTCCATGGTAACATAGCTGCCCGAGGTCACAAGGTCAGCAAGTACAAGAAATTTGAAAATTGTATGTAATTTCACACTAGTGCTTATGGTCGATCCCGTTTCTTGGCTTGAGAGCTACTTTTTTGACTGTATTTTGAGTTAAGCAGTTGGCGCGACTTCAGTTCTAGCCTATAAAGTCAAATCTTGTGTAGTTCCTCCATGGTAACATAGCTGCCCGAGGTCGCAAAGTTAGCAAGTACAAGAAATTTGAAAATTGTATGTAATTTCACGGTAGTGCTTATGGTCGATCCCGTTTCTCGGCTTGAGAGCTACTTTTTTGACTGTATTTTGAGTTAAGCAGTTGGCGCGACTTCAGTTCTAGCCTATAAAGTCAAATCTTGTGTAGTTCCTCCATGGTAACATAGCTGCCCGAGGTCGCAAAGTTAGCAAGTACAAGAAATTTGAAAATTGTATGTAATTTCACACTAGTGCTTATGGTCGATCCCGTTTCTTGGCTTGAGAGCTACTTTTTTGACTGTATTTTGAGTTAAGCAGTTGGCGCGACTTCAGTTCTAGCCTATAAAGTCAAATCTTGTGTAGTTCCTCCATGGTAACATAGCTGCCCGAGGTCGCAAAGTTAGCAAGTACAAGAAATTTGAAAATTGTATGTAATTTCACACTAGTGCTTATGGTCGATCCCGTTTCTCGGCTTGAGAGCTATTTTCTTGACTGTATTTTGAGTTAAGCAGTTGGCGCGACTTCAGTTCTAGCCTATAAGGTCAAATCTTGTGTGGTTCCTCCATGGTAACATAGCTGCCCGAGGTCGCAAAGTTAGCAAGTACAAGAAATTTTAAAATTGTATGTAATTTCACACTAGTGCTTATGGTCGATCCCGGTTCTCGGCTTGAGAGCTACTTTCTTGACTGTATTTTGAGTTAAGCAGTTGGCGCGACTTAAGTTCTAGCCTATAAAGTCAAATCTAGTGTGGTTCCTCCATGGTAACATAGCTGCCCGAGGTCGCAAAGTTAGCCAGTACAAGAAATTTGAAAATTGTATTTAATTTCACGGTAGTGCTTATGGTCGATCCCGGTTCTCGGCTTGAGAGCTACTTTCTTGACTGTATTTTGAGTTAAGCAGTTGGCGCGACTTCAGTTCTAGCCTATAAAGTCAAATCTTGTGTGGTTCCTCCTTGGTAACATAGCTGCCCGAGGTCGCAAAGTTAGCAAGTGCAAGAAATTTGAAAATTGTATGTAATTTCACACTAGTGCTTATGGTCGATCCCGGTTCTCGGCTTAAGAGCTACTTTCTTGACTGTATTTTGAGTTAAGCAGTTGGCGCGTCTTCAGTTCTAGCCTATAAAGTCAAATCTTGTGTAGTTCCTCCATGGTAACATAGCTGCCCGAGGTCGCAAAGTTAGCAAGTACAAGAAATTTGAAAATTGTATGTAATTTCACACTAGTGCTTATGGTCAATCCCGTTTCTCGGCTTGAGAGCTACTTTCTTGACTGTATTTTGAGTTAAGCAGTTGGCGCGACTTCAGTTCTAGCCTATAAAGTCAAATCTAGTGTGGTTCCTCCATGGTAACATAGCTGCCCGAGGTCGCAAAGTTAGCAAGTACAAGAAATTTGAAAATTGTATGTAATTTCACGGTAGTGCTTATGGTCGATCCCGGTTCTCGGCTTGAGAGCTACTTTCTTGACTGTATTTTGAGTTAAGCAGTTGGCGCGACTTAAGTTCTAGCCTATAAAGTCAAATCTAGTGTGGTTCCTCCATGGTAACATAGCTGCCCGAGGTCGCAAAGTTAGCAAGTACAAGAAATTTGAAAATTGTATGTAATTTCACACTAGTGCTTATGGTCGATCCCGTTTCTCGGCTTGAGAGCTTCTTTCTTGACTGTATTTTGAGTTAAGCAGTTGGCGCGACTTCAGTTCTAGCCTATAAAGTCAAATCTTGTGTAGTTCCTCCATGGTAACATAGCTGCCCGAGGTCGTAAAGTTAGCAAGTACAAGAAATTTGAAAATTGTATGTAATTTCACATTAGTGCTTATGGTCGATCCCGTTTCTTGGCTTGAGAGCTACTTTCTTGACTGTTTTTTGAGTTAAGCAGTTGGCGCGACTTCAGTTCTAGCCTATAAAGTCAAATCTTGTGTGGTTCCTCCATGGTAACATAGCTGCCCGAGGTCGCAAAGTTAGCAAGTACAAGAAATTTGAAAATTGTATGTAATTTCACACTAGTGCTTATGGTCGATCCCGTTTCTCGGCTTGAGAGCTACTTTCTTGACTGTGTTTTGAGTTAAGCAGTTGGCCCGACTTCAGTTCTAGCCTATAAAGTCAAATCTTGTGTGGTTCCTCCATGGTAACATAGCTGCCCGAGGTCACAAAGTTAGCAAGTACAAGAAATTTGAAAATTGTATGTAATTTCACATTAGTGCTTATGGTCGATCCCGTTTCTCGGCTTGAGAGCTACTTTCTTGACTGTATTTTGAGTTAAGCAGTTGGCGCGACTTCAGTTCTAGCCTATAAAGTCAAATCTTGTGTAGTTCCTCCATGGTAACATAGCTGCCCGAGGTCGCAAAGTTAGCAAGTACAAGAAATTTGAAAATTGTATGTAATTTCACGGTAGTGCTTATGGTCGATCCCGTTTCTCGGCTTGGGAGCTACTTTCTTGACTGTATTTTGAGTGAAGCAGTTGGCGCGACTTCAGTTCTAGCCTATAAAGTCAAATCTTGTGTGGTTCCTCCTTGGTAACATAGCTGCCCGAGGTCGCAAAGTTAGCAAGTACAAGAAATTTGAAAATTGTATGTAATTTCACGGTAGTGCTTATGGTCGATCCCGTTTCTCGGCTTGAGAGCTACTTTCTTGACTGTATTTTGAGTTAAGCAGTTGGCGCGACTTCAGTTCTAGCCTATAAAGTCAAATCTAGTGTGGTTCCTCCATGGTAACATAGCTGCCCGAGGTCACAAAGTTAGCAAGTACAAGAAATTTGAAAATTGTATGTAATTTCACGGTAGTGCTTATGGTCGATCCCGTTTCTCGGCTTGAGAGCTACTTTCTTGACTGTATTTTGAGTTAAGCAGTTGGCGCGACTTCAGTTCTAGCCTATAAAGTCAAATCTTGTGTGGTTCCTCCATGGTAACATAGCTGCCCGAGGTCGCAAAGTTAGCAAGTACAAGAAATTTGAAAATTGTATGTAATTTCACATTAGTGCTTATGGTCGATCCCGTTTCTCGGCTTGAGAGCTTCTTTCTTCACTGTATTTTGAGTTAAGCAGTTGGCGCGACTTCAGTTCTAGCCTATAAAGTCAAATCTTGTGTGGTTCCTCCATGGTAACATAGCTGCCCGAGGTCACAAGGTCAGCAAGTACAAGAAATTTGAAAATTGTATGTAATTTCACACTAGTGCTTATGGTCGATCCCGTTTCTCGGCTTGAGAGCCACTTTCTTGACTGTATTTTGAGTTAAGCAGTTGGCGCGACTTCAGTTCTAGCCTATAAAGTCAAATATTGTGTGGTTCCTCCATGGTAACATAGCTGCCCGAGGTCGCAAAGTTAGCAAGTACAAGAAATTTGAAAATTGTATGTAATTTCACGGTAGTGCTTATGGTCGATCCCGTTTCTCGGCTTGAGAGCTACTTTCTTGACTGTATTTTGAGTTAAGCAGTTGGCGCGACTTCAGTTCTAGCCTATAAAGTCAAATCTTGTGTGGTGCCTCCATGGTAACATAGCTCCCCGAGGTCGATAAGTTAGCACGTACAAGAAATTTGAAAATTGTATGTAATTTCACACTAGTGCTTATGGTCGATCCCGTTTCTCGGCTTGAGAGCTACTTTCTTGACTGTATTTTGAGTTAAGCAGTTGGCGCGACTTCAGTTCTAGCCTATAAAGTCAAATCTTGTGTAGTTCCTCCATGGTAACATAGCTGCCCGAGGTCGCAAAGTTAGCAAGTACAAGAAATTTGAAAATTGTATGTAATTTCACATTAGTGCTTATGCTCGATCCCGTTTCTCGGCTTGAGAGCTTCTTTCTTGACTGTATTTTGAGTTTAGCAGTTGGCGCGACTTCAGTTCTAGCCTATAAAGTCAAATCTAGTGTGGTTCCTCCATGGTAACATAGCTGCCCGAGGTCGCAAAATTAGCAAGTACAAGAAATTTGAAAATTGTATGTAATTTCACGGTAGTGCTTATGGTCGATCCCGTTTCTCGGCTTGAGAGCTTCTTTCTTCACTGTATTTTGAGTTAAGCAGTTGGCGCGACTTCAGTTCTAGCCTATAAAGTCAAATCTTGTGTGGTTCCTCCATGGTAACATAGCTGCCCGAGGTCACAAGGTCAGCAAGTACAAGAAATTTGAAAATTGTATGTAATTTCACACTAGTGCTTATGGTCGATCCCGTTTCTTGGCTTGAGAGCTACTTTTTTGACTGTATTTTGAGTTAGGCAGTTGGCGCGACTTCAGTTCTAGCCTATAAAGTCAAATCTTGTGTAGTTCCTCCATGGTAACATAGCTGCCCGAGGTCGCAAAGTTAGCAAGTACAAGAAATTTGAAAATTGTATGTAATTTCACGGTAGTGCTTATGGTCGATCCCGTTTCTCGGCTTGAGAGCTACTTTTTTGACTGTATTTTGAGTTAAGCAGTTGGCGCGACTTCAGTTCTAGCCTATAAAGTCAAATCTTGTGTAGTTCCTCCATGGTAACATAGCTGCCCGAGGTCGCAAAGTTAGCAAGTACAAGAAATTTGAAAATTGTATGTAATTTCACACTAGTGCTTATGGTCGATCCCGTTTCTCGGCTTGAGAGCTACTTTCTTGACTGTATTTTGAGTTAAGCAATTGGCGCGACTTCAGTTCTAGCCTATAAAGTCAAATCTTGTGTGGTTCCTCCATGGTAACATAGCTGCCCGAGGTCACAAAGTTAGCAAGTACAAGAAATTTGAAAATTGTATGTAATTTCACACTAGTGCTTATGGTCGATCCCGTTTCTTGGCTTGAGAGCTACTTTTTTGACTGTATTTTGAGTTAAGCAGTTGGCGCGACTTCAGTTCTAGCCTATAAAGTCAAATCTTGTGTAGTTCCTCCATGGTAACATAGCTGCCCGAGGTCGCAAAGTTAGCAAGTACAAGAAATTTGAAAATTGTATGTAATTTCACACTAGTGCTTATGGTCGATCCCGTTTCTCGGCTTGAGAGCTATTTTCTTGACTGTATTTTGAGTTAAGCAGTTGGCGCGACTTCAGTTCTAGCCTATAAGGTCAAATCTTGTGTGGTTCCTCCATGGTAACATAGCTGCCCGAGGTCGCAAAGTTAGCAAGTACAAGAAATTTTAAAATTGTATGTAATTTCACACTAGTGCTTATGGTCGATCCCGGTTCTCGGCTTGAGAGCTACTTTCTTGACTGTATTTTGAGTTAAGCAGTTGGCGCGACTTAAGTTCTAGCCTATAAAGTCAAATCTAGTGTGGTTCCTCCATGGTAACATAGCTGCCCGAGGTCGCAAAGTTAGCCAGTACAAGAAATTTGAAAATTGTATTTAATTTCACGGTAGTGCTTATGGTCGATCCCGGTTCTCGGCTTGAGAGCTACTTTCTTGACTGTATTTTGAGTTAAGCAGTTGGCGCGACTTCAGTTCTAGCCTATAAAGTCAAATCTTGTGTGGTTCCTCCTTGGTAACATAGCTGCCCGAGGTCGCAAAGTTAGCAAGTGCAAGAAATTTGAAAATTGTATGTAATTTCACACTAGTGCTTATGGTCAATCCCGTTTCTCGGCTTGAGAGCTACTTTCTTGACTGTATTTTGAGTTAAGCAGTTGGCGCGACTTCAGTTCTAGCCTATAAAGTCAAATCTAGTGTGGTTCCTCCATGGTAACATAGCTGCCCGAGGTCGCAAAGTTAGCAAGTACAAGAAATTTGAAAATTGTATGTAATTTCACGGTAGTGCTTATGGTCGATCCCGGTTCTCGGCTTGAGAGCTACTTTCTTGACTGTATTTTGAGTTAAGCAGTTGGCGCGACTTAAGTTCTAGCCTATAAAGTCAAATCTAGTGTGGGTCCTCCATGGTAACATAGCTGCCCGAGGTCGCAAAGTTAGCAAGTACAAGAAATTTGAAAATTGTATGTAATTTCACACTAGTGCTTATGGTCGATCCCGTTTCTCGGCTTGAGAGCTTCTTTCTTGACTGTATTTTGAGTTAAGCAGTTCAATTCAGTTAAATCTTGTGTGGTTCCTCCTTGGTAACATAGCTGCCCGAGGTCGCAAAATTAGCAAGTACAAGAAATTTGAAAATTGTATGTAATTTCACGGTAGTGCTTATGGTCGATCCCGATTCTCGGCTTGAGAGCTACTTTCTTGACTGTATTTTGAGTTAAGCAGTTGGCGCGACTTCAGTTCTAGCCTATAAAGTAAAATCTTGTGTGGTTCCTCCTTGGTAACATAGCTGCCCGAGGTCGCAAAGTTAGCAAGTACAAGAAATTTGAAAATTGTATGTAATTTCACACTAGTGCTTATGGTCGATCCCGTTTCTCGGCTGAGAGCTTCTTTCTTGACTGTATTTTGCGTTAAGCAGTTGGCGCGACTTAAGTTCTAGCCTACAAAGTCAAATCTTGTGTAGTTCCTCCATGGTAACATAGCTGCCCGAGGTCGCAAAGTTAGCAAGTACAAGAAATTTGAAAATTGTATGTAATTTCACACTAGTGCTTATGGTCGATCCCGTTTCTTGGCTTGAGAGCTGCTTTTTTGACTGTATTTTGAGTTAAGCAGTTGGCGCGACTTCAGTACTAGCCTATAAAGTCAAATCTTGTGTAGTTCCTCCATGGTAACATAGCTGCCCGAGGTCGCAAAGTTAGCAAGTACAAGAAATTTGAAAATTGTATGTAATTTCACGGTAGTGCTTATGGTCGATCCCGTTTCTCGGCTTGAGAGCTACTTTTTTGAGTTTTTTTTTTTAGTTAAGCAGTTGGCGCGACTTCAGTTCTAGCCTATAAAGTCAAATTTTGTGTAGTTCCTCCATGGTAACATAGCTGCCCGAGGTCGCAAAGTTAGCAAGTACAAGAAATTTGAAAATTGTATGTAATTTCACGGTAGTGCTTATGGTCGATCCCGTTTCTCGGCTTGAGAGCTACTTTCTTGACTGTATTTCGAGTTAAGCAGTTGGCGCGACTTCAGTTCTAGCCTATAAAGTCAAATCTTGTGTGGTTCCTCCATGGTAACATAGCTGCCCGAGGTCGCAAAGTTAGCAAGTACAAGAAATTTGAAAATTGTATGTAATTTCACGGTAGTGCTTATGGTCGATCCCGTTTCTCGGCTTGAGAGCTACTTTCTTGACTGTATTTTGAGTTAAGCAGTTGGCGCGACTTCAGTTCTAGCCTATAAAGTCAAATCTTGTGTAGTTCCTCCATGGTAACATAGCTGCCCGAGGTCGCAAAGTTAGCAAGTACAAGAAATTTGAAAATTGTATGTAATTTCACGGTAGTGCTTATGGTCGATCCCGTTTCTCGGCTTGAGAGCTACTTTCTTGACTGTATTTTGAGTTAAGCAGTTGGCGCGACTTCAGTTCTAGCCTATAAAGTCAAATCTTGTGTGGTGCCTCCATGGTAACATAGCTCCCCGAGGTCGCAAAATTAGCAAGTACAAGAAATTTGAAAATTGTATGTAATTTCACACTAGTGCTTATGGTCGATCCCGTTTCTCGGCTTGAGAGCTACTTTCTTGACTGTATTTTGAGTTAAGCAGTTGGCGCGACTTCAGTACTAGCCTATAAAGTCAAATCTTGTGTAGTTCCTCCATGGTAACATAGCTGCCCGAGGTCACAAAGTCAGCAAGTACAAGAAATTTGAAAATTGTATGTAATTTCACACTAGTGCTTATGGTCGATCCCGTTTCTCGGCTTGAGAGCTACTTTCTTGACTGTATTTTGAGTTAAGCAGTTGGCGCGACTTCAGTTCTAGCCTATAAAGTCAAATCTTGTGTGGTTCCTCCATGGTAACATAGCTGCCCGAGGTCGCAAAGTTAGCAAGTACAAGAAATTTGAAAATTGTATGTAATTTCACGGTAGTGCTTATGGTCGATCCCGTTTCTCGGCTTGAGAGCTACTTTCTTGATTGTATTTTGAGTTAAGCAGTTGGCGCGACTTCAGTACTAGCCTATAAAGTCAAATCTTGTGTAGTTCCTCCATGGTAACATAGCTGCCCGAGGTCGCAAAGTTAGCAAGTACAAGAAATTTGAAAATTGTATGTAATTTCACGGTAGTGCTTATGGTCGATCCCGTTTCTCGGCTTGGGAGCTACTTTTTTGAGTTTTTTTTTTTAGTTAAGCAGTTGGCGCGACTTCAGTTCTAGCCTATAAAGTCAAATCTTGTGTAGTTCCTCCATGGTAACATAGCTGCCCGAGGTCGCAAAGTTAGCAAGTACAAGAAATTTGAAAATTGTATGTAATTTCACACTAGTGCTTATGGTCGATCCCGTTTCTCGGCTTGAGAGCTACTTTCTTGACTGTATTTTGAGTTAAGCAGTTGGCGCGACTTCAGTTCTAGCCTATAAAGTCAAATCTAGTGTGGTTCCTCCATGGTAACATAGCTGCCCGAGGTCGCAAAGTTAGCAAGTACAAGAAATTTGAAAATTGTATGTAATTTCACGGTAGTGCTTATGGTCGATCCCGTTTCTCGGCTTGAGAGCTACTTTCTTGACTGTATTTTGAGTTAAGCAGTTGGCGCGACTTCAGTTCTAGCCTATAAAGTCAAATCTTGTGTGGTTCCTCCATGGTAACATAGCTGCCCGAGGTCGCAAAGTTAGCAAGTACAAGAAATTTGAAAATTGTATGTAATTTCACGGTAGTGCTTATGGTCGATCCCGTTTCTCGGCTTGAGAGCTACTTTTTTGACTGTATTTTGAGTTAAGCAGTTGGCGCGACTTCAGTACTAGCCTATAAAGTCAAATCTTGTGTAGTTCCTCCATGGTAACATAGCTGCCCGAGGTCGCAAAGTTAGCAAGTACAAGAAATTTGAAAATTGTATGTAATTTCACGGTAGTGCTTATGGTCGATCCCGTTTCTCGGCTTGAGAGCTACTTTCTTGACTGTATTTTGAGTTAAGCAGTTGGCGCGACTTCAGTTCTAGCCTATAAAGTCAAATCTTGTGTGGTTCCTCCATGGTAACATAGCTGCCCGAGGTCACAAGGTCAGCAAGTACAAGAAATTTGAAAATTGTATGTAATTTCACACTAGTGCTTATGGTCGATCCCGTTTCTCGGCTTGAGAGCCACTTTCTTGACTGTATTTTGAGTTAAGCAGTTGGCGCGACTTCAGTTCTAGCCTATAAAGTCAAATATTGTGTGGTTCCTCCATGGTAACATAGCTGCCCGAGGTCGCAAAGTTAGCAAGTACAAGAAATTTGAAAATTGTATGTAATTTCACATTAGTGCTTATGGTCGATCCCGTTTCTTGGCTTGAGAGCTACTTTTTTGACTGTATTTTGAGTTAAGCAGTTGGCGCGACTTCAGTTCTAGCCTATAAAGTCAAATCTAGTGTGGTTCCTCCATGGTAACATAGCTGCCCGAGGTCGCAAAGTTAGCAAGTTCAAGAAATTTGAAAACTGTATGTAATTTCACGGTAGTGCTTATGGTCGATCCCGTTTCTCGGCTTGAGAGCTACTTTCTTGACTGTATTTTGAGTTAAGCAGTTGGCGCGACTTCAGTTCTAGCCTATAAAGTCAAATCTTGTGTAGTTCCTCCATGGTAACATAGCTGCCCGAGGTCGCAAAGTTAGCAAGTACAAGAAATTTGAAAATTGTATGTAATTTCACGGTAGTGCTTATGGTCGATCCCGTTTCTCGGCTTGAGAGCTACTTTCTTGACTGTATTTTGAGTTAAGCAGTTGGCGCGACTTCAGTTCTAGCCTATAAAGTCAAATCTTGTGTAGTTCCTCCATGGTAACATAGCTGCCCGAGGTCGCAAAGTTAGCAAGTTCAAGAAATTTGAAAACTGTATGTAATTTCACGGTAGTGCTTATGGTCGATCCCGTTTCTCGGCTTGAGAGCTACTTTCTTGACTGTATTTTGAGTTAAGCAGTTGGCGCGACTTCAGTTCTAGCCTATAAAGTCAAATCTTGTGTAGTTCCTCCATGGTAACATAGCTGCCCGAGGTCGCAAAGTTAGCAAGTTCAAGAAATTTGAAAACTGTATGTAATTTCACGGTAGTGCTTATGGTCGATCCCGTTTCTCGGCTTGAGAGCTACTTTCTTGACTGTATTTTGAGTTAAGCAGTTGGCGCGACTTCAGTTCTAGCCTATAAAGTCAAATCTTGTGTAGTTCCTCCATGGTAACATAGCTGCCCGAGGTCGCAAAGTTAGCAAGTACAAGAAATTTGAAAATTGTATGTAATTTCACGGTAGTGCTTATGGTCGATCCCGTTTCTCGGCTTGAGAGCTACTTTTTTGACTGTATTTTGAGTTAAGCAGTTCAATTCAGTTAAATCTTGTGTGGTTCCTCCTTGGTAACATAGCTGCCCTCCATGGTAACATAGCTGCCCGAGGTCGCAAAGTTAGCAAGTACAAGAAATTTGAAAATTGTATGTAATTTCACACTAGTGCTTATGGTCGATCCCGTTTCTTGGCTTGAGAGCTACTTTTTTGACTGTATTTTGAGTTAAGCAGTTGGCGCGACTTCAGTACTAGCCTATAAAGTCAAATCTTGTGTAGTTCCTCCATGGTAACATAGCTGCCCGAGGTCGCAAAGTTAGCAAGTACAAGAAATTTGAAAATTGTATGTAATTTCACGGTAGTGCTTATGGTCGATCCCGTTTCTCGGCTTGGGAGCTACTTTTTTGAGTTTTTTTTTTTAGTTAAGCAGTTGGCGCGACTTCAGTTCTAGCCTATAAAGTCAAATCTTGTGTAGTTCCTCCATGGTAACATAGCTGCCCGAGGTCGCAAAGTTAGCAAGTACAAGAAATTTGAAAATTGTATGTAATTTCACACTAGTGCTTATGGTCGATCCCGTTTCTCGGCTTGAGAGCTACTTTCTTGACTGTATTTTGAGTTAAGCAGTTGGCGCGACTTCAGTTCTAGCCTATAAAGTCAAATCTAGTGTGGTTCCTCCATGGTAACATAGCTGCCCGAGGTCGCAAAGTTAGCAAGTACAAGAAATTTGAAAATTGTATGTAATTTCACGGTAGTGCTTATGGTCGATCCCGTTTCTCGGCTTGAGAGCTACTTTCTTGACTGTATTTTGAGTTAAGCAGTTGGCGCGACTTCAGTTCTAGCCTATAAAGTCAAATCTTGTGTGGTTCCTCCATGGTAACATAGCTGCCCGAGGTCGCAAAGTTAGCAAGTACAAGAAATTTGAAAATTGTATGTAATTTCACGGTAGTGCTTATGGTCGATCCCGTTTCTCGGCTTGAGAGCTACTTTCTTGACTGTATTTTGAGTTAAGCAGTTGGCGCGACTTCAGTTCTAGCCTATAAAGTCAAATCTAGTGTGGTTCCTCCATGGTAACATAGCTGCCCGAGGTCGCAAAGTTAGCAAGTACAAGAAATTTGAAAATTGTATGTAATTTCACACTAGTGCTTATGGTCGATCCCGTTTCTCGGCTTGAGAGCTACTTTCTTGACTGTATTTTGAGTTAAGCAGTTGGCGCGACTTCAGTTCTAGCCTATAAAGTCAAATATTGTGTGGTTCCTCCATGGTAACATAGCTGCCCGAGGTCGCAAAGTTAGCAAGTACAAGAAATTTGAAAATTGTATGTAATTTCACACTAGTGCTTATGGTCGATCCCGTTTCTCGGCTTGAGAGCTACTTTCTTGACTGTATTTTGAGTTAAGCAGTTGGCGCGACTTCAGTTCTAGCCTATAAAGTCAAATCTTGTGTGGTTCCTCCATGGTAACATAGCTGCCCGAGGTCGCAAAGTTAGCAAGTACAAGAAATTTGAAAATTGTATGTAATTTCACATTAGTGCTTATGGTCGATCCCGTTTCTCGGCTTGAGAGCTTCTTTCTTCACTGTATTTTGAGTTAAGCAGTTGGCGCGACTTCAGTTCTAGCCTATAAAGTCAAATCTTGTGTGGTTCCTCCATGGTAACATAGCTGCCCGAGGTCACAAGGTCAGCAAGTACAAGAAATTTGAAAATTGTATGTAATTTCACACTAGTGCTTATGGTCGATCCCGTTTCTCGGCTTGAGAGCCACTTTCTTGACTGTATTTTGAGTTAAGCAGTTGGCGCGACTTCAGTTCTAGCCTATAAAGTCAAATATTGTGTGGTTCCTCCATGGTAACATAGCTGCCCGAGGTCGCAAAGTTAGCAAGTACAAGAAATTTGAAAATTGTATGTAATTTCACATTAGTGCTTATGGTCGATCCCGTTTCTCGGCTTGAGAGCTTCTTTCTTCACTGTATTTTGAGTTAAGCAGTTGGCGCGACTTCAGTTCTAGCCTATAAAGTCAAATCTTGTGTGGTTCCTCCATGGTAACATAGCTGCCCGAGGTCACAAAGTCAGCAAGTACAAGAAATTTGAAAATTGTATGTAATTTCACACTAGTGCTTATGGTCGATCCCGTTTCTCGGCTTGAGAGCTACTTTCTTGACTGTATTTTGAGTTAAGCAGTTGGCGCGACTTCAGTTCTAGCCTATAAAGTCAAATCTTGTGTAGTTCCTCCATGGTAACATAGCTGCCCGAGGTCGCAAAGTTAGCAAGTACAAGAAATTTGAAAATTGTATGTAATTTCACATTAGTGCTTATGGTCGATCCCGTTTCTCGGCTTGAGAGCTTCTTTCTTGACTGTATTTTGAGTTAAGCAGTTCAATTCAGTTAAATCTTGTGTGGTTCCTCCTTGGTAACATAGCTGCCCTCCATGGTAACATAGCTGCCCGAGGTCGCAAAGTTAGCAAGTACAAGAAATTTGAAAATTGTATGTAATTTCACACTAGTGCTTATGGTCGATCCCGTTTCTTGGCTTGAGAGCTACTTTTTTGACTGTATTTTGAGTTAAGCAGTTGGCGCGACTTCAGTACTAGCCTATAAAGTCAAATCTTGTGTAGTTCCTCCATGGTAACATAGCTGCCCGAGGTCGCAAAGTTAGCAAGTACAAGAAATTTGAAAATTGTATGTAATTTCACGGTAGTGCTTATGGTCGATCCCGTTTCTCGGCTTGGGAGCTACTTTTTTGAGTTTTTTTTTTTAGTTAAGCAGTTGGCGCGACTTCAGTTCTAGCCTATAAAGTCAAATCTTGTGTAGTTCCTCCATGGTAACATAGCTGCCCGAGGTCGCAAAGTTAGCAAGTACAAGAAATTTGAAAATTGTATGTAATTTCACACTAGTGCTTATGGTCGATCCCGTTTCTCGGCTTGAGAGCTACTTTCTTGACTGTATTTTGAGTTAAGCAGTTGGCGCGACTTCAGTTCTAGCCTATAAAGTCAAATCTAGTGTGGTTCCTCCATGGTAACATAGCTGCCCGAGGTCGCAAAGTTAGCAAGTACAAGAAATTTGAAAATTGTATGTAATTTCACGGTAGTGCTTATGGTCGATCCCGTTTCTCGGCTTGAGAGCTACTTTCTTGACTGTATTTTGAGTTAAGCAGTTGGCGCGACTTCAGTTCTAGCCTATAAAGTCAAATCTTGTGTGGTTCCTCCATGGTAACATAGCTGCCCGAGGTCGCAAAGTTAGCAAGTACAAGAAATTTGAAAATTGTATGTAATTTCACGGTAGTGCTTATGGTCGATCCCGTTTCTCGGCTTGAGAGCTACTTTCTTGACTGTATTTTGAGTTAAGCAGTTGGCGCGACTTCAGTTCTAGCCTATAAAGTCAAATCTTGTGTGGTTCCTCCATGGTAACATAGCTGCCCGAGGTCGCAAAGTTAGCAAGTACAAGAAATTTGAAAATTGCATGTAATTTCACGGTAGTGCTTATGGTCGATCCCGTTTCTCGGCTTGAGAGCTACTTTCTTGACTGTATTTTGAGTTAAGCAGTTGGCGCGACTTCAGTTCTAGCCTATAAAGTCAAATCTTGTGTGGTGCCTCCATGGTAACATAGCTGCCCGAGGTCGCAAAGTTAGCAAGTACAAGAAATTTGAAAATTGTATGTAATTTCACACTAGTGCTTATGGTCGATCCCGTTTCTCGGCTTGAGAGCTACTTTCTTGACTGTATTTTGAGTTAAGCAGTTGGCGCGACTTCAGTTCTAGCCTATAAAGTCAAATCTTGTGTAGTTCCTCCATGGTAACATAGCTGCCCGAGGTTGCAAAGTTAGCAAGTACAAGAAATTTGAAAATTGTATGTAATTTCACATTAGTGCTTATGGTCGATCCCGTTTCTCGGCTTGAGAGCTTCTTTCTTGACTGTATTTTGAGTTAAGCAGTTGGCGCGACTTCAGTTCTAGCCTATAAAGTCAAATCTAGTGTGGTTCCTCCATGGTAACATAGCTGCCCGAGGTCGCAAAGTTAGCAAGTACAAGAAATTTGAAAATTGTATGTAATTTCACACTAGTGCTTATGGTCGATCCCGTTTCTCGGCTTGAGAGCTACTTTCTTGACTGTATTTTGAGTTAAGCAGTTGGCGCGACTTCAGTTCTAGCCTATAAAGTCAAATATTGTGTGGTTCCTCCATGGTAACATAGCTGCCCGAGGTCGCAAAGTTAGCAAGTACAAGAAATTTGAAAATTGTATGTAATTTCACACTAGTGCTTATGGTCGATCCCGTTTCTCGGCTTGAGAGCTACTTTCTTGACTGTATTTTGAGTTAAGCAGTTGGCGCGACTTCAGTTCTAGCCTATAAAGTCAAATCTAGTGTGGTTCCTCCATGGTAACATAGCTGCCCGAGGTCGCAAAGTTAGCAAGTACAAGAAATTTGAAAATTGTATGTAATTTCACATTAGTGCTTATGGTCGATCCCGTTTCTCGGCTTGAGAGCTTCTTTCTTCACTGTATTTTGAGTTAAACAGTTGGCGCGACTTCAGTTCTAGCCTATAAAGTCAAATCTTGTGTGGTTCCTCCATGGTAACATAGCTGCCCGAGGTCACAAGGTCAGCAAGTACAAGAAATTTGAAAATTGTATGTAATTTCACACTAGTGCTTATGGTCGATCCCGTTTCTCGGCTTGAGAGCCACTTTCTTGACTGTATTTTGAGTTAAGCAGTTGGCGCGACTTCAGTTCTAGCCTATAAAGTCAAATCTTGTGTGGTTCCTCCATGGTAACATAGCTGCCCGAGGTCACAAAGTCAGCAAGTACAAGAAATTTGAAAATTGTATGTAATTTCACACTAGTACTTATGGTCGATCCCGTTTCTCGGCTTGAGAGCTACTTTTTTGACTGTATTTTGAGTTAAGCAGTTGGCGCGACTTCAGTTCTAGCCTATAAAGTCAAATCTTGTGTAGTTCCTCCATGGTAACATAGCTGCCCGAGGTCACAAATTTAGCAAGTACAAGAAATTTGAAAATTGTATGTAATTTCACATTAGTGCTTATGGTCGATCCCGGTTCTCGGCTTGAGAGCTACTTTCTTGACTGTATTTTGAGTTAAGCAGTTGGCGCGACTTCAGTTCTAGCCTATAAAGTCAAATCTAGTGTGGTTCCTCCATGGTAACATAGCTGCCCGAGGTCGCAAAGTTAGCAAGTTCAAGAAATTTGAAAACTGTATGTAATTTCACGGTAGTGCTTATGGTCGATCCCGTTTCTCGGCTTGAGAGCTACTTTCTTGACTGTATTTTGAGTTAAGCAGTTGGCGCGACTTCAGTTCTAGCCTATAAAGTCAAATCTTGTGTAGTTCCTCCATGGTAACATAGCTGCCCGAGGTCGCAAAGTTAGCAAGTACAAGAAATTTGAAAATTGTATGTAATTTCACGGTAGTGCTTATGGTCGATCCCGTTTCTCGACTTGAGAGCTACTTTCTTAACTGTATTTTGAGTTAAGCAGTTGGCGCGACTTCAGTTCTAGCCTATAAAGTCAAATCTTGTGTATTTCCTCCGTGGTAACATAGCTGCCCGAGGTCGCAAAGTTAGCAAGTACAAGAAATTTGAAATTTTTTTGTAATTTAACACTAGTGCTTATGGTCGATCCCGTTTCTCGGCTTGAGAGCTACTTTCTTGACTGTATTTTGAATTAAGCAGTTGGCGCGACTTCAGTTCTAGCCTATAAAGTCAAATCTTGTGTGGTTCCTCCATGGTAACATAGCTGCCCGAGGTCGCAAAGTTAGCAAGTACAAGAAATTTGAAAATTGTATGTAATTTCACACTAGTGCTTATGGTCGATCCCGTTTCTCGGCTTGAGAGCCACTTTCTTGACTGTATTTTGAGTTAAGCAGTTGGCGCGACTTCAGTTCTAGCCTATAAAGTCAAATCTTGTGTAGTTCCTCCATGGTAACATAGCTGCCCGAGGTCACAAAGTTAGCAAGTACAAGAAATTTGAAAATTGTATGTAATTTCACATTAGTGCTTATGGTCGATCCCGTTTCTCGGCTTGAGAGCTACTTTTTTGACTGTATTTTGATTTAAGCAGTTGGCGCGACTTCAGTTCTAGCCTATAAAGTCAAATCTTGTGTAGTTCCTCCATGGTAACATAGCTGCCCGAGGTCGCAAAGTTAGCAAGTACAAGAAATTTGAAAATTGTATGTAATTTCACACTAGTGCTTATGGTCGATCCCGTTTCTCGGCTTGAGAGCTACTTCCTTGACAGTATTTTGAGTTAAGCAGTTGGCGCGACTTCAGTTCTAGCCTATAAAGTCAAATCTAGTGTGGTTCCTCCATGGTAACATAGCTGCCCGAGGTCACAAAGTTAGCAGGTATAAGAAATTTGAAAATTGTATGTAATTTCACATTAGTGCTTATGGTCGATCCCGTTTCTCGGCTTGAGAGCTACTTTTTTGACTGTATTTTGGTTAAGCAGTTGGCGCGAATTAGTTCTAGCCTATAAAGTCAAATCTTGTGTAGTTCCTCCATGGTAACATAGCTGCCCGAGGTCACAAAGTTAGCAAGTACAAGAAATTTGAAAATTGTATGTAATTTCACATTAGTGCTTATGGTCGATCCCGTTTCTCGGCTTGAGAGCTACTTTTTTGACTGTATTTTGAGATAAGCAGTTGGCGCGAATTAGTTCTAGGCTATAAAGTCAAATCTTGTGTAGTTCCTCCATGGTAACATAGCTGCCCGAGGTCGCAAAGTTAGCAAGTACAAGAAATTTGAAAATTGTATGTAATTTCACGGTAGTGCTTATGCTTGATCCCGGTTCTCGGCTTGAGAGCTACTTTCTTGACTGTATTTTGAGTTAAGCAGTTGGCGCGACTTAAGTTCTAGCCTATAAAGTCAAACCTAGTGTGGTGCCTCTATGGTAACATAGCTGCCCGAGGTCGCAAAGTTAGCAAGTACAAGAAATTTGAAAATTGTATGTAATTTCACACTAGTGCTTATGGTCGATCCCGTTTCTCGGCTTGAGAGCTACTTTCTTGACTGTATTTTGAGTTAAGCAGTTGGCGCGACTTCAGTTCTAGCCTACAAAGTCAAATCTTGTGTGGTTCCTCCTTGGTAACATAGCTGCCCGAAGTCGCAAAGTTAGCAAGTACAAGAAATTTGAAAATTGTATGTAATTTCACGGTAGTGCTTATGGTCGATCCCGGTTCTCGGCTTGAGAGCTTCTTTCTTGACTGTATTTTGAGTTAGGCAGTTGGCGCGACTTCAGTTCTAGCCTATAAAGTCAAATCTTGTGTGGTTCCTCCATGGTAACATAGCTGCCCGAGGTCACAAAGTTAGCAAGTACAAGAAATTTGAAAATTGTATGTAATTTCACGGTAGTGCTTATGGTCGATCCCGTTTCTCGGCTTGAGAGCTACTTTCTTGACTGTATTTTGAGTTAAGCAGTTGGCGCGACTTCAGTCCTAGCCTATAAAGTCAAATCTAGTGTGGTTCCTCCATGGTAACATAGCTGCCCGAGGTCACAAAGTTAGCAAGTACAAGAAATTTGAAAATTGTATGTAATTTCACACTAGTGCTTATGGTCGATCCCGTTTCTCGGCTTGAGAGCTACTTTCTTGACTGTGTTTTGAGTTAAGCAGTTGGCGAGACTTCAGTTCTAGCCTATAAAGTCAAATCTTGTGTAGTTCCTCCATGGTAACATAGCTGCCCGAGGTCGCAAAGTTAGGAAGTACAAGAAATTTGAAAATTGTATGTAATTTCACGGTAGTGCTTATGGTCGATCCCGTTTCTCGGCTTGAGAGCTACTTTCTTGACTGTATTTTGAGTTAAGCAGTTGGCGCGAC
This sequence comes from Merodon equestris, assembly GCA_958301585.1. Lineage (NCBI taxonomy): Eukaryota > Metazoa > Arthropoda > Insecta > Diptera > Syrphidae > Merodon > Merodon equestris. The sequence goes on along the minus strand of OY284417.1, from coordinate 24,716,654 downwards.
TTCAGTTCTAGCCTATAAAGTCAAATCTTGTGTAGGTCCTCCATGGTAACATAGCTGCCCGAGGTCGCAAAGTTAGCAAGTACAAGAAATTTGAAAATTGTATGTAATTTCACACTAGTGCTTATGGTCGATCCCGTTTCTCGGCTTGAGAGCTACTTTCTTGACTGTATTTTGAGTTAAGCAGTTGGCGCGACTTCAGTTCTAGCCTATAAAGTCAAATCTAGTGTGGTTCCTCTATGGTAACATAGCTGCCCGAGGTCGTAAAGTTAGCAAGTACAAGAAATTTGAAAATTGTATGTAATTTCACACTAGTGCTTATGGTCGATCCCGTTTCTCGGCTTGAGAGCTACTTTCTTGACTGTATTTTGAGTTAAGCAGTTGGCGCGACTTCAGTTCTAGCCTATAAAGTCAAATCTAGTGTGGTTCCTCTATGGTAACATAGCTGCCCGAGGTCGCAAAGTTAGCAAGTACAAGAAATTTGAAAATTGTATGTAATTTCACACTTGTGCTTATGGTCGATCCCGTTTCTCGGCTTGAGAGCTACTTTCTTGACTGTATTTTGAGTTAAGCAGTTGGCGCGACTTCAGTTCTAGCCTATAAAGTCAAATCTTGTGTGGTTCCTCCATGGTAACATAGCTGCCCGAGGTCACAAAGTTAGCAAGTACAAGAAATTTGAAAATTGTATGTAATTTCACACTAGTGCTTATGGTCGATCCCGTTTCTCGGCTTGAGAGCTACTTTCTTGATTGTATTTTGAGTTAAGCAGTTCAATTCAGTTAAATCTTGTGTGGTTCCTCCTTGGTAACATAGCTGCCCGAGGTCGCAAAGTTAGCAAGTACAAGAAATTTGAAAATTGTATGTAATTTCACATTAGTGCTTATGGTCGATCCCGTTTCTCGGCTTGAGAGCTACTTTCTTTACTGTATTTTGAGTTAGGGAGTTGGCGCGACTTCAGTTCTAGCCTATAAAGTCAAATCTTGTGTGGTTCCTCCATGGTAACATAGCTGCCCGAGGTCGCAAAGTTAGCAAGTACAAGAAATTTGAAAATTGTATGTAATTTCACACTAGTGCTTATGGTCGATCCCGTTTCTCGGCTTGAGAGCTTCTTTCTTGACTGTATTTTGAATTAAGCAGTTGGCGCGACTTCAGTTCTAGCCTATAAAGTCAAATCTAGTGTGGTTCCTCCATGGTAACATAGCTGCCCGAGGTCGCAAAGTTAGCAAGTACAAGAAATTTGAAAATTGTATGTAATTTCACACTAGTGCTTATAGTCGATCCCGTTTCTCGGCTTGAGAGCTACTTTCTTGATTGTATTTTGAGTTAAGCAGTTGGCGCGACTTCAGTTCTAGCCTATAAAGTCAAATCTTGTGTAGTTCCTCCATGGTAACATAGCTGCCCGAGGTCGCAAAGTTAGCAAGTACAAAAAATTTGAAAATTGTATGTAATTTCACACTAGTGCTTATGGTCGATCCCGTTTCTCGGCTTGAGAGCTACTTTCTTGACTGTATTTTGAGTTAAGCAGTTGGCGCGACTTCAGTTCTAGCCTATAACGTCAAATCTTGTGTAGTTCCTCCATGGTAACATAGCTGCCCGAGGTCGCAAAGTTAGCAAGTACTAGAAATTTGAAAATTGTATGTAATTTCACACTAGTGCTTATGGTCGATCCCGTTTCTCGGCTTGAGAGCTACTTTCTTGACTGTATTTTGAGTTAAGCAGTTGGCGCGACTTCAGTTCTAGCCTATAAAGTCAAATCTTATGTGGTTCCTCCATGGTAACATAGCTGCCCGAGGTCATAAAGTTAGCAAGTACAAGAAATTTGAAAATTGTATGTAATTTCACACTAGTGCTTATGGTCGATCCCGTTTCTTGGCTTGAGAGCTACTTTTTTTACTGTATTTTGAGTTAAGCAGTTGGCGCGACTTCAGTTCTAGCCTATAAAGTCAAATCTTGTGTAGTTCCTCCATGGTAACATAGCTGCCCGAGGTCGCAAAGTTAGCAAATACAAGAAATTTGAAAATTGTATGTAATTTCACATTAGTGCTTATGGTCGATCCCGTTTCTTGGCTTGAGAGCTACTTTCTTGACTGTATTTTGAGTTAAGCAGTTGGCGCGACTTCAGTTCTAGCCTATAAAGTCAAATCTTGTGTGGTTCCTCCATGGTAACATAGCTGCCCGAGGTCGCAAAGTTAGCAAGTACAAGAAATTTGAAAATTGTATGTAATTTCACACTAGTGCTTATGGTCGATCCCGTTTCTCGGCTTGAGAGCTTCTTTCTTGACTGTAGTTTGAATTAAGCAGTTGGCGCGACTTCAGTTCTAGCCTATAAAGTCAAATCTAGTGTGGTTCTTCCATGGTAACATAGCTGCCCGAGGTCGCAAAGTTAGCAAGTACAAGAAATTTGAAAATTGTATGTAATTTCACGGTAGTGCTTATGGTCGATCCCGTTTCTCGGCTTGAGAGCTACTTTCTTGACTGTATTTTGAGTTAAGCAGTTGGCGCGACTTCAGTTCTAGCCTATAAAGTCAAATCTAGTGTGGTTCCTCTATGGTAACATAGCTGCCCGAGGTCGCAAAGTTAGCAAGTACAAGAAATTTGAAAATTGTATGTAATTTCACACTAGTGCTTATGGTCGATCCCGTTTCTCGGCTTGAGAGCTACTTTCTTGACTGTATTTTGAGTTAAGCAGTTGGCGCGACTTCAGTTCTAGCCTATAAAGTCAAATCTAGTGTGGTTCCTCTATGGTAACATAGCTGCCCGAGGTCGCAAAGTTAGCAAGTACAAGAAATTTGAAAATTGTATGTAATTTCACACTAGTGCTTATGGTCGATCCCGTTTCTCGGCTTGAGAGCTTCTTTCTTGACTGTATTTTGAATTAAGCAGTTGGCGCGACTTCAGTTCTAGCCTATAAAGTCAAATCTAGTGTGGTTCCTCCATGGTAACATAGCTCCCCGAGGTCGCAAAATTAGCAAGTACAAGAAATTTGAAAATTGTATGTAATTTCACACTAGTGCTTATGGTCGATCCCGTTTCTCGGCTTGAGAGCTACTTTCTTGATTGTATTTTGAGTTAAGCAGTTGGCGCGACTTCAGTTCTAGCCTATAAAGTCAAATCTTGTGTAGTTCCTCCATGGTAACATAGCTGCCCGAGGTCGCAAAGTTAGCAAGTACAAGAAATTTGAAAATTGTATGTAATTTCACACTAGTGCTTATGGTCGATCCCGTTTCTCGGCTTGAGAGCTTCTTTCTTGACTGTATTTTGAATTAAGCAGTTGGCGCGACTTCAGTTCTAGCCTATAAAGTCAAATCTAGTGTGGTTCCTCCATGGTAACATAGCTGCCCGAGGTCGCAAAGTTAGCAAGTACAAGAAATTTGAAAATTGTATGTAATTTCACGGTAGTGCTTATGGTCGATCCCGTTTCTCGGCTTGAGAGCTACTTTCTTGACTGTATTTTGAGTTAAGCAGTTGGCGCGACTTCAGTTCTAGCCTATAAAGTCAAATCTAGTGTGGTTCCTCTATGGTAACATAGCTGCCCGAGGTCGCAAAGTTAGCAAGTACAAGAAATTTGAAAATTGTATGTAATTTCACACTAGTGCTTATGGTCGATCCCGTTTCTCGGCTTGAGAGCTACTTTCTTGACTGTATTTTGAGTTAAGCAGTTGGCGCGACTTCAGTTCTAGCCTATAAAGTCAAATCTAGTGTGGTTCCTCTATGGTAACATAGCTGCCCGAGGTCGCAAAGTTAGCAAGTACAAGAAATTTGAAAATTGTATGTAATTTCACACTAGTGCTTATGGTCGATCCCGTTTCTCGGCTTGAGAGCTTCTTTCTTGACTGTATTTTGAATTAAGCAGTTGGCGCGACTTCAGTTCTAGCCTATAAAGTCAAATCTAGTGTGGTTCCTCCATGGTAACATAGCTGCCCGAGGTCGCAAAGTTAGCAAGTACAAGAAATTTGAAAATTGTATGTAATTTCACATTAGTGCTTATAGTCGATCCCGTTTCTCGGCTTGAGAGCTACTTTCTTGATTGTATTTTGAGTTAAGCAGTTGGCGCGACTTCAGTTCTAGCCTATAAAGTTAAATCTTGTGTAGTTCCTCCATGGTAACATAGCTGCCCGAGGTCGCAAAGTTAGCAAGTACAAGAAATTTGAAAATTGTATGTAATTTCACACTAGTGCTTATGGTCGATCCCTTTTCTCGGCTTGAGAGCTACTTTCTTGACTGTATTTTGAGTTAAGAAGTTGGCGCGACTTCAGTTCTAGCCTATAAAGTCAAATCTTGTGTAGTTCCTCCATGGTAACATAGCTGCCCGAGGTCGCAAAGTTAGCAAGTACAAGAAATTTGAAAATTGTATGTAATTTCACACTAGTGCTTATGGTCGATCCCGTTTCTCGGCTTGAGAGCTACTTTCTTGACTGTATTTTGAGTTAAGCAGTTGGCGCAACTTCAGTTCTAGCCTATAACGTCAAATCTTGTGTAGTTCCTCCATGGTAACATAGCTGCCCGAGGTCGCAAAATTAGCAAGTACTAGAAATTTGAAAATTGTATGTAATTTCACACTAGTGCTTATGGTCGATCCCGTTTCTCGGCTTGAGAGCTACTTTCTTGACTGTATTTTGAGTTAAGCAGTTGGCGCGACTTCAGTTCTAGCCTATAAAGTCAAATCTTGTGTGGTTCCTCCATGGTAACATAGCTGCCCGAGGTCATAAAGTTAGCAAGTACAAGAAATTTGAAAATTGTATGTAATTTCACACTAGTGCTTATGGTCGATCCCGTTTCTTGGCTTGAGAGCTACTTTTTTTACTGTATTTTGAGTTAAGCAGTTGGCGCGACTTCAGTTCTAGCCTATAAAGTCAAATCTTGTGTAGTTCCTCCATGGTAACATAGCTGCCCGAGGTCGCAAAGTTAGCAAGTACAAGAAATTTGAAAATTGTATGTAATTTCACGGTAGTGCTTATGGTCGATCCCGTTTCTCTTCTTGAGAGCTACTTTTTTGACTGTATTTTGAGTTAAGCAGTTGGCGCGACTTCAGTTCTAGCCTATAAAGTCAAATCTTGTGTAGTTCCTCCATGGTAACATAGCTGCCCGAGGTCGTAAAGTTAGCAAGTACAAGAAATTTGAAAATTGTATGTAATTTCACATTAGTGCTTATGGTCGATCCCGTTTCTTGGCTTGAGAGCTACTTTCTTGACTGTTTTTTGAGTTAAGCAGTTGGCGCGACTTCAGTTCTAGCCTATAAAGTCAAATCTTGTGTGGTTCCTCCATGGTAACATAGCTGCCCGAGGTCGCAAAGTTAGCAAGTACAAGAAATTTGAAAATTGTATGTAATTTCACACTAGTGCTTATGGTCGATCCCGTTTCTCGGCTTGAGAGCTACTTTCTTGACTGTGTTTTGAGTTAAGCAGTTGGCCCGACTTCAGTTCTAGCCTATAAAGTCAAATCTTGTGTGGTTCCTCCATGGTAACATAGCTGCCCGAGGTCACAAAGTTAGCAAGTACAAGAAATTTGAAAATTGTATGTAATTTCACATTAGTGCTTATGGTCGATCCCGTTTATCGGCTTGAGAGCTACTTTCTTGACTGTATTTTGAGTTAAGCAGTTGGCGCGACTTCAGTTCTAGCCTATAAAGTCAAATCTTGTGTAGTTCCTCCATGGTAACATAGCTGCCCGAGGTCGCAAAGTTAGCAAGTACAAGAAATTTGAAAATTGTATGTAATTTCACGGTAGTGCTTATGGTCGATCCCGTTTCTCGGCTTGGGAGCTACTTTCTTGACTGTATTTTGAGTTAAGCAGTTGGCGCGACTTCAGTTCTAGCCTATAAAGTCAAATCTTGTGTGGTTCCTCCATGGTAACATAGCTGCCCGAGGTCGCAAAGTTAGCAAGTACAAGAAATTTGAAAATTGTATGTAATTTCACATTAGTGCTTATGGTCGATCCCGTTTCTCGGCTTGAGAGCTTCTTTCTTCACTGTATTTTGAGTTAAGCAGTTGGCGCGACTTCAGTTCTAGCCTATAAAGTCAAATCTTGTGTGGTTCCTCCATGGTAACATAGCTGCCCGAGGTCACAAGGTCAGCAAGTACAAGAAATTTGAAAATTGTATGTAATTTCACACTAGTGCTTATGGTCGATCCCGTTTCTCGGCTTGAGAGCCACTTTCTTGACTGTATTTTGAGTTAAGCAGTTGGCGCGACTTCAGTTCTAGCCTATAAAGTCAAATATTGTGTGGTTCCTCCATGGTAACATAGCTGCCCGAGGTCGCAAAGTTAGCAAGTACAAGAAATTTGAAAATTGTATGTAATTTCACGGTAGTGCTTATGGTCGATCCCGTTTCTCGGCTTGAGAGCTACTTTCTTGACTGTATTTTGAGTTAAGCAGTTGGCGCGACTTCAGTTCTAGCCTATAAAGTCAAATCTTGTGTGGTGCCTCCATGGTAACATAGCTCCCCGAGGTCGATAAGTTAGCACGTACAAGAAATTTGAAAATTGTATGTAATTTCACACTAGTGCTTATGGTCGATCCCGTTTCTCGGCTTGAGAGCTACTTTCTTGACTGTATTTTGAGTTAAGCAGTTGGCGCGACTTCAGTTCTAGCCTATAAAGTCAAATCTTGTGTAGTTCCTCCATGGTAACATAGCTGCCCGAGGTCGCAAAGTTAGCAAGTACAAGAAATTTGAAAATTGTATGTAATTTCACATTAGTGCTTATGCTCGATCCCGTTTCTCGGCTTGAGAGCTTCTTTCTTGACTGTATTTTGAGTTTAGCAGTTGGCGCGACTTCAGTTCTAGCCTATAAAGTCAAATCTAGTGTGGTTCCTCCATGGTAACATAGCTGCCCGAGGTCGCAAAATTAGCAAGTACAAGAAATTTGAAAATTGTATGTAATTTCACGGTAGTGCTTATGGTCGATCCCGTTTCTCGGCTTGAGAGCTTCTTTCTTCACTGTATTTTGAGTTAAGCAGTTGGCGCGACTTCAGTTCTAGCCTATAAAGTCAAATCTTGTGTGGTTCCTCCATGGTAACATAGCTGCCCGAGGTCACAAGGTCAGCAAGTACAAGAAATTTGAAAATTGTATGTAATTTCACACTAGTGCTTATGGTCGATCCCGTTTCTTGGCTTGAGAGCTACTTTTTTGACTGTATTTTGAGTTAAGCAGTTGGCGCGACTTCAGTTCTAGCCTATAAAGTCAAATCTTGTGTAGTTCCTCCATGGTAACATAGCTGCCCGAGGTCGCAAAGTTAGCAAGTACAAGAAATTTGAAAATTGTATGTAATTTCACGGTAGTGCTTATGGTCGATCCCGTTTCTTGGCTTGAGAGCTACTTTTTTGACTGTATTTTGAGTTAAGCAGTTGGCGCGACTTCAGTTCTAGCCTATAAAGTCAAATCTTGTGTAGTTCCTCCATGGTAACATAGCTGCCCGAGGTCGCAAAGTTAGCAAGTACAAGAAATTTGAAAATTGTATGTAATTTCACACTAGTGCTTATGGTCGATCCCGTTTCTCGGCTTGAGAGCTATTTTCTTGACTGTATTTTGAGTTAAGCAGTTGGCGCGACTTCAGTTCTAGCCTATAAGGTCAAATCTTGTGTGGTTCCTCCATGGTAACATAGCTGCCCGAGGTCGCAAAGTTAGCAAGTACAAGAAATTTTAAAATTGTATGTAATTTCACACTAGTGCTTATGGTCGATCCCGGTTCTCGGCTTGAGAGCTACTTTCTTGACTGTATTTTGAGTTAAGCAGTTGGCGCGACTTAAGTTCTAGCCTATAAAGTCAAATCTAGTGTGGTTCCTCCATGGTAACATAGCTGCCCGAGGTCGCAAAGTTAGCCAGTACAAGAAATTTGAAAATTGTATTTAATTTCACGGTAGTGCTTATGGTCGATCCCGGTTCTCGGCTTGAGAGCTACTTTCTTGACTGTATTTTGAGTTAAGCAGTTGGCGCGACTTCAGTTCTAGCCTATAAAGTCAAATCTTGTGTGGTTCCTCCTTGGTAACATAGCTGCCCGAGGTCGCAAAGTTAGCAAGTGCAAGAAATTTGAAAATTGTATGTAATTTCACACTAGTGCTTATGGTCGATCCCGGTTCTCGGCTTAAGAGCTACTTTCTTGACTGTATTTTGAGTTAAGCAGTTGGCGCGTCTTCAGTTCTAGCCTATAAAGTCAAATCTTGTGTAGTTCCTCCATGGTAACATAGCTGCCCGAGGTCGCAAAGTTAGCAAGTACAAGAAATTTGAAAATTGTATGTAATTTCACACTAGTGCTTATGGTCAATCCCGTTTCTCGGCTTGAGAGCTACTTTCTTGACTGTATTTTGAGTTAAGCAGTTGGCGCGACTTCAGTTCTAGCCTATAAAGTCAAATCTAGTGTGGTTCCTCCATGGTAACATAGCTGCCCGAGGTCGCAAAGTTAGCAAGTACAAGAAATTTGAAAATTGTATGTAATTTCACGGTAGTGCTTATGGTCGATCCCGGTTCTCGGCTTGAGAGCTACTTTCTTGACTGTATTTTGAGTTAAGCAGTTGGCGCGACTTAAGTTCTAGCCTATAAAGTCAAATCTAGTGTGGTTCCTCCATGGTAACATAGCTGCCCGAGGTCGCAAAGTTAGCAAGTACAAGAAATTTGAAAATTGTATGTAATTTCACACTAGTGCTTATGGTCGATCCCGTTTCTCGGCTTGAGAGCTTCTTTCTTGACTGTATTTTGAGTTAAGCAGTTCAATTCAGTTAAATCTTGTGTGGTTCCTCCTTGGTAACATAGCTGCCCGAGGTCGCAAAATTAGCAAGTACAAGAAATTTGAAAATTGTATGTAATTTCACGGTAGTGCTTATGGTCGATCCCGTTTCTCGGCTTGAGAGCTACTTTTTTGAGTTTTTTTTTTTAGTTAAGCAGTTGGCGCGACTTCAGTTCTAGCCTATAAAGTCAAATTTTGTGTAGTTCCTCCATGGTAACATAGCTGCCCGAGGTCGCAAAGTTAGCAAGTACAAGAAATTTGAAAATTGTATGTAATTTCACGGTAGTGCTTATGGTCGATCCCGTTTCTCGGCTTGAGAGCTACTTTCTTGACTGTATTTTGAGTTAAGCAGTTGGCGCGACTTCAGTTCTAGCCTATAAAGTCAAATCTTGTGTGGTTCCTCCATGGTAACATAGCTGCCCGAGGTCGCAAAGTTAGCAAGTACAAGAAATTTGAAAATTGTATGTAATTTCACGGTAGTGCTTATGGTCGATCCCGTTTCTCGGCTTGAGAGCTACTTTCTTGACTGTATTTTGAGTTAAGCAGTTGGCGCGACTTCAGTTCTAGCCTATAAAGTAAAATCTTGTGTGGTTCCTCCTTGGTAACATAGCTGCCCGAGGTCGCAAAGTTAGCAAGTACAAGAAATTTGAAAATTGTATGTAATTTCACACTAGTGCTTATGGTCGATCCCGTTTCTCGGCTGAGAGCTTCTTTCTTGACTGTATTTTGCGTTAAGCAGTTGGCGCGACTTAAGTTCTAGCCTACAAAGTCAAATCTTGTGTAGTTCCTCCATGGTAACATAGCTGCCCGAGGTCGCAAAGTTAGCAAGTACAAGAAATTTGAAAATTGTATGTAATTTCACACTAGTGCTTATGGTCGATCCCGTTTCTTGGCTTGAGAGCTACTTTTTTGACTGTATTTTGAGTTAAGCAGTTGGCGCGACTTCAGTACTAGCCTATAAAGTCAAATCTTGTGTAGTTCCTCCATGGTAACATAGCTGCCCGAGGTCGCAAAGTTAGCAAGTACAAGAAATTTGAAAATTGTATGTAATTTCACGGTAGTGCTTATGGTCGATCCCGTTTCTCGGCTTGAGAGCTACTTTTTTGAGTTTTTTTTTTTAGTTAAGCAGTTGGCGCGACTTCAGTTCTAGCCTATAAAGTCAAATTTTGTGTAGTTCCTCCATGGTAACATAGCTGCCCGAGGTCGCAAAGTTAGCAAGTACAAGAAATTTGAAAATTGTATGTAATTTCACGGTAGTGCTTATGGTCGATCCCGTTTCTCGGCTTGAGAGCTACTTTCTTGACTGTATTTTGAGTTAAGCAGTTGGCGCGACTTCAGTTCTAGCCTATAAAGTCAAATCTTGTGTGGTTCCTCCATGGTAACATAGCTGCCCGAGGTCGCAAAGTTAGCAAGTACAAGAAATTTGAAAATTGTATGTAATTTCACGGTAGTGCTTATGGTCGATCCCGTTTCTCGGCTTGAGAGCTACTTTCTTGACTGTATTTTGAGTTAAGCAGTTGGCGCGACTTCAGTTCTAGCCTATAAAGTCAAATCTTGTGTAGTTCCTCCATGGTAACATAGCCGCCCGAGGTCGCAAAGTTAGCAAGTACAAGAAATTTGAAAATTGTATGTAATTTCACGGTAGTGCTTATGGTCGATCCCGTTTCTCGGCTTGAGAGCTACTTTCTTGACTGTATTTTGAGTTAAGCAGTTGGCGCGACTTCAGTTCTAGCCTATAAAGTCAAATCTTGTGTGGTGCCTCCATGGTAACATAGCTCCCCGAGGTCGCAAAATTAGCAAGTACAAGAAATTTGAAAATTGTATGTAATTTCACACTAGTGCTTATGGTCGATCCCGTTTCTCGGCTTGAGAGCTACTTTCTTGACTGTATTTTGAGTTAAGCAGTTGGCGCGACTTCAGTACTAGCCTATAAAGTCAAATCTTGTGTAGTTCCTCCATGGTAACATAGTTGCCCGAGGTCACAAAGTCAGCAAGTACAAGAAATTTGAAAATTGTATGTAATTTCACACTAGTGCTTATGGTCGATCCCGTTTCTCGGCTTGAGAGCTACTTTCTTGACTGTATTTTGAGTTAAGCAGTTGGCGCGACTTCAGTTCTAGCCTATAAAGTCAAATCTTGTGTGGTTCCTCCATGGTAACATAGCTGCCCGAGGTCGCAAAATTAGCAAGTACAAGAAATTTGAAAATTGTATGTAATTTCACGGTAGTGCTTATGGTCGATCCCGTTTCTCGGCTTGAGAGCTACTTTCTTGATTGTATTTTGAGTTAAGCAGTTGGCGCGACTTCAGTACTAGCCTATAAAGTCAAATCTTGTGTAGTTCCTCCATGGTAACATAGCTGCCCGAGGTCGCAAAGTTAGCAAGTACAAGAAATTTGAAAATTGTATGTAATTTCACGGTAGTGCTTATGGTCGATCCCGTTTCTCGGCTTGGGAGCTACTTTTTTGAGTTTTTTTTTTTAGTTAAGCAGTTGGCGCGACTTCAGTTCTAGCCTATAAAGTCAAATCTTGTGTAGTTCCTCCATGGTAACATAGCTGCCCGAGGTCGCAAAGTTAGCAAGTACAAGAAATTTGAAAATTGTATGTAATTTCACACTAGTGCTTATGGTCGATCCCGTTTCTCGGCTTGAGAGCTACTTTCTTGACTGTATTTTGAGTTAAGCAGTTGGCGCGACTTCAGTTCTAGCCTATAAAGTCAAATCTAGTGTGGTTCCTCCATGGTAACATAGCTGCCCGAGGTCGCAAAGTTAGCAAGTACAAGAAATTTGAAAATTGTATGTAATTTCACGGTAGTGCTTATGGTCGATCCCGTTTCTCGGCTTGAGAGCTACTTTCTTGACTGTATTTTGAGTTAAGCAGTTGGCGCGACTTCAGTTCTAGCCTATAAAGTCAAATCTTGTGTGGTTCCTCCATGGTAACATAGCTGCCCGAGGTCGCAAAGTTAGCAAGTACAAGAAATTTGAAAATTGTATGTAATTTCACGGTAGTGCTTATGGTCGATCCCGTTTCTCGGCTTGAGAGCTACTTTTTTGACTGTATTTTGAGTTAAGCAGTTGGCGCGACTTCAGTACTAGCCTATAAAGTCAAATCTTGTGTAGTTCCTCCATGGTAACATAGCTGCCCGAGGTCGCAAAGTTAGCAAGTACAAGAAATTTGAAAATTGTATGTAATTTCACGGTAGTGCTTATGGTCGATCCCGTTTCTCGGCTTGAGAGCTACTTTCTTGACTGTATTTTGAGTTAAGCAGTTGGCGCGACTTCAGTTCTAGCCTATAAAGTCAAATCTTGTGTGGTTCCTCCATGGTAACATAGCTGCCCGAGGTCACAAAGTCAGCAAGTACAAGAAATTTGAAAATTGTATGTAATTTCACACTAGTGCTTATGGTCGATCCCGTTTCTCGGCTTGAGAGCCACTTTCTTGACTGTATTTTGAGTTAAGCAGTTGGCGCGACTTCAGTTCTAGCCTATAAAGTCAAATATTGTGTGGTTCCTCCATGGTAACATAGCTGCCCGAGGTCGCAAAGTTAGCAAGTACAAGAAATTTGAAAATTGTATGTAATTTCACATTAGTGCTTATGGTCGATCCCGTTTCTTGGCTTGAGAGCTACTTTTTTGACTGTATTTTGAGTTAAGCAGTTGGCGCGACTTCAGTTCTAGCCTATAAAGTCAAATCTAGTGTGGTTCCTCCATGGTAACATAGCTGCCCGAGGTCGCAAAGTTAGCAAGTTCAAGAAATTTGAAAACTGTATGTAATTTCACGGTAGTGCTTATGGTCGATCCCGTTTCTCGGCTTGAGAGCTACTTTCTTGACTGTATTTTGAGTTAAGCAGTTGGCGCGACTTCAGTTCTAGCCTATAAAGTCAAATCTTGTGTAGTTCCTCCATGGTAACATAGCTGCCCGAGGTCGCAAAGTTAGCAAGTACAAGAAATTTGAAAATTGTATGTAATTTCACACTAGTGCTTATGGTCGATCCCGTTTCTCGGCTTGAGAGCTACTTTCTTGACTGTATTTTGAGTTAAGCAGTTGGCGCGACTTCAGTTCTAGCCTATAAAGTCAAATCTAGTGTGGTTCCTCCATGGTAACATAGCTGCCCGAGGTCGCAAAGTTAGCAAGTACAAGAAATTTGAAAATTGTATGTAATTTCACGGTAGTGCTTATGGTCGATCCCGTTTCTCGGCTTGAGAGCTACTTTCTTGACTGTATTTTGAGTTAAGCAGTTGGCGCGACTTCAGTTCTAGCCTATAAAGTCAAATCTTGTGTGGTTCCTCCATGGTAACATAGCTGCCCGAGGTCGCAAAGTTAGCAAGTACAAGAAATTTGAAAATTGTATGTAATTTCACGGTAGTGCTTATGGTCGATCCCGTTTCTCGGCTTGAGAGCTACTTTCTTGACTGTATTTTGAGTTAAGCAGTTGGCGCGACTTCAGTTCTAGCCTATAAAGTCAAATCTTGTGTGGTTCCTCCATGGTAACATAGCTGCCCGAGGTCGCAAAGTTAGCAAGTACAAGAAATTTGAAAATTGCATGTAATTTCACGGTAGTGCTTATGGTCGATCCCGTTTCTCGGCTTGAGAGCTACTTTCTTGACTGTATTTTGAGTTAAGCAGTTGGCGCGACTTCAGTTCTAGCCTATAAAGTCAAATCTTGTGTGGTGCCTCCATGGTAACATAGCTGCCCGAGGTCGCAAAGTTAGCAAGTACAAGAAATTTGAAAATTGTATGTAATTTCACACTAGTGCTTATGGTCGATCCCGTTTCTCGGCTTGAGAGCTACTTTCTTGACTGTATTTTGAGTTAAGCAGTTGGCGCGACTTCAGTTCTAGCCTATAAAGTCAAATCTTGTGTAGTTCCTCCATGGTAACATAGCTGCCCGAGGTCGCAAAGTTAGCAAGTACAAGAAATTTGAAAATTGTATGTAATTTCACATTAGTGCTTATGGTCGATCCCGTTTCTCGGCTTGAGAGCTTCTTTCTTGACTGTATTTTGAGTTAAGCAGTTGGCGCGACTTCAGTTCTAGCCTATAAAGTCAAATCTAGTGTGGTTCCTCCATGGTAACATAGCTGCCCGAGGTCGCAAAGTTAGCAAGTACAAGAAATTTGAAAATTGTATGTAATTTCACACTAGTGCTTATGGTCGATTCCGTTTCTCGGCTTGAGAGCTACTTTCTTGACTGTATTTTGAGTTAAGCAGTTGGCGCGACTTCAGTTCTAGCCTATAAAGTCAAATATTGTGTGGTTCCTCCATGGTAACATAGCTGCCCGAGGTCGCAAAGTTAGCAAGTACAAGAAATTTGAAAATTGTATGTAATTTCACACTAGTGCTTATGGTCGATCCCGTTTCTCGGCTTGAGAGCTACTTTCTTGACTGTATTTTGAGTTAAGCAGTTGGCGCGACTTCAGTTCTAGCCTATAAAGTCAAATCTTGTGTGGTTCCTCCATGGTAACATAGCTGCCCGAGGTCGCAAAGTTAGCAAGTACAAGAAATTTGAAAATTGTATGTAATTTCACATTAGTGCTTATGGTCGATCCCGTTTCTCGGCTTGAGAGCTTCTTTCTTCACTGTATTTTGAGTTAAGCAGTTGGCGCGACTTCAGTTCTAGCCTATAAAGTCAAATCTTGTGTGGTTCCTCCATGGTAACATAGCTGCCCGAGGTCACAAGGTCAGCAAGTACAAGAAATTTGAAAATTGTATGTAATTTCACACTAGTGCTTATGGTCGATCCCGTTTCTCGGCTTGAGAGCCACTTTCTTGACTGTATTTTGAGTTAAGCAGTTGGCGCGACTTCAGTTCTAGCCTATAAAGTCAAATCTTGTGTGGTTCCTCCATGGTAACATAGCTGCCCGAGGTCACAAAGTCAGCAAGTACAAGAAATTTGAAAATTGTATGTAATTTCACACTAGTACTTATGGTCGATCCCGTTTCTCGGCTTGAGAGCTACTTTTTTGACTGTATTTTGAGTTAAGCAGTTGGCGCGACTTCAGTTCTAGCCTATAAAGTCAAATCTTGTGTAGTTCCTCCATGGTAACATAGCTGCCCGAGGTCACAAATTTAGCAAGTACAAGAAATTTGAAAATTGTATGTAATTTCACATTAGTGCTTATGGTCGATCCCGGTTCTCGGCTTGAGAGCTACTTTCTTGACTGTATTTTGAGTTAAGCAGTTGGCGCGACTTCAGTTCTAGCCTATAAAGTCAAATCTAGTGTGGTTCCTCCATGGTAACATAGCTGCCCGAGGTCGCAAAGTTAGCAAGTTCAAGAAATTTGAAAACTGTATGTAATTTCACGGTAGTGCTTATGGTCGATCCCGTTTCTCGGCTTGAGAGCTACTTTCTTGACTGTATTTTGAGTTAAGCAGTTGGCGCGACTTCAGTTCTAGCCTATAAAGTCAAATCTTGTGTAGTTCCTCCATGGTAACATAGCTGCCCGAGGTCGCAAAGTTAGCAAGTACAAGAAATTTGAAAATTGTATGTAATTTCACGGTAGTGCTTATGGTCGATCCCGTTTCTCGGCTTGAGAGCTACTTTCTTGACTGTATTTTGAGTTAAGCAGTTGGCGCGACTTCAGTTCTAGCCTATAAAGTCAAATCTTGTGTATTTCCTCCGTGGTAACATAGCTGCCCGAGGTCGCAAAGTTAGCAAGTACAAGAAATTTGAAATTTTTTTGTAATTTAACACTAGTGCTTATGGTCGATCCCGTTTCTCGGCTTGAGAGCTACTTTCTTGACTGTATTTTGAATTAAGCAGTTGGCGCGACTTCAGTTCTAGCCTATAAAGTCAAATCTTGTGTGGTTCCTCCATGGTAACATAGCTGCCCGAGGTCGCAAAGTTAGCAAGTACAAGAAATTTGAAAATTGTATGTAATTTCACACTAGTGCTTATGGTCGATCCCGTTTCTCGGCTTGAGAGCCACTTTCTTGACTGTATTTTGAGTTAAGCAGTTGGCGCGACTTCAGTTCTAGCCTATAAAGTCAAATCTTGTGTAGTTCCTCCATGGTAACATAGCTGCCCGAGGTCACAAAGTTAGCAAGTACAAGAAATTTGAAAATTGTATGTAATTTCACATTAGTGCTTATGGTCGATCCCGTTTCTCGGCTTGAGAGCTACTTTTTTGACTGTATTTTGAGTTAAGCAGTTGGCGCGACTTCAGTTCTAGCCTATAAAGTCAAATCTTGTGTAGTTCCTCCATGGTAACATAGCTGCCCGAGGTCGCAAAGTTAGCAAGTACAAGAAATTTGAAAATTGTATGTAATTTCACACTAGTGCTTATGGTCGATCCCGTTTCTCGGCTTGAGAGCTACTTCCTTGACTGTATTTTGAGTTAAGCAGTTGGCGCGACTTCAGTTCTAGCCTATAAAGTCAAATCTAGTGTGGTTCCTCCATGGTAACATAGCTGCCCGAGGTCACAAAGTTAGCAAGTATAAGAAATTTGAAAATTGTATGTAATTTCACATTAGTGCTTATGGTCGATCCCGTTTCTCGGCTTGAGAGCTACTTTTTTGACTGTATTTTGAGTTAAGCAGTTGGCGCGAATTAGTTCTAGCCTATAAAGTCAAATCTTGTGTAGTTCCTCCATGGTAACATAGCTGCCCGAGGTCACAAAGTTAGCAAGTACAAGAAATTTGAAAATTGTATGTAATTTCACATTAGTGCTTATGGTCGATCCCGTTTCTCGGCTTGAGAGCTACTTTTTTGACTGTATTTTGAGATAAGCAGTTGGCGCGAATTAGTTCTAGGCTATAAAGTCAAATCTTGTGTAGTTCCTCCATGGTAACATAGCTGCCCGAGGTCGCAAAGTTAGCAAGTACAAGAAATTTGAAAATTGTATGTAATTTCACGGTAGTGCTTATGCTTGATCCCGGTTCTCGGCTTGAGAGCTACTTTCTTGACTGTATTTTGAGTTAAGCAGTTGGCGCGACTTAAGTTCTAGCCTATAAAGTCAAACCTAGTGTGGTTCCTCTATGGTAACATAGCTGCCCGAGGTCGCAAAGTTAGCAAGTACAAGAAATTTGAAAATTGTATGTAATTTCACACTAGTGCTTATGGTCGATCCCGTTTCTCGGCTTGAGAGCTACTTTCTTGACTGTATTTTGAGTTAAGCAGTTGGCGCGACTTCAGTTCTAGCCTACAAAGTCAAATCTTGTGTGGTTCCTCCTTGGTAACATAGCTGCCCGAAGTCGCAAAGTTAGCAAGTACAAGAAATTTGAAAATTGTATGTAATTTCACGGTAGTGCTTATGGTCGATCCCGGTTCTCGGCTTGAGAGCTTCTTTCTTGACTGTATTTTGAGTTAGGCAGTTGGCGCGACTTCAGTTCTAGCCTATAAAGTCAAATCTTGTGTGGTTCCTCCATGGTAACATAGCTGCCCGAGGTCACAAAGTTAGCAAGTACAAGAAATTTGAAAATTGTATGTAATTTCACGGTAGTGCTTATGGTCGATCCCGTTTCTCGGCTTGAGAGCTACTTTCTTGACTGTATTTTGAGTTAAGCAGTTGGCGCGACTTCAGTCCTAGCCTATAAAGTCAAATCTAGTGTGGTTCCTCCATGGTAACATAGCTGCCCGAGGTCACAAAGTTAGCAAGTACAAGAAATTTGAAAATTGTATGTAATTTCACACTAGTGCTTATGGTCGATCCCGTTTCTCGGCTTGAGAGCTACTTTCTTGACTGTGTTTTGAGTTAAGCAGTTGGCGAGACTTCAGTTCTAGCCTATAAAGTCAAATCTTGTGTAGTTCCTCCATGGTAACATAGCTGCCCGAGGTCGCAAAGTTAGGAAGTACAAGAAATTTGAAAATTGTATGTAATTTCACGGTAGTGCTTATGGTCGATCCCGTTTCTCGGCTTGAGAGCTACTTTCTTGACTGTATTTTGAGTTAAGCAGTTGGCGCGACTTCAGTTCTAGCCTATAAAGTCAAATCTTGTGTAGGTCCTCCATGGTAACATAGCTGCCCGAGGTCGCAAAGTTAGCAAGTACAAGAAATTTGAAAATTGTATGTAATTTCACACTAGTGCTTATGGTCGATCCCGTTTCTCGGCTTGAGAGCTACTTTCTTGACTGTATTTTGAGTTAAGCAGTTGGCGCGACTTCAGTTCTAGCCTATAAAGTCAAATCTAGTGTGGTTCCTCTATGGTAACATAGCTGCCCGAGGTCGTAAAGTTAGCAAGTACAAGAAATTTGAAAATTGTATGTAATTTCACACTAGTGCTTATGGTCGATCCCGTTTCTCGGCTTGAGAGCTACTTTCTTGACTGTATTTTGAGTTAAGCAGTTGGCGCGACTTCAGTTCTAGCCTATAAAGTCAAATCTAGTGTGGTTCCTCTATGGTAACATAGCTGCCCGAGGTCGCAAAGTTAGCAAGTACAAGAAATTTGAAAATTGTATGTAATTTCACACTTGTGCTTATGGTCGATCCCGTTTCTCGGCTTGAGAGCTACTTTCTTGACTGTATTTTGAGTTAAGCAGTTGGCGCGACTTCAGTTCTAGCCTATAAAGTCAAATCTTGTGTGGTTCCTCCATGGTAACATAGCTGCCCGAGGTCACAAAGTTAGCAAGTACAAGAAATTTGAAAATTGTATGTAATTTCACACTAGTGCTTATGGTCGATCCCGTTTCTCGGCTTGAGAGCTACTTTCTTGATTGTATTTTGAGTTAAGCAGTTCAATTCAGTTAAATCTTGTGTGGTTCCTCCTTGGTAACATAGCTGCCCGAGGTCGCAAAGTTAGCAAGTACAAGAAATTTGAAAATTGTATGTAATTTCACATTAGTGCTTATGGTCGATCCCGTTTCTCGGCTTGAGAGCTACTTTCTTTACTGTATTTTGAGTTAAGGAGTTGGCGCGACTTCAGTTCTAGCCTATAAAGTCAAATCTTGTGTGGTTCCTCCATGGTAACATAGCTGCCCGAGGTCGCAAAGTTAGCAAGTACAAGAAATTTGAAAATTGTATGTAATTTCACACTAGTGCTTATGGTCGATCCCGTTTCTCGGCTTGAGAGCTTCTTTCTTGACTGTATTTTGAATTAAGCAGTTGGCGCGACTTCAGTTCTAGCCTATAAAGTCAAATCTAGTGTGGTTCCTCCATGGTAACATAGCTGCCCGAGGTCGCAAAGTTAGCAAGTACAAGAAATTTGAAAATTGTATGTAATTTCACACTGGTGCTTATAGTCGATCCCGTTTCTCGGCTTGAGAGCTACTTTCTTGATTGTATTTTGAGTTAAGCAGTTGGCGCGACTTCAGTTCTAGCCTATAAAGTCAAATCTTGTGTAGTTCCTCCATGGTAACATAGCTGCCCGAGGTCGCAAAGTTAGCAAGTACAAGAAATTTGAAAATTGTATGTAATTTCACACTAGTGCTTATGGTCGATCCCTTTTCTCGGCTTGAGAGCTACTTTCTTGACTGTATTTTGAGTTAAGAAGTTGGCGCGACTTCAGTTCTACCCTATAAAGTCAAATCTTGTGTAGTTCCTCCATGGTAACATAGCTGCCCGAGGTCGCAAAGTTAGCAAGTACAAAAAATTTGAAAATTGTATGTAATTTCACACTAGTGCTTATGGTCGATCCCGTTTCTCGGCTTGAGAGCTACTTTCTTGACTGTATTTTGAGTTAAGCAGTTGGCGCGACTTCAGTTCTAGCCTATAACGTCAAATCTTGTGTAGTTCCTCCATGGTAACATAGCTGCCCGAGGTCGCAAAGTTAGCAAGTACTAGAAATTTGAAAATTGTATGTAATTTCACACTAGTGCTTATGGTCGATCCCGTTTCTCGGCTTGAGAGCTACTTTCTTGACTGTATTTTGAGTTAAGCAGTTGGCGCGACTTCAGTTCTAGCCTATAAAGTCAAATCTTGTGTGGTTCCTCCATGGTAACATAGCTGCCCGAGGTCATAAAGTTAGCAAGTACAAGAAATTTGAAAATTGTATGTAATTTCACACTAGTGCTTATGGTCGATCCCGTTTCTTGGCTTGAGAGCTACTTTTTTTACTGTATTTTGAGTTAAGCAGTTGGCGCGACTTCAGTTCTAGCCTATAAAGTCAAATCTTGTGTAGTTCCTCCATGGTAACATAGCTGCCCGAGGTCGCAAAGTTAGCAAGTACAAGAAATTTGAAAATTGTATGTAATTTCACATTAGTGCTTATGGTCGATCCCGTTTCTTGGCTTGAGAGCTACTTTCTTGACTGTATTTTGAGTTAAGCAGTTGGCGCGACTTCAGTTCTAGCCTATAAAGTCAAATCTTGTGTGGTTCCTCCATGGTAACATAGCTGCCCGAGGTCGCAAAGTTAGCAAGTACAAGAAATTTGAAAATTGTATGTAATTTCACACTAGTGCTTATGGTCGATCCCGTTTCTCGGCTTGAGAGCTTCTTTCTTGACTGTATTTTGAATTAAGCAGTTGGCGCGACTTCAGTTCTAGCCTATAAAGTCAAATCTAGTGTGGTTCTTCCATGGTAACATAGCTGCCCGAGGTCGCAAAGTTAGCAAGTACAAGAAATTTGAAAATTGTATGTAATTTCACGGTAGTGCTTATGGTCGATCCCGTTTCTCGGCTTGAGAGCTACTTTCTTGACTGTATTTTGAGTTAAGCAGTTGGCGCGACTTCAGTTCTAGCCTATAAAGTCAAATCTAGTGTGGTTCCTCTATGGTAACATAGCTGCCCGAGGTCGCAAAGTTAGCAAGTACAAGAAATTTGAAAATTGTATGTAATTTCACACTAGTGCTTATGGTCGATCCCGTTTCTCGGCTTGAGAGCTACTTTCTTGACTGTATTTTGAGTTAAGCAGTTGGCGCGACTTCAGTTCTAGAATATAAAGTCAAATCTAGTGTGGTTCCTCTATGGTAACATAGCTGCCCGAGGTCGCAAAGTTAGCAAGTACAAGAAATTTGAAAATTGTATGTAATTTCACACTAGTGCTTATGGTCGATCCCGTTTCTCGGCTTGAGAGCTTCTTTCTTGACTGTATTTTGAATTAAGCAGTTGGCGCGACTTCAGTTCTAGCCTATTAAGTCAAATCTAGTGTGGTTCCTCCATGGTAACATAGCTGCCCGAGATCGCAAAGTTAGCAAGTACAAGAAATTTGAAAATTGTATGTAATTTCACACTAGTGCTTATAGTCGATCCCGTTTCTCGGCTTGAGAGCTACTTTCTTGATTGTATTTTGAGTTAAGCAGTTGGCGCGACTTCAGTTCTAGCCTATAAAGTCAAATCTTGTGTAGTTCCTCCATGGTAACATAGCTGCCCGAGGTCGCAAAGTTAGCAAGTACAAGAAATTTGAAAATTGTATGTAATTTCACACTAGTGCTTATGGTCGATCCCGTTTCTCGGCTTGAGAGCTTCTTTCTTGACTGTATTTTGAATTAAGCAGTTGGCGCGACTTCAGTTCTAGCCTATAAAGTCAAATCTAGTGTGGTTCCTCCATGGTAACATAGCTGCCCGAGGTCGCAAAGTTAGCAAGTACAAGAAATTTGAAAATTGTATGTAATTTCACGGTAGTGCTTATGGTCGATCCCGTTTCTCGGCTTGAGAGCTACTTTCTTGACTGTATTTTGAGTTAAGCAGTTGGCGCGACTTCAGTTCTAGCCTATAAAGTCAAATCTAGTGTGGTTCCTCTATGGTAACATAGCTGCCCGAGGTCGCAAAGTTAGCAAGTACAAGAAATTTGAAAATTGTATGTAATTTCACACTAGTGCTTATGGTCGATCCCGTTTCTCGGCTTGAGAGCTACTTTCTTGACTGTATTTTGAGTTAAGCAGTTGGCGCGACTTCAGTTCTAGCCTATAAAGTCAAATCTAGTGTGGTTCCTCTATGGTAACATAGCTGCCCGAGGTCGCAAAGTTAGCAAGTACAAGAAATTTGAAAATTGTATGTAATTTCACACTAGTGCTTATGGTCGATCCCGTTTCTCGGCTTGAGAGCTTCTTTCTTGACTGTATTTTGAATTAAGCAGTTGGCGCGACTTCAGTTCTAGCCTATAAAGTCAAATCTAGTGTGGTTCCTCCATGGTAACATAGCTGCCCGAGGTCGCAAAGTTAGCAAGTACAAGAAATTTGAAAATTGTATGTAATTTCACACTAGTGCTTATAGTCGATCCCGTTTCTCGGCTTGAGAGCTACTTTCTTGATTGTATTTTGAGTTAAGCAGTTGGCGCGACTTCAGTTCTAGCCTATAAAGTTAAATCTTGTGTAGTTCCTCCATGGTAACATAGCTGCCCGAGGTCGCAAAGTTAGCAAGTACAAGAAATTTGAAAATTGTATGTAATTTCACACTAGTGCTTATGGTCGATCCCTTTTCTCGGCTTGAGAGCTACTTTCTTGACTGTATTTTGAGTTAAGAAGTTGGCGCGACTTCAGTTCTAGCCTATAAAGTCAAATCTTGTGTAGTTCCTCCATGGTAACATAGCTGCCCGAGGTCGCAAAGTTAGCAAGTACAAGAAATTTGAAAATTGTATGTAATTTCACACTAGTGCTTATGGTCGATCCCGTTTCTCGGCTTGAGAGCTACTTTCTTGACTGTATTTTGAGTTAAGCAGTTGGCGCGACTTCAGTTCTAGCCTATAACGTCAAATCTTGTGTAGTTCCTCCATGGTAACATAGCTGCCCGAGGTCGCAAAATTAGCAAGTACTAGAAATTTGAAAATTGTATGTAATTTCACACTAGTGCTTATGGTCGATCCCGTTTCTCGGCTTGAGAGCTACTTTCTTGACTGTATTTTGAGTTAAGCAGTTGGCGCGACTTCAGTTCTAGCCTATAAAGTCAAATCTTGTGTGGTTCCTCCATGGTAACATAGCTGCCCGAGGTCATAAAGTTAGCAAGTACAAGAAATTTGAAAATTGTATGTAATTTCACACTAGTGCTTATGGTCGATCCCGTTTCTTGGCTTGAGAGCTACTTTTTTTACTGTATTTTGAGTTAAGCAGTTGGCGCGACTTCAGTTCTAGCCTATAAAGTCAAATCTTGTGTAGTTCCTCCATGGTAACATAGCTGCCCGAGGTCGCAAATTTAGCAAGTACAAGAAATTTGAAAATTGTATGTAATTTCACGGTAGTGCTTATGGTCGATCCCGTTTCTCTTCTTGAGAGCTACTTTTTTGACTGTATTTTGAGTTAAGCAGTTGGCGCGACTTCAGTTCTAGCCTATAAAGTCAAATCTTGTGTAGTTCCTCCATGGTAACATAGCTGCCCGAGGTCGTAAAGTTAGCAAGTACAAGAAATTTGAAAATTGTATGTAATTTCACATTAGTGCTTATGGTCGATCCCGTTTCTTGGCTTGAGAGCTACTTTCTTGACTGTTTTTTGAGTTAAGCAGTTGGCGCGACTTCAGTTCTAGCCTATAAAGTCAAATCTTGTGTGGTTCCTCCATGGTAACATAGCTGCCCGAGGTCGCAAAGTTAGCAAGTACAAGAAATTTGAAAATTGTATGTAATTTCACACTAGTGCTTATGGTCGATCCCGTTTCTCGGCTTGAGAGCTACTTTCTTGACTGTGTTTTGAGTTAAGCAGTTGGCCCGACTTCAGTTCTAGCCTATAAAGTAAAATCTTGTGTGGTTCCTCCATGGTAACATAGCTGCCCGAGGTCACAAAGTTAGCAAGTACAAGAAATTTGAAAATTGTATGTAATTTCACACTAGTGCTTATGGTCGATCCCGTTTCTCGGCTTGAGAGCTTCTTTCTTGACTGTATTTTGAGTTAAGCAGTTGGCGCGACTTCAGTTCTAGCCTATAAAGTCAAATCTAGTGTGGTTCCTCCATGGTAACATAGCTGCCCGAGGTGGCAAGGTTAGCAAGTACAAGAAATTTGAAAATTGTATGTAATTTCACACTAGTGCTTATGGTCGATCCCGTTTCTCGGCTTGAGAGCTACTTTCTTGACTGTATTTTGAGTTAAGCAGTTGGCGCGACTTCAGTTCTAGCCTATAAAGTCAAATCTAGTGTGGTGCCTCCATGGTAACATAGCTGCCCGAGGTCGCAAAGTTAGCAAGTACAAGAAATTTGAAAATTGTATGTAATTTCACATTAGTGCTTATGGTCGATCCCGTTTCTCGGCTTGAGAGCTACTTTTTTGACTGTATTTTGAGTTAAGCAGTTGGCGCGACTTCAGTTCTAGCCTATAAAGTCAAATCTTGTGTGGTTCTTCCATGGTAACATAGCTGCCCGAGGTCGCAAAGTTAGCAAGTACAAGAAATTTGAAAATTGTATGTAATTTCACACTAGTGCTTATGGTCGATCCCGTTTCTCGGCTTGAGAGCTACTTTCTTGACTGTATTTTGAGTTAAGCAGTTGGCGCGACTTCAGTTCTAGCCTATAAAGTCAAATCTAGTGTGGTTCCTCCATGGTAACATAGCTGCCCGAATTCGCAAAGTTAGCAAGTACAAGAAATTTGAAAATTGTATGTAATTTCACGGTAGTGCTTATGGTCGATCCCGTTTCTCGGCTTGAGAGCTACTTTCTTGACTGTATTTTGAGTTAAGCAGTTGGCGCGACTTCAGTTCTAGCCTATAAAGTCAAATCTTGTGTGGTTCCTCCATGGTAACATAGCTGCCCGAGGTCGCAAAGTTAGCAAGTACAAGAAATTTGAAAATTGTATGTAATTTCACACTAGTGCTTATGGTCGATCCCGTTTCTCGGCTTGAGAGCTACTTTCTTGACTGTATTTTGAGTTAAGCAGTTGGCGCGACTTCAGTTCTAGCCTATAAAGTCAAATCTAGTGTGGTTCTTCCATGGTAACATAGCTGCCCGAGGTCGCAAATTTAGCAAGTACAAGAAATTTGAAAATTGTATGTAATTTCACACTAGTGCTTATGGTCGATCCCGTTTCTCGGCTTGAGAGCTACTTTCTTGACTGTATTTTGAGTTAAGCAGTTGGCGCGACTTCAGTTCTAGCCTATAAAGTCAAATCTTGTGTGGTTCCTCCATGGTAACATAGCTGCCCGAGGTCATAAAGTTAGCAAGTACAAGAAATTTGAAAATTGTATGTAATTTCACACTAGTGCTTATGGTCGATCCCGTTTCTTGGCTTGAGAGCTACTTTTTTTACTGTATTTTGAGTTAAGCAGTTGGCGCGACTTCAGTTCTAGCCTATAAAGTCAAATCTTGTGTGGTTCCTCCATGGTAACATAGCTGCCCGAGGTCATAAAGTTAGCAAGTACAAGAAATTTGAAAATTGTATGTAATTTCACACTAGTGCTTATGGTCGATCCCGTTTCTCGGCTTGAGAGCTACTTTCTTGACTGTATTTTGAGTTAGGCAGTTGGCGCGACTTCAGTTCTAGCCTATAAAGTCAAATCTTGTGTGGTTCCTCCATGGTAACATAGCTGCCCGAGGTCGCAAAGTTAGCAAGTACAAGAAATTTGAAAATTGTATGTAATTTCACATTAGTACTTATGGTCGATCCCGTTTCTCAGCTTGAGAGCTTCTTTCTTCACTGTATTTTGAGTTAAGCAGTTGGCGCGACTTCAGTTCTAGCCTATAAAGTCAAATCTTGTGTGGTTCCTCCATGGTAACATAGCTGCCCGAGGTCACAAAGTTAGCAAGTACAAGAAATTTGAAAATTGTATGTAATTTCACACTAGTGCTTATGGTCGATCCCGTTTCTCGGCTTGAGAGCTACTTTCTTGACTGTATTTTGAGTTAAGCAGTTGGCGCGACTTCAGTTCTAGCCTATAAAGTCAAATCTTGTGTAGTTCCTCCATGGTAACATAGCTGCCCGAGGTCGCAAAGTTAGCAAGTACAAGAAATTTGACAATTGTATGTAATTTCACGGTAGTGCTTATGGTCGATCCCGTTTCTCGGCTTGAGAGCTACTTTCTTGACTGTATTTTGAGTTAAGCAGTTGGCGCGACTTCAGTTCTAGCCTATAAAGTCAAATCTTGTGTGGTTCCTCCATGGTAACATAGCTGCCCGAGGTCGCAAAGTTAGCAAGTACAAGAAATTTGAAAATTGTATGTAATTTCACACTAGTGCTTATGGTCGATCCCGTTTCTCGGCTTGAGAGCTACTTTCTTGACTGTATTTTGAGTTAAGCAGTTGGCGCGACTTCAGTTCTAGCCTATAAAGTCAAATCTTGTGTGGTTCCTCCATGGTAACATAGCTGCCCGAGGTCACAAAGTTAGCAAGTACAAGAAATTTGAAAATTGTATGTAATTTCACGGTAGTGCTTATGGTCGATCCCGTTTCTCGGCTTGAGAGCTACTTTCTTGACTGTATTTTGAGTTAAGCGGTTGGCGCGACTTCAGTTCTAGCCTATAAAGTCAAATCTTGTGTAGTTCCTCCATGGTAACATAGCTGCCCGAGGTCACAAAGTTAGCAAGTACAAGAAATTTGAAAATTGTATGTAATTTCACGGTAGTGCTTATGGTCGATCCCGTTTCTCGGCTTGAGAGCTACTTTTTTGACTGTATTTTGAGTTAAGCAGTTGGCGCGACTTCAGTTCTAGCCTATAAAGTCAAATCTTGTGTAGTTCCTCCATGGTAACATAGCTGCCCGAGGTCGTAAAGTTAGCAAGTACAAGAAATTTGAAAATTGTATGTAATTTCACACTAGTGCTTATGGTCGATCCCGTTTCTCGGCTTGAGAGCTACTTTCTTGACTGTATTTTGAGTTAAGCAGTTGGCGCGACTTCAGTTCTAGCCTATAAAGTCAAATCTAGTGTGGTTCCTCTATGGTAACATAGCTGCCCGAGGTCACAAAGTTAGCAAGTACAAGAAATTTGAAAATTGTATGTAATTTCACGGTAGTGCTTATGGTCGATCCCGTTTCTCGGCTTGAGAGCTACTTTCTTGACTGTATTTTGAGTTAAGCGGTTGGCGCGACTTCAGTTCTAGCCTATAAAGTCAAATCTTGTGTAGTTCTTCCATGGTAACATAGCTGCCCGAGGTCACAAAGTTAGCAAGTACAAGAAATTTGAAAATTGTATGTAATTTCACGGTAGTGCTTATGGTCGATCCCGTTTCTCGGCTTGAGAGCTACTTTCTTGACTGTATTTTGAGTTAAGCAGTTGGCGCGACTTCAGTTCTAGCCTATAAAGTCAAATCTTGTGTGGTTCCTCCATGGTAACATAGCTGCCCGAGGTCGCAAAGTTAGCAAGTACAAGAAATATGAAAATTGTATGTAATTTCACACTAGTGCTTATGGTCGATCCCGTTTCTCGGCTTGAGAGCTACTTTCTTGACTGTATTTTGAGTTAAGCAGTTGGCGCGACTTCAGTTCTAGCCTATAAAGTCAAATCTTGTGTAGTTCCTCCATGGTAACATAGCTGCCCGAGGTCGCAAAGTTAGCAAGTACAAGAAATTTGAAAATTGTATTTAATTTCACACTAGTGCTTATGGTCGATCCCGTTTCTCGGCTTGAGAGCTACTTTCTTGACTGTATTTTGAGTTAAGCAGTTGGCGCGACTTCAGTTCTAGCCTATAAAGGTAAATCTTGTGTGGTTCCTCCATGGTAACATAGCTGCCCGAGGTCGCAAAGTTAGCAAGTACAAGAAATTTGAAAATTGTATGTAATTTCACACTAGTGCTTATGGTCGATCCCGTTTCTCGGCTTGAGAGCTACATTTTTGACTGTATTTTGAGTTAAGCAGTTGGCGCGACTTCAGTTCTAGCCTATAAAGTCAAATCTAGTGTGGTTCTTCCATGGTAACATAGCTGCCCGAGGTCGCAAAGTTAGCAAGTACAAGAAATTTGAAAATTGTATGTAATTTCACACTAGTGCTTATGGTCGATCCCGTTTCTCGGCTTGAGAGCTACTTTCTTGACTGTATTTTGAGTTAAGCAGTTGGCGCGACTTCAGTTCTAGCCTATAAAGTCAAATCTTGTGTGGTTCCTCCATGGTAACATAGCTGCCCGAGGTCGCAAAGTTAGCAAGTACAAGAAATTTGAAAATTGTATGTAATTTCACACTAGTGCTTATGGTCGATCCCGTTTCTCGGCTTGAGAGCTACTTTCTTGAGTGTATTTTGAGTTAAGCAGTTGGCCCGACTTCAGTTCTAGCCTATAAAGTCAAATCTTGTGTGGTTCCTCCATGGTAACATAGCTGCCCGAGGTCACAAAGTTAGCAAGTACAAGAAATTTGAAAATTGTATGTAATTTCACACTAGTGCTTATGGTCGATCCCGTTTCTCGGCTTGAGAGCTACTTTCTTGACTGTATTTTGAGTTAAGCAGTTGGCGCGACTTCAGTTCTAGCCTATAAAGTCAAATCTTGTGTGGTTCCTCCATGGTAACATAGCTGCCCGAGGTCGCAAAGTTAGCAAGTACAAGAAATTTGAAAATTGTATGTAATTTCACACTAGTGCTTATGGTCGATCCCGTTTCTCGGCTTGAGAGCTACTTTCTTGAGTGTATTTTGAGTTAAGCAGTTGGCCCGACTTCAGTTCTAGCCTATAAAGTCAAATCTTGTGTGGTTCCTCCATGGTAACATAGCTGCCCGAGGTCACAAAGTTAGCAAGTACAAGAAATTTGAAAATTGTATGTAATTTCACACTAGTGCTTATGGTCGATCCCGTTTCTCGGCTTGAGAGCTACTTTCTTGACTGTATTTTGAGTTAAGCGGTTGGCGCGACTTCAGTTCTAGCCTATACAGTCAAATCTAGTGTGGTTCCTCTATGGTAACATAGCTGCCCGAGGTCGCAAAGTTAGCAAGTACAAGAAATTTGAAAATTGTATGTAATTTCACGGTAGTGCTTATGGTCGATCCCGTTTCTCGGCTTGAGAGCTACTTTCTTGACTGTATTTTGAGTTAAGCAGTTGGCGCGACTTCAGCTCTAGCCTATAAAGTCAAATCTAGTGTGGTTCCTCTATGGTAACATAGCTGCCCGAGGTCGCAAAGTCAGCAAGTACAAGAAATTTGAAAATTGTATGTAATTTCACACTAGTGCTTATGGTCGATCCCGTTTCTCGGCTTGAGAGCTACTTTCTTGACTGTATTTTGAGTTAAGCAGTTGGCGCGACTTCAGTTCTAGCCTATAAAGTCAAATCTAGTGTGGTTCCTCTATGGTAACATAGCTGCCCGAGGTCGCAAAGTTAGCAAGTACAAGAAATTTGAAAATTGTATGTAATTTCACACTAGTGCTTATGGTCGATCCCGTTTCTCGGCTTGAGAGCTACTTTCTTGACTGTATTTTGAGTTAAGCAGTTGGCGCGACTTCAGTTCTAGCCTATAAAGTCAAATCTTGTGTGGTTCCTCCATGGTAACATAGCTGCCCGAGGTTGCAAAGTTAGCAAGTACAAGAAATTTGAAAATTGTATGTAATTTCACACTAGTGCTTATGGTCGATCCCGTTTCTCGGCTTGAGAGCTTCTTTCTTGACTGTATTTTGAGTTAAGCAGTTGGCCCGACTTCAGTTCTAGCCTATAAAGTCAAATCTTGTGTGGTTCCTCCATGGTAACATAGCTGCCCGAGGTCGCAAAGTTAGCAAGTACAAGAAATTTGAAAATTGTATGTAATTTCACATTAGTACTTATGGTCGATCCCGTTTCTCAGCTTGAGAGCTTCTTTCTTCACTGTATTTTGAGTTAAGCAGTTGGCGCGACTTCAGTTCTAGCCTATAAAGTCAAATCTTGTGTGGTTCCTCCATGGTAACATAGCTGCCCGAGGTCACAAAGTTAGCAAGTACAAGAAATTTGAAAATTGTATGTAATTTCACACTAGTGCTTATGGTCGATCCCGTTTCTCGGCTTGAGAGCTACTTTCTTGACTGTATTTTGAGTTAAGCAGTTGGCGCGACTTCAGTTCTAGCCTATAAAGTCAAATCTTGTGTAGTTCCTCCATGGTAACATAGCTGCCCGAGGTCGCAAAGTTAGCAAGTACAAGAAATTTGAAAATTGTATGTAATTTCACGGTAGTGCTTATGGTCGATCCCGTTTCTCGGCTTGAGAGCTACTTTCTTGACTGTATTTTGAGTTAAGCAGTTGGCGCGACTTCAGTTCTAGCCTATAAAGTCAAATCTTGTGTGGTTCCTCCATGGTAACATAGCTGCCCGAGGTCGCAAAGTTAGCAAGTACAAGAAATTTGAAAATTGTATGTAATTTCACACTAGTGCTTATGGTCGATCCCGTTTCTTGGCTTGAGAGCTACTTTCTTGACTGTATTTTAAGTTAAGCAGTTGGCGCGACTTCAGTTCTAGCCTATAAAGTCAAATCTTGTGTGGTTCCTCCATGGTAACATAGCTGCCCGAGGTTGCAAAGTTAGCAAGTACAAGAAATTTGAAAATTGTATGTAATTTCACACTAGTGCTTATGGTCGATCCCGTTTCTCGGCTTGAGAGCTTCTTTCTTGACTGTATTTTGAGTTAAGCAGTTGGCCCGACTTCAGTTCTAGCCTATAAAGTCAAATCTTGTGTGGTTCCTCCATGGTAACATAGCTGCCCGAGGTCACAAAGTTAGCAAGTACAAGAAATTTGAAAATTGTATGTAATTTCACACTAGTGCTTATGGTCGATCCCGTTTCTCGGCTTGAGAGCTACTTTCTTGACTGTATTTTGAGTTAAGCGGTTGGCGCGACTTCAGTTCTAGCCTATACAGTCAAATCTAGTGTGGTTCCTCTATGGTAACATAGCTGCCCGAGGTCGCAAAGTTAGCAAGTACAAGAAATTTGAAAATTGTATGTAATTTCACGGTAGTGCTTATGGTCGATCCCGTTTCTCGGCTTGAGAGCTACTTTCTTGACTGTATTTTGAGTTAAGCAGTTGGCGCGACTTCAGTTCTAGTCTATAAAGTCAAATCTAGTGTGGTTCCTCCATGGTAACATAGCTGCCCGAGGTTGCAAAGTTAGCAAGTACAAGAAATTTGAAAATTGTATGTAATTTCACACTAGTGCTTATGGTCGATCCCGTTTCTCGGCTTGAGAGCTACTTTCTTGAGTATTTTGAGTTAAGCAGTTGGCCCGACTTCAGTTCTAGCCTATAAAGTCAAATCTTGTGTGGTTCCTCCATGGTAACATAGCTGCCCGAGGTCGCAAAGTTAGCAAGTACAAGAAATTTGAAAATTGTATGTAATTTCACGGTAGTGCTTATGGTCGATCCCGTTTCTCGGCTTGAGAGCTACTTTCTTGACTGTATTTTGAGTTAAGCAGTTGGCGCGACTTCAGTTCTAGCCTATAAAGTCAAATCTTGTGTGGTTCCTCCTTGGTAACATAGCTGCCCGAGGTCGCAAAGTTAGCAAGTACAAGAAATTTGAAAATTGTATGTAATTTCACGGTAGTGCTTATGGTCGATCCCGTTTCTCGGCTTGAGAGCTACTTTCTTGACTGTATTTTGAGTTAAGCAGTTGGCGCGACTTCAGTTCTAGCCTATAAAGTCAAATCTTGTGTAGTTCCTCCATGGTAACATAGCTGCCCGAGGTCACAAAGTTAGCAAGTACAAGAAATTTGAAAATTGTATGTAATTTCACGGTAGTGCTTATGGTCGATCCCGTTTCTCGGCTTGAGAGCTACTTTCTTGACTGTATTTTGAGTTAAGCAGTTGGCGCGACTTCAGTTCTAGCCTATAAAGTCAAATCTAGTGTGGTTCCTCCATGGTAACATAGCTGAACGAGGTCACAAAGTTAGCAAGTACAAGAAATTTGAAAATTGTATGTAATTTCACACTAGTGCTTATGATCGATCCCGTTTCTCGGCTTGAGAGCTACTTTCTTGACTGTATTTTGAGTTAAGCAGTTGGCGCGACTTCAGTTCTAGCCTATAAAGTCAAATCTTGTGTAGTTCCTCCATGGTAACATAGCTGCCCGAGGCGGCAAATTTAGCAAGTACAAGAAATTTGAAAATTGTATGTAATTTCACACTAGTGCTTATGGTCGATCCCGTTTCTTGGCTTGAGAGCTACTTTTTTGACTGTATTTTGAGTTAAGCAGTTGGCGCGACTTCAGTTCTAGCCTATAAAGTCAAATCTTGTGTAGTTCCTCCATGGTAACATAGCTGCCCGAGGTCGCAAAGTTAGCAAGTACAAAAAATTTGAAAATTGTATGTAATTTCACGGTAGTGCTTATGGTCGATCCCGTTTCTCGGCTTGAGAGCTACTTTCTTGACTGTATTTTGAGTTAAGCAGTTGGCGCGACTTCAGTTCTAGCCTATAAAGTCAAATCTAGTGTGGTTCCTCCATGGTAACATAGCTGCCCGAGGTCGCAAAGTTAGCAAGTACAAGAAATTTGAAAATTGTATGTAATTTCACACAAGTGCTTATGGTCGATCCCGTTTCTCGGCTTGAGAGCTACTTTCTTGACTGTATTTTGAGTTAAGCAGTTGGCGCGACTTCAGTTCTAGCCTATAAAGTCAAATCTAGTGTGGTTCCTCCATGGTAACATAGCTGCCCGAGGTCGCAAAGTTAGCAAGTACAAGAAATTTGAAAATTGTATGTAATTTCACGGTAGTGCTTATGGTCGATCCCGTTTCTCGGCTTGAGAGCTACTTTCTTGACTGTATTTTGAGTTAAGCAGTTGGCGCGACTTCAGTTCTAGCCTATAAAGTCAAATCTTGTGTGGTTCCTCCTTGGTAACATAGCTGCCCGAGGTCGCAAAGTTAGCAAGTACAAGAAATTTGAAAATTGTATGTAATTTCACGGTAGTGCCTATGGTCGATCCCGTTTCTCGGCTTGAGAGCTACTTTCTTGACTGTATTTTGAGTTAAGCAGTTGGCGCGACTTCAGTTCTAGCCTATAAAGTCAAATATAGTGTGGTTCCTCCATGGTAACATAGCTGCCCGAGGTCGCAAAGTTAGCAAGTACAAGAAATTTGAAAATTGTATGTAATTTCACACTAGTGCTTATGGTCGATCCCGTTTCTCGGCTTGAGAGCTACTTTCTTGACTGTATTTTGAGTTAAGCAGTTGGCGCGACTTCAGTTCTAGCCTATAAAGTCAAATCTTGTGTAGTTCCTCCATGGTAACATAGCTGCCCGAGGTCGCAAAGTTAGCAAGTACAAGAAATTTGAAAATTGTATGTAATTTCACGGTAGTGCTTATGGTCGATCCCGTTTCTCGGCTTGGGAGCTACTTTCTTGACTGTATTTTGAGTGAAGCAGTTGGCGCGACTTCAGTTCTAGCCTATAAAGTCAAATCTTGTGTGGTTCCTCCTTGGTAACATAGCTGCCCGAGGTCGCAAAGTTAGCAAGTACAAGAAATTTGAAAATTGTATGTAATTTCACGGTAGTGCTTATGGTCGATCCCGTTTCTCGGCTTGAGAGCTACTTTCTTGACTGTATTTTGAGTTAAGCAGTTGGCGCGACTTCAGTTCTAGCCTATAAAGTCAAATCTAGTGTGGTTCCTCCATGGTAACATAGCTGCCCGAGGTCACAAAGTTAGCAAGTACAAGAAATTTGAAAATTGTATGTAATTACACGGTAGTGCTTATGGTCGATCCCGTTTCTCGGCTTGAGAGCTACTTTCTTGACTGTATTTTGAGTTAAGCAGTTGGCGCGACTTCAGTTCTAGCCTATAAAGTCAAATCTTGTGTGGTTCCTCCATGGTAACATAGCTGCCCGAGGTCGCAAAATTAGCAAGTACAAGAAATTTGAAAATTGTATGTAATTTCACACTAGTGCTTATGGTCGATCCCGTTTCTCGGCTTGAGAGCTTCTTTCTTCACTGTATTTTGAATTAAGCAGTTGGCGCGACTTCAGTTCTAGCCTATAAAGTCAAATCTAGTGTGGTTCCTCCATGGTAACATAGCTGCCCGAGGTCACAAAGTTAGCAAGTACAAGAAATTTGAAAATTGTATTTAATTTCACGGTAGTGCTTATGGTCGATCCCGTTTCTCGGCTTGAGAGCTACTTTCTTGACTGTATTTTGAGCTAAGCAGTTGGCGCGACTTCAGTTCTAGCCTATAAAGTCAAATCTTGTGTGGTTCCTCCATGGTAACATAGCTGCCCGAGGTCACAAAGTTAGCAAGTACAAGAAATTTGAAAATTGTATGTAATTTCACACTAGTGCTTATGGTCGATCCCGTTTCTCGGCTTGAGAGCTACTTTCTTGACTGTATTTTGAGTTAAGCAGTTGGCGCGACTTCAGTTCTAGCCTATAAAGTCAAATCTTGTGTAGTTCCTCCATGGTAACATAGCTGCCCGAGGTCGCAAAGTTAGCAAGTACAAAAAATTTGAAAATTGTATGTAATTTCACGGTAGTGCTTATGGTCGATCCCGTTTCTCGGCTTGAGAGCTACTTTCTTGACTGTATTTTGAGTTAAGCAGTTGGCGCGACTTCAGTTCTAGCCTATAAAGTCAAATCTAGTGTGGTTCCTCCATGGTAACATAGCTGCCCGAGGTCGCAAAGTTAGCAAGTACAAGAAATTTGAAAATTGTATGTAATTTCACACAAGTGCTTATGGTCGATCCCGTTTCTCGGCTTGAGAGCTACTTTCTTGACTGTATTTTGAGTTAAGCAGTTGGCGCGACTTCAGTTCTAGCCTATAAAGTCAAATCTAGTGTGGTTCCTCCATGGTAACATAGCTGCCCGAGGTCGCAAAGTTAGCAAGTACAAGAAATTTGAAAAT
Organism: Merodon equestris; assembly: GCA_958301585.1. Classification (NCBI taxonomy): domain Eukaryota; kingdom Metazoa; phylum Arthropoda; class Insecta; order Diptera; family Syrphidae; genus Merodon; species Merodon equestris. The sequence goes on along the minus strand of OY284417.1, from coordinate 24,682,471 downwards.
TGTATGTAATTTCACGGTAGTGCTTATGGTCGATCCCGTTTCTCGGCTTGAGAGCTACTTTCTTGACTGTATTTTGAGTTAAGCAGTTGGCGCGACTTCAGTTCTAGCCTATAAAGTCAAATCTTGTGTGGTTCCTCCTTGGTAACATAGCTGCCCGAGGTCGCAAAGTTAGCAAGTACAAGAAATTTGAAAATTGTATGTAATTTCACGGTAGTGCCTATGGTCGATCCCGTTTCTCGGCTTGAGAGCTACTTTCTTGACTGTATTTTGAGTTAAGCAGTTGGCGCGACTTCAGTTCTAGCCTATAAAGTCAAATCTTGTGTGGTTCCTCCATGGTAACATAGCTGCCCGAGGTCGCAAAGTTAGCAAGTACAAGAAATTTGAAAATTGTATGTAATTTCACGGTAGTGCTTATGGTCGATCCCGTTTCTCGGCTTGAGAGCTACTTTCTTGACTGTATTTTGAGTTAAGCAGTTGGCGCGACTTCAGTTCTAGCCTATAAAGTCAAATCTTGTGTGGTTCCTCCATGGTAACATAGCTGCCCGAGGTCGCAAAGTTAGCAAGTACAAGAAATTTGAAAATTGTATGTAATTTCACACTAGTGCTTATGGTCGATCCCGTTTCTCGGCTTGAGAGCTTCTTTCTTCACTGTATTTTGAGTTAAGCAGTTGGCGCGACTTCAGTTCTAGCCTATAAAGTCAAATCTTGTGTGGTTCCTCCATGGTAACATAGCTGCCCGAGGTCACAAAGTTAGTAAGTACAAGAAATTTGAAAATTGTATTTAATTTCACGGTAGTGCTTATGGTCGATCCCGTTTCTCGGCTTGAGAGCTACTTTCTTGACTGTATTTTGAGTTAAGCAGTTGGCGCGACTTCAGTTCTAGCCTATAAAGTCAAATCTTGTGTGGTTCCTCCATGGTAACATAGCTGCCCGAGGTCGCAAAGTTAGGAAGTACAAGAAATTTGAAAATTGTATGTAATTTCACGGTAGTGCTTATGGTCGATCCCGGTTCTCGGCTTGAGAGCTACTTTCTTGACTGTATTTTGAGTTAAGCAGTTGGCGCGACTTCAGTTCTAGCCTATAAAGTCAAATCTTGTGTGGTTCCTCCATGGTAACATAGCTGCCCGAGGTCACAAAGTTAGCAAGTACAAGAAATTTGAAAATTGTATGTAATTTCACACTAGTGCTTATGGTCGATCCCGTTTCTCGGCTTGAGAGCTACTTTCTTGACTGTATTTTGAGTTAAGCAGTTGGCGCGACTTCAGTTCTAGCCTAAAAAGTCAAATCTAGTGTGGTTCCTCCATGGTAACATAGCTGCCCGAGGTCGCAAAGTTAGCAAGTACAAGAAATTTGAAAATTGTATGTAATTTCACACTAGTGCTTATGGTCGATCCCGTTTCTCGGCTTGAGAGCTTCTTTCTTGACTGTATTTTGAGTTAAGCAGTTGGCGCGACTTCAGCTCTAGCCTATAAAGTCAAATCTTGTGTGGTTCCTCCATGGTAACATAGCTGCCCGAGGTCGCAAAGTTAGGAAGTACAAGAAATTTGAAAATTGTATGTAATTTCACGGTAGTGCTTATGGTCGATCCCGGTTCTCGGCTTGAGAGCTACTTTCTTGACTGTATTTTGAGTTAAGCAGTTGGCGCGACTTCAGTTCTAGCCTATAAAGTCAAATCTTGTGTGGTTCCTCCATGGTAACATAGCTGCCCGAGGTCACAAAGTTAGCAAGTACAAGAAATTTGAAAATTGTATGTAATTTCACACTAGTGCTTATGGTCGATCCCGTTTCTCGGCTTGAGAGCTACTTTCTTGACTGTATTTTGAGTTAAGCAGTTGGCGCGACTTCAGTTCTAGCCTAAAAAGTCAAATCTAGTGTGGTTCCTCCATGGTAACATAGCTGCCCGAGGTCGCAAAGTTAGCAAGTACAAGAAATTTGAAAATTGTATGTAATTTCACACTAGTGCTTATGGTCGATCCCGTTTCTCGGCTTGAGAGCTTCTTTCTTGACTGTATTTTGAGTTAAGCAGTTGGCGCGACTTCAGCTCTAGCCTATAAAGTCAAATCTTGTGTAGTTCCTCCATGGTAACATAGCTGCCCGAGGTCGCAAAGTTAGCAAGTACAAAAAATTTGAAAATTGTATGTAATTTCACGGTAGTGCTTATGGTCGATCCCGTTTCTCGACTTGAGAGCTACTTTCTTGACTGTATTTTGAGTTAAGCAGTTGGCGCGACTTCAGTTCTAGCCTATAAAGTCAAATCTTGTGTGGTTCCTCCATGGTAACATAGCTGCCCGAGGTCGCAAAGTTAGCAAGTACAAGAAATTTGAAAATTGTATGTAATTTCACACTAGTGCTTATGGTCGATCTCGTTTCTCGGCTTGAGAGCTTCTTTCTTGACTGTATTTTGAGTTAAGCAGTTGGCGCGACTTCAGTTCTAGCCTATAAAGTCAAATCTTGTGTAGTTCCTCCATGGTAACATAGCTGCCCGAGGCGGCAAATTTAGCAAGTACAAGAAATTTGAAAATTGTATGTAATTTCACACTAGTGCTTATGGTCGATCCCGTTTCTTGGCTTGAGAGCTACTTTTTTGACTGTATTTTGAGTTAAGCAGTTGGCGCGACTTCTGTTCTAGCCTATAAAGTCAAATCTTGTGTAGTTCCTCCATGGTAACATAGCTGCCCGAGGTCGCAAAGTTAGCAAGTACAAAAAATTTGAAAATTGTATGTAATTTCACGGTAGTGCTTATGGTCGATCCCGTTTCTCGACTTGAGAGCTACTTTCTTGACTGTATTTTGAGTTAAGCAGTTTCCGCGACTTCAGTTCTAGCCTATAAAGTCAAATCTAGTGTGGTTCCTCCATGGTAACATAGCTGCCCGAGGTCGCAAAGTTAGCAAGTACAAGAAATTTGAAAATTGTATGTAATTTCACACTAGTGCTTATGGTCGATCCAGTTTCTCGGTTTGAGAGCTACTTTCTTGACTGTATTTTGAGTTAAGCAGTTGGCGCGACTTCAGTTCTAGCCTATAAAGTCAAATCTAGTGTGGTTCCTCCATGGTAACATAGCTGCCCGAGGTCGCAAAGTTAGCAAGTACAAGAAATTTGAAAATTGTATGTAATTTCACGGTAGTGCTTATGGTCGATCCCGTTTCTCGGCTTGAGAGCTACTTTCTTGACTGTATTTTGAGTTAAGCAGTTGGCGCGACTTCAGTTCTAGCCTATAAAGTCAAATCTTGTGTGGTTCGTCCTTGGTAACATAGCTGCCCGGGGTCGCAAAGTTAGCAAGTACAAGAAATTTGAAAATTGTATGTAATTTCACATTAGTGCTTATGGTCGATCCCGTTTCTCGGCTTGAGAGCTACTTTCTTGACTGTATTTTGAGTTAAGCAGTTGGCGCGACTTCAGTTCTAGCCTATAAAGTCAAATCTAGTGTGGTTCCTCCATTATAACATAGCTGCCCGAGGTCACAAAGTTAACAAGTACAAGAAATTTGAAAATTGTATGTAATTTCACACTAGTGCTTATGGTCGATCCCGTTTCTCCGCTTGAGAGCTACTTTCTTGACTGTATTTTGAGTTAAGCAGTTGGCGCGACTTCAGTTCTAGCCTATAAAGTCAAATCTTGTGTAGTTCCTTAATGGTAACATAGCTGCCCGAGGTCGCAAAGTTAGCAAGTACAAGAAATTTGAAAATTGTATGTAATTTCACACTAGTGCTTATGGTCGATCCCGTTTCTCGGCTTGAGAGCTTCTTTCTTGACTGTATTTTGAGTTAAGCAGTTGGCGCGACTTCAGTTCTAGCCTATAAAGTCAAATCTTGTGTAGTTCCTCCATGGTAACATAGCTGCCCGAGGTCACAAAGTTAGCAAGTACAAGAAATTTGAAAATTGTATGTAATTTCACACTAGTGCTTATGGTCGATCCCGTTTCTCGGCTTGAGAGCTTCTTTCTTCACTGTATTTTGAGTTAAGCAGTTGGCGCGACTTCAGTTCTAGCCTATAAAGTCAAATCTTGTGTAGTTACTCCATGGTAACATAGCTGCCCGAGGTCGCAAAGTTAGCAAGTACAAGAAATTTGAAAATTGTAAGTAATTTCACACTAGTGCTTATGGTCGATCCCGTTTCTCGGCTTGAGAGCTACTTTCTTGACTGTATTTTGAGTTAAGCAGTTGGCGCGACTTCAGTTCTAGCCTATAAAGTCAAATCTTGTGTAGTTCCTCCATGGTAACATAGCTGCCCGAGGCGGCAAATTTAGCAAGTACAAGAAATTTGAAAATTGTATGTAATTTCACACTAGTGCTTATGGTCGATCCCGTTTCTCGGCTTGAGAGCTACTTTCTTGACTGTATTTTGAGTTAAGCAGTTGGCGCGACTTCAGTTCTAGCCTATAAAGTCAAATCTTGTGTGGTTCCTCCATGGTAACATAGCTGCCCGAGGTCGCAAAGTTAGCAAGTACAAGAAATTTGAAAATTGTATGTAATTTCACACTAGTGCTTATGGTCGATCCCGTTTCTCGGCTTGAGAGCTACTTTCTTGACTGTATTTTGAGTTAAGCAGTTGGCGCGACTTCAGTTCTAGCCTATAAAGTCAAATCTTGTGTAGTTCCTCCATGGTAATATAGCTGCCCGAGGCGGCAAATTTAGCAAGTACAAGAAATTTGAAAATTGTATGTAATTTCACACTAGTGCTTATGGTCGATCCCGTTTCTTGGATTGAGAGCTACTTTTTTGACTGTATTTTGAGTTAAGCAGTTGGCGCGACTTCAGTTCTAGCCTATAAAGTCAAATCTTGTGTAGTTCCTCCATGGTAACATAGCTGCCCGAGGTCGCAAAGTTAGCAAGTACAAAAAATTTGAAAATTGTATGTAATTTCACGGTAGTGCTTATGGTCGATCCCGTTTCTCGGCTTGAGAGCTACTTTCTTGACTGTATTTTGAGTTAAGCAGTTGGCGCGACTTCAGTTCTAGGCTATAAAGTCAAATCTAGTGTGGTTCCTCCATGGTAACATAGCTGCCCGAGGTCGCAAAGTTAGCAAGTACAAGAAATTTGAAAATTGTATGTAATTTCACACTAGTGCTTATGGTCGATCCCGTTTCTCGGCTTGAGAGCTACTTTCTTGACTGTATTTTGAGTTAAGCAGTTGGCGCGACTTCAGTTCTAGCCTATAAAGTCAAATCTAGTGTGGTTCCTTCATGGTAACATAGCTGCCCGAGGTCGCAAAGTTAGCAAGTACAAGAAATTTGAAAATTGTATGTAATTTCACGGTAGTGCTTATGGTCGATCCCGTTTCTCGGCTTGAGAGCTACTTTCTTGACTGTATTTTGAGTTAAGCAGTTGGCGCGACTTCAGTTCTAGCCTATAAAGTCAAATCTAGTGTGGTTCCTCCATGGTAACATAGCTGCCCGAGGTCACAAAGTTAGCAAGTACAAGAAATTTGAAAATTGTATGTAATTTCACACTAGTGCTTATGGTCGATCCCGTTTCTCGGCTTGAGAGCTACTTTCTTGACTGTATTTTGAGTTAAGCAGTTGGCGCGACTTCAGTTCTAGCCTATAAAGTCAAATCTTGTGTGGTTCCTCCATGGTAACATAGCTGCCCGAGGTCGCAAAGTTAGCAAGTACAAGAAATTTGAAAATTGTATGTAATTTCACACTAGTGCTTATGGTCGATCCCGTTTCTCGGCTTGAGAGCTTCTTTCTTGACTGTATTTTGAGTTAAGCAGTTGGCGCGACTTCAGTTCTAGCCTATAAAGTCAAATCTTGTGTAGTTCCTCCATGGTAACATAGCTGCCCGAGGTCACAAAGTTAGCAAGTACAAGAAATTTGAAAATTGTATGTAATTTCACACTAGTGCTTATGGTCGATCCCGTTTCTCGGCTTGAGAGCTTCTTTCTTCACTGTATTTTGAGTTAAGCAGTTGGCGCGACTTCAGTTCTAGCCTATAAAGTCAAATCTTGTGTAGTTACTCCATGGTAACATAGCTGCCCGAGGTCGCAAAGTTAGCAAGTACAAGAAATTTGAAAATTGTATTTAATTTCACGGTAGTGCTTATGGTCGATCCCGTTTCTCGGCTTGAGAGCTACTTTCTTGACTGTATTTTGAGTTAAGCAGTTGGCGCCACTTCAGTTCTAGCCTATAAAGTCAAATCTTGTCTGGTTCCTCCATGGTAACATAGCTGCCCGAGGTCGCAAAGTTAGGAAGTACAAGAAATTTGAAAATTGTATGTAATTTCACGGTAGTGCTTATGGTCGATCCCGGTTCTCGGCTTGAGAGCTACTTTCTTGACTGTATTTTGAGTTAAGCAGTTGGCGCGACTTCAGTTCTAGCCTATAAAGTCAAATCTTGTGTGGTTCCTCCATGGTAACATAGCTGCCCGAGGTCACATAGTTAGCAAGTACAAGAAATTTGAAAATTGTATGTAATTTCACACTAGTGCTTATGGTCGATCCCGTTTCTCGGCTTGAGAGCTACTTTCTTGACTGTATTTTGAGTTAAGCAGTTGGCGCGACTTCAGTTCTAGCCTAAAAAGTCAAATCTAGTGTGGTTCCTCCATGGTAACATAGCTGCCCGAGGTCGCAAAGTTAGCAAGTACAAGAAATTTGAAAATTGTATGTAATTTCACACTAGTGCTTATGGTCGATCCCGTTTCTCGGCTTGAGAGCTACTTTCTTGACTGTATTTTGAGTTAAGCAGTTGGCGCGACTTCAGTTCTAGCCTATAAAGTCAAATCTTGTGTAGTTCCTCCATGGTAACATAGCTGCCCGAGGCGGCAAATTTAGCAAGTACAAGAAATTTGAAAATTGTATGTAATTTCACACTAGTGCTTATGGTCGATCCCGTTTCTTGGCTTGAGAGCTACTTTTTTGACTGTATTTTGAGTTAAGCAGTTGGCGCGACTTCAGTTCTAGCCTATAAAGTCAAATCTTGTGTAGTTCCTCCATGGTAACATAGCTGCCCGAGGTCGCAAAGTTAGCAAGTACAAAAAATTTGAAAATTGTATGTAATTTCACACTAGTGCTTATGGTCGATCCCGTTTCTCGGCTTGAGAGCTTCTTTCTTCACTGTGTTTTGAGTTAAGCAGTTGGCGCGACTTCAGTTCTAGCCTATAAAGTCAAATCTTGTGTGGTTCCTCCATGGTAACATAGCTGCCCGAGGTCGCAAAGTTAGCAAGTACAAGAAATTTGAAAATTGTATTTAATTTCACGGTAGTGCTTATGGTCGATCCCGTTTCTCGGCTTGAGAGCTACTTTCTTGACTGTATTTTGAGTTAAGCAGTTGGCGCGACTTCAGTTCTAGCCTATAAAGTCAAATCTTGTGTAGTTCCTCCATGGTAACATAGCTGCCCGAGGCGGCAAATTTAGCAAGTACAAGAAATTTGAAAATTGTATGTAATTTCACACTAGTGCTTATGGTCGATCCCGTTTCTTGGCTTGAGAGCTACTTTTTTGACTGTATTTTGAGTTAAGCAGTTGGCGCGACTTCAGTTCTAGCCTATAAAGTCAAATCTTGTGTAGTTCCTCCATGGTAACATAGCTGCCCGAGGTCGCAAAGTTAGCAAGTACAAAAAATTTGAAAATTGTATGTAATTTCACGGTAGTGCTTATGGTCGATCCCGTTTCTCGGCTTGAGAGCTACTTTCTTGACTGTATTTTGAGTTAAGCAGTTGGCGCGACTTCAGTTCTAGCCTATAAAGTCAAATCTAGTGTGGTTCCTCCATGGTAACATAGCTGCCCGAGGTCGCAAAGTTAGCAAGTACAAGAAATTTGAAAATTGTATGTAATTTCACACTAGTGCTTATGGTCGATCCCGTTTCTCGGCTTGAGAGCTACTTTCTTGACTGTATTTTGAGTTAAGCAGTTGGCGCGACTTCAGTTCTAGCCTATAAAGTCAAATCTAGTGTGGTTCCTCCATGGTAACATAGCTGCCCGAGGTCGCAAAGTTAGCAAGTACAAGAAATTTGAAAATTGTATGTAATTTCACGGTAGTGCTTATGGTCGATCCCGTTTCTCGGCTTGAGAGCTACTTTCTTGACTGTATTTTGAGTTAAGCAGTTGGCGCGACTTCAGTTCTAGCCTATAAAGTCAAATCTTGTGTGGTTCGTCCTTGGTAACATAGCTGCCCGAGGTCGCAAAGTTAGCAAGTACAAGAAATTTGAAAATTGTATGTAATTTCACGGTAGTGCTTATGGTCGATCCCGTTTCTCGGCTTGAGAGCTACTTTCTTGACTGTATTTTGAGTTAAGCAGTTGGCGCGACTTCAGTTCTAGCCTATAAAGTCAAATCTAGTGTGGTTCCTCCATGGTAACATAGCTGCCCGAGGTCACAAAGTTAGCAAGTACAAGAAATTTGAAAATTGTATGTAATTTCACACTAGTGCTTATGGTCGATCCCGTTTCTCGGCTTGAGAGCTACTTTCTTGACTGTATTTTGAGTTAAGCAGTTGGCGCGACTTCAGTTCTAGCCTATAAAGTCAAATCTTGTGTGGTTCCTCCATGGTAACATAGCTGCCCGAGGTCGCAAAGTTAGCAAGTACAAGAAATTTGAAAATTGTATGTAATTTCACACTAGTGCTTATGGTCGATCCCGTTTCTCGGCTTGAGAGCTTCTTTCTTGACTGTATTTTGAGTTAAGCAGTTGGCGCGACTTCAGTTCTAGCCTATAAAGTCAAATCTTGTGTAGTTCCTCCATGGTAACATAGCTGCCCGAGGTCACAAATTTAGCAAGTACAAGAAATTTGAAAATTGTATGTAATTTCACACTAGTGCTTATGGTCGATCCCGTTTCTCGGCTTGAGAGCTTCTTTCTTCACTGTATTTTGAGTTAAGCAGTTGGCGCGACTTCAGTTCTAGCCTATAAAGTCAAATCTTGTGTAGTTACTCCATGGTAACATAGCTGCCCGAGGTCGCAAAGTTAGCAAGTACAAGAAATTTGAAAATTGTATTTAATTTCACGGTAGTGCTTATGGTCGATCCCGTTTCTCGGCTTGAGAGCTACTTTCTTGACTGTATTTTGAGTTAAGCAGTTGGCGCGACTTCAGTTCTAGCCTATAAAGTCAAATCTTGTGTGGTTCCTCCATGGTAACATAGCTGCCCGAGGTCGCAAAGTTAGCAAGTACAAGAAATTTGAAAATTGTATGTAATTTCACGGTAGTGCTTATGGTCGATCCCGTTTCTCGGCTTGAGAGCTACTTTCTTGACTGTATTTTGAGTTAAGCAGTTGGCGCGACTTCAGTTCTAGCCTATAAAGTCAAATCTTGTGTGGTTCGTCCTTGGTAACATAGCTGCCCGAGGTCGCAAAGTTAGCAAGTACAAGAAATTTGAAAATTGTATGTAATTTCACGGTAGTGCTTATGGTCGATCCCGTTTCTTGGCTTGAGAGCTACTTTTTTGACTGTATTTTGAGTTAAGCAATTGGCGCGACTTCAGTTCTAGCCTATAAAGTCAAATCTTGTGTGGTTCCTCCATGGTAACATAGCTGCCCGAGGTCACAAAGTTAGCAAGTACAAGAAATTTGAAAATTGCATGTAATTTCACACTAGTGCTTATGGTCGATCCCGTTTCTTGGCTTGAGAGCTACTTTTTTGACTGTATTTTGAGTTAAGCAGTTGGCGCGACTTCAGTTCTAGCCTATAAAGTCAAATCTTGTGTGGTTCCTCCATGGTAACATAGCTGCCCGAGGTCACAAAGTTAGCAAGTACAAGAAATTTGAAAATTGTATGTAATTTCACACTAGTGCTTATGGTCAATCCCGTTTCTCGGCTTGAGAGCTACTTTCTTGACTGTATTTTGAGTTAAGCAGTTGGCGCGACTTCAGTTCTAGCCTATAAAGTCAAATCTAGTGTGGTTCCTCCATGGTAACATAGCTGCCCGAGGTCGCAAAGTTAGCAAGTACAAGAAATTTGAAAATTGTATGTAATTTCACGGTAGTGCTTATGGTCGATCCCGGTTCTCGGCTTGAGAGCTACTTTCTTGACTGTATTTTGAGTTAAGCAATTGGCGCGACTTCAGTTCTAGCCTATAAAGTCAAATCTTGTGTGGTTCCTCCATGGTAACATAGCTGCCCGAGGTCACAAAGTTAGCAAGTACAAGAAATTTGAAAATTGTATGTAATTTCACACTAGTGCTTATGGTCGATCCCGTTTCGTGGCTTGAGAGCTACTTTTTTGACTGTATTTTGAGTTAAGCAGTTGGCGCGACTTCAGTTCTAGCCTATAAAGTCAAATCTTGTGTAGTTCCTCCATGGTAACATAGCTGCCCGAGGTCGCAAAGTTAGCAAGTACAAGAAATTTGAAAATTGTATGTAATTTCACACTAGTGCTTATGGTCGATCCCGTTTCTCGGCTTGAGAGCTATTTTCTTGACTGTATTTTGAGTTAAGCAGTTGGCGCGACTTCAGTTCTAGCCTATAAGGTCAAATCTTGTGTGGTTCCTCCATGGTAACATAGCTGCCCGAGGTCGCAAAGTTAGCAAGTACAAGAAATTTTAAAATTGTATGTAATTTCACACTAGTGCTTATGGTCGATCCCGGTTCTCGGCTTGAGAGCTACTTTCTTGACTGTATTTTGAGTTAAGCAGTTGGCGCGACTTAAGTTCTAGCCTATAAAGTCAAATCTAGTGTGGTTCCTCCATGGTAACATAGCTGCCCGAGGTCGCAAAGTTAGCCAGTACAAGAAATTTGAAAATTGTATTTAATTTCACGGTAGTGCTTATGGTCGATCCCGGTTCTCGGCTTGAGAGCTACTTTCTTGACTGTATTTTGAGTTAAGCAGTTGGCGCGACTTCAGTTCTAGCCTATAAAGTCAAATCTTGTGTGGTTCCTCCTTGGTAACATAGCTGCCCGAGGTCGCAAAGTTAGCAAGTGCAAGAAATTTGAAAATTGTATGTAATTTCACACTAGTGCTTATGGTCGATCCCGGTTCTCGGCTTAAGAGCTACTTTCTTGACTGTATTTTAAGTTAAGCAGTTGGCGCGTCTTCAGTTCTAGCCTATAAAGTCAAATCTTGTGTAGTTCCTCCATGGTAACATAGCTGCCCGAGGTCGCAAAGTTAGCAAGTACAAGAAATTTGAAAATTGTATGTAATTTCACACTAGTGCTTATGGTCAATCCCGTTTCTCGGCTTGAGAGCTACTTTCTTGACTGTATTTTGAGTTAAGCAGTTGGCGCGACTTCAGTTCTAGCCTATAAAGTCAAATCTAGTGTGGTTCCTCCATGGTAACATAGCTGCCCGAGGTCGCAAAGTTAGCAAGTACAAGAAATTTGAAAATTGTATGTAATTTCACGGTAGTGCTTATGGTCGATCCCGGTTCTCGGCTTGAGAGCTACTTTCTTGACTGTATTTTGAGTTAAGCAGTTGGCGCGACTTAAGTTCTAGCCTATAAAGTCAAATCTAGTGTGGTTCCTCCATGGTAACATAGCTGCCCGAGGTCGCAAAGTTAGCAAGTACAAGAAATTTGAAAATTGTATGTAATTTCACACTAGTGCTTATGGTCGATCCCGTTTCTCGGCTTGAGAGCTTCTTTCTTGACTGTATTTTGAGTTAAGCAGTTCAATTCAGTTAAATCTTGTGTGGTTCCTCCTTGGTAACATAGCTGCCCGAGGTCGCAAAATTAGCAAGTACAAGAAATTTGAAAATTGTATGTAATTTCACGGTAGTGCTTATGGTCGATCCCGATTCTCGGCTTGAGAGCTACTTTCTTGACTGTATTTTGAGTTAAGCAGTTGGCGCGACTTCAGTTCTAGCCTATAAAGTAAAATCTTGTGTGGTTCCTCCTTGGTAACATAGTTGCCCGAGGTCGCAAAGTTAGCAAGTACAAGAAATTTGAAAATTGTATGTAATTTCACACTAGTGCTTATGGTCGATCCCGTTTCTCGGCTGAGAGCTTCTTTCTTGACTGTATTTTGCGTTAAGCAGTTGGCGCGACTTAAGTTCTAGCCTACAAAGTCAAATCTTGTGTAGTTCCTCCATGGTAACATAGCTGCCCGAGGTCGCAAAGTTAGCAAGTACAAGAAATTTGAAAATTGTATGTAATTTCACACTAGTGCTTATGGTCGATCCCGTTTCTTGGCTTGAGAGCTACTTTTTTGACTGTATTTTGAGTTAACCAGTTGGCGCGACTTCAGTACTAGCCTATAAAGTCAAATCTTGTGTAGTTCCTCCATGGTAACATAGCTGCCCGAGGTCGCAAAGTTAGCAAGTACAAGAAATTTGAAAATTGTATGTAATTTCACGGTAGTGCTTATGGTCGATCCCGTTTCTCGGCTTGAGAGCTACTTTTTTGAGTTTTTTTTTTTAGTTAAGCAGTTGGCGCGACTTCAGTTCTAGCCTATAAAGTCAAATTTTGTGTAGTTCCTCCATGGTAACATAGCTGCCCGAGGTCGCAAAGTTAGCAAGTACAAGAAATTTGAAAATTGTATGTAATTTCACGGTAGTGCTTATGGTCGATCCCGTTTCTCGGCTTGAGAGCTACTTTCTTGACTGTATTTTGAGTTAAGCAGTTGGCGCGACTTCAGTTCTAGCCTATAAAGTCAAATCTTGTGTGGTTCCTCCATGGTAACATAGCTGCCCGAGGTCGCAAAGTTAGCAAGTACAAGAAATTTGAAAATTGTATGTAATTTCACGGTAGTGCTTATGGTCGATCCCGTTTCTCGGCTTGAGAGCTACTTTCTTGACTGTATTTTGAGTTAAGCAGTTGGCGCGACTTCAGTTCTAGCCTATAAAGTCAAATCTTGTGTAGTTCCTCCATGGTAACATAGCTGCCCGAGGTCGCAAAGTTAGCAAGTACAAGAAATTTGAAAATTGTATGTAATTTCACGGTAGTGCTTATGGTCGATCCCGTTTCTCGGCTTGAGAGCTACTTTCTTGACTGTATTTTGAGTTAAGCAGTTGGCGCGACTTCAGTTCTAGCCTATAAAGTCAAATCTTGTGTGGTGCCTCCATGGTAACATAGCTCCCCGAGGTCGCAAAATTAGCAAGTACAAGAAATTTGAAAATTGTATGTAATTTCACACTAGTGCTTATGGTCGATCCCGTTTCTCGGCTTGAGAGCTACTTTCTTGACTGTATTTTGAGTTAAGCAGTTGGCGCGACTTCAGTTCTAGCCTATAAAGTCAAATCTTGTGTAGTTCCTCCATGGTAACATAGCTGCCCGAGGTCGCAAAGTTAGCAAGTACAAGAAATTTGAAAATTGTATGTAATTTCACACTAGTGCTTATGGTCGATCCCGTTTCTCGGCTTGAGAGCTACTTTCTTGACTGTATTTTGAGTTAAGCAGTTGGCGCGACTTCAGTTCTAGCCTATAAAGTCAAATCTTGTGTGGTTCCTCCATGGTAACATAGCTGCCCGAGGTCGCAAAGTTAGCAAGTACAAGAAATTTGAAAATTGTATGTAATTTCACACTAGTGCTTATGGTCGATCCCGTTTCTCGGCTTGAGAGCTACTTTCTTGACTGTATTTTGAGTTAAGCAGTTGGCGCGACTTCAGTTCTAGCCTATAAAGTCAAATCTTGTGTGGTTCCTCCATGGTAACATAGCTGCCCGAGGTCGCAAAGTTAGCAAGTACAAGAAATTTGAAAATTGTATGTAATTTCACATTAGTGCTTATGGTCGATCCCGTTTCTCGGCTTGAGAGCTTCTTTCTTCACTGTATTTTGAGTTAAGCAGTTGGCGCGACTTCAGTTCTAGCCTATAAAGTCAAATCTTGTGTGGTTCCTCCATGGTAACATAGCTGCCCGAGGTCACAAGGTCAGCAAGTACAAGAAATTTGAAAATTGTATGTAATTTCACACTAGTGCTTATGGTCGATCCCGTTTCTCGGCTTGAGAGCCACTTTCTTGACTGTATTTTGAGTTAAGCAGTTGGCGCGACTTCAGTTCTAGCCTATAAAGTCAAATATTGTGTGGTTCCTCCATGGTAACATAGCTGCCCGAGGTCGCAAAGTTAGCAAGTACAAGAAATTTGAAAATTGTATGTAATTTCACATTAGTGCTTATGGTCGATCCCGTTTCTCGGCTTGAGAGCTTCTTTCTTCACTGTATTTTGAGTTAAGCAGTTGGCGCGACTTCAGTTCTAGCCTATAAAGTCAAATCTTGTGTGGTTCCTCCATGGTAACATAGCTGCCCGAGGTCACAAAGTCAGCAAGTACAAGAAATTTGAAAATTGTATGTAATTTCACACTAGTGCTTATGGTCGATCCCGTTTCTCGGCTTGAGAGCTACTTTCTTGACTGTATTTTGAGTTAAGCAGTTGGCGCGACTTCAGTTCTAGCCTATAAAGTCAAATCTTGTGTAGTTCCTCCATGGTAACATAGCTGCCCGAGGTCGCAAAGTTAGCAAGTACAAGAAATTTGAAAATTGTATGTAATTTCACATTAGTGCTTATGGTCGATCCCGTTTCTCGGCTTGAGAGCTTCTTTCTTGACTGTATTTTGAGTTAAGCAGTTCAATTCAGTTAAATCTTGTGTGGTTCCTCCTTGGTAACATAGCTGCCCTCCATGGTAACATAGCTGCCCGAGGTCGCAAAGTTAGCAAGTACAAGAAATTTGAAAATTGTATGTAATTTCACACTAGTGCTTATGGTCGATCCCGTTTCTTGGCTTGAGAGCTACTTTTTTGACTGTATTTTGAGTTAAGCAGTTGGCGCGACTTCAGTACTAGCCTATAAAGTCAAATCTTGTGTAGTTCCTCCATGGTAACATAGCTGCCCGAGGTCGCAAAGTTAGCAAGTACAAGAAATTTGAAAATTGTATGTAATTTCACGGTAGTGCTTATGGTCGATCCCGTTTCTCGGCTTGGGAGCTACTTTTTTGAGTTTTTTTTTTTAGTTAAGCAGTTGGCGCGACTTCAGTTCTAGCCTATAAAGTCAAATCTTGTGTAGTTCCTCCATGGTAACATAGCTGCCCGAGGTCGCAAAGTTAGCAAGTACAAGAAATTTGAAAATTGTATGTAATTTCACACTAGTGCTTATGGTCGATCCCGTTTCTCGGCTTGAGAGCTACTTTCTTGACTGTATTTTGAGTTAAGCAGTTGGCGCGACTTCAGTTCTAGCCTATAAAGTCAAATCTAGTGTGGTTCCTCCATGGTAACATAGCTGCCCGAGGTCGCAAAGTTAGCAAGTACAAGAAATTTGAAAATTGTATGTAATTTCACGGTAGTGCTTATGGTCGATCCCGTTTCTCGGCTTGAGAGCTACTTTCTTGACTGTATTTTGAGTTAAGCAGTTGGCGCGACTTCAGTTCTAGCCTATAAAGTCAAATCTTGTGTGGTTCCTCCATGGTAACATAGCTGCCCGAGGTCGCAAAGTTAGCAAGTACAAGAAATTTGAAAATTGTATGTAATTTCACGGTAGTGCTTATGGTCGATCCCGTTTCTCGGCTTGAGAGCTACTTTCTTGACTGTATTTTGAGTTAAGCAGTTGGCGCGACTTCAGTTCTAGCCTATAAAGTCAAATCTTGTGTGGTTCCTCCATGGTAACATAGCTGCCCGAGGTCGCAAAGTTAGCAAGTACAAGAAATTTGAAAATTGCATGTAATTTCACGGTAGTGCTTATGGTCGATCCCGTTTCTCGGCTTGAGAGCTACTTTCTTGACTGTATTTTGAGTTAAGCAGTTGGCGCGACTTCAGTTCTAGCCTATAAAGTCAAATCTTGTGTGGTGCCTCCATGGTAACATAGCTGCCCGAGGTCGCAAAGTTAGCAAGTACAAGAAATTTGAAAATTGTATGTAATTTCACACTAGTGCTTATGGTCGATCCCGTTTCTCGGCTTGAGAGCTACTTTCTTGACTGTATTTTGAGTTAAGCAGTTGGCGCGACTTCAGTTCTAGCCTATAAAGTCAAATCTTGTGTAGTTCCTCCATGGTAACATAGCTGCCCGAGGTCGCAAAGTTAGCAAGTACAAGAAATTTGAAAATTGTATGTAATTTCACATTAGTGCTTATGGTCGATCCCGTTTCTCGGCTTGAGAGCTTCTTTCTTGACTGTATTTTGAGTTAAGCAGTTGGCGCGACTTCAGTTCTAGCCTATAAAGTCAAATCTAGTGTGGTTCCTCCATGGTAACATAGCTGCCCGAGGTCGCAAAGTTAGCAAGTACAAGAAATTTGAAAATTGTATGTAATTTCACACTAGTGCTTATGGTCGATCCCGTTTCTCGGCTTGAGAGCTACTTTCTTGACTGTATTTTGAGTTAAGCAGTTGGCGCGACTTCAGTTCTAGCCTATAAAGTCAAATATTGTGTGGTTCCTCCATGGTAACATAGCTGCCCGAGGTCGCAAAGTTAGCAAGTACAAGAAATTTGAAAATTGTATGTAATTTCACACTAGTGCTTATGGTCGATCCCGTTTCTCGGCTTGAGAGCTACTTTCTTGACTGTATTTTGAGTTAAGCAGTTGGCGCGACTTCAGTTCTAGCCTATAAAGTCAAATCTTGTGTGGTTCCTCCATGGTAACATAGCTGCCCGAGGTCGCAAAGTTAGCAAGTACAAGAAATTTGAAAATTGTATGTAATTTCACATTAGTGCTTATGGTCGATCCCGTTTCTCGGCTTGAGAGCTTCTTTCTTCACTGTATTTTGAGTTAAGCAGTTGGCGCGACTTCAGTTCTAGCCTATAAAGTCAAATCTTGTGTGGTTCCTCCATGGTAACATAGCTGCCCGAGGTCACAAGGTCAGCAAGTACAAGAAATTTGAAAATTGTATGTAATTTCACACTAGTGCTTATGGTCGATCCCGTTTCTCGGCTTGAGAGCCACTTTCTTGACTGTATTTTGAGTTAAGCAGTTGGCGCGACTTCAGTTCTAGCCTATAAAGTCAAATATTGTGTGGTTCCTCCATGGTAACATAGCTGCCCGAGGTCGCAAAGTTAGCAAGTACAAGAAATTTGAAAATTGTATGTAATTTCACATTAGTGCTTATGGTCGATCCCGTTTCTCGGCTTGAGAGCTTCTTTCTTCACTGTATTTTGAGTTAAGCAGTTGGCGCGACTTCAGTTCTAGCCTATAAAGTCAAATCTTGTGTGGTTCCTCCATGGTAACATAGCTGCCCGAGGTCACAAAGTCAGCAAGTACAAGAAATTTGAAAATTGTATGTAATTTCACACTAGTGCTTATGGTCGATCCCGTTTCTCGGCTTGAGAGCTACTTTCTTGACTGTATTTTGAGTTAAGCAGTTGGCGCGACTTCAGTTCTAGCCTATAAAGTCAAATCTTGTGTAGTTCCTCCATGGTAACATAGCTGCCCGAGGTCGCAAAGTTAGCAAGTACAAGAAATTTGAAAATTGTATGTAATTTCACATTAGTGCTTATGGTCGATCCCGTTTCTCGGCTTGAGAGCTTCTTTCTTGACTGTATTTTGAGTTAAGCAGTTCAATTCAGTTAAATCTTGTGTGGTTCCTCCTTGGTAACATAGCTGCCCTCCATGGTAACATAGCTGCCCGAGGTCGCAAAGTTAGCAAGTACAAGAAATTTGAAAATTGTATGTAATTTCACACTAGTGCTTATGGTCGATCCCGTTTCTTGGCTTGAGAGCTACTTTTTTGACTGTATTTTGAGTTAAGCAGTTGGCGCGACTTCAGTACTAGCCTATAAAGTCAAATCTTGTGTAGTTCCTCCATGGTAACATAGCTGCCCGAGGTCGCAAAGTTAGCAAGTACAAGAAATTTGAAAATTGTATGTAATTTCACGGTAGTGCTTATGGTCGATCCCGTTTCTCGGCTTGGGAGCTACTTTTTTGAGTTTTTTTTTTTAGTTAAGCAGTTGGCGCGACTTCAGTTCTAGCCTATAAAGTCAAATCTTGTGTAGTTCCTCCATGGTAACATAGCTGCCCGAGGTCGCAAAGTTAGCAAGTACAAGAAATTTGAAAATTGTATGTAATTTCACACTAGTGCTTATGGTCGATCCCGTTTCTCGGCTTGAGAGCTACTTTCTTGACTGTATTTTGAGTTAAGCAGTTGGCGCGACTTCAGTTCTAGCCTATAAAGTCAAATCTAGTGTGGTTCCTCCATGGTAACATAGCTGCCCGAGGTCGCAAAGTTAGCAAGTACAAGAAATTTGAAAATTGTATGTAATTTCACGGTAGTGCTTATGGTCGATCCCGTTTCTCGGCTTGAGAGCTACTTTCTTGACTGTATTTTGAGTTAAGCAGTTGGCGCGACTTCAGTTCTAGCCTATAAAGTCAAATCTTGTGTGGTTCCTCCATGGTAACATAGCTGCCCGAGGTCGCAAAGTTAGCAAGTACAAGAAATTTGAAAATTGTATGTAATTTCACGGTAGTGCTTATGGTCGATCCCGTTTCTCGGCTTGAGAGCTACTTTCTTGACTGTATTTTGAGTTAAGCAGTTGGCGCGACTTCAGTTCTAGCCTATAAAGTCAAATCTTGTGTGGTTCCTCCATGGTAACATAGCTGCCCGAGGTCGCAAAGTTAGCAAGTACAAGAAATTTGAAAATTGCATGTAATTTCACGGTAGTGCTTATGGTCGATCCCGTTTCTCGGCTTGAGAGCTACTTTCTTGACTGTATTTTGAGTTATGCAGTTGGCGCGACTTCAGTTCTAGCCTATAAAGTCAAATCTTGTGTGGTGCCTCCATGGTAACATAGCTGCCCGAGGTCGCAAAGTTAGCAAGTACAAGAAATTTGAAAATTGTATGTAATTTCACACTAGTGCTTATGGTCGATCCCGTTTCTCGGCTTGAGAGCTACTTTCTTGACTGTATTTTGAGTTAAGCAGTTGGCGCGACTTCAGTTCTAGCCTATAAAGTCAAATCTTGTGTAGTTCCTCCATGGTAACATAGCTGCCCGAGGTCGCAAAGTTAGCAAGTACAAGAAATTTGAAAATTGTATGTAATTTCACATTAGTGCTTATGGTCGATCCCGTTTCTCGGCTTGAGAGCTTCTTTCTTGACTGTATTTTGAGTTAAGCAGTTGGCGCGACTTCAGTTCTAGCCTATAAAGTCAAATCTAGTGTGGTTCCTCCATGGTAACATAGCTGCCCGAGGTCGCAAAGTTAGCAAGTACAAGAAATTTGAAAATTGTATGTAATTTCACACTAGTGCTTATGGTCGATCCCGTTTCTCGGCTTGAGAGCTACTTTCTTGACTGTATTTTGAGTTAAGCAGTTGGCGCGACTTCAGTTCTAGCCTATAAAGTCAAATATTGTGTGGTTCCTCCATGGTAACATAGCTGCCCGAGGTCGCAAAGTTAGCAAGTACAAGAAATTTGAAAATTGTATGTAATTTCACACTAGTGCTTATGGTCGATCCCGTTTCTCGGCTTGAGAGCTACTTTCTTGACTGTATTTTGAGTTAAGCAGTTGGCGCGACTTCAGTTCTAGCCTATAAAGTCAAATCTTGTGTGGTTCCTCCATGGTAACATAGCTGCCCGAGGTCGCAAAGTTAGCAAGTACAAGAAATTTGAAAATTGTATGTAATTTCACATTAGTGCTTATGGTCGATCCCGTTTCTCGGCTTGAGAGCTTCTTTCTTCACTGTATTTTGAGTTAAGCAGTTGGCGCGACTTCAGTTCTAGCCTATAAAGTCAAATCTTGTGTGGTTCCTCCATGGTAACATAGCTGCCCGAGGTCACAAGGTCAGCAAGTACAAGAAATTTGAAAATTGTATGTAATTTCACACTAGTGCTTATGGTCGATCCCGTTTCTCGGCTTGAGAGCCACTTTCTTGACTGTATTTTGAGTTAAGCAGTTGGCGCGACTTCAGTTCTAGCCTATAAAGTCAAATCTTGTGTAGTTCCTCCATGGTAACATAGCTGCCCGAGGTCACAAATTTAGCAAGTACAAGAAATTTGAAAATTGTATGTAATTTCACATTAGTGCTTATGGTCGATCCCGGTTCTCGGCTTGAGAGCTACTTTCTTGACTGTATTTTGAGTTAAGCAGTTGGCGCGACTTCAGTTCTAGCCTATAAAGTCAAATCTAGTGTGGTTCCTCCATGGTAACATAGCTGCCCGAGGTCGCAAAGTTAGCAAGTTCAAGAAATTTGAAAACTGTATGTAATTTCACGGTAGTGCTTATGGTCGATCCCGTTTCTCGGCTTGAGAGCTACTTTCTTGACTGTATTTTGAGTTAAGCAGTTGGCGCGACTTCAGTTCTAGCCTATAAAGTCAAATCTTGTGTAGTTCCTCCATGGTAACATAGCTGCCCGAGGTCGCAAAGTTAGCAAGTACAAGAAATTTGAAAATTGTATGTAATTTCACGGTAGTGCTTATGGTCGATCCCGTTTCTCGGCTTGAGAGCTACTTTCTTGACTGTATTTTGAGTTAAGCAGTTGGCGCGACTTCAGTTCTAGCCTATAAAGTCAAATCTTGTGTATTTCCTCCGTGGTAACATAGCTGCCCGAGGTCGCAAAGTTAGCAAGTACAAGAAATTTGAAATTTTTTTGTAATTTAACACTAGTGCTTATGGTCGATCCCGTTTCTCGGCTTGAGAGCTACTTTCTTGACTGTATTTTGAATTAAGCAGTTGGCGCGACTTCAGTTCTAGCCTATAAAGTCAAATCTTGTGTGGTTCCTCCATGGTAACATAGCTGCCCGAGGTCGCAAAGTTAGCAAGTACAAGAAATTTGAAAATTGTATGTAATTTCACACTAGTGCTTATGGTCGATCCCGTTTCTCGGCTTAAGAGCCACTTTCTTGACTGTATTTTGAGTTAAGCAGTTGGCGCGACTTCAGTTCTAGCCTATAAAGTCAAATCTTGTGTAGTTCCTCCATGGTAACATAGCTGCCCGAGGTCACAAAGTTAGCAAGTACAAGAAATTTGAAAATTGTATGTAATTTCACATTAGTGCTTATGGTCGATCCCGTTTCTCGGCTTGAGAGCTACTTTTTTGACTGTATTTTGAGTTAAGCAGTTGGCGCGACTTCAGTTCTAGCCTATAAAGTCAAATCTTGTGTAGTTCCTCCATGGTAACATAGCTGCCCGAGGTCGCAAATTTAGCAAGTACAAGAAATTTGAAAATTGTATGTAATTTCACACTAGTGCTTATGGTCGATCCCGTTTCTCGGCTTGAGAGCTACTTCCTTGACTGTATTTTGAGTTAAGCAGTTGGCGCGACTTCAGTTCTAGCCTATAAAGTCAAATCTAGTGTGGTTCCTCCATGGTAACATAGCTGCCCGAGGTCACAAAGTTAGCAAGTATAAGAAATTTGAAAATTGTATGTAATTTCACATTAGTGCTTATGGTCGATCCCGTTTCTCGGCTTGAGAGCTACTTTTTTGACTGTATTTTGAGTTAAGCAGTTGGCGCGAATTAGTTCTAGCCTATAAAGTCAAATCTTGTGTAGTTCCTCCATGGTAACATAGCTGCCCGAGGTCACAAAGTTAGCAAGTACAAGAAATTTGAAAATTGTATGTAATTTCACATTAGTGCTTATGGTCGATCCCGTTTCTCGGCTTGAGAGCTACTTTTTTGACTGTATTTTGAGATAAGCAGTTGGCGCGAATTAGTTCTAGGCTATAAAGTCAAATCTTGTGTAGTTCCTCCATGGTAACATAGCTGCCCGAGGTCGCAAAGTTAGCAAGTACAAGAAATTTGAAAATTGTATGTAATTTCACGGTAGTGCTTATGCTTGATCCCGGTTCTCGGCTTGAGAGCTACTTTCTTGACTGTATTTTGAGTTAAGCAGTTGGCGCGACTTAAGTTCTAGCCTATAAAGTCAAACCTAGTGTGGTTCCTCTATGGTAACATAGCTGCCCGAGGTCGCAAAGTTAGCAAGTACAAGAAATTTGAAAATTGTATGTAATTTCACACTAGTGCTTATGGTCGATCCCGTTTCTCGGCTTGAGAGCTACTTTCTTGACTGTATTTTGAGTTAAGCAGTTGGCGCGACTTCAGTTCTAGCCTACAAAGTCAAATCTTGTGTGGTTCCTCCTTGGTAACATAGCTGCCCGAAGTCGCAAAGTTAGCAAGTACAAGAAATTTGAAAATTGTATGTAATTTCACGGTAGTGCTTATGGTCGATCCCGGTTCTCGGCTTGAGAGCTTCTTTCTTGACTGTATTTTGAGTTAGGCAGTTGGCGCGACTTCAGTTCTAGCCTATAAAGTCAAATCTTGTGTGGTTCCTCCATGGTAACATAGCTGCCCGAGGTCACAAAGTTAGCAAGTACAAGAAATTTGAAAATTGTATGTAATTTCACGGTAGTGCTTATGGTCGATCCCGTTTCTCGGCTTGAGAGCTACTTTCTTGACTGTATTTTGAGTTAAGCAGTTGGCGCGACTTCAGTCCTAGCCTATAAAGTCAAATCTAGTGTGGTTCCTCCATGGTAACATAGCTGCCCGAGGTCACAAAGTTAGCAAGTACAAGAAATTTGAAAATTGTATGTAATTTCACACTAGTGCTTATGGTCGATCCCGTTTCTCGGCTTGAGAGCTACTTTCTTGACTGTGTTTTGAGTTAAGCAGTTGGCGAGACTTCAGTTCTAGCCTATAAAGTCAAATCTTGTGTAGTTCCTCCATGGTAACATAGCTGCCCGAGGTCGCAAAGTTAGGAAGTACAAGAAATTTGAAAATTGTATGTAATTTCACGGTAGTGCTTATAGTCGATCCCGTTTCTCGGCTTGAGAGCTACTTTCTTGACTGTATTTTGAGTTAAGCAGTTGGCGCGACTTCAGTTCTAGCCTATAAAGTCAAATCTTGTGTAGGTCCTCCATGGTAACATAGCTGCCCGAGGTCGCAAAGTTAGCAAGTACAAGAAATTTGAAAATTGTATGTAATTTCACACTAGTGCTTATGGTCGATCCCGTTTCTCGGCTTGAGAGCTACTTTCTTGACTGTATTTTGAGTTAAGCAGTTGGCGCGACTTCAGTTCTAGCCTATAAAGTCAAATCTAGTGTGGTTCCTCTATGGTAACATAGCTGCCCGAGGTCGTAAAGTTAGCAAGTACAAGAAATTTGAAAATTGTATGTAATTTCACACTAGTGCTTATGGTCGATCCCGTTTCTCGGCTTGAGAGCTACTTTCTTGACTGTATTTTGAGTTAAGCAGTTGGCGCGACTTCAGTTCTAGCCTATAAAGTCAAATCTAGTGTGGTTCCTCTATGGTAACATAGCTGCCCGAGGTCGCAAAGTTAGCAAGTACAAGAAATTTGAAAATTGTATGTAATTTCACACTTGTGCTTATGGTCGATCCCGTTTCTCGGCTTGAGAGCTACTTTCTTGACTGTATTTTGAGTTAAGCAGTTGGCGCGACTTCAGTTCTAGCCTATAAAGTCAAATCTTGTGTGGTTCCTCCATGGTAACATAGCTGCCCGAGGTCACAAAGTTAGCAAGTACAAGAAATTTGAAAATTGTATGTAATTTCACACTAGTGCTTATGGTCGATCCCGTTTCTCGGCTTGAGAGCTACTTTCTTGATTGTATTTTGAGTTAAGCAGTTCAATTCAGTTAAATCTTGTGTGGTTCCTCCTTGGTAACATAGCTGCCCGAGGTCGCAAAGTTAGCAAGTACAAGAAATTTGAAAATTGTATGTAATTTCACATTAGTGCTTATGGTCGATCCCGTTTCTCGGCTTGAGAGCTACTTTCTTTACTGTATTTTGAGTTAAGGAGTTGGCGCGACTTCAGTTCTAGCCTATAAAGTCAAATCTTGTGTGGTTCCTCCATGGTAACATAGCTGCCCGAGGTCGCAAAGTTAGCAAGTACAAGAAATTTGAAAATTGTATGTAATTTCACACTAGTGCTTATGGTCGATCCCGTTTCTCGGCTTGAGAGCTTCTTTCTTGACTGTATTTTGAATTAAGCAGTTGGCGCGACTTCAGTTCTAGCCTATAAAGTCAAATCTAGTGTGGTTCCTCCATGGTAACATAGCTGCCCGAGGTCGCAAAGTTAGCAAGTACAAGAAATTTGAAAATTGTATGTAATTTCACACTAGTGCTTATAGTCGATCCCGTTTCTCGGCTTGAGAGCTACTTTCTTGATTGTATTTTGAGTTAAGCAGTTGGCGCGACTTCAGTTCTAGCCTATAAAGTCAAATCTTGTGTAGTTCCTCCATGGTAACATAGCTGCCCGAGGTCGCAAAGTTAGCAAGTACAAGAAATTTGAAAATTGTATGTAATTTCACACTAGTGCTTATGGTCGATCCCTTTTCTCGGCTTGAGAGCTACTTTCTTGACTGTATTTTGAGTTAAGAAGTTGGCGCGACTTCAGTTCTACCCTATAAAGTCAAATCTTGTGTAGTTCCTCCATGGTAACATAGCTGCCCGAGGTCGCAAAGTTAGCAAGTACAAAAAATTTGAAAATTGTATGTAATTTCACACTAGTGCTTATGGTCGATCCCGTTTCTCGGCTTGAGAGCTACTTTCTTGACTGTATTTTGAGTTAAGCAGTTGGCGCGACTTCAGTTCTAGCCTATAACGTCAAATCTTGTGTAGTTCCTCCATGGTAACATAGCTGCCCGAGGTCGCAAAGTTAGCAAGTACTAGAAATTTGAAAATTGTATGTAATTTCACACTAGTGCTTATGGTCGATCCCGTTTCTCGGCTTGAGAGCTACTTTCTTGACTGTATTTTGAGTTAAGCAGTTGGCGCGACTTCAGTTCTAGCCTATAAAGTCAAATCTTGTGTGGTTCCTCCATGGTAACATAGCTGCCCGAGGTCATAAAGTTAGCAAGTACAAGAAATTTGAAAATTGTATGTAATTTCACACTAGTGCTTATGGTCGATCCCGTTTCTTGGCTTGAGAGCTACTTTTTTTACTGTATTTTGAGTTAAGCAGTTGGCGCGACTTCAGTTCTAGCCTATAAAGTCAAATCTTGTGTAGTTCCTCCATGGTAACATAGCTGCCCGAGGTCGCAAAGTTAGCAAGTACAAGAAATTTGAAAATTGTATGTAATTTCACATTAGTGCTTATGGTCGATCCCGTTTCTTGGCTTGAGAGCTACTTTCTTGACTGTATTTTGAGTTAAGCAGTTGGCGCGACTTCAGTTCTAGCCTATAAAGTCAAATCTTGTGTGGTTCCTCCATGGTAACATAGCTGCCCGAGGTCGCAAAGTTAGCAAGTACAAGAAATTTGAAAATTGTATGTAATTTCACACTAGTGCTTATGGTCGATCCCGTTTCTCGGCTTGAGAGCTTCTTTCTTGACTGTATTTTGAATTAAGCAGTTGGCGCGACTTCAGTTCTAGCCTATAAAGTTAAATCTAGTGTGGTTCTTCCATGGTAACATAGCTGCCCGAGGTCGCAAAGTTAGCAAGTACAAGAAATTTGAAAATTGTATGTAATTTCACGGTAGTGCTTATGGTCGATCCCGTTTCTCGGCTTGAGAGCTACTTTCTTGACTGTATTTTGAGTTAAGCAGTTGGCGCGACTTCAGTTCTAGCCTATAAAGTCAAATCTAGTGTGGTTCCTCTATGGTAACATAGCTGCCCGAGGTCGCAAAGTTAGCAAGTACAAGAAATTTGAAAATTGTATGTAATTTCACACTAGTGCTTATGGTCGATCCCGTTTCTCGGCTTGAGAGCTACTTTCTTGACTGTATTTTGAGTTAAGCAGTTGGCGCGACTTCAGTTCTAGCCTATAAAGTCAAATCTAGTGTGGTTCCTCTATGGTAACATAGCTGCCCGAGGTCGCAAAGTTAGCAAGTACAAGAAATTTGAAAATTGTATGTAATTTCACACTAGTGCTTATGGTCGATCCCGTTTCTCGGCTTGAGAGCTTCTTTCTTGACTGTATTTTGAATTAAGCAGTTGGCGCGACTTCAGTTCTAGCCTATTAAGTCAAATCTAGTGTGGTTCCTCCATGGTAACATAGCTGCCCGAGGTCGCAAAGTTAGCAAGTACAAGAAATTTGAAAATTGTATGTAATTTCACACTAGTGCTTATAGTCGATCCCGTTTCTCGGCTTGAGAGCTACTTTCTTGATTGTATTTTGAGTTAAGCAGTTGGCGCGACTTCAGTTCTAGCCTATAAAGTCAAATCTTGTGTAGTTCCTCCATGGTAACATAGCTGCCCGAGGTCGCAAAGTTAGCAAGTACAAGAAATTTGAAAATTGTATGTAATTTCACACTAGTGCTTATGGTCGATCCCGTTTCTCGGCTTGAGAGCTTCTTTCTTGACTGTATTTTGAATTAAGCAGTTGGCGCGACTTCAGTTCTAGCCTATAAAGTCAAATCTAGTGTGGTTCCTCCATGGTAACATAGCTGCCCGAGGTCGCAAAGTTAGCAAGTACAAGAAATTTGAAAATTGTATGTAATTTCACGGTAGTGCTTATGGTCGATCCCGTTTCTCGGCTTGAGAGCTACTTTCTTGACTGTATTTTGAGTTAAGCAGTTGGCGCGACTTCAGTTCTAGCCTATAAAGTCAAATCTAGTGTGGTTCCTCTATGGTAACATAGCTGCCCGAGGTCGCAAAGTTAGCAAGTACAAGAAATTTGAAAATTGTATGTAATTTCACACTAGTGCTTATGGTCGATCCCGTTTCTCGGCTTGAGAGCTACTTTCTTGACTGTATTTTGAGTTAAGCAGTTGGCGCGACTTCAGTTCTAGCCTATAAAGTCAAATCTAGTGTGGTTCCTCTATGGTAACATAGCTGCCCGAGGTCGCAAAGTTAGCAAGTACAAGAAATTTGAAAATTGTATGTAATTTCACACTAGTGCTTATGGTCGATCCCGTTTCTCGGCTTGAGAGCTTCTTTCTTGACTGTATTTTGAATTAAGCAGTTGGCGCGACTTCAGTTCTAGCCTATAAAGTCAAATCTAGTGTGGTTCCTCCATGGTAACATAGCTGCCCGAGGTCGCAAAGTTAGCAAGTACAAGAAATTTGAAAATTGTATGTAATTTCACACTAGTGCTTATAGTCGATCCCGTTTCTCGGCTTGAGAGCTACTTTCTTGATTGTATTTTGAGTTAAGCAGTTGGCGCGACTTCAGTTCTAGCCTATAAAGTTAAATCTTGTGTAGTTCCTCCATGGTAACATAGCTGCCCGAGGTCGCAAAGTTAGCAAGTACAAGAAATTTGAAAATTGTATGTAATTTCACACTAGTGCTTATGGTCGATCCCTTTTCTCGGCTTGAGAGCTACTTTCTTGACTGTATTTTGAGTTAAGAAGTTGGCGCGACTTCAGTTCTAGCCTATAAAGTCAAATCTTGTGTAGTTCCTCCATGGTAACATAGCTGCCCGAGGTCGCAAAGTTAGCAAGTACAAGAAATTTGAAAATTGTATGTAATTTCACACTAGTGCTTATGGTCGATCCCGTTTCTCGGCTTGAGAGCTACTTTCTTGACTGTATTTTGAGTTAAGCAGTTGGCGCGACTTCAGTTCTAGCCTATAACGTCAAATCTTGTGTAGTTCCTCCATGGTAACATAGCTGCCCGAGGTCGCAAAATTAGCAAGTACTAGAAATTTGAAAATTGTATGTAATTTCACACTAGTGCTTATGGTCGATCCCGTTTCTCGGCTTGAGAGCTACTTTCTTGACTGTATTTTGAGTTAAGCAGTTGGCGCGACTTCAGTTCTAGCCTATAAAGTCAAATCTTGTGTGGTTCCTCCATGGTAACATAGCTGCCCGAGGTCATAAAGTTAGCAAGTACAAGAAATTTGAAAATTGTATGTAATTTCACACTAGTGCTTATGGTCGATCCCGTTTCTTGGCTTGAGAGCTACTTTTTTTACTGTATTTTGAGTTAAGCAGTTGGCGCGACTTCAGTTCTAGCCTATAAAGTCAAATCTTGTGTAGTTCCTCCATGGTAACATAGCTGCCCGAGGTCGCAAATTTAGCAAGTACAAGAAATTTGAAAATTGTATGTAATTTCACGGTAGTGCTTATGGTCGATCCCGTTTCTCTTCTTGAGAGCTACTTTTTTGACTGTATTTTGAGTTAAGCAGTTGGCGCGACTTCAGTTCTAGCCTATAAAGTCAAATCTTGTGTAGTTCCTCCATGGTAACATAGCTGCCCGAGGTCGTAAAGTTAGCAAGTACAAGAAATTTGAAAATTGTATGTAATTTCACATTAGTGCTTATGGTCGATCCCGTTTCTTGGCTTGAGAGCTACTTTCTTGACTGTTTTTTGAGTTAAGCAGTTGGCGCGACTTCAGTTCTAGCCTATAAAGTCAAATCTTGTGTGGTTCCTCCATGGTAACATAGCTGCCCGAGGTCGCAAAGTTAGCAAGTACAAGAAATTTGAAAATTGTATGTAATTTCACACTAGTGCTTATGGTCGATCCCATTTCTCGGCTTGAGAGCTACTTTCTTGACTGTATTTTGAGTTAAGCAGTTGGCGCGACTTCAGTTCTAGCCTATAAAGTCAAATCTAGTGTGGTTCCTCCATGGTAACATAGCTGCCCGAATTCGCAAAGTTAGCAAGTACAAGAAATTTGAAAATTGTATGTAATTTCACGGTAGTGCTTATGGTCGATCCCGTTTCTCGGCTTGAGAGCTACTTTCTTGACTGTATTTTGAGTTAAGCAGTTGGCGCGACTTCAGTTCTAGCCTATAAAGTCAAATCTTGTGTGGTTCCTCCATGGTAACATAGCTGCCCGAGGTCGCAAAGTTAGCAAGTACAAGAAATTTGAAAATTGTATGTAATTTCACACTAGTGCTTATGGTCGATCCCGTTTCTCGGCTTGAGAGCTACTTTCTTGACTGTATTTTGAGTTAAGCAGTTGGCGCGACTTCAGTTCTAGCCTATAAAGTCAAATCTTGTGTGGTTCCTCCATGGTAACATAGCTGCCCGAGGTCATAAAGTTAGCAAGTACAAGAAATTTGAAAATTGTATGTAATTTCACACTAGTGCTTATGGTCGATCCCGTTTCTTGGCTTGAGAGCTACTTTTTTTACTGTATTTTGAGTTAAGCAGTTGGCGCGACTTCAGTTCTAGCCTATAAAGTCAAATCTAGTGTGGTTCCTCTATGGTAACATAGCTGCCCGAGGTCGCAAAGTTAGCAAGTACAAGAAATTTGAAAATTGTATGTAATTTCACACTAGTGCTTATGGTCGATCCCATTTCTCGGCTTGAGAGCTACTTTCTTGACTGTATTTTGAGTTAACCAGTTGGCGCGACTTCAGTTCTAGCCTATAAAGTCAAATCTTGTGTGGTTCCTCCATGGTAACATAGCTGCCCGAGGTCGCAAAGTTAGCAAGTACAAGAAATTTGAAAATTGTATGTAATTTCACACTAGTGCTTATGGTCGATCCCGTTTCTCGGCTTGAGAGCTACTTTCTTGACTGTATTTTGAGTTAAGCAGTTGGCGCGACTTCAGTTCTAGCCTATAAAGTCAAATCTTGTGTGGTTCCTCCATGGTAACATAGCTGCCCGAGGTCACAAAGTTAGCAAGTACAAGAAATTTGAAAATTGTATGTAATTTCGCGGTAGTGCTTATGGTCGATCCCGTTTCTCGGCTTGAGAGGTACTTTCTTGACTGTATTTTGAGTTAAGCAGTTGGCGCGACTTCAGCTCTAGCCTATAAAGTCAAATCTTGTGTGGTTCCTCCATGGTAACATAGCTGCCCGAGGTCATAAAGTTAGCAAGTACAAGAAATTTGAAAATTGTATGTAATTTCACACTAGTGCTTATGGTCGATCCCGTTTCTTGGCTTGAGAGCTACTTTTTTTACTGTATTTTGAGTTAAGCAGTTGGCGCGACTTCAGTTCTAGCCTATAAAGTCAAATCTTGTGTGGTTCCTCCATGGTAACATAGCTGCCCGAGGTCGCAAAGTTAGCAAGTACAAGAAATTTGAAAATTGTATGTAATTTCACACTAGTGCTTATGGTCGATCCCGTTTCTCGGCTTGAGAGCTACATTTTTGACTGTATTTTGAGTTAAGCAGTTGGCGCGACTTCAGTTCTAGCCTATAAAGTCAAATCTTGTGTGGTTCCTCCATGGTAACATAGCTGCCCGAGGTCACAAAGTTAGCAAGTACAAGAAATTTGAAAATTGTATGTAATTTCACGGTAGTGCTTATGGTCGATCCCGTTTCTCGGCTTGAGAGCTACTTTCTTGACTGTATTTTGAGTTAGGCAGTTGGCGCGACTTCAGTTCTAGCCTATAAAGTCAAATCTTGTGTGGTTCCTCCATGGTAACATAGCTGCCCGAGGTCGCAAAGTTAGCAAGTACAAGAAATTTGAAAATTGTATGTAATTTCACATTAGTACTTATGGTCGATCCCGTTTCTCAGCTTGAGAGCTTCTTTCTTCACTGTATTTTGAGTTAAGCAGTTGGCGCGACTTCAGTTCTAGCCTATAAAGTCAAATCTTGTGTGGTTCCTCCATGGTAACATAGCTGCCCGAGGTCACAAAGTTAGCAAGTACAAGAAATTTGAAAATTGTATGTAATTTCACACTAGTGCTTATGGTCGATCCCGTTTCTCGGCTTGAGAGCTACTTTCTTGACTGTATTTTGAGTTAAGCAGTTGGCGCGACTTCAGTTCTAGCCTATAAAGTCAAATCTTGTGTAGTTCCTCCATGGTAACATAGCTGCCCGAGGTCGCAAAGTTAGCAAGTACAAGAAATTTGACAATTGTATGTAATTTCACGGTAGTGCTTATGGTCGATCCCGTTTCTCGGCTTGAGAGCTACTTTCTTGACTGTATTTTGAGTTAAGCAGTTGGCGCGACTTCAGTTCTAGCCTATAAAGTCAAATCTTGTGTGGTTCCTCCATGGTAACATAGCTGCCCGAGGTCGCAAAGTTAGCAAGTACAAGAAATTTGAAAATTGTATGTAATTTCACACTAGTGCTTATGGTCGATCCCGTTTCTTGGCTTGAGAGCTACTTTCTTGACTGTATTTTAAGTTAAGCAGTTGGCGCGACTTCAGTTCTAGCCTATAAAGTCAAATCTTGTGTGGTTCCTCCATGGTAACATAGCTGCCCGAGGTTGCAAAGTTAGCAAGTACAAGAAATTTGAAAATTGTATGTAATTTCACGGTAGTGCTTATGGTCGATCCCGTTTCTCGGCTTGAGAGCTACTTTCTTGACTGTATTTTGAGTTAAGCAGTTGGCCCGACTTCAGTTCTAGCCTATAAAGTCAAATCTTGTGTGGTTCCTCCATGGTAACATAGCTGCCCGAGGTCACAAAGTTAGCAAGTACAAGAAATTTGTAAATTGTATGTAATTTCACACTAGTGCTTATGGTCGATCCCGTTTCTCGGCTTGAGAGCTACTTTCTTGACTGTATTTTGAGTTAAGCAGTTGGCGCGACTTCAGTTCTAGCCTATAAAGTCAAATCTTGTGTGGTTCCTCCATGGTAACATAGCTGCCCGAGGTCACAAAGTTAGCAAGTACAAGAAATTTGAAAATTGTATGTAATTTCACGGTAGTGCTTATGGTCGATCCCGTTTCTCGGCTTGAGAGCTACTTTCTTGACTGTATTTTGAGTTAAGCGGTTGGCGCGACTTCAGTTCTAGCCTATAAAGTCAAATCTTGTGTAGTTCCTCCATGGTAACATAGCTGCCCGAGGTCACAAAGTTAGCAAGTACAAGAAATTTGAAAATTGTATGTAATTTCACGGTAGTGCTTATGGTCGATCCCGTTTCTCGGCTTGAGAGCTACTTTTTTGACTGTATTTTGAGTTAAGCAGTTGGCGCGACTTCAGTTCTAGCCTATAAAGTCAAATCTTGTGTAGTTCCTCCATGGTAACATAGCTGCCCGAGGTCGTAAAGTTAGCAAGTACAAGAAATTTGAAAATTGTATGTAATTTCACACTAGTGCTTATGGTCGATCCCGTTTCTCGGCTTGAGAGCTACTTTCTTGACTGTATTTTGAGTTAAGCAGTTGGCGCGACTTCAGTTCTAGCCTATAAAGTCAAATCTAGTGTGGTTCCTCTATGGTAACATAGCTGCCCGAGGTCACAAAGTTAGCAAGTACAAGAAATTTGAAAATTGTATGTAATTTCACGGTAGTGCTTATGGTCGATCCCGTTTCTCGGCTTGAGAGCTACTTTCTTGACTGTATTTTGAGTTAAGCGGTTGGCGCGACTTCAGTTCTAGCCTATAAAGTCAAATCTTGTGTAGTTCTTCCATGGTAACATAGCTGCCCGAGGTCACAAAGTTAGCAAGTACAAGAAATTTGAAAATTGTATGTAATTTCACGGTAGTGCTTATGGTCGATCCCGTTTCTCGGCTTGAGAGCTACTTTCTTGACTGTATTTTGAGTTAAGCAGTTGGCGCGACTTCAGTTCTAGCCTATAAAGTCAAATCTTGTGTGGTTCCTCCATGGTAACATAGCTGCCCGAGGTCGCAAAGTTAGCAAGTACAAGAAATTTGAAAATTGTATGTAATTTCACACTAGTGCTTATGGTCGATCCCGTTTCTCGGCTTGAGAGCTACTTTCTTGACTGTATTTTGAGTTAAGCAGTTGGCGCGACTTCAGTTCTAGCCTATAAAGTCAAATCTTGTGTAGTTCCTCCATGGTAACATAGCTGCCCGAGGTCGCAAAGTTAGCAAGTACAAGAAATTTGAAAATTGTATTTAATTTCACACTAGTGCTTATGGTCGATCCCGTTTCTCGGCTTGAGAGCTACTTTCTTGACTGTATTTTGAGTTAAGCAGTTGGCGCGACTTCAGTTCTAGCCTATAAAGGTAAATCTTGTGTGGTTCCTCCATGGTAACATAGCTGCCCGAGGTCGCAAAGTTAGCAAGTACAAGAAATTTGAAAATTGTATGTAATTTCACACTAGTGCTTATGGTCGATCCCGTTTCTCGGCTTGAGAGCTACATTTTTGACTGTATTTTGAGTTAAGCAGTTGGCGCGACTTCAGTTCTAGCCTATAAAGTCAAATCTAGTGTGGTTCTTCCATGGTAACATAGCTGCCCGAGGTCGCAAAGTTAGCAAGTACAAGAAATTTGAAAATTGTATGTAATTTCACACTAGTGCTTATGGTCGATCCCGTTTCTCGGCTTGAGAGCTACTTTCTTGACTGTATTTTGAGTTAAGCAGTTGGCGCGACTTCAGTTCTAGCCTATAAAGTCAAATCTTGTGTGGTTCCTCCATGGTAACATAGCTGCCCGAGGTCATAAAGTTAGCAAGTACAAGAAATTTGAAAATTGTATGTAATTTCACACTAGTGCTTATGGTCGATCCCGTTTCTTGGCTTGAGAGCTACTTTTTTTACTGTATTTTGAGTTAAGCAGTTGGCGCGACTTCAGTTCTAGCCTATAAAGTCAAATCTTGTGTGGTTCCTCCATGGTAACATAGCTGCCCGAGGTCGCAAAGTTAGCAAGTACAAGAAATTTGAAAATTGTATGTAATTTCACACTAGTGCTTATGGTCGATCCCGTTTCTCGGCTTGAGAGCTACATTTTTGACTGTATTTTGAGTTAAGCAGTTGGCGCGACTTCAGTTCTAGCCTATAAAGTCAAATCTAGTGTGGTTCTTCCATGGTAACATAGCTGCCCGAGGTCGCAAAGTTAGCAAGTACAAGAAATTTGAAAATTGTATGTAATTTCACACTAGTGCTTATGGTCGATCCCGTTTCTCGGCTTGAGAGCTACTTTCTTGACTGTATTTTGAGTTAAGCAGTTGGCGCGACTTCAGTTCTAGCCTATAAAGTCAAATCTTGTGTGGTTCCTCCATGGTAACATAGCTGCCCGAGGTCATAAAGTTAGCAAGTACAAGAAATTTGAAAATTGTATGTAATTTCACACTAGTGCTTATGGTCGATCCCGTTTCTTGGCTTGAGAGCTACTTTTTTTACTGTATTTTGAGTTAAGCAGTTGGCGCGACTTCAGTTCTAGCCTATAAAGTCAAATCTTGTGTAGTTCCTCCATGGTAACATAGCTGCCCGAGGTCGCAAAGTTAGCAAGTACAAGAAATTTGAAAATTGTATGTAATTTCACGGTAGTGCTTATGGTCGATCCCGTTTCTCGGCTTGAGAGCTACTTTTTTGACTGTATTTTGAGTTAAGCAGTTGGCGCGACTTCAGTTCTAGCCTATAAAGTCAAATCTTGTGTAGTTCCTCCATGGTAACATAGCTGCCCGAGGTCGTAAAGTTAGCAAGTACAAGAAATTTGAAAATTGTATGTAATTTCACACTAGTGCTTATGGTCGATCCCGTTTCTCGGCTTGAAAGCTACTTTCTTGATTGTATTTTGAGTTAAGCAGTTGGCGCGACTTCAGTTCTAGCCTATAAAGTCAAATCTAGTGTGGTTCCTCTATGGTAACATAGCTGCCCGAGGTCGCAAAGTTAGCAAGTACAAGAAATTTGAAAATTGTATGTAATTTCACGGTAGTGCTTATGGTCGATCCCGTTTCTCGGCTTGAGAGGTACTTTCTTGACTGTATTTTGAGTTAAGCAGTTGGCGCGACTTCAGCTCTAGCCTATAAAGTCAAATCTAGTGTGGTTCCTCTATGGTAACATAGCTGCCCGAGGTCGCAAAGTCAGCAAGTACAAGAAATTTGAAAATTGTATGTAATTTCACACTAGTGCTTATGGTCGATCCCGTTTCTCGGCTTGAGAGCTACTTTCTTGACTGTATTTTGAGTTAAGCAGTTGGCGCGACTTCAGTTCTAGCCTATAAAGTCAAATCTAGTGTGGTTCCTCTATGGTAACATAGCTGCCCGAGGTCGCAAAGTTAGCAAGTACAAGAAATTTGAAAATTGTATGTAATTTCACACTAGTGCTTATGGTCGATCCCGTTTCTCGGCTTGAGAGCTACTTTCTTGACTGTATTTTGAGTTAAGCAGTTGGCGCGACTTCAGTTCTAGCCTATAAAGTCAAATCTTGTGTGGTTCCTCCATGGTAACATAGCTGCCCGAGGTGGCAAGGTTAGCAAGTACAAGAAATTTGAAAATTGTATGTAATTTCACACTAGTGCTTATGGTCGATCCCGTTTCTCGGCTTGAGAGCTACTTTCTTGACTGTATTTTGAGTTAAGCAGTTGGCGCGACTTCAGTTCTAGCCTATAAAGTCAAATCTTGTGTGGTTCCTCCATGGTAACATAGCTGCCCGAGGTCGCAAAGTTAGCAAGTACAAGAAATTTGAAAATTGTATGTAATTTCACATTAGTACTTATGGTCGATCCCGTTTCTCAGCTTGAGAGCTTCTTTCTTCACTGTATTTTGAGTTAAGCAGTTGGCGCGACTTCAGTTCTAGCCTATAAAGTCAAATCTTGTGTGGTTCCTCCATGGTAACATAGCTGCCCGAGGTCACAAAGTTAGCAAGTACAAGAAATTTGAAAATTGTATGTAATTTCACACTAGTGCTTATGGTCGATCCCGTTTCTCGGCTTGAGAGCTACTTTCTTGACTGTATTTTGAGTTAAGCAGTTGGCGCGACTTCAGTTCTAGCCTATAAAGTCAAATCTTGTGTAGTTCCTCCATGGTAACATAGCTGCCCGAGGTCGCAAAGTTAGCAAGTACAAGAAATTTGAAAATTGTATGTAATTTCACACTAGTGCTTATGGTCGATCCCGTTTCTCGGCTTGAGAGCTACTTTCTTGACTGTATTTTGAGTTAAGCAGTTGGCGCGACTTCAGTTCTAGCCTATAAAGTCAAATCTTGTGTGGTTCCTCCATGGTAACATAGCTGCCCGAGGTCGCAAAGTTAGCAAGTACAAGAAATTTGAAAATTGTATGTAATTTCACACTAGTGCTTATGGTCGATCCCGTTTCTCGGCTTGAGAGCTACTTTCTTGAGTGTATTTTGAGTTAAGCAGTTGGCCCGACTTCAGTTCTAGCCTATAAAGTCAAATCTTGTGTGGTTCCTCCATGGTAACATAGCTGCCCGAGGTCACAAAGTTAGCAAGTACAAGAAATTTGAAAATTGTATGTAATTTCACACTAGTGCTTATGGTCGATCCCGTTTCTCGGCTTGAGAGCTACTTTCTTGACTGTATTTTGAGTTAAGCAGTTGGCGCGACTTCAGTTCTAGCCTATAAAGTCAAATCTTGTGTGGTTCCTCCATGGTAACATAGCTGCCCGAGGTCGCAAAGTTAGCAAGTACAAGAAATTTGAAAATTGTATGTAATTTCACACTAGTGCTTATGGTCGATCCCGTTTCTCGGCTTGAGAGCTACTTTCTTGAGTGTATTTTGAGTTAAGCAGTTGGCCCGACTTCAGTTCTAGCCTATAAAGTCAAATCTTGTGTGGTTCCTCCATGGTAACATAGCTGCCCGAGGTCACAAAGTTAGCAAGTACAAGAAATTTGAAAATTGTATGTAATTTCACACTAGTGCTTATGGTCGATCCCGTTTCTCGGCTTGAGAGCTACTTTCTTGACTGTATTTTGAGTTAAGCGGTTGGCGCGACTTCAGTTCTAGCCTATACAGTCAAATCTAGTGTGGTTCCTCTATGGTAACATAGCTGCCCGAGGTCGCAAAGTTAGCAAGTACAAGAAATTTGAAAATTGTATGTAATTTCACGGTAGTGCTTATGGTCGATCCCGTTTCTCGGCTTGAGAGCTACTTTCTTGACTGTATTTTGAGTTAAGCAGTTGGCGCGACTTCAGCTCTAGCCTATAAAGTCAAATCTAGTGTGGTTCCTCTATGGTAACATAGCTGCCCGAGGTCGCAAAGTCAGCAAGTACAAGAAATTTGAAAATTGTATGTAATTTCACACTAGTGCTTATGGTCGATCCCGTTTCTCGGCTTGAGAGCTACTTTCTTGACTGTATTTTGAGTTAAGCAGTTGGCGCGACTTCAGTTCTAGCCTATAAAGTCAAATCTAGTGTGGTTCCTCTATGGTAACATAGCTGCTCGAGGTCGCAAAGTTAGCAAGTACAAGAAATTTGAAAATTGTATGTAATTTCACACTAGTGCTTATGGTCGATCCCGTTTCTCGGCTTGAGAGCTACTTTCTTGACTGTATTTTGAGTTAAGCAGTTGGCGCGACTTCAGTTCTAGCCTATAAAGTCAAATCTTGTGTGGTTCCTCCATGGTAACATAGCTGCCCGAGGTCGCAAAGTTAGCAAGTACAAGAAATTTGAAAATTGTATGTAATTTCACACTAGTGCTTATGGTCGATCCCGTTTCTCGGCTTGAGAGCTACTTTCTTGACTGTATTTTGAGTTAAGCAGTTGGCGCGACTTCAGTTCTAGCCTATAAAGTCAAATCTTGTGTGGTTCCTCCATGGTAACATAGCTGCCCGAGGTCGCAAAGTTAGCAAGTACAAGAAATTTGAAAATTGTATGTAATTTCACATTAGTACTTATGGTCGATCCCGTTTCTCAGCTTGAGAGCTTCTTTCTTCACTGTATTTTGAGTTAAGCAGTTGGCGCGACTTCAGTTCTAGCCTATAAAGTCAAATCTTGTGTGGTTCCTCCATGGTAACATAGCTGCCCGAGGTCACAAAGTTAGCAAGTACAAGAAATTTGAAAATTGTATGTAATTTCACACTAGTGCTTATGGTCGATCCCGTTTCTCGGCTTGAGAGCTACTTTCTTGACT
Organism: Merodon equestris; assembly: GCA_958301585.1. NCBI lineage: Eukaryota > Metazoa > Arthropoda > Insecta > Diptera > Syrphidae > Merodon > Merodon equestris. The sequence goes on along the minus strand of OY284417.1, from coordinate 24,645,190 downwards.
GTATTTTGAGTTAAGCAGTTGGCGCGACTTCAGTTCTAGCCTATAAAGTCAAATCTTGTGTAGTTCCTCCATGGTAACATAGCTGCCCGAGGTCGCAAAGTTAGCAAGTACAAGAAATTTGAAAATTGTATGTAATTTCACGGTAGTGCTTATGGTCGATCCCGTTTCTCGGCTTGAGAGCTACTTTCTTGACTGTATTTTGAGTTAAGCAGTTGGCGCGACTTCAGTTCTAGCCTATAAAGTCAAATCTTGTGTGGTTCCTCCATGGTAACATAGCTGCCCGAGGTCGCAAAGTTAGCAAGTACAAGAAATTTGAAAATTGTATGTAATTTCACACTAGTGCTTATGGTCGATCCCGTTTCTTGGCTTGAGAGCTACTTTCTTGACTGTATTTTAAGTTAAGCAGTTGGCGCGACTTCAGTTCTAGCCTATAAAGTCAAATCTTGTGTGGTTCCTCCATGGTAACATAGCTGCCCGAGGTTGCAAAGTTAGCAAGTACAAGAAATTTGAAAATTGTATGTAATTTCACACTAGTGCTTATGGTCGATCCCGTTTCTCGGCTTGAGAGCTTCTTTCTTGACTGTATTTTGAGTTAAGCAGTTGGCCCGACTTCAGTTCTAGCCTATAAAGTCAAATCTTGTGTGGTTCCTCCATGGTAACATAGCTGCCCGAGGTCACAAAGTTAGCAAGTACAAGAAATTTGAAAATTGTATGTAATTTCACACTAGTGCTTATGGTCGATCCCGTTTCTCGGCTTGAGAGCTACTTTCTTGACTGTATTTTGAGTTAAGCGGTTGGCGCGACTTCAGTTCTAGCCTATACAGTCAAATCTAGTGTGGTTCCTCTATGGTAACATAGCTGCCCGAGGTCGCAAAGTTAGCAAGTACAAGAAATTTGAAAATTGTATGTAATTTCACGGTAGTGCTTATGGTCGATCCCGTTTCTCGGCTTGAGAGCTACTTTCTTGACTGTATTTTGAGTTAAGCAGTTGGCGCGACTTCAGTTCTAGTCTATAAAGTCAAATCTAGTGTGGTTCCTCCATGGTAACATAGCTGCCCGAGGTTGCAAAGTTAGCAAGTACAAGAAATTTGAAAATTGTATGTAATTTCACACTAGTGCTTATGGTCGATCCCGTTTCTCGGCTTGAGAGCTACTTTCTTGAGTATTTTGAGTTAAGCAGTTGGCCCGACTTCAGTTCTAGCCTATAAAGTCAAATCTTGTGTGGTTCCTCCATGGTAACATAGCTGCCCGAGGTCGCAAAGTTAGCAAGTACAAGAAATTTGAAAATTGTATGTAATTTCACGGTAGTGCTTATGGTCGATCCCGTTTCTCGGCTTGAGAGCTACTTTCTTGACTGTATTTTGAGTTAAGCAGTTGGCGCGACTTCAGTTCTAGCCTATAAAGTCAAATCTTGTGTGGTTCCTCCTTGGTAACATAGCTGCCCGAGGTCGCAAAGTTAGCAAGTACAAGAAATTTGAAAATTGTATGTAATTTCACGGTAGTGCTTATGGTCGATCCCGTTTCTCGGCTTGAGAGCTACTTTCTTGACTGTATTTTGAGTTAAGCAGTTGGCGCGACTTCAGTTCTAGCCTATAAAGTCAAATCTTGTGTAGTTCCTCCATGGTAACATAGCTGCCCGAGGTCACAAAGTTAGCAAGTACAAGAAATTTGAAAATTGTATGTAATTTCACGGTAGTGCTTATGGTCGATCCCGTTTCTCGGCTTGAGAGCTACTTTCTTGACTGTATTTTGAGTTAAGCAGTTGGCGCGACTTCAGTTCTAGCCTACAAAGTCAAATCTAGTGTGGTTCCTCCATGGTAACATAGCTGAACGAGGTCACAAAGTTAGCAAGTACAAGAAATTTGAAAATTGTATGTAATTTCACACTAGTGCTTATGATCGATCCCGTTTCTCGGCTTGAGAGCTACTTTCTTGACTGTATTTTGAGTTAAGCAGTTGGCGCGACTTCAGTTCTAGCCTATAAAGTCAAATCTTGTGTAGTTCCTCCATGGTAACATAGCTGCCCGAGGCGGCAAATTTAGCAAGTACAAGAAATTTGAAAATTGTATGTAATTTCACACTAGTGCTTATGGTCGATCCCGTTTCTTGGCTTGAGAGCTACTTTTTTGACTGTATTTTGAGTTAAGCAGTTGGCGCGACTTCAGTTCTAGCCTATAAAGTCAAATCTTGTGTAGTTCCTCCATGGTAACATAGCTGCCCGAGGTCGCAAAGTTAGCAAGTACAAAAAAATTGAAAATTGTATGTAATTTCACGGTAGTGCTTATGGTCGATCCCGTTTCTCGGCTTGAGAGCTACTTTCTTGACTGTATTTTGAGTTAAGCAGTTGGCGCGACTTCAGTTCTAGCCTATAAAGTCAAATCTAGTGTGGTTCCTCCATGGTAACATAGCTGCCCGAGGTCGCAAAGTTAGCAAGTACAAGAAATTTGAAAATTGTATGTAATTTCACACAAGTGCTTATGGTCGATCCCGTTTCTCGGCTTGAGAGCTACTTTCTTGACTGTATTTTGAGTTAAGCAGTTGGCGCGACTTCAGTTCTAGCCTATAAAGTCAAATCTAGTGTGGTTCCTCCATGGTAACATAGCTGCCCGAGGTCGCAAAGTTAGCAAGTACAAGAAATTTGAAAATTGTATGTAATTTCACGGTAGTGCTTATGGTCGATCCCGTTTCTCGGCTTGAGAGCTACTTTCTTGACTGTATTTTGAGTTAAGCAGTTGGCGCGACTTCAGTTCTAGCCTATAAAGTCAAATCTTGTGTGGTTCCTCCTTGGTAACATAGCTGCCCGAGGTCGCAAAGTTAGCAAGTACAAGAAATTTGAAAATTGTATGTAATTTCACGGTAGTGCCTATGGTCGATCCCGTTTCTCGGCTTGAGAGCTACTTTCTTGACTGTATTTTGAGTTAAGCAGTTGGCGCGACTTCAGTTCTAGCCTATAAAGTCAAATATAGTGTGGTTCCTCCATGGTAACATAGCTGCCCGAGGTCGCAAAGTTAGCAAGTACAAGAAATTTGAAAATTGTATGTAATTTCACACTAGTGCTTATGGTCGATCCCGTTTCTCGGCTTGAGAGCCACTTTCTTGACTGTATTTTGAGTTAAGCAGTTGGCGCGACTTCAGTTCTAGCCTATAAAGTCAAATCTTGTGTAGTTCCTCCATGGTAACATAGCTGCCCGAGGTCGCAAAGTTAGCAAGTACAAGAAATTTGAAAATTGTATGTAATTTCACGGTAGTGCTTATGGTCGATCCCGTTTCTCGGCTTGGGAGCTACTTTCTTGACTGTATTTTGAGTGAAGCAGTTGGCGCGACTTCAGTTCTAGCCTTTAAAGTCAAATCTTGTGTGGTTCCTCCTTGGTAACATAGCTGCCCGAGGTCGCAAAGTTAGCAAGTACAAGAAATTTGAAAATTGTATGTAATTTCACGGTAGTGCTTATGGTCGATCCCGTTTCTCGGCTTGAGAGCTACTTTCTTGACTGTATTTTGAGTTAAGCAGTTGGCGCGACTTCAGTTCTAGCCTATAAAGTCAAATCTAGTGTGGTTCCTCCATGGTAACATAGCTGCCCGAGGTCACAAAGTTAGCAAGTACAAGAAATTTGAAAATTGTATGTAATTACACGGTAGTGCTTATGGTCGATCCCGTTTCTCGGCTTGAGAGCTACTTTCTTGACTGTATTTTGAGTTAAGCAGTTGGCGCGACTTCAGTTCTAGCCTATAAAGTCAAATCTTGTGTGGTTCCTCCATGGTAACATAGCTGCCCGAGGTCGCAAAGTTAGCAAGTACAAGAAATTTGAAAATTGTATGTAATTTCACACTAGTGCTTATGGTCGATCCCGTTTCTCGGCTTGAGAGCTTCTTTCTTCACTGTATTTTGAATTAAGCAGTTGGCGCGACTTCAGTTCTAGCCTATAAAGTCAAATCTAGTGTGGTTCCTCCATGGTAACATAGCTGCCCGAGGTCACAAAGTTAGCAAGTACAAGAAATTTGAAAATTGTATTTAATTTCACGGTAGTGCTTATGGTCGATCCCGTTTCTCGGCTTGAGAGCTACTTTCTTGACTGTATTTTGAGCTAAGCAGTTGGCGCGACTTCAGTTCTAGCCTATAAAGTCAAATCTTGTGTGGTTCCTCCATGGTAACATAGCTGCCCGAGGTCACAAAGTTAGCAAGTACAAGAAATTTGAAAATTGTATGTAATTTCACACTAGTGCTTATGGTCGATCCCGTTTCTCGGCTTGAGAGCTACTTTCTTGACTGTATTTTGAGTTAAGCAGTTGGCGCGACTTCAGTTCTAGCCTATAAAGTCAAATCTTGTGTAGTTCCTCCATGGTAACATAGCTGCCCGAGGTCGCAAAGTTAGCAAGTACAAAAAATTTGAAAATTGTATGTAATTTCACGGTAGTGCTTATGGTCGATCCCGTTTCTCGGCTTGAGAGCTACTTTCTTGACTGTATTTTGAGTTAAGCAGTTGGCGCGACTTCAGTTCTAGCCTATAAAGTCAAATCTAGTGTGGTTCCTCCATGGTAACATAGCTGCCCGAGGTCGCAAAGTTAGCAAGTACAAGAAATTTGAAAATTGTATGTAATTTCACACAAGTGCTTATGGTCGATCCCGTTTCTCGGCTTGAGAGCTACTTTCTTGACTGTATTTTGAGTTAAGCAGTTTCCGCGACTTCAGTTCTAGCCTATAAAGTCAAATCTAGTGTGGTTCCTCCATGGTAACATAGCTGCCCGAGGTCGCAAAGTTAGCAAGTACAAGAAATTTGAAAATTGTATGTAATTTCACGGTAGTGCTTATGGTCGATCCCGTTTCTCGGCTTGAGAGCTACTTTCTTGACTGTATTTTAAGTTAAGCAGTTGGCGCGACTTCAGTTCTAGCCTATAAAGTCAAATCTTGTGTGGTTCCTCCTTGGTAACATAGCTGCCCGAGGTCGCAAAGTTAGCAAGTACAAGAAATTTGAAAATTGTATGTAATTTCACGGTAGTGCCTATGGTCGATCCCGTTTCTCGGCTTGAGAGCTACTTTCTTGACTGTATTTTGAGTTAAGCAGTTGGCGCGACTTCAGTTCTAGCCTATAAAGTCAAATCTAGTGTGGTTCCTCCATGGTAACATAGCTGCCCGAAGTCGCAAAGCTAGCAAGTACAAGAAATTTGAAAATTGTATGTAATTTCACGGTAGTGCTTATGGTCGATCCCGTTTCTCGGCTTGAGAGCTACTTTCTTGACTGTATTTTGAGTTAAGCAGTTGGCGCGACTTCAGTTCTAGCCTATAAAGTCAAATCTTGTGTGGTTCCTCCATGGTAACATAGCTGCCCGAGGTCGCAAAGTTAGCAAGTACAAGAAATTTGAAAATTGTATGTAATTTCACACTAGTGCTTATGGTCGATCCCGTTTCTCGGCTTGAGAGCTTCTTTCTTCACTGTATTTTGAGTTAAGCAGTTGGCGCGACTTCAGTTCTAGCCTATAAAGTCAAATCTTGTGTGGTTCCTCCATGGTAACATAGCTGCCCGAGGTCACAAAGTTAGCAAGTACAAGAAATTTGAAAATTGTATTTAATTTCACGGTAGTGCTTATGGTCGATCCCGTTTCTCGGCTTGAGAGCTACTTTCTTGACTGTATTTTGAGTTAAGCAGTTGGCGCGACTTCAGTTCTAGCCTATAAAGTCAAATCTTGTGTGGTTCCTCCATGGTAACATAGCTGCCCGAGGTCGCAAAGTTAGGAAGTACAAGAAATTTGAAAATTGTATGTAATTTCACGGTAGTGCTTATGGTCGATCCCGGTTCTCGGCTTGAGAGCTACTTTCTTGACTGTATTTTGAGTTAAGCAGTTGGCGCGACTTCAGTTCTAGCCTATAAAGTCAAATCTTGTGTGGTTCCTCCATGGTAACATAGCTGCCCGAGGTCGCAAAGTTAGGAAGTACAAGAAATTTGAAAATTGTATGTAATTTCACGGTAGTGCTTATGGTCGATCCCGGTTCTCGGCTTGAGAGCTACTTTCTTGACTGTATTTTGAGTTAAGCAGTTGGCGCGACTTCAGTTCTAGCCTAAAAAGTCAAATCTAGTGTGGTTCCTCCATGGTAACATAGCTGCCCGAGGTCGCAAAGTTAGCAAGTACAAGAAATTTGAAAATTGTATGTAATTTCACACTAGTGCTTATGGTCGATCCCGTTTCTCGGCTTGAGAGCTTCTTTCTTGACTGTATTTTGAGTTAAGCAGTTGGCGCGACTTCAGCTCTAGCCTATAAAGTCAAATCTTGTGTAGTTCCTCCATGGTAACATAGCTGCCCGAGGTCGCAAAGTTAGCAAGTACAAAAAATTTGAAAATTGTATGTAATTTCACGGTAGTGCTTATGGTCGATCCCGTTTCTCGACTTGAGAGCTACTTTCTTGACTGTATTTTGAGTTAAGCAGTTGGCGCGACTTCAGTTCTAGCCTATAAAGTCAAATCTTGTGTGGTTCCTCCATGGTAACATAGCTGCCCGAGGTCGCAAAGTTAGCAAGTACAAGAAATTTGAAAATTGTATGTAATTTCACACTAGTGCTTATGGTCGATCTCGTTTCTCGGCTTGAGAGCTTCTTTCTTGACTGTATTTTGAGTTAAGCAGTTGGCGCGACTTCAGTTCTAGCCTATAAAGTCAAATCTTGTGTAGTTCCTCCATGGTAACATAGCTGCCCGAGGCGGCAAATTTAGCAAGTACAAGAAATTTGAAAATTGTATGTAATTTCACACTAGTGCTTATGGTCGATCCCGTTTCTTGGCTTGAGAGCTACTTTTTTGACTGTATTTTGAGTTAAGCAGTTGGCGCGACTTCTGTTCTAGCCTATAAAGTCAAATCTTGTGTAGTTCCTCCATGGTAACATAGCTGCCCGAGGTCGCAAAGTTAGCAAGTACAAAAAATTTGAAAATTGTATGTAATTTCACGGTAGTGCTTATGGTCGATCCCGTTTCTCGACTTGAGAGCTACTTTCTTGACTGTATTTTGAGTTAAGCAGTTTCCGCGACTTCAGTTCTAGCCTATAAAGTCAAATCTAGTGTGGTTCCTCCATGGTAACATAGCTGCCCGAGGTCGCAAAGTTAGCAAGTACAAGAAATTTGAAAATTGTATGTAATTTCACACTAGTGCTTATGGTCGATCCAGTTTCTCGGTTTGAGAGCTACTTTCTTGACTGTATTTTGAGTTAAGCAGTTGGCGCGACTTCAGTTCTAGCCTATAAAGTCAAATCTAGTGTGGTTCCTCCATGGTAACATAGCTGCCCGAGGTCGCAAAGTTAGCAAGTACAAGAAATTTGAAAATTGTATGTAATTTCACGGTAGTGCTTATGGTCGATCCCGTTTCTCGGCTTGAGAGCTACTTTCTTGACTGTATTTTGAGTTAAGCAGTTGGCGCGACTTCAGTTCTAGCCTATAAAGTCAAATCTAGTGTGGTTCCTCCATGGTAACATAGCTGCCCGAGGTCGCAAAGTTAGCAAGTACAAGAAATTTGAAAATTGTATGTAATTTCACACAAGTGCTTATGGTCGATCCCGTTTCTCGGCTTGAGAGCTACTTTCTTGACTGTATTTTGAGTTAAGCAGTTGGCGCGACTTCAGTTCTAGCCTATAAAGTCAAATCTAGTGTGGTTCCTCCATGGTAACATAGCTGCCCGAGGTCGCAAAGTTAGCAAGTACAAGAAATTTGAAAATTGTATGTAATTTCACGGTAGTGCTTATGGTCGATCCCGTTTCTCGGCTTGAGAGCTACTTTCTTGACTGTATTTTGAGTTAAGCAGTTGGCGCGACTTCAGTTCTAGCCTATAAAGTCAAATCTTGTGTGGTTCCTCCTTGGTAACATAGCTGCCCGAGGTCGCAAAGTTAGCAAGTACAAGAAATTTGAAAATTGTATGTAATTTCACGGTAGTGCCTATGGTCGATCCCGTTTCTCGGCTTGAGAGCTACTTTCTTGACTGTATTTTGAGTTAAGCAGTTGGCGCGACTTCAGTTCTAGCCTATAAAGTCAAATCTAGTGTGGTTCCTCCATGGTAACATAGCTGCCCGAAGTCGCAAAGCTAGCAAGTACAAGAAATTTGAAAATTGTATGTAATTTCACGGTAGTGCTTATGGTCGATCCCGTTTCTCGGCTTGAGAGCTACTTTCTTGACTGTATTTTGAGTTAAGCAGTTGGCGCGACTTCAGTTCTAGCCTATAAAGTCAAATCTTGTGTGGTTCCTCCACGGTAACATAGCTGCCCGAGGTCGCAAAGTTAGCAAGTACAAGAAATTTGAAAATTGTATTTAATTTCACGGTAGTGCTTATGGTCGATCCCGTTTCTCGGCTTGAGAGCTACTTTCTTGACTGTATTTTGAGTTAAGCAGTTGGCGCGACTTCAGTTCTAGCCTATAAATTCAAATCTTGTGTAGTTCCTCCATGGTAACATAGCTGCCCGAGGTCACAAAGTTAGCAAGTACAAGAAATTTGAAAATTGTATGTAATTTCACACTAGTGCTTATGGTCGATCCCGTTTCTCGGCTTGAGAGCTTCTTTCTTCACTGTATTTTGAGTTAAGCAGTTGGCGCGACTTCAGTTCCAGCCTATAAAGTCAAATCTTGTGTAGTTACTCCATGGTAACATAGCTGCCCGAGGTCGCAAAGTTAGCAAGTACAAGAAATTTGAAAATTGTATTTAATTTCACGGTAGTGCTTATGGTCGATCCCGTTTCTCGGCTTGAGAGCTACTTTCTTGACTGTATTTTGAGTTAAGCAGTTGGCGCGACTTCAGTTCTAGCCTATAAAGTCAAATCTTGTGTGGTTCCTCCATGGTAACATAGCTGCCCGAGGTCGCAAAGTTAGGAAGTACAAGAAATTTGAAAATTGTATGTAATTTCACGGTAGTGCTTATGGTCGATCCCGGTTCTCGGCTTGAGAGCTACTTTCTTGACTGTATTTTGAGTTAAGAAGTTGGCGCGACTTCAGTTCTAGCCTATAAAGTCAAATCTTGTGTGGTTCCTCCATGGTAACATAGCTGCCCGAGGTCACAAAGTTAGCAAGTACAAGAAATTTGAAAATTGTATGTAATTTCACACTAGTGCTTATGGTCGATCCCGTTTCTCGGCTTGAGAGCTACTTTCTTGACTGTATTTTGAGTTAAGCAGTTGGCGCGACTTCAGTTCTAGCCTAAAAAGTCAAATCTAGTGTGGTTCCTCCATGGTAACATAGCTGCCCGAGGTCGCAAAGTTAGCAAGTACAAGAAATTTGAAAATTGTATGTAATTTCACACTAGTGCTTATGGTCGATCCCGTTTCTCGGCTTGAGAGCTAATTTCTTGACTGTATTTTGAGTTAAGCAGTTGGCGCGACTTCAGTTCTAGCCTATAAAGTCAAATCTTGTGTAGTTCCTCCATGGTAACATAGCTGCCCGAGGCGGCAAATTTAGCAAGTACAAGAAATTTGAAAATTGTACGTAATTTCACACTAGTGCTTATGGTCGATCCCGTTTCTTGGCTTGAGAGCTACTTTTTTGACTGTATTTTGAGTTAAGCAGTTGGCGCGACTTCAGTTCCAGCCTATAAAGTCATATCTTGTGTAGTTACTCCATGGTAACATAGCTGCCCGAGGTCGCAAAATTAGCAAGTACAAGAAATTTGAAAATTGTATTTAATTTCACGGTAGTGCTTATGGTCGATCCCGTTTCTCGGCTTGAGAGCTACTTTCTTGACTGTATTTTGAGTTAAGCAGTTGGCGCGACTTCAGTTCTAGCCTATAAAGTCAAATCTTGTGTGGTTCCTCCATGGTAACATAGCTGCCCGAGGTCGCAAAGTTAGGAAGTACAAGAAATTTGAAAATTGTATGTAATTTCACGGTAGTGCTTATGGTCGATCCCGTTTCTCGGCTTGAGAGCTACTTTCTTGACTGTATTTTGAGTTAAGCAGTTGGCGCGACTTCAGTTCTAGCCTATAAAGTCAAATCTTGTGTGGTTCCTCCATGGTAACATAGCTGCCCGAGGTCGCAAAGTTAGGAAGTACAAGAAATTTGAAAATTGTATGTAATTTCACGGTAGTGCTTATGGTCGATCCCGGTTCTCGGCTTGAGAGCTACTTTCTTGACTGTATTTTGAGTTAAGCAGTTGGCGCGACTTCAGTTCTAGCCTAAAAAGTCAAATCTAGTGTGGTTCCTCCATGGTAACATAGCTGCCCGAGGTCGCAAAGTTAGCAAGTACAAGAAATTTGAAAATTGTATGTAATTTCACACTAGTGCTTATGGTCGATCCCGTTTCTCGGCTTGAGAGCTAATTTCTTGACTGTATTTTGAGTTAAGCAGTTGGCGCGACTTCAGTTCTAGCCTATAAAGTCAAATCTTGTGTAGTTCCTCCATGGTAACATAGCTGCCCGAGGCGGCAAATTTAGCAAGTACAAGAAATTTGAAAATTGTATGTAATTTCACACTAGTGCTTATGGTCGATCCCGTTTCTTGGCTTGAGAGCTACTTTTTTGACTGTATTTTGAGTTAAGCAGTTGGCGCGACTTCAGTTCTAGCCTATAAAGTCAAATCTTGTGTAGTTCCTCCATGGTAACATAGCTGCCCTAGGTCGCAAAGTTAGCAAGTACAAAAAATTTGAAAATTGTATGTAATTTCACGGTAGTGCTTATGGTCGATCCCGTTTCTCGGCTTGATAGCTACTTTCTTGACTGTATTTTGAGTTAAGCAGTTGGCGCGACTTCAGTTCTAGCCTATAAAGTCAAATCTAGTGTGGTTCCTCCATGGTAACATAGCTGCCCGAGGTCGCAAAGTTAGCAAGTACAAGAAATTTGAAAATTGTATGTAATTTCACACTAGTGCTTATGGTCGATCCCGTTTCTCGGCTTGAGAGCTACTTTCTTGACTGTATTTTGAGTTAAGCAGTTGGCGCGACTTCAGTTCTAGCCTATAAAGTCAAATCTAGTGTGGTTCCTCCATGGTAACATAGCTGCCCGAGGTCGCAAAGTTAGCAAGTACAAGAAATTTGAAAATTGTATGTAATTTCACGGTAGTGCTTATGGTCGATCCCGTTTCTCGGCTTGAGAGCTACTTTCTTGACTGTATTTTGAGTTAAGCAGTTGGCGCGACTTCAGTTCTAGCCTATAAAGTCAAATCTTGTGTGGTTCGTCCTTGGTAACATAGCTGCCCGAGGTCGCAAAGTTAGCAAGTACAAGAAATTTGAAAATTGTATGTAATTTCACGGTAGTGCTTATGGTCGATCCCGTTTCTCGGCTTGAGAGCTACTTTCTTGACTGTATTTTGAGTTAAGCAGTTGGCGCGACTTCAGTTCTAGCCTATAAAGTCAAATCTAGTGTGGTTCCTCCATGGTAACATAGCTGCCCGAGGTCACAAAGTTAGCAAGTACAAGAAATTTGAAAATTGTATGTAATTTCACACTAGTGCTTATGGTCGATCCCGTTTCTCGGCTTGAGAGCTACTTTCTTGACTGTATTTTGAGTTAAGCAGTTGGCGCGACTTCAGTTCTAGCCTAAAAAGTCAAATCTAGTGTGGTTCCTCCATGGTAACATAGCTGCCAGAGGTCGCAAAATTAGCAAGTACAAGAAATTTGAAAATTGTATGTAATTTCACGGTAGTGCTTATGGTCGATCCCGTTTCTCGGCTTGAGAGCTACTTTCTTGACTGTATTTTGAGTTAAGCAGTTGGCGCGACTTCAGTTCTAGCCTATCAAGTCAAATCTTGTGTAGTTCCTCCATGGTAACATAGCTGCCCGAGGCGGCAAATTTAGCAAGTACAAGAAATTTGAAAATTGTATGTAATTTCACACTAGTGCTTATGGTCGATCCCGTTTCTTGGCTTGAGAGCTACTTTTTTGACTGTATTTTGAGTTAAGCAGTTGGCGCGACTTCAGTTCTAGCCTATAAAGTCAAATCTTGTGTAGTTCCTCCATGGTAACATAGCTGCCCGAGGTCGCAAAGTTAGCAAGTACAAAAAATTTGAAAATTGTATGTAATTTCACGGTAGTGCTTATGGTCGATCCCGTTTCTCGGCTTGAGAGCTACTTTCTTGACTGTATTTTGAGTTAAGCAGTTGGCGCGACTTCAGTTCTAGCCTATAAAGTCAAATCTAGTGTGGTTCCTCCATGGTAACATAGCTGCCCGAGGTCGCAAAGTTAGCAAGTACAAGAAATTTGAAAATTGTATGTAATTTCACACTAGTGCTTATGGTCGATCCCGTTTCTCGGCTTGAGAGCTACTTTCTTGACTGTGTTTTGAGTTAAGCAGTTGGCGCGACTTCAGTTCTAGCCTATAAAGTCAAATCTAGTGTGGTTCCTCCATGGTAACATAGCTGCCCGAGGTCGCAAAGTTAGCAAGTACAAGAAATTTGAAAATTGTATGTAATTTCACGGTAGTGCTTATGGTCGATCCCGTTTCTCGGCTTGAGAGCTACTTTCTTGACTGTATTTTGAGTTAAGCAGTTGGCGCGACTTCAGTTCTAGCCTATAAAGTCAAATCTTGTGTGGTTCGTCCTTGGTAACATAGCTGCCCGAGGTCGCAAAGTTAGCAAGTACAAGAAATTTGAAAATTGTATGTAATTTCACGGTAGTGCTTATAGTCGATCCCGTTTCTCGGCTTGAGAGCTACTTTCTTGACTGTATTTTGAGTTAGGCAGTTGGCGCGACTTCAGTTCTAGCCTATAAAGTCAAATCTAGTGTGGTTCCTCCATGGTAACATAGCTGCCCGAGGTCACAAAGTTAGCAAGTACAAGAAATTTGAAAATTGTATGTAATTTCACACTAGTGCTTATGGTCGATCCCGTTTCTCGGCTTGAGAGCTACTTTCTTGACTGTATTTTGAGTTAAGCAGTTGGCGCGACTTCAGTTCTAGCCTATAAAGTCAAATCTTGTGTGGTTCCTCCATGGTAACATAGCTGCCCGAGGTCGCAAAGTTAGCAAGTACAAGAAATTTGAAAATTGTATGTAATTTCACACTAGTGCTTATGGTCGATCCCGTTTCTCGGCTTGAGAGCTTCTTTCTTGACTGTATTTTGAGTTAAGCAGTTGGCGCGACTTCAGTTCTAGCCTATAAAGTCAAATCTTGTGTAGTTCCTCCATGGTAACATAGCTGCCCGAGGTCACAAAGCTAGCAAATACAAGAAATTTGAAAATTGTATGTAATTTCACACTAGTGCTTATGGTCGATCCCGTTTCTCGGCTTGAGAGCTTCTTTCTTCACTGTATTTTGAGTTAAGCAGTTGGCGCGACTTCAGTTCTAGCCTATAAAGTCAAATCTTGTGTAGTTACTCCATGGTAACATAGCTGCCCGAGGTCGCAAAGTTAGCAAGTACAAGAAATTTGAAAATTGTATTTAATTTCACGGTAGTGCTTATGGTCGATCCCGTTTCTCGGCTTGAGAGCTACTTTCTTGACTGTATTTTGAGTTAAGCAGTTGGCGCGACTTCAGTTCTAGCCTATAAAGTCAAATCTTGTGTGGTTCCTCCATGGTAACATAGCTGCCCGAGGTCGCAAAGTTAGGAAGTACAAGAAATTTGAAAATTGTATGTAATTTCACGGTAGTGCTTATGGTCGATCCCGGTTCTCGGCTTGAGAGCAACTTTCTTGACTGTATTTTGAGTTAAGCAGTTGGCGCGACTTCAGTTCTAGCCTAAAAAGTCAAATCTTGTGTGGTTCCTCCATGGTAACATAGCTGCCCGAGGTCACAAAGTTAGCAAGTACAAGAAATTTGAAAATTGTATGTAATTTCACACTAGTGCTTATGGTCGATCCCGTTTCTCGGCTTGAGAGCTACTTTCTTGACTGTATTTTGAGTTAAGCAGTTGGCGCGACTTCAGTTCTAGCCTAAAAAGTCAAATCTAGTGTGGTTCCTCCATGGTAACATAGCTGCCCGAGGTCGCAAATTTAGCAAGTACAGGAAATTTGAAAATTGTATGTAATTTCATATTAGTGCTTATGGTCGATCCCGTTTCTCGGCTTGAGAGCTACTTTCTTGACTGTATTTTGAATTAAGCAGTTGGCGCGACTTCAGTTCTAGCCTATAAAGTCAAATCTTGTGTAGTTCCTCCATGGTAACATAGCTGCCCGAGGTCGCAAAGTTAGCAAGTACAAGAAATTTGAAAATTGTATGTAATTTCACACTAGTGCTTATGGTCGATCCCGTTTCTCGGCTTGAGAGCTACTTTTTTGACTGTATTTTGAGTTAAGCAGTTGGCGCGACTTCAGTTCTAGCCTATAAAGTCAAATCTTGTGTAGTTCCTCCATGGTAACATAGCTGCCCGAGGTCGCAAAGTTAGCAAGTACAAGAAATTTGAAAATTCTATGTAATTTCACGGTAGTGCTCATGGTCGATCCCGTTTCTCGGCTTGAGAGCTACTTTCTTGACTGTATTTTGAATTAAGCAGTTGGCGCGACTTCAGTTCTAGCCTATAAAGTCAAATCTTGTGTAGTTCCTCCATGGTAACATAGATGCCCGAGGTCGCAAATTTAGCAAGTACAAGAAATTTGAAAATTGTATGTAATTTTATATTAGTGCACGAATGCCATAAAGGTTCTACCGTAGTTATTGCGTTTGGGAAAAGCAGGGCACGAATGCCATAAAGGTTCTGCTTGGGAGTAAGGTTGGTGGATGGCAAGAATGCCAGAGAAACACTTGGTTGGGATGTCAAGTTGAATCTGATTTTATTTAATTATTGGTTCTCTATTTATACAAAAATCATTGTCGCATTTCCAATGCATATCGATTGTACCTGCATGACTCTATTCTATTGCAGTCGGCAGTGTCGTCTATCATTCTCGAAATCATTATGTTCTTTTTGTCTTCGATTCTCAAGTGTCGGCACTTTTCTTTTCGGTGACACTAACTGAACTTTGATTCATGGATTCGAATGACAATGCGATGTCGTACTTTTTAACGTATTAGCGACCAGTCAATTGATGGATGGTCAATGAATGGTGTTGGGTACACTACACTGTCCGAGGTCGCAAAGTTGCAAATACAAGAAATTTGAAAATTGTATATAATTTCGGTAGTGCTTATGGTCGATCCCGTTTCTCGGCTTGAGAGCTACTTTCTTGACTGTATTTTGAGTTAAGCAGTTGGCGCGACTTCAGTTCTAGCCTATAAAGTCAAATCTAGTGTGGTTCCTCCATGGTAACATAGCTGCCCGAGGTCGCAAAGTTAGCAAGTACAAGAAATTTGAAAATTGTATGTAATTTCACATTAGTGCTTATGGTCGATCCCGTTTCTCGGCTTGAGAGCTTCTTTCTTGACTGTATTTTGAGTTAAGCAGTTGGCGCGACTTCAGTTCTAGCCTATAAAGTCAAATCTTGTGTAGTTCCTCCATGGTAACATAGCTGCCCGAGGTCGCAAAGTTAGCAAGTACAAGAAATTTGAAAATTGTACGAAATTTCAGGGTAGTGCTTATGGTCGATCCCGTTTCTCGGCCTGAGAGCTACTTTCTTGACTGTGTTTTGGGTTAAGCAGTTGGCGCGACTTCAGTTCTAGCCTATAAAGTCAAATCTTGTGTGGTTCCTCCATGGTAACATAGCTGCCCGAGGTCGCAAAGTTAGCAAGTACAAGAAATTTGAAAATTGTATGTAATTTCACGGTAGTGCTTATGGTCGATCCCGTTTCTCGGCCTGAGAGCTACTTTCTTGACTGTGTTTTGGGTTAAGCAGTTGGCGCGACTTCAGTTCTAGCCTATAAAGTCAAATCTTGTGTGGTTCCTCCATGGTAACATAGCTGCCCGAGGTCGCAAAGTTAGCAAGTACAAGAAATTTGAAAATTGTATGTAATTTCACATTAGTGCTTATGGTCGATCCCGTTTCTCGGCTTGAGAGCTACTTTCTTGACTGTATTTTGAGTTAAGAGGTTGGCGCGACTTCAGTTCTAGCCTATAAAGTCAAATCTTGTGTGGTTCCTCCATGGTAACATAGCTGCCCGAGGTCGCAAATTTAGCAAGTACAAGAAATTTGAAAATTGTACGAAATTTCAGGGTAGTGCTTATGGTCGATCCCGTTTCTCGGCTTGAGAGCTACTTTCTTGACTGTATTTTGAGTTAAGCAGTTGGCACGACTTCAGTTCTAGCCTATAAAGTCAAATCTAGTGTGGTTCCTCCATGGTAACATAGCTGCCCGAGGTCGCAAAGTTAGCAAGTACAAGAAATTTGAAAATTGTATGTAATTTCACATTAGTGCTTATGGTCGATCCCGTTTCTCGGCTTGAGAGCTACTTTCTTGACTGTATTTTGAATTAAGCAGTTGGCGCGACTTTAGTTCTAGCCTAAAAAGTCAAATCTTGTGTAGTTCCTCCATGGTAACATAGCTGCCCGAGGTCGCAAATTTAGCAAGTACAAGAAATTTGAAAATTGTATGTAATTTCATATTAGTGCTTATGGTCGATCCCGTTTCTCGGCTTGAGAACTACTTTCTTGACTGTATTTTGAGTTAAGCAGTTGGCGCGACTTCAGTTCTAGCCTATAAAGTCAAATCTAGTGTGGTTCCCCCCTGGTAACATAGCTGCCCGAGGTCGCAAACTTAGCAAGTACAAGAAATTTGAAAATTGTATGTAATTTCACATTAGTGCTTATGGTCGATCCCGTTTCTCGGCTTGAGAGCTACTTTCTTGACTGTATTTTGAGTTAAGCAGTTGGCGCGACTTCAGTTCTAGCCTATAAAGTCAAATCTTGTGTGGTTCCTCCATGGTAACATAGCTGCCCGAGGTCGCAAAGTTAGCAAGTACAAGGAATTTGAAAATTGTATGTAATTTCACGGTAGTGCTTATGGTCGATCCCGTTTCTCGGCTTCAGAGCTTCTTTCTTGACTGTATTTTGAGTTAAGCAGTTGGCGCGACTTCAGTTCTAGCCTACAAAGTCAAATCTTGTGTGGTTCCTCCATGGTAACATAGCTGCCCGAGGTCGCAAAGTTAGCAAGTACAAGAAATTTGAAAATTGTATGTAATTTCACATTAGTGCTTATGGTCGATCCCGTTTCTCGGCTTGAGAGCTACTTTCTTGACTGTATTTTGAGTTAAGCAGTTGGCACGACTTCAGTTCTAGCCTATAAAGTCAAATCTAGTGTGGTTCCTCCATGGTAACATAGCTGCCCGAGGTCGCAAAGTTAGCAAGTACAAGAAATTTGAAAATTGTATGTAATTTCACATTAGTGCTTATGGTCGATCCCGTTTCTCGGCTTGAGAGCTTCTTTCTTGACTGTATTTTGAGTTAAGCAGTTGGCGCGACTTCAGTTCTAGCCTATAAAGTCAAATCTTGTGTGGTTCCTCCTTGGTAACATAGCTGCCCGAGGTCACAAAGTTAGCAAGTACAAGAAATTTAAAAATTGTATGTAATTTCACACTAGTGCTTATGGTCGATCCCGTTTCTCGGCTCGAGAGCTACTTTCTTGACTGTATTTTGAGTTAAGCAGTTGGCGCGACTTCAGTTCTAGCCTATAAAGTCAAATCTAGTGTGGTTCCTCCATGGTAACATAGCTGCCCGAGGTCGCAAAGTTAGCAAGTACAAGAAATTTGAAAATTGTATGTAATTTCACGGTAGTGCTTATGGTCGATCCCGTTTCTCGGCTTGAGAGCTACTTTCTTGACTGTATTTTGAGTTAAGCAGTCGGCGCGACTTCAGTTCTAGCCTATAAAGTCAAATCTTGTGTGGTTCCTCCATGGTAACATAGCTGCCCGAGGTCGCAAAGTTAGCAAGTACAAGAAATTTGAAAATTCTATGTAATTTCACGGTAGTGCTTATGGTCGATCCCGTTTCTCGGCTTCAGAGCTTCTTTCTTGACTGTATTTTGAGTTAAGCAGTTGGCGCGACTTCAGTTCTAGCCTACAAAGTCAAATCTTGTGTGGTTCCTCCATGGTAACATAGCTGCCCGAGGTCGCAAAGTTAGCAAGTACAAGAAATTTGAAAATTGTATGTAATTTCACATTAGTGCTTATGGTCGATCCCGTTTCTCGGCTTGAGAGCTACTTTCTTGACTGTATTTTGAGTTAAGCAGTTGGCACGACTTCAGTTCTAGCCTATAAAGTCAAATCTAGTGTGGTTCCTCCATGGTAGCATAGCTGCCCGAGGTCGCAAAGTTAGCAAGTACAAGAAATTTGAAAATTGTATGTAATTTCACATTAGTGCTTATGGTCGATCCCGTTTCTCGGCTTGAGAGCTTCTTTCTTGACTGTATTTTGAGTTAAGCAGTTGGCGCGACTTCAGTTCTAGCCTATAAAGTCAAATCTTGTGTGGTTCCTCCTTGGTAACATAGCTGCCCGAGGTCACAAAGTTAGCAAGTACAAGAAATTTAAAAATTGTATGTAATTTCACACTAGTGCTTATGGTCGATCCCGTTTCTCGGCTCGAGAGCTACTTTCTTGACTGTATTTTGAGTTAAGCAGTTGGCGCGACTTCAGTTCTAGCCTATAAAGTCAAATCTAGTGTGGTTCCTCCATGGTAACATAGCTGCCCGAGGTCGCAAAGTTAGCAAGTACAAGAAATTTGAAAATTGTATGTAATTTCACGGTAGTGCTTATGGTCGATCCCGTTTCTCGGCTTGAGAGCTACTTTCTTGACTGTATTTTGAGTTAAGCAGTCGGCGCGACTTCAGTTCTAGCCTATAAAGTCAAATCTTGTGTGGTTCCTCCATGGTAACATAGCTGCCCGAGGTCGCAAAGTTAGCAAGTACAAGAAATTTGAAAATTCTATGTAATTTCACGGTAGTGCTTATGGTCGATCCCGTTTCTCGGCTTGAGAGCTACTTTCTTGACTGTATTTTGAATTAAGCAGTTGGCGCGACTTCAGTTCTAGCCTATAAAGTCAAATCTTGTGTGGTTCCTCCATGGTAACAAAGCTGTCCGAGGTCGCAAAGTTAGCAAGTACAAGAAATTTGAAAATTGTATGTAATTTTATATTAGTGCTTATGGTCGATCCCGTTTCTCGGCTTGAGAGCTACTTTCTTCACTGTATTTTGAGTTAAGCAGTTGGCGCGACTTCAGTTCTAGCCTATAAAGTCAAATCTAGTGTGGTTGCTCCTTGGTAACATAGCTGCCCGAGGTCACAAAGTTAGCAAGTACAAGAAATTTGAAAATTGTATATAATTTCACACTAGTGCTTATGGTCGATCCCGTTTCTCGGCTTGAGAGCTACCTTCTTGACTGTATTTTGAGTTAAGCAGTTGGCGCGACTTCAGTTCTAGCCTATAAAGTCAAATCTTGTGTGGTTCCTCCATAGTAACATAGCTGCCCGAGGTCGCAAAGTTAGCAAGTACAAGAAATTTGAAAATTGTATGTAATTTCACACTAGTGCTTATGGTCGATCCCGTTTCTCGGCTTGAGAGCTACTTTCTTTACTGTATTTTGAGTTAAGCAGTTGGCGCGACTTCAGTTCTAGCCTATAAAGTCAAATCTTGTGTAGTTCCTCCATGGTAACATAGCTGCCCGAGGTCGCAAAGTTAGCAAGTACAAGAAATCTGAAAATTGTATGTAATTTCACATTGGTGCTTATGGTCGATCCCGTTTCTCGGCTTGAGAGCTTCTTTCTTGACTGTATTTTGAGTTAAGCAGTTGGCGCGACTTCAGTTCTAGCCTATAAAGTCAAATCTTGTGTGGTTCCTCCTTGGTAACATAGCTGCCCGAGGTCACAAAGTTAGCAAGTACAAGAAATTTGAAAATTGTATGTAATTTCACACTAGTGCTTAGGTCGATCCCGTTTCTCGGCTTGAGAGCTACTTTCTTGACTGTATTTTGAGTTAAGCAGTTGGCGCGACTTCAGTTCTAGCCTATACAGTCAAATCTTGTGTGGTTCCTCCATGGTAACATAGCTGCCCGAGGTCGCAAAGTTAGCAAGTACAAGAAATTTGAAAATTGTATGTAATTTCACGGTAGTGCTTATGGTCGATCCCGTTTCTCGGCTTGAGAGCTACTTTCTTGACTGTATTTTGAATTAAGCAGTTGGCGCGACTTCAGTTCTAGCCTATAAAGTCATATCTTGTGTAGTTCCTCCATGGTAACATAGCTGCCCGAGGTCGCAAAGTTAGCAAGTACAAGAAATTTGAAAATTGTATGTAATTTCACACTAGTGCTTATGGTCGATCCCGTTTCTCGGCTTGAGAGCTACTTTTTTGACTGTATTTTGAGTTAAGCAGTTGGCGCGACTTCAGTTCTAGATTATAAAGTCAAATCTTGTGTAGTTCCTCCATGATAACATAGCTGCCCGAGGTCGCAAAGTTAGCAAGTACAAGAAATTTGAAAATTGTATGTAATTTCACATTAGTGCTTATGGTCGATCCCGTTTCTCGGCTTGAGAGCTTCTTTCTTGACTGTATTTTGAGTTAAGCAGTTGGCGCGACTTCAGTTCTAGCCTATAAAGTCAAATCTTGTGTGGTTCCTCCTTGGTAACATAGCTGCTCGAGGTCGCAAAGTTAGCAAGTACAAGAAATTTGAAAATTGTATGTAATTTCACATTAGTGCTTATGGTCGATCCCGCTTCTCTGCTTAAGAGCTACTTTCTTGACTGTATTTTGAGTTAAGCAGTTGGCGCGACTTCAGTTCTAGCCTATAAAGTCAAATCTTGTGTAGTTCCTCCATGATAACATAGCTGCCCGAGGTCGCAAAGTTAGCAAGTACAAGAAATTTGAAAATTGTATGTAATTTCACATTAGTGCTTATGGTCGATCCCGTTTCTCGGCTTGAGAGCTTCTTTCTTGACTGTATTTTGAGTTAAGCAGTTGGCGCGACTTCAGTTCTAGCCTATAAAGTCAAATCTAGTGTGGTTCCTCCATGGTAACATAGCTGCCCGAGGTCGCAAAGTTAGCAAGTACAAGAAATTTGAAAATTGTATGTAATTTCACACTAGTGCTTATGGTCGATCCCGTTTCTCGGCTTGAGAGCTACTTTCTTGACTGTATTTTGAATTAAGCAGTTGGCGCGACTTCAGTTCTAGCCTATAAAGTCAAATCTTGTGTAGTTCCTCCATGGTAACATAGCTGCCCGAGGTCGCAAAGTTAGCAAGTACAAGAAATTTGAAAATTGTATGTAATTTCACATTAGTGCTTATGGTCGATCCCGTTTCTCGGCTTGAGAGCTACTTTCTTGACTGTATTTTGAGTTAAGCAGTTGGCGCGACTTCAGTTCTAGCCTATAAAGTCAAATCTTGTGTGGTTCCTCCATGGTAACATAGCTGCCCGAGGTCGCAAATTTAGCAAGTACAAGAAATTTGAAAATTGTATGTAATTTCAGGGTAGTGCTTATGGTCGATCCCGCTTCTCGGCTTGAGAGCTACTTTCTTGACTGTATTTTGAGTTAAGCAGTTGGCGCGACTTCAGTTCTAGCCTATAAAGTCAAATCTTGTGTGGTTCCTCCATGGTAACATAGCTGCCCGAGGTCGCAAAATTAGCAAGTACAAGAAATTTGAAAATTGTATGTAATTTCAGGGTAGTGCTTATGGTCGATCCCGCTTCTCGGCTTGAGAGCTACTTTCTTGACTGTATTTTGAGTTAAGCAGTTGGCGCGACTTCAGTTCTAGCCTATAAAGTCAAATCTTGTGTAGTTCCTCCATGGTAACATAGCTGCCCGAGGTCGCAAAGTTAGCAAGTACAAGAAATCTGAAAATTGTATGTAATTTCACATTGGTGCTTATGGTCGATCCCGTTTCTCGGCTTGAGAGCTTCTTTCTTGACTGTATTTTGAGTTAAGCAGTTGGCGCGACTTCAGTTCTAGCCTATAAAGTCAAATCTTGTGTGGTTCCTCCTTGGTAACATAGCTGCCCGAGGTCACAAAGTTAGCAAGTACAAGAAATTTGAAAATTGTATGTAATTTCACACTAGTGCTTAGGTCGATCCCGTTTCTCGGCTTGAGAGCTACTTTCTTGACTGTATTTTGAGTTAAGCAGTTGGCGCGACTTCAGTTCTAGCCTATAAAGTCAAATCTTGTGTGGTTCCTCCATGGTAACATAGCTGCCCGAGGTCGCAAAGTTAGCAAGTACAAGAAATTTGAAAATTGTATGTAATTTCACGGTAGTGCTTATGGTCGATCCCGTTTCTCGGCTTGAGAGCTACTTTCTTGACTGTATTTTGAATTAAGCAGTTGGCGCGACTTCAGTTCTAGCCTATAAAGTCATATCTTGTGTAGTTCCTCCATGGTAACATAGCTGCCCGAGGTCGCAAAGTTAGCAAGTACAAGAAATTTGAAAATTGTATGTAATTTCATATTAGTGCTTATGGTCGATCCCGTTTCTCGGCTTGAGAGCTACTTTCTTGACTGTATTTTGGATTAAGCAGTTGGCGCGACTTCAGTTCTAGCCTATAAAGTCAAATCTTGTGTGGTTCCTCCTTGGTAACATAGCTGCCCGAGGTCGCAAAGTTAGCAAGTACAAGAAATTTGAAAATTGTATGTAATTTCACATTAGTGCTTATGGTCGATCCCGCTTCTCTGCTTGAGAGCTACTTTCTTGACTGTATTTTGAGTTAAGCAGTTGGCGCGACTTCAGTTCTAGCCTATAAAGTCAAATCTTGTGTGGTTCCTCCATGGTAACATAGCTGCCCGAGGTCGCAAAGTTAGCAAGTACAAGAAATTTGAAAATTGTATGTAATTTCACGGTAGTGCTTATGGTCGATCCCGTTTCTCGGCTTGAGAGCTACTTTCTTGACTGTATTTTGAGTTAAGCAGTTGGCGCGACTTCAGTTCTAGCCTATAAAGTCAAATCTAGTGTGGTTCCTCCATGGTAACATAGCTGCCCGAGGTCGCAAAGTTAGCAAGTACAAGAAATTTGAAAATTGTATGTAATTTCAGGGTAGTGCTTATGGTCGATCCCGCTTCTCGGCTTGAGAGCTACTTTCTTGACTGTATTTTGAGTTAAGCAGTTGGCGCGACTTCAGTTCTAGCCTATAAAGTCAAATCTTGTGTAGTTCCTCCATGGTAACATAGCTGCCCGAGGTCACAAAGTTAGCAAGTACAAGAAATTTAAAAATTGTATGTAATTTCACACTAGTGCTTAGGTCGATCCCGTTTCTCGGCTTGAGAGCTACTTTCTTGACTGTATTTTGAGTTAAGCAGTTGGCGCGACTTCAGTTCTAGCCTATAAAGTCATATCTTGTGTAGTTCCTCCATGGTAACATAGCTGCCCGAGGTCGCAAAGTTAGCAAGTACAAGAAATTTGAAAATTGTATGTAATTTCACGGTAGTGCTTATGGTCGATCCCGTTTCTCGGCTTGAGAGCTACTTTCTTGACTGTATTTTGAATTAAGCAGTTGGCGCGACTTCAGTTCTAGCCTATAAAGTCATATCTTGTGTAGTTCCTCCATGGTAACATAGCTGCCCGAGGTCGCAAAGTTAGCAAGTACAAGAAATTTGAAAATTGTATGTAATTTCATATTAGTGCTTATGGTCGATCCCGTTTCTCGGCTTGAGAGCTACTTTCTTGACTGTATTTTGAATTAAGCAGTTGGCGCGACTTCAGTTCTAGCCTATAAAGTCAAATCTTGTGTAGTTCCTCCATGGTAACATAGCTGCCCGAGGTCGCAAAGTTAGCAAGTACAAGAAATTTGAAAATTGTATGTAATTTCATATTAGTGCTTATGGTCGATCCCGTTTCTCGGCTTGAGAGCTACTTTCTTGACTGTATTTTGAATTAAGCAGTTGGCGCGACTTCAGTTCTAGCCTATAAAGTCAAATCTTGTGTAGTTCCTCCATGGTAACATAGCTGCCCGAGGTCGCAAAGTTAGCAAGTACAAGAAATTTGAAAATTGTATGTAATTTCACACTAGTGCTTATGGTCGATCCCGTTTCTCGGCTTGAGAGCTACTTTTTTGACTGTATTTTGAGTTAAGCAGTTGGCGCGACTTCAGTTCTAGCCTATAAAGTCAAATCTTGTGTAGTTCCTCCATGATAACATAGCTGCCCGAGGTCGCAAAGTTAGCAAGTACAAGAAATTTGAAAATTGTATGTAATTTCACATTAGTGCTTATGGTCGATCCCGTTTCTCGGCTTGAGAGCTTCTTTCTTGACTGTATTTTGAGTTAAGCAGTTGGCGCGACTTCAGTTCTAGCCTATAAAGTCAAATCTTGTGTGGTTCCTCCTTGGTAACATAGCTGCCCGAGGTCGCAAAGTTAGCAAGTACAAGAAATTTGAAAATTGTATGTAATTTCACATTAGTGCTTATGGTCGACCCCGCTTCTCTACTTAAGAGCTACTTTCTTGACTGTATTTTGAGTTAAGCAGTTGGCGCGACTTCAGTTCTAGCCTATAAAGTCAAATCTTGTGTAGTTCCTCCATGATAACATAGCTGCCCGAGGTCGCAAAGTTAGCAAGTACAAGAAATTTGAAAATTGTATGTAATTTCACATTAGTGCTTATGGTCGATCCCGTTTCTCGGCTTGAGAGCTTCTTTCTTGACTGTATTTTGAGTTAAGCAGTTGGCGCGACTTCAGTTCTAGCCTATAAAGTCAAATCTAGTGTGGTTCCTCCATGGTAACATAGCTGCCCGAGGTCGCAAAGTTAGCAAGTACAAGAAATTTGAAAATTGTATGTAATTTCACACTAGTGCTTATGGTCGATCCCGTTTCTCGGCTTGAGAGCTACTTTCTTGACTGTATTTTGAATTAAGCAGTTGGCGCGACTTCAGTTCTAGCCTATAAAGTCAAATCTTGTGTAGTTCCTCCATGGTAACATAGCTGCCCGAGGTCGCAAAGTTAGCAAGTACAAGAAATTTGAAAATTGTATGTAATTTCACATTAGTGCTTATGGTCGATCCCGTTTCTCGGCTTGAGAGCTACTTTCTTGACTGTATTTTGAGTTAAGCAGTTGGCGCGACTTCAGTTCTAGCCTATAAAGTCAAATCTTGTGTGGTTCCTCCATGGTAACATAGCTGCCCGAGGTCGCAAATTTAGCAAGTACAAGAAATTTGAAAATTGTATGTAATTTCAGGGTAGTGCTTATGGTCGATCCCGCTTCTTCGCTTGAGAGCTACTTTCTTGACTGTATTTTGAGTTAAGCAGTTGGCGCGACTTCAGTTCTAGCCTATAAAGTCAAATCTTGTGTGGTTCCTCCATGGTAACATAGCTGCCCGAGGTCGCAAAGTTAGCAAGTACAAGAAATTTGAAAATTGTATGTAATTTCAGGGTAGTGCTTATGGTCGATCCCGCTTCTCGGCTTGAGAGCTACTTTCTTGACTGTATTTTGAGTTAAGCAGTTGGCGCGACTTCAGTTCTAGCCTATAAAGTCAAATCTTGTGTAGTTCCTCCATGGTAACATAGCTGCCCGAGGTCGCAAAGTTAGCAAGTACAAGAAATCTGAAAATTGTATGTAATTTCACATTGGTGCTTAGGGTCGATCCCGTTTCTCGGCTTGAGAGCTTCTTTCTTGACTGTATTTTGAGTTAAGCAGTTGGCGCGACTTCAGTTCTAGCCTATAAAGTCAAATCTTGTGTGGTTCCTCCTTGGTAACATAGCTGCCCGAGGTCACAAAGTTAGCAAGTACAAGAAATTTGAAAATTGTATGTAATTTCACACTAGTGCTTAGGTCGATCCCGTTTCTCGGCTTGAGAGCTACTTTCTTGACTGTATTTTGAGTTAAGCAGTTGGCGCGACTTCAGTTCTAGCCTATAAAGTCAAATCTTGTGTGGTTCCTCCATGGTAACATAGCTGCCCGAGGTCGCAAAGTTAGCAAGTACAAGAAATTTGAAAATTGTATGTAATTTCACGGTAGTGCTTATGGTCGATCCCGTTTCTCGGCTTGAGAGCTACTTTCTTGACTGTATTTTGAATTAAGCAGTTGGCGCGACTTCAGTTCTAGCCTATAAAGTCATATCTTGTGTAGTTCCTCCATGGTAACATAGCTGCCCGAGGTCGCAAAGTTAGCAAGTACAAGAAATTTGAAAATTGTATGTAATTTCATATTAGTGCTTATGGTCGATCCCGTTTCTCGGCTCGAGAGCTACTTTCTTGACTGTATTTTGAATTAAGCAGTTGGCGCGACTTCAGTTCTAGCCTATAAAGTCAAATCTTGTGTAGTTCCTCCATGGTAACATAGCTGCCCGAGGTCGCAAAGTTAGCAAGTACAAGAAATTTGAAAATTGTATGTAATTTCACACTAGTGCTTATGGTCGATCCCGTTTCTCGGCTTGAGAGCTACTTTTTGACTGTATTTTGAGTTAAGCAGTTGGCGCGACTTCAGTTCTAGCCTATAAAGTCAAATCTTGTGTAGTTCCTCCATGATAACATAGCTGCCCGAGGTCGCAAAGTTAGCAAGTACAAGAAATTTGAAAATTGTATGTAATTTCACATTAGTGCTTATGGTCGATCCCGTTTCTCGGCTTGAGAGCTTCTTTCTTGACTGTATTTTGAGTTAAGCAGTTGGCGCGACTTCAGTTCTAGCCTATAAAGTCAAATCTTGTGTGGTTCCTCCTTGGTAACATAGCTGCCCGAGGTCGCAAAGTTAGCAAGTACAAGAAATTTGAAAATTGTATGTAATTTCACATAAGTGCTTATGGTCGATCCCGCTTCTCTGCTTGAGAGCTACTTTCTTGACTGTATTTTGAGTTAAGCAGTTGGCGCGACTTCAGTTCTAGCCTATGAAGTCAAATCTTGTGTAGTTCCTCCATGATAACATAGCTGCCCGAGGTCGCAAAGTTAGCAAGTACAAGAAATTTGAAAATTGTATGTAATTTCACATTAGTGCTTATGGTCGATCCCGTTTCTCGGCTTGAGAGCTTCTTTCTTGACTGTATTTTGAGTTAAGCAGTTGGCGCGACTTCAGTTCTAGCCTATAAAGTCAAATCTAGTGTGGTTCCTCCATGGTAACATAGCTGCCCGAGGTCGCAAAGTTAGCAAGTACAAGAAATTTGAAAATTGTATGTAATTTCACACTAGTGCTTATGGTCGATCCCGTTTCTCGGCTTGAGAGCTACTTTCTTGACTGTATTTTGAGTTAAGCAGTTGGCGCGACTTCAGTTCTAGCCTATAAAGTCAAATCTAGTGTGGTTCCTCCATGGTAACATAGCTGCCCGAGGTCGCAAAGTTAGCAAGTACAAGAAATTTGAAAATTGTATGTAATTTCACACTAGTGCTTATGGTCGATCCCGTTTCTCGGCTTGAGAGCTACTTTCTTGACTGTATTTTGAGTTAAGCAGTTGGCGCGACTTCAGTTCTAGCCTATAAAGTCAAATCTTGTGTGGTTCCTCCATGGTAACATAGCTGCCCGAGGTCGCAAATTTAGCAAGTACAAGAAATTTGAAAATTGTATGTAATTTCACGGTAGTGCTTATGGTCGATCCCGTTTCTCGGCTTGAGAGCTACTTTCTTGACTGTATTTTGAATTAAGCAGTTGGCGCGACTTCAGTTCTAGCCTATAAAGTCAAATCTTGTGTAGTTCCTCCATGGTAACATAGCTGCCCGAGGTCGCAAAGTTAGCAAGTACAAGAAATTTGAAAATTGTATGTAATTTCACATTAGTGCTTATGGTCGATCCCGTTTCTCGGCTTGAGAGCTACTTTCTTGACTGTGTTTTGAGTTAAGCAGTTGGCGCGACTTCAGTTCTAGCCTATAAAGTCAAATCGTGTGTGGTTCCTCCATGGTAACATAGCTGCCCGAGGTCGCAAATTTAGCAAGTACAAGAAATTTGAAAATTGTATGTAATTTCAGGGTAGTGCTTATGGTCGATCCCGCTTCTCGGCTTGAGAGCTACTTTCTTGACTGTATTTTGAGTTAAGCAGTTGGCGCGACTTCAGTTCTAGCCTATAAAGTCAAATCTTGTGTGGTTCCTCCATGGTAACATAGCTGCCCGAGGTCGCAAAATTAGCAAGTACAAGAAATTTGAAAATTCTATGTAATTTCACGGTAGTGCTCATGGTCGATCCCGTTTCTCGGCTTGAGAGCTACTTTTTTGACTGTATTTTGAGTTAAGCAGTTGGCGCGACTTCAGTTCTAGCCTATAAAGTCAAATCTTGTGTAGTTCCTCCATGGTAACATAGCTGCCCGAGGTCGCAAAGTTAGCAAGTACAAGAAATTTGAAAATTGTATGTAATTTCACACTAGTGCTTATGGTCGATCCCGTTTCTCGGCTTGAGAGCTACTTTTTTGACTGTATTTTGAATTAAGCAGTTGGCGCGACTTCAGTTCTAGCCTATAAAGTCAAATCTTGTGTGGTTCCTCCATGGTAACATAGCTGCCCGAGGTCGCAAAGTTAGCAAGTACACGAAATTTGAAAATTGTATGTAATTTCACATTAGTGCTTATGGTCGATCCCGTTTCTCGGCTTGAGAGCTACTTTCTTGACTGTATTTTGAGTTAAGCAGTTGGCGCGACTTCAGTTCTAGCCTATAAAGTCAAATCTTGTGTGGTTCCTCCATGGTAACATAGCTGCCCGAGGTCGCAAGGTTAGCAAGTACAAGAAATTTGAAAATTGTATGTAATTTCATATTAGTGCTTATGGTCGATCCCGTTTCTCGGCTTGAGAGCTACTTTCTTGACTGTATTTTGAATTAAGCAGTTGGCGCGACTTCAGTTCTAGCCTATAAAGTCAAATCTTGTGTAGTTCCTCCATGGTAACATAGCTGCCCGAGGTCGCAAACTTAGCAAGTACAAGAAATTTGAAAATTGTATGTAATTTCACATTAGTGCTTATGGTCGATCCCGTTTCTCGGCTTGAGAGCTTCTTTCTTGACTGTATTTTGAGTTAAGCAGTTGGCGCGACTTCAGTTCTAGCCTATAAAGTCAAATCTTGTGTAGTTCCTCCATGGTAACATAGCTGCCCGAGGTCGCAAAGTTAGCAAGTACAAGAAATTTGAAAATTGTATGTAATTTCACACTAGTGCTTATGGTCGATCCCGTTTCTCGGCTTGAGAGCTACTTTCTTTACTGTATTTTCGGTTAAGCAGTTGGCGCGACTTCAGTTCTAGCCTATAAAGTCAAATCTTGTGTGGTTCCTCCATGGTAACATAGCTGCCCGAGGTCGCAAAGTTAGCAAGTACAAGAAATTTGAAAATTGTACGTAATTTCAGGGTAGTGCTTATGGTCGATCCCGCTTCTCGGCTTGAGAGCTACTTTCTTGACTGTATTTTGAGTTAAGCAGTTGGCGCGACTTCAGTTCTAGCCTATAAAGTCAAATCTTGTGTAGTTCCTCCATGGTAACATAGCTGCCCGAGGTCGCAAAGTTAGCAAGTACAAGAAATTTGAAAATTGTATGTAATTTCATATTAGTGCTTATGGTCGATCCCGTTTCTCGGATTGAGAGCTACTTACTTGACTGTATTTTGAATTAAGCAGTTGGCGCGACTTCAGTTCTAGCCTATAAAGTCAAATCTTGTGTAGTTCCTCCATGGTAACATAGCTGCCCGAGGTCGCAAAGTTAGCAAGTACAAGAAATTTGAAAATTGTATGTAATTTCACATTAGTGCTTATGGTCGATCCCGTTTCTCGGCTTGAGAGCTTCTTTCTTGACTGTATTTTGAGTTAAACAGTTGGCGCGACTTCAGTTCTAGCCTATAAAGTCAAATCTTGTGTGGTTCCTCCATGGTAACATAGCTGCCCGAGGTCGCAAGGTTAGCAAGTACAAGAAATTTGAAAATTGTATGTAATTTCATATTAGTGCTTATGGTCGATCCCGTTTCTCGGCTTGAGAGCTACTTTCTTGACTGTATTTTGAATTAAGCAGTTGGCGCGACTTCAGTTCTAGCCTATAAAGTCAAATCTTGTGTAGTTCCTCCATGGTAACATAGCTGCCCGAGGTCGCAAAGTTAGCAAGTACAAGAAATTTGAAAATTGTATGTAATTTCACATTAGTGCTTATGGTCGATCCCGTTTCTCGGCTTGAGAGCTTCTTTCTTGACTGTATTTTGAGTTAAGCAGTTGGCGCGACTTCAGTTCTAGCCTATAAAGTCAAATCTTGTGTAGTTCCTCCATGGTAACATAGCTGCCCGAGGTCGCAAAGTTAGCAAGTACAAGAAATTTGAAAATTGTACGTAATTTCAGGGTAGTGCTTATGGTCGATCCCGCTTCTCGGCTTGAGAGCTACTTTCTTGACTGTATTTTGAGTTAAGCAGTTGGCGCGACTTCAGTTCTAGCCTATAAAGTCAAATCTTGTGTAGTTCCTCCATGGTAACATAGCTGCCCGAGGTCGCAAAGTTAGCAAGTACAAGAAATTTGAAAATTGTATGTAATTTCACATTAGTGCTTATGGTCGATCCCGTTTCTCGGCTTGAGAGCTTCTTTCTTGACTGTATTTTGAGTTAAACAGTTGGCGCGACTTCAGTTCTAGCCTATAAAGTCAAATCTTGTGTAGTTCCTCCATGGTAACATAGCTGCCCGAGGTCGCAAAGTTAGCAAGTACAAGAAATTTGAAAATTGTATGTAATTTCATATTAGTGCTCATGGTCGATCCCGTTTCTCGGCTTGAGAGCTACTTTTTTGACTGTATTTTGAGTTAAGCAGTTGGCGCGACTTCAGTTCTAGCCTATAAAGTCAAATCTTGTGTAGTTCCTCCATGGTAACATAGCTGCCCGAGGTCGCAAAGTTAGCAAGTACAAGAAATTTGAAAATTGTATGTAATTTCACACTAGTGCTTATGGTCGATCCCGTTTCTCGGCTTGAGAGCTACTTTTTTGACTGTATTTTGAATTAAGCAGTTGGCGCGACTTCAGTTCTAGCCTATAAAGTCAAATCTAGTGTGGTTCCTCCATGGTAACATAGCTGCCCGAGGTCGCAAAGTTAGCAAGTACAAGAAATTTGAAAATTGTATGTAATTTCACACTAGTGCTTATGGTCGATCCCGTTTCTCGGCTTGAGAGCTACTTTCTTGACTGTATTTTGAGTTAAGCAGTTGGCGCGACTTCAGTTCTAGCCTATAAAGTCAAATCTTGTGTGGTTCCTCCATGGTAACATAGCTGCCCGAGGTCGCAAATTTAGCAAGTACAAGAAATTTGAAAATTGTATGTAATTTCACGGTAGTGCTTATGGTCGATCCCGTTTCTCGGCTTGAGAGCTACTTTCTTGACTGTATTTTGAATTAAGCAGTTGGCGCGACTTCAGTTCTAGCCTATAAAGTCAAATCTTGTGTAGTTCCTCCATGGTAACATAGCTGCCCGAGGTCGCAAACTTAGCAAGTACAAGAAATTTGAAAATTGTATGTAATTTCACATTAGTGCTTATGGTCGATCCCGTTTCTCGGCTTGAGAGCTTCTTTCTTGACTGTATTTTGAGTTAAGCAGTTGGCGCGACTTCAGTTCTAGCCTATAAAGTCAAATCTTGTGTAGTTCCTCCATGGTAACATAGCTGCCCGAGGTCGCAAAGTTAGCAAGTACAAGAAATTTGAAAATTGTATGTAATTTCACACTAGTGCTTATGGTCGATCCCGTTTCTCGGCTTGAGAGCTACTTTCTTTACTGTATTTTCGGTTAAGCAGTTGGCGCGACTTCAGTTCTAGCCTATAAAGTCAAATCTTGTGTGGTTCCTCCATGGTAACATAGCTGCCCGAGGTCGCAAAGTTAGCAAGTACAAGAAATTTGAAAATTGTACGTAATTTCAGGGTAGTGCTTATGGTCGATCCCGCTTCTCGGCTTGAGAGCTACTTTCTTGACTGTATTTTGAGTTAAGCAGTTGGCGCGACTTCAGTTCTAGCCTATAAAGTCAAATCTTGTGTAGTTCCTCCATGGTAACATAGCTGCCCGAGGTCGCAAAGTTAGCAAGTACAAGAAATTTGAAAATTGTATGTAATTTCATATTAGTGCTTATGGTCGATCCCGTTTCTCGGATTGAGAGCTACTTACTTGACTGTATTTTGAATTAAGCAGTTGGCGCGACTTCAGTTCTAGCCTATAAAGTCAAATCTTGTGTAGTTCCTCCATGGTAACATAGCTGCCCGAGGTCGCAAAGTTAGCAAGTACAAGAAATTTGAAAATTGTATGTAATTTCAGGGTAGTGCTTATGGTCGATCCCGCTTCTCGGCTTGAGAGCTACTTTCTTGACTGTATTTTGAGTTAAGCAGTTGGCGCGACTTCAGTTCTAGCCTATAAAGTCAAATCTTGTGTGGTTCCTCCATGGTAACATAGCTGCCCGAGGTCGCAAAGTTAGCAAGTACAAGAAATTTGAAAATTGTACGTAATTTCAGGGTAGTGCTTATGGTCGATCCCGCTTCTCGGCTTGAGAGCTACTTTCTTGACTGTATTTTGAGTTAAGCAGTTGGCGCGACTTCAGTTCTAGCCTATAAAGTCAAATCTTGTGTAGTTCCTCCATGGTAACATAGCTGCCCGAGGTCACAAAGTTAGCAAGTACAAGAAATTTGAAAATTGTATGTAATTTCACACTAGTGCTTAGGTCGATCCCGTTTCTCGGCTTGAGAGCTACTTTCTTGACTTTTGAGTTAAGCAGTTGGCGCGACTTCAGTTCTAGCCTATAAAGTCAAATCTTGTATGGTTCCTCCATGGTAACATAGCTGCCCGAGGTCGCAAAGTTAGCAAGTACAAGAAATTTGAAAATTGTATGTAATTTCACGGTAGTGCTTATGGTCGATCCCGTTTCTCGGCTTGAGAGCTACTTTCTTGACTGTATTTTGAATTAAGCAGTTGGCGCGACTTCAGTTCTAGCCTATAAAGTCATATCTTGTGTAGTTCCTCCATGGTAACATAGCTGCCCGAGGTCGCAAAGTTAGCAAGTACAAGAAATTTGAAAATTGTATGTAATTTCATATTAGTGCTTATGGTCGATCCCGTTTCTCGGATTGAGAGCTACTTACTTGACTGTATTTTGAATTAAGCGGTTGGCGCGACTTCAGTTCTAGCCTATAAAGTCAAATCTTGTGTAGTTCCTCCATGGTAACATAGCTGCCCGAGGTCGCAAAGTTAGCAAGTACAAGAAATTTGAAAATTGTATGTAATTTCACACTAGTGCTTATGGTCGATCCCGTTTCTCGGCTTGAGAGCTACTTTTTTGACTGTATTTTGAGTTAAGCAGTTGGCGCGACTTCAGTTCTAGCCTATAAAGTCAAATCTAGTTTGGTTCCTCCATGGTAACATAGCTGCCCGAGGTCGCAAAGTTAGCAAGTACAAGAAATTTGAAAATTGTATGTAATTTCATATTAGTGCTTATGGTCGATCCCGTTTCTCGGCTTGAGAGCTACTTTTTTGACTATATTTTGAGTTAAGCAGTTGGCGCGACTTCAGTTCTAGCCTCAAAAGTCAAATCTTGTGTAGTTCCTCCATGGTAACATAGCTGCCCGAGGTCGCAAAGTTAGCAAGTACAAGAAATTTGAAAATTGTATGTAATTTCATATTAGTGCTTATGGTCGATCCCGTTTCTCGGCTTGAGAGCAACTTTCTTGACTGTATTTTGAGTTAAGCAGTTGGCGCGACTTCAGTTCTAGCCTATAAAGTCAAATCTTGTGTGGTTCCTCCATGGTAACATAGCTGCCCGAGGTCGCAAAATTAGCAAGTACAAGAAATTTGAAAATTCTATGTAATTTCACACTAGTGCTTATGGTCGATCCCGTTTCTCGGCTTGAGAGCTACTTTTTAGACTGTATTTTGAGTTAAGCAGTTGGCGCGACTTCAGTTCTAGCCTATAAAGTTAAATCTTGTGTAGTTCCTCCATGGTAACATAGCTGCCCGAGGTCGCAAAGTTAGCAAGTACAAGAAATTTGAAAATTCTATGTAATTTCACGGTAGTGCTCATGGTCGATCCCGTTTCTCGGCTTGAGAGCTACTTTCTTGACTGTATTTTGAATTAAGCAGTTGGCGCGACTTCAGTTCTAGCCTATAAAGTCAAATCTTGTGTAGTTCCTCCATGGTAACATAGATGCCCGAGGTCGCAAATTTAGCAAGTACAAGAAATTTGAAAATTGTATGTAATTTCATATTAGTGCTTATGGTCGATCCCGTTTCTCGGCTTGAGAGCTACTTTTTTGACTGTATTTTGAGTTAAGCAGTTGGCGCGACTTCAGTTCTAGCCTATAAAGTCAAATCTTGTGTAGTTCCTCCATGGCAACATAGCTGCCCGAGGTCGCAAAGTTAGCAAGTACAAGAAATTTGAAAATTGTACGTAATTTCACATTAGTGCTTATGGTCGATCCCGTTTCTCGGCTTGAGAGCTTCTTTCTTGACTGTATTTTGAGTTAAGCAGTTGGCGCGACTTCAGTTCTAGCCTATAAAGTCAAATCTTGTGTAGTTCCTCCATGGTAACATAGCTGCCCGAGGTCGCAAAGTTAGCAAGTACAAGAAATTTGAAAATTGTATGTAATTTCACGGTAGTGCTTATGGTCGATCCCGTTTCTCGGCTGGAGAGCTACTTTCTTGACTCTATTTTGAGTTAAGCAGTTGGCGCGAATTCAGTTCTAGCCTATAAAGTCAAATCTAGTGTGGTTCCTCCATGGTAACATAGCTGCCCGAGGTCGCAAAGTTAGCAAGTACAAGAAATTTGAAAATTGTATGTAATTTCACATTAGTGCTTATGGTCGATCCCGTTTCTCGGCTTGAGAGCTACTTTCTTGACTGTATTTTGAGTTAAGCAGTTGGCGCGACTTCAGTTCTAGCCTATAAAGTCAAATCTAGTGTGGTTCCTCCATGGTAACATAGCTGCCCGAGGTCGCAAAGTTAGCAAGTACAAGAAATTTGAAAATTGTATGTAATTTCACACTAGTGCTTATGGTCGATCCCGTTTCTCGGCTTGAGAGCTACTTTTTTGACTGTATTTTGAGTCAAGCAGTTGGCGCGACTTCAGTTCTAGCCTATAAAGCCAAATTTTGTGTGGTTGCTCCATGGTAACATAGCTGCCCGAGGTCGCAAAATTAGCAAGTACAAGAAATTTGAAAATTGTATGTAATTTCATATTAGTGCTTATGGTCGATCCCGTTTCTCGGCTTGAGAGCTACTTTCTTGACTGTATTTTGAGTTAAGCAGTTGGCGCGACTTCAGTTCTAGCCTATAAAGTCAAATCTTGTGTGGTTCCTCCATGGTAACATAGCTACCCGAGGTCGCAAAGTTAGCAAATACAAGAAATTTGAAAATTGTATGTAATTTCGGTAGTGCTTATGGTCGATCCCGTTTCTCGGCTTGAGAGCTACTTTCTTGACTGTATTTTGAGTTAAGCAGTTGGCGCGACTTCAGTTCTAGCCTATAAAGTCAAATCTTGTGTGGTTCCTCCTTGGTAACATAGCTGCCCGAGGTCAGAAAGTTAGCAAGTGCAAGAAATTTGAAAATTGTATGTAATTGCATATTAGTGCTTATGGTCGATCCCGTTTCTCGGCTTGAGAGCTACTTTCTTGACTGTATTTTGAGTTAAGCAGTTGGCGCGACTTCAGTTCTAGCCTATAAAGTCAAATCTAGTGTGGTTCCTCCACGGTAACATAGCTGCCCGAGGTCGCAAAGTTAGCAAGTACAAGAAATTTGAAAATTGTATGTAATTTCACATTAGTGCTTGTGGTCGATCCCGCTTCTCGGCTTGAGAGCTACTTTCTTGACTGTATTTTGAGTTAAGCAGTTGGCGCGACTTCAGTTC
The DNA here is from genome assembly GCA_958301585.1 of Merodon equestris. Classification (NCBI taxonomy): domain Eukaryota; kingdom Metazoa; phylum Arthropoda; class Insecta; order Diptera; family Syrphidae; genus Merodon; species Merodon equestris. The sequence continues at coordinate 24,609,748 of OY284417.1, read as the reverse complement.
TAGCCAATAAAGTCAAATCTTGTGTAGTTCCTCCATGGTAACATAGCTGCCCGAGGTCGCAAAGTTAGCAAGTACAAGAAATTTGAAAATTGTATGTAATTTCACATTAGTGCTTATGGTCGATCCCGTTTCTCGGCTTGAGAGCTTCTTTCTTGACTGTATTTTGAGTTAAGCAGTTGGCGCGACTTCAGTTCTAGCCTATAAAGTCAAATCTTGTGTAATTCCTCCATGGTAACATAGCTGCCCGAGGTCGCAAAGTTAGCAAGTACAAGAAATTTGAAAATTGTATGTAATTTCATATTAGTGCTTATGGTCGATCCCGTTTCTCGGCTTGAGAGCTACTTTCTTGACTGTATTTTGAGTTAAGCAGTTGGCGCGACTTCAGTTCTAGCCTATAAAGTCAAATCTTGTGTGGTTCCTCCATGGTAACATAGCTGCCCGAGGTCGCAAAGTTAGCAAGTACAAGAAATTTGAAAATTGTATGTAATTTCACGGTAGTGCTTATGGTCGATCCCGTTTCTCGGCTTGAGAGCTACTTTCTTGACTGTATTTTGAGTTAAGCAGTTGGCGCGACTTAAGTTCTAGCCTATAAAGTCAAATCTAGTGTGGTTCCTCCATGGTAACATAGCTGCCCGAGGTCGCAAAGTTAGCAAGTACAAGAAATTTGAAAATTGTATGTAATTTCACATTAGTGCTTATGGTCGATCCCGTTTCTCGGCTTGAGAGCTACTTTTTTGACTGTATTTTGAGTTAAGCAGTTGGTGCGACTTTAGTTCTAGCCTATAAAGTCAAATCTTGTGTGGTTCCTCCATGGTAACATAGCTGCCCGAGGTCGCAAAATTAGCAAGTACAAGAAATTTGAAAATTGTATGTAATTTCATATTAGTGCTTATGGTCGATCCCGTTTCTCGGCTTGAGAGCTACTTTCTTGACTGTATTTTGAGTTAAGCAGTTGGCGCGACTTCAGTTCTAGCCTATAAAGTCAAATCTAGTGTGGTTCCTCCTTGGTAACATAGCTGCCCGAGGTCGCAAAGTTAGCAAGTACAAGAAATTTGAAAATTGTATGTAATTTCACATTGGTGCTTATGGTCGATCCTGTTTCTCGGCTTGAGAGCTACTTTCTTGACTATATTTTGAGTTAAGCAGTTGGCGCAACTTCAGTTCTAGCCTATAAAGTCAAATCTTGTGTGGTTCCTCCATGGTAACATAGCTGCCCGAGGTCGCAAAGTTAGCAAGTACAAGAAATTTGAAAATTGTATGTAATTTCATATTAGTGCTTATGGTCGATCCCGTTTCTCGGCTTGAGAGCTTCTTTCTTGACTGTATTTTGAGTTAAGCAGTTGGCGCGACTTCAGTTCTAGCCTATAAAGTCAAATCTAGTGTGGTTCCTCCTTGGTAACATAGCTGCCCGAGGTCGCAAAGTTAGCAAGTACAAGAAATTTGAAAATTGTATGTAATTTCACATTAGTGCTTATGGTCGATCCCGTTTCTCGGCTTGAGAGCTACTTTCTTGACTGTATTTTGAGTTAAGCAGTTGGCGCGACTTCAGCTCTAGCCTATAAAGTCAAATCTTGTGTAGTTCCTCCATGATAACATAGCTGCCCGAGGTCGCAAAGTTAGCAAGTACAAGAAATTTGAAAATTGTATGTAATTTCACATTAGTGCTTATGGTCGATCCCGTTTCTCGGCTTGAGAGCTTCTTTCTTGACTGTATTTTGAGTTAAGCAGTTGGCGCGACTTCAGTTCTAGCCTATAAAGTCAAATCTTGTGTGGTTCCTCCATGGTAACATAGCTGCCAGAGGTCGCAAAGTTAGCAAATACAAGAAATTTGAAAATTGTATGTAATTTCGGTAGTGCTTATGGCCGATCCCGTTTCTCGGCTTGAGAGCTACTTTCTTGACTGTATTTTGAGTTAAGCAGTTGGCGCGACTTCAGCTCTAGCCTATAAAGTCAAATCTTGTGTAGTTCCTCCTTGATAACATAGCTGCCCGAGGTCGCGAAGTTAGCAAGTACAAGAAATTTGAAAATTGTATGTAATTTCACATTAGTGCTTATGGTCGATCCCGTTTCTCGGCTTGAGAGCTTCTTTCTTGACTGTATTTTGAGTTAAGCAGTTGGCGCGACTTCAGTTCTAGCCTATAAAGTCAAATCTAGTGTGGTTCCTCCTTGGTAACATAGCTGCCCGAGGTCGCAAAGTTAGCAAGTACAAGAAATTTGAAAATTGTATGTAATTTCACATTAGTGCTTATGGTCGATCCCGTTTCTCGGCTTGAGAGCTACTTTCTTGACTGTATTTTGAGTTAAGCAGTTGGCGCGACTTCAGCTCTAGCCTATAAAGTCAAATCTTGTGTAGTTCCTCCATGATAACATAGCTGCCCGAGGTCGCAAAGTTAGCAAGTACAAGAAATTTGAAAATTGTATGTAATTTCACATTAGTGCTTATGGTCGATCCCGTTTCTCGGCTTGAGAGCTTCTTTCTTGACTGTATTTTGAGTTAAGCAGTTGGCGCGACTTCAGTTCTAGCCTATAAAGTCAAATCTTGTGTGGTTCCTCCATGGTAACATAGCTGCCAGAGGTCGCAAAGTTAGCAAATACAAGAAATTTGAAAATTGTATGTAATTTCGGTAGTGCTTATGGTCGATCCCGTTTCTCGGCTTGAGAGCTACTTTCTTGACTGTATTTTGAGTTAAGCAGTTGACGCGACTTCAGTTCTAGCCTATAAAGTCAAATCTTGTGTGGTTCCTCCTTGGTAACATAGCTGCCCGAGTCACAAAGTTAGCAAGTACAAGAAATTTGAAAATTGTATGTAATTTCACATTAGTGCTTATGGTCGATCCCGCTTCTCGGCTTGAGAGCTACTTTCTTGACTGTATTTTGAGTTAAGCAGTTGGCGCGACTTCAGTGCTAGCCTATAAAGTCAAATCTTGTGTAGTTCCTCCATGGTAACATAGCTGCCCGAGGTCGCAAAGTTAGCAAGTACAAGAAATTTGAAAATTGTATGTAATTTCACATTAGTGCTTATGGTCGATCCCGTTTCTCGGCTTGAGAGCTTCTTTCTTGACTGTATTTTGAGTTAAGCAGTTGGCGCGACTTCAGTTCTAGCCTATCAAGTCAAATCTTGTGTAGTTCCTCCATGGTAACATAGCTGCCCGAGGTCGCAAAGTTAGCAAGTACAAGAAATTTGAAAATTGTATGTAATTTCACATTAGTGCTTATGGTCGATCCCGTTTCTCGGCTTGAGAGCTTCTTTCTTGACTGTATTTTGAGTTAAGCAGTTGGCGCGACTTCAGTTCTAGCCTATAAAGTCAAATCTTGTGTGGTTCCTCCATGGTAACATAGCTGCCCGAGGTCGCAAAGTTAGCAAGTACAAGAAATTTGAAAATTGTATGTAATTTCATATTAGTGCTTATGGTCGATCCCGTTTCTCGGCTTGAGAGCTACTTTCTTGACTGTATTTTGAGTTAAGCAGTTGGCGCGACTTCAGTTCTAGCCTATAAAGTCAAATCTTGTGTGGTTCCTCCATGGTAACATAGTTGCCCGAGGTCGCAAAGTTAGCAAGTACAAGAAATTTGAAAATTGTATGTAATTTCACGGTAGTGCTTATGGTCGATCCCGTTTCTCGGCTTGAGAGCTACTTTCTTGACTGTATTTTGAGTTAAGCAGTTGGCGCGACTTCAGTTCTAGCCTATAAAGTCAAATCTAGTGTGGTTCCTCCATGGTAACATAGCTGCCCGAGGTCGCAAAGTTAGCAAGTACAAGAAATTTGAAAATTGTATGTAATTTCACATTAGTGCTTATGGTCGATCCCGTTTCTCGGCTTGAGAGCTACTTTTTTGACTGTATTTTGAGTTAAGCAGTTGGCGCTACTTCAGTTCTAGCCTATAAAGTCAAATCTGGTGTGGTTCCTCCATGGTAACATAGCTGCCCGAGGTCGCAAAATTAGCAAGTACAAGAAATTTGAAAATTGTATGTAATTTCGTATTAGTGCTTATGGTCGATCCCGTTTCTCGGCTTGAGAGCTACTTTCTTGACTGTATTTTGAGTTAAGCAGTTGGCGCGACTTCAGTTCTAGCCTATAAAGTCAAATCTATTGTGGTTCCTCCTTGGTAACTGATGCATTACTACCCTGTAATTCATCTAGTACTTACTTTTAAGCTTTGCTAATAATTAGTTCTAAGATTCTAGTACACACACTGAACTGTCATTTAAGTTAAGTTGAATAAGCAATAAACTCTGTCACTGTTTTTTGGAGAATCGGGCTGCGTATCGCTTCAGTAACATAGCTGCCCGAGGTCGCAAAGTTAGCAAGTACAAGAAATTTGAAAATTGTATGTAATTTCATATTAGTGCTTATGGTCGATCCCGTTTCTCGGCTTGAGAGCTACTTTCTTGACTGTATTTTGAGTTAAGCAGTTGGCGCGACTTCAGTTCTAGCCTATAAAGTCAAATCTTGTGTGGTTCCTCCATGGTAACATAGTTGCCCGAGGTCGCAAAGTTAGCAAGTACAAGAAATTTGAAAATTGTACGTAATTTCAGGGTAGTGCTTATGGTCGATCCCGCTTCTCGGCTTGAGAGCTACTTTCTTGACTGTATTTTGAGTTAAGCAGTTGGCGCGACTTCAGTTCTAGCCTATAAAGTCAAATCTTGTGTAGTTCCTCCATGGTAACATAGCTGCCCGAGGTCGCAAAGTTAGCAAGTACAAGAAATTTGAAAATTGTATGTAATTTCATATTAGTGCTTATGGTCGATCCCGTTTCTCGGCTTGAGAGCTACTTTCTTGACTGTATTTTGAGTTAAGCAGTTGGCGCGACTTCAGTTCTAGCCTGTAAAGTCAAATCTAGTGTGGTTCCTCCATGGTAACATAGCTGCCCGAGGTCGCAAAGTTAGCAAGTACAAGAAATTTGAAAATTGTATGTAATTTCACATTAGTGCTTATGGTCGATCCCGTTTCTCGGCTTGAGAGCTTCTTTCTTGACTGTATTTTGAGTTAAGCAGTTGGCGCGACTTCAGTTCTAGCCTATAAAGTCAAATGTTGTGTGGTTCCTCCTTGGTAACATAGCTGCCCGAGGTCACAAAGTTAGCAAGTACAAGAAATTTGAAAATTGTATGTAATTTCACACTAGTGCTTATGGTCGATCCCGTTTCTCGGCTTGAGAGCTACTTTCTTGACTGTATTTTGAGTTAAGCAGTTGGCGCGACTTCAGTTCTAGCCTAAAAAGTCAAATCTAGTGTGGTTCCTCCATGGTAACATAGCTGCCCGAGGTCGCAAAGTTAGCAAGTACAAGAAATTTTAAAATTGTATGTAATTTCGGTAGTGCTTATGGTCGATCCCGTTTCTCGGCTTGAGAGCTACTTTCTTGACTGTATTTTGAGTTAAGCAGTTGGCGCGACTTCAGTTCTAGCCTATAAAGTCAAACATAGTGTGGTTCCTCCATGGTAACATAGCTGCCCGAGGTCGCAAAGTTAGCAAGTACAAGAAATTTGAAAATTGTATGTAATTTCACATTAGTGCTTATGGTCGATCCCGTTTCTCGGCTTGAGAGCTACTTTTTTGACTGTATTTTGAACTAAGCAGTTGGCGCGACTTCAGTTCTAGCCTATAAAGTCAAATCTTGTGTAGTTACTCCATGGTAACATAGCTGCCCGAGGTCGCAAAGTTAGCAAGTACAAGAAATTTGAAAATTGTATGTAATTTCACACTAGTGCTTATGGTCGATCCCGTTTCTCGGCTTGAGAGCTACTTTCTTGACTGTATTTTCAGTTAAGCAGTTGGCGCGACTTCAGTTCTAGCCTATAAAGTCAAATCTAGTGTGGTTCCTCCTTGGTAACTGAGCTGCCCGAGGTCGCAAATTTAGCAAGTACAAGAAATTTGAAAATTGTATGTAATTTCATATTAGTGCTTATGGTCGATCCCGTTTCTCGGCTTAAGAGCTACTTTCTTGACTGTATTTTGAATTAAGCAGTTGGCGCGACTTCAGTTCTAGCCTATAAAGTCAAATCTTGTGTAGTTCCTCCATGGTAACATAGCTGCCCGAGGTCGCAAAGTTAGCAAGTACAAGAAATTTGAAAATTGTATGTAATTTCACACTAGTTCTTATGGTCGATCCCGTTTCTCGGCTTGAGAGCTACTTTTTTGACTGTATTTTGAGTTAAGCAGTTGGCGCGACTTCAGTTCTAGCCTTTAAAGTCAAATCTTGTGTAGTTCCTCCATGGTAACATAGCTGCCCGAGGTCGCAAAGTTAGCAAGTACAAGAAATTTGAAAATTGTATGTAATTTCACACTAGTGCTTATGGTCGATCCCGTTTCTCGGCTTGAGAGCTACTTTCTTGACTGTATTTTCAGTTAAGCAGTTGGCGCGACTTCAGTTCTAGCCTATAAAGTCAAATCTTGTGTGGTTCCTCCTTGGTAACATAGCTGCCCGAGGTCACAAAGTTAGCAAGTACAAGAAATTTGAAAATTGTATGTAATTTCACACTAGTGCTTAGGTCGATCCCGTTTCTCGGCTTGAGAGCTACTTTCTTGACTGTATTCTGAACTAAGCAGTTGGCGCGACTTCAGTTCTAGCCTATAAAGTCAAATCTTGTGTAGTTCCTCCATGGTAACATAGCTGCCCGAGGTCGCAAAGTTAGCAAGTACAAGAAATTTGAAAATTGTATGTAATTTCATATTAGTGCTTATGGTCGATCCCGTTTCTCGGCTTGAGAGCTACTTTCTTGACTGTATTTTGAGTTAAGCAGTTGGCGCGACTTCAGTTCTAGCCTATAAAGTCAAATCTAGTGTGGTTCCTCCATGGTAACATAGCTGCCCGAGGTCAGAAAGTTAGCAAGTACAAGAAATTTGAAAATTGTATGTAATTTCACATTAGTGCTTATGGTCGATCCCGTTTCTCGGCTTGAGAGCTTCTTTCTTGACTGTATTTTGAGTTAAGCAGTTGGCGCGACTTCAGTTCTAGCCTATAAAGTCAAATGTTGTGTGGTTCCTCCATGGTAACATAGCTGCCCGAGGTCACAAAGTTAGCAAGTACAAGAAATTTGAAAATTGTATGTAATTTCACACTAGTGCTTATGGTCGATCCCGTTTCTCGGCTTGAGAGCTACTTTCTTGACTGTATTTTGAGTTAAGCAGTTGGCGCGACTTCAGTTCTAGCCTATAAAGTCAAATCTAGTGTGGTTCCTCCATGGTAACATAGCTGCCCGAGGTCGCAAAGTTAGCAAGTACAAGAAATTTTAAAATTGTATGTAATTTCGGTAGTGCTTATGGTCGATCCCGTTTCTCGGCTTGAGAGCTACTTTCTTGACTGTATTTTGAGTTAAGCAGTTGGCGCGACTTCAGTTCTAGCCTATAAAGTCAAACATAGTGTGGTTCCTCCATGGTAACATAGCTGCCCGAGGTCGCAAAGTTAGCAAGTACAAGAAATTTGAAAATTGTATGTAATTTCACATTAGTGCTTATGGTCGATCCCGTTTCTCGGCTTGAGAGCTACTTTTTTGACTGTATTTTGAGTTAGGCAGTTGGCGCGACTTCAGTTCTAGCCTATAAAGTCAAACATAGTGTGGTTCCTCCATGGTAACATAGCTGCCCGAGGTCGCAAAGTTAGCAAGTACAAGAAATTTGAAAATTGTATGTACATAATTTCACACTAGTGCTTATGGTCGATCCCGTTTCTCGGCTTGAGAGCTACTTTCTTGACTGTATTTTCAGTTAAGCAGTTGGCGCGACTTCAGTTCTAGCCTATAAAGTCAAATCTAGTGTGGTTCCTCCATGGTAACATAGCTGCCCGAGGTCGCAAAGTTAGCAAGTACAAGAAATTTTAAAATTGTATGTAATTTCGGTAGTGCTTATGGTCGATCCCGTTTCTCGGCTTGAGAGCTACTTTTTTGACTGTATTTTGAGTTAAGCAGTTGGCGCGACTTCAGTTCTAGCCTATAAAGTCAAATCTTGTGTAGTTCCTCCATGGTAACAAAGCTGCCCGAGGTCGCAAAGTTAGCAAGTACAAGAAATTTGAAAATTGTATGTAATTTCACGGTAGTGCTCATGGTCGATCCCGATTCTCGGCTTGAGAGCTACTTTCTTGACTGTATTTTGAATTAAGCAGTTGGCGCGACTTCACTTCTAGCCTATTAAGTCAAATCTTGTGTAGTTCCTCCATGGTAACATAGATGCCCGAGGTCGCAAATTTAGCAAGTGCAAGAAATTTGAAAATTGTATGTAATTTCATATTAGTGCTTATGGTCGATCCCGTTTCTCGGCTTGAGAGCTACTTTTTTGACTGTATTTTGAGTTAAGCAGTTTGCGCGACTTCAGTTCTAGCCAATAAAGTCAAATCTTGTGTAGTTCCTCCATGGTAACATAGCTGCCCGAGGTCGCAAAGTTAGCAAGTACAAGAAATTTTAAAATTGTATGTAATTTCGGTAGTGCTTATGGTCGATCCCGTTTCTCGGCTTGAGAGCTACTTTCTTGACTGTATTTTGAGTTAAGCAGTTGGCGCGACTTCAGTTCTAGCCTATAAAGTCAAACATAGTGTGGTTCCTCCATGGTAACATAGCTGCCCGAGGTCGCAAAGTTAGCAAGTACAAGAAATTTGAAAATTGTATGTAATTTCACATTAGTGCTTATGGTCGATCCCGTTTCTCGGCTTGAGAGCTACTTTTTTGACTGTATTTTGAGTTAGGCAGTTGGCGCGACTTCAGTTCTAGCCTATAAAGTCAAACATAGTGTGGTTCCTCCATGGTAACATAGCTGCCCGAGGTCGCAAAGTTAGCAAGTACAAGAAATTTGAAAATTGTATGTAATTTCATATTAGTGCTTATGGTCGATCCCGTTTCTCGGCTTAAGAGCTACTTTCTTGACTGTATTTTGAATTAAGCAGTTGGCGCGACTTCAGTTCTAGCCTATAAAGTCAAATCTTGTGTAGTTCCTCCATGGTAACATAGCTGCCCGAGGTCGCAAAGTTAGCAAGTACAAGAAATTTGAAAATTGTATGTAATTTCACACTAGTTCTTATGGTCGATCCCGTTTCTCGGCTTGAGAGCTACTTTTTTGACTGTATTTTGAGTTAAGCAGTTGGCGCGACTTCAGTTCTAGCCTATAAAGTCAAATCTTGTGTAGTTCCTCCATGGTAACAAAGCTGCCCGAGGTCGCAAAGTTAGCAAGTACAAGAAATTTGAAAATTGTATGTAATTTCACGGTAGTGCTCATGGTCGATCCCGATTCTCGGCTTGAGAGCTACTTTCTTGACTGTATTTTGAATTAAGCAGTTGGCGCGACTTCACTTCTAGCCTATTAAGTCAAATCTTGTGTAGTTCCTCCATGGTAACATAGATGCCCGAGGTCGCAAATTTAGCAAGTGCAAGAAATTTGAAAATTGTATGTAATTTCATATTAGTGCTTATGGTCGATCCCGTTTCTCGGCTTGAGAGCTACTTTTTTGACTGTATTTTGAGTTAAGCAGTTTGCGCGACTTCAGTTCTAGCCAATAAAGTCAAATCTTGTGTAGTTCCTCCATGGTAACATAGCTGCCCGAGGTCGCAAAGTTAGCAAGTACAAGAAATTTGAAAATTGTATGTAATTTCACGGTAGTGCTTATGGTCGATCCCGTTTCTCGGCTGGAGAGCTACTTTCTTGACTCTATTTTGAGTTAAGCAGTTGGCGCGAATTCAGTTCTAGCCTATAAAGTCAAATCTAGTGTGGTTCCTCCATGGTAACATAGCTGCCCGAGGTCGCAAAGTTAGCAAGTACAAGAAATTTGAAAATTGTATGTAATTTCACATTAGTGCTTATGGTCGATCCCGTTTCTCGGCTTGAGAGCTACTTTCTTGACTGTATTTTGCGTTAAGCAGTTGGCGCGACTTCAGTTCTAGCCTATAAAGTCAAATCTAGTGTGGTTCCTCCATGGTAACATAGCTGCCCGAGGTCGCAAAGTTAGCAAGTACAAGAAATTTGAAAATTGTATGTAATTTCACATTAGTGCTTATGGTCCATCCCGTTTCTCGGCTTGAGAGCTTCTTTCTTGACTGTATTTTGAGTTAAGCAGTTGGCGCGACTTCAGTTCTAGCCTATAAAGTCAAATCTAGTGTGGTTCCTCCATGGTAACATAGCTGCCCGAGGTCGCAAAGTTAGCAAGTACAAGAAATTTGAAAATTGTATGTAATTTCACATTAGTGCTTATGGTCGATCCCGTTTCTCGGCTTGAGAGCTTCTTTCTTGACTGTATTTTGAGTTAAGCAGTTGGCGCGACTTCAGTTCTAGCCTATAAAGTCAAATGTTGTGTGGTTCCTCCTTGGTAACATAGCTGCCCGAGGTCGCAAATTTAGCAAGTACAAGAAATTTGAAAATTGTATGTAATTTCACACTAGTGCTTATGGTCGATCCCGTTTCTCGGCTTGAGAGCTACTTTCTTGACTGTATTTTGAGTTAAGCAGTTGGCGCGACTTCAGTTCTAGCCTATAAAGTCAAATCTTGTGTAGTTCCTCCATGGTAACATAGCTGCCCGAGGTCGCAAAGTTAGCAAGTACAAGAAATTTGAAAATTGTATGTAATTTCATATTAGTGCTTATGGTCGATCCCGTTTCTCGGCTTGAGAGCTACTTTCTTGACTGTATTTTGAGTTAAGCAGTTGGCGCGACTTCAGTTCTAGCCTGTAAAGTCAAATCTAGTGTGGTTCCTCCATGGTAACATAGCTGCCCGAGGTCGCAAAGTTAGCAAGTACAAGAAATTTGAAAATTGTATGTAATTTCACATTAGTGCTTATGGTCGATCCCGTTTCTCGGCTTGAGAGCTTCTTTCTTGACTGTATTTTGAGTTAAGCAGTTGGCGCGACTTCAGTTCTAGCCTATAAAGTCAAATGTTGTGTGGTTCCTCCTTGGTAACATAGCTGCCCGAGGTCACAAAATTAGCAAGTACAAGAAATTTGAAAATTGTATGTAATTTCACACTAGTGCTTATGGTCGATCCCGTTTCTCGGCTTGAGAGCTACTTTCTTGACTGTATTTTGAGTTAAGCAGTTGGCGCGACTTCAGTTCTAGCCTAAAAAGTCAAATCTAGTGTGGTTCCTCCATGGTAACATAGCTGCCCGAGGTCGCAAAGTTAGCAAGTACAAGAAATTTTAAAATTGTATGTAATTTCGGTAGTGCTTATGGTCGATCCCGTTTCTCGGCTTGAGAGCTACTTTCTTGACTGTATTTTGAGTTAAGCAGTTGGCGCGACTTCAGTTCTAGCCTATAAAGTCAAACATAGTGTGGTTCCTCCATGGTAACATAGCTGCCCGAGGTCGCAAAGTTAGCAAGTACAAGAAATTTGAAAATTGTATGTAATTTCACATTAGTGCTTATGGTCGATCCCGTTTCTCGGCTTGAGAGCTACTTTTTTGACTGTATTTTGAACTAAGCAGTTGGCGCGACTTCAGTTCTAGCCTATAAAGTCAAATCTTGTGTAGTTACTCCATGGTAACATAGCTGCCCGAGGTCGCAAAGTTAGCAAGTACAAGAAATTTGAAAATTGTATGTAATTTCACACTAGTGCTTATGGTCGATCCCGTTTCTCGGCTTGAGAGCTACTTTCTTGACTGTATTTTCAGTTAAGCAGTTGGCGCGACTTCAGTTCTAGCCTATAAAGTCAAATCTAGTGTGGTTCCTCCTTGGTAACAGAGCTGCCCGAGGTCGCAAATTTAGCAAGTACAAGAAATTTGAAAATTGTATGTAATTTCATATTAGTGCTTATGGTCGATCCCGTTTCTCGGCTTAAGAGCTACTTTCTTGACTGTATTTTGAATTAAGCAGTTGGCGCGACTTCAGTTCTAGCCTATAAAGTCAAATCTTGTGTAGTTCCTCCATGGTAACATAGCTGCCCGAGGTCGCAAAGTTAGCAAGTACAAGAAATTTGAAAATTGTATGTAATTTCACACTAGTTCTTATGGTCGATCCCGTTTCTCGGCTTGAGAGCTACTTTTTTGACTGTATTTTGAGTTAAGCAGTTGGCGCGACTTCAGTTCTAGCCTTTAAAGTCAAATCTTGTGTAGTTCCTCCATGGTAACATAGCTGCCCGAGGTCGCAAAGTTAGCAAGTACAAGAAATTTGAAAATTGTATGTAATTTCACACTAGTGCTTATGGTCGATCCCGTTTCTCGGCTTGAGAGCTACTTTCTTGACTGTATTTTCAGTTAAGCAGTTGGCGCGACTTCAGTTCTAGCCTATAAAGTCAAATCTTGTGTGGTTCCTCCTTGGTAACATAGCTGCCCGAGGTCACAAAGTTAGCAAGTACAAGAAATTTGAAAATTGTATGTAATTTCATATTAGTGCTTATGGTCGATCCCGTTTCTCGGCTTGAGAGCTACTTTCTTGACTGTATTTTGAGTTAAGCAGTTGGCGCGACTTCAGTTCTAGCCTATAAAGTCAAATCTAGTGTGGTTCCTCCATGGTAACATAGCTGCCCGAGGTCGCAAAGTTAGCAAGTACAAGAAATTTGAAAATTGTATGTAATTTCACATTAGTGCTTATGGTCGATCCCGTTTCTCGGCTTGAGAGCTTCTTTCTTGACTGTATTTTGAGTTAAGCAGTTGGCGCGACTTCAGTTCTAGCCTATAAAGTCAAATGTTGTGTGGTTCCTCCATGGTAACATAGCTGCCCGAGGTCACAAAGTTAGCAAGTACAAGAAATTTGAAAATTGTATGTAATTTCACACTAGTGCTTATGGTCGATCCCGTTTCTCGGCTTGAGAGCTACTTTCTTGACTGTATTTTGAGTTAAGCAGTTGGCGCGACTTCAGTTCTAGCCTATAAAGTCAAATCTAGTGTGGTTCCTCCATGGTAACATAGCTGCCCGAGGTCGCAAAGTTAGCAAGTACAAGAAATTTTAAAATTGTATGTAATTTCGGTAGTGCTTATGGTCGATCCCGTTTCTCGGCTTGAGAGCTACTTTCTTGACTGTATTTTGAGTTAAGCAGTTGGCGCGACTTCAGTTCTAGCCTATAAAGTCAAACATAGTGTGGTTCCTCCATGGTAACATAGCTGCCCGAGGTCGCAAAGTTAGCAAGTACAAGAAATTTGAAAATTGTATGTAATTTCACATTAGTGCTTATGGTCGATCCCGTTTCTCGGCTTGAGAGCTACTTTTTTGACTGTATTTTGAGTTAAGCAGTTGGCGCGACTTCAGTTTTAGCCTATAAAGTCAAACATAGTGTGGTTCCTCCATGGTAACATAGCTGCCCGAGGTCGCAAAGTTAGCAAGTACAAGAAATTTGAAAATTGTATGTACATAATTTCACACTAGTGCTTATGGTCGATCCCGTTTCTCGGCTTGAGAGCTACTTTCTTGACTGTATTTTCAGTTAAGCAGTTGGCGCGACTTCAGTTCTAGCCAATAAAGTCAAATCTTGTGTAGTTCCTCCATGGTAACATAGCTGCCCGAGGTCGCAAAGTTAGCAAGTACAAGAAATTTGAAAATTGTATGTAATTTCACGGTAGTGCTTATGGTCGATCCCGTTTCTCGGCTGGAGAGCTACTTTCTTGACTCTATTTTGAGTTAAGCAGTTGGCGCGACTTCAGTTCTAGCCTATAAAGTCAAATCTAGTGTGGTTCCTCCATGGTAACATAGCTGCCCGAGGTCGCAAAGTTAGCAAGTACAAGAAATTTGAAAATTGTATGTAATTTCACATTAGTGCTTATGGTCCATCCCGTTTCTCGGCTTGAGAGCTTCTTTCTTGACTGTATTTTGAGTTAAGCAGTTGGCGCGACTTCAGTTCTAGCCTATAAAGTCAAATGTTGTGTGGTTCCTCCTTGGTAACATAGCTGCCCGAGGTCGCAAATTTAGCAAGTACAAGAAATTTGAAAATTGTATGTAATTTCACACTAGTGCTTATGGTCGATCCCGTTTCTCGGCTTGAGAGCTACTTTCTTGACTGTATTTTGAGTTAAGCAGTTGGCGCGACTTCAGTTCTAGCCTATAAAGTCAAATCTTGTGTAGTTCCTCCATGGTAACATAGCTGCCCGAGGTCGCAAAGTTAGCAAGTACAAGAAATTTGAAAATTGTATGTAATTTCATATTAGTGCTTATGGTCGATCCCGTTTCTCGGCTTGAGAGCTACTTTCTTGACTGTATTTTGAGTTAAGCAGTTGGCGCGACTTCAGTTCTAGCCTGTAAAGTCAACTCTAGTGTGGTTCCTCCATGGTAACATAGCTGCCCGAGGTCGCAAAGTTAGCAAGTACAAGAAATTTGAAAATTGTATGTAATTTCACATTAGTGCTTATGGTCGATCCCGTTTCTCGCCTTGAGAGCTTCTTTCTTGACTGTATTTTGAGTTAAGCAGTTGGCGCGACTTCAGTTCTAGCCTATAAAGTCAAATGTTGTGTGGTTCCTCCTTGGTAACATAGCTGCCCGAGGTCACAAAGTTAGCAAGTACAAGAAATTTGAAAATTGTATGTAATTTCACACTAGTGCTTATGGTCGATCCCGTTTCTCGGCTTGAGAGCTACTTTCTTGACTGTATTTTGAGTTAAGCAGTTGGCGCGACTTCAGTTCTAGCCTAAAAAGTCAAATCTAGTGTGGTTCCTCCATGGTAACATAGCTGCCCGAGGTCGCAAATTTAGCAAGTACAAGAAATTTGAAAATTGTATGTAATTTCATATTAGTGCTTATGGTCGATCCCGTTTCTCGGCTTAAGAGCTACTTTCTTGACTCTATTTTGAATTAAGCAGTTGGCGCGACTTCAGTTCTAGCCTATAAAGTCAAATCTTGTGTAGTTCCTCCATGGTAACATAGCTGCCCGAGGTCGCAAAGTTAGCAAGTACAAGAAATTTGAAAATTGTATGTAATTTCACACTAGTTCTTATGGTCGATCCCGTTTCTCGGCTTGAGAGCTACTTTTTTGACTGTATTTTGAGTTAAGCAGTTGGCGCGACTTCAGTTCTAGCCTTTAAAGTCAAATCTTGTGTAGTTCCTCCATGGTAACATAGCTGCCCGAGGTCGCAAAGTTAGCAAGTACAAGAAATTTGAAAATTGTATGTAATTTCACACTAGTGCTTATGGTCGATCCCGTTTCTCGGCTTGAGAGCTACTTTCTTGACTGTATTTTCAGTTAAGCAGTTGGCGCGACTTCAGTTCTAGCCTATAAAGTCAAATCTTGTGTGGTTCCTCCTTGGTAACATAGCTGCCCGAGGTCACAAAGTTAGCAAGTACAAGAAATTTGAAAATTGTATGTAATTTCACACTAGTGCTTAGGTCGATCCCGTTTCTCGGCTTGAGAGCTACTTTCTTGACTGTATTCTGAACTAAGCAGTTGGCGCGACTTCAGTTCTAGCCTATAAAGTCAAATCTTGTGTAGTTCCTCCATGGTAACATAGCTGCCCGAGGTCGCAAAGTTAGCAAGTACAAGAAATTTGAAAATTGTATGTAATTTCATATTAGTGCTTATGGTCGATCCCGTTTCTCGGCTTGAGAGCTACTTTCTTGACTGTATTTTGAGTTAAGCAGTTGGCGCGACTTCAGTTCTAGCCTATAAAGTCAAATCTAGTGTGGTTCCTCCATGGTAACATAGCTGCCCGAGGTCGCAAAGTTAGCAAGTACAAGAAATTTGAAAATTGTATGTAATTTCACATTAGTGCTTATGGTCGATCCCGTTTCTCGGCTTGAGAGCTTCTTTCTTGACTGTATTTTGAGTTAAGCAGTTGGCGCGACTTCAGTTCTAGCCTATAAAGTCAAATGTTGTGTGGTTCCTCCATGGTAACATAGCTGCCCGAGGTCACAAAGTTAGCAAGTACAAGAAATTTGAAAATTGTATGTAATTTCACACTAGTGCTTATGGTCGATCCCGTTTCTCGGCTTGAGAGCTACTTTCTTGACTGTATTTTGAGTTAAGCAGTTGGCGCGACTTCAGTTCTAGCCTATAAAGTCAAATCTAGTGTGGTTCCTCCATGGTAACATAGCTGCCCGAGGTCGCAAAGTTAGCAAGTACAAGAAATTTTAAAATTGTATGTAATTTCGGTAGTGCTTATGGTCGATCCCGTTTCTCGGCTTGAGAGCTACTTTCTTGACTGTATTTTGAGTTATGCAGTTGGCGCGACTTCAGTTCTAGCCTATAAAGTCAAACATAGTGTGGTTCCTCCATGGTAACATAGCTGCCCGAGGTCGCAAAGTTAGCAAGTACAAGAAATTTGAAAATTGTATGTAATTTCACATTAGTGCTTATGGTCGATCCCGTTTCTCGGCTTGAGAGCTACTTTTTTGACTGTATTTTGAGTTAAGCAGTTGGCGCGACTTCAGTTCTAGCCTATAAAGTCAAACATAGTGTGGTTCCTCCATGGTAACATAGCTGCCCGAGGTCGCAAAGTTAGCAAGTACAAGAAATTTGAAAATTGTATGTACATAATTTCACACTAGTGCTTATGGTCGATCCCGTTTCTCGGCTTGAGAGCTACTTTCTTGACTGTATTTTCAGTTAAGCAGTTGGCGCGACTTCAGTTCTAGCCTATAAAGTCAAATCTAGTGTGGTTCCTCCATGGTAACATAGCTGCCCGAGGTCGCAAAGTTAGCAAGTACAAGAAATTTTAAAATTGTATGTAATTTCGGTAGTGCTTATGGTCGATCCCGTTTCTCGGCTTGAGAGCTACTTTCTTGACTGTATTTTGAGTTAAGCAGTTGGCGCGACTTCAGTTCTAGCCTATAAAGTCAAACATAGTGTGGTTCCTCCATGGTAACATAGCTGCCCGAGGTCGCAAAGTTAGCAAGTACAAGAAATTTGAAAATTGTATGTAATTTCACACTAGTGCTTATGGTCGATCCCGTTTCTCGGCTTGAGAGCTACTTTCTTGACTGTATTTTCAGTTAAGCAGTTGGCGCGACTTCAGTTCTAGCCTATAAAGTCAAATCTAGTGTGGTTCCTCCTTGGTAACAGAGCTGCCCGAGGTCGCAAAGTTAGCAAGTACAAGAAATTTGAAAATTGTATGTAATTTCACACTAGTTCTTATGGTCGATCCCGTTTCTCGGCTTGAGAGCTACTTTTTTGACTGTATTTTGAGTTAAGCAGTTAGCGCGACTTCAGTTCTAGCCTATAAAGTCAAATCTTGTGTAGTTCCTCCATGGTAACAAAGCTGCCCGAGGTCGCAAAGTTAGCAAGTACAAGAAATTTGAAAATTGTATGTAATTTCACGGTAGTGCTCATGGTCGATCCCGATTCTCGGCTTGAGAGCTACTTTCTTGACTGTATTTTGAATTAAGCAGTTGGCGCGACTTCACTTCTAGCCTATTAAGTCAAATCTTGTGTAGTTCCTCCATGGTAACATAGATGCCCGAGGTCGCAAATTTAGCAAGTGCAAGAAATTTGAAAATTGTATGTAATTTCATATTAGTGCTTATGGTCGATCCCGTTTCTCGGCTTGAGAGCTACTTTTTTGACTGTATTTTGAGTTAAGCAGTTGGCGCGACTTCAGTTCTAGCCAATAAAGTCAAATCTTGTGTAGTTCCTCCATGGTAACATAGCTGCCCGAGGTCGCAAAGTTAGCAAGTACAAGAAATTTGAAAATTGTATGTAATTTCACGGTAGTGCTTATGGTCGATCCCGTTTCTCGGCTGGAGAGCTACTTTCTTGACTCTATTTTGAGTTAAGCAGTTGGCGCGAATTCAGTTCTAGCCTATAAAGTCAAATCTAGTGTGGTTCCTCCATGGTAACATAGCTGCCCGAGGTCGCAAAGTTAGCAAGTACAAGAAATTTGAAAATTGTATGTAATTTCACATTAGTGCTTATGGTCGATCCCGTTTCTCGGCTTGAGAGCTACTTTCTTGACTGTATTTTGCGTTAAGCAGTTGGCGCGACTTCAGTTCTAGCCTATAAAGTCAAATCTAGTGTGGTTCCTCCATGGTAACATAGCTGCCCGAGGTCGCAAAGTTAGCAAGTACAAGAAATTTGAAAATTGTATGTAATTTCACATTAGTGCTTATGGTCCATCCCGTTTCTCGGCTTGAGAGCTTCTTTCTTGACTGTATTTTGAGTTAAGCAGTTGGCGCGACTTCAGTTCTAGCCTATAAAGTCAAATCTAGTGTGGTTCCTCCATGGTAACATAGCTGCCCGAGGTCGCAAAGTTAGCAAGTACAAGAAATTTGAAAATTGTATGTAATTTCACATTAGTGCTTATGGTCGATCCCGTTTCTCGGCTTGAGAGCTTCTTTCTTGACTGTATTTTGAGTTAAGCAGTTGGCGCGACTTCAGTTCTAGCCTATAAAGTCAAATGTTGTGTGGTTCCTCCTTGGTAACATAGCTGCCCGAGGTCACAAAGTTAGCAAGTACAAGAAATTTGAAAATTGTATGTAATTTCACACTAGTGCTTATGGTCGATCCCGTTTCTCGGCTTGAGAGCTACTTTCTTGACTGTATTTTGAGTTAAGCAGTTGGCGCGACTTCAGTTCTAGCCTATAAAGTCAAATCTTGTGTGGTTCCTCCATGGTAACATAGCTGCCCGAGGTCGCAAAGTTAGCAAGTACAAGAAATTTGAAAATTCTATGTAATTTCACGGTAGTGCTTATGGTCGATCCCGTTTCTCGGCTTGAGAGCTACTTTCTTGACTGTATTTTGAGTTAAGCAGTCGGCGCGACTTCAGTTCTAGCCTATAAAGTCAAATCTTGTGTGGTTCCTCCATGGTAACATAGCTGCCCGAGGTCGCAAAGTTAGCAAGCACAAGAAATTTGAAAATTCTATGTAATTTCACGGTAGTGCTTATGGTCGATCCCGTTTCTCGGCTTGAGAGCTACTTTCTTGACTGTATTTTGAATTAAGCAGTTGGCGCGACTTCAGTTCTAGCCTATAAAGTCAAATCTTGTGTGGTTCCTCCATGGTAACATAGCTGCCCGAGGTCGCAAAGTTAGCAAGTACAAGAAATTTGAAAATTGTATGTAATTTCATATTAGTGCTTATGGTCGATCCCGTTTCTCGGCTTGAGAGCTACTTTCTTGACTGTATTTTGAGTTAAGCAGTTGGCGCGACTTCAGTTCTAGCCTATAAAGTCAAATCTAGTGTGGTTCCTCCATGGTAACATAGCTGCCCGAGGTCGCAAAGTTAGCAAGTACAAGAAATTTGAAAATTGTATGTAATTTCACATTAGTGCTTATGGTCGATCCCGTTTCTCGGCTTGAGAGCTACTTTCTTGACTGTATTTTGCGTTGAGCAGTTGGCGCGACTTCAGTTCTAGCCTATAAAGTCAAATCTAGTGTGGTTCCTCCATGGTAACATAGCTGCCCGAGGTCGCAAAGTTAGCAAGTACAAGAAATTTGAAAATTGTATGTAATTTCACATTAGTGCTTATGGTCCATCCCGTTTCTCGGCTTGAGAGCTTCTTTCTTGACTGTATTTTGAGTTAAGCAGTTGGCGCGACTTCAGTTCTAGCCTATAAAGTCAAATCTAGTGTGGTTCCTCCATGGTAACATAGCTGCCCGAGGTCGCAAAGTTAGCAAGTACAAGAAATTTGAAAATTGTATGTAATTTCACATTAGTGCTTATGGTCGATCCCGTTTCTCGGCTTGAGAGCTTCTTTCTTGACTGTATTTTGAGTTAAGCAGTTGGCGCGACTTCAGTTCTAGCCTATAAAGTCAAATGTTGTGTGGTTCCTCCTTGGTAACATAGCTGCCCGAGGTCACAAAGTTAGCAAGTACAAGAAATTTGAAAATTGTATGTAATTTCACACTAGTGCTTATGGTCGATCCCGTTTCTCGGCTTGAGAGCTACTTTCTTGACTGTATTTTGAGTTAAGCAGTTGGCGCGACTTCAGTTCTAGCCTATAAAGTCAAATCTTGTGTGGTTCCTCCATGGTAACATAGCTGCCCGAGGTCGCAAAGTTAGCAAGTACAAGAAATTTGAAAATTCTATGTAATTTCACGGTAGTGCTTATGGTCGATCCCGTTTCTCGGCTTGAGAGCTACTTTCTTGACTGTATTTTGAGTTAAGCAGTCGGCGCGACTTCAGTTCTAGCCTATAAAGTCAAATCTTGTGTGGTTCCTCCATGGTAACATAGCTGCCCGAGGTCGCAAAGTTAGCAAGCACAAGAAATTTGAAAATTCTATGTAATTTCACGGTAGTGCTTATGGTCGATCCCGTTTCTCGGCTTGAGAGCTACTTTCTTGACTGTATTTTGAATTAAGCAGTTGGCGCGACTTCAGTTCTAGCCTATAAAGTCAAATCTTGTGTGGTTCCTCCATGGTAACATAGCTGCCCGAGGTCGCAAAGTTAGCAAGTACAAGAAATTTGAAAATTGTATGTAATTTCATATTAGTGCTTATGGTCGATCCCGTTTCTCGGCTTGAGAGCTACTTTCTTGACTGTATTTTGAGATAAGCAGTTGGCGCGACTTCAGTTCTAGCCTATAAAGTCAAATCTTGTGTGGTTCCTCCATGGTAACATAGCTGCCCGAGGTCGCAAAGTTAGCAAGTACAAGAAATTTGAAAATTGTATGTAATTTCACATTAGTGCTTATGGTCGATCCCGTTTCTCGGCTTGAGAGCTACTTTCTTGACAGTATTTTGCGTTAAGCAGTTGGCGCGACTTCAGTTCTAGCCTATAAAGTCAAATCTAGTGTGGTTCCTCCATGGTAACATAGCTGCCCGAGGTCGCAAAATTAGCAAGTACAAGAAATTTTAAAATTGTATGTAATTTCACATTAGTGCTTATGGTCGATCCCGTTTCTCGGCTTGAGAGCTACTTTCTTGACTGTATTTTGAGTTAAGCAGTTGGCGCGACTTCAGTTCTAGCCTATAAAGTCAAATCTTGTGTAGTTCCTCCATGGTAACATAGCTGCCCGAGGTCGCAAAGTTAGCAAGTACAAGAAATTTGAAAATTGTATGTAATTTCACACTAGTGCTTATGGTCGATCCCGTTTCTCGGCTTGAGAGCTACTTTCTTGACTGTATTTTCAGTTAAGCAGTTGGCGCGACTTCAGTTCTAGCCTATAAAGTCAAATCTTGTGTGGTTCCTCCTTGGTAACATAGCTGCCCGAGGTCACAAAGTTAGCAAGTACAAGAAATTTGAAAATTGTATGTAATTTCACACTAGTGCTTAGATCGATCCCGTTTCTCGGCTTGAGAGCTACTTTCTTGACTGTATTCTGAACTAAGCAGTTGGCGCGACTTCAGTTCTAGCCTATAAAGTCAAATCTTGTGTAGTTCCTCCATGGTAACATAGCTGCCCGAGGTCGCAAAATTAGCAAGTACAAGAAATTTGAAAATTGTATGTAATTTCATATTAGTGCTTATGGTCGATCCCGTTTCTCGGCTTGAGAGCTACTTTCTTGACTGTATTTTGAGTTAAGCAGTTGGCGCGACTTCAGTTCTAGCCCATAAAGTCAAATCTAGTGTGGTTCCTCCATGGTAACATAGCTGCCCGAGGTCGCAAAGTTAGCAAGTACAAGAAATTTGAAAATTGTATGTAATTTCACATTAGTGCTTATGGTCGATCCCGTTTCTCGGCTTGAGAGCTTCTTTCTTGACTGTATTTTGAGTTAAGCAGTTGGCGCGACTTCAGTTCTAGCCTATAAATCCAAATGTTGTGTGGTTCCTCCTTGGTAACATAGCTGCCCGAGGTCACAAAGTTAGCAAGTACAAGAAATTTGAAAATTGTATGTAATTTCACACTAGTGCTTATG
Source organism: Merodon equestris (assembly GCA_958301585.1). Classification (NCBI taxonomy): domain Eukaryota; kingdom Metazoa; phylum Arthropoda; class Insecta; order Diptera; family Syrphidae; genus Merodon; species Merodon equestris. The sequence continues at coordinate 24,588,134 of OY284417.1, read as the reverse complement.
GTCGATCCCGTTTCTCGGCTTGAGAGCTACTTTCTTGACTGTATTTTGAGTTAAGCAGTTGGCGCGACTTCAGTTCTAGCCTATAAAGTCAAATCTAGTGTGGTTCCTCCTTGGTAACATAGCTGCCCGAGGTCGCAAAGTTAGCAAGTACAAGAAATTTTAAAATTGTATGTAATTTCACATTAGTGCTTATGGTCGATCCCGTTTCTCGGCTTGAGAGCTACTTTCTTGACTGTATTTTGAGTTAAGCAGTCGGCGCGACTTCAGTTCTAGCCTATAAAGTCAAATCTTGTGTGGTTCCTCCATGGTAACATAGCTGCCCGAGGTCGCAAAGTTAGCAAGCACAAGAAATTTGAAAATTGTATGTAATTTCACGGTAGTGCTTATGGTCGATCCCGTTTCTCGGCTTGAGAGCTACTTTCTTGACTGTATTTTGAATTAAGCAGTTGGCGCGACTTCAGTTCTAGCCTATAAAGTCAAATCTTGTGTAGTTCCTCCATGGTAACATAGCTGCCCGAGGTCTCAAAGTTAGCAAGTACAAGAAATTTGAAAATTGTATGTAATTTCATATTAGTGCTTATGGTCGATCCCGTTTCTCGGCTTGAGAGCTACTTTCTTGACTGTATTTTGAATTAAGCAGTTGGCGCGACTTCAGTTCTAGCCTATAAAGTCAAATCTTGTGTAGTTCCTCCATGGTAACATAGCTGCCCGAGGTCTCAAAGTTAGCAAATACAAGAAATTTGAAAATTGTATGTAATTTCACGGTAGTGCTTATGGTCGATCCCGTTTCTCGGCTTGAGAGCTACTTTCTTGACTGTATTTTGAATTAAGCAGTTGGCGCGACTTCAGTTCTAGCCTATAAAGTCAAATCTTGTGTAGTTCCTCCATGGTAACATAGCTGCCCGAGATCTCAAAGTTAGCAAGTACAAGAAATTTGAAAATTGTATGTAATTTCATATTAGTGCTTATGGTCGATCCCGTTTCTCGGCTTGAGAGCTACTTTCTTGACTGTATTTTGAGTTAAGCAGTTGGCGCGACTTCAGTTCTAGCCTATAAAGTCAAACATAGTGTGGTTCCTCCATGGTAACATAGCTGCCCGAGGTCGCAAAGTTAGCAAGTACAAGAAATTTGAAAATTGTATGTAATTTCACATTAGTGCTTATGGTCGATCCCGTTTCTCGGCTTGAGAGCTACTTTTTTGACTGTATTTTGAACTAAGCAGTTGGCGCGACTTCAGTTCTAGCCTATAAAGTCAAATCTTGTGTAGTTACTCCATGGTAACATAGCTGCCCGAGGTCGCAAAGTTAGCAAGTACAAGAAATTTGAAAATTGTATGTAATTTCACACTAGTGCTTATGGTCGATCCCGTTTCTCGGCTTGAGAGCTACTTTCTTGACTGTATTTTCAGTTAAGCAGTTGGCGCGACTTCAGTTCTAGCCTATAAAGTCAAATCTAGTGTGGTTCCTCCTTGGTAACAGAGCTGCCCGAGGTCGCAAATTTAGCAAGTACAAGAAATTTGAAAATTGTATGTAATTTCATATTAGTGCTTATGGTCGATCCCGTTTCTCGGCTTAAGAGCTACTTTCTTGACTGTATTTTGAATTAAGCAGTTGGCGCGACTTCAGTTCTAGCCTATAAAGTCAAATCTTGTGTAGTTCCTCCATGGTAACATAGCTGCCCGAGGTCGCAAATTTAGCAAGTACAAGAAATTTGAAAATTGTATGTAATTTCACACTAGTTCTTATGGTCGATCCCGTTTCTCGGCTTGAGAGCTACTTTTTTGACTGTATTTTGAGTTAAGCAGTTGGCGCGACTTCAGTTCTAGCCTATAAAGTCAAATCTTGTGTAGTTCCTCCATGGTAACAAAGCTGCCCGAGGTCGCAAAGTTAGCAAGTACAAGAAATTTGAAAATTGTATGTAATTTCACGGTAGTGCTCATGGTCGATCCCGATTCTCGGCTTGAGAGCTACTTTCTTGACTGTATTTTGAATTAAGCAGTTGGCGCGACTTCACTTCTAGCCTATTAAGTCAAATCTTGTGTAGTTCCTCCATGGTAACATAGATGCCCGAGGTCGCAAATTTAGCAAGTACAAGAAATTTGAAAATTGTATGTAATTTCATATTAGTGCTTATGGTCGATCCCGTTTCTCGGCTTGAGAGCTACTTTTTTGACTGTATTTTGAGTTAAGCAGTTGGCGCGACTTCAGTTCTAGCCTATAAAGTCAAATCTTGTGTAGTTCCTCCATGGTAACATAGCTGCCCGAGGTCGCAAAGTTAGCAAGTACAAGAAATTTGAAAATTGTATGTAATTTCACATTAGTGCTTATGGTCGATCCCGTTTCTCGGCTTGAGAGCTTCTTTCTTGACTGTATTTTGAGTTAAGCAGTTGGCGCGAATTCAGTTCTAGCCTATAAAGTCAAATCTAGTGTGGTTCCTCCATGGTAACATAGCTGCCCGAGGTCGCAAAATTAGCAAGTACAAGAAATTTGAAAATTGTATGTAATTTCACATTAGTGCTTATGGTCGATCCCGTTTCTCGGCTTGAGAGCTACTTTCTTGACTGTATTTTGAGTTAAGCAGTTGGCGCGACTTCAGTTCTAGCCTATAAAGTCAAATCTAGTGTGGTTCCTCCATGGTAACATAGCTGCCCGAGGTCGCAAAGTTAGCAAGTACAAGAAATTTGAAAATTGTATGTAATTTCACATTAGTGCTTATGGTCGATCCCGTTTCTCGGCTTGAGAGCTTCTTTCTTGACTGTATTTTGAGTTAAGCAGTTGGCGCGACTTCAGTTCTAGCCTATAAAGTCAAATCTTGTGTGGTTCCTCCATGGTAACATAGCTGCCCGAGGTCGCAAAGTTAGCAAGTACAAGAAATTTGAAAATTGTATGTAATTTCACATTAGTGCTTATGGTCGATCCTGTTTCTCGGCTTGAGAGCTACTTTCTTGACTGTATTTTGAGTTAAGCAGTTGGCGCGACTTCAGTTCTAGCCTATAAAGTCAAATCTTGTGTAGTTCCTCCATGGTAACATAGCTGCCCGAGGTCGCAAAGTTAGCAAGTACAAGAAATTTGAAAATTGTATGTAATTTCATATTAGTGCTTATGGTCGATCCCGTTTCTCGGCTTGAGAGCTACTTTCTTGACTGTATTTTGAGTTAAGCAGTTGGCGCGACTTCAGTTCTAGCCTATAAAGTCAAATCTTGTGTGGTTCCTCCATGGTAACATAGCTGCCCGAGGTCACAAATTTAGCAAATACAAGAAATTTGAAAATTGTATGTAATTTCGGTAGTGCTTATGGTCGATCCCGTTTCTCGGCTTGAGAGCTACTTTCTTGACTGTATTTTGAGCTAAGCAGTTGGCGCGACTTCAGTTCTAGCCTATAAAGTCAAATCTTGTGTGGTTCCTCCTTGGTAACATAGCTGCCCGAGGTCACAAAGTTAGCAAGTACAAGAAATTTGAAAATTGTATGTAATTTCATATTAGTGCTTATGGTCGATCCCGTTTCTCGGCTTGAGAGCTACTTTCTTGACTGTATTTTGAGTTAAGCAGTTGGCGCGACTTCAGTTCTAGCCTATAAAGTCAAATCTAGTGTGGTTCCTCCATGGTAACATAGCTGCCCGAGGTCGCAAAGTTAGCAAGTACAAGAAATTTGAAAATTGTATGTAATTTCACATTAGTGCTTGTGGTCGATCCCGCTTCTCGGGTTGAGAGCTACTTTCTTGACTGTATTTTGAGTTAAGCAGTTGGCGCGACTTCAGTTCTAGCCTATAAAGTCAAATCTTGTGTAGTTCCTCCATGGTAACATAGCTGCCCGAGGTCGCAAAGTTAGCAAGTACAAGAAATTTGAAAATTGTATGTAATTTCACATTAGTGCTTATGGTCGATCCCGTTTCTCGGCTTGAGAGCTTCTTTCTTGACTGTATTTTGAGTTAAGCAGTTGGCGCGACTTCAGTTCTAGCCTATAAAGTCAAATCTTGTGTAGTTCCTCCATGGTAACATAGCTGCCCGAGGTCGCAAAGTTAGCAAGTACAAGAAATTTGAAAATTGTATGTAATTTCATATTAGTGCTTATGGTCGATCCCGTTTCTCGGCTTGAGAGCTACTTTCTTGACTGTATTTTGAGTTAAGCAGTTGGCGCGACTTCAGTTCTAGCCTATAAAGTCAAATCTTGTGTGGTTCCTCCATGGTAACATAGCTGCCCGAGGTCGCAAAGTTAGCAAGTACAAGAAATTTGAAAATTGTATGTAATTTCACGGTAGTGCTTATGGTCGATCCCGTTTCTCGGCTTGAGAGCTACTTTCTTGACTGTATTTTGAGTTAAGCAGTTGGCGCGACTTCAGTTCTAGCCTATAAAGTCAAATCTAGTGTGGTTCCTCCATGGTAACATAGCTGCCCGAGGTCGCAAAGTTAGCAAGTACAAGAAATTTGAAAATTGTATGTAATTTCACATTAGTGCTTATGGTCGATCCCGTTTCTCGGCTTGAGAGCTACTTTTTTGACTGTATTTTGAGTTAAGCAGTTGGTGCGACTTCAGTTCTAGCCTATAAAGTCAAATCTTGTGTGGTTCCTCCATGGTAACATAGCTGCCCGAGGTCGCAAAATTAGCAAGTACAAGAAATTTGAAAATTGTATGTAATTTCATATTAGTGCTTATGGTCGATCCCGTTTCTCGGCTTGAGAGCTACTTTCTTGACTGTATTTTGAGTTAAGCAGTTGGCGCGACTTCACTTCTAGCCTATAAAGTCAAATCTAGTGTGGTTCCTCCTTGGTAACATAGCTGCCCGAGGTCGCAAAGTTAGCAAGTACAAGAAATTTGAAAATTGTATGTAATTTCACATTAGTGCTTATGGTCGATCCTGTTTCTCGGCTCGAGAGCTACTTTCTTGACTATATTTTGAGTTAAGCAGTTGGCGCGACTTCAGTTCTAGCCTATAAAGTCAAATCTTGTGTAGTTCCTCCATGGTAACATAGCTGCCCGAGGTCGCAAAGTTAGCAAGTACAAGAAATTTGAAAATTGTATGTAATTTCATATTAGTGCTTATGGTCGATCCCGTTTCTCGGCTTGAGAGCTACTTTCTTGACTGTATTTTGAGTTAAGCAGTTGGCGCGACTTCACTTCTAGCCTATAAAGTCAAATCTAGTGTGGTTCCTCCTTGGTAACATAGCTGCCCGAGGTCACAAAGTTAGCAAGTACAAGAAATTTGAAAATTGTATGTAATTTCACATTAGTGCTTATGGTCGATCCCGTTTCTCGGCTTGAGAGCTTCTTTCTTGACTGTATTTTGAGTTAAGCAGTTGGCGCGACTTCAGTTCTAGCCTATAAAGTCAAATCTTGTGTAGTTCCTCCATGGTAACATAGCTGCCCGAGGTCGCAAAGTTAGCAAGTACAAGAAATTTGAAAATTGTATGTAATTTCACATTAGTGCTTATGGTCGATCCCTTTTCTCGGCTTGAGAGCTTCTTTCTTGACTGTATTTTGAGTTAAGCAGTTGGCGCGACTTCAGTTCTAGCCTATAAAGTCAAATCTTGTGTGGTTCCTCCATGGTAACATAGCTGCCCGAGGTCGCAAAGTTAGCAAGTACAAGAAATTTGAAAATTGTATGTAATTTCACGGTAGTGCTTATGGTCGATCCCGTTTCTCGGCTTGAGAGCTACTTTCTTGACTGTATTTTGAGTTAAGCAGTTGGCGCGACTTCAGTTCTAGCCTATAAAGTCAAATCTAGTGTGATTCCTCCATGGTAACATAGCTGCCCGAGGTCGCAAAGTTAGCAAGTACAAGAAATTTGAAAATTGTATGTAATTTCACATTAGTGCTTATGGTCGATCCCGTTTCTCGGCTTGAGAGCTACTTTTTTGACTGTATTTTGAGTTAAGCAGTTGGCGCTACTTCAGTTCTAGCCTATAAAGTCAAATCTTGTGTGGTTCCTCCATGGTAACATAGCTGCCCGAGGTCCCAAAATTAGCAAGTACAAGAAATTTGAAAATTGTATGTAATTTCATATTAGTGCTTATGGTCGATCCCGTTTCTCGGCTTGAGAGCTACTTTCTTGACTGTATTTTGAGTTAAGCAGTTGGCGCGACTTCAGTTCTAGCCTATAAAGTCAAATCTAGTGTGGTTCCTCCTTGGTAACATAGCTGCCCGAGGTCGCAAGATTAGCAAGTACAAGAAATTTGAAAATTGTATGTAATTTCACATTAGTGCTTATGGTCGATCCTGTTTCTCGGCTTGAGAGCTACTTTCTTGACTGTATTATGAGTTAAGCAATTGGCGCGACTTCAGTTCTAGCCTATAAAGTCAAATCTTGTGTAGTTCCTCCATGGTAACATAGCTGCCCGAGGTCGCAAAGTTAGGAAGTACAAGAAATTTGAAAATTGTATGTAATTTCATATTAGTGCTTATGGTCGATCCCGTTTCTCGGCTTGAGAGCTACTTTCTTGACTGTATTTTGAGTTAAGCAGTTGGCGCGACTTCAGTTCTATCCTATAAAGTCTAATCTTGTGTGGTTCCTCCATGGTAACATAGCTGCCCGAGGTCGCAAAGTTAGCAAATACAAGAAATTTGAAAATTGTATGTAATTTCGGTAGTGCTTATGGTCGATCCCGTTTCTCGGCTTGAGAGCTACTTTCTTGACTGTATGTTGAGTTAAGCAGTTGGCGCGACTTCAGTTCTAGCCTATAAAGTCAAATCTAGTGTGGTTCCTCCATGGTAACATAGCTGCCCGAGGTCCCAAAGTTAGCAAGTACAAGAAATTTGAAAATTGTATGTAATTTCACATTAGTGCTTATGGTCGATCCCGCTTCTCTGCTTGAGAGCTACTTTCTTGACTGTATTTTGAGTTAAGCAGTTGGCGCGACTTCAGTTCTAGCCTATAAAGTCAAATCTTGTGTAGTTCCTCCATGATAACATAGCTGCCCGAGTTCGCAAAGTTAGCAAGTACAAGAAATTTGAAAATTGTATGTAATTTCACACTAGTGCCTATGGTCGATCCCGTTTCTCGGCTTGAGAGCTACTTTTTGACTATATTTTGAGTTAAGCAGTTGGCGCGACTTCAGTTCTAGCCTATAAAGTCAAATCTAGTGTGGTTCCTCCATGGTAACATAGCTGCCCGAGGTCCCAAAGTTAGCAAGTACAAGAAATTTGAAAATTGTATGTAATTACACATTAGTGCTTATGGTCGATCCCGCTTCTCTGCTTGAGAGCTACTTTCTTGACTGTATTTTGAGTTAAGCAGTTGGCGCGACTTCAGTTCTAGCCTATAAAGTCAAATCTTGTGTGGTTCCTCCTTGGTAACATAGCTGCCCGAGGTCACAAAGTTAGCAAGTACAAGAAATTTGAAAATTGTATGTAATTTCACACTAGTGCCTATGGTCGATCCCGTTTCTCGGCTTGAGAGCTACTTTTTTGACTGTATTTTGAGTTAAGCAGTTGGCGCGACTTCAGTTCTAGCCTATAAAGTCAAATCTTGTGTAGTTCCTCCATGGTAACATAGCTGCCCGAGGTCGCAAAGTTAGCAAGTACAAGAAATTTGAAAATTGTATGTAATTTCACATTAGTGCTTATGGTCGATCCCGTTTCTCGGCTTGAGAGCCACTTTCTTGACTGTATTTTGAGTTAAGCAGTTGGCGCGACTTCGGTTCTAGCCTATAAAGTCAAATCTTGTGTGGTTCCTCCTTGGTAACATAGCTGCCCGAGGTCACAAAGTTAGCAAGTACAAGAAATTTGAAAATTGTATGTAATTTCACATTAGTGCTTATGGTCGATTCCGTTTCTCGGCTTGAGAGCTACTTTCTTGACTGTATTTTGAGTTAAGCAGTTGGCGCGACTTCAGTTCTAGCCTATAAAGTCAAATCTTGTGTGGTTCCTCCATGGTAACATAGCTGCCCGAGGTCGCAAAGTTAGCAAGTACAAGAAATTTGAAAATTGTATGTAATTTCACATTAGTGCTTATGGTCGATCCTGTTTCTCGTCTTGAGAGCTACTTTCTTGACTGTATTTTGAGTTAAGCAGTTGGCGCGACTTCAGTTCTAGCCTATAAAGTCAAATCTTGTGTGGTTCCTCCATGGTAACATAGCTGCCCGAGGTCGCAAAGTTAGCAAGTACAAGAAATTTGAAAATTGTATGTAATTTCATATTAGTGCTTATGGTCGATCCCGTTTCTCGGCTTGAGAGCTACTTTCTTGACTGTGTTGCGAGTTAAGCAGTTGGCGCGACTTCAGTTCTGGCCTATAAAGTCAAATCTTGTGTGGTTCCTCCATGGTAACATAGCTGCCCGAGGTCGCAAAGTTAGCAAGTACAAGTAATTGGAAAATTGTATGTAATTTCATATTAGTGCTTATGGTCGATCCCGTTTCTCGGCTTGAGAGCTACTTTCTTGACTGTATTTTGAATTAACCAGTTGGCGCGACTTCAGTTCTAGCCTATAAAGTCAAATCTTGTGTAGTTCCTCCATGGTAACATAGCTGCCCGAGGTCGCAAAGTTAGCAAGTACAAGAAATTTGAAAATTGTATGTAATTTCACATTAGTGCTTATGGTCGATCCCGTTTCTCGGCTTGAGAGCTACTTTTTTGACTGTATTTTGAGTTAAGCAGTTGGCGCGACTTCAGTTCTAGCCTATAAAGTCAAATCTTGTGTAGTTCCTCCATGGTAACATAGCTGCCCGAGGTCGCAAATTTAGCAAGTACAAGAAATTTGAAAATTGTATGTAATTTCACACTAGTGCTTATGGTCGATCCCGTTTCTCGGCTAGAGAGCTACTTTCTTGACTGTATTTTGAGTTAAGCAGTTGGCGCGACTTCAGTTGTAGCCTATAAAGTCAAATCTTGTGTCGTTCCTCCATGGTAACATAGCTGCCCGAGGTCGCAAATTAGCAAGTACAAGAAATTTGAAAATTGTATGTAATTTCACGGTAGTGCTTATGGTCGATCCCGTTTCTCGGCTTGAGAGCTTCTTTCTTGACTGTATTTTGAGTTAAGCAGTTGGCGCGACTTCAGTTCTAGCCTATAAAGTCAAATCTATTGTAGTTCCTCCATGATAACATAGCTGCCCGAGGTCGCAAAGTTAGCAAGTACAAGAAATTTGAAAATTGTATGTAATTTCACATTAGTGCTTATGGTCGATCCCGTTTCTCGGCTTGAGAGCTTCTTTCTTGACTGTATTTTGAGTTAAGCATTTGGCGCGACTTCAGTTCTAGCCTATAAAGTCAAATCTTGTGTGGTTCCTCCTTGGTAACATAGCTGCCCGAGGTCGCAAAGTTAGCAAGTACAAGAAATTTGAAAATTGTATGTAATTTCACATTAGTGCTTATGGTCGATCCCGCTTCTCTGCTTGAGAGCTACTTTCTTGACTGTATTTTGAATTAACCAGTTGGCGCGACTTCAGTTCTAGCCTATAAAGTCAAATCTTGTGTAGTTCCTCCATGGTAACATAGCTGCCCGAGGTCGCAAAGTTAGCAAGTACAAGAAATTTGAAAATTGTATGTAATTTCACATTAGTGCTTATGGTCGATCCCGTTTCTCGGCTTGAGAGCTACTTTTTTGACTGTATTTTGAGTTAAGCAGTTGGCGCGACTTCAGTTCTAGCCTATAAAGTCAAATCTTGTGTAGTTCCTCCATGGTAACATAGCTGCCCGAGGTCGCAAATTTAGCAAGTACAAGAAATTTGAAAATTGTATGTAATTTCACACTAGTGCTTATGGTCGATCCCGTTTCTCGGCTAGAGAGCTACTTTCTTGACTGTATTTTGAGTTAAGCAGTTGGCGCGACTTCAGTTCTAGCCTATAAAGTCAAATCTTGTGTGGTTCCTCCATGGTAACATAGCTGCCCGAGGTCGCAAATTAGCAAGTACAAGAAATTTGAAAATTGTATGTAATTTCACGGTAGTGCTTATGGTCGATCCCGTTTCTCGGCTTGAGAGCTTCTTTCTTGACTGTATTTTGAGTTAAGCAGTTGGCGCGACTTCAGTTCTAGCCTATAAAGTCAAATCTATTGTAGTTCCTCCATGATAACATAGCTGCCCGAGGTCGCAAAGTTAGCAAGTACAAGAAATTTGAAAATTGTATGTAATTTCACATTAGTGCTTATGGTCGATCCCGTTTCTCGGCTTGAGAGCTTCTTTCTTGACTGTATTTTGAGTTAGGCAGTTGGCGCGACTTCATTTCTAGCCTATAAAGTCAAATCTTGTGTGGTTCCTCCATGGTAACATAGCTGCCCGAGGTCGCAAAGTTAGCAAGTACAAGAAATTTGAAAATTGTATGTAATTTCACACTAGTGCTTATGGTCGATCCCGTTTCTCGGCTTGAGAGCTACTTTCTTGACTGTATTTTGAGTTAAGCAGTTGGCGCGACTTCAGTTCTAGCCTATAAAGTCAAATCTTGTGTGGTTCCTCCATGGTAACATAGCTGCCCGAGGTCGCAAATTAGCAAGTACAAGAAATTTGAAAATTGTATGTAATTTCACGGTAGTGCTTATGGTCGATCCCGTTTCTCGGCTTGAGAGCTACTTTCTTGACTGTATTTTGAATTAAGCAGTTGGCGCGACTTCAGTTCTAGCCTATAAAGTCAAATCTTGTGTAGTTCCTCCATGGTAACATAGCTGCCCGAGGTCGCAAAGTTAGCAAGTACAAGAAATTTGAAAATTGTATGTAATTTCACATTAGTGCTTATGGTCGATCCCGTTTCTCGGCTTGAGAGCTACTTTCTTGGCTGTATTTTGAGTTAAGCAGTTGGCGCGACTTCAGTTCTAGCCTATAAAGTCAAATCTTGTGTGGTTCCTCCATGGTAACATAGCTGCCCGAGGTCGAAAATTTAGCAAGTACAAGAAATTTGAAAATTGTACGTAATTTCAGGGTAGTGCTTATGGTCGATCCCGTTTCTCGGCTTGAGAGCTACTTTCTTGACTGTATTTTGAGTTAAGCAGTTGGCGCGACTTCATTTCTAGCCTATAAAGTCAAATCTTGTGTGGTTCCTTCATGGTAACATAGCTGCCCGAGGTCGCAAAGTTAGCAAGTACAAGAAATTTGAAAATTGTATGTAATTTCACATGGGTGCTTATGGTCGATCCCGTTTCTCGGCTTGAGAGCTTCTTTCTTGACTGTATTTTGAGTTAAGCAGTTGGCGCGACTTCAGTTCTAGCCTATAAAGTCAAATCTTGTGTGGTTCCTCCTTGGTAACATAGCTGCCCGAGGTCACAAAGTTAGCAAGTACAAGAAATTTGAAAATTGTATGTAATTTCACACTAGTGCTTAGGTCGATCCCGTTTCTCGGCTTGAGAGCTACTTTCTTGACTGTATTTTGAGTTAAGCAGTTGGCGCGACTTCAGTTCTAGCCTATAAAGTCAAATCTTGTGTAGTTCCTCCATGATAACATAGCTGCCCGAGGTCGCAAAGTTAGCAAGTACAAGAAATTTGAAAATTGTATGTAATTTCACATTAGTGCTTATGGTCGATCCCGTTTCTCGGCTTGAGAGCTTCTTTCTTGACTGTATTTTGAGTTAGGCAGTTGGCGCGACTTCATTTCTAGCCTATAAAGTCAAATCTTGTGTGGTTCCTCCATGGTAACATAGCTGCCCGAGGTCGCAAAGTTAGCAAGTACAAGAAATTTGAAAATTGTATGTAATTTCATGGTAGTGCTTATGGTCGATCCCGTTTCTCGGCTTGAGAGCTACTTTCTTGACTGTATTTTGAGTTAAGCAGTTGGCGCGACTTCAGTTCTAGCCTATAAAGTCAAATCTAGTGTGGTTCCTCCATGGTAACATAGCTGCCCGAGGTCGCAAAGTTAGCAAGTACAAGAAATTTGAAAATTGTATGTAATTTCACACTAGTGCTTATGGTCGATCCCGTTTCTCGGCTTGAGAGCTACTTTCTTGACTGTATTTTGAGTTAAGCAGTTGGCGCGACTTCAGTTCTAGCCTATAAAGTCAAATCTTGTGTGGTTCCTCCATGGTAACATAGCTGCCCGAGGTCGCAAATTAGCAAGTACAAGAAATTTGAAAATTGTATGTAATTTCACGGTAGTGCTTATGGTCGATCCCGTTTCTCGGCTTGAGAGCTACTTTCTTGACTGTATTTTGAATTAAGCAGTTGGCGCGACTTCAGTTCTAGCCTATAAAGTCAAATCTTGTGTAGTTCCTCCATGGTAACATAGCTGCCCGAGGTCGCAAAGTTAGCAAGTACAAGAAATTTGAAAATTGTATGTAATTTCACATTAGTGCTTATGGTCGATCCCGTTTCTCGGCTTGAGAGCTACTTTCTTGACTGTATTTTGAGTTAAGCAGTTGGCGCGACTTCAGTTCTAGCCTATAAAGTCAGATCTTGTGTGGTTCCTCCATGGTAACATAGCTGCCCGAGGTCGAAAATTTAGCAAGTACAAGAAATTTGAAAATTGTATGTAATTTCACATTAGTGCTTATGGTCGATCCTGTTTCTCGGCTTGAGAGCTACTTTCTTGACTGTATTTTGAGTTAAGCAGTTGGCGCGACTTCAGTTCTAGCCTATAAAGTCAAATCTTGTGTAGTTCCTCCATGGTAACATAGCTGCCCGAGGTCGCAAAGTTAGCAAGTACAAGAAATTTGAAAATTGTATGTAATTTCACATTAGTGCTTATGGTCGATCCCGTTTCTCGGCTTGAGAGCTACTTTCTTGACTGTATTTTGAGTTAAGCAGTTGGCGCGACTTCAGTTCTAGCCTATAAAGTCAAATCTTGTGTGGTTCCTCCATGGTAACATAGCTGCCCGAGGTCGCAAAGTTAGCAAGTACAAGAAATTTGAAAATTGTATGTAATTTCACATTAGTGCTTATGGTCGATCCTGTTTCTCGGCTTGAGAGCTATTTTCTTGACTGTATTTTGAGTTAAGCAGTTGGCGCGACTTCAGTTCTAGCCTATAAAGTCAAATCTTGTGTGGTTCCTCCATGGTAACATAGCTGCCCGAGGTCACAAAGTTAGCAAGTACAAGAAATTTGAAAATTGTATGTAATTTCACACTAGTGCCTATGGTCGATCCCGTTTCTCGGCTTGAGAGCTACTTTCTTGACTGTATTTTGAGTTAAGCAGTTGGCGCGACTTCAGTTCTAGCCTACAAAGTCAAATCTTGTGTGGTTCCTCCTTGGTAACATAGCTGCCCGAGGTCACAAAGTTAGCAAGTACAAGAAATTTGAAAATTGTATGTAATTTCACATTAGTGCTTATGGTCGATCCCGTTTCTCGGCTTGAGAGCTACTTTCTTGACTGTATTTTGAGTTAAGCAGTTGGCGCGACTTCAGTTCTAGCCTATAAAGTCAAATCTAGTGTGGTTCCCCCATGGTAACATAGCTGCCCGAGGTCGCAAAGTTAGCAAGTACAAGAAATTTGAAAATTGTATGTAATTTCACATTAGTGCTTATGGTCGATCCCGTTTCTCGGCTTGAGAGCTACTTTCTTGACTGTATTTTGAGTTAAGCAGTTGGCGCGACTTCAGTTCTAGCCTATAAAGTCAAATCTTGTGTGGTTCCTCCATGGTAACATAGCTGCCCGAGGTCGCAAATTTAGCAAGTACAAGAAATTTGAAAATTGTATGTAATTTCACATTAGTGCTTATGGTCGATCCCGTTTCTCGGCTTGAGAGCTACTTTCTTGACTGTATTTTGAGTTAAGCAGTTGGCGCGACTTCGGTTCTAGCCTATAAAGTCAAATCTTGTGTGGTTCCTCCTTGGTAACATAGCTGCCCGAGGTCACAAAGTTAGCAAGTACAAGAAATTTGAAAATTGTATGTAATTTCACATTAGTGCTTATGGTCGATCCCGTTTCTCGGCTTGAGAGCTACTTTCTTGACTGTATTTTGAGTTAAGCAGTTGGCGCGACTTCAGTTCTAGCCTATAAAGTCAAATCTTGTGTGGTTCCTCCATGGTAACATAGCTGCCCGAGGTCGCAAAGTTAGCAAGTACAAGAAATTTGAAAATTGTATGTAATTTCACATTAGTGCTTATGGTCGATCCTGTTTCTCGGCTTGAGAGCTACTTTCTTGGCTGTATTTTGAGTTAAGCAGTTGGCGCGACTTCAGTTCTAGCCTATAAAGTCAAATCTTGTGTGGTTCCTCCTTGGTAACATAGCTGCCCGAGGTCACAAAGTTAGCAAGTACAAGAAATTTGAAAATTGTATGTAATTTCACACTAGTGCCTATGGTCGATCCCGTTTCTCGGCTTGAGAGCTACTTTTTTGACTGTATTTTGAGTTAAGCAGTTGGCGCGACTTCAGTTCTAGCCTATAAAGTCAAATCTTGTGTAGTTTCTCCATGGTAACATAGCTGGCCGAGGTCGCAAAGTTAGCAAGTACAAGAAATTTGAAAATTGTATGTAATTTCACATTAGTGCTTATGGTCGATCCCGTTTCTCGGCTTGAGAGCTACTTTCTTGACTGTATTTCGAGTTAAGCAGTTGGCGCGACTTCAGTTCTAGCCTATAAAGTCAAATCTTGTGTGGTTCCTCCATGGTAACATAGCTGCCCGAGGTCGCAAAGTTAGCAAGTACAAGAAATTTGAAAATTGTATGTAATTTCACATTAGTGCTTATGGTCGATCCCGTTTCTCGGCTTGAGAGCTACTTTCTTGACTGTATTTTGAGTTAAGCAGTTGGCGCGACTTCAGTTCTAGCCTATAAAGTCAAATCTAGTGTGGTTCCTCCATGGTAACATAGCTGCCCGAGGTCGCAAAGTTAGCAAGTACAAGAAATTTGAAAATTGTATGTAATTTCGGTAGTGCTTATGGTCGATCCCGTTTCTCGGCTTGAGAGCTACTTTCTTGACTGTATGTTGAGTTAAGCAGTTGGCGCGACTTCAGTTCTAGCCTATAAAGTCAAATCTAGTGTGGTTCCTCCATGGTAACATAGCTGCCCGAGGTCCCAAAGTTAGCAAGTACAAGAAATTTGAAAATTGTATGTAATTTCACATTAGTGCTTATGGTCGATCCCGCTTCTCTGCTTGAGAGCTACTTTCTTGACTGTATTTTGAGTTAAGCAGTTGGCGCGACTTCAGTTCTAGCCTATAAAGTCAAATCTTGTGTAGTTCCTCCATGATAACATAGCTGCCCGAGTTCGCAAAGTTAGCAAGTACAAGAAATTTGAAAATTGTATGTAATTTCACACTAGTGCCTATGGTCGATCCCGTTTCTCGGCTTGAGAGCTACTTTTTTGACTGTATTTTGAGTTAAGCAGTTGGCGCGACTTCAGTTCTAGCCTATAAAGTCAAATCTAGTGTGGTTCCTCCATGGTAACATAGCTGCCCGAGGTCCCAAAGTTAGCAAGTACAAGAAATTTGAAAATTGTATGTAATTTCACATTAGTGCTTATGGTCGATCCCGCTTCTCTGCTTGAGAGCTACTTTCTTGACTGTATTTTGAGTTAAGCAGTTGGCGCGACTTCAGTTCTAGCCTATAAAGTCAAATCTTGTGTGGTTCCTCCTTGGTAACATAGCTGCCCGAGGTCACAAAGTTAGCAAGTACAAGAAATTTGAAAATTGTATGTAATTTCACACTAGTGCCTATGGTCGATCCCGTTTCTCGGCTTGAGAGCTACTTTTTTGACTGTATTTTGAGTTAAGCAGTTGCCGCGACTTCAGTTCTAGCCTATAAAGTCAAATCTTGTGTAGTTCCTCCATGGTAACATAGCTGCCCGAGGTCGCAAAGTTAGCAAGTACAAGAAATTTGAAAATTGTATGTAATTTCACATTAGTGCTTATGGTCGATCCCGTTTCTCGGCTTGAGAGCTACTTTCTTGACTGTATTTTGAGTTAAGCAGTTGGCGCGACTTCGGTTCTAGCCTATAAAGTCAAATCTTGTGTGGTTCCTCCTTGGTAACATAGCTGCCCGAGGTCACAAAGTTAGCAAGTACAAGAAATTTGAAAATTGTATGTAATTTCACATTAGTGCTTATGGTCGATTCCGTTTCTCGGCTTGAGAGCTACTTTCTTGACTGTATTTTGAGTTAAGCAGTTGGCGCGACTTCAGTTCTAGCCTATAAAGTCAAATCTTGTGTGGTTCCTCCATGGTAACATAGCTGCCCGAGGTCGCAAAGTTAGCAAGTACAAGAAATTTGAAAATTGTATGTAATTTCACATTAGTGCTTATGGTCGATCCTGTTTCTCGTCTTGAGAGCTACTTTCTTGACTGTATTTTGAGTTAAGCAGTTTGCGCGACTTCAGTTCTAGCCTATAAAGTCAAATCTTGTGTGGTTCCTCCTTGGTAACATAGCTGCCCGAGGTCACAAAGTTAGCAAGTACAAGAAATTTGAAAATTGTATGTAATTTCACACTAGTGCCTATGGTCGATCCCGTTTCTCGGCTTGAGAGCTACTTTTTTGACTGTAATTTGAGTTAAGCAGTTGGCGCGACTTCAGTTCTAGCCTATAAAGTCAAATCTTGTGTGGTTCCTCCATGGTAACATAGCTGCCCGAGGTCGCAAAGTTAGCAAGTACAAGAAATTTGAAAATTGTATGTAATTTCATATTAGTGCTTATGGTCGATCCCGTTTCTCGGCTTGAGAGCTACTTTCTTGACTGTATTGCGAGTTAAGCAGTTGGCGCGACTTCAGTTCTGGCCTATAAAGTCAAATCTTGTGTGGTTCCTCCATGGTAACATAGCTGCCCGAGGTCGCAAAGTTAGCAAGTACAAGTAATTGGAAAATTGTATGTAATTTCATATTAGTGCTTATGGTCGATCCCGTTTCTCGGCTAGAGAGCTACTTTCTTGACTGTATTTTGAATTAAGCAGTTGGCGCGACTTCAGTTCTAGCCTATAAAGTCAAATCTTGTGTGGTTCCTCCATGGTAACATAGCTGCCCGAGGTCGCAAATTAGCAAGTACAAGAAATTTGAAAATTGTATGTAATTTCACGGTAGTGCTTATGGTCGATCCCGTTTCTCGGCTTGAGAGCTTCTTTCTTGACTGTATTTTGAGTTAAGCAGTTGGCGCGACTTCAGTTCTAGCCTATAAAGTCAAATCTATTGTAGTTCCTCCATGATAACATAGCTGCCCGAGGTCGCAAAGTTAGCAAGTACAAGAAATTTGAAAATTGTATGTAATTTCACATTAGTGCTTATGGTCGATCCCGTTTCTCGGCTTGAGAGCTTCTTTCTTGACTGTATTTTGAGTTAAGCAGTTGGCGCGACTTC
The DNA here is from genome assembly GCA_958301585.1 of Merodon equestris. Classification (NCBI taxonomy): domain Eukaryota; kingdom Metazoa; phylum Arthropoda; class Insecta; order Diptera; family Syrphidae; genus Merodon; species Merodon equestris. The sequence goes on along the minus strand of OY284417.1, from coordinate 24,571,004 downwards.
AGTTCTAGCCTATAAAGTCAAATCTTGTGTGGTTCCTCCTTGGTAACATAGCTGCCCGAGGTCGCAAAGTTAGCAAGTACAAGAAATTTGAAAATTGTATGTAATTTCACATTAGTGCTTATGGTCGACCCCGCTTCTCTGCTTGAGAGCTACTTTCTTGACTGTATTTTGAGTTAAGCAGTTGGCGCGACTTCAGTTCTAGCCTATAAAGTCAAATCTTGTGTAGTTCCTCCATGATAACATAGCTGCCCGAGGTCGCAAAGTTAGCAAGTACAAGAAATTTGAAAATTGTATGTAATTTCACACTAGTGCCTATGGTCGATCCCGTTTCTCGGCTTGAGAGCTACTTTTTTGACTGTAATTTGAGTTAAGCAGTTGGCGCGACTTCAGTTCTAGCCTATAAAGTCAAATCTTGTGTGGTTCCTCCATGGTAACATAGCTGCCCGAGGTCGAAAATTTAGCAAGTACAAGAAATTTGAAAATTGTACGTAATTTCAGGGTAGTGCTTATGGTCGATCCCGTTTCTCGGCTTGAGAGCTACTTTCTTGACTGTATTTTGAGTTAAGCAGTTGGCGCGACTTCATTTCTAGCCTATAAAGTCAAATCTTGTGTGGTTCCTTCATGGTAACATAGCTGCCCGAGGTCGCAAAGTTAGCAAGTACAAGAAATTTGAAAATTGTATGTAATTTCACATTGGTGCTTATGGTCGATCCCGTTTCTCGGCTTGAGAGCTTCTTTCTTGACTGTATTTTGAGTTAAGCAGTTGGCGCGACTTCAGTTCTAGCCTATAAAGTCAAATCTTGTGTGGTTCCTCCTTGGTAACATAGCTGCCCGAGGTCACAAAGTTAGCAAGTACAAGAAATTTGAAAATTGTATGTAATTTCACACTAGTGCTTAGGTCGATCCCGTTTCTCGGCTTGAGAGCTACTTTCTTGACTGTATTTTGAGATAAGCAGTTGGCGCGACTTCAGTTCTAGCCTATAAAGTCAAATCTTGTGTGGTTCCTCCTTGGTAACATAGCTGCCCGAGGTCACAAAGTTAGCAAGTACAAGAAATTTGAAAATTGTATGTAATTTCACACTAGTGCTTAGGTCGATCCCGTTTCTCGGCTTGAGAGCTACTTTCTTGACTGTATTCTGAACTAAGCAGTTGGCGCGACTTCAGTTCTAGCCTATAAAGTCAAATCTTGTGTAGTTCCTCCATGGTAACATAGCTGCCCGAGGTCGCAAAGTTAGCAAGTACAAGAAATTTGAAAATTGTATGTAATTTCATATTAGTGCTTATGGTCGATCCCGTTTCTCGGCTTGAGAGCTACTTTCTTGACTGTATTTTGAGTTAAGCAGTTGGCGCGACTTCAGTTCTAGCCTATAAAGTCAAATCTTGTGTGGTTCCTCCTTGGTAACATAGCTGCCCGAGGTCACAAAGTTAGCAAGTACAAGAAATTTGAAAATTGTATGTAATTTCACACTAGTGCTTAGGTCGATCCCGTTTCTCGGCTTGAGAGCTACTTTCTTGACTGTATTTTGAGTTAAGCAGTTGGCGCGACTTCAGTTCTAGCCTATTAAGTCAAATCTTGTGTGGTTCCTCCTTGGTAACATAGCTGCCCGAGGTCACAAAGTTAGCAAGTACAAGAAATTTGAAAATTGTATGTAATTTCACACTAGTGCTTAGGTCGATCCCGTTTCTCGGCTTGAGAGCTACTTTCTTGACTGTATTCTGAACTAAGCAGTTGGCGCGACTTCAGTTCTAGCCTATAAAGTCAAATCTTGTGTAGTTCCTCCATGGTAACATAGCTGCCCGAGGTCGCAAAGTTAGCAAGTACAAGAAATTTGAAAATTGTATGTAATTTCATATTAGTGCTTATGGTCGATCCCGTTTCTCGGCTTGAGAGCTACTTTCTTGACTGTATTTTGAGTTAAGCAGTTGGCGCGTCTTCAGTTCTAGCCTATAAAGTCAAATCTTGTGTGGTTCCTCCATGGTAACATAGCTGCCCGAGGTCGCAAAGTTAGCAAGTACAAGAAATTTGAAAATTGTATGTAATTTCACGGTAGTGCTTATGGTCGATCCCGTTTCTCGGCTTGAGAGGTACTTTCTTGACTGTATTTTGAGTTAAGCAGTTGGCGCGACTTCAGTTCTAGCCTATAAAGTCAAATCTAGTGTGGTTCCTCCATGGTAACATAGCTGCCCGAGGTCGCAAAGTTAGCAAGTACAAGAAATTTGAAAATTGTATGTAATTTCATATTAGTGCTTATGGTCGATCCCGTTTCTCGGCGTGAGAGCTACTTTCTTGACTGTATTTTGAGTTAAGCAGTTGGCGCGACTTCAGTTCTAGCCTATAAAGTCAAATCTTGTGTGGTTCCTCCATGGTAACATAGCTGCCCGAGGTCGCAAATTTAGCAAGTACAAGAAATTTGAAAATTGTACGTAATTTCAGGGTAGTGCTTATGGTCGATCCCGTTTCTCGGCTTGAGAGCTACTTTCTTGACTGTATTTTGAGTTAAGCAGTTGGCGCGACTTCAGTTCTAGCCTATAAAGTCAAATCTTGTGTGGTTCCTCCATGGTAACATAGCTGCCCGAGGTCGCAAAGTTAGCAAGTACAAGAAATTTGAAAATTGTACGTAATTTCAGGGTAGTGCTTATGGTCGATCCCGTTTCTCGGCTTGAGAGCTACTTTCTTGACTGTATTTTGAGTTAAGCAGTTGGCGCGACTTCAGTTCTAGCCTATAAAGTCAAATCTTGTGTGGTTCCTCCATGGTAATATAGCTGCCCGAGGTCGCAAAGTTAGCAAGTACAAGAAATTTGAAAATTGTATGTAATTTCACACTAGTGCTTATGGTCGATCCCGTTTCTCGGCTTGAGAGCTACTTTCTTGACTGTATTTTGAGTTAAGCAGTTGGCGCGACTTCAGTTCTAGCCTATAAAGTCAAATCTTGTGTGGTTCCTCCTTGGTAACATAGCTGCCCGAGGTCACAAAGTTAGCAAGTACAAGAAATTTGAAAATTGTATGTAATTTCACACTAGTGCTTAGGTCGATCCCGTTTCTCGGCTTGAGAGCTACTTTCTTGACTGTATTTTGAGTTAAGCAGTTGGCGCGACTTCAGTTCTAGCCTATAAAGTCAAATCTTGTGTGGTTCCTCCTTGGTAACATAGCTGCCCGAGGTCACAAAGTTAGCAAGTACAAGAAATTTGAAAATTGTATGTAATTTCACACTAGTGCTTAGGTCGATCCCGTTTCTCGGCTTGAGAGCTACTTTCTTGACTGTATTCTGAACTAAGCAGTTGGCGCGACTTCAGTTCTAGCCTATAAAGTCAAATCTTGTGTAGTTCCTCCATGGTAACATAGCTGCCCGAGGTCGCAAAGTTAGCAAGTACAAGAAATTTGAAAATTGTATGTAATTTCATATTAGTGCTTATGGTCGATCCCGTTTCTCGGCTTGAGAGCTACTTTCTTGACTGTATTTTGAGTTAAGCAGTTGGCGCGTCTTCAGTTCTAGCCTATAAAGTCAAATCTTGTGTGGTTCCTCCATGGTAACATAGCTGCCCGAGGTCGCAAAGTTAGCAAGTACAAGAAATTTGAAAATTGTATGTAATTTCACGGTAGTGCTTATGGTCGATCCCGTTTCTCGGCTTGAGAGGTACTTTCTTGACTGTATTTTGAGTTAAGCAGTTGGCGCGACTTCAGTTCTAGCCTATAAAGTCAAATCTAGTGTGGTTCCTCCATGGTAACATAGCTGCCCGAGGTCGCAAAGTTAGCAAGTACAAGAAATTTGAAAATTGTATGTAATTTCATATTAGTGCTTATGGTCGATCCCGTTTCTCGGCGTGAGAGCTACTTTCTTGACTGTATTTTGAGTTAAGCAGTTGGCGCGACTTCAGTTCTAGCCTATAAAGTCAAATCTTGTGTGGTTCCTCCATGGTAACATAGCTGCCCGAGGTCGCAAATTTAGCAAGTACAAGAAATTTGAAAATTGTACGTAATTTCAGGGTAGTGCTTATGGTCGATCCCGTTTCTCGGCTTGAGAGCTACTTTCTTGACTGTATTTTGAGTTAAGCAGTTGGCGCGACTTCAGTTCTAGCCTATAAAGTCAAATCTTGTGTGGTTCCTCCATGGTAACATAGCTGCCCGAGGTCGCAAAGTTAGCAAGTACAAGAAATTTGAAAATTGTACGTAATTTCAGGGTAGTGCTTATGGTCGATCCCGTTTCTCGGCTTGAGAGCTACTTTCTTGACTGTATTTTGAGTTAAGCAGTTGGCGCGACTTCAGTTCTAGCCTATAAAGTCAAATCTTGTGTGGTTCCTCCATGGTAATATAGCTGCCCGAGGTCGCAAAGTTAGCAAGTACAAGAAATTTGAAAATTGTATGTAATTTCACACTAGTGCTTATGGTCGATCCCGTTTCTCGGCTTGAGAGCTACTTTCTTGACTGTATTTTGAGTTAAGCAGTTGGCGCGACTTCAGTTCTAGCCTATAAAGTCAAATCTTGTGTGGTTCCTCCATGGTAACATAGCTGCCCGAGGTCGCAAATTTAGCAAGTACAAGAAATTTGAAAATTGTACGTAATTTCAGGGTAGTGCTTATGGTCGATCCCGTTTCTCGGCTTGAGAGCTACTTTCTTGACTGTATTTTGAGTTAAGCAGTTGGCGCGACTTCAGTTCTAGCCTATAAAGTCAAATCTTGTGTGGTTCCTCCATGGTAACATAGCTGCCCGAGGTCGCAAAGTTAGCAAGTACAAGAAATTTGAAAATTGTACGTAATTTCAGGGTAGTGCTTATGGTCGATCCCGTTTCTCGGCTTGAGAGCTACTTTCTTGACTGTATTTTGAGTTAAGCAGTTGGCGCGACTTCAGTTCTAGCCTATAAAGTCAAATCTTGTGTGGTTCCTCCATGGTAATATAGCTGCCCGAGGTCGCAAAGTTAGCAAGTACAAGAAATTTGAAAATTGTATGTAATTTCACACTAGTGCTTATGGTCGATCCCGTTTCTCGGCTTGAGAGCTACTTTCTTGACTGTATTTTGAGTTAAGCAGTTGGCGCGACTTCAGTTCTAGCCTATAAAGTCAAATCTTGTGTGGTTCCTCCATGGTTACATAGCTGCCCGAGGTCGCAAATTTAGCAAGTACAAGAAATTTGAAAATTGTACGTAATTTCAGGGTAGTGCTTAGGGTCGATCCCGTTTCTCGGCTTGAGAGCTACTTTCTTGACTGTATTTTGAGTAAAGCAGTTGGCGCGACTTCAGTTCTAGCCTATAAAGTCAAATCTAGTGTGGTTCCCCCATGGTAACATAGCTGCCCGAGGTCGCAAAGTTAGCAAGTACAAGAAATTTGAAAATTGTATGTAATTTCACATTAGTGCTTATGGTCGATCCCGTTTCTCGGCTTGAGAGCTACTTTCTTGACTGTATTTTGAGTTAAGCAGTTGGCGCGACTTCAGTTCTAGCCTATAAAGTCAAATCTTGTGTGGTTCCTCCATGGTAACATAGCTGCCCGAGGTCGCAAATTTAGCAAGTACAAGAAATTTGAAAATTGTACGTAATTTCAGGGTAGTGCTTATGGTCGATCCCGTTTCTCGGATTGAGAGCTACTTTCTTTACTGTATTTTGAGTTAAGCAGTTGGCGCGACTTCAGTTCTAGCCTATAAAGTCAAATCTTGTGTGGTTCCTCCATGGTAACATAGCTGCCCGAGGTCGCAAAGTTAGCAAGTACAAGAAATTTGAAAATTGTACGTAATTTCAGGGTAGTGCTTATGGTCGATCCCGTTTCTCGGCTTGAGAGCTACTTTCTTGACTGTATTTTGAGTTAAGCAGTTGGCGCGACTTCAGTTCTAGCCTATAAAGTCAAATCTTGTGTGGTTCCTCCTTGGTAACATAGCTGCCCGAGGTCGCAAAGTTAGCAAGTACAAGAAATTTGAAAATTGTATGTAATTTCACATTAGTGCTTATGGTCGATCCCGTTTCTCGGCTTGAGAGCTACTTTCTTGACTGTATTTTGAGTTAAGCAGTTGGCGCGACTTCAGTTCTAGCCTATAAAGTCAAATCTAGTGTGGTTCCTCCATGGTAACATAGCTGCCCGAGGTCGCAAAGTTAGCAAGTACAAGAAATTTGAAAATTGTATGTAATTTCACACTAGTGCTTATGGTCGATCCCGTTTCTCGGCTTGAGAGCTACTTTCTTGACTGTATTTTGAGTTAAGCAGTTGGCGCGACTTCAGTTCTAGCCTATAAAGTCAAATCTAGTGTGGTTCCCCCATGGTAACATAGCTGCCCGAGGTCGCAAAGTTAGCAAGTACAAGAAATTTGAAAATTGTATGTAATTTCACACTAGTGCTTATGGTCGATCCCGTTTCTCGGCTTGAGAGCTACTTTCTTGACTGTATTTTGAGTTAAGCAGTTGGCGCGACTTCAGTTCTAGCCTATAAAGTCAAATCTTGTGTGGTTCCTCCTTGGTAACATAGCTGCCCGAGGTCGCAAAGTTAGCAAGTACAAGAAATTTGAAAATTGTATGTAATTTCACATTAGTGCTTATGGTCGATCCCGTTTCTCGGCTTGAGAGCTACTTTCTTGACTGTATTTTGAGTTAAGCAGTTGGCGCGACTTCAGTTCTAGCCTATAAAGTCAAATCTTGTGTGGTTCCTCCTTGGTAACATAGCTGCCCGAGGTCGCAAAGTTAGCAAGTACAAGAAATTTGAAAATTGTATGTAATTTCACACTAGTGCTTATGGTCGATCCCGTTTCTCGGCTTGAGAGCTACTTTCTTGACTGTATTTTGAGTTAAGCAGTTGGCGCGACTTCAGTTCTAGCCTATAAAGTCAAATCTAGTGTGATTCCCCCATGGTAACATAGCTGCCCGAGGTCGCAAAGTTAGCAAGTACAAGAAATTTGAAAATTGTATGTAATTTCACATTAGTGCTTATGGTCGATCCCGTTTCTCGGCTTGAGAGCTACTTTCTTGACTGTATTTTGAGTTAAGCAGTTGGCGCGACTTCAGTTCTAGCCTATAAAGTCAAATCTTGTGTGGTTCCTCCATGGTAACATAGCTGCCCGAGGTCGCAAAGTTAGCAAGTACAAGAAATTTGAAAATTGTATGTAATTTCACATTAGTGCTTATGGTCGATCCCGTTTCTCGGCTTGAGAGCTACTTTCTTGACTGTATTTTGAGTTAAGCAGTTGGCGCGACTTCAGTTCTAGCCTATAAAGTCAAATCTAGTGTGGTTCCTCCATGGTAACATAGCTGCCAGAGGTCGCAAAATTAGCAAGTACAAGAAATTTGAAAATTGTATGTAATTTCACGGTAGTGCTTATGGTCGATCCCGTTTCTCGGCTTGAGAGCTACTTTTTTGACTGTATTTTGAGTTAAGCAGTTGGCGCGACTTCAGTTCTAGCCTATAAAGTCAAATCTTGTGTAGTTTCTCCATGGTAACATAGCTGCCCGAGGTCGCAAAGTTAGCAAGTACAAGAAATTTGAAAATTGTATGTAATTTCACGGTAGTGCTTATGGTCGATCCCGTTTCTCGGCTTGAGAGCTACTTTCTTGACTGTATTTCGAGTTAAGCAGTTGGCGCGACTTCAGTTCTAGCCTATAAAGTCAAATCTTGTGTGGTTCCTCCATGGTAACATAGCTGCCCGAGGTCGCAAAGTTAACAAGTACAAGAAATTTGAAAATTGTACGTAATTTCAGGGTAGTGCTTATGGTCGATCCCGTTTCTCGGCTTGAGAGCTACTTTCTTGACTGTATTTTGAGTTAGGCAGTTGGCGCGACTTCAGTTCTAGCCTATAAAGTCAAATCTTGTGTGGTTCCTCCATGGTAACATAGCTGCCCGAGGTCGCAAAGTTAGCAAGTACAAGAAATTTGAAAATTGTATGTAATTTCACATTAGTGCTTATGGTCGATCCCGTTTCTCGGCTTGAGAGCTACTTTCTTGACTGTATTTTGAGTTAAGCAGTTGGCGCGACTTCAGTTCTAGCCTATAAAGTCAAATCTAGTGTGGTTCCTCCATGGTAACATAGCTGCCCGAGGTCGCAAAGTTAGCAAGTACAAGAAATTTGAAAATTGTATGTAATTTCGGTAGTGCTTATGGTCGATCCCGTTTCTCGGCTTGAGAGCTACTTTCTTGACTGTATGTTGAGTTAAGCAGTTGGCGCGACTTCAGTTCTAGCCTATAAAGTCAAATCTAGTGTGGTTCCTCCATGGTAACATAGCTGCCCGAGGTCCCAAAGTTAGCAAGTACAAGAAATTTGAAAATTGTATGTAATTTCACATTAGTGCTTATGGTCGATCCCGCTTCTCTGCTTGAGAGCTACTTTCTTGACTGTATTTTGAGTTAAGCAGTTGGCGCGACTTCAGTTCTAGCCTATAAAGTCAACTCTTGTGTGGTTCCTCCATGGTAACATAGCTGCCCGAGGTCGCAAAGTTAGCAAGTACAAGAAATTTGAAAATTGTATGTAATTTCACATTAGTGCTTATGGTCGATCCCGTTTCTCGGCTTGAGAGCTACTTTCTTGACTGTATTTTGAGTTAAGCAGTTGGCGCGACTTCAGTTCTAGCCTATAAAGTCAAATCTTGTGTGGTTCCTCCATGGTAACATAGCTGCCCGAGGTCGCAAATTTAGCAAGTACAAGAAATTTGAAAATTGTATGTAATTTCACATTAGTGCTTATGGTCGATCCCGTTTCTCGGCTTGAGAGCTACTTTCTTGACTGTATTTTGAGTTAAGCAGTTGGCGCGACTTCGGTTCTAGCCTATAAAGTCAAATCTTGTGTGGTTCCTCCTTGGTAACATAGCTGCCCGAGGTCACAAAGTTAGCAAGTACAAGAAATTTGAAAATTGTATGTAATTTCACATTAGTGCTTATGGTCGATCCCGTTTCTCGGCTTGAGAGCTACTTTCTTGACTGTATTTTGAGTTAAGCAGTTGGCGCGACTTCAGTTCTAGCCTATAAAGTCAAATCTTGTGTGGTTCCTCCATGGTAACATAGCTGCCCGAGGTCGCAAAGTTAGCAAGTACAAGAAATTTGAAAATTGTATGTAATTTCACATTAGTGCTTATGGTCGATCCTGTTTCTCGGCTTGAGAGCTACTTTCTTGGCTGTATTTTGAGTTAAGCAGTTGGCGCGACTTCAGTTCTAGCCTATAAAGTCAAATCTTGTGTGGTTCCTCCTTGGTAACATAGCTGCCCGAGGTCACAAAGTTAGCAAGTACAAGAAATTTGAAAATTGTATGTAATTTCACACTAGTGCCTATGGTCGATCCCGTTTCTCGGCTTGAGAGCTACTTTTTTGACTGTATTTTGAGTTAAGCAGTTGGCGCGACTTCAGTTCTAGCCTATAAAGTCAAATCTTGTGTAGTTTCTCCATGGTAACATAGCTGCCCGAGGTCGCAAAGTTAGCAAGTACAAGAAATTTGAAAATTGTATGTAATTTCACATTAGTGCTTATGGTCGATCCCGTTTCTCGGCTTGAGAGCTACTTTCTTGACTGTATTTCGAGTTAAGCAGTTGGCGCGACTTCAGTTCTAGCCTATAAAGTCAAATCTTGTGTGGTTCCTCCATGGTAACATAGCTGTCCGAGGTCGCAAAGTTAACAAGTACAAGAAATTTGAAAATTGTACGTAATTTCAGGGTAGTGCTTATGGTCGATCCCGTTTCTCGGCTTGAGAGCTACTTTCTTGACTGTATTTTGAGTTAAGCAGTTGGCGCGACTTCAGTTCTAGCCTATAAAGTCAAATCTTGTGTGGTTCCTCCATGGTAACATAGCTGCCCGAGGTCGCAAAGTTAGCAAGTACAAGAAATTTGAAAATTGTATGTAATTTCACATTAGTGCTTATGGTCGATCCCGTTTCTCGGCTTGAGAGCTACTTTCTTGACTGTATTTTGAGTTAAGCAGTTGGCGCGACTTCAGTTCTAGCCTATAAAGTCAAATCTAGTGTGGTTCCTCCATGGTAACATAGCTGCCCGAGGTCGCAAAGTTAGCAAGTACAAGAAATTTGAAAATTGTATGTAATTTCGGTAGTGCTTATGGTCGATCCCGTTTCTCGGCTTGAGAGCTACTTTCTTGACTGTATGTTGAGTTAAGCAGTTGGCGCGACTTCAGTTCTAGCCTATAAAGTCAAATCTAGTGTGGTTCCTCCATGGTAACATAGCTGCCCGAGGTCCCAAAGTTAGCAAGTACAAGAAATTTGAAAATTGTATGTAATTTCACATTAGTGCTTATGGTCGATCCCGCTTCTCTGCTTGAGAGCTACTTTCTTGACTGTATTTTGAGTTAAGCAGTTGGCGCGACTTCAGTTCTAGCCTATAAAGTCAAATCTTGTGTAGTTCCTCCATGATAACATAGCTGCCCGAGTTCGCAAAGTTAGCAAGTACAAGAAATTTGAAAATTGTATGTAATTTCACACTAGTGCCTATGGTCGATCCCGTTTCTCGGCTTGAGAGCTACTTTTTTGACTGTATTTTGAGTTAAGCAATTGGCGCGACTTCAGTTCTAGCCTATAAAGTCAAATCTAGTGTGGTTCCTCCATGGTAACATAGCTGCCCGAGGTCCCAAAGTTAGCAAGTACAAGAAATTTGAAAATTGTATGTAATTTCACATTAGTGCTTATGGTCGATCCCGCTTCTCTGCTTGAGAGCTACTTTCTTGACTGTATTTTGAGTTAAGCAGTTGGCGCGACTTCAGTTCTAGCCTATAAAGTCAAATCTTGTGTGGTTCCTCCTTGGTAACATAGCTGCCCGAGGTCACAAAGTTAGCAAGTACAAGAAATTTGAAAATTGTATGTAATTTCACACTAGTGCCTATGGTCGATCCCGTTTCTCGGCTTGAGAGCTACTTTTTTGACTGTATTTTGAGTTAAGCAGTTGCCGCGACTTCAGTTCTAGCCTATAAAGTCAAATCTTGTGTAGTTCCTCCATGGTAACATAGCTGCCCGAGGTCGCAAAGTTAGCAAGTACAAGAAATTTGAAAATTGTATGTAATTTCACATTAGTGCTTATGGTCGATCCCGTTTCTCGGCTTGAGAGCTACTTTCTTGACTGTATTTTGAGTTAAGCAGTTGGCGCGACTTCGGTTCTAGCCTATAAAGTCAAATCTTGTGTGGTTCCTCCTTGGTAACATAGCTGCCCGAGGTCACAAAGTTAGCAAGTACAAGAAATTTGAAAATTGTATGTAATTTCACATTAGTGCTTATGGTCGATTCCGTTTCTCGGCTTGAGAGCTACTTTCTTGACTGTATTTTGAGTTAAGCAGTTGGCGCGACTTCAGTTCTAGCCTATAAAGTCAAATCTTGTGTGGTTCCTCCATGGTAACATAGCTGCCCGAGGTCGCAAAGTTAGCAAGTACAAGAAATTTGAAAATTGTATGTAATTTCACATTAGTGCTTATGGTCGATCCTGTTTCTCGTCTTGAGAGCTACTTTCTTGACTGTATTTTGAGTTAAGCAGTTTGCGCGACTTCAGTTCTAGCCTATAAAGTCAAATCTTGTGTGGTTCCTCCTTGGTAACATAGCTGCCCGAGGTCACAAAGTTAGCAAGTACAAGAAATTTGAAAATTGTATGTAATTTCACACTAGTGCCTATGGTCGATCCCGTTTCTCGGCTTGAGAGCTACTTTTTTGACTGTAATTTGAGTTAAGCAGTTGGCGCGACTTCAGTTCTAGCCTATAAAGTCAAATCTTGTGTGGTTCCTCCATGGTAACATAGCTGCCCGAGGTCGCAAAGTTAGCAAGTACAAGAAATTTGAAAATTATATGTAATTTCATATTAGTGCTTATGGTCGATCCCGTTTCTCGGCTAGAGAGCTACTTTCTTGACTGTATTTTGAGTTAAGCAGTTGGCGCGACTTCAGTTCTAGCCTATAAAGTCAAATCTTGTGTGGTTCCTCCATGGTAACATAGCTGCCCGAGGTCGCAAATTAGCAAGTACAAGAAATTTGAAAATTGTATGTAATTTCACGGTAGTGCTTATGGTCGATCCCGTTTCTCGGCTTGAGAGCTTCTTTCTTGACTGTATTTTGAGTTAAGCAGTTGGCGCGACTTCAGTTCTAGCCTATAAAGTCAAATCTATTGTAGTTCCTCCATGATAACATAGCTGCCCGAGGTCGCAAAGTTAGCAAGTACAAGAAATTTGAAAATTGTATGTAATTTCACATTAGTGCTTATGGTCGATCCCGTTTCTCGGCTTGAGAGCTTCTTTCTTGACTGTATTTTGAGTTAAGCAGTTGGCGCGACTTCAGTTCTAGCCTATAAAGTCAAATCTTGTGTGGTTCCTCCTTGGTAACATAGCTGCCCGAGGTCGCAAAGTTAGCAAGTACAAGAAATTTGAAAATTGTATGTAATTTCACATTAGTGCTTATGGTCGATCCCGCTTCTCTGCTTGAGAGCTACTTTCTTGACTGTATTTTGAGTTAAGCAGTTGGCGCGACTTCAGTTCTAGCCTATAAAGTCAAATCTTGTGTAGTTCCTCCATGATAACATAGCTGCCCGAGGTCGCAAAGTTAGCAAGTACAAGAAATTTGAAAATTGTATGTAATTTCACACTAGTGCCTATGGTCGATCCCGTTTCTCGGCTGAGAGCTACTTTTTTGACTGTAATTTGAGTTAAGCAGTTGGCGCGACTTCATTTCTAGCCTATAAAGTCAAATCTTGTGTGGTTCCTTCATGGTAACATAGCTGCCCGAGGTCGCAAAGTTAGCAAGTACAAGAAATTTGAAAATTGTATGTAATTTCACATTGGTGCTTATGGTCGATCCCGTTTCTCGGCTTGAGAGCTTCTTTCTTGACTGTATTTTGAGTTAAGCAGTTGGCGCGACTTCAGTTCTAGCCTATAAAGTCAAATCTTGTGTGGTTCCTCCTTGGTAACATAGCTGCCCGAGGTCACAAAGTTAGCAAGTACAAGAAATTTGAAAATTGTATGTAATTTCACACTAGTGCTTAGGTCGATCCCGTTTCTCGGCTTGAGAGCTACTTTCTTGACTGTATTTTGAGTTAAGCAGTTGGCGCGACTTCAGTTCTAGCCTATAAAGTCAAATCTTGTGTGGTTCCTCCTTGGTAACATAGCTGCCCGAGGTCACAAAGTTAGCAAGTACAAGAAATTTGAAAATTGTATGTAATTTCACACTAGTGCTTAGGTCGATCCCGTTTCTCGGCTTGAGAGCTACTTTCTTGACTGTATTCTGAACTAAGCAGTTGGCGCGACTTCAGTTCTAGCCTATAAAGTCAAATCTTGTGTAGTTCCTCCATGGTAACATAGCTGCCCGAGGTCGCAAAGTTAGCAAGTACAAGAAATTTGAAAATTGTATGTAATTTCATATTAGTGCTTATGGTCGATCCCGTTTCTCGGCTTGAGAGCTACTTTCTTGACTGTATTTTGAGTTAAGCAGTTGGCGCGACTTCAGTTCTAGCCTATAAAGTCAAATCTTGTGTGGTTCCTCCTTGGTAACATAGCTGCCCGAGGTCACAAAGTTAGCAAGTACAAGAAATTTGAAAATTGTATGTAATTTCACACTAGTGCTTAGGTCGATCCCGTTTCTCGGCTTGAGAGCTACTTTCTTGACTGTATTTTGAGTTAAGCAGTTGGCGCGACTTCAGTTCTAGCCTATAAAGTCAAATCTTGTGTGGTTCCTCCTTGGTAACATAGCTGCCCGAGGTCACAAAGTTAGCAAGTACAAGAAATTTGAAAATTGTATGTAATTTCACACTAGTGCTTAGGTCGATCCCGTTTCTCGGCTTGAGAGCTACTTTCTTGACTGTATTCTGAACTAGGCAGTTGGCGCGACTTCAGTTCTAGCCTATAAAGTCAAATCTTGTGTAGTTCCTCCATGGTAACATAGCTGCCCGAGGTCGCAAAGTTAGCAAGTACAAGAAATTTGAAAATTGTATGTAATTTCATATTAGTGCTTATGGTCGATCCCGTTTCTCGGCTTGAGAGCTACTTTCTTGACTGTATTTTGAGTTAAGCAGTTGGCGCGTCTTCAGTTCTAGCCTATAAAGTCAAATCTTGTGTGGTTCCTCCATGGTAACATAGCTGCCCGAGGTCGCAAAGTTAGCAAGTACAAGAAATTTGAAAATTGTATGTAATTTCACGGTAGTGCTTATGGTCGATCCCGTTTCTCGGCTTGAGAGGTACTTTCTTGACTGTATTTTGAGTTAAGCAGTTGGCGCGACTTCAGTTCTAGCCTATAAAGTCAAATCTAGTGTGGTTCCTCCATGGTAACATAGCTGCCCGAGGTCGCAAAGTTAGCAAGTACAAGAAATTTGAAAATTGTATGTAATTTCATATTAGTGCTTATGGTCGATCCCGTTTCTCGGCGTGAGAGCTACTTTCTTGACTGTATTTTGAGTTAAGCAGTTGGCGCGACTTCAGTTCTAGCCTATAAAGTCAAATCTTGTGTGGTTCCTCCATGGTAACATAGCTGCCCGAGGTCGCAAATTTAGCAAGTACAAGAAATTTGAAAATTGTACGTAATTTCAGGGTAGTGCTTATGGTCGATCCCGTTTCTCGGCTTGAGAGCTACTTTCTTGACTGTATTTTGAGTTAAGCAGTTGGCGCGACTTCAGTTCTAGCCTATAAAGTCAAATCTTGTGTGGTTCCTCCATGGTAACATAGCTGCCCGAGGTCGCAAAGTTAGCAAGTACAAGAAATTTGAAAATTGTACGTAATTTCAGGGTAGTGCTTATGGTCGATCCCGTTTCTCGGCTTGAGAGCTACTTTCTTGACTGTATTTTGAGTTAAGCAGTTGGCGCGACTTCAGTTCTAGCCTATAAAGTCAAATCTTGTGTGGTTCCTCCATGGTAATATAGCTGCCCGAGGTCGCAAAGTTAGCAAGTACAAGAAATTTGAAAATTGTATGTAATTTCACACTAGTGCTTATGGTCGATCCCGTTTCTCGGCTTGAGAGCTACTTTCTTGACTGTATTTTGAGTTAAGCAGTTGGCGCGACTTCAGTTCTAGCCTATAAAGTCAAATCTTGTGTGGTTCCTCCATGGTAACATAGCTGCCCGAGGTCGCAAATTTAGCAAGTACAAGAAATTTGAAAATTGTACGTAATTTCAGGGTAGTGCTTAGGGTCGATCCCGTTTCTCGGCTTGAGAGCTACTTTCTTGACTGTATTTTGAGTTAAGCAGTTGGCGCGACTTCAGTTCTAGCCTATAAAGTCAAATCTAGTGTGGTTCCCCCATGGTAACATAGCTGCCCGAGGTCGCAAAGTTAGCAAGTACAAGAAATTTGAAAATTGTATGTAATTTCACATTAGTGCTTATGGTCGATCCCGTTTCTCGGCTTGAGAGCTACTTTCTTGACTGTATTCTGAACTAGGCAGTTGGCGCGACCTCAGTTCTAGCCTATAAAGTCAAATCTTGTGTAGTTCCTCCATGGTAACATAGCTGCCCGAGGTCGCAAATTTAGCAAGTACAAGAAATTTGAAAATTGTACGTAATTTCAGGGTAGTGCTTAGGGTCGATCCCGTTTCTCGGCTTGAGAGCTACTTTCTTGACTGTATTTTGAGTTAAGCAGTTGGCGCGACTTCAGTTCTAGCCTATAAAGTCAAATCTAGTGTGGTTCCCCCATGGTAACATAGCTGCCCGAGGTCGCAAAGTTAGCAAGTACAAGAAATTTGAAAATTGTATGTAATTTCACATTAGTGCTTATGGTCGATCCCGTTTCTCGGCTTGAGAGCTACTTTCTTGACTGTATTTTGAGTTAAGCAGTTGGCGCGACTTCAGTTCTAGCCTATAAAGTCAAATCTTGTGTGGTTCCTCCTTGGTAACATAGCTGCCCGAGGTCACAAAGTTAGCAAGTACAAGAAATTTGAAAATTGTATGTAATTTCACACTAGTGCCTATGGTCGATCCCGTTTCTCGGCTTGAGAGCTACTTTTTTGACTGTAATTTGAGTTAAGCAGTTGGCGCGACTTCAGTTCTAGCCTATAAAGTCAAATCTTGTGTGGTTCCTCCATGGTAACATAGCTGCCCGAGGTCGCAAAGTTAGCAAGTACAAGAAATTTGAAAATTGTATGTAATTTCATATTAGTGCTTATGGTCGATCCCGTTTCTCGGCTTGAGAGCTACTTTCTTGACTGTATTGCGAGTTAAGCAGTTGGCGCGACTTCAGTTCTGGCCTATAAAGTCAAATCTTGTGTGGTTCCTCCATGGTAACATAGCTGCCCGAGGTCGCAAAGTTAGCAAGTACAAGTAATTGGAAAATTGTATGTAATTTCATATTAGTGCTTATGGTCGATCCCGTTTCTCGGCTAGAGAGCTACTTTTTTGACTGTATTTTGAGTTAAGCAGTTGGCGCGACTTCAGTTCTAGCCTATAAAGTCAAATCTTGTGTGGTTCCTCCATGGTAACATAGCTGCCCGAGGTCGCAAATTAGCAAGTACAAGAAATTTGAAAATTGTATGTAATTTCACGGTAGTGCTTATGGTCGATCCCGTTTCTCGGCTTGAGAGCTTCTTTCTTGACTGTATTTTGAGTTAAGCAGTTGGCGCGACTTCAGTTCTAGCCTATAAAGTCAAATCTATTGTAGTTCCTCCATTATAACATAGCTGCCCGAGGTCGCAAAGTTAGCAAGTACAAGAAATTTGAAAATTGTATGTAATTTCACATTAGTGCTTATGGTCGATCCCGTTTCTCGGCTTGAGAGCTTCTTTCTTGACTGTATTTTGAGTTAAGCAGTTGGCGCGACTTCAGTTCTAGCCTATAAAGTCAAATCTTGTGTGGTTCCTCCTTGGTAACATAGCTGCCCGAGGTCGCAAAGTTAGCAAGTACAAGAAATTTGAAAATTGTATGTAATTTCACATTAGTGCTTATGGTCGATCCCGCTTCTCTGCTTGAGAGCTACTTTCTTGACTGTATTTTGAGTTAAGCAGTTGGCGCGACTTCAGTTCTAGCCTATAAAGTCAAATCTTGTGTAGTTCCTCCATGATAACATAGCTGCCCGAGGTCGCAAAGTTAGCAAGTACAAGAAATTTGAAAATTGTATGTAATTTCACACTAGTGCCTATGGTCGATCCCGTTTCTCGGCTGAGAGCTACTTTTTTGACTGTAATTTGAGTTAAGCAGTTGGCGCGACTTCAGTTCTAGCCTATAAAGTCAAATCTTGTGCGGTTCCTCCATGGTAACATAGCTGCCCGAGGTCGAAAATTTAGCAAGTACAAGAAATTTGAAAATTGTACGTAATTTCAGGGTAGTGCTTATGGTCGATCCCGTTTCTCGGCTTGAGAGCTACTTTCTTGACTGTATTTTGAGTTAAGCAGTTGGCGCGACTTCATTTCTAGCCTATAAAGTCAAATCTTGTGTGGTTCCTTCATGGTAACATAGCTGCCCGAGGTCGCAAAGTTAGCAAGTACAAGAAATTTGAAAATTGTATGTAATTTCACATTGGTGCTTATGGTCGATCCCGTTTCTCGGCTTGAGAGCTTCTTTCTTGACTGTATTTTGAGTTAAGCAGTTGGCGCGACTTCAGTTCTAGCCTATAAAGTCAAATCTTGTGTGGTTCCTCCTTGGTAACATAGCTGCCCGAGGTCACAAAGTTAGCAAGTACAAGAAATTTGAAAATTGTATGTAATTTCACACTAGTGCTTAGGTCGATCCCGTTTCTCGGCTTGAGAGCTACTTTCTTGACTGTATTTTGAGTTAAGCAGTTGGCGCGACTTCAGTTCTAGCCTATAAAGTCAAATCTTGTGTGGTTCCTCCTTTGTAACATAGCTGCCCGAGGTCACAAAGTTAGCAAGTACAAGAAATTTGAAAATTGTATGTAATTTCACACTAGTGCTTAGGTCGATCCCGTTTCTCGGCTTGAGAGCTACTTTCTTGACTGTATTCTGAACTAGGCAGTTGGCGCGACTTCAGTTCTAGCCTATAAAGTCAAATCTTGTGTAGTTCCTCCATGGTAACATAGCTGCCCGAGGTCGCAAAGTTAGCAAGTACAAGAAATTTGAAAATTGTATGTAATTTCATATTAGTGCTTATGGTCGATCCCGTTTCTCGGCTTGAGAGCTACTTTCTTGACTGTATTTTGAGTTAAGCAGTTGGCGCGTCTTCAGTTCTAGCCTATAAAGTCAAATCTTGTGTGGTTCCTCCATGGTAACATAGCTGCCCGAGGTCGCAAAGTTAGCAAGTACAAGAAATTTGAAAATTGTATGTAATTTCACGGTAGTGCTTATGGTCGATCCCGTTTCTCGGCTTGAGAGCTACTTTCTTGACTGTATTCTGAACTAGGCAGTTGGCGCGACTTCAGTTCTAGCCTATAAAGTCAAATCTTGTGTAGTTCCTCCATGGTAACATAGCTGCCCGAGGTCGCAAAGTTAGCAAGTACAAGAAATTTGAAAATTGTATGTAATTTCATATTAGTGCTTATGGTCGATCCCGTTTCTCGGCTTGAGAGCTACTTTCTTGACTGTATTTTGAGTTAAGCAGTTGGCGCGACTTCAGTTCTAGCCTATAAAGTCAAATCTAGTGTGGTTCCTCCATGGTAACATAGCTGCCCGAGGTCGCAAAGTTAGCAAGTACAAGAAATTTGAAAATTGTATGTAATTTCATATTAGTGCTTATGGTCGATCCCGTTTCTCGGCGTGAGAGCTACTTTCTTGACTGTATTTTGAGTTAAGCAGTTGGCGCGACTTCAGTTCTAGCCTATAAAGTCAAATCTTGTGTGGTTCCTCCATGGTAACATAGCTGCCCGAGGTCGCAAATTTAGCAAGTACAAGAAATTTGAAAATTGTACGTAATTTCAGGGTAGTGCTTATGGTCGATCCCGTTTCTCGGCTTGAGAGCTACTTTCTTGACTGTATTTTGAGTTAAGCAGTTGGCGCGACTTCAGTTCTAGCCTATAAAGTCAAATCTTGTGTGGTTCCTCCATGGTAACATAGCTGCCCGAGGTCGCAAAGTTAGCAAGTACAAGAAATTTGAAAATTGTACGTAATTTCAGGGTAGTGCTTATGGTCGATCCCGTTTCTCGGCTTGAGAGCTACTTTCTTGACTGTATTTTGAGTTAAGCAGTTGGCGCGACTTCAGTTCTAGCCTATAAAGTCAAATCTTGTGTGGTTCCTCCATGGTAATATAGCTGCCCGAGGTCGCAAAGTTAGCAAGTACAAGAAATTTGAAAATTGTATGTAATTTCACACTAGTGCTTATGGTCGATCCCGTTTCTCGGCTTGAGAGCTACTTTCTTGACTGTATTTTGAGTTAAGCAGTTGGCGCGACTTCAGTTCTAGCCTATAAAGTCAAATCTTGTGTGGTTCCTCCATGGTAACATAGCTGCCCGAGGTCGCAAATTTAGCAAGTACAAGAAATTTGAAAATTGTACGTAATTTCAGGGTAGTGCTTAGGGTCGATCCCGTTTCTCGGCTTGAGAGCTACTTTCTTGACTGTATTTTGAGTTAAGCAGTTGGCGCGACTTCAGTTCTAGCCTATAAAGTCAAATCTAGTGTGGTTCCCCCATGGTAACATAGCTGCCCGAGGTCGCAAAGTTAGCAAGTACAAGAAATTTGAAAATTGTATGTAATTTCACATTAGTGCTTATGGTCGATCCCGTTTCTCGGCTTGAGAGCTACTTTCTTGACTGTATTTTGAGTTAAGCAGTTGGCGCGACTTCAGTTCTAGCCTATAAAGTCAAATCTTGTGTGGTTCCTCCATGGTAACATAGCTGCCCGAGGTCGCAAATTTAGCAAGTACAAGAAATTTGAAAATTGTACGTAATTTCAGGGTAGTGCTTATGGTCGATCCCGTTTCTCGGATTGAGAGCTACTTTCTTTACTGTATTTTGAGTTAAGCAGTTGGCGCGACTTCAGTTCTAGCCTATAAAGTCAAATCTTGTGTGGTTCCTCCATGGTAACATAGCTGCCCGAGGTCGCAAAGTTAGCAAGTACAAGAAATTTGAAAATTGTACGTAATTTCAGGGTAGTGCTTATGGTCGATCCCGTTTCTCGGCTTGAGAGCTACTTTCTTGACTGTATTTTGAGTTAAGCAGTTGGCGCGACTTCAGTTCTAGCCTATAAAGTCAAATCTTGTGTGGTTCCTCCTTGGTAACATAGCTGCCCGAGGTCGCAAAGTTAGCAAGTACAAGAAATTTGAAAATTGTATGTAATTTCACATTAGTGCTTATGGTCGATCCCGTTTCTCGGCTTGAGAGCTACTTTCTTGACTGTATTTTGAGTTAAGCAGTTGGCGCGACTTCAGTTCTAGCCTATAAAGTCAAATCTTGTGTGGTTCCTCCATGGTAACATAGCTGCCCGAGGTCGCAAATTTAGCAAGTACAAGAAATTTGAAAATTGTACGTAATTTCAGGGTAGTGCTTAGGGTCGATCCCGTTTCTCGGCTTGAGAGCTACTTTCTTGACTGTATTTTGAGTTAAGCAGTTGGCGCGACTTCAGTTCTAGCCTATAAAGTCAAATCTAGTGTGGTTCCTCCATGGTAACATAGCTGCCCGAGGTCGCAAAGTTAGCAAGTACAAGAAATTTGAAAATTGTATGTAATTTCACATTAGTGCTTATGGTCGATCCCGTTTCTCGGCTTGAGAGCTACTTTCTTGACTGTATTTTGAGTTAAGCAGTTGGCGCGACTTCAGTTCTAGCCTATAAAGTCAAATCTAGTGTGGTTCCCCCATGGTAACATAGCTGCCCGAGGTCGCAAAGTTAGCAAGTACAAGAAATTTGAAAATTGTATGTAATTTCACATTAGTGCTTATGGTCGATCCCGTTTCTCGGCTTGAGAGCTACTTTCTTGACTGTATTTTGAGTTAAGCAGTTGGCGCGACTTCAGTTCTAGCCTATAAAGTCAAATCTTGTGTGGTTCCTCCTTGGTAACATAGCTGCCCGAGGTCACAAAGTTAGCAAGTACAAGAAATTTGAAAATTGTATGTAATTTCACACTAGTGCTTAGGTCGATCCCGTTTCTCGGCTTGAGAGCTACTTTCTTGACTGTATTTTGAGTTAAGCAGTTGGCGCGACTTCAGTTCTAGCCTATAAAGTCAAATCTTGTGTGGTTCCTCCTTGGTAACATAGCTGCCCGAGGTCACAAAGTTAGCAAGTACAAGAAATTTGAAAATTGTATGTAATTTCACACTAGTGCTTAGGTCGATCCCGTTTCTCGGCTTGAGAGCTACTTTCTTGACTGTATTCTGAACTAAGCAGTTGGCGCGACTTCAGTTCTAGCCTATAAAGTCAAATCTTGTGTAGTTCCTCCATGGTAACATAGCTGCCCGAGGTCGCAAAGTTAGCAAGTACAAGAAATTTGAAAATTGTATGTAATTTCATATTAGTGCTTATGGTCGATCCCGTTTCTCGGCTTGAGAGCTA
Organism: Merodon equestris; assembly: GCA_958301585.1. Classification (NCBI taxonomy): domain Eukaryota; kingdom Metazoa; phylum Arthropoda; class Insecta; order Diptera; family Syrphidae; genus Merodon; species Merodon equestris. Next base: position 24,549,728 of record OY284417.1, on the reverse strand, counting down.
CTTTCTTGACTGTATTTTGAGTTAAGCAGTTGGCGCGACTTCAGTTCTAGCCTATAAAGTCAAATCTTGTGTGGTTCCTCCTTGATAACATAGCTGCCCGAGGTCACAAAGTTAGCAAGTACAAGAAATTTGAAAATTGTATGTAATTTCACACTAGTGCTTAGGTCGATCCCGTTTCTCGGCTTGAGAGCTACTTTCTTGACTGTATTTTGAGTTAAGCAGTTGGCGCGACTTCAGTTCTAGCCTATAAAGTCAAATCTTGTGTGGTTCCTCCTTGGTAACATAGCTGCCCGAGGTCACAAAGTTAGCAAGTACAAGAAATTTGAAAATTGTATGTAATTTCACACTAGTGCTTAGGTCGATCCCGTTTCTCGGCTTGAGAGCTACTTTCTTGACTGTATTCTGAACTAAGCAGTTGGCGCGACTTCAGTTCTAGCCTATAAAGTCAAATCTTGTGTAGTTCCTCCATGGTAACATAGCTGCCCGAGGTCGCAAAGTTAGCAAGTACAAGAAATTTGAAAATTGTATGTAATTTCATATTAGTGCTTATGGTCGATCCCGTTTCTCGGCTTGAGAGCTACTTTCTTGACTGTATTTTGAGTTAAGCAGTTGGCGCGTCTTCAGTTCTAGCCTATAAAGTCAAATCTTGTGTGGTTCCTCCATGGTAACATAGCTGCCCGAGGTCGCAAAGTTAGCAAGTACAAGAAATTTGAAAATTGTATGTAATTTCACGGTAGTGCTTATGGTCGATCCCGTTTCTCGGCTTGAGAGGTACTTTCTTGACTGTATTTTGAGTTAAGCAGTTGGCGCGACTTCAGTTCTAGCCTATAAAGTCAAATCTAGTGTGGTTCCTCCATGGTAACATAGCTGCCCGAGGTCGCAAAGTTAGCAAGTACAAGAAATTTGAAAATTGTATGTAATTTCATATTAGTGCTTATGGTCGATCCCGTTTCTCGGCGTGAGAGCTACTTTCTTGACTGTATTTTGAGTTAAGCAGTTGGCGCGACTTCAGTTCTAGCCTATAAAGTCAAATCTTGTGTGGTTCCTCCATGGTAACATAGCTGCCCGAGGTCGCAAATTTAGCAAGTACAAGAAATTTGAAAATTGTACGTAATTTCAGGGTAGTGCTTATGGTCGATCCCGTTTCTCGGCTTGAGAGCTACTTTCTTGACTGTATTTTGAGTTAAGCAGTTGGCGCGACTTCAGTTCTAGCCTATAAAGTCAAATCTTGTGTGGTTCCTCCATGGTAACATAGCTGCCCGAGGTCGCAAAGTTAGCAAGTACAAGAAATTTGAAAATTGTACGTAATTTCAGGGTAGTGCTTATGGTCGATCCCGTTTCTCGGCTTGAGAGCTACTTTCTTGACTGTATTTTGAGTTAAGCAGTTGGCGCGACTTCAGTTCTAGCCTATAAAGTCAAATCTTGTGTGGTTCCTCCATGGTAATATAGCTGCCCGAGGTCGCAAAGTTAGCAAGTACAAGAAATTTGAAAATTGTATGTAATTTCACACTAGTGCTTATGGTCGATCCCGTTTCTCGGCTTGAGAGCTACTTTCTTGACTGTATTTTGAGTTAAGCAGTTGGCGCGACTTCAGTTCTAGCCTATAAAGTCAAATCTTGTGTGGTTCCTCCATGGTAACATAGCTGCCCGAGGTCGCAAATTTAGCAAGTACAAGAAATTTGAAAATTGTACGTAATTTCAGGGTAGTGCTTAGGGTCGATCCCGTTTCTCGGCTTGAGAGCTACTTTCTTGACTGTATTTTGAGTTAAGCAGTTGGCGCGACTTCAGTTCTAGCCTATAAAGTCAAATCTAGTGTGGTTCCCCCATGGTAACATAGCTGCCCGAGGTCGCAAAGTTAGCAAGTACAAGAAATTTGAAAATTGTATGTAATTTCACATTAGTGCTTATGGTCGATCCCGTTTCTCGGCTTGAGAGCTACTTTCTTGACTGTATTTTGAGTTAAGCAGTTGGCGCGACTTCAGTTCTAGCCTATAAAGTCAAATCTTGTGTGGTTCCTCCATGGTAACATAGCTGCCCGAGGTCGCAAATTTAGCAAGTACAAGAAATTTGAAAATTGTACGTAATTTCAGGGTAGTGCTTATGGTCGATCCCGTTTCTCGGATTGAGAGCTTCTTTCTTTACTGTATTTTGAGTTAAGCAGTTGGCGCGACTTCAGTTCTAGCCTATAAAGTCAAATCTTGTGTGGTTCCTCCATGGTAACATAGCTGCCCGAGGTCGCAAAGTTAGCAAGTACAAGAAATTTGAAAATTGTACGTAATTTCAGGGTAGTGCTTATGGTCGATCCCGTTTCTCGGCTTGAGAGCTACTTTCTTGACTGTATTTTGAGTTAAGCAGTTGGCGCGACTTCAGTTCTAGCCTATAAAGTCAAATCTAGTGTGGTTCCTCCATGGTAACATAGCTGCCCGAGGTCGCAAAATTAGCAAGTACAAGAAATTTGAAAATTGTATGTAATTTCACGGTAGTGCTTATGGTCGATCCCGTTTCTCGGCTTGAGAGCTACTTTCTTGACTGTATTTTGAGTTAAGCAGTTGGCGCGACTTCAGTTCTAGCCTATAAAGTCAAATCTTGTGTGGTTCCTCCATGGTAACATAGCTGCCCGAGGTCGCAAGGTTAGCAAGTAAAAGAAATTTGAAAATTGTATGTAATTTCACGGTAGTGCTTATGGTCGATCCCGTTTCTCGGCTTGAGAGCTACTTTCTTGACTGTATTTTGAGTTAAGCAGTTGGCGCGACTTCAGTTCTAGCCTATAAAGTCAAATCTTGTGTGGTTCCTCCATGGTAACATAGCTGCCCGAGGTCGCAAAATTAGCAAGTACAAGAAATTTGAAAATTGTATGTAATTTCATATTAGTGCTTATGGTCGATCCCGTTTCTCGGCGTGAGAGCTACTTTCTTGGCTGTATTTTGAGTTAAGCAGTTGGCGCGACTTCAGTTCTAGCCTATAAAGTCAAATCTTGTGTGGTTCCTCCATGGTAACATAGCTGCCCGAGGTCGCAAAGTTAGCAAGTACAAGAAATTTGAAAATTGTATGTAATTTCATATTAGTGCTTATGGTCGATCCCGTTTCTCGGCGTGAGAGCTACTTTCTTGACTGTATTTTGAGTTAAGCAGTTGGCGCGACTTCAGTTCTAGCCTATAAAGTCAAATCTTGTGTGGTTCCTCCATGGTAACATAGCTGCCCGAGGTCGCAAAGTTAGCAAGTACAAGAAATTTGAAAATTGTATGTAATTTGACGGTAGTGCTTATGGTCGATCCCGTTTCTCGGCTTGAGAGCTACTTTCTTGACTGTATTTTGAATTAAGCAGTTGGCGCGACTTTAGTTCTAGCCTATAAAGTCAAATCTTGTGTGGTTCCTCCATGGTAACATAGCTGCCCGAGGTCGCAAAGTTAGCAAGTACAAGAAATTTGAAAATTGTATGTAATTTCATATTAGTGCTTATGGTCGATCCCGTTTCTCGGCGTGAGAGCTACTTTCTTGACTGTATTTTGAGTTAAGCAGTTGGCGCGACTTTAGTTCTAGCCTATAAAGTCAAATCTTGTGTGGTTCCTCCATGGTAACATAGCTGCCCGAGGTCGCAAAGTTAGCAAGTACAAGAAATTTGAAAATTGTATGTAATTTCATATTAGTGCTTATGGTCGATCCCGTTTCTCGGCGTGAGAGCTACTTTCTTGACTGTATTTTGAGTTAAGCAGTTGGCGCGACTTCAGTTCTAGCCTATAAAGTCAAATCTTGTGTGGTTCCTCCATGGTAACATAGCTGCCCGAGGTCGCAAAGTTAGCAAGTACAAGAAATTTGAAAATTGTATGTAATTTCATATTAGTGCTTATGGTCGATCCCGTTTCTCGGCGTGAGAGCTACTTTCTTGGCTGTATTTTGAGTTAAGCAGTTGGCGCGACTTCAGTTCTAGCCTATAAAGTCAAATCTTGTGTGGTTCCTCCATGGTAACATAGCTGCCCGAGGTCGCAAAGTTAGCAAGCACAAGAAATTTGAAAATTGTATGTAATTTCATATTAGTGCTTATGGTCGATCCCGTTTCTCGGCTTGAGAGCTACTTTCTTGACTGTATTTTGAGTTAAGCAGTTGACGCGACTTCAGTTCTAGCCTATAAAGTCAAATCTTGTGTGGTTCCTCCATGGTAACATAGCTGCCCGAAGTCGCAAAGTTAGCAAGTACAAGAAATTTGAAAATTGTATGTAATTTCACATTAGTGCTTATGGTCGATCCCGTTTCTCGGCTTGAGAGCTACTTTCTTGACTGTATTTTGAGTTAAGCAGTTGGCGCGACTTCAGTTCTAGCCTATAAAGTCAAATCTAGTGTGGTTCCCCCATGGTAACATAGCTGCCCGAGGTCGCAAAGTTAGCAAGTACAAGAAATTTGAAAATTGTATGTAATTTCACATTAGTGCTTATGGTCGATCCCGTTTCTCGGCTTGAGAGCTACTTTCTTGACTGTATTTTGAGTTAAGCAGTTGGCGCGACTTCAGTTCTAGCCTATAAAGTCAAATCTTGTGTGGTTCCTCCATGGTAACATAGCTGCCCGAGGTCGCAAAGTTAGCAAGTACAAGAAATTTGAAAATTGTATGTAATTTCACATTAGTGCTTATGGTCGATCCTGTTTCTCGGCTTGAGAGCTACTTTCTTGACTGTATTTTGAGTTAAGCAGTTGGCGCGACTTCAGTTCTAGCCTATAAAGTCAAATCTTGTGTGGTTCCTCCATGGTAACATAGCTGCCCGAGGTCGCAAAGTTAGCAAGTACAAGAAATTTGAAAATTGTATGTAATTTCACATTAGTGCTTATGGTCGATCCCGTTTCTCGGCTTGAGAGCTACTTTCTTGACTGTATTTTGAGTTAAGCAGTTGGCGCGACTTCAGTTCTAGCCTATAAAGTCAAATCTTGTGTGGTTCCTCCATGGTAACATAGCTGCCCGAGGTCGCAAGGTTAGCAAGTAAAAGAAATTTGAAAATTGTATGTAATTTCACGGTAGTGCTTATGGTCGATCCCGTTTCTCGGCTTGAGAGCTACTTTCTTGACTGTATTTTGAGTTAAGCAGTTGGCGCGACTTCAGTTCTAGCCTATAAAGTCAAATCTTGTGTGGTTCCTCCATGGTAACATAGCTGCCCGAGGTCGCAAAATTAGCAAGTACAAGAAATTTGAAAATTGTATGTAATTTCATATTAGTGCTTATGGTCGATCCCGTTTCTCGGCGTGAGAGCTACTTTCTTGGCTGTATTTTGAGTTAAGCAGTTGGCGCGACTTCAGTTCTAGCCTATAAAGTCAAATCTTGTGTGGTTCCTCCATGGTAACATAGCTGCCCGAGGTCGCAAAGTTAGCAAGTACAAGAAATTTGAAAATTGTATGTAATTTCATATTAGTGCTTATGGTCGATCCCGTTTCTCGGCTTGAGAGCTACTTTCTTGACTGTATTTTGAGTTAAGCAGTTGGCGCGACTTCAGTTCTAGCCTATAAAGTCAAATCTAGTGTGGTTCCTCCATGGTAACATAGCTGCCCGAGGTCGCAAAGTTAGCAAGTACAAGAAATTTGAAAATTGTATGTAATTTCATATTAGTGCTTATGGTCGATCCCGTTTCTCGGCGTGAGAGCTACTTTCTTGACTGTATTTTGAGTTAAGCAGTTGGCGCGACTTCAGTTCTAGCCTATAAAGTCAAATCTTGTGTGGTTCCTCCATGGTAACATAGCTGCCCGAGGTCGCAAAGTTAGCAAGTACAAGAAATTTGAAAATTGTATGTAATTTGACGGTAGTGCTTATGGTCGATCCCGTTTCTCGGCTTGAGAGCTACTTTCTTGACTGTATTTTGAATTAAGCAGTTGGCGCGACTTTAGTTCTAGCCTATAAAGTCAAATCTTGTGTGGTTCCTCCATGGTAACATAGCTGCCCGAGGTCGCAAAGTTAGCAAGTACAAGAAATTTGAAAATTGTATGTAATTTCATATTAGTGCTTATGGTCGATCCCGTTTCTCGGCGTGAGAGCTACTTTCTTGACTGTATTTTGAGTTAAGCAGTTGGCGCGACTTTAGTTCTAGCCTATAAAGTCAAATCTTGTGTGGTTCCTCCATGGTAACATAGCTGCCCGAGGTCGCAAAGTTAGCAAGTACAAGAAATTTGAAAATTGTATGTAATTTCATATTAGTGCTTATGGTCGATCCCGTTTCTCGGCGTGAGAGCTACTTTCTTGACTGTATTTTGAGTTAAGCAGTTGGCGCGACTTCAGTTCTAGCCTATTAAGTCAAATCTTGTGTGGTTCCTCCATGGTAACATAGCTGCCCGAGGTCGCAAAGTTAGCAAGTACAAGAAATTTGAAAATTGTATGTAATTTCATATTAGTGCTTATGGTCGATCCCGTTTCTCGGCGTGAGAGCTACTTTCTTGGCTGTATTTTGAGTTAAGCAGTTGGCGCGACTTCAGTTCTAGCCTATAAAGTCAAATCTTGTGTGGTTCCTCCATGGTAACATAGCTGCCCGAGGTCGCAAAGTTAGCAAGCACAAGAAATTTGAAAATTGTATGTAATTTCATATTAGTGCTTATGGTCGATCCCGTTTCTCGGCTTGAGAGCTACTTTCTTGACTGTATTTTGAGTTAAGCAGTTGGCGCGACTTCAGTTCTAGCCTATAAAGTCAAATCTTGTGTGGTTCCTCCATGGTAACATAGCTGCCCGAAGTCGCAAAGTTAGCAAGTACAAGAAATTTGAAAATTGTATGTAATTTCACATTAGTGCTTATGGTCGATCCCGTTTCTCGGCGTGAGAGCTACTTTCTTGACTGTATTTTGAGTTAAGCAGTTGGCGCGACTTCAGTTCTAGCCTATAAAGTCAAATCTAGTGTGGTTCCTCCATGGTAACATAGCTGCCCGAGGTCGCAAAGTTAGCAAGTACAAGAAATTTGAAAATTGTATGTAATTTCACGGTAGTGCTTCTCGGCTTGAGAGCTACTTTCTTGACTGTATTTTGAGTTAAGCAGTTGGCGCGACTTCAGTTCTAGCCTATAAAGTCAAATCTTGTGTGGTTCCTCCATGGTAACATAGCTGCCCGAGGTCGCAAGGTTAGCAAGTACAAGAAATTTGAAAATTGTATGTAATTTCACGGTAGTGCTTATGGTCGATCCCGTTTCTCGGCTTGAGAGCTACTTTCTTGACTGTATTTTGAGTTAAGCAGTTGGCGCGACTTCAGTTCGAGCCTATAAAGTCAAATCTTGTGTGGTTCCTCCATGGTAACATAGCTGCCCGAGGTCGCAAAGTTAGCAAGTACAAGAAATTTGAAAATTGTATGTAATTTCATATTAGTGCTTATGGTCGATCCCGTTTCTCGGCGTGAGAGCTACTTTCTTGGCTGTATTTTGAGTTAAGCAGTTGGCGCGACTTCAGTTCTAGCCTATAAAGTCAAATCTTGTGTGGTTCCTCCATGGTAACATAGCTGCCCGAGGTCGCAAAGTTAGCAAGTACAAGAAATTTGAAAATTGTATGTAATTTCATATTAGTGCTTATGGTCGATCCCGTTTCTCGGCTTGAGAGCTACTTTCTTGACTGTATTTTGAGTTAAGCAGTTGGCGCGACTTCAGTTCTAGCCTATAAAGTCAAATCTAGTGTGGTTCCTCCATGGTAACATAGCTGCCCGAGGTCGCAAAGTTAGCAAGTACAAGAAATTTGAAAATTGTATGTAATTTCATATTAGTGCTTATGGTCGATCCCGTTTCTCGGCGTGAGAGCTACTTTCTTGACTGTATTTTGAGTTAAGCAGTTGGCGCGACTTCAGTTCTAGCCTATAAAGTCAAATCTTGTGTGGTTCCTCCATGGTAACATAGCTGCCCGAGGTCGCAAAGTTAGCAAGTACAAGAAATTTGAAAATTGTATGTAATTTCACGGTAGTGCTTATGGTCGATCCCGTTTCTCGGCTTGAGAGCTACTTTCTTGACTGTATTTTGAATTAAGCAGTTGGCGCGACTTTAGTTCTAGCCTATAAAGTCAAATCTTGTGTGGTTCCTCCATGGTAACATAGCTGCCCGAGGTCGCAAAGTTAGCAAGTACAAGAAATTTGAAAATTGTATGTAATTTCATATTAGTGCTTATGGTCGATCCCGTTTCTCGGCGTGAGAGCTACTTTCTTGACTGTATTTTGAGTTAAGCAGTTGGCGCGACTTCAGTTCTAGCCTATAAAGTCAAATCTTGTGTGGTTCCTCCATGGTAACATAGCTGCCCGAAGTAGCAAAGTTAGCAAGTACAAGAAATTTGAAAATTGTATGTAATTTCACATTAGTGCTTATGGTCGATCCCGTTTCTCGGCTTGAGAGCTACTTTCTTGACTGTATTTTGAGTTAAGCAGTTGGCGCGACTTCAGTTCTAGCCTATAAAGTCAAATCTAGTGTGGTTCCTCCATGGTAACATAGCTGCCCGAGGTCGCAAAGTTAGCAAGTACAAGAAATTTGAAATTGTATGTAATTTCACATTAGTGCTTATGGTCGATCCCGTTTCTCGGCTTGAGAGCTACTTTCTTGACTGTATTTTGAGTTAAGCAGTTGGCGCGACTTCAGTTCTAGCCTATAAAGTCAGATCTAGTGTGGTTCCTCCATGGTAACATAGCTGCCCGAGGTCGCAAAGTTAGCAAGTACAAGAAATTTGAAATTGTATGTAATTTCACATTAGTGCTTATGGTCGATCCCGTTTCTCGGCTTGAGAGCTACTTTCTTGACTGTATTTTGAGTTAAGCAGTTGGCGCGACTTTAGTTCTAGCCTATAAAGTCAAATCTTGTGTGGTTCCTCCATGGTAACATAGCTGCCCGAGGTCGCAAAGTTAGCAAGTACAAGAAATTTGAAAATTGTATGTAATTTCATATTAGTGCTTATGGTCGATCCCGTTTCTCGGCGTGAGAGCTACTTTTTTGACTGTATTTTGAGTTAAGCAGTTGGCGCGACTTTAGTTCTAGCCTATAAAGTCAAATCTTGTGTGGTTCCTCCATGGTAACATAGCTGCCCGAGGTCGCAAAGTTAGCAAGTACAAGAAATTTGAAAATTGTATGTAATTTCATATTAGTGCTTATGGTCGATCCCGTTTCTCGGCGTGAGAGCTACTTTCTTGACTGTATTTTGAGTTAAGCAGTTGGCGCGACTTCAGTTCTAGCCTATAAAGTCAAATCTTGTGTGGTTCCTCCATGGTAACATAGCTGCCCGAGGTCGCAAAGTTAGCAAGTACAAGAAATTTGAAAATTGTATGTAATTTCATATTAGTGCTTATGGTCGATCCCGTTTCTCGGCGTGAGAGCTACTTTCTTGGCTGTATTTTGAGTTAAGCAGTTGGCGCGACTTCAGTTCTAGCCTATAAAGTCAAATCTTGTGTGGTTCCTCCATGGTAACATAGCTGCCCGAGGTCGCAAAGTTAGCAAGTACAAGAAATTTGAAAATTGTATGTAATTTCATATTAGTGCTTATGGTCGATCCCGTTTCTCGGCTTGAGAGCTACTTTCTTGACTGTATTTTGAGTTAAGCAGTTGGCGCGACTTCAGTTCTAGCCTATAAAGTCAAATCTTGTGTTGTTCCTCCATGGTAACATAGCTGCCCGAAGTCGCAAAGTTAGCAAGTACAAGAAATTTGAAAATTGTATGTAATTTCACATTAGTGCTTATGGTCGATCCCGTTTCTCGGCTTGAGAGCTACTTTCTTGACTGTATTTTGAGTTAAGCAGTTGGCGCGACTTCAGTTCTAGCCTATAAAGTCAAATCTAGTGTGGTTCCTCCATGGTAACATAGCTGCCCGAGGTCGCAAAGTTAGCAAGTACAAGAAATTTGAAATTGTATGTAATTTCACATTAGTGCTTATGGTCGATCCCGTTTCACGGCTTGAGAGCTACTTTCTTGACTGTATTTTGAGTTAAGCAGTTGGCGCGACTTCAGTTCTAGCCTATAAAGTCAGATCTAGTGTGGTTCCTCCATGGTAACATAGCTGCCCGAGGTCGCAAAGTTAGCAAGTACAAGAAATTTGAAATTGTATGTAATTTCACATTAGTGCTTATGGTCGATCCCGTTTCTCGGCTTGAGAGCTACTTTCTTGACTGTATTTTGAGTTAAGCAGTTGGCGCGACTTTAGTTCTAGCCTATAAAGTCAAATCTTGTGTGGTTCCTCCATGGTAACATAGCTGCCCGAGGTCGCAAAGTTAGCAAGTACAAGAAATTTGAAAATTGTATGTAATTTCACGGTAGTGCTTATGGTCGATCCCGTTTCTCGGCTTGAGAGCTACTTTCTTGACTGTATTTTGAATTAAGCAGTTGGCGCGACTTCAGTTCTAGCCTATAAAGTCAAATCTTGTGTAGTTCCTCCATGGAAACATAGCTGCCCGAGGTCGCAAAGTTAGCAAGTACAAGAAATTTGAAAATTGTATGTAATTTCACATTAGTGCTTATGGTCGATCCCGTTTCTCGGCTTGAGAGCTACTTTTTTGACTGTATTTTGAGTTAAGCAGTTGGCAGGACTTCTGTTCTAGCCTATAAAGTCAAATCTTGTGTGGTTCCTCCATGGTAACATAGCTGCGCGAGGTCGCAAAGTTAGCAAGTACAAGAAATTTGAAAATTGTATGTAATTTCACGGTAGTGCTTATGGTCGATCCCGTTTCTCGGCTTGAGAGCCACTTTCTTGACTGTATTTTGAATTAAGCAGTTGGCGCGACTCCAGTTCTAGCCTATAAAGTCAAATCTTATGTAGTTCCTCCATGGTAACATAGCTGCCCGAGGTCGCAAAGTTAGCAAGTACAAGAAATTTGAAAATTGTATGTAATTTCACATTAGTGCTTATGGTCGATCCCGTTTCTCGGCTTGAGAGCTACTTTTTTGACTGTATTTTGGGTTAAGCAGTTGGCGCGACTTCAGTTCTAGCCTATAAAGTCAAATCTTGTGTAGTTCCTCCATGGTAACATAGCTGCCCGAGGTCGCAAAGTTAGCAAGTACAAGAAATTTGAAAATTGTATGTAATTTCACATTAGTGCTTATGGTCGATCCCGTTTCTCGGCTTGAGAGCTACTTTCTTGACTGTATTTTGAGTTAAGCAGTTGGCGCGACTTCAGTTCTAGCCTATAAAGTCAAATCTTGTGTGGTTCCCCCATGGTAACATAGCTGCCCGAGGTCGCAAAGTTAGCAAGTACAAGAAATTTGAAAATTGTTTGTAATTTCATATTAGTGCTTATGGTCGATCCCGTTTCTCGGCTTGAGAGCTACTTTCTTGACTGTATTTTGAATTAAGCAGTTGGCGCGACTTCAGTTCTAGCCTATAAAGTCAAATCTTGTGTGGTTCCTCCTTGGTAACATAGCTGCTCGAGGTCACAAAGTTAGCAAGTACAAGAAATTTGAAAATTGTATGTAATTTCACGGTAGTGCTTATGGTCGATCCCGTTTCTCGGCTTGAGAGCAACTTTCTTGACCGTATTTTGAGTTAAGCAGTTGGCGCGACTTCAGTTCTAGCCTACAAAGTCAAATCTAGTGTGGTTCCTCCATGGTAACATAGCTGCCCGAGGTCACAAAGTTAGCAAGTACAAGAAATTTGAAAATTGTATGTAATTTCACGGTAGTGCTTATGGTCGATCCCGTTTCTCGGCTTGAGAGCTACTTTCTTGACTGTATTTTGAATTAAGCAGTTGGCGCGACTTCAGTTCTAGCCTATAAAGTCAAATCTTGTGTAGTTCCTCCATGGTAACATAGCTGCCCGAGGTCACAAAGTTAGCAAGTACAAGAAATTTGAAAATTGTATGTAATTTCACGGTAGTGCTTATGGTCGATCCCGTTTCTCGGCTTGAGAGCTACTTTCTTGACTGTATTTTGAATTAAGCAGTTGGCGCGACTTCAGTTCTAGCCTATAAAGTCAAATTTTGTGTAGTTCCTCCATGGTAACATAGCTGCCCGAGGTCGCAAAGTTAGCAAGTACAAGAAATTTGAAAATTGTATGTAATTTCATATTAGTGCTTATGGTCGATCCCGTTTCTCGGCTTGAGAGCAACTTTCTTGACTGTATTTTGAATTAAGCAGTTGGCGCGACTTCAGTTCTAGCCTATAAAGTCAAATCTTGTGTAGTTCCTCCATGGTAACATAGCTGCCCGAGGTCGCAAAGTTAGCAAGTACAAGAAATTTGAAAATTGTATGTAATTTCACGGTAGTGCTTATGGTCGATCCCGTTTCTCGGCTTGAGAGCTACTTTCTTGACTGTATTTTGAATTAAGCAGTTGGTGCGACTTCAGTTCTAGCCTATAAAGTCAAATCTTGTGTAGTTCCTCCATGGAAACATAGCTGCCCGAGGTCGCAAAGTTAGCAAGTACAAGAAATTTGAAAATTGTATGTAATTTCACATTAGTGCTTATGGTCGATCCCGTTTCTCGGCTTGAGAGCTACTTTTTTGACTGTATTTTGAGTTAAGCAGTTGGCGCGACTTCAGTTCTAGCGTATAAGGTCAAATCTTGTGTGGTTCCTCCATGGTAACATAGCTGCCCGAGGACGCAAAATTAGTAAGTTTCCAAAAATTTGAAAATTGTATGTAATTTCACGGTAGTGCTTATGGTCGATCCCGTTTCTCGGCTTGGGAGCTACTTTTTTGACTGTATTTTGAGTTAAGCAGTTGGCGCGACTTCAGTTCTAGCCTATAAAGTCAAATCTTGTGTAGTTCCTCCATGATAACATAGCTGCCCGAGGTCGCAAAGTTAGCAAGTACAAGAAATTTGAAAATTGTATGTAATTTCACATTAGTGCTTATGGTCGATCCCGTTTCTCGGCTTGAGAGCTACTTTTTTGACTGTATTTTGAGTTAAGCAGTTGGCGCGACTTCAGTTCTAGCCTATAAAGTCAAATCTTGTGTGGTTCCTCCATCGTAACATAGCTGCCCGAGGTCGCAAGGTTAGCAAGTACAAGAAATTTGAAAATTGTATGTAATTTCACGGTAGTGCTTATGGTCGATCCCGTTTCTCGGCTTGAGAGCTACTTTCTTGACTGTATTTTGAGTTAAGCAGTTGGCGCGACTTCAGTTCTAGCCTATAAAGTCAAATCTTGTGTGGTTCCTCCATGGTAACATAGCTGCCCGAGGTCGCAAAATTAGCAAGTACAAGAAATTTGAAAATTGTATGTAATTTCATATTAGTGCTTATGGTCGATCCCGTTTCTCGGCGTGAGAGCTACTTTCTTGGCTGTATTTTGAGTTAAGCAGTTGGCGCGACTTCAGTTCTAGCCTATAAAGTCAAATCTTGTGTGGTTCCTCCATGGTAACATAGCTGCCCGAGGTCGCAAAGTTAGCAAGTACAAGAAATTTGAAAATTGTATGTAATGTCATATTAGTGCTTATGGTCGATCCCGTTTCTCGGCTTGAGAGCTACTTTCTTGACTGTATTTTGAGTTAAGCAGTTGGCGCGACTTCAGTTCTAGCCTATAAAGTCAAATCTAGTGTGGTTCCTCCATGGTAACATAGCTGCCCGAGGTCGCAAAGTTAGCAAGTACAAGAAATTTGAAAATTGTATGTAATTTCATATTAGTGCTTATGGTCGATCCCGTTTCTCGGCGTGAGAGCTACTTTCTTGACTGTATTTTGAGTTAAGCAGTTGGCGCGACTTCAGTTCTAGCCTATAAAGTCAAATCTTGTGTGGTTCCTCCATGGTAACATAGCTGCCCGAGGTCGCAAAGTTAGCAAGTACAAGAAATTTGAAAATTGTATGTAATTTCACGGTAGTGCTTATGGTCGATCCCGTTTCTCGGCTTGAGAGCTACTTTCTTGACTGTATTTTGAATTAAGCAGTTGGCGCGACTTTAGTTCTAGCCTATAAAGTCAAATCTTGTGTGGTTCCTCCATGGTAACATAGCTGCCCGAGGTCGCAAAGTTAGCAAGTACAAGAAATTTGAAAATTGTATGTAATTTCATATTAGTGCTTATGGTCGATCCCGTTTCTCGGCGTGAGAGCTACTTTCTTGACTGTATTTTGAGTTAAGCAGTTGGCGCGACTTTAGTTCTAGCCTATAAAGTCAAATCTTGTGTGGTTCCTCCATGGTAACATAGCTGCCCGAGGTCGCAAAGTTAGCAAGTACAAGAAATTTGAAAATTGTATGTAATTTCATATTAGTGCTTATGGTCGATCCCGTTTCTCGGCGTGAGAGCTACTTTTTTGACTGTATTTTGAGTTAAGCAGTTGGCGCGACTTTAGTTCTAGCCTATAAAGTCAAATCTTGTGTGGTTCCTCCATGGTAACATAGCTGGCCGAGGTCGCAAAGTTAGCAAGTACAAGAAATTTGAAAATTGTATGTAATTTCGTATTAGTGCTTATGGTCGATCCCGTTTCTCGGCGTGAGAGCTACTTTCTTGACTGTATTTTGAGTTAAGCAGTTGGCGCGACTTCAGTTCTAGCCTATAAAGTCAAATCTTGTGTGGTTCCTCCATGGTAACATAGCTGCCCGAGGTCGCAAAGTTAGCAAGTACAAGAAATTTGAAAATTGTATGTAATTTCATATTAGTGCTTATGGTCGATCCCGTTTCTCGGCGTGAGAGCTACTTTCTTGACTGTATTTTGAGTTAAGCAGTTGGCGCGACTTCAGTTCTAGCCTATAAAGTCAAATCTTGTGTGGTTCCTCCATGGTAACATAGCTGCCCGAGGTCGCAAAGTTAGCAAGTACAAGAAATTTGAAAATTGTATGTAATTTCATATTAGTGCTTATGGTCGATCCCGTTTCTCGGCGTGAGAGCTACTTTCTTGGCTGTATTTTGAGTTAAGCAGTTGGCGCGACTTCAGTTCTAGCCTATAAAGTCAAATCTTGTGTGGTTCCTCCATGGTAACATAGCTGCCCGAGGTCGCAAAGTTAGCAAGTACAAGAAATTTGAAAATTGTATGTAATTTCATATTAGTGCTTATGGTCGATCCCGTTTCTCGGCTTGAGAGCTACTTTCTTGACTGTATTTTGAGTTAAGCGGTTGGCGCGACTTCAGTTCTAGCCTATAAAGTCAAATCTTGTGTGGTTCCTCCATGGTAACATAGCTGCCCGAAGTCGCAAAGTTAGCAAGTACAAGAAATTTGAAAATTGTATGTAATTTCACATTAGTGCTTATGGTCGATCCCGTTTCTCGGCGTGAGAGCTACTTTCTTGACTGTATTTTGAGTTAAGCAGTTGGCGCGACTTTAGTTCTAGCCTATAAAGTCAAATCTTGTGTGGTTCCTCCATGGTAACATAGCTGCCCGAGGTCGCAAAGTTAGCAAGTACAAGAAATTTGAAAATTGTATGTAATTTCATATTAGTGCTTATGGTCGATCCCGTTTCTCGGCGTGAGAGCTACTTTCTTGACTGTATTTTGAGTTAAGCAGTTGGCGCGACTTTAGTTCTAGCCTATAAAGTCAAATCTTGTGTGGTTCCTCCATGGTAACATAGCTGCCCGAGGTCGCAAAGTTAGCAAGTACAAGAAATTTGAAAATTGTATGTAATTTCATATTAGTGCTTATGGTCGATCCCGTTTCTCGGCGTGAGAGCTACTTTTTTGACTGTATTTTGAGTTAAGCAGTTGGCGCGACTTTAGTTCTAGCCTATAAAGTCAAATCTTGTGTGGTTCCTCCATGGTAACATAGCTGGCCGAGGTCGCAAAGTTAGCAAGTACAAGAAATTTGAAAATTGTATGTAATTTCGTATTAGTGCTTATGGTCGATCCCGTTTCTCGGCGTGAGAGCTACTTTCTTGACTGTATTTTGAGTTAAGCAGTTGGCGCGACTTCAGTTCTAGCCTATAAAGTCAAATCTTGTGTGGTTCCTCCATGGTAACATAGCTGCCCGAGGTCGCAAAGTTAGCAAGTACAAGAAATTTGAAAATTGTATGTAATTTCATATTAGTGCTTATGGTCGATCCCGTTTCTCGGCGTGAGAGCTACTTTCTTGACTGTATTTTGAGTTAAGCAGTTGGCGCGACTTCAGTTCTAGCCTATAAAGTCAAATCTTGTGTGGTTCCTCCATGGTAACATAGCTGCCCGAGGTCGCAAAGTTAGCAAGTACAAGAAATTTGAAAATTGTATGTAATTTCATATTAGTGCTTATGGTCGATCCCGTTTCTCGGCGTGAGAGCTACTTTCTTGGCTGTATTTTGAGTTAAGCAGTTGGCGCGACTTCAGTTCTAGCCTATAAAGTCAAATCTTGTGTGGTTCCTCCATGGTAACATAGCTGCCCGAGGTCGCAAAGTTAGCAAGTACAAGAAATTTGAAAATTGTATGTAATTTCATATTAGTGCTTATGGTCGATCCCGTTTCTCGGCTTGAGAGCTACTTTCTTGACTGTATTTTGAGTTAAGCAGTTGGCGCGACTTCAGTTCTAGCCTATAAAGTCAAATCTTGTGTGGTTCCTCCATGGTAACATAGCTGCCCGAAGTCGCAAAGTTAGCAAGTACAAGAAATTTGAAAATTGTATGTAATTTCACATTAGTGCTTATGGTCGATCCCGTTTCTCGGCGTGAGAGCTACTTTCTTGACTGTATTTTGAGTTAAGCAGTTGGCGCGACTTCAGTTCTAGCCTATAAAGTCAAATCTAGTGTGGTTCCTCCATGGTAACATAGCTGCCCGAGGTCGCAAGGTTAGCAAGTACAAGAAATTTGAAAATTGTATGTAATTTCACGGTAGTGCTTATGGTCGATCCCGTTTCTCGGCTTGAGAGCTACTTTCTTGACTGTATTTTGAGTTAAGCAGTTGGCGCGACTTCAGTTCGAGCCTATAAAGTCAAATCTTGTGTGGTTCCTCCATGGTAACATAGCTGCCCGAGGTCGCAAAGTTAGCAAGTACAAGAAATTTGAAAATTGTATGTAATTTCATATTAGTGCTTATGGTCGATCCCGTTTCTCGGCGTGAGAGCTACTTTCTTGGCTGTATTTTGAGTTAAGCAGTTGGCGCGACTTCAGTTCTAGCCTATAAAGTCAAATCTTGTGTGGTTCCTCCATGGTAACATAGCTGCCCGAGGTCGCAAAGTTAGCAAGTACAAGAAATTTGAAAATTGTATGTAATTTCATATTAGTGCTTATGGTCGATCCCGTTTCTCGGCTTGAGAGCTACTTTCTTGACTGTATTTTGAGTTAAGCAGTTGGCGCGACTTCAGTTCTAGCCTATAAAGTCAAATCTAGTGTGGTTCCTCCATGGTAACATAGCTGCCCGAGGTCGCAAAGTTAGCAAGTACAAGAAATTTGAAAATTGTATGTAATTTCATATTAGTGCTTATGGTCGATCCCGTTTCTCGGCGTGAGAGCTACTTTCTTGACTGTATTTTGAGTTAAGCAGTTGGCGCGACTTCAGTTCTAGCCTATAAAGTCAAATCTTGTGTGGTTCCTCCATGGTAACATAGCTGCCCGAGGTCGCAAAGTTAGCAAGTACAAGAAATTTGAAAATTGTATGTAATTTCATATTAGTGCTTATGGTCGATCCCGTTTCTCGGCGTGAGAGCTACTTTCTTGACTGTATTTTGAGTTAAGCAGTTGGCGCGACTTCAGTTCTAGCCTATAAAGTCAAATCTTGTGTGGTTCCTCCATGGTAACATAGCTGCCCGAAGTCGCAAAGTTAGCAAGTACAAGAAATTTGAAAATTGTATGTAATTTCACATTAGTGCTTATGGTCGATCCCGTTTCTCGGCTTGAGAGCTACTTTCTTGACTGTATTTTGAGTTAAGCAGTTGGCGCGACTTCAGTTCTAGCCTATAAAGTCAAATCTAGTGTGGTTCCTCCATGGTAACATAGCTGCCCGAGGTCGCAAAGTTAGCAAGTACAAGAAATTTGAAATTGTATGTAATTTCACATTAGTGCTTATGGTCGATCCCGTTTCTCGGCTTGAGAGCTACTTTCTTGACTGTATTTTGAGTTAAGCAGTTGGCGCGACTTCAGTTCTAGCCTATAAAGTCAGATCTAGTGTGGTTCCTCCATGGTAACATAGCTGCCCGAGGTCGCAAGGTTAGCAAGTACAAGAAATTTGAAATTGTATGTAATTTCACATTAGTGCTTATGGTCGATCCCGTTTCTCGGCTTGAGAGCTACTTTCTTGACTGTATTTTGAGTTAAGCAGTTGGCGCGACTTTAGTTCTAGCCTATAAAGTCAAATCTTGTGTGGTTCCTCCATGGTAACATAGCTGCCCGAGGTCGCAAAGTTAGCAAGTACAAGAAATTTGAAAATTGTATGTAATTTCATATTAGTGCTTATGGTCGATCCCGTTTCTCGGCGTGAGAGCTACTTTTTTGACTGTATTTTGAGTTAAGCAGTTGGCGCGACTTTAGTTCTAGCCTATAAAGTCAAATCTTGTGTGGTTCCTCCATGGTAACATAGCTGCCCGAGGTCGCAAAGTTAGCAAGTACAAGAAATTTGAAAATTGTATGTAATTTCATATTAGTGCTTATGGTCGATCCCGTTTCTCGGCGTGAGAGCTACTTTCTTGACTGTATTTTGAGTTAAGCAGTTGGCGCGACTTCAGTTCTAGCCTATAAAGTCAAATCTTGTGTGGTTCCTCCATGGTAACATAGCTGCCCGAGGTCGCAAAGTTAGCAAGTACAAGAAATTTGAAAATTGTATGTAATTTCATATTAGTGCTTATGGTCGATCCCGTTTCTCGGCGTGAGAGCTACTTTCTTGACTGTATTTTGAGTTAAGCAGTTGGCGCGACTTCAGTTCTAGCCTATAAAGTCAAATCTTGTGTGGTTCCTCCATGGTAACATAGCTGCCCGAGGTCGCAAAGTTAGCAAGTACAAGAAATTTGAAAATTGTATGTAATTTCATATTAGTGCTTATGGTCGATCCCGTTTCTCGGCGTGAGAGCTACTTTCTTGGCTGTATTTTGAGTTAAGCAGTTGGCGCGACTTCAGTTCTAGCCTATAAAGTCAAATCTTGTGTGGTTCCTCCATGGTAACATAGCTGCCCGAGGTCGCAAAGTTAGCAAGTACAAGAAATTTGAAAATTGTATGTAATTTCATATTAGTGCTTATGGTCGATCCCGTTTCTCGGCTTGAGAGCTACTTTCTTGACTGTATTTTGAGTTAAGCAGTTGGCGCGACTTCAGTTCTAGCCTATAAAGTCAAATCTTGTGTGGTTCCTCCATGGTAACATAGCTGCCCGAAGTCGCAAAGTTAGCAAGTACAAGAAATTTGAAAATTGTATGTAATTTCACATTAGTGCTTATGGTCGATCCCGTTTCTCGGCTTGAGAGCTACTTTCTTGACTGTATTTTGAGTTAATCAGTTGGCGCGACTTCAGTTCTAGCCTATAAAGTCAAATCTAGTGTGGTTCCTCCATGGTAACATAGCTGCCCGAGGTCGCAAAGTTAGCAAGTACAAGAAATTTGAAATTGTATGTAATTTCACATTAGTGCTTATGGTCGATCCCGTTTCACGGCTTGAGAGCTACTTTCTTGACTGTATTTTGAGTTAAGCAGTTGGCGCGACTTCAGTTCTAGCCTATAAAGTCAGATCTAGTGTGGTTCCTCCATGGTAACATAGCTGCCCGAGGTCGCAAAGTTAGCAAGTACAAGAAATTTGAAATTGTATGTAATTTCACATTAGTGCTTATGGTCGATCCCGTTTCTCGGCTTGAGAGCTACTTTCTTGACTGTATTTTGAGTTAAGCAGTTGGCGCGACTTTAGTTCTAGCCTATAAAGTCAAATCTTGTGTGGTTCCTCCATGGTAACATAGCTGCCCGAGGTCGCAAAGTTAGCAAGTACAAGAAATTTGAAAATTGTATGTAATTTCATATTAGTGCTTATGGTCGATCCCGTTTCTCGGCTTGAGAGCAACTTTCTTGACTGTATTTTGAATTAAGCAGTTGGCGCGACTTCAGTTCTAGCCTATAAAGTCAAATCTTGTGTAGTTCCTCCATGGTAACATAGCTGCCCGAGGTCGCAAAGTTAGCAAGTACAAGAAATTTGAATTTTGGTTGTAATTTCACGGTAGTGCTTATGGTCGATCCCGTTTCTCGGCTTGAGAGCCACTTTCTTGACTGTATTTTGAATTAAGCAGTTGGCGCGACTCCAGTTCTAGCCTATAAAGTCAAATCTTATGTAGTTCCTCCATGGTAACATAGCTGCCCGAGGTCGCAAAGTTAGCAAGTACAAGAAATTTGAAAATTGTATGTAATTTCACGGTAGTGCTTATGGTCGATCCCGTTTCTCGGCTTGAGAGCTACTTTCTTGACTGTATTTTGAGTTAAGCAGTTGGCGCGACTTTAGTTCTAGCCTATAAAGTCAAATCTTGTGTGGTTCCTCCATGGTAACATAGCTGCCCGAGGTCGCAAAGTTAGCAAGTACAAGAAATTTGAAAATTGTATGTAATTTCATATTAGTGCTTATGGTCGATCCCGTTTCTCGGCTTGAGAGCAACTTTCTTGACTGTATTTTGAATTAAGCAGTTGGCGCGACTTCAGTTCTAGCCTATAAAGTCAAATCTTGTGTAGTTCCTCCATGGTAACATAGCTGCCCGAGGTCGCAAAGTTAGCAAGTACAAGAAATTTGAAAATTGTATGTAATTTCACGGTAGTGCTTATGGTCGATCCCGTTTCTCGGCTTGAGAGCTACTTTCTTGACTGTATTTTGAGTTAAGCAGTTGGCGCGACTTCAGTTCTAGCCTATAAAGTCAGATCTAGTGTGGTTCCTCCATGGTAACATAGCTGCCCGAGGTCGCAAAGTTAGCAAGTACAAGAAATTTGAAAATTGTATGTAATTTCACGGTAGTGCTTATGGTCGATCCCGTTTCTCGGCGTGAGAGCTACTTTCTTGACTGTATTTTGAGTTAAGCAGTTGGCGCGACTTCAGTTCTAGCCTATAAAGTCAAATCTTGTGTGGTTCCTCCATGGTAACATAGCTGCCCGAGGTCGCAAAGTTAGCAAGTACAAGAAATTTGAAAATTGTATGTAATTTCACGGTAGTGCTTATGGTCGATCCCGTTTCTCGGCTTGAGAGCTACTTTCTTGACTGTATTTTGAATTAAGCAGTTGGCGCGACTTTAGTTCTAGCCTATAAAGTCAAATCTTGTGTGGTTCCTCCATGGTAACATAGCTGCCCGAGGTCGCAAAGTTAGCAAGTACAAGAAATTTGAAAATTGTATGTAATTTCATATTAGTGCTTATGGTCGATCCCGTTTCTCGGCGTGAGAGCTACTTTCTTGACTGTATTTTGAGTTAAGCAGTTGGCGCGACTTCAGTTCTAGCCTATAAAGTCAAATCTTGTGTGGTTCCTCCATGGTAACATAGCTGCCCGAAGTCGCAAAGTTAGCAAGTACAAGAAATTTGAAAATTGTATGTAATTTCACATTAGTGCTTATGGTCGATCCCGTTTCTCGGCTTGAGAGCTACTTTCTTGACTGTATTTTGAGTTAAGCAGTTGGCGCGACTTCAGTTCTAGCCTATAAAGTCAAATCTAGTGTGGTTCCTCCATGGTAACATAGCTGCCCGAGGTCGCAAAGTTAGCAAGTACAAGAAATTTGAAATTGTATGTAATTTCACATTAGTGCTTATGGTCGATCCCGTTTCTCGGCTTGAGAGCTACTTTCTTGACTGTATTTTGAGTTAAGCAGTTGGCGCGACTTCAGTTCTAGCCTATAAAGTCAGATCTAGTGTGGTTCCTCCATGGTAACATAGCTGCCCGAGGTCGCAAGGTTAGCAAGTACAAGAAATTTGAAATTGTATGTAATTTCACATTAGTGCTTATGGTCGATCCCGTTTCTCGGCTTGAGAGCTACTTTCTTGACTGTATTTTGAGTTAAGCAGTTGGCGCGACTTTAGTTCTAGCCTATAAAGTCAAATCTTGTGTGGTTCCTCCATGGTAACATAGCTGCCCGAGGTCGCAAAGTTAGCAAGTACAAGAAATTTGAAAATTGTATGTAATTTCATATTAGTGCTTATGGTCGATCCCGTTTCTCGGCGTGAGAGCTACTTTTTTGACTGTATTTTGAGTTAAGCAGTTGGCGCGACTTTAGTTCTAGCCTATAAAGTCAAATCTTGTGTGGTTCCTCCATGGTAACATAGCTGCCCGAGGTCGCAAAGTTAGCAAGTACAAGAAATTTGAAAATTGTATGTAATTTCATATTAGTGCTTATGGTCGATCCCGTTTCTCGGCGTGAGAGCTACTTTCTTGACTGTATTTTGAGTTAAGCAGTTGGCGCGACTTCAGTTCTAGCCTATAAAGTCAAATCTTGTGTGGTTCCTCCATGGTAACATAGCTGCCCGAGGTCGCAAAGTTAGCAAGTACAAGAAATTTGAAAATTGTATGTAATTTCATATTAGTGCTTATGGTCGATCCCGTTTCTCGGCGTGAGAGCTACTTTCTTGACTGTATTTTGAGTTAAGCAGTTGGCGCGACTTCAGTTCTAGCCTATAAAGTCAAATCTTGTGTGGTTCCTCCATGGTAACATAGCTGCCCGAGGTCGCAAAGTTAGCAAGTACAAGAAATTTGAAAATTGTATGTAATTTCATATTAGTGCTTATGGTCGATCCCGTTTCTCGGCGTGAGAGCTACTTTCTTGGCTGTATTTTGAGTTAAGCAGTTGGCGCGACTTCAGTTCTAGCCTATAAAGTCAAATCTTGTGTGGTTCCTCCATGGTAACATAGCTGCCCGAGGTCGCAAAGTTAGCAAGTACAAGAAATTTGAAAATTGTATGTAATTTCATATTAGTGCTTATGGTCGATCCCGTTTCTCGGCTTGAGAGCTACTTTCTTGACTGTATTTTGAGTTAAGCAGTTGGCGCGACTTCAGTTCTAGCCTATAAAGTCAAATCTTGTGTGGTTCCTCCATGGTAACATAGCTGCCCGAAGTCGCAAAGTTAGCAAGTACAAGAAATTTGAAAATTGTATGTAATTTCACATTAGTGCTTATGGTCGATCCCGTTTCTCGGCTTGAGAGCTACTTTCTTGACTGTATTTTGAGTTAATCAGTTGGCGCGACTTCAGTTCTAGCCTATAAAGTCAAATCTAGTGTGGTTCCTCCATGGTAACATAGCTGCCCGAGGTCGCAAAGTTAGCAAGTACAAGAAATTTGAAATTGTATGTAATTTCACATTAGTGCTTATGGTCGATCCCGTTTCACGGCTTGAGAGCTACTTTCTTGACTGTATTTTGAGTTAAGCAGTTGGCGCGACTTCAGTTCTAGCCTATAAAGTCAGATCTAGTGTGGTTCCTCCATGGTAACATAGCTGCCCGAGGTCGCAAAGTTAGCAAGTACAAGAAATTTGAAATTGTATGTAATTTCACATTAGTGCTTATGGTCGATCCCGTTTCTCGGCTTGAGAGCTACTTTCTTGACTGTATTTTGAGTTAAGCAGTTGGCGCGACTTTAGTTCTAGCCTATAAAGTCAAATCTTGTGTGGTTCCTCCATGGTAACATAGCTGCCCGAGGTCGCAAAGTTAGCAAGTACAAGAAATTTGAAAATTGTATGTAATTTCATATTAGTGCTTATGGTCGATCCCGTTTCTCGGCTTGAGAGCAACTTTCTTGACTGTATTTTGAATTAAGCAGTTGGCGCGACTTCAGTTCTAGCCTATAAAGTCAAATCTTGTGTAGTTCCTCCATGGTAACATAGCTGCCCGAGGTCGCAAAGTTAGCAAGTACAAGAAATTTGAATTTTGGTTGTAATTTCACGGTAGTGCTTATGGTCGATCCCGTTTCTCTCCTTGAGAGCCACTTTCTTGACTGTATTTTGAATTAAGCAGTTGGCGCGACTCCAGTTCTAGCCTATAAAGTCAAATCTTATGTAGTTCCTCCATGGTAACATAGCTGCCCGAGGTCGCAAAGTTAGCAAGTACAAGAAATTTGAAAATTGTATGTAATTTCACGGTAGTGCTTATGGTCGATCCCGTTTCTCGGCTTGAGAGCTACTTTCTTGACTGTATTTTGAGTTAAGCAGTTGGCGCGACTTTAGTTCTAGCCTATAAAGTCAAATCTTGTGTGGTTCCTCCATGGTAACATAGCTGCCCGAGGTCGCAAAGTTAGCAAGTACAAGAAATTTGAAAATTGTATGTAATTTCATATTAGTGCTTATGGTCGATCCCGTTTCTCGGCTTGAGAGCAACTTTCTTGACTGTATTTTGAATTAAGCAGTTGGCGCGACTTCAGTTCTAGCCTATAAAGTCAAATCTTGTGTAGTTCCTCCATGGTAACATAGCTGCCCGAGGTCGCAAAGTTAGCAAGTACAAGAAATTTGAAAATTGTATGTAATTTCACGGTAGTGCTTATGGTCGATCCCGTTTCTCGGCTTGAGAGCTACTTTCTTGACTGTATTTTGAGTTAAGCAGTTGGCGCGACTTCAGTTCTAGCCTATAAAGTCAGATCTAGTGTGGTTCCTCCATGGTAACATAGCTGCCCGAGGTCGCAAAGTTAGCAAGTACAAGAAATTTGAAATTGTATGTAATTTCACATTAGTGCTTATGGTCGATCCCGTTTCTCGGCTTGAGAGCTACTTTCTTGACTGTATTTTGAGTTAAGCAGTTGGCGCGACTTCAGTTCTAGCCTATAAAGTCAAATCTTATGTGGTTACTCCATCGTAACATAGCTGCCCGAGGTCGCAAAGTTAGCAAGTACAAGAAATTTGAAAATTGTATGTAATTTCATATTAGTGCTTATGGTCGATCCCGTTTCTCGGCTTGAGAGCTACTTTCTTGACTGTATTTTGAGTTAAGCAGTTGGCGCGACTTCAGTTCTAGCCTATAAAGTCAAATCTTGTCTGGTTCCTCCATCGTAACATAGCTGCCCGAGGTCGCAAAGTTAGCAAGTACAAGAAATTTGAAAATTGTATGTAATTTCACACTAGTGCTTATGGTCGATCCCGTTTCTCGGCTTGAGAGCTACTTTCTTGACTGTATTTTGAATTAAGCAGTTGGCGCGACTCCAGTTCTAGCCTATAAAGTCAAATCTTATGTAGTTCCTCCATGGTAACATAGCTGCCCGAGGTCGCAAAGTTAGCAAGTACAAGAAATTTGAAAATTGTATGTAATTTCACATTAGTGCTTATGGTCGATCCCGTTTCTCGGCTTGAGAGCAACTTTTTTGACTGTATTTTGAGTTAAGCAGTTGGCGCGACTTCAGTTCTAGCCTATAAAGTCAAATCTTGTGTAGTTCCTCCATAACATAGCTGCCCGAGGTCGCAAAGTTAGCAAGTACAAGAAATTTGAAAATTGTATGTAATTTCACGGTAGTGCTTATGGTCGATCCCGTTTCTCGGCTTGAGAGCTACTTTCTTGACTGTATTTTGAATTAAGCAGTTGGCGCGACTTCAGTTCTAGCCTATAAAGTCAAATCTTGTGTAGTTCCTCCATGGAAACATAGCTGCCCGAGGTCGCAAAGTTAGCAAGTACAAGAAATTTGAAAATTGTATGTAATTTCACATTAGTGCTTATGGTCGATCCCGTTTCTCGGCTTGAGAGCTACTTTTTTGACTGTATTTTGAGTTAAGCAGTTGGCGCGACTTCAGTTCTAGCGTATAAGGTCAAATCTTGTGTGGTTCCTCCATGGTAACATAGCTGCCCGAGGACGCAAAATTAGTAAGTTTCCAAAAATTTGAAAATTGTATGTAATTTCACGGTAGTGCTTATGGTCGATCCCGTTTCTCGGCTTGGGAGCTACTTTTTTGACTGTATTTTGAGTTAAGCAGTTGGCGCGACTTCAGTTCTAGCCTATAAAGTCAAATCTTGTGTAGTTCCTCCATGATAACATAGCTGCCCGAGGTCGCAAAGTTAGCAAGTACAAGAAATTTGAAAATTGTATGTAATTTCACATTAGTGCTTAAGGTCGATCCCGTTTCTCGGCTTGAGAGCTACTTTTTTGACTGTATTTTGAGTTAAGCAGTTGGCGCGACTTCAGTTCTAGCCTATAAAGTCAAATCTTATGTGGTTACTCCATCGTAACATAGCTGCCCGAGGTCGCAAAGTTAGCAAGTACAAGAAATTTGAAAATTGTATGTAATTTCATATTAGTGCTTATGGTCGATCCCGTTTCTCGGCTTGAGAGCTACTTTCTTGACTGTATTTTGAGTTAAGCAGTTGGCGCGACTTCAGTTCTAGCCTATAAAGTCAAATCTTGTCTGGTTCCTCCATCGTAACATAGCTGCCCGAGGTCGCAAAGTTAGCAAGTACAAGAAATTTGAAAATTGTATGTAATTTCACACTAGTGCTTATGGTCGATCCCGTTTCTCGGCTTGAGAGCTACTTTCTTGACTGTATTTTGAGTTAAGCAGTTGGCACGACTTCTGTTCTAGCCTATAAAGTCAAATCTTGTGTGGTTCCTCCATGGTAACATAGCTGCGCGAGGTCGCAAAGTTAGCAAGTACAAGAAATTTGAAAATTGTATGTAATTTCACGGTAGTGCTTATGGTCGATCCCGTTTCTCGGCTTGAGAGCTACTTTCTTGACTGTATTTTGAGTTAAGCAGTAGGCGCGACTTCGGTTCTAGCCTATAAAGTCAAATCTTGTGTGGTTCCTCCATGGTAACATAGCTGCCCGAGGTCGCAAAGTTAGCAAGTACAAGAAATTTGAAAATTGTATGTAATTTCACGGTAGTGCTTATGGTCGATCCCGTTTCTCGGCTTGAGAGCAACTTTCTTGACTGTATTTTGAGTTAAGCAGTTGGCGCGACTTCAGTTCTAGCCTATAAAGTCAAATCTAGTGTGGTTCCTCCATGGTAACATAGCTGCCCGAGGTCGCAAAGTTAGCAAGTACAAGAAATTTGAAAATTGTATGTAATTTCACATTAGTGCTTATGGTCGATCCCGTTTCTCGGCTTGAGAGCTACTTTCTTGACTGTATTTTGAGTTAAGCAGTTGGCGCGACTTCAGTTCTAGCCTATAAAGTCAAATCTTGTGTGGTTCCTCCTTGGTAACATAGCTGCCCGAGGTCACAAAGTTAGCAAGTACAAGAAATTTGAAAATTGTATGTAATTTCATATTAGTGCTTATGGTCGATCCCGTTTCTCGGCTTGAGAGCTACTTTCTTGACTGTATTTTGAATTAAGCAGTTGGCGCGACTTCAGTTCTAGCCTATAAAGTCAAATCTTGTGTAGTTCCTCCATGGTAACATAGCTGCCCGAGGTCACAAAGTTAGCAAGTACAAGAAATTTGAAAATTGTATGTAATTTCACGGTAGTGCTTATGGTCGATCCCGTTTCTCGGCTTGAGAGCTACTTTCTTGACTGTATTTTGAGTTAAGCAGTTGGCGCGACTTCAGTTCTAGCCTATAAAGTCAAATCTTATGTGGTTACTCCATCGTAACATAGCTGCCCGAGGTCGCAAAGTTAGCAAGTACAAGAAATTTGATAATTGTATGTAATTTCACGGTAGTGCTTATGGTCGATCCCGTTTCTCGGCTTGAGAGCAACTTTCTTGACTGTATTTTGAATTAAGCAGTTGGCGCGACTTCAGTTCTAGCCTATAAAGTCAAATCTTGTGTAGTTCCTCCATGGTAACATAGCTGCGCGAGGTCGCAAAGTTAGCAAGTACAAGAAATTTGAAAATTGTATGTAATTTCACGGTAGTGCTTATGGTCGATCCCGTTTCTCGGCTTGAGAGCCACTTTCTTGACTGTATTTTGAATTAAGCAGTTGGCGCGACTCCAGTTCTAGCCTATAAAGTCAAATCTTATGTAGTTCCTCCATGGTAACATAGCTGCCCGAGGTCGCAAAGTTAGCAAGTACAAGAAATTTGAAAATTGTATGTAATTTCACATTAGTGCTTATGGTCGATCCCGTTTCTCGGCTTGAGAGCTACTTTTTTGACTGTATTTTGAGTTAAGCAGTTGGCGCGACTTCAGTTCTAGCCTATAAAGTCAAATCTTGTGTAGTTCCTCCATGGTAACATAGCTGCCCGAGGTCGCAAAGTTAGCAAGTACAAGACATTTGAAAATTGTATGTAATTTCACATTAGTGCTTATGGTCGATCCCGTTTCTCGGCTTGAGAGCTACTTTCTTGACTGTATTTTGAGTTAAGCAGTTGGCGCGACTTCAGTTCTAGCCTATAAAGTCAAATCTTGTGTGGTTCCCCCATGGTAACATAGCTGCCCGAGGTCGCAAAGTTAGCAAGTACAAGAAATTTGAAAATTGTTTGTAATTTCATATTAGTGCTTATGGTCGATCCCGTTTCTCGGCTTGAGAGCAACTTTCTTGACTGTATTTTGAATTAAGCAGTTGGCGCGACTTCAGTTCTAGCCTATAAAGTCAAATCTAGTGTGGTTCCTCCATGGTAACATAGCTGCCCGAGGTCGCAAAGTTAGCAAGTACAAGAAATTTGAAAATTGTATGTAATTTCACATTAGTGCTTATGGTCGATCCCGTTTCTCGGCTTGAGAGCTACTTTCTTGACTGTATTTTGAGTTAAGCAGTTGGCGCGACTTCAGTTCTAGCCTATAAAGTCAAATCTTGTGTGGTTCCTCCTTGGTAACATAGCTGCCCGAGGTCACAAAGTTAGCAAGTACAAGAAATTTGAAAATTGTATGTAATTTCACGGTAGTGCTTATGGTCGATCCCGTTTCTCGGCTTGAGAGCAACTTTCTTGACCGTATTTTGAGTTAAGCAGTTGGCGCAACTTCAGTTCTAGCCTATAAAGTCAAATCTAGTGTGGTTCCTCCATGGTAACATAGCTGCCCGAGGTCGCAAAGTTAGCAAGTACAAGAAATTTGAAAATTGTATGTAATTTCATATTAGTGCTTATGGTCGATCCCGTTTCTCGGCTTGAGAGCAACTTTCTTGACTGTATTTTGAATTAAGCAGTTGGCGCGACTTCAGTTCTAGCCTATAAAGTCAAATCTTGTGTAGTTCCTCCTTGGTAACATAGCTGCCCGAGGTCACAAAGTTAGCAAGTACAAGAAATTTGAAAATTGTTTGTAATTTCATATTAGTGCTTATGGTCGATCCCGTTTCTCGGCTTGAGAGCTACTTTCTTGACTGTATTTTGAATTAAGCAGTTGGCGCGACTTCAGTTCTAGCCTATAAAGTCAAATCTTGTGTAGTTCCTCCATGGTAACATAGCTGCCCGAGGTCGCAAAGTTAGCAAGTACAAGACATTTGAAAATTGTATGTAATTTCACATTAGTGCTTATGGTCGATCCCGTTTCTCGGCTTGAGAGCAACTTTCTTGACTGTATTTTGAATTAAGCAGTTGGCGCGACTTCAGTTCTAGCCTATAAAGTCAAATCTTGTGTAGTTCCTCCTTGGTAACATAGCTGCCCGAGGTCACAAAGTTAGCAAGTACAAGAAATTTGAAAATTGTTTGTAATTTCATATTAGTGCTTATGGTCGATCCCGTTTCTCGGCTTGAGAGCAACTTTCTTGACTGTATTTTGAATTAAGCAGTTGGCGCGACTTCAGTTCTAGCCTATAAAGTCAAATCTTGTGTGGTTCCCCCATGGTAACATAGCTGCCCGAGGTCGCAAAGTTAGCAAGTACAAGAAATTTGAAAATTGTTTGTAATTTCATATTAGTGCTTAGGGTCGATCCCGTTTCTCGGCTTGAGAGCTACTTTCTTGACTGTATTTTGAATTAAGCAGTTGGCGCGACTTCAGTTCTAGCCTATAAAGTCAAATCTTGTGTAGTTCCTCCATGGTAACATAGCTGCCCGAGGTCGCAAAGTTAGCAAGTACAAGACATTTGAAAATTGTATGTAATTTCACATTAGTGCTTATGGTCGATCCCGTTTCTCGGCTTGAGAGCAACTTTCTTGACTGTATTTTGAATTAAGCAGTTGGCGCGACTTCAGTTCTAGCCTATAAAGTCAAATCTTGTGTGGTTCCTCCTTGGTAA
Organism: Merodon equestris; assembly: GCA_958301585.1. NCBI lineage: Eukaryota > Metazoa > Arthropoda > Insecta > Diptera > Syrphidae > Merodon > Merodon equestris. Next base: position 24,519,990 of record OY284417.1, on the reverse strand, counting down.
CATAGCTGCCCGAGGTCACAAAGTTAGCAAGTACAAGAAATTTGAAAATTGTATGTAATTTCACGGTAGTGCTTATGGTCGATCCCGTTTCTCGGCTTGAGAGCTACTTTCTTGACTGTATTTTGAATTAAGCAGTTGGCGCGACTTCAGTTCTAGCCTATAAAGTCAAATCTTGTGTAGTTCCTCCATGGTAACATAGCTGCCCGAGGTCACAAAGTTAGCAAGTACAAGAAATTTGAAAATTGTATGTAATTTCACGGTAGTGCTTATGGTCGATCCCGTTTCTCGGCTTGAGAGCTACTTTCTTGACTGTATTTTGAATTAAGCAGTTGGCGCGACTTCAGTTCTAGCCTATAAAGTCAAATCTTGTGTAGTTCCTCCATGGTAACATAGCTGCCCGAGGTCGCAAAGTTAGCAAGTACAAGAAATTTGAAAATTGTATGTAATTTCATATTAGTGCTTATGGTCGATCCCGTTTCTCGGCTTGAGAGCAACTTTCTTGACTGTATTTTGAATTAAGCAGTTGGCGCGACTTCAGTTCTAGCCTATAAAGTCAAATCTTGTGTAGTTCCTCCATGGTAACATAGCTGCCCGAGGTCGCAAAGTTAGCAAGTACAAGAAATTTGAAAATTGTATGTAATTTCACGGTAGTGCTTATGGTCGATCCCGTTTCTCGGCTTGAGAGCTACTTTCTTGACTGTATTTTGAATTAAGCAGTTGGCGCGACTTCAGTTCTAGCCTATAAAGTCAAATCTTGTGTAGTTCCTCCATGGAAACATAGCTGCCCGAGGTCGCAAAGTTACCAAGTATAAGAAATTTGAAAATTGTATGTAATTTCACATTAGTGCTTATAGTCGATCCCGTTTCTCGGCTTGAGAGCTACTTTTTTGACTGTATTTTGAGTTAAGCAGTTGGCGCGACTTCTGTTCTAGCCTATAAAGTCAAATCTTGTGTGGTTCCTCCATGGTAACATAGCTGCCCGAGGTCGCAAAGTTAGCAAGTACAAGAAATTTGAAAATTGTATGTAATTTCACATTAGTGCTTATGGTCGATCCCGTTTCTCGGCTTGAGAGCTACTTTTTTGACTGTATTTTGAGTTAAGCAGTTGGCGCGACTTCTGTTCTAGCCTATAAAGTCAAATCTTGTGTGGTTCCTCCATGGTAACATAGCTGCGCGAGGTCGCAAAGTTAGCAAGTACAAGAAATTTGAAAATTGTATGTAATTTCACGGCAGTGCTTATGGTCGATCCCGTTTCTCGGCTTGAGAGCCACTTTCTTGACTGTATTTTGAATTAAGCAGTTGGCGCGACTCCAGTTCTAGCCTATAAAGTCAAATCTTATGTAGTTCCTCCATGGTAACATAGCTGCCCGAGGTCGCAAAGTTAGCAAGTACAAGAAATTTGAAAATTGTATGTAATTTCACATTAGTGCTTATGGTCGATCCCGTTTCTCGGCTTGAGAGCTACTTTTTTGACTGTATTTTGAGTTAAGCAGTTGGCGCGACTTCAGTTCTAGCCTATAAAGTCAAATCTTGTGTAGTTCCTCCATGGTAACATAGCTGCCCGAGGTCGCAAAGTTAGCAAGTACAAGAAATTTGAAAATTGTATGTAATTTCACATTAGTGCTTATGGTCGATCCCGTTTCTCGGCTTGAGAGCTACTTTCTTGACTGTATTTTGAGTTAAGCAGTTGGCGCGACTTCAGTTCTAGCCTATAAAGTCAAATCTTGTGTGGTTCCCCCATGGTAACATAGCTGCCCGAGGTCGCAAAGTTAGCAAGTACAAGAAATTTGAAAATTGTTTGTAATTTCATATTAGTGCTTATGGTCGATCCCGTTTCTCGGCTTGAGAGCTACTTTCTTGACTGTATTTTGAATTAAGCAGTTGGCGCGACTTCAGTTCTAGCCTATAAAGTCAAATCTTGTGTGGTTCCTCCTTGGTAACATAGCTGCTCGAGGTCACAAAGTTAGCAAGTACAAGAAATTTGAAAATTGAATGTAATTTCACATTAGTGCTTATGGTCGATCCCGTTTCTCGGCTTGAGAGCTACTTTTTTGACTGTATTTTGAGTTAAGCAGTTGGCGCGACTTCAGTTCTAGCCTATAAAGTCAAATCTTGTGTGGTTCCTCCTTGGTAACATAGCTGCCCGAGGTCACAAAGTTAGCAAGTACAAGAAATTTGAAAATTGTATGTAATTTCACGGTAGTGCTTATGGTCGATCCCGTTTCTCGGCTTGAGAGCTCTTTTTTTGACTGTATTTTGAGTTAAACAGTTGGCGCGACTTCAGTTCTAGCCTATAAAGTCAAATCTTGTGTAGTTCCTCCATGGTAACATAGCTGCCCGAGGTCGCAAAGTTAGCAAGTACAAGAAATTTGAAAATTGTATGTAATTTCACATTAGTGCTTGTGGTCGATGCCGTTTCTCGGCTTGAGAGCTACTTTCTTGACTGTATTTTGAGTTAAGCAGTCGGCGCGACTTCAGTTCTAGCCTATAAAGTCAAATCTTGTGTGGTTCCTCCTTGGTAACATAGCTGCCCGAGGTCACAAAGTTAGCAAGTACAAGAAATTTGAAAATTGTATGTAATTTCACACTAGTGTTTATGGTCGATCCCGTTTCTCGGCTTGAGAGCTACTTTCTTGACTGTATTTTGAGTTAAGCAGTTGGCGCGACTTCAGTTCTAGCCTATAAAGTCAAATCTTGTGTAGTTCCTCCATGGTAACATAGCTGCCCGAGGTCACAAAGTTAGCAAGTACAAGAAATTTGAAAATTGTATGTAATTTCACGGTAGTGCTTATGGTCGATCCCGTTTCTTGGCTTGAGAGCTACTTTCTTGACTGTATTTTGAATTAAGCAGTTGGCGCGACTTCAGTTCTAGACTATAAAGTCAAATCTTGTGTAGTTCCTCCATGGTAACATAGCTGCCCGAGGTCGCAAAGTTAGCAAGTACAAGAAAATTAAAAATTGTATGTAATTTCACATTAGTGCTTATGGTCGATCCCGTTTCTCGGCTTGAGAGCTACTTTCTTGACTGTATTTTGAGTTAAGCAGTTGGCGCGACTTCAGTTCTAGCCTATAAGGTCAAATCTTGTGTGGTTCCTCCATGGTAACATAGCTGCCCGAGGACGCAAAATTAGCAAGTTTCCAAAAATTTGAAAATTGTATGTAATTTCACGGTAGTGCTTATGGTCGATCCCGTTTCTCGGCTTGGGAGCTACTTTTTTGACTGTATTTTGAGTTAAGCAGTTGGCGCGACTTCAGTTCTAGCCTATAAAGCCAAATCTTGTGTAGTTCCTCCATGATAACATAGCTGCCCGAGGTCGCAAAGTTAGCAAGTACAAGAAATTTGAAAATTGAATGTAATTTCACATTAGTGCTTATGGTCGATCCCGTTTCTCGGCTTGAGAGCTACTTTTTTGACTGTATTTTGAGTTAAGCAGTTGGCGCGACTTCAGTTCTAGCCTATAAAGTCAAATCTTGTGCAGTTCCTCCATCGTAACATAGCTGCCCGAGGTCGCAAAGTTAGCAAGTACAAGAAATTTGAAAATTGTATGTAATTTCACGGTAGTGCTTATGGTCGATCCCGTTTCTCGGCTTGAGAGCAACTTTCTTGACTGTATTTTGAGTTAAGCAGTTGGCGCGACTTCAGTTCTAGCCTATAAAGTCAAATCTAGTGTGGTTCCTCCATGGTAACATAGCTGCCCGAGGTCGCAAAGTTAGCAAGTACAAGAAATTTGAAAATTGTATGTAATTTCACATTAGTGCTTATGGTCGATCCCGTTTCTCGGCTTGAGAGCTACTTTCTTGACTGTATTTTGAGTTAAGCAGTTGGCGCGACTTCAGTTCTAGCCTATAAAGTCAAATCTTGTGTGGTTCCTCCTTGGTAACATAGCTGCCCGAGGTCACAAAGTTAGCAAGTACAAGAAATTTGAAAATTGTATGTAATTTCATATTAGTGCTTATGGTCGATCCCGTTTCTCGGCTTGAGAGCTACTTTCTTGACTGTATTTTGAATTAAGCAGTTGGCGCGACTTCAGTTCTAGCCTATAAAGTCAAATCTTGTGTAGTTCCTCCATGGTAACATAGCTGCCCGAGGTCACAAAGTTAGCAAGTACAAGAAATTCGAAAATTGTATGTAATTTCACGGTAGTGCTTATGGTCGATCCCGTTTCTCGGCTTGAGAGCTACTTTCTTGACTGTATTTTGAATTAAGCAGTTGGCGCGACTTCAGTTCTAGCCTATAAAGTCAAATCTTGTGTAGTTCCTCCATGGTAACATAGCTGCCCGAGGTCGCAAAGTTAGCAAGTACAAGAAATTTGAAAATTGTATGTATTTTCATATTAGTGCTTATGGTCGATCCCGTTTCTCGGCTTGAGAGCAACTTTCTTGACTGTATTTTGAATTAGGCAGTTGGCGCGACTTCAGTTCTAGCCTATAAAGTCAAATCTTGTGTAGTTCCTCCATGGTAACATAGCTGCCCGAGGTCGCAAAGTTAGCAAGTACAAGAAATTTGAAAATTGTATGTAATTTCACGGTAGTGCTTATGGTCGATCCCGTTTCTCGGCTTGAGAGCTACTTTCTTGACTGTATTTTGAATTAAGCAGTTGGCGCGACTTCAGTTCTAGCCTATAAAGTCAAATCTTGTGTGGTTCCTCCTTGGTAACATAGCTGCCCGAGGTCACAAAGTTAGCAAGTACAAGAAATTTGAAAATTGTATGTAATTTCACATTAGTGCTTATGGTCGATCCGGTTTCTCGGCTTGAGAGCTACTTTTTTGACTGTATTTTGAGTTAAGCAGTTGGCGCGACTTCAGTTCTAGCCTATAAAGTCAAATCTTGTGTAGTTCCTCCATGGTAACATAGCTGCCCGAGGTCACAAAGTTAGCAAGTACAAGAAATTCGAAAATTGTATGTAATTTCACGGTAGTGCTTATGGTCGATCCCGTTTCTCGGCTTGAGAGCTACTTTCTTGACTGTATTTTGAATTAAGCAGTTGGCGCGACTTCAGTTCTAGCCTATAAAGTCAAATCTTGTGTAGTTCCTCCATGGTAACATAGCTGCCCGAGGTCGCAAAGTTAGCAAGTACAAGAAATTTGAAAATTGTATGTATTTTCATATTAGTGCTTATGGTCGATCCCGTTTCTCGGCTTGAGAGCAACTTTCTTGACTGTATTTTGAATTAGGCAGTTGGCGCGACTTCAGTTCTAGCCTATAAAGTCAAATCTTGTGTAGTTCCTCCATGGTAACATAGCTGCCCGAGGTCGCAAAGTTAGCAAGTACAAGAAATTTGAAAATTGTATGTAATTTCACGGTAGTGCTTATGGTCGATCCCGTTTCTCGGCTTGAGAGCTACTTTCTTGACTGTATTTTGAATTAAGCAGTTGGCGCGACTTCTGTTCTAGCCTATAAAGTCAAATCTTGTGTGGTTCCTCCATGGTAACATAGCTGCCCGAGGTCGCAAAGTTAGCAAGTACAAGAAATTTGAAAATTGTATGTAATTTCACGGTAGTGCTTATGGTCGATCCCGTTTCTCGGCTTGAGAGCCACTTTCTTGACTGTATTTTGAATTAAGCAGTTGGCGCGAATCCAGTTCTAGCCTATAAAGTCCAATCTTATGTAGTTCCTCCATGGTAACATAGCTGCCCGAGGTCGCAAAGTTAGCAAGTACAAGAAATTTGAAAATTGTATGTAATTTCATATTAGTGCTTATGGTCGATCCCGTTTCTCGGCTTGAGAGCTACTTTCTTGACTGTATTTTGAATTAAGCAGTTGGCGCGACTTCAGTTCTAGCCTATAAAGTCAAATCTTGTGTGGTTCCTCCATGGTAACATAGCTGCCCGAGGTCGCAAAGTTAGCAAGTACAAGAAATTTGAAAATTGTATGTAATTTCATATTAGTGCTTATGGTCGATCCCGTTTCTCGGCTTGAGAGCTACTTTCTTGACTGTATTTTGAATTAAGCAGTTGGCGCGACTTCAGTTCTAGCCTATAAAGTCAAATCTTGTGTGGTTCCTCCATGGTAACATAGCTGCCCGAGGTCGCAAAGTTAGCAAGTACAAGAAATTTGAAAATTGTACGTAATTTCATATTAGTGCTTATGGTCGATCCCGTTTCTCGGCTTGAGAGCTACTTTCTTGACTGTATTTTGAGTTAAGCAGTTGGCGCGACTTCAGTTCTAGCCTATAAAGTCAAATCTTGTGTGGTTCCTCCTTGGTAACATAGCTGCCCGAGGTCACAAAGTTAGCAAGTACAAGAAATTTGAAAATTGTATGTAATTTCACGGTAGTGCTTATGGTCGATCCCGTTTCTCGGCTTGAGAGCCACTTTCTTGACTGTATTTTGAATTGAGCAGTTGGCGCGACTTCAGTTCTAGCCTATAAAGTCAAATCTTGTGTAGTTCCTCCATGGTAACATAGCTGCCCGAGGGCGCAAAGTTAGCAAGTACAAGAAATTTGAAAATTGTATGTAATTTCATATTAGTGCTTATGGTCGATCCCGTTTCTCGGCTTGAGAGCTACTTTCTTGACTGCATTTTGAATTAAGCAGTTGGCGCGACTTCAGTTCTAGCCTATAAAGTCAAATCGTGTGTGGTTCCTCCATGGTAACATAGCTGCCCGAGGTCGCAAAGTTAGCAAGTACAAGAAATTTGAAAATTGTATGTAATTTCATATTAGTGCTTATGGTCGATCCCGTTTCTCGGCTTGAGAGCTACTTTCTTGACTGTATTTTGAGTTAAGCAGTTGGCGCGACTTCAGTTCTAGCCTATAAAGTCAAATCTAGTGTGGTTCCTCCATGGTAACATAGCTGCCCGAGGTCGCAAAGTTAGCAAGTACAAGAAAATTAAAAATTGTATGTAATTTCACATTAGTGCTTATGGTCGATCCCGTTTCTCGGCTTGAGAGCTACTTTCTTGACTGTATTTTGAGTTAAGCAGTTGGCGCGACTTCAGTTCTAGCCTATAAGGTCAAATCTTGTGTGGTTCCTCCATGGTAACATAGCTGCCCGAGGACGCAAAATTAGCAAGTTTCCAAAAATTTGAAAATTGTATGTAATTTCACGGTAGTGCTTATGGTCGATCCCGTTTCTCGGCTTGGGAGCTACTTTTTTGACTGTATTTTGAGTTAAGCAGTTGGCGCGACTTCAGTTCTAGCCTATAAAGCCAAATCTTGTGTAGTTCCTCCATGATAACATAGCTGCCCGAGGTCGCAAAGTTAGCAAGTACAAGAAATTTGAAAATTGAATGTAATTTCACATTAGTGCTTATGGTCGATCCCGTTTCTCGGCTTGAGAGCTACTTTTTTGACTGTATTTTGAGTTAAGCAGTTGGCGCGACTTCAGTTCTAGCCTATAAAGTCAAATCTTGTGCAGTTCCTCCATCGTAACATAGCTGCCCGAGGTCGCAAAGTTAGCAAGTACAAGAAATTTGAAAATTGTATGTAATTTCACGGTAGTGCTTATGGTCGATCCCGTTTCTCGGCTTGAGAGCAACTTTCTTGACTGTATTTTGAGTTAAGCAGTTGGCGCGACTTCAGTTCTAGCCTATAAAGTCAAATCTAGTGTGGTTCCTCCATGGTAACATAGCTGCCCGAGGTCGCAAAGTTAGCAAGTACAAGAAATTTGAAAATTGTATGTAATTTCACATTAGTGCTTATGGTCGATCCCGTTTCTCGGCTTGAGAGCTACTTTCTTGACTGTATTTTGAGTTAAGCAGTTGGCGCGACTTCAGTTCTAGCCTATAAAGTCAAATCTTGTGTGGTTCCTCCTTGGTAACATAGCTGCCCGAGGTCACAAAGTTAGCAAGTACAAGAAATTTGAAAATTGTATGTAATTTCATATTAGTGCTTATGGTCGATCCCGTTTCTCGGCTTGAGAGCTACTTTCTTGACTGTATTTTGAATTAAGCAGTTGGCGCGACTTCAGTTCTAGCCTATAAAGTCAAATCTTGTGTAGTTCCTCCATGGTAACATAGCTGCCCGAGGTCACAAAGTTAGCAAGTACAAGAAATTCGAAAATTGTATGTAATTTCACGGTAGTGCTTATGGTCGATCCCGTTTCTCGGCTTGAGAGCTACTTTCTTGACTGTATTTTGAATTAAGCAGTTGGCGCGACTTCAGTTCTAGCCTATAAAGTCAAATCTTGTGTAGTTCCTCCATGGTAACATAGCTGCCCGAGGTCGCAAAGTTAGCAAGTACAAGAAATTTGAAAATTGTATGTATTTTCATATTAGTGCTTATGGTCGATCCCGTTTCTCGGCTTGAGAGCAACTTTCTTGACTGTATTTTGAATTAGGCAGTTGGCGCGACTTCAGTTCTAGCCTATAAAGTCAAATCTTGTGTAGTTCCTCCATGGTAACATAGCTGCCCGAGGTCGCAAAGTTAGCAAGTACAAGAAATTTGAAAATTGTATGTAATTTCACGGTAGTGCTTATGGTCGATCCCGTTTCTCGGCTTGAGAGCTACTTTCTTGACTGTATTTTGAATTAAGCAGTTGGCGCGACTTCAGTTCTAGCCTATAAAGTCAAATCTTGTGTGGTTCCTCCTTGGTAACATAGCTGCCCGAGGTCACAAAGTTAGCAAGTACAAGAAATTTGAAAATTGTATGTAATTTCACATTAGTGCTTATGGTCGATCCGGTTTCTCGGCTTGAGAGCTACTTTTTTGACTGTATTTTGAGTTAAGCAGTTGGCGCGACTTCAGTTCTAGCCTATAAAGTCAAATCTTGTGTAGTTCCTCCATGGTAACATAGCTGCCCGAGGTCACAAAGTTAGCAAGTACAAGAAATTCGAAAATTGTATGTAATTTCACGGTAGTGCTTATGGTCGATCCCGTTTCTCGGCTTGAGAGCTACTTTCTTGACTGTATTTTGAATTAAGCAGTTGGCGCGACTTCAGTTCTAGCCTATAAAGTCAAATCTTGTGTAGTTCCTCCATGGTAACATAGCTGCCCGAGGTCGCAAAGTTAGCAAGTACAAGAAATTTGAAAATTGTATGTATTTTCATATTAGTGCTTATGGTCGATCCCGTTTCTCGGCTTGAGAGCAACTTTCTTGACTGTATTTTGAATTAGGCAGTTGGCGCGACTTCAGTTCTAGCCTATAAAGTCAAATCTTGTGTAGTTCCTCCATGGTAACATAGCTGCCCGAGGTCGCAAAGTTAGCAAGTACAAGAAATTTGAAAATTGTATGTAATTTCACGGTAGTGCTTATGGTCGATCCCGTTTCTCGGCTTGAGAGCTACTTTCTTGACTGTATTTTGAATTAAGCAGTTGGCGCGACTTCTGTTCTAGCCTATAAAGTCAAATCTTGTGTGGTTCCTCCATGGTAACATAGCTGCCCGAGGTCGCAAAGTTAGCAAGTACAAGAAATTTGAAAATTGTATGTAATTTCACGGTAGTGCTTATGGTCGATCCCGTTTCTCGGCTTGAGAGCCACTTTCTTGACTGTATTTTGAATTAAGCAGTTGGCGCGAATCCAGTTCTAGCCTATAAAGTCCAATCTTATGTAGTTCCTCCATGGTAACATAGCTGCCCGAGGTCGCAAAGTTAGCAAGTACAAGAAATTTGAAAATTGTATGTAATTTCATATTAGTGCTTATGGTCGATCCCGTTTCTCGGCTTGAGAGCTACTTTCTTGACTGTATTTTGAATTATGCAGTTGGCGCGACTTCAGTTCTAGCCTATAAAGTCAAATCTTGTGTGGTTCCTCCATGGTAACATAGCTGCCCGAGGTCGCAAAGTTAGCAAGTACAAGAAATTTGAAAATTGTATGTAATTTCATATTAGTGCTTATGGTCGATCCCGTTTCTCGGCTTGAGAGCTACTTTCTTGACTGTATTTTGAATTAAGCAGTTGGCGCGACTTCAGTTCTAGCCTATAAAGTCAAATCTTGTGTGGTTCCTCCATGGTAACATAGCTGCCCGAGGTCGCAAAGTTAGCAAGTACAAGAAATTTGAAAATTGTACGTAATTTCATATTAGTGCTTATGGTCGATCCCGTTTCTCGGCTTGAGAGCTACTTTCTTGACTGTATTTTGAGTTAAGCAGTTGGCGCGACTTCAGTTCTAGCCTATAAAGTCAAATCTTGTGTGGTTCCTCCTTGGTAACATAGCTGCCCGAGGTCACAAAGTTAGCAAGTACAAGAAATTTGAAAATTGTATGTAATTTCACGGTAGTGCTTATGGTCGATCCCGTTTCTCGGCTTGAGAGCCACTTTCTTGACTGTATTTTGAATTGAGCAGTTGGCGCGACTTCAGTTCTAGCCTATAAAGTCAAATCTTGTGTAGTTCCTCCATGGTAACATAGCTGCCCGAGGGCGCAAAGTTAGCAAGTACAAGAAATTTGAAAATTGTATGTAATTTCATATTAGTGCTTATGGTCGATCCCGTTTCTCGGCTTGAGAGCTACTTTCTTGACTGCATTTTGAATTAAGCAGTTGGCGCGACTTCAGTTCTAGCCTATAAAGTCAAATCGTGTGTGGTTCCTCCATGGTAACATAGCTGCCCGAGGTCGCAAAGTTAGCAAGTACAAGAAATTTGAAAATTGTATGTAATTTCATATTAGTGCTTATGGTCGATCCCGTTTCTCGGCTTGAGAGCTACTTTCTTGACTGTATTTTGAGTTAAGCAGTTGGCGCGACTTCAGTTCTAGCCTATAAAGTCAAATCTAGTGTGGTTCCTCCATGGTAACATAGCTGCCCGAGGTGCAAAGTTAGCAAGTACAAGAAATTTGAAAATTGTATGTAATTTCACATTAGTGCTTATGGTCGATCCCGTTTCTCGGCTTGAGAGCTACTTTTTTGACTGTATTTTGAGTTAAACAGTTGGCGCGACTTCAGTTCTAGCCTATAAAGTCAAATCTTGTGTAGTTCCTCCATGGTAACATAGCTGCCCGAGATCGCAAAGTTAGCAAGTACAAGAAATTTGAAAATTGTATGTAATTTCACACTAGTGCTTGTGGTCGATGCCGTTTCTCGGCTTGAGAGCTACTTTCTTGACTGTATTTTGAGTTAAGCAGTTGGCGCGACTTCAGTTCTAGCCTATAAAGTCAAATCTTGTGTAGTTCCTCCATGGTAACATAGCTGCCCGAGGTCACAAAGTTAGCAAGTACAAGAAATTTGAAAATTGTATGTAATTTCACGGTAGTGCTTATGGTCGATCCCGTTTCTCGGCTGGAGAGCTACTTTCTTGACTGTATTTTGAATTAAGCAGTTGGCGCGACTTCAGTTCTAGCCTATAAAGTCAAATCTTGTGTAGTTCCTCCATGGTAACATAGCTGCCCGAGGTCGCAAAGTTAGCAAGTACAAGAAATTTAAAAATTGTATGTAATTTCACATTAGTGCTTATGGTCGATCCCGTTTCTCGGCTTGAGAGCTACTTTCTTGACTGTATTTTGAATTAGGCAGTTGGCGCGACTTCAGTTCTAGCATATAAAGTCAAATCTTGTGTAGTTCCTCCATGGTAACATAGCTGCCCGAGGTCGCAAAGTTAGCAGGTACAAGAAATTTGAAAATTGTATGTAATTTCATATTAGTGCTTATGGTCGATCCCGTTTCTCGGCTTGAGAGCTACTTTCTTGACTGTATTTTGAATTAAGCAGTTGGCGCGACTTCAGTTCTAGCCTATAAAGTCAAATCTTGTGTAGTTCCTCCATGGAAACATAGCTGCCCGAGGTCGCAAAGTTACCAAGTACAAGAAATTTGAAAATTGTATGTAATTTCACATTAGTGCTTATGGTCGATCCCGTTTCTCGGCTTGAGAGCTACTTTTTTGACTGTATTTTGAGTTAAGCAGTTGGCGCGACTTCTGTTCTAGCCTATAAAGTTAAATCTTGTGTGGTTCCTCCATGGTAACATAGCTGCCCGAGGTCGCAAAGTTAGCAAGTACAAGAAATTTGAAAATTGTATGTAATTTCACGGTAGTGCTTATGGTCGATCCCGTTTCTCGGCTTGAGAGCCACTTTCTTGACTGTATTTTGAATTAAGCAGTTGGCGCGACTCCAGTTCTAGCGTATAAAGTCAAATCTTGTGTAGTTCCTCCATGGTAACATAGCTGCCCGAGGTCGCAAAGTTAGCAAGTACAAGAAATTTGAAAATTGTATGTAATTTCACATTAGTGCTTATGGTCGATCCCGTTTCTCGGCTTGAGAGCCACTTTTTTGACTGTATTTTGAGTTAAGCAGTTGGCGCGACTTCAGTTCTAGCCTATAAAGTCAAATCTTGTGTAGTTCCTACATGGTAACATAGCTGCCCGAGGTCGCAAAGTTAGCAAGTACAAGAAATTTGAAAATTGTATGTAATTTCACATTAGTGCTTATGGTCGATCCCGTTTCTCGGCTTGAGAGCTACTTTCTTGACTGTATTTTGAGTTAAGCAGTTGGCGCGACTTCAGTTCTAGCCTATAAAGTCAAATCTTGTGTGGTTCCCCCATGGTAACATAGCTGCCCGAGGTCGCAAAGGTAGCAAGTACAAGAAATTTGAAAATTGTATGTAATTTCACATTAGTGCTTGTGGTCGATGCCGTTTCTCGGCTTGAGAGCTACTTTCTTGACTGTATTTTGAGTTAAGCAGTTGGCGCGACTTCAGTTCTAGCCTATAAAGTCAAACCTAGTGTGGTTCCTCCATGGTAACATAGCTGCCCGAGGTGCAAAGTTAGCAAGTACAAGAAATTTGAAAATTGTATGTAATTTCACATTAGTGCTTATGGTCGATCCCGTTTCTCGGCTTGAGAGCTACTTTTTTTACTGTATTTTGAGTTAAACAGTTGGCGCGACTTCAGTTCTAGCCTATAAAGTCAAATATTGTGTAGTTCCTCCATGGTAACATAGCTGCCCGAGGTCGCAAAGGTAGCAAGTACAAGAAATTTGAAAATTGTATGTAATTTCACATGAGTGCTTGTGGTCGATGCCGTTTCTCGGCTTGAGAGCTACTTTCTTGAGTGTATTTTGAGTTAAGCAGTCGGCGCGACTTCAGTTCTAGCCTATAAAGTCAAATCTTGTGTGGTTCCTCCTTGGTAACATAGCTGCCCGAGGTCACAAAGTTAGCAAGTACAAGAAATTTGAAAATTGTATGTAATTTCACACTAGTGCTTATGGTCGATCCCGTTTCTCGGCTTGAGAGCTGCTTTCTTGACTGTATTTTGAATTAAGCAGTTGGCGCGACTTCAGTTCTAGCCTATAAAGTCAAATCTTGTGTAGTTCCTCCATGGTAACATAGCTGCCCGAGGTCGCAAAGTTAGCAAGTACAAGAAATTTGAAAATTGTATGTAATTTCACGGTAGTGCTTATGGTCGATCCCGTTTCTCGGCTTGAGAGCTACTTTCTTGACTGTATTTTGAATTAAGCAGTTGGCGCGACTTCAGTTCTAGCCTATAAAGTCAAATCTTGTGTAGTTCCTCCATGGAAACATAGCTGCCCGAGGTCGCAAAGTTAGCAAGTACAAGAAATTTGAAAATTGTATGTATTTTCATATTAGTGCTTATGGTCGATCCCGTTTCTCGGCTTGAGAGCAACTTTCTTGACTGTATTTTGAATTAGGCAGTTGGCGCGACTTCAGTTCTAGCCTATAAAGTCAAATCTTGTGTAGTTCCTCCATGGTAACATAGCTGCCCGAGGTCGCAAAGTTAGCAAGTACAAGAAATTTGAAAATTGTATGTAATTTCACGGTAGTGCTTATGGTCGATCCCGTTTCTCGGCTTGAGAGCTACTTTCTTGACTGTATTTTGAATTAAGCAGTTGGCGCGACTTCAGTTCTAGCCTATAAAGTCAAATCTTGTGTAGTTCCTCCATGGAAACATAGCTGCCCGAGGTCGCAAAGTTAGCAAGTACAAGAAATTTGAAAATTGTATGTAATTTCACATTAGTGCTTATGGTCGATCCGGTTTCTCGGCTTGAGAGCTACTTTTTTGACTGTATTTTGAGTTAAGCAGTTGGCGCGACTTCTGTTCTAGCCTATAAAGTCAAATCTTGTGTGGTTCCTCCATGGTAACATAGCTGCCCGAGGTCGCAAAGTTAGCAAGTACAAGAAATTTGCAAATTGTATGTAATTTCACGGTAGTGCTTATGGTCGATCCCGTTTCCCGGCTTGAGAGCCACTTTCTTGACTGTATTTTGAATTAAGCAGTTGGCGCGAATCCAGTTCTAGCCTATAAAGTCCAATCTTATGTAGTTCCTCCATGGTAACATAGCTGCCCGAGGTCGCAAAGTTAGCAAGTACAAGAAATTTGAAAATTGTATGTAATTTCACATTAGTGCTTATGGTCGATCCCGTTTCTCGGCTTGAGAGCTACTTTTTTGACTGTATTTTGAGTTAAGCAGTTGGCGCGACTTCAGTTCTAGCCTATAAAGTCAAATCTTGTGTAGTTCCTCCATGGTAACATAGCTGCCCGAGGTCGCAAAGTTAGCAAGTACAAGAAATTTGAAAATTGTATGTAATTTCATATTAGTGCTTATGGTCGATCCCGTTTCTCGGCTTGAGAGCTACTTTCTTGACTGTATTTTGAATTAAGCAGTTGGCGCGACTTCAGTTCTAGCCTATAAAGTCAAATCTTGTGTGGTTCCTCCATGGTAACATAGCTGCCCGAGGTCGCAAAGTTAGCAAGTACAAGAAATTTGAAAATTGTATGTAATTTCATATTAGTGCTTATGGTCGATCCCGTTTCTCGGCTTGAGAGCTACTTTCTTGACTGTATTTTGAATTAAGCAGTTGGCGCGACTTCAGTTCTAGCCTATAAAGTCAAATCTTGTGTGGTTCCTCCATGGTAACATAGCTGCCCGAGGTCGCAAAGTTAGCAAGTACAAGAAATTTGAAAATTGTATGTAATTTCATATTAGTGCTTATGGTCGATCCCGTTTCTCGGCTTGAGAGCTACTTTCTTGACTGTATTTTGAGTTAAGCAGTTGGCGCGACTTCAGTTCTAGCCTATAAAGTCAAATCTTGTGTGGTTCCTCCTTGGTAACATAGCTGCCCGAGGTCACAAAGTTAGCAAGTACAAGAAATTTGAAAATTGTATGTAATTTCACGGTAGTGCTTATGGTCGATCCCGTTTCTCGGCTTGAGAGCCACTTTCTTGACTGTATTTTGAATTGAGCAGTTGGCGCGACTTCAGTTCTAGCCTATAAAGTCAAATCTTGTGTAGTTCCTCCATGGTAACATAGCTGCCCGAGGGCGCAAAGTTAGCAAGTACAAGAAATTTGAAAATTGTATGTAATTTCATATTAGTGCTTATGGTCGATCCCGTTTCTCGGCTTGAGAGCTACTTTCTTGACTGCATTTTGAATTAAGCAGTTGGCGCGACTTCAGTTCTAGCCTATAAAGTCAAATCGTGTGTGGTTCCTCCATGGTAACATAGCTGCCCGAGGTCGCAAAGTTAGCAAGTACAAGAAATTTGAAAATTGTATGTAATTTCATATTAGTGCTTATGGTCGATCCCGTTTCTCGGCTTGAGAGCTACTTTCTTGACTGTATTTTGAGTTAAGCAGTTGGCGCGACTTCAGTTCTAGCCTATAAAGTCAAATCTAGTGTGGTTCCTCCATGGTAACATAGCTGCCCGAGGTGCAAAGTTAGCAAGTACAAGAAATTTGAAAATTGTATGTAATTTCACATTAGTGCTCGATCCCGTTTCTCGGCTTGAGAGCTACTTTTTTGACTGTATTTTGAGTTAAACAGTTGGCGCGACTTCAGTTCTAGCCTATAAAGTCAAATCTTGTGTAGTTCCTCCATGGTAACATAGCTGCCCGAGATCGCAAAGTTAGCAAGTACAAGAAATTTGAAAATTGTATGTAATTTCACACTAGTGCTTGTGGTCGATGCCGTTTCTCGGCTTGAGAGCTACTTTCTTGACTGTATTTTGAGTTAAGCAGTTGGCGCGACTTCAGTTCTAGCCTATAAAGTCAAATCTTGTGTAGTTCCTCCATGGTAACATAGCTGCCCGAGGTCGCAAAGTTAGCAAGTACAAGAAATTTGAAAATTGTATGTAATTTCATATTAGTGCTTATGGTCGATCCCGTTTCTCGGCTTGAGAGCTACTTTTTTGACTGTATTTTGAGTTAAGCAGTTGGCGCGACTTCAGTTCTAGCCTATAAAGTCAAATCTTGTGTAGTTCCTCCATGGTAACATAGCTGCCCGAGATCGCAAAGTTAGCAAGTACAAGAAATTTGAAAATTGTATGTAATTTCACACTAGTGCTTGTGGTCGATGCCGTTTCTCGGCTTGAGAGCTACTTTCTTGACTGTATTTTGAATTAAGCAGTTGGCGCGACTTCAGTTCTAGCCTATAAAGTCAAATCTTGTGTAGTTCCTCCATGGAAACATAGCTGCCCGAGGTCGCAAAGTTACCAAGTACAAGAAATTTGAAAATGGTATGTAATTTCACATTAGTGCTTATGGTCGTTCCCGTTTCTCGGCTTGAGAGCTACTTTTTTGACTGTATTTTGAGTTAAGCAGTTGGCGCGACTTCTGTTCTAGCCTATAAAGTCAAATCTTGTGTGGTTCCTCCATGGTAACATAGCTGCCCGAGGTCGCAAAGTTAGCAAGTACAAGAAATTTGAAAATTGTATGTAATTTCACGGTAGTGCTTATGGTCGATCCCGTTTCTCGGCTTGAGAGCCACTTTCTTGACTGTATTTTGAATTAAGCAGTTGGCGCGACTCCAGTTCTAGCGTATAAAGTCAAATCTTGTGTAGTTCCTCCATGGTAACATAGCTGCCCGAGGTCGCAAAGTTAGCAAGTACAAGAAATTTGAAAATTGTATGTAATTTCACATTAGTGCTTATGGTCGATCCCGTTTCTCGGCTTGAGAGCTACTTTTTTGACTGTATTTTGAGTTAAGCAGTTGGCGCGACTTCAGTTCTAGCCTATAAAGTCAAATCTTGTGTAGTTCCTACATGGTAACATAGCTGCCCGAGGTCGCAAAGTTAGCAAGTACAAGAAATTTGAAAATTGTATGTAATTTCACATTAGTGCTTATGGTCGATCCCGTTTCTCGGCTTGAGAGCTACTTTCTTGACTGTATTTTGAGTTAAGCAGTTGGCGCGACTTCAGTTCTAGCCTATTAAGTCAAATCTTGTGTGGTTCCCCCATGGTAACATAGCTGCCCGAGGTCGCAAAGTAGCAAGTACAAGAAATTTGAAAATTGTATGTAATTTCACATTAGTGCTTGTGGTCGATGCCGTTTCTCGGCTTGAGAGCTACTTTCTTGACTGTATTTTGAGTTAAGCAGTTGGCGCGACTTCAGTTCTAGCCTATAAAGTCAAATCTAGTGTGGTTCCTCCATGGTAACATAGCTGCCCGAGGTGCAAAGTTAGCAAGTACAAGAAATTTGAAAATTGTATGTAATTTCACATTAGTGCTTATGGTCGATCCCGTTTCTCGGCTTGAGAGCTACTTTTTTGACTGTATTTTGAGTTAAACAGTTGGCGCGACTTCAGTTCTAGCCTATAAAGTCAAATATTGTGTAGTTCCTCCATGGTAACATAGCTGCCCGAGGTCGCAAAGGTAGCAAGTACAAGAAATTTGAAAATTGTATGTAATTTCACATTAGTGCTTGTGGTCGATGCCGTTTCTCGGCTTGAGAGCTACTTTCTTGAGTGTATTTTGAGTTAAGCAGTCGGCGCGACTTCAGTTCTAGCCTATAAAGTCAAATCTTGTGTGGTTCCTCCTTGGTAACATAGCTGCCCGAGGTCACAAAGTTAGCAAGTACAAGAAATTTGAAAATTGTATGTAATTTCACACTAGTGCTTATGGTCGATCCCGTTTCTCGGCTTGAGAGCTACTTTCTTGACTGTATTTTGAATTAAGCAGTTGACGCGACTTCAGTTCTAGCCTATAAAGTCAAATCTTGTGTAGTTCCTCCATGGAAACATAGCTGCCCGAGGTCGCAAAGTTAGCAAGTACAAGAAATTTGAAAATTGTATGTATTTTCATATTAGTGCTTATGGTCGATCCCGTTTCTCGGCTTGAGAGCAACTTTCTTGACTGTATTTTGAATTAGGCAGTTGGCGCGACTTCAGTTCTAGCCTATAAAGTCAAATCTTGTGTAGTTCCTCCATGGTAACATAGCTGCCCGAGGTCGCAAAGTTAGCAAGTACAAGAAATTTGAAAATTGTATGTAATTTCACGGTAGTGCTTATGGTCGATCCCGTTTCTCGGCTTGAGAGCTACTTTCTTGACTGTATTTTCAATTAAGCAGTTGGCGCGACTTCAGTTCTAGCCTATAAAGTCAAATCTTGTGTAGTTCCTCCATGGAAACATAGCTGCCCGAGGTCGCAAAGTTAGCAAGTACAAGAAATTTGAAAATTGTATGTAATTTCACATTAGTGCTTATGGTCGATCCGGTTTCTCGGCTTGAGAGCTACTTTTTTGACCGTATTTTGAGTTAAGCAGTTGGCGCGACTTCTGTTCTAGCCTATAAAGTCAAATCTTGTGTGGTTCCTCCATGGTAACATAGCTGCCCGAGGTCGCAAAGTTAGCAAGTACAAGAAATTTGAAAATTGTATGTAATTTCACGGTAGTGCTTATGGTCGATCACGTTTCTCGGCTTGAGAGCCACTTTCTTGACTGTATTTTGGATTAAGCAGTTGGCGCGACTCCAGTTCTAGCCTATAAAGTCCAATCTTATGTAGTTCCTCCATGGTAACATAGCTGCCCGAGGTCGCAAAGTTAGCAAGTACAAGAAATTTGAAAATTGTATGTAATTTCACATTAGTGCTTATGGTCGATCCCGTTTCTCGGCTTGAGAGCTACTTTTTTGACTGTATTTTGAGTTAAGCAGTTGGCGCGACTTCAGTTCTAGCCTATAAAGTCAAATCTTGTGCAGTTCCTCCATCGTAACATAGCTGCCCGAGGTCGCAAAGTTAGCAAGTACAAGAAATTTGAAAATTGTATGTAATTTCACGGTAGTGCTTATGGTCGATCCCGTTTCTCGGCTTGAGAGCAACTTTCTTGACTGTATTTTGAGTTAAGCAGTTGGCGCGACTTCAGTTCTAGCCTATAAAGTCAAATCTAGTGTGGTTCCTCCATGGTAACATAGCTGCCCGAGGTCGCAAAGTTAGCAAGTACAAGAAATTTGAAAATTGTATGTAATTTCACATTAGTGCTTATGGTCGATCCCGTTTCTCGGCTTGAGAGCTACTTTCTTGACTGTATTATGAGTTAAGCAGTTGGCGCGACTTCAGTTCTAGCCTATAAAGTCAAATCTTGTGTGGTTCCTCCTTGGTAACATAGCTGCCCGAGGTCACAAAGTTAGCAAGTACAAGAAATTTGAAAATTGTATGTAATTTCATATTAGTGCTTATGGTCGATCCCGTTTCTCGGCTTGAGAGCTACTTTCTTGACTGTATTTTGAATTAAGCAGTTGGCGCGACTTCAGTTCTAGCCTATAAAGTCAAATCTTGTGTAGTTCCTCCATGGTAACATAGCTGCCCGAGGTCACAAAGTTAGCAAGTACAAGAAATTCGAAAATTGTATGTAATTTCACGGTAGTGCTTATGGTCGATCCCGTTTCTCGGCTTGAGAGCTACTTTCTTGACTGTATTTTGAATTAAGCAGTTGGCGCGACTTCAGTTCTAGCCTATAAAGTCAAATCTTGTGTAGTTCCTCCATGGTAACATAGCTGCCCGAGGTCGCAAAGTTAGCAAGTACAAGAAATTTGAAAATTGTATGTAATTTCACGGTAGTGCTTATGGTCGATCCCGTTTCTCGGCTTGAGAGCTACTTTTTTTACTGTATTTTGAGTTAAGCAGTTGGCGCGACTTCTGTTCTAGCCTATAAAGTCAAATCTTGTGTGGTTCCTCCATGGTAACATAGCTGCCCGAGGTCGCAAAGTTAGCAAGTACAAGAAATTTGAAAATTGTATGTAATTTCACGGTAGTGCTTATGGTCGATCCCGTTTCTCGGCTTGAGAGCCACTTTCTTGACTGTATTTTGAATTAAGCAGTTGGCGCGAATCCAGTTCTAGCCTATAAAGTCCAATCTTATGTAGTTCCTCCATGGTAACATAGCTGCCCGAGGTCGCAAAGTTAGCAAGTACAAGAAATTTGAAAATTGTATGTAATTTCACATTAGTGCTTATGGTCGATCCCGTTTCTCGGCTTGAGAGCTACTTTTTTGACTGTATTTTGAGTTAAGCAGTTGGCGCGACTTCAGTTCTAGCCTATAAAGTCAAATCTTGTGTAGTTCCTCCATGGTAACATAGCTGCCCGAGGTCGCAAAGTTAGCAAGTACAAGAAATTTGAAAATTGTATGTAATTTCATATTAGTGCTTATGGTCGATCCCGTTTCTCGGCTTGAGAGCTACTTTCTTGACTGTATTTTGAATTAAGCAGTTGGCGCGACTTCAGTTCTAGCCTATAAAGTCAAATCTTGTGTGGTTCCTCCATGGTAACATAGCTGCCCGAGGTCGCAAAGTTAGCAAGTACAAGAAATTTGAAAATTGTATGTAATTTCATATTAGTGCTTATGGTCGATCCCGTTTCTCGGCTTGAGAGCTACTTTCTTGACTGTATTTTGAATTAAGCAGTTGGCGCGACTTCAGTTCTAGCCTATAAAGTCAAATCTTGTGTGGTTCCTCCATGGTAACATAGCTGCCCGAGGTCGCAAAGTTAGCAAGTACAAGAAATTTGAAAATTGTATGTAATTTCATATTAGTGCTTATGGTCGATCCCGTTTCTCGGCTTGAGAGCTACTTTCTTGACTGTATTTTGAGTTAAGCAGTTGGCGCGACTTCAGTTCTAGCCTATAAAGTCAAATCTTGTGCGGTTCCTCCTTGGTAACATAGCTGCCCGAGGTCACAAGGTTAGCAAGTACAAGAAATTTGAAAATTGTATGTAATTTCACGGTAGTGCTTATGGTCGATCCCGTTTCTCGGCTTGAGAGCCACTTTCTTGACTGTATTTTGAATTAAGCAGTTGGCGCGACTTCAGTTCTAGCCTATAAAGTCAAATCTTGTGTAGTTCCTCCATGGTAACATAGCTGCCCGAGGTCACAAAGTTAGCAAGTACAAGAAATTTGAAAATTGTATGTAATTTCACGGTAGTGCTTATGGTCGATCCCGTTTCTCGGCTGGAGAGCTACTTTCTTGACTGTATTTTGAATTAAGCAGTTGGCGCGACTTCAGTTCTAGCCTATAAAGTCAAATCTTGTGTAGTTCCTCCATGGTAACATAGCTGCCCGAGGTCGCAAAGTTAGCAAGTACAAGAAATTTAAAAATTGTATGTAATTTCACATTAGTGCTTATGGTCGATCCCGTTTCTCGGCTTGAGAGCTACTTTCTTGACTGTATTTTGAATTAGGCAGTTGGCGCGACTTCAGTTCTAGCATATAAAGTCAAATCTTGTGTAGTTCCTCCATGGTAACATAGCTGCCCGAGGTCGCAAAGTTAGCAAGTACAAGAAATTTGAAAATTGTATGTAATTTCATATTAGTGCTTATGGTCGATCCCGTTTCTCGGCTTGAGAGCTACTTTCTTGACTGTATTTTGAATTAAGCAGTTGGCGCGACTTCAGTTCTAGCCTATAAAGTCAAATCTTGTGTAGTTCCTCCATGGTAACATAGCTGCCCGAGGTCGCAAAGTTAGCAAGTACAAGAAATTTGAAAATTGTATGTAATTTCACGGTAGTGCTTATGGTCGATCCCGTTTCTCGGCTTGAGAGCTACTTTCTTGACTGTATTTTGAATTAAGCAGTTGGCGCGACTTCAGTTCTAGCCTATAAAGTCAAATCTTGTGTAGTTCCTCCATGGAAACATAGCTGCCCGAGGTCGCAAAGTTACCAAGTACAAGAAATTTGAAAATTGTATGTAATTTCACATTAGTGCTTATGGTCGATCCCGTTTCTCGGCTTGAGAGCTACTTTTTTGACTGTATTTTGAGTTAAGCAGTTGGCGCGACTTCTGTTCTAGCCTATAAAGTTAAATTTTGTGTGGTTCCTCCATGGTAACATAGCTGCCCGAGGTCGCAAAGTTAGCAAGTACAAGAAATTTGAAAATTGTATGTAATTTCACGGTAGTGCTTATGGTCGATCCCGTTTCTCGGCTTGAGAGCCACTTTCTTGACTGTATTTTGAATTAAGCAGTTGGCGCGACTCCAGTTCTAGCGTATAAAGTCAAATCTTGTGTAGTTCCTCCATGGTAACATAGCTGCCCGAGGTCGCAAAGTTAGCAAGTACAAGAAATTTGAAAATTGTATGTAATTTCACATTAGTGCTTATGGTCGATCCCGTTTCTCGGCTTGAGAGCCACTTTTTTGACTGTATTTTGAGTTAAGCAGTTGGCGCGACTTCAGTTCTAGCCTATAAAGTCAAATCTTGTGTAGTTCCTACATGGTAACATAGCTGCCCGAGGTCGCAAAGTTAGCAAGTACAAGAAATTTGAAAATTGTATGTAATTTCACATTAGTGCTTATGGTCGATCCCGTTTCTCGGCTTGAGAGCTACTTTCTTGACTGTATTTTGAGTTAAGCAGTTGGCGCGACTTCAGTTCTAGCCTATAAAGTCAAATCTTGTGTGGTTCCCCCATGGTAACATAGCTGCCCGTGGTCGCAAAGGTAGCAAGTACAAGAAATTTGAAAATTGTATGTAATTTCACATTAGTGCTTGTGGTCGATCCCGTTTCTCGGCTTGAGAGCTACTTTCTTGACTGTATTTTGAATTAAGCAGTTGGCGCGACTTCAGTTCTAGCCTATAAAGTCAAATCTTGTGTAGTTCCTCCATGGTAACATAGCTGCCCGAGGTCGCAAAGTTAGCAAGTACAAGAAATTTGAAAATTGTATGTAATTTCATATTAGTGCTTATGGTCGATCCCGTTTCTCGGCTTGAGAGCAACTTTCTTGACTGTATTTTGAATTAAGCAGTTGGCGCGACTTCAGTTCTAGCCTATAAAGTCAAATCTTGTGTAGTTCCTCCATGGTAACATAGCTGCCCGAGGTCGCAAAGTTAGCAAGTACAAGAAATTTGAAAATTGTATGTAATTTCACGGTAGTGCTTATGGTCGATCCCGTTTCTCGGCTTGAGAGCTACTTTCTTGACTGTATTTTGAATTAAGCAGTTGGCGCGACTTCAGTTCTAGCCTATAAAGTCAAATCTTGTGTAGTTCCTCCATGGAAACATAGCTGCCCGAGGTCGCAAAGTTACCAAGTACAAGAAATTTGAAAATTGTATGTAATTTCACATTAGTGCTTATGGTCGATCCCGTTTCTCGGCTTGAGAGCAACTTTCTTGACTGTATTTTGAATTAAGCAGTTGGCGCGACTTCAGTTCTAGCCTATAAAGTCAAATCTTGTGTAGTTCCTCCATGGTAACATAGCTGCCCGAGGTCGCAAAGTTAGCAAGTACAAGAAATTTGAAAATTGTATGTAATTTCACGGTAGTGCTTATGGTCGATCCCGTTTCTCGGCTTGAGAGCTACTTTCTTGACTGTATTTTGAATTAAGCAGTTGGCGCGACTTCAGTTCTAGCCTATAAAGTCAAATCTTGTGTAGTTCCTCCATGGAAACATAGCTGCCCGAGGTCGCAAAGTTACCAAGTACAAGAAATTTGAAAATTGTATGTAATTTCACATTAGTGCTTATGGTCGATCCCGTTTCTCGGCTTGAGAGCTACTTTTTTGACTGTATTTTGAGTTAAGCAGTTGGCGCGACTTCTGTTCTAGCCTATAAAGTTAAATTTTGTGTGGTTCCTCCATGGTAACATAGCTGCCCGAGGTCGCAAAGTTAGCAAGTACAAGAAATTTGAAAATTGTATGTAATTTCACGGTAGTGCTTATGGTCGATCCCGTTTCTCGGCTTGAGAGCCACTTTCTTGACTGTATTTTGAATTAAGCAGTTGGCGCGACTCCAGTTCTAGCGTATAAAGTCAAATCTTGTGTAGTTCCTCCATGGTAACATAGCTGCCCGAGGTCGCAAAGTTAGCAAGTACAAGAAATTTGAAAATTGTATGTAATTTCACATTAGTGCTTATGGTCGATCCCGTTTCTCGGCTTGAGAGCCACTTTTTTGACTGTATTTTGAGTTAAGCAGTTGGCGCGACTTCAGTTCTAGCCTATAAAGTCAAATCTTGTGTAGTTCCTACATGGTAACATAGCTGCCCGAGGTCGCAAAGTTAGCAAGTACAAGAAATTTGAAAATTGTATGTAATTTCACATTAGTGCTTATGGTCGATCCCGTTTCTCGGCTTGAGAGCTACTTTCTTGACTGTATTTTGAGTTAAGCAGTTGGCGCGACTTCAGTTCTAGCCTATAAAGTCAAACCTAGTGTGGTTCCTCCATGGTAACATAGCTGCCCGAGGTGCAAAGTTAGCAAGTACAAGAAATTTGAAAATTGTATGTAATTTCACATTAGTGCTTATGGTCGATCCCGTTTCTCGGCTTGAGAGCTACTTTTTTGACTGTATTTTGAGTTAAACAGTTGGCGCGACTTCAGTTCTAGCCTATAAAGTCAAATATTGTGTAGTTCCTCCATGGTAACATAGCTGCCCGAGGTCGCAAAGTTAGCAAGTACAAGAAATTTGAAAATTGTATGTAATTTCACGGTAGTGCTTATGGTCGATCCCGTTTCTCGGCTTGAGAGCTACTTTCTTGACTGTATTTTGAATTAAGCAGTTGGCGCGACTTCAGTTCTAGCCTATAAAGTCAAATCTTGTGTAGTTCCTCCATGGAAACATAGCTGCCCGAGGTCGCAAAGTTAGCAAGTACAAGAAATTTGAAAATTGTATGTAATTTCACATTAGTGCTTATGGTCGATCCGGTTTCTCGGCTTGAGAGCTACTTTTTTGACTGTATTTTGAGTTAAGCAGTTGGCGCGACTTCTGTTCTAGCCTATAAAGTCAAATCTTGTGTGGTTCCTCCATGGTAACATAGCTGCCCGAGGTCGCAAAGTTAGCAAGTACAAGAAATTTGAAAATTGTATGTAATTTCACGGTAGTGCTTATGGTCGATCCCGTTTCTCGGCTTGAGAGCCACTTTCTTGACTGTATTTTGAATTAAGCAGTTGGCGCGAATCCAGTTCTAGCCTATAAAGTCCAATCTTATGTAGTTCCTCCATGGTAACATAGCTGCCCGAGGTCGCAAAGTTAGCAAGTACAAGAAATTTGAAAATTGTATGTAATTTCACATTAGTGCTTATGGTCGATCCCGTTTCTCGGCTTGAGAGCTACTTTTTTGACTGTATTTTGAGTTAAGCAGTTGGCGCGACTTCAGTTCTAGCCTATAAAGTCAAATCTTGTGTAGTTCCTCCATGGTAACATAGCTGCCCGAGGTCGCAAAGTTAGCAAGTACAAGAAATTTGAAAATTGTATGTAATTTCATATTAGTGCTTATGGTCGATCCCGTTTCTCGGCTTGAGAGCTACTTTCTTGACTGTATTTTGAATTAAGCAGTTGGCGCGACTTCAGTTCTAGCCTATAAAGTCAAATCTTGTGTAGTTCCTCCATGGTAACATAGCTGCCCGAGGGCGCAAAGTTAGCAAGTACAAGAAATTTGAAAATTGTATGTAATTTCATATTAGTGCTTATGGTCGATCCCGTTTCTCGGCTTGAGAGCTACTTTCTTGACTGCATTTTGAATTAAGCAGTTGGCGCGACTTCAGTTCTAGCCTATAAAGTCAAATCGTGTGTGGTTCCTCCATGGTAACATAGCTGCCCGAGGTCGCAAAGTTAGCAAGTACAAGAAATTTGAAAATTGTATGTAATTTCATATTAGTGCTTATGGTCGATCCCGTTTCTCGGCTTGAGAGCTACTTTCTTGACTGTATTTTGAGTTAAGCAGTTGGCGCGACTTCAGTTCTAGCCTATAAAGTCAAATCTAGTGTGGTTCCTCCATGGTAACATAGCTGCCCGAGGTGCAAAGTTAGCAAGTACAAGAAATTTGAAAATTGTATGTAATTTCACATTAGTGCTTATGGTCGATCCCGTTTCTCGGCTTGAGATCTACTTTTTTGACTGTATTTTGAGTTAAACAGTTGGCGCGACTTCAGTTCTAGCCTATAAAGTCAAATCTTGTGTAGTTCCTCCATGGTAACATAGCTGCCCGAGATCGCAAAGTTAGCAAGTACAAGAAATTTGAAAATTGTATGTAATTTCACACTAGTGCTTGTGGTCGATGCCGTTTCTCGGCTTGAGAGCTACTTTCTTGACTGTATTTTGAGTTAAGCAGTTGGCGCGACTTCAGTTCTAGCCTATAAAGTCAAATCTTGTGTAGTTCCTCCATGGTAACATAGCTGCCCGAGGTCACAAAGTTAGCAAGTACAAGAAATTTGAAAATTGTATGTAATTTCACGGTAGTGCTTATGGTCGATCCCGTTTCTCGGCTGGAGAGCTACTTTCTTGACTGTATTTTGAATTAGGCAGTTGGCGCGACTTCAGTTCTAGCATATAAAGTCAAATCTTGTGTAGTGCCTCCATGGTAACATAGCTGCCCGAGGTCGCAAAGTTAGCAAGTACAAGAAATTTGAAAATTGTATGTAATTTCATATTAGTGCTTATGGTCGATCCCGTTTCTCGGCTTGAGAGCAACTTTCTTGACTGTATTTTGAATTAAGCAGTTGGCGCGACTTCAGTTCTAGCCTATAAAGTCAAATCTTGTGTAGTTCCTCCATGGTAACATAGCTGCCCGAGGTCGCAAAGTTAGCAAGTACAAGAAATTTGAAAATTGTATGTAATTTCACGGTAGTGCTTATGGTCGATCCCGTTTCTCGGCTTGAGAGCTACTTTCTTGACTGTATTTTGAATTAAGCAGTTGGCGCGACTTCAGTTCTAGCCTATAAAGTCAAATCTTGTGTAGTTCCTCCATGGAAACATAGCTGCCCGAGGTCGCAAAATTACCAAGTACAAGAAATTTGAAAATGGTATGTAATTTCACATTAGTGCTTATGGTCGATCCCGTTTCTCGGCTTGAGAGCTACTTTTTTGACTGTATTTTGAGTTAAGCAGTTGGCGCGACTTCTGTTCTAGCCTATAAAGTCAAATCTTGTGTGGTTCCTCTATGGTAACATAGCTGCCCGAGGTCGCAAAGTTAGCAAGTACAAGAAATTTGAAAATTGTATGTAATTTCACGGTAGTGCTTATGGTCGATCCCGTTTCTCGGCTTGAGAGCTACTTTCTTGACTGTATTTTGAATTAAGCAGTTGGCGCGACTCCAGTTCTAGCGTATAAAGTCAAATCTTGTGTAGTTCCTCCATGGTAACATAGCTGCCCGAGGTCGCAAAGTTAGCAAGTACAAGAAATTTGAAAATTGTATGTAATTTCACATTAGTGCTTATGGTCGATCCCGTTTCTCGGCTTGAGAGCTACTTTTTTGACTGTATTTTGAGTTAAGCAGTTGGCGCGACTTCAGTTCTAGCCTATAAAGTCAAATCTTGTGTAGTTCCTACATGGTAACATAGCTGCCCGAGGTCGCAAAGTTAGCAAGTACAAGAAATTTGAAAATTGTATGTAATTTCACATTAGTGCTTATGGTCGATCCCGTTTCTCGGCTTGAGAGCTACTTTCTTGACTGTATTTTGAGTTAAGCAGTTGGCGCGACTTCAGTTCTAGCCTATAAAGTCAAATCTTGTGTGGTTCCCCCATGGTAACATAGCTGCCCGAGGTCGCAAAGTAGCAAGTACAAGAAATTTGAAAATTGTATGTAATTTCACATTAGTGCTTGTGGTCGATGCCGTTTCTCGGCTTGAGAGCTACTTTCTTGACTGTATTTTGAGTTAAGCAGCTGGCGCGACTTCAGTTCTAGCCTATAAAGTCAAATCTAGTGTGGTTCCTCCATGGTAACATAGCTGCCCGAGGTGCAAAGTTAGCAAGTACAAGAAATTTGAAAATTGTATGTAATTTCACATTAGTGCTTATGGTCGATCCCGTTTCTCGGCTTGAGAGCTACTTTTTTGACTGTATTTTGAGTTAAACAGTTGGCGCGACTTCAGTTCTAGCCTATAAAGTCAAATATTGTGTAGTTCCTCCATGGTAACATAGCTGCCCGAGGTCGCAAAGGTAGCAAGTACAAGAAATTTGAAAATTGTATGTAATTTCACATTAGTGCTTGTGGTCGATGCCGTTTCTCGGCTTGAGAGCTACTTTCTTGAGTGTATTTTGAGTTAAGCAGTCGGCGCGACTTCAGTTCTAGCCTATAAAGTCAAATCTTGTGTGGTTCCTCCTTGGTAACATAGCTGCCCGAGGTCACAAAGTTAGCAAGTACAAGAAATTTGAAAATTGTATGTAATTTCACACTAGTGCTTATGGTCGATCCCGTTTCTCGGCTTGAGAGCTACTTTCTTGACTGTATTTTGAATTAAGCAGTTGGCGCGACTTCAGTTCTAGCCTATAAAGTCAAATCTTGTGTAGTTCCTCCATGGAAACATAGCTGCCCGAGGTCGCAAAGTTAGCAAGTACAAGAAATTTGAAAATTGTATGTATTTTCATATTAGTGCTTATGGTCGATCCCGTTTCTCGGCTTGAGAGCAACTTTCTTGACTGTATTTTGAATTAGGCAGTTGGCGCGACTTCAGTTCTAGCCTATAAAGTCAAATCTTGTGTAGTTCCTCCATGGTAACATAGCTGCCCGAGGTCGCAAAGTTAGCAAGTACAAGAAATTTGAAAATTGTATGTAATTTCACGGTAGTGCTTATGGTCGATCCCGTTTCTCGGCTTGAGAGCTACTTTCTTGACTGTATTTTGAATTAAGCAGTTGGCGCGACTTCAGTTCTAGCCTATAAAGTCAAATCTTGTGTAGTTCCTCCATGGAAACATAGCTGCCCGAGGTCGCAAAGTTAGCAAGTACAAGAAATTTGAAAATTGTATGTAATTTCACATTAGTGCTTATGGTCGATCCGGTTTCTCGGCTTGAGAGCTACTTTTTTGACCGTATTTTGAGTTAAGCAGTTGGCGCGACTTCTGTTCTAGCCTATAAAGTCAAATCTTGTGTGGTTCCTCCATGGTAACATAGCTGCCCGAGGTCGCAAAGTTAGCAAGTACAAGAAATTTGAAAATTGTATGTAATTTCACGGTAGTGCTTATGGTCGATCCCGTTTCTCGGCTTGAGAGCCACTTTCTTGACTGTATTTTGGATTAAGCAGTTGGCGCGACTCCAGTTCTAGCCTATAAAGTCCAATCTTATGTAGTTCCTCCATGGTAACATAGCTGCCCGAGGTCGCAAAGTTAGCAAGTACAAGAAATTTGAAAATTGTATGTAATTTCACATTAGTGCTTATGGTCGATCCCGTTTCTCGGCTTGAGAGCTACTTTTTTGACTGTATTTTGAGTTAAGCAGTTGGCGCGACTTCAGTTCTAGCCTATTAAGTCAAATCTTGTGTAGTTCCTCCATGGTAACATAGCTGCCCGAGGTCGCAAAGTTAGCAAGTACAAGAAATTTGAAAATTGTATGTAATTTCATATTAGTGCTTATGGTCGATCCCGTTTCTCGGCTTGAGAGCTACTTTCTTGACTGTATTTTGAATTAAGCAGTTGGCGCGACTTCAGTTCTAGCCTATAAAGTCAAATCTTGTGTGGTTCCTCCATGGTAACATAGCTGCCCGAGGTCGCAAAGTTAGCAAGTACAAGAAATTTGAAAATTGTATGTAATTTCATATTAGTGCTTATGGTCGATCCCGTTTCTCGGCTTGAGAGCTACTTTCTTGACTGTATTTTGAATTAAGCAGTTGGCGCGACTTCAGTTCTAGCCTATAAAGTCAAATCTTGTGTGGTTCCTCCATGGTAACATAGCTGCCCGAGGTCGCAAAGTTAGCAAGTACAAGAAATTTGAAAATTGTATGTAATTTCATATTAGTGCTTATGGTCGATCCCGTTTCTCGGCTTGAGAGCTACTTTCTTGACTGTATTTTGAGTTAAGCAGTTGGCGCGACTTCAGTTCTAGCCTATAAAGTCAAATCTTGTGTGGTTCCTCCTTGGTAACATAGCTGCCCGAGGTCACAAAGTTAGCAAGTACAAGAAATTTGAAAATTGTATGTAATTTCACGGTAGTGCTTATGGTCGATCCCGTTTCTCGGCTTGAGAGCCACTTTCTTGACTATATTTTGAATTGAGCAGTTGGCGCGACTTCAGTTCTAGCCTATAAAGCCAAATCTTGTGTAGTTCCTCCATGGTAACATAGCTGCCCGAGGGCGCAAAGTTAGCAAGTACAAGAAATTTGAAAATTGTATGTAATTTCATATTAGTGCTTATGGTCGATCCCGTTTCTCGGCTTGAGAGCTACTTTCTTGACTGCATTTTGAATTAAGCAGTTGGCGCGACTTCAGTTCTAGCCTATAAAGTCAAATCGTGTGTGGTTCATCCATGGTAACATAGCTGCCCGAGGTCGCAAAGTTAGCAAGTACAAGAAATTTGAAAATTGTATGTAATTTCATATTAGTGCTTATGGTCGATCCCGTTTCTCGGCTTGAGAGCTACTTTCTTGACTGTATTTTGAGTTAAGCAGTTGGCGCGACTTCAGTTCTAGCCTATAAAGTCAAATCTTGTGTAGTTCCTCCATGGTAACATAGCTGCCCGAGATCGCAAAGTTAGCAAGTACAAGAAATTTGAAAATTGTATGTAATTTCACACTAGTGCTTGTGGTCGATGCCGTTTCTCGGCTTGAGAGCTACTTTCTTGACTGTATTTTGAGTTAAGCAGTCGGCGCGACTTCAGTTCTAGCCTATAAAGTCAAATCTTGTGTGGTTCCTCCTTGGTAACATAGCTGCCCGAGGTCGCAAAGTTAGCAAGTACAAGAAATTTGAAAATTGTATGTAATTTCATATTAGTGCTTATGGTCGATCCCGTTTCTCGGCTTGAGAGCTACTTTCTTGACTGCATTTTGAATTAAGCAGTTGGCGCGACTTCAGTTCTAGCCTATAAAAACAAATCTTGTGTAGTTCCTCCATGGTAACATAGCTGCCCGAGGTCACAAAGTTAGCAAGTACAAGAAATTTGAAAATTGTATGTAATTTCAAATTAGTGCTTATGGTCGATCCCGTTTCTCGGCTTGAGAGCTACTTTCTTGACTGCATTTTGAATTAAGCAGTTGGCGCGACTTCAGTTCTAGCCTATAAAGTCAAATCGTGTGTGGTTCATCCATGGTAACATAGCTGCCCGAGGTCGCAAAGTTAGCAAGTACAAGAAATTTGAAAATTGTATGTAATTTCATATTAGTGCTTATGGTCGATCCCGTTTCTCGGCTTGAGAGCTACTTTCTTGACTGCATTTTGAATTAAGCAGTTGGCGCGACTTCAGTTCTAGCCTATAAAGTCAAATCTTGTGTAGTTCCTCCATGGTAACATAGCTGCCCCAGGGCGCAAAGTTAGCAAGTACAAGAAATTTGAAAATTGTATGTAATTTCATATTAGTGCTTATGGTCGATCCCGTTTCTCGGCTTGAGAGCAACTTTCTTGACTGTATTTTGAATTAGGCAGTTGGCGCGACTTCAGTTCTAGCCTATAAAGTCAAATCTTGTGTAGTTCCTCCATGGTAACATAGCTGCCCGAGGTCGCAAAGTTAGCAAGTACAAGAAATTTGAAAATTGTATGTAATTTCACGGTAGTGCTTATGGTCGATCCCGTTTCTCGGCTTGAGAGCTACTTTCTTGACTGTATTTTGAATTAAGCAGTTGGCGCGACTTCAGTTCTAGCCTATAAAGTCAAATCTTGTGTAGTTCCTCCATGGAAACATAGCTGCCCGAGGTCGCAAAGTTAGCAAGTACAAGAAATTTGAAAATTGTATGTAATTTCACATTAGTGCTTATGGTCGATCCGGTTTCTCGGCTTGAGAGCTACTTTTTTGACCGTATTTTGAGTTAAGCAGTTGGCGCGACTTCTGTTCTAGCCTATAAAGTCAAATCTTGTGTGGTTCCTCCATGGTAACATAGCTGCCCGAGGTCGCAAAGTTAGCAAGTACAAGAAATTTGAAAATTGTATGTAATTTCACGGTAGTGCTTATGGTCGATCCCGTTTCTCGGCTTGAGAGCCACTTTCTTGACTGTATTTTGGATTAAGCAGTTGGCGCGACTCCAGTTCTAGCCTATAAAGTCCAATCTTATGTAGTTCCTCCATGGTAACATAGCTGCCCGAGGTCGCAAAGTTAGCAAGTACAAGAAATTTGAAAATTGTATGTAATTTCACATTAGTGCTTATGGTCGATCCCGTTTCTCGGCTTGAGAGCTACTTTTTTGACTGTATTTTGAGTTAAGCAGTTGGCGCGACTTCAGTTCTAGCCTATAAAGTCAACTCTTGTGTAGTTCCTCCATGGTAACATAGCTGCCCGAGGTCGCAAAGTTAGCAAGTACAAGAAATTTGAAAATTGTATGTAATTTCATATTAGTGCTTATGGTCGATCCCGTTTCTCGGCTTGAGAGCTACTTTCTTGACTGTATTTTGAATTAAGCAGTTGGCGCGACTTCAGTTCTAGCCTATAAAGTCAAATCTTGTGTGGTTCCTCCATGGTAACATAGCTGCCCGAGGTCGCAAAGTTAGCAAGTACAAGAAATTTGAAAATTGTAAGTAATTTCATATTAGTGCTTATGGTCGATCCCGTTTCTCGGCTTGAGAGCTACTTTCTTGACTGTATTTTGAATTAAGCAGTTGGCGCGACTTCAGTTCTAGCCTATAAAGTCAAATCTTGTGTGGTTCCTCCATGGTAACATAGCTGCCCGAGGTCGCAAAGTTAGCAAGTACAAGAAATTTGAAAATTGTATGTAATTTCATATTAGTGCTTATGGTCGATCCCGTTTCTCGGCTTGAGAGCTACTTTCTTGACTGTATTTTGAGTTAAGCAGTTGGCGCGACTTCAGTTCTAGCCTATAAAGTCAAATCTTGTGTGGTTCCTCCTTGGTAACATAGCTGCCCGAGGTCACAAAGTTAGCAAGTACAAGAAATTTGAAAATTGTATGTAATTTCACGGTAGTGCTTATGGTCGATCCCGTTTCTCGGCTTGAGAGCCACTTTCTTGACTATATTTTGAATTGAGCAGTTGGCGCGACTTCAGTTCTAGCCTATAAAGTCAAATCTTGTGTAGTTCCTCCATGGTAACATAGCTGCCCGAGGGCGCAAAGTTAGCAAGTACAAGAAATTTGAAAATTGTATGTAATTTCATATTAGTGCTTATGGTCGATCCCGTTTCTCGGCTTGAGAGCTACTTTCTTGACTGCATTTTGAATTAAGCAGTTGGCGCGACTTCAGTTCTAGCCTATAAAGTCAAATCGTGTGTGGTTCATCCATGGTAACATAGCTGCCCGAGGTCGCAAAGTTAGCAAGTACAAGAAATTTGAAAATTGTATGTAATTTCATATTAGTGCTTATGGTCGATCCCGTTTCTCGGCTTGAGAGCTACTTTCTTGACTGTATTTTGAGTTAAGCAGTTGGCGCGACTTCAGTTCTAGCCTATAAAGTCAAATCTTGTGTAGTTCCTCCATGGTAACATAGCTGCCCGAGATCGCAAAGTTAGCAAGTACAAGAAATTTGAAAATTGTATGTAATTTCACACTAGTGCTTGTGGTCGATGCCGTTTCTCGGCTTGAGAGCTACTTTCTTGACTGTATTTTGAGTTAAGCAGTCGGCGCGACTTCAGTTCTAGCCTATAAAGTCAAATCTTGTGTGGTTCCTCCTTGGTAACATAGCTGCCCGAGGTCGCAAAGTTAGCAAGTACAAGAAATTTGAAAATTGTATGTAATTTCATATTAGTGCTTATGGTCGATCCCGTTTCTCGGCTTGAGAGCTACTTTCTTGACTGCATTTTGAATTAAGCAGTTGGCGCGACTTCAGTTCTAGCCTATAAAGTCAAATCTTGTGTAGTTCCTCCATGGTAACATAGCTGCCCGAGGTCACAAAGTTAGCAAGTACAAGAAATTTGAAAATTGTATGTAATTTCATATTAGTGCTTATGGTCGATCCCGTTTCTCGGCTTGAGAGCTACTTTCTTGACTGCATTTTGAATTAAGCAGTTGGCGCGACTTCAGTTCTAGCCTATAAAGTCAAATCGTGTGTGGTTCATCCATGGTAACATAGCTGCCCGAGGTCGCAAAGTTAGCAAGTACAAGAAATTTGAAAATTGTATGTAATTTCATATTAGTGCTTATGGTCGATCCCGTTTCTCGGCTTGAGAGCTACTTTCTTGACTGCATTTTGAATTAAGCAGTTGGCGCGACTTCAGTTCTAGCCTATAAAGTCAAATCTTGTGTAGTTCCTCCATGGTAACATAGCTGCCCGAGGGCGCAAAGTTAGCAAGTACAAGAAATTTGAAAATTGTATGTAATTTCATATTAGTGCTTATGGTCGATCCCGTTTCTCGGCTTGAGAGCTACTTTCTTGACTGCATTTTGAATTAAGCAGTTGGCGCGACTTCAGTTCTAGCCTATAAAGTCAAATCGTGTGTGGTTCATCCATGGTAACATAGCTGCCCGAGGTGCAAAGTTAGCAAGTACAAGAAATTTGAAAATTGTATGTAATTTCACATTAGTGCTTATGGTCGATCCCGTTTCTCGGCTTGAGAGCTACTTTTTTGACTGTATTTTGAGTTAAACAGTTGGCGCGACTTCAGTTCTAGCCTATAAAGTCAAATCTTGTGTAGTTCCTCCATGGTAACATAGCTGCCCGAGGTCGCAAAGTTAGCAAGTACAAGAAATTTGAAAATTGTATGTAATTTCACATTAGTGCTTATGGTCGATCCCGTTTCTCGGCTTGAGAGCTACTTTCTTGACTGTATTTTGAGTTAAGCAGTCGGCGCGACTTCAGTTCTAGCCTATAAAGTCAAATCTTGTGTGGTTCCTCCTTGGTAACATAGCTGCCCGAGGTCACAAAGTTAGCAAGTACAAGAAATTTGAAAATTGTATGTAATTTCACACTAGTGCTTATGGTCGATCCCGTTTCTCGGCTTGAGAGCTACTTTCTTGACTGTATTTTGAGTTAAGCAGTTGGCGCGACTTCAGTTCTAGCCTATAAAGTCAAATCTTGTGTAGTTCCTCCATGGTAACATAGCTGCCCGAGGTCACAAAGTTAGCAAGTACAAGAAATTTGAAAATTGTATGTAATTTCACGGTAGTGCTTATGGTCGATCCCGTTTCTCGGCTGGAGAGCTACTTTCTTGACTGTATTTTGAATTAAGCAGTTGGCGCGACTTCAGTTCTAGCCTATAAAGTCAAATCTTGTGTAGTTCCTCCATGGTAACATAGCTGCCCGAGGTCGCAAAGTTAGCAAGTACAAGAAATTTAAAAATTGTATGTAATTTCACATTAGTGCTTATGGTCGATCCCGTTTCTCGGCTTGAGAGCTACTTTCTTGACTGTATTTTGAATTAGGCAGTTGGCGCGACTTCAGTTCTAGCCTATAAAGTCAAATCTTGTGTAGTTCCTCCATGGTAACATAGCTGCCCGAGGTCGCAAAGTTAGCAAGTACAAGAAATTTGAAAATTGTATGTAATTTCATATTAGTGCTTATGGTCGATCCCGTTTCTCGGCTTGAGAGCAACTTTCTTGACTGTATTTTGAATTAAGCAGTTGGCGCGACTTCAGTTCTAGCCTATAAAGTCAAATCTTGTGTAGTTCCTCCATGGTAACATAGCTGCCCGAGGTCGCAAAGTTAGCAAGTACAAGAAATTTGAAAATTGTATGTAATTTCACGGTAGTGCTTATGGTCGATCCCGTTTCTCGGCTTGAGAGCTACTTTCTTGACTGTATTTTGAATTAAGCAGTTGGCGCGACTTCAGTTCTAGCCTATAAAGTCAAATCTTGTGTAGTTCCTCCATGGAAACATAGCTGCCCGAGGTCGCAAAGTTACCAAGTACAAGAAATTTGAAAATTGTATGTAATTTCACATTAGTGCTTATGGTCGATCCCGTTTCTCGGCTTGAGAGCTACTTTTTTGACTGTATTTTGAGTTAAGCAGTTGGCGCGACTTCTGTTCTAGCCTATAAAGTCAAATCTTGTGTGGTTCCTCCATGGTAACATAGCTGTCCGAGGTCGCAAAGTTAGCAAGTACAAGAAATTTGAAAATTGTATGTAATTTCACGGTAGTGCTTATGGTCGATCCCGTTTCTCGGCTTGAGAGCCATTTTCTTGACTGTATTTTGAATTAAGCAGTTGGCGCGACTCCAGTTCTAGCGTATAAAGTTTAATCTTGTGTAGTTCCTCCATGGTAACATAGCTGCCCGAGGTCGCAAAGTTAGCAAGTACAAGAAATTTGAAAATTGTATGTAATTTCACATTAGTGCTTATGGTCGATCCCGTTTCTCGGCTTGAGAGCTACTTTTTTGACTCTATTTTGAGTTAAGCAGTTGGCGCGACTTCAGTTCTAGCCTATAAAGTCAAATCTTGTGTAGTTCCTACATGGTAACATAGCTGCCCGAGGTCGCAAAGTTAGCAAGTACAAGAAATTTGAAAATTGTATGTAATTTCACATTAGTGCTTATGGTCGATCCCGTTTCTCGGCTTGAGAGCTACTTTCTTGACTGTATTTTGAGTTAAGCAGTTGGCGCGACTTCAGTTCTAGCCTATAAAGTCAAATCTTGTGTGGTTCCCCCATGGTAACATAGCTGCCCGAGGTCGCAAAGGTAGCAAGTACAAGAAATTTGAAAATTGTATGTAATTTCACATTAGTGCTTGTGGTCGATGCCGTTTCTCGGCTTGAGAGCTACTTTCTTGACTGTATTTTGAGTTAAGCAGTTGGCGCGACTTCAGTTCTAGCCTATAAAGTCAAATCTAGTGTGGTTCCTCCATGGTAACATAGCTGCCCGAGGTGCAAAGTTAGCAAGTACAAGAAATTTGAAAATTGTATGTAATTTCACATTAGTGCTTATGGTCGATCCCGTTTCTCGGCTTGAGAGCTACTTTTTTGACTGTATTTTGAGTTAAACAGTTGGCGCGACTTCAGTTCTAGCCTATAAAGTCAAATATTGTGTAGTTCCTCCATGGTAACATAGCTGCCCGAGGTCGCAAAGGTAGCAAGTACAAGAAATTTGAAAATTGTATGTAATTTCATATTAGTGCTTGTGGTCGATGCCCTTTCTCGGCTTGAGAGCTACATTCTTGAGTGTATTTTGAGTTAAGCAGTCGGCGCGACTTCAGTTCTAGCCTATAAAGTCAAATCTTGTGTGGTTCCTCCTTGGTAACATAGCTGCCCGAGGTCACAAAGTTAGCAAGTACAAGAAATTTGAAAATTGTATGTAATTTCACACTAGTGCTTATGGTCGATCCCGTTTCTCGGCTTGAGAGCTACTTTCTTGACTGTATTTTGAGTTAAGCAGTTGGCGCGACTTCAGTTCTAGCCTATAAAGTCAAATATTGTGTAGTTCCTCCATGGTAACATAGCTGCCCGAGGTCGCAAAGGTAGCAAGTACAAGAAATTTGAAAATTGTATGTAATTTCACATTAGTGCTTGTGGTCGATGCCGTTTCTCGGCTTGAGAGCTACTTTCTTGAGTGTATTTTGAGTTAAGCAGTCGGCGCGACTTCAGTTCTAGCCTATAAAGTCAAATCTTGTGTGGTTCCTCCTTGGTAACATAGCTGCCCGAGGTCACAAAGTTAGCAAGTACAAGAAATTTGAAAATTGTATGTAATTTCACGGTAGTGCTTATGGTCGATCCCGTTTCTCGGCTTGAGAGCTACTTTCTTGACTGTATTTTGAGTTAAGCAGTTGGCGCGACTTCTGTTCTAGCCTATAAAGTCAAATCTTGTGTGGTTCCTCCATGGTAACATAGCTGCCCGAGGTCGCAAAGTTAGCAAGTACAAGAAATTTGAAAATTGTATGTAATTTCACATTAGTGCTTATGGTCGATCCCGTTTCTCGGCTTGAGAGCTACTTTTTTGACTGTATTTTGAGTTAAACAGTTGGCGCGACTTCAGTTCTAGCCTATAAAGTCAAATATTGTGTAGTTCCTCCATGGTAACATAGCTGCCCGAGGTCGCAAAGGTAGCAAGTACAAGAAATTTGAAAATTGTATGTAATTTCACATTAGTGCTTGTGGTCGATGCCGTTTCTCGGCTTGAGAGCTACTTTCTTGAGTGTATTTTGAGTTAAGCAGTCGGCGCGACTTCAGTTCTAGCCTATAAAGTCAAATCTTGTGTGGTTCCTCCTTGGTAACATAGCTGCCCGAGGTCACAAAGTTAGCAAGTACAAGAAATTTGAAAATTGTATGTAATTTCACACTAGTGCTTATGGTCGATCCCGTTTCTCGGCTTGAGAGCTACTTTCTTGACTGTATTTTGAGTTAAGCAGTTGGCGCGACTTCAGTTCTAGCCTATAAAGTCAAATCTTGTGTGGTTCCTCCATGGTAACATAGCTGCCCGAGGTCGCAAAGTTAGCAAGTACAAGAAATTTGAAAATTGTATGTAATTTCACGGTAGTGCTTATGGTCGATCCCGTTTCTCGGCTTGAGAGCTACTTTCTTGACTGTATTTTGAGTTAAGCAGTTGGCGCGACTTCAGTTCTAGCCTATAAAGTCAAATCTAGTGTGGTTCCTCCATGGTAACATAGCTGCCCGAGGTCGCAAAGTTAGCAAGTACAAGAAATTTGAAAATTGTATGTAATTTCACACTAGTGCTTATGGTCGATCCCGTTTCTCGGCTTGAGAGCTACTTTCTTGACTGTATTTTGAGTTAAGCAGTTGGCGCGACTTCAGTTCTAGCTTATAAAGTCAAATCTTGTGTGGTTCCTCCATGGTAACATAGCTGCCCGAGGTCGCAAAGTTAGCAAGTACAAGAAATTTGAAAATTGTATGTAATTTCACGGTAGTGCTTATGGTCGATCCCGTTTCTCGGCTTGAGAGCTACTTTTTTGACTGTATTTTGGGTTAAGCAGTCGGCGCAACTTCAGTTCTAGCCTATAAAGTCAAATCTTGTGTGGTTCCTCCTTGGTAACATAGCTGCCCGAGGTCACAAAGTTAGCAAGTACAAGAAATTTGAAAATTGTATGTAATTTCACGGTAGTGCTTATGGTCGATCCCGTTTCTCGGCTTGAGAGCCACTTTCTTGACTATATTTTGAATTGAGCAGTTGGCGCGACTTCAGTTCTAGCCTATAAAGTCAAATCTTGTGTAGTTCCTCCATGGTAACATAGCTGCCCGAGGTCGCAAAGTTAGCAAGTACAAGAAATTTGAAAATTGTATGTAATTTCACGGTAGTGCTTATGGTCGATCCCGTTTCTCGGCTTGAGAGCTACTTTCTTGACTGTATTTTGAATTAAGCAGTTGGCGCGACTTCAGTTCTAGCCTATAAAGTCAAATCTTGTGTAGTTCCTCCATGGAAACATAGCTGCCCGAGGTCGCAAAGTTAGCAAGTACAAGAAATTTGAAAATTGTATGTAATTTCACATTAGTGCTTATGGTCGATCCGGTTTCTCGGCTTGAGAGCTACTTTTTTGACCGTATTTTGAGTTAAGCAGTTGGCGCGACTTCTGTTCTAGCCTATAAAGTCAAATCTTGTGTGGTTCCTCCATGGTAACATAGCTGCCCGAGGTCGCAAAGTTAGCAAGTACAAGAAATTTGAAAATTGTATGTAATTTCACGGTAGTGCTTATGGTCGATCCCGTTTCTCGGCTTGAGAGCCACTTTCTTGACTGTATTTTGGATTAAGCAGTTGGCGCGACTCCAGTTCTAGCCTATAAAGTCCAATCTTATGTAGTTCCTCCATGGTAACATAGCTGCCCGAGGTCGCAAAGTTAGCAAGTACAAGAAATTTGAAAATTGTATGTAATTTCACATTAGTGCTTATGGTCGATCCCGTTTCTCGGCTTGAGAGCTACTTTTTTGACTGTATTTTGAGTTAAGCAGTTGGCGCGACTTCAGTTCTAGCCTATTAAGTCAAATCTTGTGTAGTTCCTCCATGGTAACATAGCTGCCCGAGGTCGCAAAGTTAGCAAGTACAAGAAATTTGAAAATTGTATGTAATTTCATATTAGTGCTTATGGTCGATCCCGTTTCTCGGCTTGAGAGCTACTTTCTTGACTGTATTTTGAATTAAGCAGTTGGCGCGACTTCAGTTCTAGCCTATAAAGTCAAATCTTGTGTGGTTCCTCCATGGTAACATAGCTGCCCGAGGTCGCAAAGTTAGCAAGTACAAGAAATTTGAAAATTGTATGTAATTTCATATTAGTGCTTATGGTCGATCCCGTTTCTCGGCTTGAGAGCTACTTTCTTGACTGTATTTTGAATTAAGCAGTTGGCGCGACTTCAGTTCTAGCCTATAAAGTCAAATCTTGTGTGGTTCCTCCATGGTAACATAGCTGCCCGAGGTCGCAAAGTTAGCAAGTACAAGAAATTTGAAAATTGTATGTAATTTCATATTAGTGCTTATGGTCGATCCCGTTTCTCGGCTTGAGAGCTACTTTCTTGACTGTATTTTGAGTTAAGCAGTTGGCGCGACTTCAGTTCTAGCCTATAAAGTCAAATCTTGTGTGGTTCCTCCTTGGTAACATAGCTGCCCGAGGTCACAAAGTTAGCAAGTACAAGAAATTTGAAAATTGTATGTAATTTCACGGTAGTGCTTATGGTCGATCCCGTTTCTCGGCTTGAGAGCCACTTTCTTGACTATATTTTGAATTGAGCAGTTGGCGCGACTTCAGTTCTAGCCTATAAAGCCAAATCTTGTGTAGTTCCTCCATGGTAACATAGCTGCCCGAGGGCGCAAAGTTAGCAAGTACAAGAAATTTGAAAATTGTATGTAATTTCATATTAGTGCTTATGGTCGATCCCGTTTCTCGGCTTGAGAGCTACTTTCTTGACTGCATTTTGAATTAAGCAGTTGGCGCGACTTCAGTTCTAGCCTATAAAGTCAAATCGTGTGTGGTTCATCCATGGTAACATAGCTGCCCGAGGTCGCAAAGTTAGCAAGTACAAGAAATTTGAAAATTGTATGTAATTTCATATTAGTGCTTATGGTCGATCCCGTTTCTCGGCTTGAGAGCTACTTTCTTGACTGTATTTTGAGTTAAGCAGTTGGCGCGACTTCAGTTCTAGCCTATAAAGTCAAATCTTGTGTAGTTCCTCCATGGTAACATAGCTGCCCGAGATCGCAAAGTTAGCAAGTACAAGAAATTTGAAAATTGTATGTAATTTCACACTAGTGCTTGTGGTCGATGCCGTTTCTCGGCTTGAGAGCTACTTTCTTGACTGTATTTTGAGTTAAGCAGTCGGCGCGACTTCAGTTCTAGCCTATAAAGTCAAATCTTGTGTGGTTCCTCCTTGG
Organism: Merodon equestris; assembly: GCA_958301585.1. Classification (NCBI taxonomy): domain Eukaryota; kingdom Metazoa; phylum Arthropoda; class Insecta; order Diptera; family Syrphidae; genus Merodon; species Merodon equestris. Next base: position 24,478,880 of record OY284417.1, on the reverse strand, counting down.
TAACATAGCTGCCCGAGGTCGCAAAGTTAGCAAGTACAAGAAATTTGAAAATTGTATGTAATTTCATATTAGTGCTTATGGTCGATCCCGTTTCTCGGCTTGAGAGCTACTTTCTTGACTGCATTTTGAATTAAGCAGTTGGCGCGACTTCAGTTCTAGCCTATAAAAACAAATCTTGTGTAGTTCCTCCATGGTAACATAGCTGCCCGAGGTCACAAAGTTAGCAAGTACAAGAAATTTGAAAATTGTATGTAATTTCAAATTAGTGCTTATGGTCGATCCCGTTTCTCGGCTTGAGAGCTACTTTCTTGACTGCATTTTGAATTAAGCAGTTGGCGCGACTTCAGTTCTAGCCTATAAAGTCAAATCGTGTGTGGTTCATCCATGGTAACATAGCTGCCCGAGGTCGCAAAGTTAGCAAGTACAAGAAATTTGAAAATTGTATGTAATTTCATATTAGTGCTTATGGTCGATCCCGTTTCTCGGCTTGAGAGCTACTTTCTTGACTGCATTTTGAATTAAGCAGTTGGCGCGACTTCAGTTCTAGCCTATAAAGTCAAATCTTGTGTAGTTCCTCCATGGTAACATAGCTGCCCCAGGGCGCAAAGTTAGCAAGTACAAGAAATTTGAAAATTGTATGTAATTTCATATTAGTGCTTATGGTCGATCCCGTTTCTCGGCTTGAGAGCAACTTTCTTGACTGTATTTTGAATTAGGCAGTTGGCGCGACTTCAGTTCTAGCCTATAAAGTCAAATCTTGTGTAGTTCCTCCATGGTAACATAGCTGCCCGAGGTCGCAAAGTTAGCAAGTACAAGAAATTTGAAAATTGTATGTAATTTCACGGTAGTGCTTATGGTCGATCCCGTTTCTCGGCTTGAGAGCTACTTTCTTGACTGTATTTTGAATTAAGCAGTTGGCGCGACTTCAGTTCTAGCCTATAAAGTCAAATCTTGTGTAGTTCCTCCATGGAAACATAGCTGCCCGAGGTCGCAAAGTTAGCAAGTACAAGAAATTTGAAAATTGTATGTAATTTCACATTAGTGCTTATGGTCGATCCGGTTTCTCGGCTTGAGAGCTACTTTTTTGACCGTATTTTGAGTTAAGCAGTTGGCGCGACTTCTGTTCTAGCCTATAAAGTCAAATCTTGTGTGGTTCCTCCATGGTAACATAGCTGCCCGAGGTCGCAAAGTTAGCAAGTACAAGAAATTTGAAAATTGTATGTAATTTCACGGTAGTGCTTATGGTCGATCCCGTTTCTCGGCTTGAGAGCCACTTTCTTGACTGTATTTTGGATTAAGCAGTTGGCGCGACTCCAGTTCTAGCCTATAAAGTCCAATCTTATGTAGTTCCTCCATGGTAACATAGCTGCCCGAGGTCGCAAAGTTAGCAAGTACAAGAAATTTGAAAATTGTATGTAATTTCACATTAGTGCTTATGGTCGATCCCGTTTCTCGGCTTGAGAGCTACTTTTTTGACTGTATTTTGAGTTAAGCAGTTGGCGCGACTTCAGTTCTAGCCTATAAAGTCAACTCTTGTGTAGTTCCTCCATGGTAACATAGCTGCCCGAGGTCGCAAAGTTAGCAAGTACAAGAAATTTGAAAATTGTATGTAATTTCATATTAGTGCTTATGGTCGATCCCGTTTCTCGGCTTGAGAGCTACTTTCTTGACTGTATTTTGAATTAAGCAGTTGGCGCGACTTCAGTTCTAGCCTATAAAGTCAAATCTTGTGTGGTTCCTCCATGGTAACATAGCTGCCCGAGGTCGCAAAGTTAGCAAGTACAAGAAATTTGAAAATTGTAAGTAATTTCATATTAGTGCTTATGGTCGATCCCGTTTCTCGGCTTGAGAGCTACTTTCTTGACTGTATTTTGAATTAAGCAGTTGGCGCGACTTCAGTTCTAGCCTATAAAGTCAAATCTTGTGTGGTTCCTCCATGGTAACATAGCTGCCCGAGGTCGCAAAGTTAGCAAGTACAAGAAATTTGAAAATTGTATGTAATTTCATATTAGTGCTTATGGTCGATCCCGTTTCTCGGCTTGAGAGCTACTTTCTTGACTGTATTTTGAGTTAAGCAGTTGGCGCGACTTCAGTTCTAGCCTATAAAGTCAAATCTTGTGTGGTTCCTCCTTGGTAACATAGCTGCCCGAGGTCACAAAGTTAGCAAGTACAAGAAATTTGAAAATTGTATGTAATTTCACGGTAGTGCTTATGGTCGATCCCGTTTCTCGGCTTGAGAGCCACTTTCTTGACTATATTTTGAATTGAGCAGTTGGCGCGACTTCAGTTCTAGCCTATAAAGTCAAATCTTGTGTAGTTCCTCCATGGTAACATAGCTGCCCGAGGGCGCAAAGTTAGCAAGTACAAGAAATTTGAAAATTGTATGTAATTTCATATTAGTGCTTATGGTCGATCCCGTTTCTCGGCTTGAGAGCTACTTTCTTGACTGCATTTTTAATTAAGCAGTTGGCGCGACTTCAGTTCTAGCCTATAAAGTCAAATCGTGTGTGGTTCATCCATGGTAACATAGCTGCCCGAGGTCGCAAAGTTAGCAAGTACAAGAAATTTGAAAATTGTATGTAATTTCATATTAGTGCTTATGGTCGATCCCGTTTCTCGGCTTGAGAGCTACTTTCTTGACTGTATTTTGAGTTAAGCAGTTGGCGCGACTTCAGTTCTAGCCTATAAAGTCAAATCTTGTGTAGTTCCTCCATGGTAACATAGCTGCCCGAGATCGCAAAGTTAGCAAGTACAAGAAATTTGAAAATTGTATGTAATTTCACACTAGTGCTTGTGGTCGATGCCGTTTCTCGGCTTGAGAGCTACTTTCTTGACTGTATTTTGAGTTAAGCAGTCGGCGCGACTTCAGTTCTAGCCTATAAAGTCAAATCTTGTGTGGTTCCTCCTTGGTAACATAGCTGCCCGAGGTCGCAAAGTTAGCAAGTACAAGAAATTTGAAAATTGTATGTAATTTCATATTAGTGCTTATGGTCGATCCCGTTTCTCGGCTTGAGAGCTACTTTCTTGACTGCATTTTGAATTAAGCAGTTGGCGCGACTTCAGTTCTAGCCTATAAAGTCAAATCTTGTGTAGTTCCTCCATGGTAACATAGCTGCCCGAGGTCACAAAGTTAGCAAGTACAAGAAATTTGAAAATTGTATGTAATTTCATATTAGTGCTTATGGTCGATCCCGTTTCTCGGCTTGAGAGCTACTTTCTTGACTGCATTTTGAATTAAGCAGTTGGCGCGACTTCAGTTCTAGCCTATAAAGTCAAATCGTGTGTGGTTCATCCATGGTAACATAGCTGCCCGAGGTCGCAAAGTTAGCCAGTACAAGAAATTTGAAAATTGTATGTAATTTCATATTAGTGCTTATGGTCGATCCCGTTTCTCGGCTTGAGAGCTACTTTCTTGACTGCATTTTGAATTAAGCAGTTGGCGCGACTTCAGTTCTAGCCTATAAAGTCAAATCTTGTGTAGTTCCTCCATGGTAACATAGCTGCCCGAGGGCGCAAAGTTAGCAAGTACAAGAAATTTGAAAATTGTATGTAATTTCATATTAGTGCTTATGGTCGATCCCGTTTCTCGGCTTGAGAGCTACTTTCTTGACTGCATTTTGAATTAAGCAGTTGGCGCGACTTCAGTTCTAGCCTATAAAGTCAAATCGTGTGTGGTTCATCCATGGTAACATAGCTGCCCGAGGTGCAAAGTTAGCAAGTACAAGAAATTTGAAAATTGTATGTAATTTCACATTAGTGCTTATGGTCGATCCCGTTTCTCGGCTTGAGAGCTACTTTTTTGACTGTATTTTGAGTTAAACAGTTGGCGCGACTTCAGTTCTAGCCTATAAAGTCAAATCTTGTGTAGTTCCTCCATGGTAACATAGCTGCCCGAGGTCGCAAAGTTAGCAAGTACAAGAAATTTGAAAATTGTATGTAATTTCACATTAGTGCTTATGGTCGATCCCGTTTCTCGGCTTGAGAGCTACTTTCTTGACTGTATTTTGAGTTAAGCAGTCGGCGCGACTTCAGTTCTAGCCTATAAAGTCAAATCTTGTGTGGTTCCTCCTTGGTAACATAGCTGCCCGAGGTCACAAAGTTAGCAAGTACAAGAAATTTGAAAATTGTATGTAATTTCACACTAGTGCTTATGGTCGATCCCGTTTCTCGGCTTGAGAGCTACTTTCTTGACTGTATTTTGAGTTAAGCAGTTGGCGCGACTTCAGTTCTAGCCTATAAAGTCAAATCTTGTGTAGTTCCTCCATGGTAACATAGCTGCCCGAGGTCACAAAGTTAGCAAGTACAAGAAATTTGAAAATTGTATGTAATTTCACGGTAGTGCTTATGGTCGATCCCGTTTCTCGGCTGGAGAGCTACTTTCTTGACTGTATTTTGAATTAAGCAGTTGGCGCGACTTCAGTTCTAGCCTATAAAGTCAAATCTTGTGTAGTTCCTCCATGGTAACATAGCTGCCCGAGGTCGCAAAGTTAGCAAGTACAAGAAATTTAAAAATTGTATGTAATTTCACATTAGTGCTTATGGTCGATCCCGTTTCTCGGCTTGAGAGCTACTTTCTTGACTGTATTTTGAATTAGGCAGTTGGCGCGACTTCAGTTCTAGCCTATAAAGTCAAATCTTGTGTAGTTCCTCCATGGTAACATAGCTGCCCGAGGTCGCAAAGTTAGCAAGTACAAGAAATTTGAAAATTGTATGTAATTTCATATTAGTGCTTATGGTCGATCCCGTTTCTCGGCTTGAGAGCAACTTTCTTGACTGTATTTTGAATTAAGCAGTTGGCGCGACTTCAGTTCTAGCCTATAAAGTCAAATCTTGTGTAGTTCCTCCATGGTAACATAGCTGCCCGAGGTCGCAAAGTTAGCAAGTACAAGAAATTTGAAAAGTGTATGTAATTTCACGGTAGTGCTTATGGTCGATCCCGTTTCTCGGCTTGAGAGCTACTTTCTTGACTGTATTTTGAATTAAGCAGTTGGCGCGACTTCAGTTCTAGCCTATAAAGTCAAATCTTGTGTAGTTCCTCCATGGAAACATAGCTGCCCGAGGTCGCAAAGTTACCAAGTACAAGAAATTTGAAAATTGTATGTAATTTCACATTAGTGCTTATGGTCGATCCCGTTTCTCGGCTTGAGAGCTACTTTTTTGACTGTATTTTGAGTTAAGCAGTTGGCGCGACTTCTGTTCTAGCCTATAAAGTCAAATCTTGTGTGGTTCCTCCATGGTAACATAGCTGTCCGAGGTCGCAAAGTTAGCAAGTACAAGAAATTTGAAAATTGTATGTAATTTCACGGTAGTGCTTATGGTCGATCCCGTTTCTCGGCTTGAGAGCCATTTTCTTGACTGTATTTTGAATTAAGCAGTTGGCGCGACTCCAGTTCTAGCGTATAAAGTTTAATCTTGTGTAGTTCCTCCATGGTAACATAGCTGCCCGAGGTCGCAAAGTTAGCAAGTACAAGAAATTTGAAAATTGTATGTAATTTCACATTAGTGCTTATGGTCGATCCCGTTTCTCGGCTTGAGAGCTACTTTTTTGACTCTATTTTGAGTTAAGCAGTTGGCGCGACTTCAGTTCTAGCCTATAAAGTCAAATCTTGTGTAGTTCCTACATGGTAACATAGCTGCCCGAGGTCGCAAAGTTAGCAAGTACAAGAAATTTGAAAATTGTATGTAATTTCACATTAGTGCTTATGGTCGATCCCGTTTCTCGGCTTGAGAGCTACTTTCTTGACTGTATTTTGAGTTAAGCAGTTGGCGCGACTTCAGTTCTAGCCTATAAAGTCAAATCTTGTGTGGTTCCCCCATGGTAACATAGCTGCCCGAGGTCGCAAAGGTAGCAAGTACAAGAAATTTGAAAATTGTATGTAATTTCACATTAGTGCTTGTGGTCGATGCCGTTTCTCGGCTTGAGAGCTACTTTCTTGACTGTATTTTGAGTTAAGCAGTTGGCGCGACTTCAGTTCTAGCCTATAAAGTCAAATCTAGTGTGGTTCCTCCATGGTAACATAGCTGCCCGAGGTGCAAAGTTAGCAAGTACAAGAAATTTGAAAATTGTATGTAATTTCACATTAGTGCTTATGGTCGATCCCGTTTCTCGGCTTGAGAGCTACTTTTTTGACTGTATTTTGAGTTAAACAGTTGGCGCGACTTCAGTTCTAGCCTATAAAGTCAAATATTGTGTAGTTCCTCCATGGTAACATAGCTGCCCGAGGTCGCAAAGGTAGCAAGTACAAGAAATTTGAAAATTGTATGTAATTTCATATTAGTGCTTGTGGTCGATGCCCTTTCTCGGCTTGAGAGCTACATTCTTGAGTGTATTTTGAGTTAAGCAGTCGGCGCGACTTCAGTTCTAGCCTATAAAGTCAAATCTTGTGTGGTTCCTCCTTGGTAACATAGCTGCCCGAGGTCACAAAGTTAGCAAGTACAAGAAATTTGAAAATTGTATGTAATTTCACACTAGTGCTTATGGTCGATCCCGTTTCTCGGCTTGAGAGCTACTTTCTTGACTGTATTTTGAGTTAAGCAGTTGGCGCGACTTCAGTTCTAGCCTATAAAGTCAAATATTGTGTAGTTCCTCCATGGTAACATAGCTGCCCGAGGTCGCAAAGGTAGCAAGTACAAGAAATTTGAAAATTGTATGTAATTTCACATTAGTGCTTGTGGTCGATGCCGTTTCTCGGCTTGAGAGCTACTTTCTTGAGTGTATTTTGAGTTAAGCAGTCGGCGCGACTTCAGTTCTAGCCTATAAAGTCAAATCTTGTGTGGTTCCTCCTTGGTAACATAGCTGCCCGAGGTCACAAAGTTAGCAAGTACAAGAAATTTGAAAATTGTATGTAATTTCACACTAGTGCTTATGGTCGATCCCGTTTCTCGGCTTGAGAGCTACTTTCTTGACTGTATTTTGAGTTAAGCAGTTGGCGCGACTTCTGTTCTAGCCTATAAAGTCAAATCTTGTGTGGTTCCTCCATGGTAACATAGCTGCCCGAGGTCGCAAAGTTAGCAAGTACAAGAAATTTGAAAATTGTATGTAATTTCACATTAGTGCTTATGGTCGATCCCGTTTCTCGGCTTGAGAGCTACTTTTTTGACTGTATTTTGAGTTAAACAGTTGGCGCGACTTCAGTTCTAGCCTATAAAGTCAAATATTGTGTAGTTCCTCCATGGTAACATAGCTGCCCGAGGTCGCAAAGGTAGCAAGTACAAGAAATTTGAAAATTGTATGTAATTTCACATTAGTGCTTGTGGTCGATGCCGTTTCTCGGCTTGAGAGCTACTTTCTTGAGTGTATTTTGAGTTAAGCAGTCGGCGCGACTTCAGTTCTAGCCTATAAAGTCAAATCTTGTGTGGTTCCTCCTTGGTAACATAGCTGCCCGAGGTCACAAAGTTAGCAAGTACAAGAAATTTGAAAATTGTATGTAATTTCACACTAGTGCTTATGGTCGATCCCGTTTCTCGGCTTGAGAGCTACTTTCTTGACTGTATTTTGAGTTAAGCAGTTGGCGCGACTTCAGTTCTAGCCTATAAAGTCAAATCTTGTGTGGTTCCTCCATGGTAACATAGCTGCCCGAGGTCGCAAAGTTAGCAAGTACAAGAAATTTGAAAATTGTATGTAATTTCACGGTAGTGCTTATGGTCGATCCCGTTTCTCGGCTTGAGAGCTACTTTCTTGACTGTATTTTGAGTTAAGCAGTTGGCGCGACTTCAGTTCTAGCCTATAAAGTCAAATCTAGTGTGGTTCCTCCATGGTAACATAGCTGCCCGAGGTCGCAAAGTTAGCAAGTACAAGAAATTTGAAAATTGTATGTAATTTCACACTAGTGCTTATGGTCGATCCCGTTTCTCGGCTTGAGAGCTACTTTCTTGACTGTATTTTGAGTTAAGCAGTTGGCGCGACTTCAGTTCTAGCTTATAAAGTCAAATCTTGTGTGGTTCCTCCATGGTAACATAGCTGCCCGAGGTCGCAAAGTTAGCAAGTACAAGAAATTTGAAAATTGTATGTAATTTCACGGTAGTGCTTATGGTCGATCCCGTTTCTCGGCTTGAGAGCTACTTTTTTGACTGTATTTTGGGTTAAGCAGTCGGCGCGACTTCAGTTCTAGCCTATAAAGTCAAATCTTGTGTGGTTCCTCCTTGGTAACATAGCTGCCCGAGGTCACAAAGTTAGCAAGTACAAGAAATTTGAAAATTGTATGTAATTTCACACTAGTGCTTATGGTCGATCCCGTTTCTCGGCTTGAGAGCTACTTTCTTGACTGTATTTTGAGTTAAGCAGTTGGCGCGACTTCAGTTCTAGCTTATAAAGTCAAATCTTGTGTGGTTCCTCCATGGTAACATAGCTGCCCGAGGTCGCAAAATTAGCAAGTACAAGAAATTTGAAAATTGTATGTAATTTCACGGTAGTGCTTATGGTCGATCCCGTTTCTCGGCTTGAGAGCTACTTTCTTGACTGTATTTTGAGTTTAGCAGTTGGCGCGACTTCAGTTCTAGCCTATAAAGTCAAATCTTGTGTGGTTCCTCTATGGTAACATAGCTGCCCGAGGTCGCAAGTACAAGTTAGCAAGTACAAGAAATTTGAAAATTGTATGTAATTTCACACTAGTGCTTATGGTCGATCCCGTTTCTCGGCTTGAGAGCTACTTTCTTGACTGTATTTTGAGTTAAGCAGTTGGCGCGACTTCAGTTCTAGCCTATAAAGTCAAATCTTGTGTGGTTCCTCCATGGCAACATAGCTGCCCGAGGTCGCAAAGTTAGCAAGTACAAGAAATTTGAAAATTGTATGTAATTTCACGGTAGTGCTTATGGTCGATCCCGCTTCTCGGCTTGAGAGCTACTTTCTGGACTGCATTTTGAATTAAGCAGTTGGCGCGACTTCAGTTCTAGCCTATAAAGTCAAATCTTGTGTGGTTCCTCCATGGTAACATAGCTGCCCGAGGTCGCAAAGTTAGCAAGTACAAGAAATTTGAAAATTGTATGTAATTTCATATTAGTGATTATGGTCGATCCCGTTTCTCGGCTTGAGAGCTACTTTCTTGACTGTATTTTGAGTTAAGCAGTTGGCGCGACGTCAGTTCTAGCCTATAAAGTCAAATCTTGTGTGGTTCCTCCATGGTAACATAGCTGCCCGAGGTCGCAAAGTTAGCAAGTACAAGAAATTTGAAAATTGTATGTAATTTCACGGTAGTGCTTATGGTCGATCCCGTTTCTCGGCTTGAGAGCTACTTTTTTGACTGTATTTTGGGTTAAGCAGTCGGCGCGACTTCAGTTCTAGCCTATAAAGTCAAATCTTGTGTGGTTCCTCCTTGGTAACATAGCTGCCCGAGGTCACAAAGTTAGCAAGTACAAGAAATTTGAAAATTGTATGTAATTTCATATTAGTGATTATGGTCGATCCCGTTTCTCGGCTTGAGAGCTACTTTCTTGACTGTATTTTGAGTTAAGCAGTCGGCGCGACTTCAGTTCTAGCCTATAAAGTCAAATCTTGTGTAGTTCCTCCATGCTAACATAGCTGCCCGAGGTCGCAAAGTTAGCAAGTACAAGAAATTTGAAAATTGTATGTAATTTCACATTAGTGCTTATGGTCGATCCCGTTTCTCGGCTTGAGAGCTACTTTCTTGACTGTATTTTGAGTTAAGCAGTTGGCGCGACTTCAGTTCTAGCTTATAAAGTCAAATCTTGTGTGGTTCCTCCATGGTAACATAGCTGCCCGAGGTCGCAAAGTTAGCAAGTACAACAAATTTGAAAATTGTATGTAATTTCACGGTAGTGCTTATGGTCGATCCCGCTTCTCGGCTTGAGAGCTACTTTCTGGACTGCATTTTGAATTAAGCAGTTGGCGCGACTTCAGTTCTAGCCTATAAAGTCAAATCTTGTGTGGTTCCTCCATGGTAACATAGCTGCCCGAGGTCGCAAAGTTAGCAAGTACAAGAAATTTGAAAATTGTATGTAATTTCATATTAGTGCTTATGGTCGATCCCGTTTCTCGGCTTGAGAGCTACTTTTTTGACTGTATTTTGAGTTAAGCAGTCGGCGCGACTTCAGTTCTAGCCTATAAAGTCAAATCTTGTGTGGTTCCTCCTTGGTAACATAGCTGCCCGAGGTCACAAAGTTAGCAAGTACAAGAAATTTGAAAATTGTATGTAATTTCACACTAGTGCTTATGGTCGATCCCGTTTCTCGGCTTGAGAGCTACTTTCTTGACTGTATTTTGAGTTAAGCAGTTGGCGCGACTTCAGTTCTAGCTTATAAAGTCAAATCTTGTGTGGTTCCTCCATGGTAACATAGCTGCCCGAGGTCGCAAAGTTAGCAAGTACAAGAAATTTGAAAATTGTATGTAATTTCACGGTAGTGCTTATGGTCGATCCCGTTTCTCGGCTTGAGAGCTACTTTCTTGACTGTATTTTGAGTTTAGCAGTTGGCGCGACTTCAGTTCTAGATTATAAAGTCAAATCTTGTGTGGTTCCTCTATGGTAACATAGCTGCCCGAGGTCGCAAGTACAAGTTAGCAAGTACAAGAAATTTGAAAATTGTATGTAATTTCACACTAGTGCTTATGGTCGATCCCGTTTCTCGGCTTGAGAGCTACTTTCTTGACTGTATTTTGAGTTAAGCAGTTGGCGCGACTTCAGTTCTAGCCTATAAAGTCAAATCTTGTGTGGTTCCTCCATGGTAACATAGCTGCCCGAGGTCGCAAAATTAGCAAGTACAAGAAATTTGAAAATTGTACGTAATTTCACGGTAGTGCTTATGGTCAATCCCGTTTCTCGGCTTGAGAGCTACTTTTTTGACTGTATTTTGAGTTAAGCAGTTGGCGCGACTTCAGTTCTAGCCTATAAAGTCAAATCTTGTGTAGTTCCTCCATGGTAACATAGCTGCCCGAGGTCGCAAAGTTAGCAAGTACAAGAAATTTGAAAATTGTATGTAATTTCACATTAGTGCTTATGGTCGATCCCGTTTCTCGGCTTGAGAGCTACTTTCTTGACTGTATTTTGAGTTAAGCAGTCGGCGCGACTTCAGTTCTAGCCTATAAAGTCAAATCTTGTGTAGTTCCTCCATGGTAACATAGATGCCCGAGGTCGCAAAGTTAGCAAGTACAAGAAATTTGAAAATTGTATGTAATTTCACACTAGTGCTTATGGTCGATCCCGTTTCTCGGCTTGAGAGCTACTTTCTTGACTGTATTTTTAATTAAGCAGTTGGCGCGACTTCAGTTCTAGCCTATAAAGTCAAATCTTGTGTGGTTCCTCCATGGTAACATAGCTGCCCGAGGTCGCAAAGTTAGCAAGTACAAGAAATTTGAAAATTGTATGTAATTTCATATTAGTGCTTATGGTCGATCCTGTTTCTCGGCTTCAGAGCTACTTTCTTGACTGTATTTTGAGTTAAGCAGTTGGCGCGACTTCAGTTCTAGCCTATAAAGTCAAATCTTGTGTAGTTCCTCCATGGTAACATAGCTGCCCGAGGTCGCAAAGTTAGCAAGTACAACAAATTTGAAAATTGTATGTAATTTCACATTAGTGCTTATGGTCGATCCTGTTTCTCGGCTTCAGAGCTACTTTCTTGACTGTATTTTGAGTTAAGTAGTTGGCGCGACTTCAGTTCTAGCCTATAAAGTCAAATCTTGTGTGGTTCCTCCATGGTAACATAACTGCCCGAGGTCACAAAATTAGCAAGTACGAGAAATTTGAAAATTGTACGTAATTTCACGGTAGTGCTTATGGTCGATCCCGTTTCTCGGCTTCCGAGCTACTTTCTTGACCGTATTTTGAGTTAAGCAGTTGGCGCGACTTCAGTTCTAGCCTATAAAGTCAAATCTTGTGTAGTTCCTCCATGGTAACATAGCTGCCCGAGGTCGCAAAGTTAGCAAGTACAAGAAATTTGAAAATTGTATGTAATTTCACATTAGTGCTTATGGTCGATCCCGTTTCTCGGCTTGAGAGCTACTTTCTTGACTGTATTTTGAGTTAAGCAGTTGGCGCGACTTCAGTTCTAGCCTATAAAGTCAAATCTTGTGTAGTTCCTCCATGGTAACATAGCTGCCCGAGGTCGCAAAGTTAGCAAGTACAAGAAATTTGAAAATTGTATGTAATTTCACACTAGTGCTTATGGTCGATCCCGTTTGTCGGCTTGAGAGCTACTTTCTTGACTGTATTTTGAGTTAAGCAGTTGGCGCGACTTCAGTTCTAGCCTATAAAGTCAAATCTTGTGTGGTTCCTCCTTGGTAACATAGCTGCCCGAGGTCGCAAAGTTAGCAAGTACAAGAAATTTGAAAATTGTATGTAATTTCACATTAGTGCTTATGGTCGATCCCGTTTCTCGGCTTGAGAGCTTCTTTCTTGACTGTATTTTGAGTTAAGCTTTTACCGCGACTTCAGTTCTAGCATATAAAGTCAAACCTTGTGTGGTTCCTCCTTGGTAACATAGCTGTACGAGCTCGCAAAGTTAGCAAGTACAAGAAATTTGAAAATTGTACGTAATTTCACGGTAGTGCTTATGGTCAATCCCGTTTCTCGGCTTGAGAGCTACTTTTTTGACTGTATTTTGAGTTAAGCAGTTGGCGCGACTTCAGTTCTAGCCTATAAAGTCAAATCTTGTGTAGTTCCTCCATGGTAACATAGCTGCCCGAGGTCGCAAAGTTAGCAAGTACAAGAAATTTGAAAATTGTATGTAATTTCACACTAGTGCTTATGGTCGATCCCGTTTCTCGGCTTGAGAGCTACTTTCTTGACTGTATTTTGAGTTAAGCAGTTGGCGCGACTTCAGTTCTAGCCTATCAAGTCAAATCTTGTGTGATTCCTCCATGGTAACATCGCTGCCCGAGGTCGCAAAGTTAGCAAGTACAAGAAATTTGAAAATTGTATGTAATTTCACATTAGTGCTTATGGTCGATCCCGTTTCTCGGCTTGAGAGCTACTTTCTTGACTGTATTTTGAGTTAAGCAGTCGGCGCGACTTCAGTTCTAGCCTATAAAGTCAAATCTTGTGTAGTTCCTCCATGGTAACATAGATGCCCAAGGTCGCAAAGTTAGCAAGTACAAGAAATTTGAAAATTGTATGTAATTTCACACTAGTGCTTATGGTCGATCCCGTTTCTCGGCTTGAGAGCTACTTTCTTGACTGTATTTTTAATTAAGCAGTTGGCGCGACTTCAGTTCTAGCCTATAAAGTCAAATCTTGTGTGGTTCCTCCATGGTAACATAGCTGCCCGAGGTCGCAAAGTTAGCAAGTACAAGAAATTTGAAAATTGTATGTAATTTCATATTAGTGCTTATGGTCGATCCTGTTTCTCGGCTTCAGAGCTACTTTCTTGACTGTATTTTGAGTTAAGCAGTTGGCGCGACTTCAGTTCTAGCCTATAAAGTCAAATCTTGTGTAGTTCCTCCATGGTAACATAGCTGCCCGAGGTCGCAAAGTTAGCAAGTACAACAAATTTGAAAATTGTATGTAATTTCACATTAGTGCTTATGGTCGATCCTGTTTCTCGGCTTCAGAGCTACTTTCTTGACTGTATTTTGAGTTAAATAGTTGGCGCGACTTCAGTTCTAGCCTATAAAGTCAAATCTTGTGTGGTTCCTCCATGGTAACATAACTGCCCGAGGTCACAAAATTAGCAAGTACGAGAAATTTGAAAATTGTACGTAATTTCACGGTAGTGCTTATGGTCGATCCCGTTTCTCGGCTTCCGAGCTACTTTCTTGACCGTATTTTGAGTTAAGCAGTTGGCGCGACTTCAGTTCTAGCCTATAAAGTCAAATCTTGTGTAGTTCCTCCATGGTAACATAGCTGCCCGAGGTCGCAAAGTTAGCAAGTACAAGAAATTTGAAAATTGTATGTAATTTCACATTAGTGCTTATGGTCGATCCCGTTTCTCGGCTTGAGAGCTACTTTCTTGACTGTATTTTGAGTTAAGCAGTTGGCGCGACTTCAGTTCTAGCCTATCAAGTCAAATCTTGTGTGGTTCCTCCATGGTAACATAGCTGCCCGAGGTCGCAAAGTTAGCAAGTACAAGAAATTTGAAAATTGTATGTAATTTCACATTAGTGCTTATGGTCGATCCCGTTTCTCGGCTTGAGAGCTACTTTCTTGACTGTATTTTGAGTTAAGCAGTCGGCGCGACTTCAGTTCTAGCCTATAAAGTCAAATCTTGTGTAGTTCCTCCATGGTAACATAGATGCCCGAGGTCGCAAAGTTAGCAAGTACAAGAAATTTGAAAATTGTATGTAATTTCACACTAGTGCTTATGGTCGATCCCGTTTCTCGGCTTGAGAGCTACTTTCTTGACTGTATTTTTAATTAAGCAGTTGGCGCGACTTCAGTTCTAGCCTATAAAGTCAAATCTTGTGTGGTTCCTCCATGGTAACATAGCTGCCCGAGGTCGCAAAGTTAGCAAGTACAAGAAATTTGAAAATTGTATGTAATTTCATATTAGTGCTTATGGTCGATCCTGTTTCTCGGCTTCAGAGCTACTTTCTTGACTGTATTTTGAGTTAAGCAGTTGGCGCGACTTCAGTTCTAGCCTATAAAGTCAAATCTTGTGTAGTTCCTCCATGGTAACATAGCTGCCCGAGGTCGCAAACTTAGCAAGTACAACAAATTTGAAAATTGTATGTAATTTCACATTAGTGCTTATGGTCGATCCTGTTTCTCGGCTTCAGAGCTACTTTCTTGACTGTATTTTGAGTTAAGCAGTTGGCGCGACTTCAGTTCTAGCCTATAAAGTCAAATCTTGTGTGGTTCCTCCATGGTAACATAACTGCCCGAGGTCACAAAATTAGCAAGTACGAGAAATTTGAAAATTGTACGTAATTTCACGGTAGTGCTTATGGTCGATCCCGTTTCTCGGCTTCCGAGCTACTTTCTTGACCGTATTTTGAGTTAAGCTGTTGGCGCGACTTCAGTTCTAGCCTATAAAGTCAAATCTTGTGTAGTTCCTCCATGGTAACATAGCTGCCCGAGGTCGCAAAGTTAGCAAGTACAAGAAATTTGAAAATTGTATGTAATTTCACATTAGTGCTTATGGTCGATCCCGTTTCTCGGCTTGAGAGCTACTTTCTTGACTGTATTTTGAATTAAGCAGTTGGCGCGACTTCAGTTCTAGCCTATAAAGTCAAATCTTCTGTGGTTCCTCCATGGTAACATAGCTGCCCGAGGTCGCAAAGTTAGCAAGTACAAGAAATTTGAAAATTGTATGTAATTTCATATTAGTGCTTATGGTCGATCCCGTTTCTCGGCTTGAGAGCTACTTTCTTGACTGTATTTTGAGTTAAGCAGTTGGCGCGACTTCAGTTCTAGCCTATAAAGTCAAATCTAGTGTGGTTCCTCCTTGGTAACATAGCTGCCCGAGGTCGCAAAGTTAGCAAGTACAAGAAATTTGAAAATTGTATGTAATTTCACACTAGTGCTTATGGTCGATCCCGTTTCTCGGCTTGAGAGCTACTTTCTTGACTGTATTTTGAGTTAAGCAGTTGGCGCGACTTCAGTTCTAGCCTATAAAGTCAAATCTTGTGTAGTTCCTCCATGGTAACATAGCTGCCCGAGGTCGCAAAGTTAGCAAGTACAAGAAATTTGAAAATTGTATGTAATTTCACATTAGTGCTTATGGTCGATCCTGTTTCTCGGCTTGAGAGCTACTTTCTTGACTGTATTTTGAGTTAAGCAGTTGGCGCGACTTCAGTTCTAGCCTATAAAGTCAAATTTTGTGTGGTTCCTCCATGGTAACATAGCTGCCCGAGGTCGCAAAGTTAGCAAGTACAAGAAATTTGAAAATTGTATGTAATTTCATATTAGTGCTTATGGTCGATCCTGTTTCTCGGCTTCAGAGCTACTTTCTTGACTGTATTTTGAGTTAAGCAGTTGGCGCGACTTCAGTTCTAGCCTATAAAGTCAAATCTTGTGTAGTTCCTCCATGGTAACATAGCTGCCCGAGGTCGCAAAATTAGCAAGTACAACAAATTTGAAAATTGTGTGTTATTTCACATTAGTGCTTATGGTCGATCCTGTTTCTCGGCTTCAGAGCTACTTTCTTGACTGTATTTTGAGTTAAGCAGTTGGCGCGACTTCAGTTCTAGCCTATAAAGTCAAATCTTGTGTGGTTCCTCCATGGTAACATAGCTGCCCGAGGTCACAAAATTAGCAAGTTCAACAAATTTGAAAATTGTTCGCAATTCCACGGTAGTGCTTATTGTCGATCACGTTTCTCGGCTTCCGAGCTACTTTCTTGACTGTATTTTGAGTTAAGCAGCTGGCGCGACTTCAGTTCTAGCCTATAAAGTCAAATCTTGTGTGGTTCCTCCATGGTAACATAGCTGCCCGAGATCGCAAAGTTAGCAAGTACAAGAAATTTGAAAATTGTACGTAATTTCACGGTAGTGCTTATGGTCGATCCCGTTTCTCGGCTTCCGAACTACTTTCTTGACTGTATTTTGAGTTAAACAGTTGGCGCGACTTCAGTTCTAGCCTATAAAGTCAAATTTTCTGTGATTCCTCCATGGTAACATAGCTGTCCGAGGTCGCAAAATTAGCAAGTTCAAGAAATTTGAAAATTGTACCTAATTTCACGGTAGTGCTTATGGTCGATCCCGTTTCTCGGCTTCAGAGCTACTTTCTTGACTGTATTTTGAATTAAGCAGTTGGCGCGACTTCAGTTCTAGCCTATAAAGTCAAATCTTGTGTGGTTCCTCCTTGGTAACATAGCTGCCCGAGGTCGCAAAGTTAGCAAGTACAAGAAATTTGAAAATTGTATGTAATTTCACATTAGTGCTTATGGTCGATCCTGTTTCTCGGCTTGAGAGCTACTTTCTTGACTGTATTTTGAGTTAAGCAGTTGGCGCGACTTCAGTTCTAGCCTATAAAGTCAAATTTTGTGTGGCTCCTCCATGGTAACATAGCTGCCCGAGATCGCAAAGTTAGCAAGTACAAGAAATTTGAAAATTGTACGTAATTTCACGGTAGTGCTTATGGTCGATCCCGTTTCTCGGCTTCCGAGCTACTTTCTTGACCGTATTTTGAGTTAAGCAGTTGGCGCGACTTCAGTTCTAGCCTATAAAGTCAAATCTTGTGTGGTTCCTCCATGGTAACATAGCTGCCCGAGGTCACAAAATTAGCAAGTTCAACAAATTTGAAAATTGTTCGCAATTCCACGGTAGTGCTTATTGTCGATCACGTTTCTCGGCTTCCGAGCTACTTTCTTGACTGTATTTTGAGTTAAGCAGCTGGCGCGACTTCAGTTCTAGCCTATAAAGTCAAATCTTGTGTGGTTCCTCCATGGTAACATAGCTGCCCGAGATCGCAAAGTTAGCAAGTACAAGAAATTTGAAAATTGTACGTAATTTCACGGTAGTGCTTATGGTCGATCCCGTTTCTCGGCTTCCGAACTACTTTCTTGACTGTATTTTGAGTTAAACAGTTGGCGCGACTTCAGTTCTAGCCTATAAAGTCAAATTTTCTGTGATTCCTCCATGGTAACATAGCTGTCCGAGGTCGCAAAATTAGCAAGTTCAAGAAATTTGAAAATTGTACCTAATTTCACGGTAGTGCTTATGGTCGATCCCGTTTCTCGGCTTCAGAGCTACTTTCTTGACTGTATTTTGAGTTAAACAGTTGACGCGACTTCAGTTCTAGCCTATAAAGTCAAATCTTGTGTGGTTCCTCCATGGTAACATAGCTGCCCGAGGTCGCAAAGTTAGCAAGTACAAGAAATTTGAAAATTGTACGTAATTTCACGGTAGTGCTTATGGTCGATCCCGTTTCTCGGCTTCAGAGCTACTTTCTTGACTGTATTTTGAGTTAAGCAGTTGGCGCGACTTCAGTTCTAGCCTATAAAGTCGAATCTTCTGTGATTCCTCCATGGCAACATAGCTGCCCGAGGTCGCAAAGTTAGCAGGTACAAGAAATTTGAAAATTGTACGTAATTTCACGGTAGTGCTTATGGTCGATCCCGTTTCTCGGCTTCAGAGCTACTTTCTTGACTGTATTTTGAGATAAGCAGTTGGCGCGACTTCAGTTCTAGCCTATAAAGTCAAATCTTGTGTGGTTCCTCCATGGTAACATAGCTGCCCGAGGTCGTAAATTTAGCAAGTACAAGAAATTTGAAAATTGTACGTAATTTCACGGTAGTGCTTATGGTCGATCCCGTTTCTCGGCTTCCGAACTACTTTCTTGACTGTATTTTGAGTTAAACAGTGGCGCGACTTCAGTTCTAGCCTATAAAGTCAAATTTTCTGTGATTCCTCCATGGTAACATAGCTGTCCGAGGTCGCAAAATTAGCAAGTTCAAGAAATTTGAATATTGTACCTAATTTCACGGTAGTGCTTATGGTCGATCCCGTTCCTCGGCTTCAGAGCTACTTTCTTGACTGTATTTTGAGTAAAGCAGTTGGCGCGACTTCAGTTCTAGCCTATAAAGTCAAATCTTGTGTGGTTCCTCCATGGTAACATAGCTGCCCGAGATCGCAAAGTTAGCAAGTACAAGAAATTTGAAAATTGTACGTAATTTCACGGTAGTGCTTATGGTCGATCCCGTTTCTCGGCTTCCGAGCTACTTTCTTGACTGTATTTTGTGTTAAGCAGTTGGCGCGACTTCAGTTCTAGCCTATAAAGTCAAATCTTGTGTGGTTCCTCCATGGTAACATAGCTGCCCGAGGTTGCAAAGTTAGCAAGTACAAGAAATTTGAAAATTGTACGTAATTTTACGGTAGTGCTTATGGTCGATCCCGTTTCTCGGCTTCAGAGCTACTTTCTTGACTGTATTTTGAGTTAAGCAGTTGGTGCGATTTCAGTTCTAGCCTATAAAGTCAAATTTTGTGTGATAACTCCATGGCAACATAGCTGCCCGAGGTCGCAAATTTAGCAAGTACAAGAAATTTGAAAATTGTACGTAATTTCACGGTAGTGCTTATGGTCGATCCCGTTTCTCGGCTTCCGAGCTACTTTCTTGACTGTATTTTGTGTTAAGCAGTTGGCGCGACTTCAGTTCTAGCCTATAAAGTCAAATCTTGTGTGGTTCCTCCATGGTAACATAGCTGCCCGAGGTCGCAAAGTTAGCAAGTACAAGAAATTTGAAAATTGTACGTAATTTTACGGTAGTGCTTATGGTCGATCCCGTTTCTCGGCTTCAGAGCTACTTTCTTGACTGTATTTTGAGTTAAGCAGTTGGTGCGATTTCAGTTCTAGCCTATAAAGTCAAATCTTGTGTGATAACTCCATGGCAACATAGCTGCCCGAGGTCGCAAAGTTAGCAAGCACAAGAAATTTGAAAATTTTTCGCAATTTCACAGTAGTGCTTATGGTCGATCCCGTTTCTCGGCTTCAGAACTACTTTCTTGACTGTATTTTGAGTTAAGCAGTTGACGCGACTTCAGTTCTAGCCTATAAAGTCAAATCTTGTGTGGTTCCTAAATGGTAACATAGCTGCCCGAGGTCGTAAAGTTAGCAAGTACAAGAAATTTGAAAATTGTACGTAATTTCACGGTAGTGCTTATGGTCTATTGAAATATTTATCTTTATTGTTTATCATTATTGACAAAAATATATCTATTGGAGATACAATGAGTGGCCTAGGAATATTGTCTAGACTTTATTAGTCTTAAGTTGTTAAGTAATAAAACTGTCCCAGAAAAAATCCCTTCATTTTTTTCCTGTAATAAAACTTATGCTTCAAAAAGGACAATAAGGATATTGGGAATTTTTCATAAAACATCTGTAGCCCACTCTTTGTATTTTTAGTATATTTAGGCAATAGTGTTAAGACTTTTTTCTTCAGTCTCTTGTAGATCTTTGTTACGACTACTTCGTGATCACCTTTCCGAGTGTTGTCATTATTAAAATAAAGTAATTGTTTAATTTAACAGATACAAACTTCGTGTCAGTAATATTTTAAGCCCTATTTTCAATAGGTTATGGGCCCAGGTTATTCTGTGCTTTAGTAAAATTGTTTGATTGTGTTTTGTGTGATAAGTGTTATCATTGTGTTATTTCTGTTGTTGTGTGAATCTCGCGGCTATAAACAATGGAGATGTCCAAATCCAAAAGAAATATAAAAGCCTTCGACGGTGATAGATATAGTGTGTGGAAATTAAGGATTCGCTCATTATTAACTGAACTAAATGTAATCAAAGTTATCGACGATGAACCTCCCGTAGATTTCAATAAAAAGTGGAATAAAGCAGAACGTATTGCTAAAAGTGTGATTATTGAATACTTAAGGGATTCATTTCTTAGTTTTGCTAAAAAAAGAAATTTTCCAAAAACTGGACGCAATCTACGAAAGAAAAAGCCTTGCTACTCAATTGGCTTTACAAAAAAGAAAGTTTGATCATCTAGTGACGGAATTATTAGTGGCAGGTGGAGAGTTAAAAGAATTTGCAAAAGTGTCTCATTTGCTATTAACACTCCCATCATCTTATGACAGCGTTATAACCGCTATAGAGACATTATCTGAGGATAACTTAACTTTAGTATTTGTAAAAACGAGACTCTTAGACCACGAAACAAAAATTAAAGCCGATAGTCGTGATACAAGTGCGAAAGTATTAAATGTTGAACGAGACCACGGACTAAGGAAGAATGGCTTCAATAACCGAAAGTATTTTAAAATTAGTCATCAAAAGGAGCATAAGGGCAAACCTTTCAAACCTTATAAAGTGAATCCATCCAAGGGAAAATGTTATCATTGTGGAAGAAGAGGCCTTGCGAAAAATGATTGTTACTATTATAAAAGGAGTATTTAACATAAAAACATTTTGCGTTCATGACTGGCGAGTATGCATCACAAGATAATAGTTACATTCAATTTATCTTGGATTCGGGAGCATCGGACCATATTGTCAACAGAGGAGATTTGGCTGAAGGATTCATCGATCTACCAACGCCAATGAAAGTGTTGGTTGCAAAAAAGAGCGAGTACATCACCATAACCAAGAAGGGGTCACTCAACGTAATCAGCAACTTAGGCGTTCAAGGAATCTTGGAGAATGTATTCTACTGTCCAGACATCCCATACAATCTACTATCGGTCAAAAGAATGCAGGAAGCTGGTATGGTAACTATTTTCGACCACAAAGGTGTCGAAGTAAGAAATAATAATAAGGTCATCATGACAAGTGAATTTTTGAACAACTTGATTGGTATTAATCTTATGATCAATAAATATACTCAGATAAATATCGCTAAAAATGAAAATTATGAGTTGTGGCATCAGCGGTTAGGCCATATAGGAAAAGCTAAATTTTTAGAGTTAAAGAATAAAAAGATGATAGAAGATATAGGGCAAATCTAAAATGTTTAACCCAATGAAAATCTATGTGAGTCGTGTATTAATGGAAAATTAGCGGGTTTGTCATTCAATAGAGTCAAGTTCAATAGTAAGACTTCGAACTGTTCGGACGTGTGTTAAATAGTGTCGTGGGATGCGCACTTCTATTAATAACCAACGCGTTAACATACATTTGTCATCATTTAAATAAATTGTAATATTTCACATCATCATGAATTGCTCTAAATGTAACGAAAAAATTGATCGGTGTGATACATTTAAAATTGACTGTATTGACTGCGGTTGTTTTTTTCATGGTGCCTGTGTTTACATAATACAATCAGACATAGACTATATGAACTCTACGAACAACAAGTTCCGATGTGACAAATGCACTGCCCTCAGGCGCAAGTCATTACATCAAACACCTGTACCCACTCTTTCATCAATCTGCCCTCAACCTAAACAACCGAAGTTGGAACAAAAAGTTGCGGGATCATCAAAGCTGCAAACAAAGAAACTGGAGACACAGACAACAACAACAACAACAGCATCAAGAAAAATACCAGCATCAACCAGCAAGCAGTCGATAGCGGAAAATGCAGTGTCAATGGACTACAACGAAACATCTATAACTCTCCAAATGCTGTATGAAGAGATTATCTCTTTAAAAAATATAAATGCAGAATTTCTCCAAACAGTACAACAGCTTAGAGAAGAAAATTCGTCTCTTCGTTTGAGAGTTTGTAATTTGGAGAGTAAATTAAACTGGCATGCGCAGAAAGAAATGGATAGAGTTATTGAGATCGTCGGTGTACCGGAGGTGAATGCCTCAAGTCCAGCAGAGAGTGTGCAGAAAATCTTTGATTCTGCACTTAATCTGCAAGTTAAGGATAATGGTAAAGCTGTTGTTATACGATCCTTTGATGATCTTGAACCACTCAAAGCGTAACACCATGATTGCGAAATTAAACTCAAACAACAACTTTACCATTGAAACCTTAACAAATAGTATACAAAGTTTTCCTTTTACTAGTAATAATAACACACATTTTTATATTGTACATCAAAACATAAGAAGTCTACGCAAAAATTTCAATTCGCTAATTTGTAATCTTGAGGGATTTGAGAACTTACCCGACATAATGGGTAGTGTGAATAAAAACAAAGGGAACACTCCTAGTGGTCACCTACGAGTGAAGTGTTTTCGCTAAAGGGAACACTCAATTTGGTGTGAATAAAGAATTTCATAAAAGTAGGCTCGTTCCCTCAACTTGAAGTTTGAAAACTAGAAAGGAGAGCTGTCAAATTTACTTGTCAATCTTGCAATCTTGTCTAATCAACAAAAGTGGGTGCAGACTAAATATTATTATTATATTTGTATATTGTTACTAAATATATTATTTTTCAGTAATGTTCTTAAATATACAACCGAGAAACACGAAATTTTATAATACACGGCGTTTCGGGAATACAGGAGATAATTTCAAGAACCTGTATAGATTCGAATTTCATAACATGGAATGGTTAAGCAATCAGTTCCTTTTCGATATTCCTGAAGAAACCCGTGGTGGTGCTATACCGAAAATTGAAAAGATGAAAATATTTCTTCGGTGACCCAGGATTCCAAGTTGGAGTTGGTGAGGACATTGGAATTCATAGATCCACTGTATCGAAAATTATTTGGCAAGTTTGTTGTGCTATATGTGCAAAAGCAAGTTTATGGATAAAATTTCCCTCGTCGATCGAGGAAAAGCTAAAGAAGAATGGAAAAGTATTGCATAGGCAAGTAAAATAGGATAAAGCTCCCATATGCTAAGTTTTCTGAAAAAAAGAAAAATTTTTCTTAGCTTAAGTTAATTATAATAATGTTAATTGTAAGTTATTTATATAGTAGTCGAAAGGCATACGTAAAAATTATATACAGTTTATTTTAGAGTGTCCGCCTAGGGCCAGTAAGATTCCTAAATTTGTAAGGATAGTTAAGCTAGTTTTAAGCATTTTTGTCTAGGATAAGATAGATCTAAGAAACTATAAATAAAAATGAATTAAAAACAAAAAAAAAATTGTTTTCCCAGTGCAATTAGTGCTCTCGATTGCACTCATATTGAGATATTAAAACCTCATGTACATGGTGATGAGTACCTGAATCGCAAAGTTTTTTTTCATTGAACGTACAAGCTACTTGCAATGCTAAGGAATTTTTCACAAGTGTAGATGTCCAATAGGCAGGATCTGTGCATGATTCAAGAATTTTGCGAAATTCATCTGTTTTTAATGTTATTAATAATAATTCGGCTGCAGCTATTATTCTTGCAGATGAAGGCTATGGTTTAACACCATGGCTTATGACGTCTTTCAGGAATCCGGTCACAGAAGCCCAAAAAAAATATAACAAATTACATACTCGGGAAAGGGTAATTATTGAACGTATGTTTGGACAAATAAAACGAAGATTCCCTTTACTGGCTTCCCGAGTTAGGCTAGCTACAAAAAGAGTGCCGAAAATTATAATAGCTTGTTTTGTATTGCATAATATAGCAAAGTATCTTAACGATGAAGACTTTCCTGAAAGTGATACGTTACCTTCGCAGGAAGCACATGTACCTGAATATTCTGAAGAGAATAACACTGTCTACAAACGAGGAGTATCCAGAAGAAGCGAAATAACATCAATAATTCAAGGTTTCTTTATGTTATAATAGTTTTAAAGTAGTGTATATATAGAATGTGTAGTGTAGAATAAGTAGTGTATATATAGAATGATATTTTATTTAATTTAAATTTTTCTTTAACAATTGTATTTCTAAGAGTAGATTCTCCTTTTGCAATGTAAATATTTCCCTTTGTAGAACATTTAGATTTTTTTTTCTTTATTTAGTTCTTTTTGTTGTAGAAGAACTGTACTCTGAAGATCAAGTACTGAATTTTGAAAATCTTCATTCCTTCTTCTAGTCATTGAAACTTGCCGGAATTGTAGTGCGCTACTTGATGGTCCTGGTAATTCTTCCTTCTGAAATGGGAGATGCGCAACTTCATCAAGATCTTTGCTGTTATCCGGCACGCCGCATTGCTCTCCGCCTGTAATGCATTTAAGTGTTTTAAAGTTTTTATAATTTTATATAGTCACAATAATTGTCAATTTAAAAATATATATATGTACCTGGTATTTTATTTAAGACTGGATTATTTTTATAATCCATTAAATTCAGTAATTGTTTCTCATGATCTTTTAAAATCATGGGAAGATTGCCCGTTTTTTTCTTATCCCCTTTTGATTTGACAAATTTTCTATTTTTTTCCTGATTTGTATTGTGTTTAAATTAATGCCATGCACTTTTTTAATTTCTTCGTCCATAGCTTCCAACGCAGCTTGCTTTTTATTTTTCATTTCTGGAGTTTGGCTTTTATCCAGCAAGCATGGATAAAATTGCAACAATTTCACAAAATTGTCGTCTTCCATTCCAGATTTCTTTTTTTTTTATGGTATTTCCGTTAAACCCTCCAAGTATTCCTCATCCGAAACAATATTTTCAGCTTCTTCAAGTGATCTCTCAATACATTTCGTCTTTATTCACACCAAATTTGAGGAAACACTCAACTGTCAAAATATGTGAGTGGAGGGTTTTCGTTCAACTTAACGAAAACTACTTTTATTCACACCAGATGGAGTGGTCTCTACAAAATTCTAAGGGAACGCTCACACTCAATTTTTATTCACACCACCCAATATATGTATGTGTCTGAGACTTGGATTTATTCTTTTGAAAATGATGAATAAAGTCTTCCTCATTATAATTTTTATGCAAACTCAAATGACTCATATTCTGCGGGGGGTGTTGGTGCATTTGTTAAAGGTTTGTATGAGCCTCTAGTCATTTGTTATAACTTAAAAAGTGCAGATGTCTTAAAAGTTACCTGTACGACCATTAATACTACTCTGAGTTTCATTTGCGTATACCGGCTTCAGAATATACCACTCCAATTATTTATGGACGAATTTTCTGATCTCTTGGATAATGAAAAAGCGTCAAATCTCGCTATTGTTGGTGACTTCGACATAGATCTACTAAGTGCAGACACTTCGAGAGATATCTATGAATCCCTTATAGCCCATGACTCCACTAGACCAAGTTCAAACACATGTCTTGACCATGTCTTTGGTCGCTTCCTTCATATGGAGACAAATGATTGCGCCGGCTTTGTTTTGGATCTAAAGATTACCGATCATTCTATGACAGGTTTGATAATTAGCTGCCTTAGCGTAAAAAAGGGACCCTCAAAGATATATATTAAGCAGACGCACATAAATCATACCATGTTAAATTCAAAACTCCTTAATGAAAACTGGGTTGATGTGCTTTCTGAGGAAAATGCCTCTTTAGCCTATCAACGGTTTTCAAAAACGTTAAGTAAGCACATCAAGAGTTCCAGCAACTCTTTTGTAAAAAAAAGTGATACAAAATAAAACCTTGGATGAATTTTTCACTTCTAAAGCAAATCAAACTTAAACACAAATTACGCCTCAAAGTCTATAAACATCCCGCAAATACTGCTTTAAAAAACCGCTACATCAAATTTATGTAAAGAAACTGATAAAAATGTAAAATTCTGTCGGGATAGCTACTTTAAAAATAAACTACGTAATGCAAAGGGTTATCTAAAAAAAGTATGGAATACAGTAAACGACATTCTGAATCGAAATCAAAAATATCATACTGCATCACCTAAGCTCATCGATAACAATATATGCATTTCAGACCCTACAGCTGTCGTAGAAATATTTAATCAGTATTTTACCTCTGTAGCACGGACGTCTTTCCTCTCTCGCTGGACGATATCTTGTGGGAACTGCTCTGCGAGTTTATCCCAAGCAAGAAATTTCTGTGATCAAAGTTTTGTTTTCAATCCGATCTCAGGATTCGAACTTTTAAAAATTATCAATTCGCTAAACACCTCCAGCTCGTGTGGGAATGACGGTCTATCAAATGAAGTTATAAAAAGAATCGCTTTAAACGTGGTTGATATATTGGCCTATATATTCAATTTAAGTGTCTACACAGGTGTATTTCCGGATGCGCTTAAATGTGCGAACGTAATACCTATTCACAAAAAAGGAGATAAAAACCTTAAAACAAACTACAGACCAATTTCACTGCTCCCGGTCGTATCTAAAATCTTTGGAAAAGCTATGAAATGTCGAATATTAAAATTTTTAAAAACTATAAACTTTTTAAGTACAAAACAATTTGGCTTCAGAGAAAACTTCTCAACCGAAGATGCACTTCTTGACTTTTGTCAGTCCATCTACAAGGGCCTAGATATCAAAAACTGCTGCGCTGGATTATTTGTAGATATAACCAAAGCTTTCGACATGGTCAACCACGAAATTCTCCTAGATAAATTATACTGTGCAGGGTTCCGCGGCTTCGTATTGAAATGGTTTACTTCTTATCTAAAGGATAGAAGACAAAAAGTGAAAATAGGGAATTCTGCTAGTGGGGTCGAGATCATCAACATCGGCGTTCCTCAATGTTCTGTCCTTGGCCCCCTGTTGTTTTTAATTTATGTTAATTCCGTTTTTTGCCTTCCATTCATCGGAAAGTTAAGAGCTTTTGCTGATGACTTTGCATTTGCGTATGGGTCATCCAATCTCTTTACGCTAGTGGCCGACATTAATCATGACATCCATCTCATAAGACTTTGGTTTGCATATCACAAGCTCATCGTATCGTGAGTAGTAAGACCAAATTAATGTTTTTTAGCTTAACATCTATTGAGACTCCGAATGTTGATATTTTATTCCATTCAGCATGTTGTGAAAAATTTAGCTTGATAGAGTGCGCGTGTAAAGCCTCTTTTAATCTTCTTCTTCTTTCTCTTCTTTTCCTTTTTATCCCGGCGTCGTTATGGTCAGAAGTGTAGGACCATAACCTTCCCACTTAACTGCATTCCTACTGGTCCGCTTGTGGGGTCCGCCGGTTTGACCTCAGAAAGTAGCGGCAGGCTTCCCGGTTTGGGATTACTTCATCGCTGAGGCCAATCAAATGCTGGTGTTTTTGCATTTGTTTGCACCAATTGTTTTTCGGCCTGCCGTTTTTGCGTGTTGAAATTGGAATGTTGATTGATAACGCCTTTTGGACGGGGTTCAAAGGATCTCTCCTTTGAACATGGCAATACCAACTGAGTCAGTCGCGCTCTATATTTCTTGTGATGGTTTCTTTTACGTGGAGGCTTCCTCGGATCTTTGAACTTCTAATTCTGTCACGCTTTGTTACTCCCGCTGTCATGCGAAGCATCTTCATCTCAGTTGCCGTTAATTTGCTCTCATACTTTTTGTGCATTGTCCAGCATTGTGAACCGTATGTGAGCGCCGGACGTACAACTGAAGTGTAGAGCCTTCCTTTAGCTTAGGAGGCATTTTTCGATCACAGAAGATGGCGGAGTTTTCCCGCCACTTCATCCACCCTACGCTTACGCGATGTTTGATGTCGTCATCACAAGTTGCTTCTCTATTAATCATAGATCCCAGATATTTAAACTTTTCACACTTGGGAAGCACTCTTCCATTCAAGTAAATGTCTGGAATAGGCTGATGAGGGTCAGAGAACGGGCAGCACAGATACTCTGTCTTCTTTGAACTAATACGATACCCGTGTCCCTCAAAAATGTCCACCCACACATCAAGTGCTCGTTGTAGGGACGCCTGATCATCACTTATAATGGCCCCATCGTCAGCAAAGAATAGCTGGTGCACATTGGGGTCCGTCACTTTTCCTTCAAGCAAGCAATCAAGGACTGCTATAAAAAGCAGTGGGCTGAGGACGCTCCCTTGGTGTACACCGACTTTGATTGCGAACTCTTCGGTGACTCCTGCGGTGCATCTTACTCTTGTCGTTGCTCTCTCGTACATGTCCATAATTACCAGCACGTAGGTTTCTGGAACTCCTTTTTGTCTTAGCGCTACCCATAAAAGATCTCTTGGTTGCCGGTCAAAGGCTTTCTCGAAATCAACCAACACCATATGCAAGTCCTTTGAAGAATCACGATGCTTTTCCATCATGATCCTTATACTTTGGATTGCATCTGTTGTTGATTTACCCGAGACAAACCCGCACTGGTCATCAGATAGTCGTATTATTTTCCGCAGTCGGCTATCTAATACCCGTTCAACGATCTTCATGGTGGGCGACATCAGCTTGACAGAACGGTAGTTATCACAATTTCGCGTATCACCCTTTCCTTTGTGCAAAGGAAGAAGATAGCTTTCCCTCCATTGATTAGGCATAGTGTCGCCTCTCATAAGTTTGGAGATAAGAACCATGAGCCATCTAGACCCGATGTCTCCCATCTTTTTCCAGAACTCAGAGGGTATCCCGTCCGGCCCAACAGCTTTTCTTTTCTTGGAGTTTTTAACCGCGTACCGAACTTCTTCGACTGTGATGTCGGATATTTCGGCATGATTCGGGGCGGCTCTTGGAAAGTACACTCGGGGAAACTGTTCGTTCAGAAGTTCTTCGCAATACTGTCGCCATCTGTGGAGAATTTTTTCGTCTTCCACAAGGAGTTGGCCTTCAGCATTGTTAATAAACTTTGGGAAACGAATCTCCTGAGCATTTCTTCTTCTCTGGGCGGCTATCTTAAAGATATTTGCTCCTTTGTTCAAATTGTTTTGTCGAAGCTCCTGGGTAGCCTGGTTCCTGTCAGACGCGGAAGACGATATTTCTTCCAACTCCTGATAGAGGCCTTCCATGCTTTTCGCTTTGAATTCGGCGCATTTTTTCTTCGCGATACCTTTGCAACATCTATATACCTTTTCACGGCGAGCTTTTTCCTCTCTATTAGTAGAAGAGCACTTTGACCAAGCTTGGAAAGCCATTTTCTTTTCGTGTATCACTGCTTTGGCTTCGTCTGTCCACCACCAGGTTTCTTTTGCGTGTTGGTAGGGGCCTTTAGATGTTCCGAGCAGTGATTTGGCTTTCTCCAGGCCAGATTGTTGTAGGGAATCCAACATGTCTTGTGCTCTGCATTCCTTATTACCGACCTCATCGATAATGGAAGAGAAGTAGTTTTCCATGATGGTAATAAAAGCTTCGCCTTTTCCTTTATCCAGCTTATACCACTTGATTCTCTCAGACACCTTCGTTTGCTGCTTTGACTTCTTTCTCGCATCCATAAAAAATTCAGTCAGGAGGAGACGGTGTTGAGGGGCGATCGCGTCTCCCAGGATCACTTTGCAATCTTTAGCTCGTGGCTTCATGAAACTGGATACCAAATGATAGTCTATTTGAGTTTCATTTCCGCCGCTGCTATAAGTGATCAGGTGCCGGCTTTGTTTGACGAACATGGTATTTAGCACTATAAGACCGTACGAATGTGCAAGTCGTTTAGGATATCTTCAGCTGAAGAGTTCCTGGTGCCGTATCCCAGCCCTCCGTGTTAGCCTTCATAGTCTTCGCTTGTCTTCCCGACATGTCCGTTTAAATCTCCCCCAACAAACAAAAGCTCTTCCTTTGGGATGATTTTGACAAGGTTGTGGAAATCTAGCCAGAATGCATCTTTTTCTTTTTGTTCGCATCCTACTTGAGGGGCATATGCGCTTACGATGTTCCACACCTCACCATGCATCACCAATTTGAGAGCCATCAAACGGTCACTGGACTTTGAAATGGTTAAGACGTTGTCAAGTAACTCTGCTGCAAGGATGATGGCGATTCCGTTTTTTCCTTGTTCCAATCCATAGTAAAACATCTTGTAGGCTTTTGTTTTAACGTCCAAGAAACGTGCCCGATTACCGGTGTTTCGCCATTTCGTCTCTTGTACGCACAGGATGTCTACTCGCCTTCTAACCATCATTTCTTCAAGCTCATAGCTGCGCCCACTCATGCTTCCAACGTTCCAACTCGCGACTCTTAAATGTGGCTTACGCCGTTGCATTACTTTGCTATCCCCCGGAAATCCTATAGCTCTGACCCGAGCATTGCTGCTCGTCCCAGGATCACGACCATTAGTAGTGCCTGGCGGGGTAGTGCTTTTCCTTTTAGCGTTCTTTTCCATAATGCTACGGTTAAGCCTCTTTTAATGATACCATTAAATGTAATGCAAGCTGCTTTGGTATAGAAATAGTTAAACAATATAAGTATCTTGGTGTCATCATCGACCAAAATTTGAACTGGCATGATCATATCACCCACTTGAGAAATTACTTACTCTCGACTCTACGCAACTTCTACAAACTTAGAAAGTACTGTTCCTCCAGTATCTTACAGAATATTTACTACGGTCTATTTCACTCGAAACTACAATATGGAATTATATGCTGGGGAGGCGCCTATCCTAGCAAAATCAAACAGCTGTTAATATTACAAAAATACGTCATAAGAAAAGTAAGTCATGCAAATCAGATTGAAAATTCTACCAGTAAGACACTTCTATTATTTTAAAGTACTAAAAATACTTTTTATAAGGGGAGGCTACCTGCAAAGCCCAATAAATTACCACCACAATCTGCGTAGTAATTTTAGTCCGCTGGTCAATATCCCAACCTTCCACACCTCAAGTTACAGAAACTTTTACTCCATCGTGTCTCACAAACTCTATAATACACTCCCTGAGAATATCCGAGTCATTAGAACCTTAAAAATCTTTTTAGCTACAGTAAAAAGTTGGCTTTTGGGCTTAAGACTAAATGAAATCGAAATTCTTGTGCGCTACACCATTTGGTCTTATGAGTTCTCTTGGAAACAATGTGTTCTCTTCTTAAACAATGTGTATATATGTAGTTAGATAGGAATAATGAATTAGTTCACCCCACAGCAACTATGAATTGCAATTATTATGTGAAATAAAGTGGCATTAATCTCTATTTTGTATAAATAATAAATGTCACTACTGTTCTCAAAATGTATTTATTTGAATTGTAATTAATTGTATGTATATGTAAGTAATGTTATGAGAATTAGAAATAATAAAAAAAAAAAAAAAGATAGAAGTCACATAAAACGACCACTATTTATAGTCCACACAGATGTTTGCGGTCCTATCACTCCCTCTACAGTTAATGATAAAAATTATTTTGTTCTTTTTGTTGATCAATGCATATTAATCTGAGGTTTTTACAGTTTTTCAAGATTTTGTAGCAAGATGTGAAGCACATTTCAATTTAAAATTAGTAAATCTTTATTGTGATAATGGTAGAGAATAGTTATCAAATGAGATGAAGGACTATTGTGTTAAGAAAGGCATTACTTATCATCTAACAATTCCATATACCCCTCAATTAAATGGTGTTTCAGAGCGGATGATTAGAACAATTACCGAAAAAGCTCGTGCTATGATTTCGGGAGCTGGGTTAGATAAGAATCTTTGGGGCGAAGCTGTTTTAACAAGTACCTATTTGATTAACATAACGCCAACTAGAGCCCTGAAACAGTTCAAAACACCATATCAAATGTGGCGTGATAAAAAGCCACAGTTAAAATATCTTAGAGCATTTGGTTCTACAGTTTACATACATAATAAAATTAGAAAATCAAAATTTGATGAAAAATCACTGAAAGGTGTATTAGTCGGATCTGAACCAAATGGGTATAAAGTTTGGAGTGTAGAAGCTGGAAAATTTATAGTAGCTAGAGATGTCGTTATTGATGAGACTAGTTTTTTGAAAACAAGACCAACAGCTAAGACTGAAGGGGTTGAAAAAACCCAAAACAAAACTGATGCTTCTGACATACTGTTAAAATCAGTAGATAACTCTAGTAAATGTGATGATCATAAATCAGATGCATTAAAATCCAGTAATGAAAATGTCGAATTGAATAATAAATCTACAGTTGAAGTAGATATGGAAATAGATCCTCAGTCTCAAAACTCTCAAAAGTGTCACGATAATGATAATAATAATGCAGAAAATTTGTCATTTGAGCGTAGAAGAAGTGAAAGAATTCGAAACCGTCCTGCTATTTCATATAATGAGGATGACGCGTTCAGTAATTATTTATTAAGTGTTCAATCTTCTATTAATAATATTCCAACTTCATATGAAGAAATTAAAAATAGAAATGATAGGGCTAAATGGGAATCAGCTATAGCAGATGAAATAAATTCTCTAACGATAAACAAGACATGGTCTTTAGTATCTAAGCCTTCAAATAAAAATATTGTAGATTGCAAATGGGTATTTGCAATTAAAAATTACGAATTTGGGAACCCTTTGAAATATAAGGCTCGACTTGTAGCTAGGGGATTTAGCCAAGAATACTTAATAGATTACAACGAAACATTCGCGCCAGTAGCTAGAATTTCCAGTTTTAGGTTTATAGTAGCTTTTACGAATCAATATAATTTACTTATCCATCATATGGACGTGAAAACTGCCTTTTTAAATGGAACCTTAAAGGAGGAAATTTATATGAGAGTCCCTGATGGTGTTCAAAATAATAATAACCAAGTTTGTAAATTACATAAAGCTATATACGGATTAAAACAAGCTGCGAGATGCTGGTTCGAAACGTTTGAAAAATCTCTAATTGAAGAAGGTTTTAAGGATTCAGGCGCTGATCGGTGTATATATATGTATATTAGATAAAGGACATGTGGCGAAAAATATATATTTAGTACTCTATGTAGATGATCTTGTAATTGCGACTGAAAATTTAGATACAATGAAAAATTTTAAGAAATACTTAATGACGAAATTTAGTATGACTGATTTGAAAGGTATTAAACTCTTTTTAGGAATTAAAATCCAAAGAAATGGCGGCATATTAACTTTAGATCAGAGTCAATACATACGAACAATTTTAAGTACATTTAAAATGTTAGATTGTAAACCCGTAAATACTCCGCTTGAAAGCAAACTAAATTTTGAAACTTTGAATTCTGATGAAAAATATGATGCCCCTTGTAGAAATGTTGTGGGTTGCTTAATGTACGTTATGTTATGTACTAGACCTGACTTAAGTGCAGCTGTAAATATTTTAAGCCGTTATTTAAATATAAATAATATTGAACTATGGAAACATTTAAAAAGAATACTCCGGTATCTAAAGGGATCAATTGATTTAAAACTAAAATATGTTAGATGCGAATTTAATGATGTTTTAAGTGGCTATGTGGACTCTGACTGGGGTGGCTCTGATACAAATGATAGAAGAAGTACAACTGGTTATTTGTTTAAATTGTTTGAAAGCTGTACAATTACTTGGAATACAAAAAGACAAGCCTCTGTAGCAGCTTCATCTACTGAAGCAGAGTATATGGCTCTTTTTGAAGGTGTTAGAGAGGCAATATGGTTACGATCTTTAGCTAATAGTATTAATATAAAAAAATTCAAAACCAATAACAATATACGAAGATAGTAACGGATGTATCAGCATTGCCAATAACCCAACTAGTCATAAGAGATCGAAACCCATCGACATTAAATATCATTTTTCTCGCGAACAAATTGAAAATAACATAATCAACAGGTGACCAGTTAGCTGATATGTTCACAAAACCTCTACCAGCAGTAAAGTTCCTGGAATTTAGAAAAGGAACTGGTCTGGAGTAGTATTTAAGTTGTTTTATTATGTAACTAAATAATAAGTAAGATGGTCTGATTAGGTTTTATTTGGGTTTCCCTAATCCTTAGCAACAAATGTTGGACCATGTGTATATTTCCCAAAAGAACACGAGGAAGGTGAATCACAAAATTAATTTATAATTTTATTCTGTAATATTAATATTATAAGTAGATATTATCCAATAGATTAATTTTTGAGGAGGCGTATTGAAATATTTATCTTCATTGTTTATCATTATTGACAAAAATATATCTATTTGAGATACAATGATTGGCCTAGGAATATTGTCTAGACTTTATTAGTCTTAAGTTGTTAAGTAATAAAACTGTCCCAGGGAAAATCCCTTCATCTTTTTCCTGTAATAAAACTTATGCTTCAAAAAGGACAATAAGAATATTGGGAATTTTTCATAAAACATCTGTAGCCCACTCTTTGTATTTTTAGTATATTTAGGCAATAGTTTTAAGACTTTTTTCTTCAGTCTCTTGTAGATCTTTGTTACGACTACTTCGTGATCACCTTTCCGAGTGTTGTCATTATTAAAATAAAGTAATTGTTTAATTTAACAGATACAAACTTGGTGTCAGTAATATTTTATGCCCTATTTTCAATATTCTTAATCATGTGGCCAACGTTATCTAATCTCGAAGTGGGTGGCAGAGATTCAGTTGAACCGCATCCTCGAACACATTGTGTTTTTCCGTTGTTAATACCATTGAGGCTTCGAACTAATTCCGACCTAAGATCCGGCTGGGAGATTGTTTTGTCTTTATAAATAATTCTATGCAGCTTCCATGCATTGACAATTCCGGAGTCTATTGTATTAACAAATAATGGCCACCACCATTTTTCTCCACCAATTCCATCAAACGATTATACCATTTTACCATGACATTGGGCTGTGCACACTTACAATTAGATGCCACCGTAACAACGGAATTGTCAGTACTGATTTCATTTTCGTGATCATAGCAGGAATCCTTTTCCGTGCTCGCTTGTCGTAAAAGGCGACTAAAGCAAAGGTAAACAAAAATCACATCTAGGCAATTTAGAAAACACCAAGGTGAGCCCAGGGACACATATACCACCATTAAACTGCCCCACAAGTGTACATGTAAATCAGTGGGTTGACACGACTGGAGGTCACCGGTGTTGTAAGAGTAAGATCAAACAAAAAAATCTGGAGCATGCCCGTGTCACAAAAAAAAAAAAAAAAAGGCAGGCCGAAAAACAATTGGTGCAAACAAATTCAAAAACACCAGCATTTGATTGGCGTCAGCGATGAAGTAATCCCAAACCAGGAAGCCTGCCGCTACTTTATGAGGTCAAACCGGCGGACCCCACAAGCGGACCAGTAGGAATTCAGTTAAGTGGGATGGTTATGGTCCTACACTTCTGACCATAACAACGCCGGAAAAAGGAAAAGAGGAAGATCATAGCAGGAATCGCTGTTTTTTGCCTATTGATTTGTTCGTCTCCAATGGGCATTTCAGAATTCTATTTTCCCTGACAGTTCCAGAAGCAGAATATCTTTCATTTCTTAGTTGAACCAATAGGTTAAAGGTGGTAGACCTTGTGAACATTTCTATTTTCTAAATAGATCTCTGACAGCTTGCCCACCTAGCCCGAATTCCCTATTGGCATTCATAGCATTTTTTTCGTCATATGGTATGAACTGGTATAAGTACCCATCGCTTGACGTAATGCACCGTATATTATGATAACGATACTGCACTTGAGCTAACAAGTAACAATATACCGCATATAGATTACCAGTGGGGAAATAAAATTTTCAAACAGGTTTTCAAAGCCTACTAAAGAGTCGCTGTTTGTCACAATGTTGCGTTTTCGCAACATTACTAAGGCAAGCCGATTAGAGGTACTTACCCAACGTATATGTTTATTTTGTTTCCGAATTATTGCCACTAGCAATATATATTATACGAAAACTAATTTTGACCTTGAAATATTGGAAAATAGCATTTTTTTATGAATTTTAAAAAGTACGTAGGTTTTCTTTGGACATTTATAACCAAAACTTCAAGTACTATTAGCCACACCAAAAAAAGTTGTATGCTACTTCGGATATTTGTTAATGCAATAAAATAGAAAATGCATCGGAAATGTTACTATTTTAGTTAAAAAAAAAAAACTTTTTTTTTAATGTTGCGTTAACGCAACCATGAGACTAGACTAAATGGGTTAAAGAAGCAACCGCTCCAGGTCGGAAGGCAAGCAAAGAGAGAATATATTTCTTGCACAAAATAAAATTATTCGTTATCGGGAAAGCTCTAAATCCTAGAGAATTTAAACATTTTGAAAAGAAACCTGTTGTTCATAAGGGCAACAAAAATGCATGGATGACATTCTCGTTTTTTGAAGAATGGTTTCACACGATTGTCCGAGAGGTAACATGTTAAATGAATTTGATAGGCTTTTACAACCTTTTCTTCTTTGTTTATCTCTTTCTTTATTTAGGTAAGACAGTTTTTGGGGTCTTAAAACCTTCCAAAGAAGGCCCTGTGGCTGTTGGACAACGCAACTTGTCATCCAAAGGACGGCGAACTGGAAAGTGATTATGGATCAAAATGTGATCAACTTGACCAAACTATATTACAAAAAAAGTCTGTTGGCATTTGGTCGGAAGCCGAGGGTCAGATTTGGAGACCAAACTAAAAGCGTTTAGTGTGAGGCGAGCCGTATGCCTCTAATGCAACAGCAATACAAAAGTGCTGGAACTCTTTGATGAACTCCAACCCAAGCAACGATTATGATGAGGATGATTGGTTACGTTTGAGTATTATAGGGGACCAAATTCTAAAAGACCGCGAAATAATATCCTCGATTAATCAATTGTTTCAAGAGCTATCCCCTATTGACTGTTCCGAGGACATAAACGATTGGATTGGCGAAAATAAAACCGATCTGGAGCCGACTTGCAACAATCTGAGAGAGCGGAAATCGAAAGTGATGCCGAAAACGCAGTTGAAGAATCCCCACCGCCAAAAGTTAAAGCAGAGGCTGCAATTCAAGCACTTAACATTTGCCTTCAATGGGCTGAAGAAAATGATGCTTCACGGAGTAACATTTTAGCTCTACAACATTTTCGAGAGTCAGCAGGGAAAAGAATTATTCTGCGTCTAAAAACAGCAATTAAAATTTTCCAATTTTTTAAAAACAATTTGAATATGAATTATATTATCACTGTTAGTCTTTTTACCATTGTAATACACTTTTTTTTTACAATTCCACTAGTATTTACTTCCTACCATTTTTTGAGTCGAACAAACAAAAAAATCAACTGCCCAAATTTCTATTAGTTGCTTTTATTGAGGTCGCACTGTACTAATATTGCGACTATTTTCACTTGATGCCCTTGAACATCCACGCAATGTTTTCCTCCTATCATAGTTTTATCGTTATTTCAACAAGTAATGCTCAAGGGAGCCAGCCAATATCAATACTCGAATTCAAGAATTCAACCGCAATATCTGTCTAGTAGGAATGTCTACCAGCTTTTTCTTACCCCTATCTTCAGACGTACAGTTAAATTTGCACTCGTTTTTTTAACTAAACCACACGAATGTGAAATAAGCTTCCTAGCCCAGCATTTCCCACATTTTACAATATACAAGCATTTAAAACCAATGTGCACCGGTAACAACTTTCCCTTTCTCCCTCCATAACTTCAGTCTCGCTGTATTTTGACAATGACAACCTAAGGGAATTAATAAGCCTTTCTGCAGACACCTTTGCCACAAACTAAACTAAGTGGCGAATATTTGCACCCAAAGGTGCTTTTCAGATTAGCTCGAATGCTTGAAAAATATTCCCCAAAGTCGTTTAACGTCATTAATCATAAATTTAAGCTATCTGTTCGTATATAGACACTTAAGGCTTCAAAGCTCAGTTATCAAACAAATTCCAAATTTTCTGTCTGTTTTCATGCTAGACATATGTTCATCAAAAATTCATGGAACCCTCGACCAATATTCATTCAATGTATCCAATCAACGCCACCACTCACAACGAACTTGAAGTCAAAAGTGTTTTAATAGAGATTGACGCATCTCATTCTTAAGATAATGTCAAGGCTGCAGTTTAGGTCATTCTAAGTCACTCGTAAAGGGAATCACTTAATGACCAGCACAAAGTACATGTTACAAGGTTCAGTTGCTGTGATTTCTACGTGGGGAGGTTGTAATGTGATGAAATATTTAAAACAGAGCATAACACAAGCTGGGCCTTAAGGTCGCCTCAATTGAACCAAGTACAAGATTGTCAATGGCATCAATAAAACATAATTGTCTTGAAATCAATAGATGGAACGTTGGTGTATGTTCCGGATTGAAGCGGCAACTGCAATACCTACTCGACCATAAATAAAAATCCAACAATGAATTGCTTTTTCTTTTCTTTTCTAAATTCAATGAAGAATTACTTGGTATCAATGACATAACGCAATGCCAATAAAATAGGGTTTTTTAAATTCACGACTAAGCCTTGTGGCCTCGTTAACTAAACCTTTGATGACTTTCACTTGAATGGTATTCATAACTTCAAAACAACTCTTGGTAGACATGCGCCGTAATTATTTCCCGATATTGAATCCGTCGCGAGCGAAAACGGTAATGTGTTGTGGATCAATAGATCATGTATATCGAGGACGTTGGGTGTCAAGGAATTTTCTGTACAGGGATATTATTCATATCTGAAATTGAAGAAGTATCATTACACGTCTAACAGTTCCATATGTATTGGATTAAAATTTCAGCAGTATGTGAACTTAAAACTCCCACTTTCAAACAAAGCAAAGGAAGGTATGTTACAAGCTAATATTCGTTCAAAATCTTAGAACAAGAACCTGCACACCCTAGGCTAAGCAGCGTTCTTGGTCTACAACTCGTAAGGAAGTTCATCCCATAAACATGGAGCTTTTCCTGTTTTGATCAAACCACTATGGTGATGCTAAATATTAAAAAGAAAATTTGAAAAACGATAAAATAAAACAGACTTGCCTGCCTCAAACCCATAAATATCATCAATGACTATCACATTCTGAAATCCCTGAACTCCTTTTCTCGATTAGAGACTTCGTTTAGAAGTATGGACTTAGCAAATGAAAATTAAAAAAAAAAGTATTTCCCGAAAATCTGGAGCCCGGGGCATGTATAAGTGAAATTTTTATGACTTCCTGGGTGCTATGTACTATTTAAATTAACCGAGGTTTTAGCACTAAACGTTCCTTAAGGGGGATAGCCACTGTGATGGGTCAAAAAAAATATATATTTTTTTATATATAAATCGAAAAAAAGTTTATATTTTAAAAAATGTGTGTACAAAATTGCAAGTCAAAATTTCAAAAACTGACTAAGTTACAGCGATTTTAGTGAGAGCATGTAGGCCGACTGTTTGTCGCTTGATTTCGGATCAGAATGTTACTCCTTTCAGTCCCTGGCTCTAATGTATTTAACATTGTGTGACTTTTCTTCGAATTTCTTTTTTGTAATATAAATCTCTGTTATGCAGGCTTTAAAATACAATAGTCCCTTTCCCAACGATAACTACATTCATACAAATTATAATAAAATTTTTGTTTGATTTTTAAGATTACTGGCTTTTGAATAATCGATGCGACCATGGAGGGGGAATTTTTTTTCAGGTTCTACGGCATCGTTTATATTGTTGAAACTATTCAATATTTTTCAATAAAAATTTGTGGAAACATTATTGGATGTGTACTTAATAAAATAAAAAAAAACCCCGATCCAAAAATTCTTTCATTTACTCGGTCAAAAAAATTCTTGAAAATGACTCATTTTTGGGGCCGTTACAGTGGCTATTCCCCTTAATTCTTGCTGACGAATCTTTTCAGTAATATATGCTAAGCAACTAAGTCCTTGTAACTTCACTCGTCTCAAGATCTTTAATAAGAGAGATGGTTAGGTTAGGTTAGAGAAGAGGAGTGTGATGGTTGGACATCACTTCACTCGGAGGCCAAGAAGCCCATTGTGATTCCCTTCGTTTGTGTGGGTACACATAAAATTAACCTGTCCTATCGCGTGGTGGCTGAAACCACCCCGTGCTCTTGATGAATATTAGAACATCCGATATGTCTGCATTAGCCACGTCCGCAATCTCTGTAAAGAATCTTTGGCCTAGCGACACTAGGCGTCGATTCTGGAGAGCTGGACAGTGGCAAAGCAGATGTTGGATCGTCTCAGTTTCTTCCTCATCGCCGCAGCTCCGGCAGAGATCGCTGGATCCCGAGTCCCATTTCCGGAGCATTGCTCCAATGGGACAGTGTCCTGTGATCACTCCGACGAGCATACGGATCGAGTTACGGTCCAGCGCCAAGAGCTTCTTTGTTTTTCCGACATTGAGCTCTGGCCACGATGATCTTGTCGTGTAGCTGTCGTTTCTTGTAAGCCAAGACGAGTTGGCCTCTTTGATGATTTTGTCGCTTATGATCCGGTATAATGCGCTGATCGGTGGTTGCAATGACGTGTCCGCTTCGCTGATGTCCATTTCAGAACCTTGCCTGGCCAGTTCGTCTGCTCTTTCGTTCACTGCGATTGAGCTGTGGCCCGGGACCCAGCAGAGTTTAACTTTATAGTGTCTGATGTACTTCAGTGAGTCGCGACATTTCTTGACAGCCTTTGATCTCGTTATACAGGATTCTATTGACTTCAGTGCAGCCTGGCTGTCTACGAAAATTGTGATATCAGATGGTGGGATATCGGCTACCTGTAGGTGTTTGGCTGCTTTCTCTATTGCCAGGATTTCTGCTTGGAACACGCTACACAGATCAGGGAGTCTGAATGATTTCTGTTTGTGTAGGGTATCAGAGTAAAACCCGGCCCCAGTGCCTGTGTCCATTTTCGATCCGTCGGTGAAGAGGGTGATCTCATGGTCGTTGATTACGGACTTTGATAGCCACTCTTCTCTGTCGGGGAAGGGGATAGGTATACTGAGAGAGAAGTCATTTTGGGGGGGAATATAGTCGGTCGTAGCTGCGAGGCTACTAAAACCATGTTTCCTTCATAGGTCGTCTATTATCTTAAGTATGGCCGCATGTCCATAGTTGGCTTACTTCCACAGAGAGGACTCTCTTAGTCTGAGAGCGCTCTTTGCAGCGTAGCCTTTTATGAATAGATCCAGGGGGAGGAGATGAAGAATCATGTCCAACCCTGCTTGCGGCGTGCTTCTCATTGCTCCCGTTGTACAAACAGCTGCTAACCTTTGTACTTTGTTGAGCATGTTCATATAGCTTTTTGTGCTGCTAGCAGTCCACCAGACTAGGGCCCCATAAGTTAAAATGGGTCTGATGATTGCTGTGTACATCCAATGAATGATGTACGGTTGCAAGCCCCATCTTTTTCCGAATGTCTTTTTGCATGCATAAGAAGCGTTCAATCCTTTTTTCATTCTTTCCTCCAGGTTCCTTTTCCAGAAGAGTTTGGAGTCAAGAATGATGCCTAGATATTTTGCTTCCACTTTGAGTTTGAGTGGAGTACCCTCTAACTTTGGGGGAGCAAATATCGGAATTTTCCTTTTCCTGGTGAACAAGACCAGCTCGGTTTTTTGGGGGCTTATTCTCAGACCGTTCTGTCTTGCCCACGAGGAGAATTCAGAGAATAAGAGAGATACGCTTGAGTGGAATTAATCCAATAGCTTGATAAACGAGGAAATTGACCAACACTTACAACAAATAAACGTTGTCATAAAACGAGCAAACGGACAAAGCTATTCCTCGAATAGTTCAGACTAGCGATCAAATCGACAAATATAAATATGTAAGGTTTATAAAACCCAATAGTCCGAGCATATTCTCGCAAAAAATTAAATATTTAAGAGGAAGGATCATAAAGATGTCCTAGTCCCCCGAACGACAGACAGTGGCACTGTGGAACGTGGACATAAGTCCCAAAAGAGTCGACACCGGCGACGGCTTTTTTGTGGTCGAGGATCCAGACTAGAAAGTCAATTCGATCGACGTTTTTTTCGCATCTCTGAACACGATGAACAGCTCTGCTCACCGGAATCATGAGCTTGGAAATGCGGTATTTCGAAACCGTGGAAAAAGAGAGAATTGGCGATCTGAGAATAACGGTTTCACCGTATTGAATGATGAAAATATTGCGAATGGCGTTGTCACCAATGACCGAATTTCTACCGGTTAGTTTGTGGATGAGCTCCTATGCATTCTGGACTCACTTAAAAAGAAAAGTCGACGATAGTAGATTTTGTCCCAAACGTAATTTTAAGACACCTGCCAATTAAAGGAGTCGATATTCTCACCATGCTATTCAACAACGTTCTGAGTAACATTCATTATCCAGCACATTGGAAAACAGCGGTAGTCCACCCTATCCTAAACCGTGTAGAGATAGAACAAACCCTGCTAATCTCCCATCAATTAGTTTGCTTCCGAATGTTAGCAAGGTTTTCGAAAAATAGTAAACAGAGCTCTGATCAAATGGGCTGAGGGAAATAAAATAATACCGGACAAACGGTTTGGTTTTAAGGCGAGGCATGACACTATTCACGCTGGTCAATACTGGTCTCCGATCAGTCTGGTCTGGCCAACTTCGACACCGTATGGTTAGAAGGTCTATTCTACAAGTACAGCAGGCAAGTCAAATCACCTTTTATTGATGATTTACTAAATGACATTGGGACAGAAGTTTGTTGTTTAATCAAAAATGATTTACACCAGGGAGCGACTAATTCTCCGATACTTTGACATCTACACAAGCGATCTTATATGCTTTCTTAGCCATACAGATCAAGTCCCAAAATTGAGGTCATAACTGCAATGCTACAGTGTGACTTGATATTGCGATGACTGGTAGGTAAAAATTAACTTCCAAATGTCGGAAACGGTACTGTTTAAGACTCCGTTATGGAGGACCTCAAGGAATATCAGAATGAACTGGAAGAAAGTCGCGATCATTGGGCAACATGGAAAACCATAAGCGATGAGAAATGCGGTTAGATATCAATTGACACATAGATGCTTGTCTTGCTGTAGCTAAGAAAGCCTTCGGTATGACAAGGGGTCTGTTTAACAGCAGTCAACTTGATCGCAGAGTAAAGGCCATATACTGCTGCTAATAAGGCCCATCATCACTTATGGTTGTCCGGTGTGGCTTAATTTAGCATAATCTTATATGGAAAATATTCCTGTATTCGAGAGGCATTGCCTTAGGGTCTGTTTAAGAATGTACAGAATGCGAGAGCAGGCCTAAATAGAATCAACAATTTTCTTGCTAAAATTATCTGAAGCCACATCGCATGGGCAATGACTTTTTTTTTTTTAATTGAGGCTAGTGATAGCAGATAGTATAGAGCATTGTTATTAGAGTAGGTCGATTGTGCCTGCTTGCCAATAAGACGAGAAGTTCATGATTTCTCTGAGGAGGATACTCTTCCTAAGATGGCAGAGAGCAGCACACTCGCATAGTATGTGCTCTGCAGTTTCCTCGTCCTCTAGACAGAGACACTCGATTTCAGATGAGAGGTTAATTTTGTAAGGATGATATCTCAGATTACAGTGTCCTGAAAGGTAGCTGACCAGTTTTCTGATATCGACTTTATTACATTTGAGAATATTTATAGAGTTATTGTTCAGGGGCGGTATGAACCTCTTCGATTGTCGGAGTCCTTGAACGCTTTTCAAAAAGCGCAGTGTTGCGATTTTTTCCCACTTGTCTAAGAGAAAATTAATCTTTTACTTGGGGATTCCGCAGAATGGCTCGGCACATATGTATCATCCGCTGGAACCTTTCTTAGCGAGTTGGTTGGCGATTTTGTTGACTTTAATGCCCTTGCGGCTCCCACCAGGGTTTGACCTTATTTCTTTTGTCTAGGTTTTGCAGGGCATCGTGGTATTCCTTAACGGATTCTAAATTCGTACTATACGAGCCCAACGCATTAAGCGCTGCCTGACTGTCTGAGAATATATTGATGGTTATACCTCTTATGCCAGTCTCTAAGTTTAGGTTGACGCACGTTAGGATGGCGTATAGCTT
Organism: Merodon equestris; assembly: GCA_958301585.1. Lineage (NCBI taxonomy): Eukaryota > Metazoa > Arthropoda > Insecta > Diptera > Syrphidae > Merodon > Merodon equestris. Next base: position 24,435,022 of record OY284417.1, on the reverse strand, counting down.
GGCTTGGAAGGCACTAGGACTAGTTCCTTGGGCCTTCGATATCTTCCGATTTGGTCCAAAGATGACAGACCAGTGGAATCCATCTGTGTACCATCTCAGGCCCTTGACATTTAGCAAGAGATCACCGCTTTTCCAAGCTGTACGGTTTGGTATCAATATCTCAAATCTTTCATCAAAAGTGGTCGTGTGGTAATGCGTCCGAAACTGTGGTAATCATATGCAGCTCAGGAAGGTGTTGTAGTATTGACATGTGTGGCGTAAGAAACGCACATAAACGGAAGAAGACAGACTCTGGCTCGAATAACATATAACCCAATGGTATCCATGTCCGATCCGTTTCCAAACGGAGAAGTCTGATTGCATTACGTATAGCAACCTTTTCAATAAAAATGTGCAGTGGAGTAATTCCGATCAGTGTCCCTTGGACTGCCGTCGGGCAGGTTAGGACGGCGCCTTTAATGCCGAGACATGCTAGCCTCTGAAGGCGTTGAAGTTTAACAATTGTAGTTTTCTGTTCAATTTTTGTCCACCATAGAGCAGACGCGTAAGTGATGATAAGTCTTACTATCGCGGTATATAACCAGTGGATTACCTTAGGTTTCAATCCCCAGGTTTTACCGGGGATCGACAGGCCCAAAGTGCCTTAATCACCTTTGCAAGTTTGCTTATGATGTTGGAATTCCAGTTAAATGTTTAATCAAAGTCAGTACCCAGATGTTTGACTTCTTCTGAAAATCAAATGTTTGTATCGTTTAGGGAGACGAAGCAAGGTTTTTCTAAACGGACTAAGGTTGCTGTTTTACGAAAATTAATAGTTTTTAATTTTAATGAAATAAAACCAAATGATTTAAATTACTTTACAAATTATAATGTATTACAGAGATGATCTGCTGATATTGTATATGTATAAATGTGCGTAGATACGATCTACAGATACTTATGTTTCAAGCGTGGAGAACAGGAAAAAAAGAAGAAGGCCTAAATTCCATTCGCGCTAGTTTTATAGTTACAATAGTTTCGTTAAGTAACATGAAGTTATAATCAATTCAGTTTAAGTGTATAGTTACATTAGTAATATAGTTCTGTTCATTTAGATTTAGATTTATAGAATTTGTTAAGTAAATTTTACTGAACAGTTGCTTTATTTGTGTTTATTGATAAACCAGTATTGCTACACCAGTCAGAAATAAAATGAAGCGCTAGTTGCAAGCGTTCATGGGCATGAAATTTACCTGTAACAATATCTATAACGTCATCGGCGTATCAGATGACTCTATTATCTAGGTTGGTTAAGTTCCAGAGAAGGTCGTTGATGACTATCGATCAGAGAAGTGGTAAAAGGCCTCCACCTTGTGGACACCCTTTAGCTGCCGATACTGTCACAGAAACCTCTTCGGATGTAGCTGATATAATACGGCTCTCAAGCATTGATCTGGTTAGTGGGGTAAGTGAGATGGTCTGCACTTCTCGGGACAGTGCAGTGGTGATTGAGTTGTAGCCAGTATTATGAAATGCCATAATCGAAGAAGGCGCTAATTTAGATCTGCTTGCGTATGATATAATTTTCCACATGCGCTACCAAGTGATGCAGTGCATTCTCAGTGGATCGTTCTTTGCGGTATGCATATTAATTTGGATGCTGAGGTGTTTGATTTTCTAATATAGCTCTAATATGAAGCTCTATCAATTTTCCATTGTTCTTAGTGGGAAGGATGATGAATTTAGGTTGTTCACATCGTTTCCTAATCTGGGATGAAGACTGAAGACAGGTTTGACGTCTCTCCAGATTTGTGGAATGTATTCCATGTTGAAACAGGACAGGACAGGAAAGAGAGCTATCAGTGGCGCTAGGATGGTATCTAGGCTTTTCTGGAGAATAACAGGAAAGACACCGTATTTATCTGGAGCTTTGTTTAATGACCAAATTGCCCATTTAACTCTATCATGGCTAAAGAATCTACCAGAGAGGCTACTTGTTCTACTATCGATGTAATTTCTGACGCTCATTAGAGCATCGAGGGTTGTTAGCTGTGTAGTAGAACCTGTGTAGTAGTTTCCCTGCGAATGAATGAAATTGCCGTCTGATTTGCGCAGCAGCTCGAACCCTTTTGTGAGCATCTGGGATAGGACTTTATGAAGTCGGACATGTTTGCCTCATAATAAACAAAGTTGAAAAGGCCAACGACTAACGAATATAACCTTATCTCTGGGACTTGCTACCCCAATTATAGATACCACAAGAGCACACACCGATCAGGCTTTATTCCTCGAGAAGCATTTCTTCATATAGATTATTACCACCGTCACCAGGGTGCCAGGGATAAATGCTCATCCACGGCGGATACGTTGACGGCCCTCATGAGCTCATTCAGTACCGCAACGGCGGACTAGAATCTCGCCGATGTGACTAAACAGCACCCAGATTATTGGTGGTTGTCGGGTATAACGCTTTCCAGGGTGATGCGTTTCTGCGGTGAGATCGTTCTCATTCTATCCTCCTAATTCGATAATTCATAAGATAGTTTAGGGTTAGCTTGAAGCCACGAGTTAAAGATTGCAAAGTGATCCTGGGAGACGCGATCGCCCCTCAACAACGTCTTCTCCTGACTGAATTTTTTATGGAGGCGAGTAAAAAGTCAAAGCAGCAAACGAAGGTATCTGAGAGAATCAAGTGGTATAAGCTGGATAAAGGAAAAGGCGAAGCTTTTATTACCAACATGAAAAACTACCTCTCTTCCATTATCGATGAGGTCGGTAATGAGGACCTCAGAGCACAAGACATGTGGGATTCCCTACAACAATCTGGCCTGGAGAAAGCCAAATCACTGCTCGGAACATCTAAAGGCCCCTGCCAACACGCAAAAGAAACCTGGTGGTGGACAGACGAAGCCAAAGCAGTGATACACGAAAAGAAAATGGCTTTCCAAGCTTGGTCAAAGTGCTCTTCTACTAATAGAGAGGAAAAAGCTCGCCGTGAAAAGGTATATAGATATTGCAAAGGTATCGCGAAGAAAAAGTGCGCGGAATTCAAAGCGAAAATCATGGAAGGCCTCTATCAGGAGTTGGAAGAAATATCGTCTTCCGCGTCTGACAGGAACCAGGCTACCCAGGAGCTTCGACAAAGCAATTTGAACAAAGGAGCAAATATCTTTAATATAGCCGCCCAGAGAAGAAGAAATGCTCAGGAGATTCGTTTTCCAAAGTTTATTAACAATGCTGAAGGCCAACTCCTTGTGGAAGACGAAAAAATTCTCCACAGATGGCGACAGTGTTGCGAGGAACTTCTGAACGAACAGTTTCCCCGAGTGTACTTTCCAACAGCCGCCCCGAACCATGCCGAAATATCCGACATCACAGTCGAAGAAGTTCGGTACGCGGTTAAAAACTCCAAGAAAAGAAAAGCTGTTGGGCCGGACGGGATACCCTCTGAGTTCTGGAAAAAGATGGGAGACATCGGGTCTAGATGGTTCATGGTTCTTATCTCAAAACTTATGAGAGGCGACACTATGCCTAATCAATGGAGGGAAAGCTATCTTCTTCCTTTGCACAAAGGAAAGGGTGATACGCGAAATTGTGATAACTACCGTTCTGTCAAGCTGATGTCGAACACCATGAAGATCGTTGAACGGGTATTAGATAGCCGACTGCGGAAAATAATACGACTATCTGATGACCAGTGCGGGTTTGTCTCCGGGTAAATCAACAACAGATGCAATCCAAAGTATAAGGATCATGATGGAAAAGCATCGTGATTCTTCAAAGGACTTGCATATGGTGTTGGTTGATTTCGAGAAGGCCTTTGACCGGCAACCAAGAGATCTTTTATGGGTAGCGCTAAGACAAAAAGGAGTTCCAGAAACCTACGTGCGAGTGATTATGGACATGTACGAGAGAGCAACGACAAGAGTAAGATGCACCGCAGGAGTCACCGAAGAGTTCGCAATCAAAGTCGGTGTACACCAAGGGAGCGTCCTCAGCCCACTGTTTTTTATAGCAGTCCTTGATTGCTTGCTTGAAGGAAAAGTGACGGACCCCAATGTGCACCAGCTATTCTTTGCTGACGATGGGGGCATTATAAGTGATGATCAGTCGTCCCTACAACGAGCACTTGATGTGTGGGTGGACATTTTTGAGGGACACAGGTATCGTATTAGTTCAAAGAAGACAGAGTATCTGTGCTGCCCGTTCTCTGACCCTCATCAGCCTATTCCAGACATTTACTTGAATGGAAGAGTGCTTCCCAAGTGTGAAAAGTTTAAATATCTGGGATCTATGATTAATAGAGAAGCAACTTGTGATGACGACATCAAACATCGCGTAAGCGTAGGGTGGATGAAGTGGCGGGAAAACTCCGCCATCTTCTGTGATCGAAAAATGCCCCCTAAGCTGAAAGGAAGGCTCTACACTTCAGTTGTACGTCCGGCGCTTACATACGGTTCACAATGCTGGACAATGCACAAAAAGTATGAGCGAATTAACGGCAGCTGAGATAAAGACGCTTCGCATGACAGCGGGAGTAACAAAGCGTGACAGAATTAGAAGTTCAAAAATCCGAGGAAGCCTCCACGTAAAAGAAACCATCACAAGAAAGATAGAGCGCGACCGACTCAGTTGGTATTGCCATGTTCAAAGGAGAGGTCCTTTGAACCCCGTCCAAGAGGCGATATCAATCAACGTTCCAATTTCAACACGCAAAAAAGGCAGGCCGAAAAACAATTGGTGCAAACAAATGCAAAAACACCAGCATTTGATTGGCTTCAGCGATGAAGTAATCCCAAACCGGGAAGCCTGCCGCTACTTTCTGAGGTCAAACCGGCGGACCCCACAAGCGGACCAGTAGGAATGCAGTTAAGTGGGAAGGTTATGGTCCTACACTTCTGACCATAACGACGCCGGAAAAAAGGAAAAGAAGAAGAAGTTTAGGGTTAGCTTGGAGATCTTTGAGAGGCAGGACGGTCATCATGCTTAGATGAGCCCGAAAACTGACTGAGGCCTATTAGCCATAGTGAGATCTCGGGCATGCAGACAGAGCGAGATGGCGAAGCCCAGTCGCTGAAAGACGCAATCACCAACGTGACCGGAACGAAACACGCGAGTGCTAGCCAAACTTGATTATATTTAAAACTAGAACTAAACAGCTTAAGATAGGTAAAACTTTAGGAAAAGAAAAAAAAATAACCTAGGGTTTTAATAAGCTGAGAAAAGAATAAATAGGTTTTAACCGAAGGGTTTACGATAAAAATGCACAATAAAAACGAATTAAAAACTAGAGAAAAAACAATACTTACAACACAGCTAGACCCATAATCAACATCATGGCCTATCACACATTGGAGTCCATTTATTGTTTAGAGCCTTCGTTTAGAAGATAAACGAATTTAACCTTTGTAAGGAAAAATTAAGAGAAGGTATTTCTGAAGAATCTAGAACCCAGGACAGGTGACTTCATGGGCTGTCACAAGTTGAAGACCGTTTTTCGATTAGAGCCATCTTTAAGGGATTAACGAGCTTGGACTTTGTAATTATGAACATTTGAAGAAAACCTATTTCTAGAAAATCTGGAGTCCGGGGCATGTACGAGTCAAATTTTTGTGACTGCATAGGCGCTATGTGCCGTACTATTGATTTGCATTCACCAATATGATATCATGACATGGGCATAAGCTTCCTTAATTTATGTTGGCGGGACTTTCCATTAATATATGCTAAGCAACTACAAACTGTGGCCGTAGCCAATATTGAACGAGTTTCTGGTCAGATAAGGCAACATTTATCTCTCCATCCCAAAAAGACTGCTGCCTTATGCCTATTTAATGTTTTGCAGGTCGTTGGAACTAAAGGTAGAGCTGCTTCAGTTTCTCCTAGTTGCCTGTGTTTGAAGTGTTGAGCCTTTACTAATTATTATTTAAAGGGAAAGTTTTATATTGCTTTAGGCTTACGTTTGGTAAGACGAAGAAAAACTTGTTTGGCACCGGCATGTCAACAACCATTGAAAACGTGGGAAAAAATAACGAAATGATAATGAATGATCGTCGAATCACGATCAATGCAATGTTCTCCAAATTGCTGGGTGTAGCCACTGTCTTTCGAACAGCGGAAGATGGAAGTAAGTTAAATTAAAGCAATAATGAAGCAGAACTACTGACGCATGTCATAACAGATGATAGAACATAGATTTACGAAACTAATCAGCCAATCCCTTCCCGTAACACTTCGTGAGATTGGTGGGATTTCCATGATTCCAAATAGGGTGTCCATTCTCCGCACGTTCATCACTTCCTGGAAAGAAGAAAACACAGGCAACTCACCAAAAATCGTGCCCAAGTCTCGAAAATCAAAGACGTCTACAAGCAACAATAGACCCATCCAAAGCACTTCATTAAGTTACATAAGCCATTCACCCACGACGGCGTTTCCGTCCGATCTGCTTGGCAAGCTATCCAACTAACTGATTCTCCCAATCCAGCCCGACTCCATCTGCCGCGTCTGATTGAAATGCATCCAACAGTCATTGCAGCGCATTGGTACGCATCAATTCCGTCAAATCGAAAACGATTTTCTGATCATTGCAACTCCGGTCTCCATGATCCGTGTGCAAAAAAGTGAAAGTGTAACAAGCAACGCATCCACGCATGTCAATTCACCTGTTGGATACGTTTCAACCACTACCAGTATAAGGGCATAACATTTCCATCTGCCCATTCGTATTCATCTCACGTACTCTGCAACTGCACTTGCCTCTGCAATCGGGTATCAGGTTATCTAACTCTCCGATAAGACCTTGTGCGGCATTTACCTAGTCAAAGACCAGACGCCAGCGCTTGCCTGCCTGCCAAATAAATTACGAATAGCCACATGGCTTCCATGACCATTCAAGACCATCCGAGACCATATGGGTAATCCGCGTGATGTGTGCAATCCCATTTGTAGATATCCAGTTCACGTCTGCTAGACGCTGACGTATCACTCTTCGATTGTGTACACGTCCAGCTTGTCGGTTGCAGTCAATTAATTAGCCTGTGATGGACCTTGAACTTGCAACAATAGCTCCAGTACACCTCGACCCAAATCGATGATGATGAATGGATTCAATCAGATCTTGCTACTATGATACGAAAGCGTCTATCGTAGACGCCCCGGGCCGTCACCGGACGCCAATGTCAAACGTAAACACATCATTTCCGCATACGGCCGGGAAGAAAGGCTTTACCCGAGCACTCGAGCTATTAGTGTACACGCCGATTGTTAATGTTTCTTTCTTACCAGAATTGTTTCCGCAATTCGCACGTTTCCATACTCAACGTGTTGCAACACTGCAGTCATATGAGTACGAGCACATTGTGGCGGGAAATCTACTGAGCTGCCGTGCCTATATTTAGCTTCCATGTTGGCAATGAAAATTAGTCTAAACCGTACTGCCTGAGGTGGTATACCCGTGCTGTCACGGTCGCATGGCATGTGTGTTTGTTCAGTTCATTTATGGCGTGTTCCCGCACAAATAGCATACAAGCGGCTAAGCGGCTTAACGGTACATGACAATGATGTTGCCTTCGTGCGACGAGGGTGTTGCACCCTCCATACAAGTGGAAGTGAATGGCCAACGATGCTGAGGGAGTGATTCTACCTTTTTTTAGAAAGTTATTCCAGCGGTCAACGTTTGCCTCGACATGGTTTTCATCTGGCTCGAGGATCGGAAAGATTCTTTCAAGCGTAGAATCGTGAACAGATGTTCTCTTGACATTTTGTCTTTGACAGCTGTGACAGGAACATATGTGGGTCGTGTCAGTGCCGTTCTACTGCACACCAACCCAATCGGATGGAAAACGATATTTTCTTCAAGCACATAAGCCTCATCTCCTGATTGCACCGTCGTCGTCTCCGTAACCCTGACACACACTCGTGCACTGGCCTTCAAGTCTGCCTCGTTCCAACAATCAACAATAAAACGTCGCACACTTCTGTTCAAGGCCATCTAACCTACCCAACCAGCCTCCATCACTATCCTCTCCCGTGAACCGCACGCAACATGCAATTTTCCATAATTTCCATTTATTTCCCGGCCTCTCACGATAAAATGATTTTCCTCCAAGTCCAACCTCTCCCTCCCCATGACCATCATATATGTATGTACGATGTGGAACTTATGTTCAGTGAATGGGAGGAACTGTCAAACGTCAAACTGACACTTTGCATTGCGGTTTTTTCGCCACGTCGCTGGCTTACTTGCCGCTCGTGCCCGACGTCCAATGTGACATATTGGCTTCGAGACGTATAGTATATGCGGCGACTAATGATTGTTGGCATTTTCTAGGGCTTCCACGGCCAGGGGGCGGCTATGAGTATATAGATTCAAGGCTGCAAAATGAAATGGAAAAACAAACAACCAGCAACAAAAGCTTTTGTTTGGCGTTGAAGTGATTTGCGATTCGAGAATTGCGATTGCGATGAACTATTGAAATCTATTGTCGTCTGTTCACACCGAGCAGCACGTTTTGAGGCACTACAATCTAATTATAAGCGCCCCCGGCGGAAAGGTGTGTGCTTAGTGTTCTCTTTGAATCCGTTTCAGCTAGTAGATATCGGATGGTGGGCAGGGTCACGTGTTGTCGTCGCAAGTAGGTCGACTCGTTTGACAACGCGGGAGAGAATGACGCACGCAGGTGACTCGGTTTTTATTCCTAATCGACTAATACAACTAAGACGCTGTGCGGTGGTTGGGATTTGTGGTATTTTGGAATTTCAATAGACAGAAACGCATTCCTCGGGGGTTGTAGAATATGTATAAAGGCGTGATTGATGCTTCGGGTAAGCGGCAGCGATGTCACATCTTTTATTGGAATGTATGTGACATCTGTGACGGAAACTTGTTGAACTGTCAAATGGTACCAGCCAGTTGCTATTGATATGTCAACTGTCACAAGTGTGCTCGCGTCTTTCTAGATGTCGTGAGACGAAGCACTTTCGTACAGCGTGTAGCGCATTTGTTTAGGCCATCATTTTCGGATGGGAGTTTAATGTAAGCTCTTGACAGTTCCAAGGGAAACAAAACAAACAGAAATTCGGTACTGGTTCTAATCCTCCTTTTATTTATTTCTCTGCAGTAAAATTTATATATAATTGCCGCGATTTTGGAAGTCTGGGTAGTGAAGCCCACGGATTATCATTATTACAGCCTGAGTCAAGAGTCATAAGTGCGGTCATATGGCAACTAAAGTTGGATATGTGCCAAAAAGCCCTGGCAAATGTTGGAGAGTAATTAAGAGCTCTCGTTTCTGTACTCGCTTTTATATGAACTCAAACCTCCTAACACCGTGAACGGAACAATAGTAGCCGAATAGGCTTTGGGGTACCAAATTGTGGTATCACAGCCTCAGGTTGTGAAGACCAGCTTTTGGTTGTGAAGAGGCTAAGGTGCGGCACTGTCGACCTTATTCTCTCACGACGGAAAGAGGTAAACAAAAACGAGTCTTCGAAGCCCATAAATGTATAGTACCTACTGGGTGATTTATTGCTGTTTCGTTTTTCAGTGATCTATTTTTGACAGCTCAAGCCTGATTTCTGACGTGTGTTTAAGTCAAACATGCTCAGATAGCACGGAGGATAACGTGACAAAAATCCACGATCTCGTATTGGCAGACCGCCGCGCCGATTGAAGGAGCGCGAGATAGCTGAGACAGTAGGCATTTCAAAAGATCGCGTGGGTCATATCCTGCATGAAATTTTGGGCATGAGAAAGCTGTCGGCGCGTTGGGTGCCGCGTTTGTTCACTCCGGACAACAAGCGCAACCGTGATACCACTTCGGAATAGTGTTTGACGCTATTTAAGCCCAATCCGAAGGAGTTTCTGCGTCGTTTCGTCACAGTCGACGAAACATGGATCCACTGGTACACACCAGAGACCAAGGAACAGTCGAAACAGTGGACTTCACCTGGCGAACGTGCTCCGAAGAAAGGCCGGAAAGGTGATGGCCCCACTTGGCGAAGAAAAACCTGCCCTCGCCACGGCCAAATTGGCGAATTGGGCTACGAACTGCTGCCCCATCCACCGTATTCTCCAGATTTGGCCCCGTGCGACTTCTTTTTGTTTCCAAACTTGAAAAAGTCACTCGCCGGGCAGAAATTTCAGTCGAATGAGGAGGTAATCGCTGCCACGGAGGCTTACTTTGCAGACCTTGAGAAAACGTATTTTTCAGACGGGTTAAAGAAGTTAGAGCACGGCTGGGTCAAGTGTATCGGAGACTATATTGAAAAATAAATCGCCATTTGTCCAAATTTTTTGTTTTTCTTTTGTAGGCTAAGTACCCGTCAATGTTAATGAAGACCGTGATTTGTCCATTCGTCGCCGTTTGCAGCGATTGCGATTGTGTTACTCGACTACGTGCAAGATTTTACGCAAGGATGATGGACTGAATTTCATTAAATTCTCCTTTCCCTCTACTGAATCCTTTCCTCAGAATGGAGTTAGAGATGTTCGAGCTAGAGTTCCATTTTCATTTTAGACCTTGGCTCACGGTGCTGGCATCTCTATATTTTATCGACAGCTTGGCCTCATTAAAGGCCAAAGGGATGCAAGAACGTGGGCCTTATAGCAGAATCAAGGCGGATAGGTTCCCGTATGAAGTCATTTTGCCTACCATAACAAGGGATTTTATACATTATTGCATTCTGAATACAAAGCAACAGGAATTAGTCTTTAGTCCGATCTTCGCTCTGTTGTCGTTGAAGATCTTTGCGACGTAGCCAAGTGAACGAAAAATTATGTCCGTCATTCTTATTGTGCTACCCTCTGATTGTCTGAGGACATATGACAAAATTTACCCGTTTCACGTGTTTCAATAGCCTTTTGATGGTGAAATTTTTTTTAATATTTTGTGATATTGAGCGGTAATGATAGGGCAAGCAGAGTTCTTCATTGTTTTTGGTTGGGCGATATGGCGTCTTAGCCCGGTTTTCCAACTTTGTGTTGCCAAAATTGTCTTTTACTCGTTTCCCCTATTCTTCTAGCTTGTAAGCAACTTATTCTAGTAGCTGACGTGAAACTTAAACTTTACCACATGAAGGTTTCCTGACAGGTAATAAGGACATCAGATCCCTTCAGATGAAAGACTGCCCAGCTTCAATGACTCCGGTCAATTGAAGATAATTTCTAACTTCTTCCAGCTCAAAACTAAGACTTTAAATCATACCTAACTCAAAAGTGGCGATTCATACTCTAAAGTTTTGCATAAGCTATTTTCTTGGCCTAAGAAAAATTTGATTCATCCGTAGTAGGTAGCTACAATAAATATACAATAATAGCAGAAAGATATAAGTTTTCGGTATCTGTTAGTCTTACAGTGTTCGCATAGAACCAGTAGATCTTTTAGGTTAGCTAAGATATTTAAGCTGGTTTTAAGCATTTTCGTATACTGTAAAGTAATTCTAAGTAAAAGTTAATAATAAAAAAAATGAGTATAAAAAAAAAACGAAAAAAAGGCAAAATTCGAGATATATCACTATTTGGGCCTCCCTTGATAATACTTACTATAATTAAGTAGCCGTACTAAAATCTGATTAACATCCGCAAAGGTCTCAGTAATAGTATCAGCAGTCCACAATAATCATTGATCACCTGCTCTGCCTGCTGATCGATTATTGTTATGATCCGTCGCCAAGGTCGTCGAACGCATGCAAAATGTGCTTCGATTAATTTCTGACTGGTGCGTCAGAGAAGAATTACCTATCACCTCAACTTAGACTATTTTAGTAACACTCCCCTAAAGAGGGAACCTAAACTTTGTCTAAGGCACCTACAGACATCTCCGATCAAGTTAAATATTTAGTAAATACTTACCTGAACCTGAAAATAGGAGCCCCACTATATATAATCAATCAACAAAAACATTGGGCCTGAGGACTAATGCCGCGATTTTGTTTTTTTTTGTTGGAGACTTCTTGAAGCACTCGGACGCAAATTCTGGTCCATTGTACTACCAGACAGACACCTTGCTTTATTGAAAATATTCCGCGATAATAGGACCTGCCATCAGCTTTGCTTCTGATAATTTATAATCACTAAACTAGAGCATCTTCAGGGACTGGTATGGCGTGGCATAACAAACCCAAGACTTACAAAGTAACATGATATTTAGACGATCAAGTCACACGTCCATCCTGAAATGTGGTCCGGCATTATCGCTGTGTTATTGGCATATGTCACTCTTCAAATAATCCCACGGAAATATGCCTAAATGTGTCGAATTTCGCAAACAATAAATTAACTGTTATAAAGTTTAAGTGAGCGGTAGCTTGCCCAGACATTCAATTTTGGAAAAAAAAATTTCAACAACCTTTGTTAACTTTGGACACTTAGGGTCCGAGCAAGTGTCGTCCTTCCAAAAGGTGATGGGAAAAGATCAGATTTGGTAACAATTGCTTTGCCAATCCAATACTTTTACCTTTTAATATACCGCATTCTGAGAAATAATTTTTTGTCTGGTAAGATCATTTGGAAATGTCCCCGCTGTAGCTAGGAATATAATCAAGAACCCGGGTGTGTCCATATCCAAACAATCATAGCCAGCAACGAAGCGCAATACCGTACTTTTGTTAAATTACGTGTTGGAAATGAATGAACAAAATTTACATTTTTTACACATTTTCCTGATTGATGAGCATCGTTTTCATTAGTGGAATTCTTCATTGCACTAACGAGTGACAGTTTTGTATCATTTTTGAGATGGTTGAGTTATTGGGCCATATTTTTCAAAAATTTTGCAGAAGAATGGCCGTTTTTCCAAATGGACTGTATACCGAATGACACTGATTTCTTTTTGTCTAAAATTGGTGCAATAGTCGTTGATGATTATTTTGTAGTAGAAGGCACCAAATGACACGTGACTGATGAAACGGGATCTCTCAATGTGGGGACCAACTGGCCGTTACGATAGTACGGTTAGACGTTACAAAACTTTTCCGTTGGGTACTTTGTTAAAAATAAGGTCCAAGCTAAGCCTCATTTATGGAAAACCACGTAGATCGCCCAGTAAGATATTTAGATTTGTTAAGTTACACAAGCATTTTTGCCTAGGGTAAGATAGATCTAAGATTAGTGAATAAAAAATAAATTCAAAAACTAAAAACGATTTTTTTATATCGTAAAAAACTAATAACATATGTATCCTCAAACATGTTTATTATTGTCCATCATTAGTTACAACTTTCCGCCTTGGAAAAACTACGCTTCTTTTGAAGCGAACCTCGAATCGACCCAGTTTTGGCTTTTTCGAAAGATCGTCAACTATGGGAATATGTGGTAGATTCCGCTATGTGTTTAACGTGAACACCTGCCTTGTCGGCTTAATTTCACGGTGGGCCATCCCACATGGGGTTGAAACGTCAACCAGCGTCCTTCAGGTGACTTCTATTAGCTGGGATTAAGTCACCATCAGAACCAATTCGAAGCCATGTGTAGGGGACATGGACTTCCCCCTTGGCGAGGGGCGAGGCCTATCTAAAACCTCTTCCGATCTAAGGGTCACGGCACCCTGTTGCAAGCAACAAATTTCCCGCGATTTGGGACAACCACAACCACCACGATACTCCCACTAGGGGGCCGACCGCACGACAGGCCGGGACTGTCATTTATATATCTGACATTAATGTCCCGGGGGCTCCGGTCTCCCGTGGTACCAGAATTAGGCTTCCGGTCGAGCCTCGCAACCGTAAACGGTTACTGACAGTTGGGGTGCCCTACACCCTGGACTGCTAGCCATTTAGAAGAGAGGGAGGGAAGAAGGAAGAGGGAGAAGGAAGGATTGGATGGGGGATTGAGATGGGATAGAAATGTAATGTGGGCAGGAGGCGAAATTAATCTCTCCTAGCCCGTCGCCTAGCGAACACCGAATTCGCGTATGTCCGCATCCTATCGATGTGTGACGGCGCAGTAAAGACACCGCTCACGTCACACACCTCGCCCTCATACCTAACACCCATAGCTTCTAAGTCCCTAAGATCTGAGTATAATGGGCACACGCACAGAACGTGCACCCAATCTTCGAAGGGAGTGCCACACCTACAACCGGCCTCCTGACTGAGACGCATCCTATGCAGAAACGCATTCATGGATCCATGTCCCGTCAGGAGGAAACCGAAACTGAGACCAAAACTCAGTTGTGGATTCCTGCTCATGAAGGAGACATCCTCCAGGAAGCGATATGTGACCCTACCCGTTTCGGCTTCGTTCCATCTTGTCTGCCACTCAGATAGAACGTAGCCACCGAGTAGGGTCTTGCGCTCCCTGGCTGATAGCCCCTCCGTTGGCATGCCAAATAACCAGTCTCTTCTGGTTAACTGCAAGCCCCTTTTTACCTTGAAGGCAATACCTCTTCTAATGATCTCCAGATCAAGGGAATATGTGGTAGCTGGAAGGGACGGTATCTAGAAAATATGGGTAAAACATTCCATACCAGTGTCGTTGGGTATGTTTTAAGACCTGATCAACTTGGGCCGAGCGTTTTCATGCTAAAATATCACTTCACGGTTTTTTTGAGGTTTTAAATTAAGTTACTTTTTATTGATTTTTTTTTTTTAGAATTACCTTATGCTGCAAATTTGAAAATATCCTTGTTGTCTGTAGAGCAGTAGCACAGCAACTTAAACTTTAGGAGATATGGACGCTCGAAGTATGCCACTCGGAGGCTATAGGGCTTTTATGAGAAAATACGAAGGTCGTGATTTTGGAAAAATGATGGCATATTTAGCATCTCCATTCGTCGAAGATCACAATAACGATGTCTTATTTGCAAAAAAGGCCCTATTTACGAAGATATAGGTGCTCGAACTAGGCCTTTCGGCCTTATGACTAACATATAATAAAATTATTAAAAAAACAAAATAAGAAAATATTTTTTTTATTTTATGTACATTTTCCTACCTTAATCTACCTTAACTGAATTGGATTTTCTATTTTTTATTAGAACTAAAACTAGCCTACCTTAATCTACCCTAGCCTATGTAAGCCAGCCATCGGCGTTATTCGTATTACGGCTCTCCAGTACGACCGCCTTCTATGAAAGCCTATGAGTTAAGTCAGTGTTAATGGTCAGGCTTGCATTTCTTCGATATTTGGGAGTGAACAAACTTCATAGAATTTCCAATGGGTTGCTGGCTTTTTAAGTGAGGGTCTTTGTGGATTTTGTTGTATGGGACATATCATTCTGCTTTGACGATAGTTCATAATATCCTGTTCTGTTGTGTTGTATTTTTGAAATATTTGAGATTTTTGCTGTCCAGAAGTCTGAATAGGTTTTATCATTGTCTTGTTTACGTATTCTACATATAAGGATGTAGCTTGTTTTCTATTAACTTGAGTTTTTGCCAAACATCCAGAGACATTTTAAGAATTTATCTTTCAGTGATCTTCTCTTTTTATGTTGTTCCCACGTCAATTTACTGTCAATAAACAGTCCGAGATCAGTCGCTAGTTTTTATGTGCTTGCCATTAAATGTTATAGTGCGTAGGTTGTTAATTCTTCTTGTAGCGTAGACCATCTGTTCTTCGTATATTTGTATACCCCATTTAGTGAACCAATGGAAGCTATTGTTAAGATGTTTTGAAGTTTTTTAGTTGCTACTGTTTCGAAATTGTTGGCTTAACCATACCGTCCGCGAATGTAGCTAGCATAGAATATTGTCTTGTCGGGATTGGTATGTCCGCAGTGTACAATACATATAATAGTGGGCTCAAGACAATTCCTTGGAGAGTTCGGTGCGGTGCATTCGCCTTCGTGCCTTACATAAAAGAGCCGCTGAGGGAATACAAATCTGTTGTTTTGTTCAACTTATAAAGAAGTCCCGCATGCCAGACCTAGAGAAGTGAAGGCCATCACTAACTGGAGAGTCTTACCAGATATTACGCTGTCAGACCATAGATACATACATCGAATTCCAATTGAAGTGTGGGATCTCCCCCTCGCAGCCCAAGCGGAATCCGAAAAAGACGGACTGGGTGCGATTCAGGGAGGAGCTTGAGAAATCCATTATTGGAGGACGCCGTCCTGAGCAGCGCCATCACCAACTGTTTCGAATTCGCATGCCCTGTCAAAAAACCTCCCAACAGGAAGCCGGTTCCCTAGTGGAACACTGAGCTCCAATGTCTTCGCAGGGAAGCCAGAAGTCTCCTGAATAGATCGCCTAAATCGAACTCGGAAGATGACTGGAATAAATAAGTCCTTCTGCGAAGGGGTCAAATCCCTGAGCGCGACCAGCAAGTTGGTTAACGTTTTCAAACGAGGAAAATCGACAAAGCTGGATGTACTCAGAAAGTCTGATGGTACCTTCACCGAGTCTAAAGCAGAAACTCTTAGTTTACTGTTTCAGACCCATTTTCCGGGAAGTCAGACTGTCATCGGCTTGTTGCACACTCCCTCATTGGAAACTGCGACTGAAACGATGAAAACAACTCGGCGTAGCTGGTATGTTGCGTCACGCGTGGCAGCTACTGAGGCCATTGGATTTACTGTGGCATTTTTCGATGGCTTTAGTCGCTGAGCACTGGCGGGACATACCCTGTTATTCCGCAAAAACGTACGAGTATAAGACAGTAGCTTCCTACTCTGAACGGATTTTCACTGCTAGCTTGACACTTGTCTATAAAGGGTGGGCCAAATACAAGCTCCGTTTTAAAAATGCAATAAAATGAAGAAAATTAATTTTTTTTTCATGTAATATACTCGTACACAGCTTCATTAGTAAGAAGGAACATTCCCATTTATTATGAGATACAACATTGTTCAAGTTGCTTCGACTGGTTTCGCAGTAGCGCATTCTGTCACCCCGATTTTCCAAGACTTTGTTGGTGGTTTCGGGCTGTAACTCACGGATTACTTGGATGATATTAGCCTTAAGTGCTTGAATCGTTTTCGGATTGTTGGCATAACATAACGGTCTTTCATGGTTCCCAACAAAAATAAAATCCAAAGGGGTCAAATCGCAGCTGCGAGGCGGCCAATTGACTTCGCCAAGACGGCTGATAACACGATTTGGAAATTTGGTTCGCAAAAGATCGATTGTGGCATGGTCTGTGTCATGGCGCGCCATCCTGCATGAACCAGTGGTTAACATGCCTCTGTAACGCTCACCGTTGACCGAAACGTTTTCCCAGCTTCATTTTCGAAGAAAAATGGTCCAATGATGCCACCCCTCCACAATTCGCACCAAACTGTCACTCTCTGTGGATGCATTGGCTTCTCGACAATAACGTACGGGTTTTCCGAGCTCAAGATGCGGCGATTTTGTTTGTTAACGTAACCGCAGAGATGAAAATGCGTCTCGTCAGAAAAGATGATTTTTTGCCCAAAGTCGTTGTCCAATTCAAGCTGCTCTAAGGCCCAAACTGCGAAGCGATAACGAAGTGGATGGTCGCGTGCCTTCAATTGCTGAGTTGACTTTCGTGAATTGAGTCTCACAGCAGCCACGTTCTCATTTGTACAACGACGGGGAGATGAGTGTTGCCCACTAGCATATCAGTCTCACGAATTTTTTGCAGCCGCGGTGGTTGCTTCATTTCGGCCAAAACTTGTTTTTAAAAAACGTTCTGTTTGCGCTACACAGCACTCACTTTGGAAATAAGTTTTCAATATTTCCCAACGTTGTTCAAGATAAAAAAGCGACTCATTTCGTTCCCATTTCTTGACTTTCTGGCAAGATTTCGTGCGGGAAACAGCTGTCAGTGTCAGAATAACCTGTGATTTAAGAAAAAAACACTAGATGGCCCACCCTTTATACCTATTCCTTGGCGCGCGGTGAAAGTGATCTTTATTCCCAAAATAGGGAAAGAAGATTACTCACTCGCCAAGAGTTTTACACCAATCAGTCTAACATCCTTCTTACTGGAAAGCAGGGAGAGTAGTAGAGATGAACATTGCCCTTTGAATGCATCCTCTCTCGGAGATGCAACATGCTTATCAGCACGGAAACTCATGCGAGACTCCGCTTCAAAGCGTATGTAGTTGGGAGAATTGAATGAGCTCTCGAAAGGACTGGGCATTTTCGTCGACATTGAGAGAGCTTTTGATTCGACAGCATGTGTAACGCTGCTAGACGGCATGGCGTAAATGAAAAACTGGTTTTGTCGATCAAAGCAAAGCTTGTGCACAGGACATTGATCGCTGATGCAGGCATCAAACAATGTTTCAAGTCTGGCGTAAACAGGTTCTGCCCGGAGCGTCCTGTCTCCGCTGTTATGATGCATGGTGATCGACTCTCTGCTCGATGCTCTCAATGCCTCTGGAATCTATGTCCAGGCCTATGCGGAAGATGTTGCTGTTCTCTCTGTCGCCTCATGTTTAGCGACTGTCTGTCTCAAAGCACAGGCGACGCTAGTAATGGGCACAAATAATGGGCTGTCGATTAATTAATCCTCTGAAGACTGATGTCGTTCTCTTCACGAGAAGGAGGAAAAATACTGGCATTACTCAACTGGCGATTAAAGGCATTCCCATCCCGATATACAAGGAAGTTAAGTAGCTGGGAGATTTTTTGGTCAAAGCAAGTTGAGTCTAAAACCACCAAAGCGCTGTCAGCTTTTTGGCAATGCAAAGGTGCTTTTGATAAAACAAGGGCTTATCGCCGAAAAAGGTCCTCTGGATCTACACAGCAAAGATAAGAGGCTAACATGCAAACACTTTGAGGCCTCTTTCATCAAAAATCCAAAGAGTGGTTTGTGTCAGCTGTACGGCGGGTTTCCCCTGCACACCGGGCGCTGCTCTAGATGTTATGATGAATCTTCCACCCCTTGACATATATGTCAGAGGGGGCGCACTGAAAGCCCTGTCTCGCGTCAAGAGAATTGGTTTTTGATACAACTTGCATTGGAGTAGCAATGTACTTGCGCGGTAAATATCCATGGCGTCAGGACTAGCTCTGGCCAGATACTGAACCTAGAATTGACTGTCTTCGCATTTTTACAGATGGCTCCAGGGCTGGGCGGGGGTTCAGCCCTGGGGTTTTCTTTAAAAGCGAAAACGTCAGACTGCTCTTTTCGTTAGGAAAATATGCCTCTGTCTTTCAATCAGAGATATACATATGTACGTAATCCTAAAGGCCATGCATGACCAAGCATATGCGTCTGCAATGACATCCAAGCTGCACTCAAAGCTGTGTCCAAACCTCAAGACCTTTTTGAAAAAGTCGGAAAATTTGAATGGCTTCCAGGCTAGTCTGGGATCCCAGGAAATGAGATAGCCGATGAACTCGCTAGAAGGGGCTCAGAGAAGAGTTTGAACCCGCCTAACGTCTACCTGCTTCATCTGACATCAGCACTGGGTGTTTAAGTCTTTAATGCACACAGTCGTAGACGGAGGGAATATCCAGGATGTAGAATGACTAAGCGCGTATGCCTTGATGTTTGGAAGAATTCCGCCTTCGCTCGCACACGGTAGCGCACCCTTAGAGTCGAAGTGGTATGTGCCGAATCTCTAAGCTCTATGTACATCACTGAAGTTCCTCTTCAAAATGGGGACAATGGGGAAAATACAATAAGGGAACGTGTATGTCTGGTAGTTTAATGGAGCCTCAACCAAAAAAAAAAAACAAAAACCATACCTACTCGTATATTGGGTTGGAGATCTGAGATAATGATCTCTTTAAAGTTGGACCAGGTAATTTTCCTGGTCCTACAAGATCGGTCTTTTCTTCATGACTGTTTGGTGTAGCTAGTGAGGCGTCGCTAGGATTATTGGAAAATCTAGGATTGTTGATGGGGGTACAGTATGCTTTCTTTGTAGGTTGGTTGCTCTAGAAACAGATTTTGTAGCTTCAGCATATATAATCTTAATTTTGTGATTTGTTTGGAGTTAAGAACCTTCTCACACCATGTCAGAATGCCAAATGCCCGAAGTGGATCAGTCACCAAAGTCAGCGGCATGATAGCACGACATTGTATGATTATTAAAAGCAACAAACTTCTAATGCGCACAGGCGTTGTTGCTGTTGAATGCGTGTATGTAAGCATTCGTTGTGCATGTAACACACGATCGATGATGTTTTTTTTCACTTCCGTTGTGGAAGTGGTACACACTGGTACACATGTACAGTGACTGTCAAATAGCTCTCTTACAAATATAAAGAAAACAAATCGAAAATGTATGTTTAAATTTTGTTTCTATCTTAAATACTCATGTCAAAAAAATATATACAACGGCGAAGAAGATGTAATGACCACAATGTTATTCTGAGAAGCTGTTGGCAAGCACTCATGCTTGCCATGAGAAATTTTTGACCAGCATGTACAGCTAGCGCCATCTATTGAAAACCACATTTTTGTAAAAATGTAATCGCCTGAGTTGTAAATAGCGAATTGCTGAAGTGGTTCGGAGTTCGATTCCAAGCTATGTACATTATCTGATTATATAGGGCATCCCATCCAGTATGTCAAGCGTACTATGGTGTTTGTTTAGCTGATCTATCACCTTTTGGCTTTTGCGCTTTCCCACTTAAGACAATCTGCAGTGGTTTTCGGGTATACGAACCCTACTGAATAGGCTTTTAATAAAAGAGTTTGTGATGTTGTGATGAATGGCTGGTGCTTTGTTTTTCAGTTTATTAATAATTTTGTTGAATTGCAGTCCATTTCTGAGAGCCTGGAGCAAAGACGCATTCGTTTGACCCATTTTTTTGTCCAGGAAATTCGTATTTCATGAAAGACGGCCTTCTGCTCGACCTTGTGGTACTCGTACATACATACATCCTTTTGGGCCAAACCTCTTGCTATTTCCACGATATATTGTCTAGCGTATCATTTCTTACTTAACACGTTCGCGGACAGAGCATATGCCGCTGAATTTTGTTTTGTTTGCTGGGACAAAGCGGCATATCCAAGTTTGCTATCCGCTAAAACACAAAGCGGTAAATGCCGTCTAGTTTTCCATTAATTTTCTAAGAAGTATATATGTTATATGTAAGTACCTAAAAAATTAGTGTGGTTTTTTCTAGCAAACATAACATATGTATATATTATATATTATGGATCCGAGAGAAGAAGCTAGGGTTTTAAGATTAATGGAGGAAATAAGTAGGTACTGATGAATCAGATGATGGAGATCCTAATTATGAAGAATTTTCCGAACAAGAATCTTCTGACAGTGAACCTGAAACGTTTTTGCAAGTTGCCGACGGCGCATAATATTGCAAGAGGTGGTTGAAGAAGTTCATGGCACGGAAGATACAGGTAATGGGTCAGATAACCAAGTATGACATTGTTGAAGATATTCCTGATTTTAGATTTGATCAAACGCAAAGTGGCCTAAAAATTGATTTCGGCGACAATCCTCCAACGGCTAGAGAATGTTTCAGTAAATTATGGGACCAAGAAATAATGAGTATGATGCTTGACTCAATAAACAGTAATGCTCTTCAGTTTCCAAACTCTGGTCGGCCAGCAAGGAAATTCAGCAGATACTCTGGTGTTAAGGCATTTACTATGCAGGAGCTGGAACAATTTCTTGGAATAAGTATTTTGCTAGGTCAGACAAAATATCCGTCGGTAAGAAAAATATTTTCCATGGACCCACTGTACTATGCTCCAGTTTTTCACCATACAATGTCCGGGAGGAGGTATGAAGAAATGCTAAGATGCTTTAGTTGTTTTTATGCACAAGAAACGAACAAGTTGGGCAAAGTCACACCATTGCTGAACAAATTGCTCATCAATTTCAGAAACGCATATTACCCTCAGGAGCAGCTTTCTTTACTTTTATTTTGAGGACGTCTAAGCTTTCGGCAGTACATACTTCTTCTTCTTTTCCTTTTTTCCGGCGTCGTTATGGTCAGAAGTGTAGGACCATAACCTTCCCACTTAACTGCATTTCTACTGGTCCGCTTACCTCAGAAAGTAGCGGCAGGCTTCCCGGTTGGGGATTACTTCATCGCTGAGGCCAATCAAATGCTGGTGTTTTTGCATTTGTTTGCACCAATTGTTTTTCGGCCTGCCTTTTTTGCGTGTTGAAATTGGAACGTTAATTGATAACGCCTTTTGGACGGGGTTCCAAGGATCTCCCCTTTGAACATGGCAACACCAACTGAGTCGGTCGCGCTCTATCTTTCTTGTGATGGTTTCTTTTACGTGGAGGCTTCCTCGGATCTTTGAACTTCTAATTCTGTCACGCTTTGTTACTCCCGCTGTCATGCGAAGCATCTTCATCTCAGCTGCCGTTAATTTGCTCTCATACTTTTTGTGCATTGTCCAACATTGTGAACCGTATGTGATCGCCGGACGTACAACTGAAGTGTAGAGCCTTTCCTTTCAGCTTAGGGGGCATTTTTCGATCACAGAAGATGGCGGAGTTTTCCCGCCACTTCATCCACCCTACGCTTACGTGATGGTTGATGTCGTCATCACAAGTTGCTTCTTTATTAATCATAGATCCGAGATATTTAAACTTTTCACACTTGGGAAGCACTCTTCGATTCAAGTAAATGTCTGGAATAGGCTGATGAGGGTCAGAGAACGGGCAGCACAGATACTCTGTCTTCTTTGAACTAATACCATACCCGTGTCCCTCAAAAATGTCCACCAACACATCAAGTGCTCGTTGTAGGGACGCCTGATCATCACTTATAATGGCTCCATCGTCAGCAAAGAATAGCTGGTGCACATTGGGGTCCGTCACTTTTCCTTCAAGCAAGCAATCAAGGACTGCTATAAAGAGCAGTGGGCTGAGGACGCTCCCTTGGTGTACACCGACTTTGATGCCAACTCTTCGGTGACTCCTGCATCTTACTCTAGTCGTTGCTCTCTTGTACATGTCCATGATCACTCACACGTAGGTTTCTGGAACTCCTTTTTGTCTTAGCGCTACCCATAATAGATCTCTTGGTTGCCGGTCAAAGGCCTTCTCGAAATCAACCAACAGCATAAGCATGCATATGTCCTTTGAAGAATCACGATGCTTTTCCATCATGACCCTTATACTTTGGATTGCATCTGTTGTTGATTTACCCGAGACAAACCCGCACTGGTCATCAGATAGTCGTATTATTTTCCGCAGTCGGCTATCTAATACTCCTTCAACGATCTTCATGGTGTGCGACATCAGCTTGACAGAACGGTAGTTATCTCATCGCGTATCACCCTTTCCTTTGTACAAAGGAAGAAGATAGCTTTCCCTCCATTGATTAGGCATAGTGTCGCCTCTCATAAGTTTGGAGATAAGAACCATGAGCCATCTAGACCCGATGTCTCCCATCTTTTTCCAGAACTCAGAGGGTATCCCGTCCGGCCCAACAGCTTTTCTTTTCTTGGAGTTTTTAACCGCGTACCGAACTTCTTCGACTGTGATGTCGGATATTTCGGCATGATTCGGGGCGGCTCTTGCAAAGTACACTCGGGGAAACTGTTCGTTCAGAAGTTCCTCGCAATACTGTCGCCATCTGTGGAGAATTTTTTCGTCTTCCACAAGGAGTTGGCCTTCAGCATTGTTAATAAACTTTGGGAAACGAATCTCCTGAGCGCTTTCGGCAGTACATAAAAGGCAAAAAAGCTAAGTACGGTATTAAATTCTGTACCCTCTGTACTCCTGGTGGATATGTGCTAAATTCGACAATATACAAAGGTAAAACGTCCGTTACTGAGGGCAAGTCAAAGCTTGAAACGCTTATTTTCGGTCTTATGGAGCCGTATTTAGACCGCGGGCATCACCTGTTCATGGACAATTTTTACAACAGCGTAGACTTGGCGAAAAAATTGCTCATGAAAAAAACACTGCACAGCCACCTTACGAAGTAACAAGCGCGGGAATCCGGAAAACATAACAAGCAAGAAACTGAAAAAAGGTGAGCATGTATGGAGCAGACTCAATAAAGTCTATGTATCAAAATGGAAGGATAAACGGGATATTCTTTGCCTCATAACTAAATATCATCCCAAAATGGTAAGTGTTGCCAATAAATTCGGAAGAAATCGCGAAATACAATGAGTTTATGTCTGGCATAAACAGAAATGACCAAATGGTGAACTATTATTCATCACCTCCAAAAAGCATCAGATGGTATAAGAAGGTTATCTTTCACCTGTTAGACGTGGCTATTTGGAATTCTTTTTTCATAGTGAAAATATTTAAAAACTAAACTACTTTCCTTGAATTTAGAAATGAGTTGATAATCGATTTTCTCTCTATATCGCAAGACTTGAAAGATGGAAGGCAACTTGTTAAGACGGGGGCAAAATATGGTGGGAAAAGAAAGAAGATGGAAGATGATAATCCCCAAGTCTTAACAGGAAACGAGCAGCACTATCCGGACAATATTCCGAATCCCAAGGATCCTGCAAAGACCTATCACATGAGATGTCGACAGTGCTTGAAGAACAAAATCAGGAAGGAGACCAAATATTTATGTAAAATATGTCCTGAAAAACCACCTTTGTGTATTGTTCCTACTTTTGAACTGTTTCATTCCCAACAAAATGGTTGAAATTCAATAAATTTATCAAGTTCTTTTTGTATTTTGAATTATGTTTTTTTTATGAAGTATTAATTTTTTTTATTTATTATTTGAGAGCGGCATATACCGCTTTGTCCCAGCATATGGAATATATATGTAAAATTTTGACTAGGCGGGACAGGGCGTCATTTGCCGCCCTTGTTTTTTTTTTTTTAAACACTTGAATTGTCATGGTGATCATTTTGGTTATTATTTCGTTCATTTAGTTCAATTGGATCATAAGTTAAGGTGGGTGTACATTTCAATCACCGTCTTAAATTTCAACTCTTATTTTCTCTCTCCCTTATTTTCTAAACTGTATTAGGGCGAGGCTTTCCGAAATCTTCCTACCCCTTTGAATTGTCCTTAGAAAGATGCTAAATTGGAAAAGCTTTTACTTAACAATTGCAAGTCAATTGGCGCGATAGCAAATGCATCAACAGAAATGGTTACTCATTTTACAGTAAACCGGAACACCACTTAAATACTCATACGTAAGCGCTCAGTTGAAAAATATTTTCCCCAGCACTAAGGCTAAAAAAACATTCTCACACCTACAACTCTGAGTACACAAACTTCAGCCGTGAAAATTGTTTTTTCTGTAATCCTCCGATCCCAAGTGCTACACGGCATAGACGTAAACAAAAAGCTGCATTGATGCAAGCATTTAATGGTAAAAGCATTCCGCATACGATAAGCAGAAGCAACGATTGGGAACGCACGCGTTTAATGGCGTCAATTGGGTGTGTTTGGCTGCTTGGCAGTCGTGCATGGTCTGACAGTCATACAGCCGGGTACTGTATCTGTAGATGACCTCAGGCGATTTCCGAAAAGGGTGAACTGCAGCTTTTGTTTATGTTGAATTGAAGGCTTTAGTGGTGCATGAAGATCGTGGCCTCATTCGGATGTTTACCAACAAAAGTGAGAACGACATTAGATACGGGGGAATTATTTGGGAAACGATTTTGGAATGTATTTGTAATCGGGCGTAGCAGCGGGATAGATGTTGTTTTTAGTTTTATTCCATGGCGGGAAGCTGCTGGGAGGTGAAGATTGAAATTGTTTCGATTACTTTTTATAGATCAAAGCCATTAAAGCCGGAAAAGGGCTTTTGCATTGAAACAATGGATAATAGAAGATGAATAATAGTCGCTCAGATGATTTGCCTTTTTTTTTTGTTTCTGGGCTAGTGCTAACAAATAGCTTAGAGCACTGCGACCAGTGTAGGTCTATTGTGCCTGCCACCCAATTAGACGAGGGATTCCCGTACTTTCTTAATAAAGCTGACGATGTCCGTCGTAGGAGCTGAGCTGATCTCCTCATGAGTCACGATTTCCCTGAGGAGGAGCTGTTTTTGAAGGATTTGATGGAGTTGAGCCGGGAAGAGAAGCCAATTGGTTATTTTGGGCTGATATCTATGGTCAGCGTCTCCAGCCTCAACAGTGATGCTAAATCTGATATGTTGGTTATCAAATAGTGTGTCCTCAAGGCAGACGTGCCAGCCACAAATTATATTTGAGACAAAAGGGGGCTAGAGATTGGTAGAGAGATCGCATTGGTATCGCATACAATGATCAGATGTTGTTTGCGCCAGTGACAATAATCTACTAGGTCTTGTAGCTCAGTAGGTGGGAATTGGTCACCGTCTCCTGGGAAGTAAGCAGAGGCGCACACGATCTCCCTTACTCTACTTTCCACGACGACTGCTGCCAAGCCTAAGTTAATTTACGCAACCTATTTTGTAGTTTTGTAGACCCATAATCTTACCTCGTCGAATCGAGGGCTCTTGTATAGTTACAGAGAAATATTTTGTCGCGGTAAAAACGCAGGCTAAAGATGTCGGAGGATGAACTTTGGCATGTTGCCGGTTACCCTCCAGTATACGAGGTATGTCAAATAAGTTCCCGGACAACCGCTATAAAAATTTTTATTTTACAAATTAGGCTCTATAACAACGATCCCCTTCAAAGTAATCCCCTTGTGCAGCAATGCACCGCCGCATTCGATTTTTGCAGCTCTCGAAACACCTGGCCCACTCGCCTTCTGGAATTGCCTTTAACAGCCGCGCCGATTCGCTTTTTATGTCCTCTCCACTGCCCAAATGGGTCCCTCTCATGGAATCCTTGATCTTGTCGAATAAGAAAAAGTCGCAGGGTGCGAGATCTGGGGAATAGGGTGGGTGTTCGAGCACAGTTGTACGATTTCGTGCCAAAAAATTGCTCACAGTGAATGACCGATGTGCTGGTGCGTTGTCGTGGTGAAGAATCCAGGAGTTCTCTTTCCACAAATCGGGTCTTTTCTTACGTATCCGCTCTCGTAACCGCCTCATTGTCTCCTTATAGGCCTCCCCAGTTATTGTCGAACCTGTCGGCATCCACTCCAAGAGTATCAACCCCCGGCAATCGAAGAAATACTATCGAACAAATTTAATCACGACTCGTTGTTCAATTTTTTCATCGATTTCCATTTCGGCATGCCTCACTTTACTCACTTCGATAAATAATTCACTAAAATTCGAGAACGCAACCTATCCACTTGAAACTTCGTATGCAACAACTAGACAGATGTAGGAATATGGAACGTAACTCGGTACCACGTCAGTGTTACCACACAGCGCGCAAAAAATGTTGTCTGGGAACTTATTTGACAGACCTCGTATGCAGCCTACTCATTTACTTGCTACGCTAGACCGGGCCCGTAGTGGTATGGCTTTTTATTTCCACGCCGGAAGTTTCCGGTCTGATGGAATTGATCCACCGATCTGTTTCCTATCGAAGAATCCCCGAGTTTGGTGGGAGGACGTTTCGTTATTTTGGTTGGACGACCCTTGGTGGTTGCCACCTGTGGTATTGTGATAGGTTTTGGGCCGCCGTTGGTTGGTGCCACCGGGAGTAGGAGTAGGTGCAACCACCGTACTGGTACCTGTAGCAACCGGTGAAGGTTCCACTGACACCTTCTCGTGGCTTCTTATAATGATTTTGACATCATTAAAACTGATTGCTGATTGCTAGAACCAGATACAGGAGGTATTTTTCTTTATTTGGCGTGCTTTGCATGACTCTGAAGTGTTGGGCATATAGGTCTTTGTTTTGTGTATCCAGCGTCGCCAAAACCTTAGTTATGGGTAGACCGATACTCTGTGGGAAGTAGCTCCGAACGATGTGATGTTTCGGGAAGGCGTCTTCTTCCAAAAGTCTGACATCAAGGCTACTTTTTTCTTTGCCGTGAAGTTGGACCCCATCCAATCGACCTATATGTCGACCCCTTGAAATGTGGTTTTGCTCCCTTACCTAGTAGTTCAATCAAGGTTTCAATCACAGCCTCTTGAATCGCACCCATTTGTGCTGTGGTAAGGGGATTTTCGCCCAGATCAGTAGGCCAATTATAATGACAGTAAAATAGTCGAAGCGAAATAGCGCGAAATATATTTTTCGGAAAGCACGAATTTCAATGAAAATAAATAATTTGTAAGTGTTAATACTGAAAATGACTGACTTCGATTTATGTCACAACCAATGCCTGATCATGATCAATCAATGATCAAAAATAGAACATTGAAAAACCAAACAGTGATTAAGAATAGGCGAAAATAAACAAGCTGACTTCAACGAAATGTAACAAAATTATTCGCACAGAAATAAAAATCATAAAAATTCAAAAGAATAAATTAGAATCAATAACTAGCTCATCAGTAGTAACACAATAACGACAGAAAAATCTGGGCTTGAAATATCCCACTCTTATTGTAGAGCTTCTATCAGAGAGGCTTTGCTGCCAATAGTGACTGTGAAAGTGTGAAGGCATTTTAAGCTGGGAGCGGACCTTCACAATTTGGATTTGAGCAGTGTGCTTTGATTCTTTGTCTTTTTGAAAGGCAGTTTGACCCAGGGCTCATTTTCGTGGTGCTTTCCTGAAGGTTTCTTTTTAGGACGTTGAGGTAATTATACTGATTCTGTACTCAATGAACTCTATTTGACCTACTCCGCTCGCAGACATATACCCCCACTTCATGACATTTGTTTTTTCTGCATCCTTTGTTTCCCGTTATTGTCAAATAAATTGATTTCCGCATTAAATACTAAAAAGAACGGAGTTCCAAAAGTCTCAATAGATTATTGTTAAATAGTTCGCGACCCGCTTTACTGTTTCGACAGAGAATGGTTTTTAATGTCCCCGGATATCTTTTCGGTGAATAATTTTAATGGCGTTTTTGGATTTTGCCTGATTTTCTTGACAATATACCTCTTAATTAGCTTATTTTTCGAAGTATGTATATGTATTATTTATTATATTAAAGTATACAAAGTATAGAAAATAAAGAAAAATAAAAGAAGTGACAACGTGGCAAACGAAATACAACGTGGCAGGCGAAAAACAAAACGTACTTGACAGGCCCTCCAAATGTGTATATGTATTTCCGCCTCTGAATTGAGCCCTTAGCCGCTCGCCCACGCAGGTTATATTCAGCGTAAGGGTATCAATCGAACAGGAAGGTCTTCCTGCTGATTTCGCTAGCCTCAAAAACCTCTTCATTAAATACCACGAATTCTTCAATATTTCCCCTCAAAAAGTCTCAAATGATCTCGAAACTTTCCGGCAATATATATACACTCAAAGCGGATATCGCACCTCCAGTGTAGCCGAGCTGACCACGATGGGTTTTTTCGTTCCTAATTGTCGCCATCCCCCTGTCACCCACACCCTCTGCAAAAACCTGCCTCTTACTATAGGGTCCGCCAAATAACTTTTTTTTTTTTTGAAAATGCTATAAAAAAAACTACTGAATATTTTCTCGAATTTCTTTTTTTATTTGAAAGTACAATCCTTCCGGTTAATAATGGAAAATAATTTCATTCAAATGGCTGCCTCGGTTGGCCATGCAGTAGCCTACACGATCGGTCCAATTTTTAACCCCATTATCGATTGTGTGCAGCTGTATTTCACCAATAGCTTCACGAATATTGTCCTTTAAAACGTCACTTGTCTCTGGCTTGTCGGCGTAACACTTATCTTTGACGGCACCCCACAAATAATAGTCCAACGGTGTCAAATCGCAGCTCCGAGGTGGCCAAACGACATCAGCTCTGCGGCTGATAATGCGATCTTCAAAAACAGGGCGCAAAACATCGAGTGTAGCTTCGGCTGTGTGGCACGTAGCGCCGTCCTGTTGAAACCAAATGTTGCCAATATCCTCCTCTTCAATTTTTGTGAACAAAAATTCGTTCAACATGGCCCGATAACGATCGCCATTGACTGTAACGGCCACTCCTTGCTCATTTTCGAAGAAAAATGGCCCAATTATGCCTCTGGACCAAAATCCGCACCAAACAGTGGCTCGTTTTGGGTGCACCGGCTTTTCAATGTATGCGTGTGGGTTTTCTGTGCCCCAAATGCGACAATTTTGCTTGTTTACATACCCGCCAAGATCAAAATGAGCTTCATCTGAAAAGATGATTTTTTTTGGCAAAATCGGCATCTTCTGTAAGTCGATCGCAGGCCCACTTAGCGAAGCGTTGTTCAAGCATATACACAACCATATTCGTTCAGCGGAAGGATAAAACTAATTATCTGTCAAATCAGACATGAGCAAAGTGTTACCATTCACGAAATAAGCACTACTTAAAAAAAAAAACGTTAGATGGCGGACCCTTTATTTATTATCAAAATGTAAGAGGTCTCCACTCGAAAACCCAAGCTATCCTGCAACAATCACATGCTTTGCCCTTTGATGTCTTCGCGTTGACTGAAACGAACCTGATCCCCAGCATAAATAACCTCGAACTGTTCCCATCAAATTTTAATGTTTATCGCGATGACGAACTCAGCCGACCCACTGACGGTTGCCCTTGTCGAGGCGTTCTACTAGCCGTCCTTAATACAATTGACTCTTCCCTTATTGCAGTATCATCCTCCCCACTTCTCGACTTTGTTTCAATTAAGATTGCTCTACCCCAGAAAACACTATACATCATTTGTTTCTACATCTTGCCCTCACAACCTATTGAATCCTATCAACTCGCCATCAACACAATCGACCAAATAACTGATTTAAGAAACCCTCAAGATCAAATCCTTGTTTTCGGTGATTTCAACCTTCCTCATCTTAAATGGACCCAGTCAGACGATCAATCGTTTTACACTGCCACCAATCCCACTACTGCCAAAGAATGTCTCTTCTTGGATCGCCTAACAGATTCAAACCTCAGCCAAGTTAGTGGCGTACTAAACTACATGGGTAGACAACTCGATCTCATATTCACAACCGATCCTCTCAACTATTCTGTTTCACTTTGTCCCCTTTCTCTTTCAACCATCGATAACTTCCATCCTCCCCTCCTCCTTTCCTTCTTTCACGATTCTCCATCACAGAATAAACCCCTTACAGTTCTGGGCTCTTACGATTTCCACAAAGCAAAATTTCACCTAATCAATGAATACCTTAAAAATGCCCCTCTCAATTTTGATAACCTAACCGTAAATGATGCAATATCCCTACTCTACAGGGAAATATTTTACTCTATCTCTCTTTACGTTCCCGTTTCACAACGCAAAACTTCGCCCACCTCCCCACCCTGGTACAATCGCAGGCTCCGTTCTCTAAGAAACAAAAGAAATAAGCAATGGACAATCTTCCTTCGTACTCAATCATCAAATGACTTTTCTGACTACCTGGGCAGCTATCTTCACTTTACCGCCCTTCACAACTTCCTCTATCAACACTATTTAACTGAAACGCAAGCCAGTCTTATAAATGATCCAAAGCCCTTCTTTAAGTTTGTTAACTACAAAAGAAAATCTGATGGCTATCCTACCTCCCTCTCCTTCCACGATCAAACCTTGAATGACCCCAATATTATCGCCAAGTTTTTCGCCACCTTTTTTAAACAGTCTTTCGCTGATGACTCGTTTGCTCCAGACTTCTCATACTTTGATTATCTACCGAATTTTTCCCTTGGACCATTTATTCCACACACAGTCGATTCTCATGTCATCGAAAACAAATTAGATCTACTTAATGATGAATTCACTCCTGGACCCGACGGTCTTCCTGCCATATTTCTAAAAAAAATGCTCCTCAACCATCTCTCGCCCTCTCTCGAAAATCTTGACTCTATCCCTATCCCAAGGTGAATTCCCCCGCTTATGGAAAACCTCTTTTATCACCCTTATACACAAAAAAGGTCCGAAGAATGTTGTTAACAACTATCGTCCCATTGCCAAACTGTCACATATACCCAAACTCTGCGAGAGTATTTTGTACGAAACCCTCAGTTTTCGCTGCAAGTCTTTAATCTCCCCTAGACAACACGGTTTCCTCAAATGCAGATCCACAACCACTAACCTTGTTGAATTTGTGCCCTTTACCCTATCAGCCTTAGAGAACGGCAAAGAAGTCGACATTATCTCAACCGATTTCAGTGAAGCTTTCTATAAAATCTTCCACAGACTGATACTCTTCAAATTGTCCTTGGCTTCGACCCCATTTCTTTGAAGTGGATATCTTCTTACCTGGAAAATCGCTATTACAGTGTTCGTTTTAGATCTGCCTTCTCTAACCCCTTTTTAGCTCCCTCCGGCGTCCCCCAAGGCAGCCACTTAGGTCCACTTCTTTTCGTTCTTTCCATAAACGATCTTGAAATGGTGATCAAACACTCCCACATCTCATTATACGCCGACGACACCAAGTTCTTCAAGACTATTTCCTCTAGTCATGACTCTTCCCTTATTCAATCTGATCTCAATAGTTTTTCCATCTGGTGTTCCAAAAATTGCTTAGAGCTTAATATTTCCAAATGCCAATCAATCATTTTGACGTAAATGAATCAAACCTCCTGCTCGTCTGTACTTCCTCAATAATCAACCCATCTCCACGGTTCAAGTCATTCGCGATCTTGGCATATTATGTAAAGGAGCTAAATTTTCGCGCACACATCGATGAGATAATCCTTAAAGCTACTTTTGCACTCGGTTTCGTGAAGCGATGGTCTAAAGAATTCTCGGACCCTTACGTTACCCGATCTCTTTACATAACATTTGTCCGGCCCCTTCTTGAATACGCCTCTCAAGTGTGGTTTCTTTACCAACAAACCCACATTTCTAAAATCGAGAGCATTCAACGCCGGTTCCTACGTTTTGCTCTTCGAGGTCTCCCCTGGGGCAATCCTTTGATTTTACCATCCTACCAAGACCGCCTTAAGCTAATCAACATGGACACGTTGGAAGAAAGAAGAATTGTATCTGACATTCTTTTCATCCATCGGCTCCTTTCAGGTACAATTGGCTGCGCGACCCTCTATAACTCTGTCTCTATCAACACTAACCCCCGCAATGTACGAAATCCCCGTCTCTTCTATCTACCCACCCCCCGTACTTCCAATGAACCTATTTCTCGTATGCTGGGACGTGTTAATTCGAATCCTTACTTCGATTTCAACCTCAGCACTCGATGCCTAAAAATCCGCCTTTTTAACCACCCTCCCCTCTCTCCCGTTCTCCCTAGCTAGTAAGTGAGATTAGGTTAAGATTAGATTAAGCTAGCTTGAATTAAGCCCAATAAATTAAAAACGAAAATTAAAAAAATTCAGACACAACACTTACCTTGCTTATTTTCTAAAAAGCACTTATTTCTGAACGTGTGGACAGCATCCCTAACTACGATATAAAATCTTTTCCTAAATCGAATCTGGCACTAACTGTATCAAACTTTAGGCTAATGCAGTTTCTTGCGATTTGAAATATGACACCATTCACTCCGATCAGCTCAACAAAATTCTTAAAAACTATCATTATAAAAAAAAGAAGCCTACTCTTCACACCATGTTTACATCCTGCGTAGCAGCAACATTTATGTAACATGTCATCCCCTCGAACCGTGTACCAATGCCAAGCCCCAAGCATACATTCGGAATACTGTCCTCCCACTTTCACTCGTAATCGCATTTAATAATGTTGTGTACACACCAGAGTTCAAAAATATAATAATCGCCCTAATCCATATTACAAAAGTCGAATAGCTAGGTTCATGGGTTCTGTCATGGAACTGCCATGCCTGAACTACTAGCGATAGCGATACCTGATATGCGAGTCAAAAAAAGCTTAGAAACATACTAATCGACAAATGTACTTGCACATTCGCATAAAGACGTAATTTTAAAAATATATGATTCCAGTCCTACAGACCTTATAAAGTGGACAAAAGTCTTCAATTCGGAAAGTAAGACCAATTACTTCAATAGCTTAAAATATTTTCAATTTTTTGCTCTATAAAATCTTATTGATCTCATCCCAAAAGAGTGCCAGCATTTCTGAAAGTTAAAGGTCAAATTGGAGTGCCTCAAGGTTGGCTACTGTCACCCCTGCTGTTTCTTGAAGTTAGTAGTTAGTTATTTTCTGGCAGAATTCATAGCTTTATTCATCCTTTGAAAAGCAATGGAAAATCTGTGATTATTTCCCACATCTTCTCCTCATATAAATCCTACATCTATCCATCATCACTAGCAATAAATTACCGCGACATTTACTAAAAGATACTCAAAAGATTCTCATTAACTATTCGTACGTTCCATTTATCATTTCCTAATCTCCGTACCCCAAACTAGCTTTTCCATTGATTGATTGCTCGACTCTTAAATATTTATTCATTGCCAATTGACTAAATTAGTTAGGTATTGTCGCATATAAATAACATCCGTCAAGCAAAAAGCAATCCAAAAGATACAAGAAGAAAAAAATGAAAAAAGCAAACACCATCATGAAAAGTGAGAGTTTCCGTCACTTTCCATAAACACATTCGTTCGTTCGTTACCTCACTGACAATTGCTTACAGACACCCGTCAGCCTTAGAGATTGCTCCGTTCTCCACCTTCGCCACCACTCGATACATATCATAGATACATCGGAAAATATTAAAGAAGAAAAAGTAAAATCAAACAAACCCGAGACGCATTCCTCCATCCATACACTTGCCGCTGATCTATAATTGGCTTGGAATATATTTAGACGAATCGGTATCTAGCACACGTGGCATCGATGAAGTCCGACAATTGACGACAATCATCAGTTAAGCAATTCGAAATTGGGCACTTGCTGCTATCGAAGCGGGTGCCGTCACACTTTGTTTTTGCCGCCTTTAAACGGATCTGTGATTGTTGCCATAGCAATTTGGCTGGTCGTAAACTTGACCGAAATCGCACTGACCTGAATCTGGAGTGGTCCTTAGCAAATCGATTTATGGATGACTCACATTTAGATAAATCGAACTCTCGGCGAGTGGCTGCGGATACATAATACCCAGAAAGCATAAGTGGTCGACGATGAGTGGATTGCGGAACGTATTTGTTGCATTTGTATGGAGAAGTTGATGATACAATAGATACTACCGTGAAAAGTTCAAGGCTCCATCTTCAGTGCTCGCCAAAGATTGCTCTTAAAGCCTTCCAACATCACCATTGTCTGTATAAGTTTTATCGTTTCAAGCTTCCTCAGCAACTGCAAAGTACCATTTGCCATCATCATCATCATCGGCAGAAGAGGAAGAAAACAAGCAACGAGAGAATGATGTTAAGTGGAGGCGTTACGGATACTTAGACCCTTTAGAAATAGGAAAAACAAAAAACGGATACTCACCAACAACCCTCGTGCAATCCTCCCAGAAACGAGATAAAAAGTCTCTCGAGGTTTATTTTTGTATTTCTCGACTTATGTGCCCGCATGACGAACGAATGCTTTCTCCATGACCGCCGACTGTCGTTACGCTCATTCCGTGAAATGTCAATGTAATTTAAGAGGAACCAGGTACGAGGTGGTTTCACGTCGCATATGTGCTCTCAAAGGGGGTTGGGCAGAGGAGCTGGCGTTTTGGAAAATGTTAATTGGATTTCTCGACGGGTGCCGTGAATTATTATGTGAACTTTTGCGGGGGATGCACGAGTAATTTCTGTGGTTCAATTGTGGATGGCAGGATTACGGTGAACGGGTGGGATATATTCTGAAAAACACAAAAGACCATTTTTTTTGGGAATGAATCATAAGTGTTTGTTTTAATGACGATGATGAAAGCTTTTTGTGTTGGAGGCACATTCAGTATAGCTTAGTGCCTTTGCAGCCTCTTGACAATTTACGCTTTCGAAGAGTTCATCAGCTCATCACCCCTCTGGGCTTGTTTGTATGACTTCAAAATATTTCCGACATTATTTTATGGATATTTTTCTAACCAAGTAGCAAACATTATATCTTGCATCTTTGCTAACGTTGACCTTGTGAAAAGGATTCAAAAAAGGCTCTGTGTGGAACCGTATGCGAAGCCCGACACCCTCAAAAAGTTAGATGCTACACACGAGTTCATTAACTCACAGTTGGTAATGAAGCTTATAATGAAGAGTCTTTCGTACGATTAAAGCTAGTGAGCAGTATTGTTCATTGCATTGGGAGAAAGAGAAGGTAAGACTATGGCAAGCTATTGCCATTTTAAATCACACTTGCTAGACAACAGATCCCCTGAATTTTTCCGTTTCGCTTCGCTCCTTTTTCTGTACCCCATCTACAAATATCATCCGCTTAATTATAGAGAACTTATCATTCAGTTCAGCCTTCGTTCGACTTTCATGTATAAAAATTTTGCCAAATTCATTAGTGCCTCAAAGAACCTTCTTCAGTTTTCACAACTTAGCGCCCAGTATATAAATTAAATTCTATCCCCCTATAGTTATTCCCCTTACTCGACACAAAATTTCATCTACCTTGTCACCTTGTCACCTTTCTTTTCCTTTATACCTGATTCTGCTCACTTTAATTATGAGTACTTAAAAAATTTCTCATTTCTACCGTTTTCAAGTATTCCTCACACTGCAGAATTTATTCTTGGCCCTAATCATCTCTTTACAGTTTAGATCTAGGAAGTTCAGAGCCTCATTGAAAACCCTTCGATAAGCCTCCCTTTCATGAGTGTTTTCTTTCCCTATAAAGTCTATCCTTATATAGTCCTCCTGTCTAAGGCGCGATCTTCCTGGCAGTTTTTTATCTTACCCGCGTTTTCCAATCATTATTCTTTTGACTGTTTGTCCACTGTCCGTTTGTTCCATCTTATGCTTGAGGCTGAAAAAGTTTCCTTCAGTTAGAAAGTGCCCGTGATGCAGTAAATAGTATGTCGTTCTCTGACGTACGATGGACGAGTTTGGATGGCGTAACACCAACGCCATCGAATGTTCATTTCGCGCCTTCTCTCTTCGGCGGGGTACTGTACCCGTAGCACACTTGCCTACAAAAACCTTCTCGGCTCTCGTCATTCTGAATCAGTATTAAACTGTAGGCCCTGTTCATTTGTGTGAGAAGAAATCCCCGCAATATTAGTAAGTGAGAGAAACTCGGCTCTGGCTCTCCGTGAGCTATAACGAAGTTCCTGATTGCGTAGTTGTCCACCATAGATTCTCCTCAAGATCGTGTTTTCAAGACCCGAAATATATTTTCCTCCTTCCTAGTCAAAGACCAAGTTTTACATTCGTAAAGTGTCACAATCGTTATATATGGTACACCCAAACGTTGCTTTCTCAAATGCAGATCTCCAACCACAAAGTTTGTCGTATTGTCCTTTAGCATCCCAGTTTTAGAGATAAGAGGGGAAATCCACGCTATTTCTACCTGTTTCGAGAAGGCTTTAACAGCATTTTCCTCATACTAAAGCTCTTCAAATTATCAGCTCTCGTCTTTAGAAAATCACGGAAAAACGCTATTACAGTAATCGTCTCAGCTCTTTGTTTTCTACCCCTTCCTTAGCTTCCTCTCGTGTTCCCCAAGGCATGCATTTAGGTCCACTTCGTTTTATTCTTAGAATAAACGATATAAATATATTCATTAAAAATATTTAAATGTTGACCATGATGTGACTCTTCCCTTATTCAGTCGGATCTCAACAGTTTTTCTGTCTGGTATATTAAAAACTAAACTGGAGCTTAGCATTCCCAAGTGCCAATTAGTACCGTTCATGTGATCGTGACTTGGCATTTTATGTGCAATGCTATATTTTTCTTACTTATATCGATGCTATTTTAAGGCCAATTCAACACTCGCTTTCTTAAAATGATAGTCGAAGGAATTTTCCAACGGCTAAGTGAACCCATAGGGATACATAAGCTTTGTTAGCCCACTACTTGAAGACGTCTCCTCACCATCATATTCACATTTACATAATCTTTTGCTCTTCCACCAACCTCTATTCCATGCCTGACTAAAATCATACCTTAAAAACGCGAATACAAAAGTTTTTTCGTTTGTCTATCTCCGATCCCATTAAGGCCACCTCGGGTGTCCCACAAGGCAGTCACCTTTGGGCATTGATTTTTGTTTTGAATGTTAACGAAGCTTGGAGTTTTACCAAAAATTCCGATACATACGGATGCGAATTGTACAAAAATCATAAAAATTATATCCACCCTGGATTCCTTGGATTTGAAATTGTTCTTCATTTAGGGTTGTAAAAACTTTTTAGAACTTATAATCAATAAATTCAAAACAATTATTTTGGCTTGTAAATATGTTCTACTACGCCACGTTCGATAATGAAACAATATCTCGTGTTAGCAATAAACGTGATCTTGGCATCATTTGCGATAGGGAGTTTAGCTTCCATGACCATATGGATCACATTATAAGTATAGCCAACTCCTCATTAGGGTTCGTAATACGATAGTCAAAAGTATTGAATGAATGTCACTAAATCATTGCATGTTACTTTTAATTTTGTCAGATCTTTATTAGAATATGCTAGCCAGGTTTGCTCTCCAGACTGTTTTTTCACACAGAATTGAATCGGTTCAACGTTGATTTTTGCGTTTCTCCTACGGGTTAGTACCCTCAACCTTCCACCAAACCAATACGAGAAATTGCGGACAATATCTTTGCGTATGGACTCCTGAATAGAATAATTGAATCCTCGGAATACTAGGAGATGGTCTCCTTCGCCTTAGATCAGTACCATTATTTTGCTTATCTCCACACTGAACTGACAATGGCCAAACCGAGGTTAAATCCAGGGTGCTATGACTCGCTAATATTGCATATTTACCTAATACCTTCTACCGCCGCCATTCACCATCTTAATCGGTTTGCTTTCTTTTTGTATTGAGCATATTATATTTTAAGATTGATTAAGGTTTTTGTTTTTTTTTTGTTAAATCAAGGTCTGTCCTAGAACTATCCTATATCTACGGATACGCCGACATGTGTCCGATATCCTCTTTTTTATCGACCCCCAGGTACCGATTCTCTTCAAATAACATCTTTGCCCCTTCTATTTATCTACCTCACGTATCCTCTATTGCTCCAATGAACCTATCTCTCATATGTCGTGGAGTGTCAATTCGAACAGCAAAAGCATCAATCAAAATTAAAATGATCTGCAGCAGCCTTGGATTGCATAAAAGTCGTGACCTATGAGCTTATAAGACCCAGAGTGCACAAAAACCGAAGTCAGCTGACCGCGCACAATGCTGTGCTTTCGGTGATCATAAATGAACAAAATCATGATTTTTTACACAATTTTATTCTGAGTGATGAGAACCATAGTTTTTCCAAAATGTTTTTTGAGCGACTATTTCAATGAATTCATTGCGTTACTGAATCATGTTCAGCAAACGAAGGTGTCTGAGAGAATCAAGTGGTATAAGCTGGATAAAGGAAAAGGCGAAGCTTTTATTAACAACATGAAAAACTACCTCTCTTCCATTATCGATGAGATCGGTAATGAGGAGTGCAGAGCACAAGACATGTGGGATTCCCTACAACAATCTGGCCTGGAGAAAGCCAAATCACTGCTCGGAACATCTAAAGGCCCCTGCCAACACGCAAAAGAAACCTGGTGGTGGACAGACGAAGCCAAAGCAGTGATACACGAAAAGAAAATGGCTTTCCAAGTTTGGTCAAAGTGCTCTTCTACTAATAGAGAGGAAAAAGCTCGCCGTGAAAAGGTATATAGATATTGCAAAGGTATCGCGAAGAAAAAGTGCGCCGAATTCAAAGCGAAAAGCATGGAAGGCCTCTATCAGGAGTTGGAAGAAATATCGTCTTCCGCGTCTGACAGGAAACAGGCTACCCAGGAGCTTCGACAAAGCAATTTGAACAAAGGAGCAAATATCTTTAAGATAGCCGCCCAGAGAAGAAGAAGTGCTCAGGAGATTCGTTTTCCAAAGTTTATTAACAATGCTGAAGGCCAACTCCTTGTGGAAGACGAAAAAATTCTCCACAGATGGCGACAGTGTTGCGAGGAACTTCTGAACGAACAGTTTCCCCGAGTGTACTTTCCAACAGCCGCCCCGAACCATGCCGAAATATCCGACATCACAGTCGAAGAAGTTCGGTACGCGGTTAAAAACTCCAAGAAAAGAAAAGCTGTTGGGCCGGACGGGATACCCTCTGAGTTCTGGAAAAAGATGGGAGACATCGGGTCTAGATGGCTCATGGTTCTTATCTCCAAACTTATGAGAGGCGACACTATGCCTAATCAATGGAGGGAAAGCTATCTTCTTCCTTTGCACAAAGGAAAGGGTGATACGCGAAATTGTGATAACTACCGTTCTGTCAAGCTGATGTCGCACACCATGAAGATCGTTGAACGGGTATTAGACAGCCGACTGCGGAAAATAATACGACTATCTGATGACCAGTGCGGGTTTGTCTCGGGTAAATCAACGACAGATGCAATCCAAAGTATAAGGGTCATGATGGAAAGGCATCGTGATTCTTCAAATGACTTGCATATGGTGTTGGTTGATTTCGAGAAGGCCTTTGACCGGCAACCAAGAGATCTTTTATGGATAGCGCTAAGACAAAAAGGAGTTCCAGAAACCTACGTGCGAGTGACCATGGACATGTACAAGAGAGCAACGACAAGAGTAGGATGCACCGCAGGAGTCACCGAAGAGTTCGCAATCAAAGTCGGTGTACACCAAGGGAGCGTCCTCAGCCCACTGCTCTTTTTAGTAGTCCTTGATTGCTTGCTTGAATTAAAAGTGACGGACCCCAATGTGCACCAGCTATTCTTTGCTGACGATGGAGCCATTATCAGTGATGATCAGACGTCCCTACAACGAGCACTTGATGTGTGGGTGGACATTTTTGAGGGACACGGGTATCGTATTAGTTCAAAGAAGACAGAGTATCTGTGCTGCCCGTTCTCTGACCCTCATCGTCAACCATCGCGTAAGCGTAGGGTGGATGAAGTGGCGGGAAAACTCCGCCATCTTCTGTGCTCGAAAAATGCCCCCTAAGCTGAAAGGAAGGCTCTACACTTCAGTTGTACGTCCGGCGCTCACATACGGTTCACAATGTTGGACAATGCACAAAAAGTATGAGAGCAAATTAACGGCAGCTGAGATGAAGATGCTTCGCACGACAGCGGAGTAACAAAGCGTGACAGAATTAGAAGTTCAAAGATCCGAGGAAGCCTCCACGTAAAAGAAACCATCACAAGAAAGATTGAGCGCGACCGACTCAGTTGGTATTGCCATGTTCAAAGGAGAGATCCTTTGAACCCCGTCCAAAAGGCGATATTAATCAACGTTCCAATTTCAACACGCAAAAAAGGCAGGCCGAAAAACAATTGGTGCAAACAAATGCAAAAACACCAGCATTTGATTGGTCTCAGCGATGAAGTAATCCCAAACCGGGAAGCCTACCGCTACTTTCTGAGGTCATACCGGTGGACCCCACAAGCGGACCATTAGGAATGCAGTTAAGTGGGAAGGTTATGGTCCTACACTTCTGATCAAAACGACGCCGGAAAAAAAGGAAAAGAAGAAGAAGACTGAAACATGTTTATTGACGTTTATATTTATGAATATTTATTTTAAGCAGAACGGCGTCACAATTATGTTAAAACAATGCCTTTATTGCGTGACACATTTTCTAGACGTATAATTTCTCAATATGCCACCGAGATTGTGCGATTTTACACCGCTGTACCTTTCTCCTTGGGGATTACGTTAAATTAAAGGTATGCATCAAATGTTTTACCAGCGATTTAGGCTGTCAGAATATTAAAACTTTAAATCATGAAATATGCGAAAACGGGTTGAGAAAATGCATCAAATGAGCGATTACTTGTGGCGAATTTTTAAGCACTACTAACTTTGAAGTGGCTAATTTCGATCAAAATAAAAATCTTTTTTTATTGAAAAGTTGCATTTTTCCACTGATTAAAAGTGACACCTCTTATTGGATGGTCTCCCTGCCTATTGTGACAAACTATTTTGGGATATTGCCCTTTTTGTGTTCGAGGACTAGCCAACTCCGACTCCTTGGTTAATCGTTCTTTTTAGACGAGAATTCGAAGATAATATTGAGCCACTTTATATGAACACCATGTCCAACACAGGTGTAATTGAGGATCATATGTTCAGTTTTTCAAATAAAACAAATTGTCCTCTGTTTATTTTAGAATGTTCGCCCAGGACCAGTAAGATAGTTAGATTTGTTAAAATATTATAATTAAACTAGCTTTAAGCATGGGTAAGGTAGATCTAAACAATTTTGAAATAAAAATGAGTCAAAACTTAAAAAAAAAACTAAAAAACAGCCAAAAACATAAATGACGCGGTGAACGAACGCATCATTCGGTGTTGGTTTGGTAAGTTCCGTTCGGGAGACCTAAGCCTCGAAAACGAACCGCGTGGGAAACCGGAAACGGTAGTTGACGACGCCATTTTAGGAGTAATGGTGGATGCAGACCCAACAAAAACGGTGCGGGGTATAGCACACAACATGGGAATATCCCCCATGAAAATAAGTCGACACCTATCTCGAAACTCGACTCCTATGAATTGAACGAGGCCCAAAAACTACGCCGTTTAGAAACCTGTGCATCGGTGAATCTAAGGCACCGAAATGCACCGATTTTGCACCTTGTAATCACATGTGATGAAAAGTTGATTTTGTATGACAACCGTAAAAGATCATCTGGACGGTGGTTGGGTGCAGACGAAAACCCAAAGCACACCCCCAAACTTGATCTTCATCCAGAAAAGGTTATGGTGACACTCTGATGAACATCGAAAGGACGAATCCACTTTTCATATCTTCAACCAAGGGAAACGATAAATGCGGTAAAAAGTTGTGAGGAAATCGACATAATGCATACGAAATTGGCTGAAAAGCAACTTGCATTGGTCAGTAGGCATGGTCCGATCTTGTTGCATGACAATACTAGACCTCATACCTCACACCTAGCGGTGCAAAAGCTGCTACAGTTGGGATTCGAAATTCTCTCGCATCCACCGTACTCTCCTGATATTTCTCCAACTGATTATCACCTTTTCCGCAGTTTGGCGACTTTTTGTCGGCAAAAGGTGTTCCGAAACCGAGCAGGGGTCATAGAAGCCTTTGAAAACTTTTTAGCGTCAAAAAATCAAGCATTCTATAAAAACGGAATAATGGACCTTGAATCACGGTGGAATAAAGTTATAGATGTCAATGGTTCACATTTTGACTAAATAAAATTTTATAAAAAAAAATATTGACTTTAATTTTTTTCCAAAAAAAATGGACATTTCATGTGGTGCAACCTATTTCTGGTGGGATGATCATATTTTTCAATAGGAAATGTAGTCGAATGTGATGTTTCACTAGACCTCTCTACCAAATCTGGTGTCAGTCAAAGCATTTTTTTTTATTCTGATAAGTAATGCCGTGTCAAAATCCCCTTTATTGCATGAACGCTGTGGAACTTTTGATTTCGTTTGATTCGACATAACTTATTATTGCAGAGACTGGCAGATATTTTGTTAGCTTTATGATCATTATGATGAAACCTTAGCTTTCATTTATTTACCTAATTAACCAACTTTAGTTCTAGGAGGGTTAACAGGCCGCCATTTCTCGTGCAACATCATCGAGTTTTAAGGCAGATTGTCGCTAACCAGAAACCAGCAGATAAAACGTTAACAACTTCCATATAAGCCGAAGCGTAGATCTCGAAGGCACTAAGCAAAGAATCAACCGCCATGCACCAATAACA
Source organism: Merodon equestris (assembly GCA_958301585.1). NCBI lineage: Eukaryota > Metazoa > Arthropoda > Insecta > Diptera > Syrphidae > Merodon > Merodon equestris. The sequence goes on along the minus strand of OY284417.1, from coordinate 24,391,560 downwards.
GGCCATAACAGAGGGGATAGAAAGTCACCCTGTGCGCAACCTATTTTTATAATACTTCTACCATAATACGACGCGCTCGCCGATTCCCGACTCGGCGTTTAGAGCCTTATATACAAGCATTGCTAAAATTAATCTCACCAGTGCTGCCTAGCTACGTCACATTATCAATATCGTATTTGCTACAATTGTTCATCTGGTTGACACTCCATTCGTTCTTGGCAGTGTGGTGGTATGTCGAAACGGCGAAACGCCCTTTGGATAATGGGTTTACACTTTCAGTTTCCAGCACACTCTTTATGTATATAAAAAGGACTTTTCACTAAGTGGCACTTCAATTCGAGGTAAACTTGGGGGCTAGCCATCGCAAGCCTATTTGGTCAAGGTCTGCTTCCATCTGTGATCATTATCTTTGATGCGGACACCGTTTAATCGTTCATCCGCTTCTGATAGGGTCCACACCTGTGCGCCATTTAGGGTGAATTTGTTTAAAACCACGTTAATTTTCGGATAAGGAGCTCTTTCACCTAATACTTTCAGTCTCTGTCATTCTTGATCGTCTACGTCATTAGTGGAAGGTTCATTTTGTTTGATTTTTATACAGCCTTGCAGACTTTTAGCCCTAGCCAGAACCGCCCGTCATATCTAGGAGATCGCAGAGTTCAGCCTTGTTTTAACCGTATTCCTCCTCAAGTAATAAATTCACATTCAAAACGGCGTTTTCTTCTCTCGTTTTAGCAGTCGTAGGTCGCAGTTTTTCATCCTCTTTTTATCGGCTAATTGCATGGCACTACCTGGATGATGGCGATTGCCGCTTGTACCAGCGTAACGTGGTTTTTGAATGTCCATGTTAATCCATTCGTATACGAGGCTTTTCAGTCTTTCATGGCGATTTCTTACTACGACTAACTTCGGCGTCTAGTTTTATGATAAAGATAAACTCTCCATTCGCCACTTTCCGTTCACACTTCCTAACAGAATTACTACCGTAGGTGATCACACGTAGGTGATCACACGCTGGACTTCTACTCTCTACTCTGTCTGTTGTTAGGTCTCCTACACCGTAGGCACCTGCCGGGCGCCAGTTTTTGAAAATGTTTTTTTTAAGTACTATATATGGGTAGCTCATTTTGATTGCACATTCTGCTGTAGTTCATTGAATCAAAAGAGGTCGTGAAGGCCACAATACTACCCTATCTCTGAGATTTGTGAAAAATAGAACGCCAAAAATTAGTTTTTAGTGTTCTACTTTGCAAAGCTGGGGTAGAGAAAACATATGCAAAGGCTTTTCTGTCTGTCCGTCCATCCGTATGCATATATCATATATCTGTCTGTCCGTTATAAGTCTGAAACTTGGCTGTTTTATAGAGTACATGATTTGGAGCTAATAGAGAGCGGTTTTAGAAACCTAGCTACTGTGGTTCCTGAGATCTATGTAAAAGTTTGCAAGAATCAAAGTAGAAAGCCTGGAACCTGGAATTGTAGCTTGGCTCCCGGCGAGCTGATCCCGTCTACTGTAATTATACGGAGACAATGATGACTCGTGTACTGGCAAAAAAGTCATACCGCAGCTCAATGGCCACCACACTCACACTACATTCAATACGATTAAGCAGCTTCATATACAGGATTCGTTCACGGAAGTCACTCTATTGCGTAAGTCAGGCTGGATCTCACCAATGGTTTGAATGATGTTCTCCGGTCGTCAATCATTTTTGGTTTGTTGCCATAAGTTTGTTGTTGAAGCCTCAAACAAAAAAGTCTAAGGACATAATATGACATAATTTTAGCATTGCCTCTGCTGAGAAAGTCATGTCATCCAACTGAGGTCACAGAGAGTTAACCCGATACAACTTGCCAATGACTGTTACCCCCTGGCCCCTCCCGTTTCAAAGGATGTAGGGTCCAATGATGCCGCCTGCCCACACCAAATTGGGACTATTGGTACTGTTGTTTATTAGTCTCTCCCCAAATGCGGTAATAATGCTTGTTTACGAAGCCGTTCAACCAAAAATATGCTTTGTCGTGCTTAATGATCTTGGTGCATCAATTCATGTGTCAATTCCTGCCAGTCTTCTCAAGGAATAAAGAGTCTTGGGTCTTCAGCGACACTTTCAGAAATAGCTGCAATTTTCTTCCGTGATAGTGCGTTTGGACCTCGTACAGAGAATGATTGATCAACAATCAAACCTTATTTCGTTGAACCGCTTTGTTGAAAAGTCTAGCGCTCTATGCTGGCTATGGTGGAACACAAGTGTTAAAGAATGGCAGACTTGAAATGTCATAGCTTTTAAAAAACCCATTATAATGCGTAGCCAGTTCATCCGGGTGACACTGAATTCTTGAATCCGTAAGGATCCCTCTGTAGCTCTCCACATCTTTACCTTTTTCTGATAAAAACGTAGAGGATGAGGTAGTAGTCAAACTATAAGCGAAATCAGAACTATCCTGCCTCCCTAAGTTGCCGTTAAAAGGTAATATTTTCACCCAGTCTAAATCTATAATTTTCTCAATATCACACGAGATTTTTCTCGTCCTGATACTTCCCATTATATCAGTAACGAAATTACACATGTGTCACCTCCATCGTAAGTCAGCGTTCATATTCGTAAAGTATATTTTATTTACGACTCCCTTAGCACAGTAAGCCCATACCAGACATTTCATAGAAACCCCGACCATGGCTAGAATTCGAAAACTTTAAATCAAATGAAGGACGAGGAGGATCGACTAGAAATCAACGGATAATTAAGTTTAATAATAGACCATAAAAGTTAAGTGTATGCGTGCCTGCAACCATCTACCAACACCAGCAACTCAAGTTTGCGTGACAAAATATTTATTCGTCGTCAGTAAACGCCCGGGGGTGAAGAAAAAGTAAGATTTTCCAGTTCAAGGAAACACGGGCAGACAAAGCAAACGAGGAGCATAAAGAATGAAAAAATTCGAGGTCATATCCTTAGACAAGAATTGAGAAATGGTTATCCAATTTAAGCGACACATAACCCCCTAATTGTAGGCTCAGGCAAGACAAACACGAAGATCTAGTGCAAATTCCTAGACATCTCCCAAGCCGCCCCAATATCATATCATATCATACCATCGCGCTAAGGTCGTGCGTAGGCGCCCACATACCCCACCATGTGCGTGGATGGTGTTCAAGAATTACGTTGCCAAATACGTCACTCGCACTGCGGAAGTCAAATACACTCTTCATCACCTCCTACTCACTTGACGTCACAGATTCTCGGGGAATATAGCGCACGTGCGCACTGAACCCATTCACCAATCCATCGAGCAGAAGATTATTTGTCCTTCGACCTCCTATGTAGCACCATCATACAAGCAGAAATCCCTGAACTCAACATTGAATGGCAGACCATGGCGCCTGTCAAGGAGTTGCCTACAGCAACAGGAAGCCATGTGTAGGAGTATTCAGCATCCATACTCATAATAGGCATTTCCATGAACCCTTCTCCCATCCAACCGTCCATCGACCGTTGGATATTTGAAAGCCCAAGCAATCGATAAAATTTCTCCATCCGGATGCAGTAGTTTTCCGGTTAGATGGTCCTTTGCACTCGTACTCCAATGTCCATGTTTACTTGTAAGCTTTTAGCGAAATTAAATATTCCCTTTCCACTCTGACTCTGATATGCGACACATGCGAGATTGCTTTGACTAATTTCTTGCCTAATGACCGCATTCGTTGCCATGCTATTGTCCATCATCCTGCTACTAAGTGATTGGATAAGATGTTCCTTATGGGACATTAACCATTTCAGAAAGGTTGTATCGGAATCGCAATAATAATCTGATCATTGACCGTCTCACATGGCCAAATCTGTTTTAGTTTAAAGAGCTCATTAACGTACCCCGGCTTATTCACCTTAAACACGAACACTTTGGCTACAAACTAAATGCCCAACCATGCGTTGAATATGGATAGATACACAACCCACTGTATGCACACCAATCATAATGCGAATTTCATTAAGAACAAACTCATTTTTTCCTTCTTGCTTCAATTGAAAAACAAGTACAGGCCCTACAGCGGACTCCGATGGTATCTCATCAGATCAAATTGTTTCCATTAGACAAATAATACTGGAAGAGAAAAAAACTTAATTAGGTTGTTGCTTTTTCACTTTCATATGATTAATGGGCACGTCGAGTAACACTAGTCGGGCAGCCATCCGAGTATTTAACCATCCACGGATCACATGAATGTGTGTATCGTATATTGTGCATTAATGCATCATAATTGGGTAAAATCGTATCTGATGGTATATCTAGTGTGTTAAGCGAAAAGAAAGTTTAACGTTTTATTACCCAGTTGGGTCGTAAACTGTTTCGCTTATATTTACATGCACGTAGTTGCACGGGTAGTTGTGCTCTTGGCTGCAAGTATCTGGAGTGGGGTTCATGCTATTAGTTATGCAGATAATTATTACGCTACTAATATAAGAAAATGTTGTTATTTTGTTTGGAACTACATGATACTCGCTGGTAATTGATATGTTGCGTAAGAGTGATGCGTTAGTGCGTTCGATTTCAATGCAATACAAAATTTGTTCAAATAGTAACCGGAATTCTCGGTCGTGAGAAATAGTTGTTTATACTCGTCTATATCAATGTTATTCTCATCAAAATAGAAACTTCTGGTCTTTTGGTCGTGCTTACGTTATTGAATTCATTTATCGATTCCCCAGAGATCGTGGATTCTATTTAGCAAGAAAGGCAAGGTTAAGTTGCACCATCGCAAACGTGAGCTTTAACCCTAACCTAGGGTTGATGTACGTCTTATACATTTTAGCCAGATCGGTTATGCATCTACTGATATATAGGAAATCCTTAGTATTCAGAGCATTTTTGACGATACATGCGACATGCTCCAATAAATGTTGTACTAAATAATACTCAGACATACTCAGCCTTGGACAGTGGCTGCAGATTAACGTCGGGAGAGAGTAGTGTGCTTTATAAGCTGCTTTTCCAGTTCTATTGCTGAAGAACTGGTCGTAAACCTAGGTACGAATATGTAATGCTAAGAAAACTGTCGTCAGCGAAGAAATAAATCGGATTAGAGGCAACAGGCAAGGGATCAGTTATAAAAATAAGAAAAAGTGTTGGAGAAAATGCAGGGCCTTGAGGAACACCATCGCTTGTGAATCTCGACTTAAATTCACTAAAACAACTTGCATTGGACACTTCTAAAGATTGTTCCTAATGGATTGAAAGAGGGAGGTGTCACCATTGGGTGAGGTATGTATGCCGCCAAATCACCGGTGTATTTGTTACTGGGAAACCATATCGGCGGTTTGTGAGAAGACTAGAGGGCGATTCGAGATATTTTGTAAGTAAACCATTCATTAGCGTTTCCATGACTTTATCATAGAAAGAAAGGATATTATTGCAACATTGGTAGTTAGAGTAAAAAAATATTTGTCCCTTTCAAAAACGGACCGGACAAAAGGCGTTTTCCACTTTCTCCAGAGAGTCCAGAGAAGTAGGACTAAAATAAAAGCTGCCTAAGTTTTGCCAGCGTAAAAAGGTACCCGAATAAAATAATTGGGGCAAGCCATCTGAACCAGTAGATTTAGGTATGCCACGATTTAAAGCTAGCTGCAAAGTAAACAGTTGGTAGACTGTTTTTGTCCAATGAGATGAGGTGAATGAGCAGAGGTAATGATGACTGACTTCAGTTTGATTGCCTCAAACGGATGTAGGCAATCAAAATACGAGTATTTAAAGACAACTTTACATGTAATCAGTGATTGAATTAACTCCTTACCTTACATCTTTAATAGCAGGTTGAGCCAGAAAGGCTGTAGCGACAAGGCTGATAAAAATAGAAAATGTGGAGAAAAGGCTATAGAGGAATAACCTCCTGGATAACGTCTCCAAATCACTCTTTAGTGTACAACATATTAGCAGAGAATATGCGAATGTGTGACCTTGCTTAAACCAACAGGAAGAATTCTGGAGGGGTGCTGTTTTGCTGTGGCCAGGAACCCAAATGAGAGTAATGTTGAAATAGTCTCCTGCACAGCTGATTTCATCCTTACACTGTGCAACTAATTTGGATTTTATAGAGTGAGAGTCGAGGGCTTTGATAGCTGATTGGCTATCAATATATATATTGACATCTCTCTTGGTAATATGATAGCGCGTGAGTAACATGCAAGCTTCCTTAATCGCTAGTATTTCCGCTTTGAACACGCTGACCGAGTCTGGAAGTCGCAGCGATTTGGAGATATTCAGTTCCGCTGAGAAGATACCCGAGCCAACCCCACACTCCATTTTCGAACCGTCGGTGAAAAAAGCTATCTGATGGTTCTCAGAGTGCAGTCCCTGTTTCCATGCCATCCTGGATGGGAAGTGGAAATGGGCGGCTTTACTTGGGTTGTGAAATCGGTTGCAGTCATGGCCAGGTCACTAGGTAATAGGTCCAGCACCTTGCTATGACCGTAGGGTTTAGATGACCAGAACCTAGATTCTCTGAGTCTAATGGCGCTACAGGCTGAATTATATCTGATGAAGAGGTCCAGAGGGAGGAGGTTTAGGAGTACGTTAAGTGCCTCGGTCGTAGTAGACCGAAGGGCACCGGTTACCCCGATACTGGCCGATCTCTGTACTCGGCTTAGTTTTTTGATGTTGTATGCCTTACTTAGAACAGGCCACCATACGAGCGCTCCGTAGGTGAGGATGGGGCGGATGACAGCCGTGTACATCCAGAGCACCATTTTGGGTCGGAGTATGCTACAGGCATAAAAAGGGACACGTGCTTTCCGTACCCGATGTTCAATGTTCATCTTCCAACTGAGCTTGGGGTCTAGGATAATTCCTAGGTATCTAGCCTCGGAAGCCAAGGAGAGTGACTGGTTGTTGAGTCGAGGGAGATTAAAGGCCGGAATTCGTATAATCTGTGGTAAACAGCATCAGTTCTGTTTTACTCGGATTGACGCTTAGGCCGCATCCTGAGGCCCAGGTGCTTAGCTTAGTCAGAGCTCTCTCTGAGATTTCGATAATTACCGAGGGAAACATTCCCGATACTAGGATGACCACGTCGTCAGCATAAGCAACCGCCTTTATTCCGATTCTCTCGAATTCGTTCAAAATTTTATCGATAACCAAGTGACATAGTAGAGGTGATATTACCCCACCTTGGGGTGTGCCTCTATCTACGGTCTTAACTATAGTGGTGTTGCCCATCTGGGCCTGAATGATCCTTGTTCTGAGCATGGATATGATCATATGATCCATCTGCTAACAAGTCCCTCTACCCCTGCCGTGGTGATTGCTTCTTGGATCGATTCAGTGTGAACGTTGTTGATAGCACCTTCTATATCTATGAAGGTAGCTAAGGTAAATTGTTTATGGTGGATGGATTTTTCGATTGTCTGCACGACTTCATGCAGGGCGGTCTCAGTGGACTTGCCTTTAATGTAGGCGTGTTGGGACTTCGAAAACTTTGTGTTTCCTAGGGAGTCGCGGATGTGCCTGTCTAAGATGCGTTCGAGGGTCTTCAGAAAAGGATGTGAGGCTGATAGGTCTGAAATCCTTTGCGGATTCATGACCGCGCTTGCCAGCCTTCGGAATGAAGATACATCGAACTCTTCTCCAGGCTAGGGGGATGTAGTTGAGTTTCAGCGAACTTCGATAAATCACTGTTAGCCAGGGTATAACCTTGCCCAAATTCTTTTGTAGCATTATAGGTAATATCCCGTCAATCTAAAAAGACGTCACACGAAGGACACAATAAAACGATCGTATGCAAACTGTGTTCTGAAGTGTTTTTCAATTTGGGCGGGCAGATGTTGGTGGCTTGTGGCGGCCATGTTGTTTTGACGGACCTGTTAAATCTGTTGTTTATTATTCAATTACTGATACCAAATCCCCTTGGCAAGTTACACGATTGAATAGCATTTCGAAATTATAAAACTTTATTATTAAAATGAGTCTTCGTTCGTTAGTGCAAACGTTGCGAGTGATGCGTCCATTTAACGGTAAACGTGGTGACCCTTTATAGTCAACTCTTCAACATTTGGTTTGAGAGGACCGGTTCGGTAATCAATCAACAACATTCGTACGTCAAAGGAGCGCAAGATCGGTCGAGCACATCGTTGCGGTCCGTGAATAGCTGAACCCGAGGCAGTCAATTCCTCGCCCTGTACATAAACTAGGCTTTTCGCAGACTTCAACTTGGCGAATTTTGCGCCGGGACTTACAAAATCCAACTGATCCATTAGCTCAAAGTTCATGACCATAAACAAAGCCGTTTGTTTGCTGCCTGGGCTTCGGAGCGTTGGAAGAGGACCCCAATTTCGACCGAAAAACTTACAGAGTTACCGTTTAGTGTGCATTTTGGGTGGGCGGCGCCATTGATTCTGGCAGACACGAACGAATGGTCTCTGTATTAACTGTCTACGGACCGTTGTATACGACAGTGACCATTGCGGACTATGTGCCGTGATCACAGTACCTGACGAGTTCGGGGAGATGGCAGAGTGTGTCCAAACGCACCCCTACAATTACAGTAGGGTGTGCTGGCTGCGCTTTGCCAATTCCCTGACGAGAGCGCTCACTTCGAGCGCCTCCTTTCCACCGCCTAATAGAAACCTGTCAAACTACGAGATTGACAGGTATCTCAAACAAATGGACGATGTCATTAAACAGACAATGAACAGTACGATGCCACGCCAAAGACAGCACGATACCACAAACGTATACCGAAACCCGACAAGCGACGCACTGCACAGACAAAAAAGTAGACTCCTGACAAGACTCAAACTCTTGTACAGGCGGTTTACCGACAGACAAAACTCGGAGGTAAGGACACTGAAGTCACTGATTAAAAATATCCAACAGTTAATCAAGGAAAATTACAGAATATCTGTAAGTTTGCATTGGAACAACAGAATTCGTGCTGTAAAATCCAACAGCGCGAGTATGTTCCCGCAAATAAATAAAATATTTCGGAGAAACAATCAGAATGACATTCAGGATCTAAAGCTTCCGAGAACGTCAGACAATGAACGCTTGCTACGAACAGTTAGCATCGATCCGGAGAGCGCCATCCTGGATGACGACTTCTTCGTGATCGAGGATCCTCAGGAGAAGGTGGCGACAGTAGGAGCTGTCTTCCAGGAAGTGTACAATTGTATGATAGTATTCGCCCGAACCATGACCTGGAAAATAGATCCCTGCTTCATCACTTCTATCTTCGAAATGATATCGATCATTGGCGATCAGAGAACCTTGGTTTTACAAGGTTCAATGAAGATTTCATGGCAAACAATGTCATCGCCAATAGGGTTAATACCCTGTTCATATCGACAGAAGATCTTCAGATGATCTTCGAGTCATTGAGGAAGAAAAAATCCGCGGGTGTCGACGGTATATCCAATGTTGTGCTTAGGCACCTTCCGCCAGTGGCTGTAAGAGGTACACCATCCTGTTCAACAATGCACTGAATAATGCATATTATCCAGTGCATTGGAAGACAGCGGTGGTTCAACCAATCCCCAAGAAGGGTAAAGACACATTTATCCTGGCAAATCTCCGGTCGATCAGTCTCCTTCCGAGTATCAGCAAAGTCTTCGAGAAGGTGATCCATAGAGCCTTGTCTAAATGGGTTGAGGACAATACAATCATCCCGGATAACCAATTCGGTTTCAGAGCGGGGCATTTTTTTTTTTTTTTTTTTTAGTTTAGGTAGAAAGTTCGTAGTGAAAATTGCCAACGTGACTTCTACCCAAACATTTGAAATCAAAAATGGACTGCAACAGGGTATGGTAAATTCGCCGATCCTTTTCAGCATTTACCTAAGCGATCTGCTAGTTTCTCTTCACCATTCAATAGCGTACGCAGACGACCTAATCGCGTACAGATCAGGTCCAACGATCGACGTTATTGTTAATCTCCTGCAGCATGACTTCGAAAAAATTCAGCAGTATTGTGATGACTGCCAATCAACTTCCAGAAATCGGAATCTATATTGTTCAGAACGCCTTTGTCTAGGGCCTCTCGGGACACTAGAAAAAACTGGCGCAGGTTCTTAATTTTAGGACCGGACGGACGTCCACTGGCGAGACAAAGTGTAGTCAGATATCTTGGGATCGTGCTGGATCAGTATCTATATTTTGACAAACATGTAGATGCTGCTCTGGCAAGGGCCCGGGGCGATTTCGCTTTGACAAAATGGCTGTTTCATAGCAGCCAACTTGATTCTAGGTTGAAGGTAATCTGCTACATGGCCTTAATCAGGCCCATGGCTGCCTATGGATGTCCCGTCTGGTTCAATGTGAGAGCCAGCTTAATGGAAAGGATTTGGGTGTTTGAGAGACAATGTCTCAGGACTTGTCTTGGGCTACATACGACACCCGAATCTGAGTACACGAAATTTTACCCGAACAAGGTCCTATACAATAGGGCCAGGATTGTACGGATAGATAATTTTTTGATCAAACTGATTCGAAGCCACGTTGCGAGAGCAATGACTTCGGTCAATAGAATGGAATTTAATATCATTTAAATAGCCTCCACAGAAATTCTGGGAGAACTTGGTTCCGGCAATAACTTGACGAATATTGATTAAGAGGCTGCGGATTGTGTACATAAACATAATCTTTTCGTAGCCCCACAAAAACACATCCAACGGCGAAAAATCACGCGACTATGGTGATCAGTTCACATCATCAAAGCGTAAAATAAGTCCTTCAGAAAATTTGTTAAACATTATCGGAGAATCAACCAATTCCATTTAACCGTTTTTAATGTCAAAGATTCTGCTCGAAATCACGTTGTCACATTCAATCAACTGCATGGTGAACTTACTCCTGGACCCGATGGTCTCATTGCCATATTACTAAAAAAATGTTCCTCCATTATTTCTGTCCCGCTCTCAAAAATATGCAACGTATCCTTGTCCCTTGGAGATTTTCCTCAAACATGGAGAACCGTTTTTATAACTCCTGGAAAAAGGCAAAAAAGGTCGGAAGAATGATGGTAACAACTATCGGCCCATCGTCAAACTGTCACACATACCCAAATTTTTCGAAAGTATCTTGTATGACACTCTAAGTTTCCACTGCAAATCTCTAATCTCTTCAAAATGTCTTCCCTTGGCTTTGAACCCACTGCGTTGGAGTGGATATCTTCTTATTTAAAAAACCGTTACTACAGTGTTCGTTTTAGATCTGCCTTCTAAGCTTCTTCCAGCGGTCCCCAGGGCAGCCACAGTCGTCCACTTCTTTTTCTTTTTACCATTAACGACATTGACATTGTCATCAAACGTTCCCACCCCTCACTGTACGCCGACGACACCAAGTTCTTCAAGACCATTTCCTCGCAACAAGATTCTTCCCTTATTCAATCAAGAGCTTTTCTGTCTGGTGCTTCAAAAACTTCTTGGAGCTTAACATTTCCAAATGCCAATCATACACCTGTTCACGTAAATGAATCAAACCTCCTCAAAACTTATCAATCAAATCAAACTTACTCAATAACCAACCCACCTCCATCGTTCAGGTTATCCGCGATTTTAGCATTGTGTGTCACCAAGAGCTCAATTTTCGCGCACATATCGACGATATAATTCTTAAAGCCAACTCGGCTCTCAGTTTCGTAAAGCGTTGGTCTAAAGAGGGATCCAGTCACGAAGGGATTGGAGAACTTTGTTCGCCCTTGTTCGCCCCCTTCTTGAATACGCATCTCAAGGATGGTCCCCTTATCAGCAAACCCACCCTTCTAGAATGGAGAGCATCCAACGTCGGTTAGCCTAAATCTTGAAATGAATCGGTAAAGTATACTAGGGTATAGAGCGATGGTATATGCTTTACTTACCTGAGCATTATCTTTCCTTTCTAAAGACAAGAAAAGTTGTATGCTCTACAGACAGTGATCATCATGATATTGTAAAGGACAAAGATGTTGAAAACCTTTTACCTTCGCTTGCGATTTATTTTTTCAGTGAAGTAACGCCACAGTGACTCTTCTAGCGTCTTCAGGCCCTCATGTTTGTAAACCTAGGAAGAACATTTAAAGCCCGGTGTGGGTTTTGGCCTCAACCAACAAACGTCTCTAGCTGGCGCGATCTTCTGCCTTCTTCTTTTTCGCACACTAAGTTGGTTGAGGTCCTTTTCCACTTGTGTGCGCCGTTTGAGTCGAAGGCCTCCTCTGTTGCGTTGTTCCAATGGCTCAGGCTCAAAGACTCTTCGGGTCGGAGCTATGTTGTCCATACGCTCTACATGGCCTAGCCATCTTATGTGTTGTATCCGTAGACGCTTAACCAGACACATGCCGCCGTATATCTCATATAGTTCGTGAATTGAATTTAAATCCAGTAGATTACAATTAGTGATGTGCTGTGTTCCTTTTTTTTTCTATTAAACAAAACCTAACCAAATGTAATTTTAGAAACCAAGTTCTGTGCTTCCTACAAACAGCTTACCGAGTTTTGTAATACTATCCAAGGACGCTGTGCAAATTTGTTTTAAATTATCTTGAATTGATTGGATAAGGATTTGGAAATTACAATGGACCAAAAATGCTGAAATATATGTATATATGACCTTTGAATGCTGAAATATATGTATCTGAAATACCCTGAAATGTCTAAAACAAATCCTTTTCGAAGACTATACCAAAAATACATGCGTGAAAAACTTTTCTTCTGTACGGCGAATGGTAAAAATCTCAAAAAAGTATGTCTTAACAAGTCTTCAAAAGTGAATTCTAAGAAGATGAACATACTATAGGCCGAATAGCGCGGGCAGCTTTTAACAAGGACCTCTTTATGTGGACTTCAATCAAAAGAACCTAGTCCGTCCACTTCCTGATGTGTTTAAGAATATATTTCCGATTCGCCTATGGCCCATTGTATATTCAATTTTCATCTCGTTGCTAGATATTAAAAGCTTTGGTTCAAATTGTTGTACTAGGTCTTAAACCTTTTTAAGGCTATGTCAGGTAAGAGTCGTTACGTTTTGTTTTCTTAGCGTCGAGACGTTCGCACATAATTTTTTTTTCCTCTTTCCTGTGATTATGCCGAAAATAGCGATTGGACATTTGTTCGAGACAATGGAAGGGAAGTATAAGCGCACCAAGAAGGATTCTATGATACCAGAGGAACCCTAGATAATCCATAACTTAGGGTACTGGAAGTATTTCACTGAAATCTGGAAAGCTGATACAGGTTAGCCCAAAACACTCATCGATGTTGTTTTACTATATGTCGAAAATGCAGCGACATCATTGCTCTTTAAACGTTTGCTTGGACTTTTTTCTTTACTTTTTGAATATGATATAGGTCAACTGAGCGCGGCTATTTGGTATGACCTTTTGGGCTCTTTTTACGTATTATCAATCGTTTTGGCACGAACTTCGGCAATCATTTCTCATACTCTTGTCACATATTTTCTTTCAGATCTTCCCGAGTCTATGGCTTGTTCTGATAGTCCCGTGACTTTAAAAAACACAAAAAAGAAGTATGGAGATGTTTCATATGGTCATAGTTCCGGCTAGTGCGAATCGCCGAAAAGAGAAATAGGGCAACCCGAAAGTCACATCTATGTATGTCATTGGACCTGGTTGTTTGTCACTTGCTAGTCACAATAACCGCGTTACCCAAGGCGTTCTCGAAAAATTAATCCCGATGAAATTTCTGTGGTAAACGGCGCATCAAGCAGTGATTTCGAGAGGATGTAATGACTCTTCATGAATGATCGCGAGGATTTTCAGTACATTAGAAGCAACATTTTTTCGTGTGTACGTAAGGAATTTCGACCGAATAAACTGTTCGAACTGATTAGATTGAATGCTAGACTAAACACCCTCTTGGCAAACAAAAAGATAAATAATCGATTTTTATAGAAATCATCCCTCGCAATTATATTGCGAGTAAATGCTCCAATAATTCCTTAATGCTCCCCCTTCCCCCCAAAAAAACCGAGAAAAGAAACAAAATCCTTTCTATAAACCCAAAAAGCTCATTTAATCGTCAATAATCCTTCAAGGATATCGAACCCCATTCGAAACCCCTTCAAGGTAGCCCATCCCATCTTAGTCTATCCCTCCAATAAAGACTTATCGAAGAAAAGTGGATGCAGATCCGTCATCGATTGCTCTAGTCAGGATTACTCACTCATCTTCTAAGGTTTCTTCTTTTCGGTCGTTCTATCGAACAGTCGGGCTGCAGTGGAAGATAATAGTGGAATGCAAAAGTGTTGTTAAGTGTATCCCGATGCGATTGTGTTCCTGACAAAGGCATTTCCGGTTGAGCTGGTTTCCTTTCTTCAGTATTTTTTTCGCTTTTGTTTAGTGCAAAGGAGTAATGTACGGAGCGGGAACTGACTTGTGAACTGCCGGGGTGAATAGCTACTAAAGTGTTTAGAGTGGATGGAGGGTTAGATGTCAACAAGTTGTCAATGTATCTTGAAGGAGGATTGGTTGAGAAAGGACGAGGTGGAAATTCAGTAAAATGGTTAAGAGGGTTTAGGATAAAGGTACTTACTTTATTAGGGTAAATGAGATGAGCTATGTAATAGTCGTTTCGGGGTTGGTTCATGAATGTGCTTTTTCTTTAGCGTTACCTATAGTTATTAGGTTTTGTAGGCTTCGAGGAGCTTCTGCAATTAATTTCTAAACTTCTTTCTTTTTCTAATTAAATTTTTATTGTTAGTCAACCATCTTCGACGTACATTGAGGTTCCAAAGGCAACATTGAAAAGCGGTGAAGTGCGGAGGTTCCAGGTGCTAGAGGCCTGTATTGTGTGCATTCCTCTCCGAAATGGAAAGAGAATGTACATTGTATCAGCTTATGCGCCTGAAGCACCTCAACCCAATGTTTTCATTGCAGAGCTCGAGACCCTTTTTCGATCTCTGTGCTTAAACTCGGTGGAAAACTTGTACATTCTGGCCGGCGATTTAAATGCAAAACATAGTGATTGGGGAAATAACATTTCTAACACTAGGGGGAGCCTACTAAGTCATTGGAGCTTTCTTCACAACATTGAATATAGAGTCAAGTTGCTCGCAACGGATAGTCCGTCGTATCCTAGGAGCGGCTCCTATCTGGATCTCATGCTAATAGACTCTCGACTGAGACTGGCAGACACGGACGATTGGTCTATTAACTGTCTACGGACCATTGTATACGACAGTGACTATTGCGGACTATGTGCCGTGATCACAGTACCTGACGAGTTCGCGGAGATGGCAGAGTGTGTCCAAGCGCACCCCTACGATTACAGTAGGACGCGTTGGCCACGCTTTGCCAATTCCCTGACGAGAGCGCTCACTTCGAGCGCCTCCTTCCCACCGTCTAATAGGAACCTGTCAAACTACGAGATTGACAGGTACCTCAAACAAATGGACGATATAATTAAGCAGACCATGGACAGTACAATACCACGTCAACGACATAACGATACTACAAACGTGTACCGAAACGCGACAATCGACGCACTGCACAGACAAAAAAGTAGACTCCTGACAAGACTCAAACTCTTGTACAGGCGGTTTACCGACAGACAAAACTCGGAGGTCAGGACACTGAAGTCACTGATTAAAAATATCCAACAGTTAATCAATGAAAATTACAGAATATCTGTAAGTTTGCATTGGAACAACAGAATTCGTGCTGTAAAATCCAACAGCGCGAGTATGTTCCCGCAAATAAATAAAATATTTCGGAGAAACAATCAGAATGACATTCAGGATCTAAAGCTTCCGAGAACGTCAGACAATGAACGCTTGCTACGAACAGTTAGCATCGATCCGGAGAGCGCCATCCTGGATGACGACTTCTTCGTGATCGAGGATCCTCAGGAGAAGGTGGCGGCAGTGGGAGCTGTTTTCCAGGAAGTGTATAAGGTGAATGATACCATTCGCCCAAACCACGAACTGGAAAACAGAGTTCTACTTCATCACTCCTACCTTAGAAATGATATCGTTCATTGGCGATCCGAGAATCTTGGTTTTACCAGGTTCGATGACGATTTCATGGCAATTAATGCCGTCACCAATGAAGGGGCTAATACCCTCTTCATTTCGACGGAAGATCTCCAGATGATCTTTCGGTCATTGAAAAGGAAAAAATCCGCGGGTATTGACGGTATATCCAATGTTGTGCTTAGACACCTTCCGCCAGTGGCTGTAGAGAGGTACACCATCCTGTTCAACAATGCACTGAATAATGCATATTATCCAGTGCATTGGAAGACAGCGGTGGTGCAACCAATCCCCAAGAGGGGTAAGGACACCTCTAACCCGGCAAATCTCCGGTCGATAAGTCTCCTTCCGAGTGTCAGCAAGGTCTTCGAGAAGGTGGTCCATAGAGCCCTGTCTAAATGGGCTGAGGACAATAAAATCATCCCGGATAACCAATTCGGTTTCAGAGCGGGGCATGACACAATTCATGCCGCGTCGAAACTCGTGTCGGATATCCAATGGAATAAATGCAAGAACCAATGCACGGGTGCCTGTCTGATTGATTTGGAAAAAGCCTTCGACACCGTATGGTTAGAAGGTCTTTATTACAAGCTCAGTCGGCTGGGCATAAGTAAACCACTGCTATATATGATTTTTGACATGTTAACAGGTAGAAAGTTCGTAGTGAAAATTGCCAACGTGACTTCTACCCAAACATTTGATATTAACAACGGACTGCAACAGGGTACGGTGAATTCGCCGATCCTTTTCAGCATTTATTTCAGTGATTTGATAGCTTCTCTTCACCATTCAATAGCGTATGCGGACGATCTAATCGCGTACAGATCAGGTCCAACGATCGACGTCTTTGTCACCCTCTTGCAGCGTGACTTCGAAAAAATTCAGCAGTATTGTGATGACTGGAAGTTGAAGATCAACTGCCAGAAATCAGAAACTATTTTGTTCAGAACGCCTTTGTCTAGGGCCTCTCGAGACACTAGAAAAAATTGGCGCGGGTTCTCAATTCTTGGACAGGACGGGCGCCCGCTGGCGAAACAAAGTGTAGTCAGATACCTTGGGATCTGGCTAGACCAGTATCTATATTTTGATAAACATGTAGATGCTGCTCTGGCAAGGGCCCGAGGCGCTTTCGCTCTGACAAGTTGGCTGTTTCATTGCAGCCAACTTGATTCCAGGGTGAAGGTAATCTGCTACATGGCCTTAATCAGGCCCATGATTGCCTATGGATGTCCCGTCTGGTTCAATGTGAGAGCCAGCTTAGTGGAAAGGATTCGGGTGTTTGAGAGACAATGTCTCAGGACTTGTCTTGGGCTACATAGGACACCCGAATCTGAGTACACGAAATTTTACCCGAACGAGGTCCTATACAATAGGGCCAGGATTGTACGGGTGGATAACTACCTGATCAAACTGATTCGAGGCCACGTTGCGAGAGCAATGGCTTCGGTCAATAACCTAATCTCTGGGGCTTACTACCCCAATGATTTATATCACGAGAGAGTGCGCCTTAACGGCTTTGTCCCGCCAGAAGCATTCCTCTATTTAGATAGATGTGGGCTGATCCAGGATAGATTGGCGGTGCCGCTAATCTTCCACGTGGGTCGCAATTCCGTGGAACGGCGATTCCTCTACGGACCCGATGTCGCGCTCAGTGAGCCCGAGCGCCTCAGGTTCTGTAGATCGGTCTCACGCCGGGATCGAGGAGACGTAGTCCGCCAACATCAACGCTTTTGGTGGCTGGGGGGAGCTGCGTCAGTGGACACTTCAATGGCTTCAGCCTCTTCAAGGCAGGGCTTGCCTAACACCAATGGCAGGCTTACATAGGCTAGGGTAGGGTAGGGTGGGTTAGGGTAGGATAAAACAAAAAAAGAATAAAAACCAAAAAAAAAGTATAAACATATAAAAATTAAAAAAAAAAATATATATATGTATATATATAAGTGTATGTATATATATAAAGTATATATTTATATATATATATATACAATATATACACATTAGTTAAGTTAGAATAAGATATGTTTAGTTAGGTTAAGGTAGGTTTAAGTCTTATATAAATATATATAAAATGATCATATGCTAAGTTTTTGAAAAATTTTTCTTAGCTTAAGTTAATCATAATAATGTTAATTGTAAGTTATTTATATAGTAGTCGAAAGGCATAGGTTAAAATTATACAGTTTGTTTTAGAGTGTCCGCCTAGGGCCAGTAAGATTCCTAAATTTGTAAGGATAGTTAAGCTAGTTTTAAGCATTTTTGTCTAGGATAAGATAGATCTAAGAAACTATAAATAAAAATGAATTTACAAAAAAAAAAAAAAAAAAGGCAACATTGAAAACAAAATCAAGTGATTTAATTCCTCCTACGCTTTTGTCAAGTTGAGTTTCATTTACATATATTTTTGGTTAGGTTTGGATAGTTAGTAATGTATAGTAAAAGATATGCGGGGCTGCCGAGAGCCTGTAAGGTGCTGCTATTTGATCCTCAAATTGTCTTGAGCACCAAAGACAAAGAATTGGGCTAAATCAACCCACGGAACTAAGTAGCAGGAGGGATCGAAATAGTAAGGGCAAAATCGACCAAAAAGCAGTCTTCTTTGGCAAATAGGCATGGTTCGTTCGACAGTTGGGATTTTTAATTCTTCCAAATAAAGTTTTCAAGGTCAAATGGTCTTTCAGCAACGACGCTCCAAATTTGTTGCCTTATAAAGGCCATGTGGAAGGTAGTTGCATTTAACAATGTGTGCAAATTATCAAACTTTATTTTCAAAATCGGTGCTTCCTTAAACAAACGCTTCACGCATTTGGTGATTTTTATCCCCATACAATCGTTCGACTGAGTCGAATATTCGAAGTATAATGGCCAAATTCGAATTAACCTATTCGATAAGCATCAGTACGTTACTGAAACGCAAGCGCTGTTGTGCCTAAGATTGTAGGGGAATACGCGAGGCAATCAATTTCTAGTCGATCACAAAAACTTAACCTTTCTGCAACTTAACTTGGCAAATTTCGCATTGGGATTCTTAAGGTAAGCGCTCATAGACATGCCAAGACCATAAACAAGTTTACTGATTGAGCTCTGGGCCAGTTGAAAGTTGAACCAAATTATGCCAAAAAAAATAATTTTCAGCGACGAAACCCATTTTAAGAGGTACTTGGCTCGATGAAACAACAAAATAATAGAACATGGACAGCACAAAGTGCATCTCAAAAAAGCAAGTTTTTAGTGCGGTTTTGATTTGGCGGTATGATCGGTCTGTACTTTTCCCAAAACGATACTGGCATTGCCATAACCGTTAGAGGCAAGCATTTTAGATCGATGTTAAGCAACTTCTTGCGGCCCAAACTGGATAGTGTCGTTACTGACGACATGTGGTCCCATAACAAGACACTATATCTCACACAAGGACGATGCCACGACTTGGTGAATGGTTACAATATATTTTGCAAGAGTGGCGCAAACACTTCATTGAGCCCATGTTATTGAACGCGTTTAGGCTCTTAAACTTTTTTCTTTGGGGCCCTCTCTGGACTAAGATGTAATTTAATGCTCTATGCGAATAAATCGCAATCAATTAATACACTCATCAAATAATGAACGCAAATCAATACAATGAAATAAAGTCAACGAAAATTGAGCTATAAATGCTAGGAATACGTTTTTTCAAGCAAAGCTTTAGCGGATATTTCAATGACTTCAAATTTCACACTTAATGGCATAGAATGTCCTTTTAAGCAGAAAACAAATTGAGCAGATAACGCACACCAACCTTGATTCATTGGCTTTAAAATTTTTTTACCATAAAATTGTAATTACATTTAGTACAGGTCAAGATGATTTTTTTCCTGTTTAATTTTTCAATGTTTTATTTTTGAAAGGTTGTTCATTACTCGTGACATATGTTAAAATTAGGCGTACTCACCTGGTATTGCCATTTTATTGTGAAAAGATTTGCATTCCAACAACCTTAACAATCTATTGAATGTACTAACGAAATTCATACTCTGTGAAAAATGTTTTTTTCCCACTTCGACCATTTTACGGAAGTCACAATCGATCTATAGGGCTAGCAACTTAAGCCATAGTGATTTTTAGCAGTGAAATTTAGTGAAATTTAGCATAAATTTTATGCTATATGGCATCAAGCCACCTATCTGTATCCGCAAGGTACCTGCAGATGAAAATATTATTGCTGTATCCGCCAGTGATGATAAAGACCGCGATTTCTCCATTTGTCGATGTTCGCAGCCGCAGCAATTGGGGCTGATTTAAAACCTTAAAAATACAGCTCATGCAAGAACTGAAGCCGAACGACCGGTCATAAATAGGTAAGTGGGCCTTAGGAAAGCTGGAGGGAGATCGAAAAGTTGCCTTTAACGACGTAACTCATTTTTGGTTGGGTATGTTTGGTTTGGGTATGTTAATAATCAAAATTGCAATACAAGAGCTCCTAATGGTGTAGTTTATGGTCCGATTCTTCCATGGTTGCCGTTAATGGTTGCAAACTTTTTTTGCCCCAAATGCACGAGCTGCACCCAGTCGATATGTATATCCAATAAGACGCAGCTACATGCCACACAGCACGCGAATCGATGAACCAATTGACCGACTAGTTCGTACGATTTCACGTTTTTAGACTATTTGTCTGGATCAAATTGGCTATGCCGATAAGTCAGCGTCAATTGCAGCCTTGGAAGTCAGCATTGACCATGTAACTAGCGAAAACTAAATCACAAGCATTGATTTGTCATTTACAAAAAAAAATATAGAATATAGAAATATGGAATTATAAACCAAATTCCGATAAATCACATATTACAGTGTTTCTCAATAAGGACTTTTAAGCGTTGTTTATCAGTAGTCAATATCAAAACGTTAGACAAAACTTACATTTGTACCATTCTAAAGTTACTGAAGGAGAACAAGTGGAAGTTATTAAAAATTACTACCGAAATTCTGACTCTTAAGAGCGCTTACTCCAATTTTCGGTGGTTATAAAATTCGAGCAGATACATAGATTGTGCGCATTAGAATGGAGAAAGTCGCATCAATATTCACTATGAAATGTTCCTGTGCGAATAAGACAACGCAACCCTCAAAGTACCGAAAAGATCGTGGTCTTGAATGCTTCAGTTCAAATTGAGCCAAATCAGTCGATTCCGCGCCTTTCACAGGGATTGGAAATCTCTCAGTTCACATTGCGGTAAATTTTGTTTAAAGATCTTGGATCACCATTACAGGATCAAATTTACTTACGAAGTTAACGAACATTTGGGCTCTGCAAAAGTTTGAAGAAAATTCTGAATTTCATTGAAAGATCTTTTTCAGTGATAAAGCTCAGGCACGTGTCTCAAAAGACCGCATTGCATCGACAAAAAGTGAATGCGTGATGTATATTTCATGCCGATGCGATTGGAACATATTTTTACGATAAAAATGTTCGCCACATTATAGCCAATGGATATCGTGCCAAGTTGCCATGATTTTGCCATCTTTGTCCAGAATTTGATGGACGTGAAATCGATGATATATTTTTAAATTTTTCTAATAGAAAATCGTGTCTTAGCAGTCTTCCAGATTCCAGTGACCCATGTCAATGACATGCACGATTCTCATACCAGGTATGCGTCTACATTCTCTACCACACCCTGCCCTCTTCAGCCAATCTTCTCACGGGATAGCTGTTGGCCTCTGGTTTTTGGCCAGGCAGTTCTAGCCCTGCAACTTCAAGCCTCTGTTTGACCTCAGGCATTGCGGGTTTGCAGCTGACTCCACGCCTTGATTGTGCTTTCCAACGGTTACGATAGTTTTTATTTATTCCCTGTAGAAGACTTTGTTGCAGGACGCCGCCTTTTACAAGGTTCAATAGAAGGGGACCCATTACCGAACCTTGTCGTACTCCCGCAGCGACGTAGTAATATTTAATTCTTCTTAACTTCCTGCTGCTAAGGTAGTTGAGGTGTTATCATCCTTGCGAGCGATTTTCTTATTTGGGGCCAGTCAATCGTCTGGTCAGTGTCATCACTGAGGGGCGATGACAATGGCTCTTCGGATGGTTTATTTCCTTTTGGTAGAAGTAGCTAGTACTTGTAGTAGTTGCACCTTGAACGGCTCTAGCAGCACTCCTCCTTCCTGTAAGGTTGCATTGAACATGTCTGGTGTCTTTTGCACGGTAGTCTTTAATGTTTTGTTAGGGATTCGATCGGGTCCAAGTGCCTTTATATCTCCTGTTCTAATACGACTAATATATTTCCTACATCTATTGTACTTCACAAAAATTGTAGTGGCCTTTGGAGAAACAGGTGTTCCACAATGGTTTTCAGTAGACTGTAGACTTTTAACCTGGTTATAATCATTCTATGACCCAAGCCCCTTGAGCTGGTGTCGACATCTTACCTTGCTGTCTTTGATTGTCTTTGCTGATTCCCATTCCGTCTGTTTGTGATTGCGTGAAGGAATTCCGTCAGATCCAGGCGCCTTTTTGTCTCCTACTCTATTTAGGACTCTTTGCAGTTCGTTCAGGGTGATGGCTGGAATATTGACAACAACTATTTCCCGAACGATTATGGGCATGGTATCTAGCCTTTTGGGAATCAAGTGCTCTACAATTGTTCTTAACATTGTTGGGCATGTTATTTCTGGGGATCTGCACCCTTTTAATTTGGTCATTACCATTCTATAGGCCGTGGCCCATGGGTTGATATCGGCTTCATCGCAAATACGTTTAAATCATCTTGCCTTGCTCCTTAACTAAGTCCCGCCTTATCTGTTTAAAGGTATCAAGGTGTTGTTGGAAACCAATTCTTCCTCTTGACATTTGGACTTTATGTCCATGATTATGTTTGGCCTTTGGAATTGTTGAGCCTACAACCACTTTGTTCTGAGTGTTTCTACTTCGTTATCCCACCAGTAGCATGGGGCACCTTTACTAGTTGCAAGTCGAAGACAAGTCCTCAGCTAATCCATTCAAGTGCCTAAGTCCTTGCATTGTGGGCCTCTTAAATCCGGGAGTTGCCTGGTTCTTTTCTTTGTTATTTCAAAAACAATCGCCTGGTTTTGTCACGCGAGATCATATTGCGCAGGGCAGCGTAGCTTGTGAAGGTAAGTTCGATGGCGGACCCCGTTCCTGCTTTGAGATACGTATTGGCTTGCTCTCTATTAGCTATGTCTACCCTTAGAGATGCGAATGTCTCAAGGAGGATTTACCCTCTTGCATTGGTGAACCTGCTTCCCCATTCCGTCGCCCTTGCATTGAAGCCTCCGCCAGTGACAACTACGGCTCTTTGCTGAGAATCTGCCGTCAGTTGAAGCGCTTCTTAAGTAGGGTTTTTTGCCGAATTTTGCAGTCTACTCAACCTATCTTAATTCTTCCCGCTTGTAGCATTTTTTTTGCTATCTCTGCTACAAGGTTAATTATAATGCACTCTGGGTGCGCCGCAAATTTGGGCTAACCTCATCCATGCAACTCCGTTGCCTTAGTATCGACGTCCTTAAGCTGTATTAGCAGCTCTCCTTTGGGCGTCCTCCTAATTCTTGGCACTGCTTTGGCAAATTGTTCCAGCCTGGGGTCTGCTTTCATATTGCGGAGTATCTCCTTTGGCCTCGATGACTATTGCGTCAGGCTTAGCCTTTTCGACAGCAATTTTTGGTAACCTTAGACCTGACCGTCTTGCACCGTTTCCATCATCTGCTTTCTTGTAGTCGCAGTACTGCTCTTATTTGATTCTGTTCGGTTGTCCTTCAGGATCTCTTTCCTCTTCTTTTTTTTGCCATTTTAGAGAAGGCCAGATTGGGTCCTTTCCAGGGGTCGGCTTTCGTTTTGGCTCTGTGCCAGGTCTAATCCATGGAAGAGTTTGTGAAGAGATGTTCCTCCTGATAACCTCCTTTGCCTTTTCGTCCTGGAATTGTATGGCTGATAGCTCTTAGAGCGCGCGTATGTTTTCAATAGCGTCTCTCATTGATTGGTGTATAGTACGCCTTTTGCCATCTTCCAGCATGTCTGTCAGTTCCCTAATCTGCTCGCCTAGCTTGAGGAACACTGGTTGGTATGGAGTTCCTTCCTTCGTTGTAGCTATCGTTAGGAGCTCGACTCCGACTGGAATATTTGACGTAGCCATTACGACCGGCGATCTTTAGCATGCTTCTTTTAAACGGGTTTTCTTCGTTAGTCTCGTTTTCTGTGTCCTTACTTAACTTTGGCATTACGTTTGATGTTGTATTTTTTGTTGTTGTTTTTTTGTTTTTTGTTGAACTTATTTCTGTTGGGTCCCCACTCAAGGCCGCTATCGGTGTTCGGATGTAGTCACCACGTGATCCCATGTTCATCTTTGCAAGCAGTGAGTCCAGGCAAGGCCCGACACATGCCCTTATGGGGTAATGTGTTCAGGGCCGGATCGGAGCTAAGCAGGAATATTATTTCTGCACCTACACCGCCAACTTAACAGCGGCGAAACATCGAATGTACTTTGAGGCCTGGCAGAGTTTTATCAGGACGGGGGCGTATGTAACATTAGCCTGAAAGCCATTTCGGTAGGATTCGGACTCAGGAAACAGAATACAATATCCGCCCGCCCTCATAACGAACCACATCCGAAACATTGTCCAGGATATCATAATTAAGACCTTGCTTGGCTCGGCCTTAATGCTTTAAGGACGCTGGTTTTTTTTTTTCACTTAGGTTCACGGTCATTCGGCCGCAATATTTCCTTTGACGGGTTGGAGGTTATGCCGCCTCTACTCGGTCGCCACAGCCTCGTCGTGCAGCTGAGGATGGCATTTTGTAGGTTGAACTACGCTTTGTATCCCAAAGGTGAACATAGTATGTGGTGTTCCACAATAGTTTTCAGCATTATCGGGCAGACTGTTTACCAGACTCTCCTTCCTTTAGGGGTCTGTTACTCTGGGCTATGGTCACTAATACTCTTAGCTTCGCTTACTTCCAGGGGTGCCCAGTAGACCTTCGTGAGCCTACTACTCACCATAAGCTATTTGTTATACCAACAAGATAGTGCCACAGGGAAAGTTCGGTCATCGTGTAATCTCGAGAAATGATTCGGTGCATTTTGAATCGCCAAAAACCAAGAGAGCTTGACAAGTTCAGTAGAATGTGTCGGTCATGCTTACTATGCTCGATTTCATCGGCATAGTTTCCCTATTTGGTTAATGTGATTGGAAAAGTTCTTAATAAAATCGGCAAACTTTCCGTTTAACGTCCCAAGCCATGAGAATGACTGGCAGTCCCTGTTAACTGGAAAATTACAGTCAAGGTTGACGCAATTTAACTCTGACGTCATATGGAGCACAACTGCCCATGTCTCCGTTCATATGTCTTACTTTTCACGAGAAAAACAACAAAACTTTTTTAATCAAACCTTTCCTCCATCCCAAGCCTTCAGGTCTTTCACCCCCATCTGACCACAATGCCATTCGCCTTCTAATCAGATTAATAGCATTAACAACTACTCCTACCCGCACACACATGCACATAATGTTGCTCTTCACCATTTTAATTAAAACATTCCCCACGACCCATGACCCACGTACCCATACGGTGCGATATTCTTGTCCCACTTCCCAACACGTCCCCATGGTAATTTGTATGCATCCAAGGTTCTCCCCCATATCCTCTGTCCGACATCATCTAATCCGACTAAATCCAAAGTGCCCTCCCAGTCGACGGCCGTCATTGCCGGTTGTGTCCCCTCGAATGCGATCCGAATCGGTTTCTACGAAAATCGATTTCCATCAACGTTTCTCCGCCAACGAGCATGTACACACGAGTACATTGCGACAGGTCAAAGATCCTTCAGACACTCGTAGTCCCAGTACCAAACCAACTTTCCATTGCCATAAATCCATAACTAATTAACTGATCATCCATTACAGAGAACGCCAACTGTGTTCGATAAATTTACCACAAAAAAGCGCGCAGTTCATCTAAAGCCACCCCGCTGCAACTATAGGTACAGGTACAGATACCCGTACAACTATGACGCAAAATATTTATTCCATCACTCGGCAATAATCATAAAATTAATGATTATCGATTGAAATACAAACCATTACTTGTATCTCATATTTGTATTCGTATTCTTAGGTTTCGTATTCCATGGAAGAGCTATTCCGTTGCGTGCCACATTCGTTCAGCGTCGTGTATTTTTTATTTACTTCTCGTTTAGCTTTTAGGGCATCCCGTCCTCGGGATCTTTCGTGACATGTGTGTACGAGTCTGGGCACACGTTCCCGGTGACGAAAGAAGGAAATTAATGAGCTGCCTTCCGCAATAGCAAGACGGGTCATAAATTAATGTGAATAATGATGTGCCCTCCGTCATCAGACAATTCGAACATATCCGGTATGGATAGCTATTTGAGGGATGCCAATAAACGCCATGAAAGTATCTAAATTGGAACCTATTCGTAATTAAATCTCGATTCAATGTCACTCAACAAATGCGTTCGGTTTTCACGGAAGAGAATGCCTCTTGTCATGGTCCACGGCACGCAGAAGGTGGACTACAATTCCACCTTCCAGCATCGCACCTGAATGAAATCTATCTACTCTCATGCATGGAAGCGATACGCTTGGTCTACGATCGCGGAAAATCTTTTTCATTCGTAAGCAAATCGAAATTGCTTTCTTTCTCTCGACGTTCTGTTGACCTTTAGCGAGCGAGAGTGGGCTTGACAGTCATCTTCAGTTAAAACAACGATTGATAAGCACACTCAGTCGCTCGAGGAAGCAACTTTTAAATGATTTATGCCCACTTGGATGCAAGTGGATGCATGTGGATCGTATATGTGTAAGCTCGTGCTTGCGACAACCAAGAGGATGACTTATTACGAGTTTATGTGGGCACAAGAACAATTAAATGATCTTGAAGAACTGTTAATTGTACGCGTCGTATACACAGTCAGTTGATGCGCGTGGGTGTGTACAAGTACACGTCTCTGTACGAGGAAGTTCGTCTTTAATTGATGTCAAAACAAAGCCACTCGGTCTGGTGTGGTCGGGAGACTGATGATTGTACGCCTTTGGTGTGCGGTGAACAACGACGTTTGGGTCATTGTCTTTGGCTCGGTCGCATTTTGATAACCTAGTCTTCGATCAAGTGATGACTTCTTCCTTATTTCGTTGGAAATGCTATGCTTCTGGTTCTATTTTGCGTCAGATTTCTTAGAAGCGATTAACGATAGTATTGTAGATGTTTTCTCGGGTGCATTGTGAGGTTGTCTTGTTAATTGTGAGTTTTATTGTCTGTTCTGTGCGTGTGGTCTTTCTTAGATTAAGAATGGATGAAAAAAACAATAAATAGACGTAATGGCGTTGAATTAACTGCTTGTGGATCCTATTTGAAGGCAGCATTGGTTCAAGGAATTGAGTTATTTTCTATTATGTTGAAAATGCATTCCATTTCAAGTGCTTGACATGGCGTTGAACCTAAGTAGATTTACGCAATTTTTGGCATTTTTAAAGACTAATTGGCACTGTTGTCCGACGAAAGATGCCTTCCACATAGAAATATTCGACTTTTCTTTACGCTTGAAGGTTAGATTATGCTAGAATACGTATAAACACAAGGATCAACGCATTAGACCTTGTCTATCTACTTCGGCTTGTGGCTCCTGGGTGCCTAGTAAATTGACTGTAGATCGGGTAGACCCCTTTGTAAGGTATTTGAGAGCAGCTAGCAAGAAAGGTCTATACTCAAAGCTGACAACAAGTCTGGGCATTTTCAACGAAATAATTTTCAAAATAGAGTCAACGGCTACGTCAACGGTTTAAATGGGCATAGCTTTGTGAGTACCTTAATCGGGCTACTGCGTCCTATTTAGAGTTCAGGGCGGTAAGGAGTGACTCAGCCCTTTGTATGTACACCAGACGGATTACATGTTAACGACCGCTGATCAATCGACAATCAACCAAATTCATCAGACGAAAGTTCGCACTTTCCGATGAGCCAGCATCGACTCGAAGCGTTACTATGTTGCGGTTAAGGCACTGATGTACCAAATTTCACGGAATCAGAGGAAACAAAGGCCCCGCGGACATTTGTCAATCATGTCCCTTTCAAGTTCTCTCAAAACCTGATGCAAGCGCCATCAAGGATGCCGTCTCGAAGGTGCTAGGTGGCTGAAAATACCATCATCAAGAAATGCTTAATTTTTATAGAGTTCGTTCAGGTTCAAGAGTGTACGTTTTGTCATACAACCTGGACGGGGTGCAAATGGTTTGTGTCGAAGATGTTTGTTCACTTCTCCCCGGGGGTGGTTGTCTTAGATAGAATTTATTAATTGATTGGACTGAATTTGTCGCGTTAGTTGTAGTTCACAGTAACTGATTTGTTTCCATGTCTTAAAGGTGTTATATTGGAAATGCGTATTGCGTAGTATGCAGAGTATTAATTTTGATTTAATTCACAACTTATGTTGTTGCACAATTTTTCCATATAGGAATTGTTCTTGGCAATGGGCAGACTTGAACTACAGACCTTCCGCTTAACAATTGATGATGATTACCATTGCACCACGACCACCCCCGCTCTACGAGTAATCCTGAACTCTACGAATAAAAAAGAAGGGAAGAGTATGAGCTTCTGAAAAGGTAAAAGAAAATCTGCAAAAATCACGAGATCAAGGAAACATAACATGCCGAGGGTATAAAGACAAAGCGCAAGCCGGCAGAGATACGTATCTGTGTCGATCTAAGAACATGGAAAGACCGCTTCTGCTGACTGGTAATAGTCGAAATACCTCTGTCGATCAAAACAAACCATTCGGAATAGAAGATGACGAGAGAAAATTTCATCCATCCGAGTTAGACGAGCTGAAGAGGGTGATACCGAAGATGAAGTATAATTTACCTGCTGGCGCAGACAGATTGGCAGAAGAATTATCGCTGCTCAATTGAGGTTGGTAATGACTTGACCGAGGCCTTCGAAGTTAAATATACGATCCAGACAGATCGACGCATTGACATGTGATGTGTTTAGCCATTATTCTGGAGAGTATTGTGCGAGACCCGCCGCTTAATACGAGAGGAACGATGCTACCACAACATGCGGCGTTGATATTTACGTGATTGGACGAACACAACCAAACGTCGGTGTTTGAGAGCAATAAAGCAGAAGCGGCTAAGGTGTGAAGTTGAATGAGGACAAAAGGTAAGGTAAATGGTGTTTTTTTAGAGGTATACAAATTCAATATCAAACACTGGAATCTAATGTTAATGTCTATGATATTAGCTTTATTAAATAGATAATTTTATGATTAGTAGTTAAATATGGTTTTGGGCATATGCGCCCAACGGATAGCTCGAATGAAACCCAATTTTGAAGTCTAATTTTCGACTGCTCTATCGAGCAATTGGGGCCGTATATCAGCAATAACACGGCGAGTGTAGACTTCCAAATCGTCCAACGTTTCTGGTTTATCGGCATAGACTAGTGGCTCCACATAACCTCAAAGAAAGTAATCTAAAGGTGTGAGATCACAGGATCGTAGAGGCCAGTTCACAGGCCCATTACGTGAAATAATTCGCTCAGCAAATGCTTCCGCAATAAATTAATGATGTCGCGCGAGTTATGGAACCACTGAAAAAAACTCACTGAAAATTTTGTCTTTCTTTTCTTTATTTTTCAAATATACGAGGGTGACCGATAAGTACTTAGCCTACAAAAGGAAAACAAAAATTTTGGAGAAATGGCGATTTATTTTTCAATATAGTCTCCTTTTAGCTCGATACACTTGACCCAGCGATGCTTCAACTTCTTTAACCCGTCCGAAAAATACGTTTTCACGAGGTCTGCAAAGTAGGCCTCCGTGGCGGCGATGACCTCCTCATTCGACTGAAATTTCTGCCCGGCGAGTGACTTTTTCAAGTTTGGAAACAAAAAAAAAGTCCCACGTGGCCAAATCTGGAAAATACGGTGGATGGGGTAGCAGTTCGTAGCCCAATTCGACCAATTTGGCAGTGGCGAGGGCGGAGGTGTAAGCCGGTGCGTTATCATGGTGGAAGAGCACTTTTTTCTTCGCCAAGTGGGGCCGTTTTTTCTTCAATTCGGCGTCCAATCGGCCCAATAATTTGCCATAGTACAGCCCTGTGACCGTTTTGCCCTTCTCTACGTAGTCGATGTGGATCACACCTTGTGAATCCCAGAAAACGGTGGCCATCACCTTTCCGGCCGATGGGACAGTCTTTCTTGGTCTCTGGTGTGTACCAGTGGATCCATGTTTCGTCGACTGTCACGAAACGACGCAGAATCTCCTTCGGATTGCGCTTAAACAGCGTCAAACACTGCTCTGAAGTGGTTTCACTGTTGCGCTTGTTGTCCGGAGTGTGCAAACGTGGCAATCATCGCGCCGACAGCTTTCTCATGCCACACCCGATCTTTTGAAATGCCTACTGTATCAGCTATCTCGCGCACCTTCAATCGGCGGTCTGCCAATACGAGATCGTGGATTTTTGTCACGTTATCCTCCTTGGTAGCCGTTTTCGGGGCACCTGGACGTGGTTCATCAAAAACCGACGTGCGACCACGTTGAAATTCGTTAAACCAATTTTTGATGGTCACCATCGAAGGAGAAGAGTCACCGTACACAGCATCCAAACGATCTTTGATTTCGCTGCGCGATTTCCCTTCCAAAAACAAAAACCGACCTATATTGCTCTTTTTCCATTTTCCTATTGTAAAATCCGCGGACACTCCCGCTTCCACACGCGGTCAAAACAAAACTACGATTCCGATCCGGCTGAAATTTCGACAGTCTACTATAATGTGCTACACGATAGTAAGTTGCTCTTGCGATACTGGCGCCATATGGCGGTGAGGCTAGGTACTTATCGGACCACCCTCGCATGTAAATTTATTCCGCCAATTTTCGTCTTTACAGCTTCGCAACTTACACCAAAGTGAGTGTTAGGGTCTGCCACATCCTACCTTTCCACTTACACAGCACGGCTCCTTCCAACCATCATACAAATTATAGGCGAATGGATAGAGTAGGAGAGCAAACTCCAGACATTGTTTCAACAGTGCTCCCACAACCCGGTCACACCAAAAGATCATCGAATGGTAATTGTTGTGCAAGGCGGAGCACGTGTTAGTCTTTGCCTAGCAACAACCGGCCACATTTACACATTAGCAACGTATTGGGTTCTGCCTTGTTGGCTATTGTAAGAGCACATAACCCGCGCCGTGTGGCATCTTGCACCATCTTGTTGAAACTAAAGCTCTGTCACGTCATTGCCATTCAACTGAGGAACGACGAAGTCAGAAATCATGTATCTATAGCGCTCTCTATTGACGGTAACATTCTGGCTGGCATCGTCCTTAAAGAAATACTCGTATAGTCCGATGATCCCACCAGCCAATAAACTAAACTGTGACTCACTAAGCAGAGGGTTTTAATGGTTGTAAGGGCGTCTCGACTATGGTTTCTGGGTTTTCTCCACCCCCAATTCGGCAATTTTGCTTGTTTCCATATCCATTTAACCAAAAATCGGCCTCATCGAAGAACAAAATTTTGGAGGATCTTATAAGCTTTTAAGCCAATATCTTTCCGTCAAATCTTCCATAAAGTGGATGAGCATAGTTCCAATTGCTGTGCGCGATGGTGAACCGACTCATTCAGATTCTCCTCAACATTGCGCTCCACAACGGCAATAACTTCTTCTCCGCGCACTAATTGTCGTTTTTGGGGGTGCGTATTATCCACTAGACTAGAGTGTGCGTGTTCTGAAAACGATTCATCCTGTTCCGAATAGCTTGTTCAGATGGACGATTATGTCGACCGTAAAATGGACGCAGCGCATGTTAAGTTCGGCGAACCGAACCATGGTTTTCAAATTAAGTACAATTTGCATGCGTTGTTCTGGCGTTAATCTATTCATCGTAAAATGGCAAATCGTAC
Source organism: Merodon equestris (assembly GCA_958301585.1). Lineage (NCBI taxonomy): Eukaryota > Metazoa > Arthropoda > Insecta > Diptera > Syrphidae > Merodon > Merodon equestris. Next base: position 24,359,696 of record OY284417.1, on the reverse strand, counting down.
TGTTCGGCGCCTATGTGCCGCAAGATACCCAGAGTTTTGACCCGGTCTAAGTCCTCGGAAGGCAATGAGAACTTTGGCTCACAGTCCTTTTCAGAAATTCCCACGAGTAGTTCCTCTACGTTGGATAACCATTTCCGTGGATCACAGCCGCCTGTCTCTAGAGCTGCCTTCACCTCCATTCTTTTACCTTTAGTTTCCGCCATACATTATCCAACCAAAATATTCATTTAACAAAAAAAAAACTGGCTCTACTGTATTCGGGCTCTACAGCAACACCAGCCATTGAGTCAGCCATACAGCTGCTCCGTCTGAAACCAACACCCACGAATATTGTTGAATGGTCAACAGGGGCACATACAAAAGAGTTGTCGATGTGACAATATCATCGCAACATTCAACTTTTGCATTAACGACGCGGGCCTTCATCTTTAAGTCGCTGCCTAGGCATCACCCGGCCCGTACTCCGCGCATCAGAGGGTGGAAGTATCTCGATGGGCTAGTGTTAGCAGATCCAAACCAGCCAAGGTAGATCTCTTGCTAGGTAGTGACGTTCTCGCGGAGATTTCATTGCCTGATATGATTAGGTCCCAGAAAAGGACATGCCAGTCCTCAAAAAAAAAACCAAGTTAGGTTGGATTCTGTTCCGAAGAGCTCCAGTAGAGCCACGACCCATAAGAACTTTCCTTCAAACAGTAGATTTCAATGCCCCACTTCGCAAATTCTGGGAAATGGAAGAGTTGCCGTTCGAGAAGGTTGAAGCCGCTGAAGACATCGCCTGTGAAGATCACTTCACCAAAAACCTACGCCGCATGGATGATGGCCGTTACCAAGTAGCTCTACCATTTAAGGGTAACGTGCATCCAGTACTAGGTAGGTCAAGGGAAGGTGCTTTACAGAGTTTCACTGGACTCGAGAGACGTCTAGCGGCAAATAATCAACTACACGAGCAGTATGCAGCATGCATCGAGGAGTATAAGCAGCTCGGTCATATGGATGAAGTCAGCGAATTCTGCCTAACTAAAACCGGAAGTTGAGGGTGGACTTCGACGCTTCCTGTAGGACAGCCGATGGAGTTTCTTTAAACGATCAGCCGATGGTGGCCCCCAGGCTAAAACACAATGTTACGGACATAATACTACGATGGAGAATTATATCGCTTCACATTCACTGCCGACATTGAAAAACTGTAGCGACAAATATGGGTAAGGGAACGTGATTCAAGGTACCAGCTGATCCTTTGGCGGAAATTCCCAATCGATCCTATGAAAACCTACAGACTGAAAATGGTGAGTTTTGGTACAGCATCTGCTCCATATTTAGGACTACGTACACCACAGATGTTAGCGGACGACACAGAGACTCAACACCCGAAGACCGCGTGGATGATATCTTTGGTGCCGACACTTTAGCTTCCGCCAAAGTGCTAAAGTCAAAAAATACAGAACAACGCTGATGTCTTGGCCAACACGACACCTTTAGCAACTATACATAACTTCGAAGTAGTCGAGGATTTTATCTAGCTTTGCTCACTAGTATCAACAACGATCAGACGCGGAATGACTCTTGCCAAACGCTGCTTCTTCGGACTCAAAAGAAAAACGAGAAGAAGTATTCTCTCACGGAAACGCAATGTAACATTTTAAAAACCATAATCATCTCCGTCAAAGGAGGACTGCGTGCAATCTTTGGTCATCGATATCGACATCTCCTTAATCAGTTGTCTACGGATCCAGTGTCGAAATGGGCCCATAAGGTGAGTGGACAACATTGGCCGGAAATATTTTTGGAGACCTCAACACTGGCACTGGAAGCAGCTGGTTGGAGATCGAGCCGGCTAAAGAAGTTTGATTGTTGAGGTTCATTCCTAACTATATCGAGGTCTGCCTAAGTAAATAAGTAGTTAAAATGCATTTGTTATTGGTCCATATTATTACAAAAGATGACATTTCTCTATTTCGTAGTCCGACATTTTTATTCGTACTTTCTACATAAAAGTATAGACCCATCCAATAAGAGGTGTTATTTTAAATCCAATGAAGTCTTTTCGATATTTTCAACGTTTTACAGTGAATTTTTATTATTTCAACATGCAGTGCGCATACACTTACCATATGTACTTAGAAACATAATAGCCTTTATTTCGTCGCAATGGTAGCGAATGAATGACGTTGAGAAATTTAAAATGTCACCTCTTGTTGGATGTCGCTGTGACAATTTTACCCTTTTCTGTGAATATTATTTTATTAATCTGTGTAGACCACGGATGGTCTTATTAATTTATTGAAAATGGAAAATATTAAACAAGAAAATTGCATTTTCTGCTCTGCCACAAATTCAATTTCAATTAATCACAGTAAATGAGTGCTTTTAAAAGTTGTATGAATACATAATTGAGTTCACAAGTTTAATAAAGTTATGTTCCACGTGTTATTTCATATATGTACAAACTGTTGATTCGATTACTAATGATATTATCAGTCATTGGAACTCGGAGGTTCAGAGCCTAGTTGATAGCACTTAGCCGCGCCACCCTGTCATGAGTGTGTTAGTTCCATGTTTCGGTGTTCTATTTCATCACTTCTAGGTTCATGCTTTTATTGTCCCCTCTCTACAGCGCGGCCTTCCTCGCTGTCTGTTTCCATCGGGTTTTCCACTCACCATTCATCCACTGTCCATTTGTTCTACTTTTCCTACCCGTCTTAGCCTTTGCGATTTTATTACTCGGAACTGATTGGATACATGCGAAAATTCCTGTTCAAGAATTTATACACACTTTCAGATAAGATTCACATGAAATTCAATTTAGGGTACTTGATAAACTGATTATTAAGTGATAAACAGTTGTATTACATAAAAGCGAAATTGATCCGATTCCGATGAAATGAAAACGCAGATAAGATTCACATGAAGATTCTTGGTAATCTTTTAGTAATATAACGATCATACCTAATAGCTGAACAAAAACCGATAACTGCTAGCCCAAATACCTGTAGGTACAGGGCTGATCATACAATACTCGTACTATATATGTAAGTAGGAAATGAACTATAAAAGCAGTGGCAATTTGTTTAATTATGTGTGGGGAAATCTCTCTGTTGCGATTTGTTATCATATGCGTGTTGCCACAGTAAATATGATAGAATAACTGGCTTAACCTTTGAGTTTTATTCACCCTACTGATCTTGAGGCGCTCTGGAGCTCGGAACTTCGGGACACGTGGAATTTGAGTGATACTGCTAATCTATCCTGGATCACATTTATCTAAATATAGGAATGCCTCTGAGAGTATAAAGCAGTAAAGGCGAACCGTCTCGTGATATAAACTATTATGGTAGCAAGCCTCGGATATCAGGTAATTGACTAAAATCATAGCTCTCGCAACCTGACTTCGAATCAATTTATAGCTCTATTGTATAGGTTAATTGTATAGGACCTCGTCAGAGTAAAATTTCGCGTAATTAGAATCAGTTGTTTTATGTAATTCGCGACAAGTTCTGGAACTTTGTCTCTGAAACACCGGAATCCTTACCATTGATCTTGCTCTCACACTGAACAACACGATATATCCATAGGCAATCAGGGGCCTGATTTAAGCCATATAACAGATTACCTTCACTTTGAAATCAAGTTGCCTGCTATAAAACAGGCATTTTATCACAGCGAAAACGCTCCGAGCCCTTGCCAGAGCAGCAGCTATATGTATGTCGATATATAGATGCTGGTCTAGCCACATCTCACACTTTGTTTCGCCAGCAGACGGATAACCCGTCAAAAAATTTAAACTTGCACCATTTTTTCTAGAGTCCCGAGAGGCCCGAGACAAAAGTTTTCCAAATTAAATAGTTACTGATGTCTTGATTTTATAGGAGTCACGCTGCTGAAGAGGTACAATGACGTCGATCGTTAGTCTTGAACTGTAAGCGATTAAATGTATCACAAACGCTTTTGAATGGTTAAGAAAAGCTATCAGAATACTGAAGTAAATGCTGAAAAGGATCGGCGAGTTTACCATGCCATGTTGAAGTCCATTTTTGATTTCAAATATTTGGGTAGAAGTCACGTTGACAATTTTTACAACGAGGTTTCTACAGGTAAACATGTCAAAAATACGACCGAGTTTGGGGTAAAGTCCTTCTACGGTGTCGAAAGCTTTTGACAGGAGTTTCGGCGCGGCATGATTAATGTCATACCCCACTCTGAAACCAAATTGGTTATCCGTAATGAATTTATTGTCCTCAATCCATTTAAACAGGGCCTTCTCGAAATCCTTGCCGATACTCGGAAAGATATTTATCGGCCAGAGGTTTGCCGTGTTACAGGTGTCTTTAAACCTCTTGGGGTAGGGTTGTACTACCCATGTCTTCCAATGCACTGGATAATACGCAGTATTTAGACAATCGGCAATGACCCAATGTTCGATAGATTGTTGATTCTAAGTAGAAGTGATGAAGTGAGGCTCTGTTCTCCAGATCATATCTCGGGCGAATGCGGTTTTTCACCTTGTCCACTGCCTGAAGGAGAGCTCCCACTGTTGCTAATCTATCCTGCGAATATGCGACCACAAAGAAATTGTTATCCGGGCGGCGCTCTCCGGATCAATGCTGCCTGTTCGTAAAAGGCGTTCGTTTTCTGACGTTTTCGGAAGATTTATATCCTAAATGTCATTCTGATTGCTTCTCCGAAATATTTTATTTATTTGCATGAATTCTGTTGCTTCAATACAAACTCAGAAATACTCTATAATTTTCTTTGGTAATATATTGGAGATTTTGAATCAGTGGTTTCAGTATCCTGACAAAAAATATGTAGTAATAGGATTTACGCTCCTGAAGAACTTCGGATGATCAAAAACGTAAGACATTTTGGCAAATGTAGACATTTATTGCTGGGAATTTATACAGATCCCTCAGGTTTGTAAAATAGAGGTTAAAAAAACCGCTGCAGCAGAAATACGAGAATGACCGCGATGACTATGACTACCTTAGTGGCTGATGATTGTAACGTATGTTATCGAAAGCTATCACGGCAGACAACGTTATCGGCCAACTGTCCACAAAACATTATATCAATCTCAATATTATAAAGGGTCCGCCATCTAACGTTTTTTTTTTTTCAAGTAGTGCTTATTTCGTGAATGGTAACACTTAGCTCATGTCTGATTTGACAGATAATTAGTTTTATCCTTCCGCTGAACGAATATGGTTGTGTATACGCTTGAACAACGCTGGGAAATATTGCGACATTACTTTGAAAATCATGGTAATGTTGCAGAATGTGTGCGAAAATTGCGTACGGATTTTGGAAGAAGAGAAGCACCGTCAGCTCCGTATGTTCGTTATCTTGTGAAAAAAGTGAAAGAAACTGGCATCCTCATCGATAAACCAAAGCGTGAAAAGCCAAAAACAGTGCGTACACCCGAGAATATTGCTGCTGCGACAGAAAGTGTGCGTGAAGCGCCATCAACATCAATTCACCGTCGTTCTCAACAATTGAACATTTCGGAGACATCATTGAGACGAATTTTGCATAAAGACCTTGGTATGACGCCATACAAAGTCCAATTGGTTCAGGAGTTGAAGCCAACTGACCATCCAATGCGTTTTCGCTTCGCTAAGTGGGCCTGCGATCGACTTACAGAAGATGCCGATTTTGCCAAATTTTGCCATCTTTTCAGATGAAGCTCATTTTGATCTTGGCAGGTATGTAAACAAGCAAAATTGTCGCATTTGGGGCACAGAAAACCCGCACGCATACATTGAAAAGCCGGTGCACCCAAAACGAGCCACTGTTTGGTGCGGATTTTGGTCCAGAGGCATAATTTGGCCATTTTTCTTCGAAAATGAGCAAGGAGTGGCCGTTACAGTCAATGGCGATCGTTATCGGGCCATGTTGAACTAATTTTTGTTCACAAAAATTGAAGAGGAGGATATTGGCAACATTTGGTTTCAACAGGACGGCGCTACGTGCCACACAGCCGAAGCTACACTCGATGTTTTGCGCCCTGTTTTTGAAGATCGCATTATCAGCCGCAGGGCTGATGTCGTTTGGCCACCTCGGAGCTGCGATTTGACACCGTTGGACTATTATTTGTGGGGTGCCGTCAAAGATAAGTGTTACGCCGATAAGCCAGAGACAATTGACGCTTTAAAGGACAATATTCGTGAAGCCATTGGTGAAATACAGCTGCACACAATCGATAATGTGCTTAAAAATTGGACCGATCGTGTAGGCTACTGCATGGCCAGCCGAGGCAGCCATTTGAATGAAATTATTTTCCATTATTAACCGGAAGGATTGTACTTTCAAATAAAAAAAGAAATTTGAGAAAATATTCAGCAGTTTTTTTTATAGCATTTTCAAAAAAAAAAAAATTATTTGGCGGACCCTTTAGTAGAATGGAAATGAAAAGCTTCATTACTGAGCTGGAAAAAATACTACGAACAGGTCAGTTTGTATGCCCATTAAGATGGCAATTTCGCAATACTACATGAACTAGAGCGATGAGGCGAAAATTAATAGAAGAATTTAAGAATAAACATGGCCTTTCATTTGCCCATTCCGGGCGGATGTCTTTTCGGAGACATTTGTGTATTTGTGTCGTCTTCATTATTTTGTTTGGGCATCGCTTAAGTTTTTAGCCGAATTTATATCCTGTAATTGAAGGGGCGCTGAATGACATGGACTCTTTCGTTTTTTTGGTTGCATACTTCTGTTCGTTGTCCTGGATAAATATCTATTTAACAGACATTTCCCCTTCAGAATTTTTGAAAATACCAATGTAAACGAATTGAGGTATTTTTTCCTTACCTTTTATAATGGATCGACTCAATTATAAGACAAGCTTTCCCAAAACATCACTTGGTAACTTCTGCTTTACAATTGGTAGCGTAAAAAAAAAAAAAGAAATTGTACTTGCTCATGCACCTAGATTCGCGGAAATAAGTCGTATAAATAGACCACGATTCACAGGAGGTACTCATACATTCATTTTAATATGAATTAGAGCTGTCGTCAAGTATGTACCTCCGCTACCAAAGACATACACAGCGACTTGGTGAAAACATTGGAGGCTCTGTTCCTCCAAACTTCACAGTAGAACGCTGGATCAAGGAGTTGAAGCTGAGCAGAATATCCACTAAAAATGAACATCGCGAAAGACGCCCATCCATGTCCCTCGCTGAAAAGAAAGTGTGAAAAATCGAAAGTTTTTTGTAGGCAGATCGAAGAGTGACCATCAGGCATATGGCTGATGTCACAAGGATCTCATGTGGCAGCGTTCATGGAATTCTTGGGAAGAATTGCATATGAAAAGGGTCTCTGCGTGTTCGGTACCGAAATTGTTAACCAACAAGCAAGAGAAAAACGAGTAGAGGGTGAATCTCGAGAAGTTCCAAGCAGATCAAGAAATGTTTTTGTTACGTTCCGTGACCATGTACGAGACCGGGATCCACAAACTTGTTCCTGAAATCAAACAATGGTTCGGTGGTTTGGAAGTGAGCCTCCTCAACGACGCCAAAGAAATTCAAAACATCAAGTTCGGCGAAATGCGATGGCTGCTATTCAAGAAACGGGACTTGAACTGCTCAAACGTCTTTTTCGTTTTTTTTCGGCTCAAGGAACACATCTAAGACAAGAAATTTGAAGAAGATAGCGAAGTTATAGTCGCTGATGAGGTATTTCGGAAGGGTCATGACAAGGATTTTTTTTTTTCTAGGCGAATCTTAGGTTTAGGCCAAAGAAGGACTAAATACTATATATTGACTTGTTATAAGACTATGGAATAATCAGTTTTTTTAACTAAATAGGTTTTTCAATAAGGATGGGTAGATGTTGAAATCAGTGGGCATGGACTCGGACATACAGGGTAAAGTTTTTGATTACTCTCAACCTGGCGAGATGCCAGCAACGATCCCTGTTTCAATGTCCGGGTCAAGTTGACATACAGCCTCCCCGGGGCGTCCTTTGGATAGCCTCTTCAACAACCGTTGGGAAGTGAACAAATGTATGCCGCTACAAAACTCCAACCAGACTGGCGGTTGTGCGGCGGACCAACAATCTGCCCACGTAAAAAAAAACCAAGACATTAATGAGCGAAATGCCTCGGATCAACGGATAGATACGCGGCTGCACGAAAAAGGAACACAATTTGCGAGTATGCTCCTTAAATGTCAGAACTCCGTACACCCCCGGAGCTGCTCATAAACTGAAAAGAATCCGCACGCAGTACAAGGCAAATATGACTGCCGTCCAGGAAATACGCTGTATAGGAAACGGTATGATAAGGAAAAAAGACTGCGACATTTATTTCAGCTGTCTCAAAAGATTGCACATATTGGTATGCGGATTTGTCGTGGGAAAGCGGTTAAAGCCGAAGGTCATCGACTTTATATCTATAAGTGATTGCCTGGCTGTGATCCGCATCAAAGCCAGATTTTATAACGTCAGCCTCATATGTGCACACGCCCCTATCGAAGAGGCTGAAGACTCCTTCAAGGAGGACTTCTATGACCTCCTTAATAAGGCCTACAGAGCTTGTCCGGAGTACGATGTTAAAATCGTACTCGGGGAGTTGAACGTCAAAAGCGGTAAGGAGAACACCCTTGGCGGAGTGATCGGAAAGCACAGCTTACACTATACAACAACAGATAACGGTTTCCGACTCACGGACCATGCTCGTAATGCGGTGATAAGTAGCACAAGATTCCCTCTTAAGCGAATCCACACAGCAACCTGGCGATCTCCGGTTGGTCGAACCGCCAACCAAATCGACCATGTACTCATTGACGCAAGACACTCGTCAAACATTCTGGATGTGCCAACATTCAGGGGGGCTCTGACCATTACCTCGTAGCAGCAAGATTCAGAGTTCGACTGTCCAATGTCAGAAAGCTGCACCAGCCCAGGAGGTTCGACATTGTTTGATGCGATGGCTGAATTGGGGATCTCAAGAACACTAATCCAGTTGTGTAGCGCCACGCTAAAAAATACGCGATTTACCGTGCAGCTCGGTTCTAGGACCTCTGAACTGTTTGAAGCATGCACCGGATTTCGGCAAGAAAATGCGCTGTCGTGTGACTTCTTCAACCTGGTGCTGGAGCAGATAGTGCGAAAGGCAGGCATCAACAGGGAAGGCACTATCTTCTACAAGTCTGCTAGGACACGCGGATGATATTGACATCATCTCGAGGTCGCGCCGTGACGTTGTGGAGGCGTTCACGGCTATTGAAGAACAGGAAAAACGAGTTGGTTTTAAGGTCAATGAAGTTAAAACAAAGTACATTCTGTCAAGCAAAAACCAATCCGTCGCACCTGGGACAATTGACAGCTACAATTTCGAGGTGGTTACGGAGTTTATCTGCCTCGGGGCAAATATTTACATTTCACTGCACAAAAGACACCACAGTGGAGATCCGGCATAAAGTCGCCATGACAATTGCTGCTACTTCGGATGGTCTCAACAACTTGGGTCAAAACTCGTCACTCGAAGAACCAAAGTCATGCTTTACAAAACGCTTATACTGCCAGTTTTACTGTACGGATTGAAAGTTCGGAGATAAGCAGGACAGCGGAGCTGATTTTGGGTTCTTTCGAAAGAAAAATTCTGCGGAGGGGAAGACGTAACCGCGAACTCTACGGGCTGTACAAAGATGTGGATGTAGTCCGGAAAGCATAGATCCGTCGACTACATTAGCTCGGCCACATCGAGCGCATGAATACCAACGCCCTAGCTAAGAGGGTCTTCGACTCCGAGCCTCCTGGTTCGAGAACAAGAAGAAGAAGACCGAACCTCAGATATAAAGACCACGTAATCGCGGATGTTAGACAACTGGAAGCAGCATGCCCGGGACCGTCAAGGATGGACGGCAGCTATAGCACAGGCTCAGATCCCCCAAGGATAGCTTGCATAGACCAGCGACTTCAGGAAACCCAACAAGAAAAAGTCGAGCGGGGTCAAATCGTATTATTTTTTTAATTCACGACACCTCTCCGAGGGATAACCTTACTCTATAGTTCATGCAAAATCTCAATCGTGGTGTCCGGTGTGTGCAACGTAGCGCCATCCTGCTGGAACCTCATGTCGTCTCAAGTCCTTATGGTTCATTTAGAGTCATAGGGAATTGATTATCATCGTTCTGTAGTGCTCGCCATTGACGGTGTGCTCCCCACTAACGTCGTTTTCGAAAAAGTGCGGATCAGTGACGCCGCCGGCGCAAAGTCTTCACACAACGATAACTTTTTGAGGATGAATTATCGCCATATATGGCAATTTTGCTTGTTAACACTGTTATTCATCCAAAAATGCGCCTCGTCGCCAAAAATGATTTTTCGGTTAAAATTCGAGTCTTCTCAATAGCACCGAAGCCCAGTCAGCAAAAAAATGGCGTTGTCTGTGGTCATGAACTTTAAGCTCCTTGGTCAGTTAGATCTTGTACTCGTGTAAGCCCTAGTCCCCATGCGAGATTCACCAAGTTGAAGTCAAACTTAGCCACCAAACGTTGAAGAGCATCAGTAACTGAATAATAAATTGACAGATGTCACCAAAACAACATGGCCGCCATAGGTCGCCTAAATCTACCCGTGCCAATTGAAAAACCCTTTATAATCACCGTGTTTTATTTTCATTATCATTACTTTTGGATCACTCCTCGTATTTTATCTAAGACAGCTGTATTTTAAGACAAGCTGTTGTTTTTAGGTCAAAATATGTATGGCTACATTATATTGGCAAATATTTCGACTTAAAATTCCTATCAATTTGTGTCCGCCAATAGGTTCCACATATTTTATTTTTTCGATTCCTCACCAAATATGTAGATTTTAGAGCAGATTTGTATGCAATAAGACCGAATATCGTTTGGAACTTCAGTAAAAAACTAAAAAGGCAGATCATATGATCGACATTATCACCTTTCAGTCACCTATCTAGTTTATTCTCGCAGTCTGTGGATGCCATGCCACGAAAAACATCCCCAAACCACTTTCATGCTTGGCCACCAAACGCTGTGTTTTTCCTGCCTGTGTGAGTTTTAGAATCAAATCTGTCTCTGTTATGGAGCAGTGCCTTTCCAAACCCATGTGGCCTGTTTCTGTAAATAATTTTTTACACCTAATACATCGTTTCCTTCCTTTCGTTTCTTCACGTTTGTTTTTGTTTTGCCTTCCTATGATGCGCTAACGATCCATGCACATAAAAGGACATTCATCTAACGAGAAGAGTCAAACGATTCAATAGTCAGTCCTACATGATAACAGGAAGCAAATTCACAAAACTAAGACCCAACTCTCTATAAGTTACGTTCCACTTCGAGAATAACTCATGGCAAGCAATTAAAAATGTATTTCAAGCGCCGACGTTCATTTGACATACATTTCCCAAAACATCCTTGTTTCCGCAACACGACAAACTTTTTTAATAGCACGATTCGCATTATTACCACAGCAGTAACAGCAAAGTATCCATTTCGCCCCCGCAATGCATTCCAGGCACCAAATAAATCCAAAACACTTGTTCTTGTCCCCCATTTTCCTGTCCCGCCGGCTACAGAAAACATCTGTTTTACAGCAAAAATCAAAAGCAAAGTTGATATTCCCGGCATCCAGAGAGGCTGGCGGCAATAGATGTACAACTTTCAGGACTTCCACAATATGCTACAGCCTTTGGCATTTGCTGAACTTTCCTCGCGCCGATAAAGAGGCAGAAAACAAGTTAAAAAAAATTATTTTTTCTTCGTTTGAGTCTTAACGGCCTCCACGGAGATTGTTGTAAATATTGGTAGCCCACTAAGATAGTCCTTAATTAAAATTAATTACCAACTACGCATTCAATCAAGGCATGTTCAACATGAATAAGCATCTTAATTGCTTCTCCTTCACCTTTTAGCTACCCTCCCACCGATTCGTCTATTCACGCCTCACCACACTTTTCATTGTCGGCTTTTGCTACTATGCAACACCGCAGGCTATCTACTACAAACCGCCCGGTACACCGTCATCCACTCGCATGCAATGCGCATTCGCCAAGCAGCATCCTTGTATCGTACACAAGCAGAACTGGCCCCAAGCTAGACTGTATCGAGAGTGAAATTGCATGCCAAAAAACCAGAAGTAAAACGGAAAACGCAGGGGGAAGGACAAAACATAGATTTTTCTCATTTTCGTTGCATGTCCGTTTGTTTGTTTGTCTGTCCTGCGACAGGATTTCATTTCGCTACTGCAGCAGAAAGCTAAGGCTCCTGGCAACATGCGGTTGTCGTATATGATTACCATGAAACGTGTATGGAAGATACCTTGGCGCTGTGTCTTTCACAGATAGATAAATAATTGAAAAAGTGGAATGTAAACAAATCTAATTTCGGTGGAGAATTTCTAGAGATGCATACAGGCAAACGCACTCTCATAAAATGTGCTTGGTGCTGCTCTTATATGGAGTTGAGATGGTCGGGAAACGTGCGGGGGAGAAAAGAAAAACGTGTCTTCTTTAGCGTACTCATATGCGGGAGAGTGAAAGGGTGTTCTCTGAGAGGCGAATGAGAAGAGAGAGCTTTTGTGGATGTGGATAGTTCTTGTGGAGTCGAGCATTGTTTAGTGTGCCAGCAACGGTTCGATACTCGAAAGCAAAAACGTGATTTAGTGTTTGAATCGCCCACACAACCACTACCTGAACAGTGTCGCCAACAAGTATGTGCTACCCCACTGAAAAATTACTATTATATGATTTGGTTTGGAGCTTTCAAGCTTATAGTTAAGTCGAAATATTCACATACGAGGTTTGTTCAAAAAACAAGGTGACTAAAATTTTCTCACATATTTTGGACATGAAACGTAGTATGTCAGCGAAGTTTGTTCCGAAAATGCTAAATTTTGACCAAAAGAACCGTCGCATGAGTATTGCTCAGGTGCTGTTGAGTGACGTAAATGACGATCCAGAATTGATGAAAATTGTGATCACTGGTGACAAAACATGGGTATAAGGTATGACGTCGAAACCAAAGCACCATCATCCCAATTGAAAAGACCAAGAAAGGGTGCTAGGTTCGATTTAATTGATTACAATGGCGTAGTTCATCATGAGTTCTTGCCGGAAGGTCGTTTGCCTGAAACAATAGGAAGGTTAGGTTAGGTTAGGTTTGAGAAGGGGAGTGTGATGGTTAGACATCACTTCCACTCGGAGGCCAAGAGGCCCATTGTGATTCCCTTCGTTTGTGTGGGTCCACATAAAATTAACCTGTCCTATCACGTGGTGGCTGAAACCACCCCGTGCTCTTGATGAATCTTAGAAGATCCCATATGTCTGCATTAGCCACGTCCGCAATCTCTGTAAAGAATCTTTGGCCTAGCGACACTAGGCGTCGATTCTGGAGAGCTGGACAGTGGCAAAGCAGATGTTGGATCGTCTCAGTTTCTTCCTCATCGCCGCAGCTCCGGCAGAGATCGCTGGATCCCGAGTCGCATTTCCGGAGCATTGCTCCAATGGGACAGTGTCCTGTGATCACTCCGACGAGCATACGGATCGAGTTACGGTCCAGCGCCAGGAGCTTCTTTGTTTTTCCAACATTGAGCTCTGGCCACGATGATCTTGTCGTGTAGCTGTCGTTTCTTGTAAGCCAAGACGAGTTGGCCTCTTTGATGATTATGTCGTTTATGATCCGGTATAATGCGCTGATCGGTGGTTGCAATGACGTGTCCGCTTCGCTGATGTCCATTTCAGAACCTTGCCTGGCCAGTTCGTCTGCTCTTTCGTTCCCTGCGATTGAGCTGTGGCCCGGGACCCAGCAGAGTTTAACTTTATGGTGTCTGATGGACTTCAGTGAGTCGCGACATTTCTTGACAGCCTTTGATCTCGTTATACGGGATTCTATTGACTTCAGTGCAGCCTGGCTGTCTACGAAGATGGTGATATCAGATGGTGGGATATCGGCTACCTGTAGGTATTTTGCTGCTTTCTCTATTGCAAGGATTTCTGGTTGAAAAACGCTGCACAGATCAGGGAGTCTGAATGATTCCTGTTTGTGGAGGATATCAGAGTAGAACCCGGCCGCAGTGCCTGTGTCCATTTTCGATCCGTCGGTGAAGAGGGTGATCTCATGGTCGTTGATTACGGCGTTTGATAGCCACTCTTCTCTGTCGGGGAAAAGGATAGGTATACTGAGAGAGAAGTCATTTTGGGGGGGGAATATAGTCGGTCGTAGCTACCAAAACCATATTTCCTTCCCAGGTCGTCTATTATCTTAAGTATGGCCGCATGTCCATAGTTGGCTTGCTTCCACAGAGAGGACTCTCTTAGTCTGAGAGCGCTCTTTGCAGCGTAGCCTTTTATGAATAGATCCAGGAGGAGGAGATGAAGAATCATGTCCAACCCTGCTTGCGGCGTGCTTCTCATGGCTCCCGTTGTACAAACAGCGGCAGACCTTTGTACTTTATTGAGCATGTTCATATAGCTTGCTGCTAGCAGTCCACCAGACTAGGGCCCCATACGTTAAAATGGGTCTGATGATTGCTGTGTACATCCAATGAATGATGTACGGTTGCAAGCCCCATCTTTTTCCGAAGGTCTTTTTGCATGCGTAAAAAGCGTTCAATCCTTTTCTCATCCTTTCCTCCAGGTTCTTTTTCCAGGAGAGCTTAGAGTCAAGAATGATGCCTAGATATTTTGCTTCCGCTTTGAGTTTGAGGGGGGTGCCCCCTCTTTGGGGGAGCAAATATCGGAATTTTCCTTTTCCTGGTGAACAAGACCAGCTCGGTTTTCTGGGGGTTTATTCTCAGACCGTTCTGCCTTGCCCACGAGGAGAGTTCACTCAGCGCAGATTCCATTAGTTCACTGATAGTTGGTAGAAATTTACCTTTTATCAAAATAACCAGGTCATCCGCGTACGCTATGATCTTTGTGTCTTTTTCCATAAAGAATTTGAGGATCTTGTTGACTGTAAGAAGTCACAGTGGGGGGGAGAGAACTCCTCCTTGTGGTGTGCCTCTAGTTGTCACTTTCCTTATAGAACTGTGTCCAATGTCTGCATTGATAATTCTGTTCTTCAACATATTCTCAATCCAGATTACAATGGATTTGTCTACTTTTATGTCCTCAAGAGCTGTTGTTATGGCCTCTGTGTTTTCATTGTTGAAGGCCCCCTCTATGTCGAAGAAGGTTACCATTGTAAACTTTTTTAAGTACAGCGAGCCCTCAATTTCACGGACAACACTATGCAGAGCACTCTCCACTGATCTGCCTTTGAGGTAGGCGTGTTGAGTGTTGCATAAGTTTCGTGAATATGTGAGTCCTCTGATGTATAGGTCAAGCAGTCTGCCCAAGGTTTTTAATAGAAATGACGAGAGACTAATTGGCCTATAGTCCTTTGCGGCAGTATGGGATGGTTTACCTGCCGTAGGTATGAAAATTACCTTAATTTCTCTCCACTGTGTTGGGATGTACCCCGTTCGCAGGCAATTGGAAAAAATGCTTACGAGATGGGGTACAGTGTGGATCTGTATTTTTTGAAGCATCGCTGGCAAGATATCGTCCGGGCCCGGAGATTTATAGGGTTTGAACGAATTTATTGCACATGATACTTGATAATCTTGTTTATCACTTCTTCGGTTGTGTGAACCGTAGGAACCGTCGTCTCGAAGGAGACTGTGCTTTCAGAGTTTTAACAGCCTGGGAAATGGGTTTCAGTCAGCAGTTCTAGGGATTCCTGACTGGATTCTGTCCAAGAACCATCTGGTTTAAGGATGAATCCCGGGACGCAGGGGTCCTTGGATAGGATCTTCCTGAGCCTTGCGGCTTCGTTGAGATCCTCAATTGATTAGCAGAACTCCTGCCAGGATTTAGATTTTGCTGCTCTTGTTTTGCTCTTGTATTCGTTGAAGCTGGATTTGTAATTATCCCAGTCTTCGGTTCTGTTTGATATCTTTGCTCTGTTGAATAGAGTTCGGGTCCTGGTCCTGAGCTGCTTTAGCTCTGTGGTCCACCAGACTGCACTGGTCTTCCTGCGAGCACGCTGCAAAGGACAGGATTTGTTGAAAGCCGATTTTTTTCGATTTTCGACTGAATTCTCAATGTAAGTTGGATCAGGATTAGTGGTGGCTTGTGGCGGTTCTAACCTGTTGGCAACTAGGTTTGAGAAAAGATTCCAGTCTGTCTTCTGAGGGTTTCTGAAAGGTTTCGGTTTTCCTTCAATGACGTTAAGGTTGGTAGTATCCAGCTGTGGTCCGAAAAGGAGCAGTTAGTGGACACGAAAGGGAGCAGCTGTGGTCCGAAAAGGAGCAGTTAGTGGACACTCTCCAATCCTCTACTCGGATGGAGTCGGACTCACTTAGTAAAGTGAGGTCAATTACCTCTTCCCTAACCCGATTGTGAAACGTGGGTGTATTACCTTTGTTGCAAATATTGAGGTTGGTGGAGATAATGAAATCGAAAATGGACTCACCCCTTTTATTGATGTCGCTGCTTCCCCATTGAGTGTGGTGTCCGTTGGCAATAGGAAGAAAGCAGCCGAATTTGTGGAGAAAATATTCACGCAGTTGCATCACGATAACGTATCTGCTTACTTATTTGTTGGCCAAAAACACTATCGTAATAACGCCTCAGCCACCGTATTCACTGGACTTGGTCTCTTGCGGTTTTTCTCTTCTCAAAACTGAAAGGTCCATGAAAGGACACATCGGTGCAGGTGCTCAAGGCTATAAGAAGTGCTTCCAGGATTGAAAAAAAAAATTTTTTTGCCATAAATGCTCTATAATATTTAAGTCCGGTGATTATGGTGGTGTTTGGACAACCCTTGAACAGCGGTGAAGCAGCCATTTGCGAACAATTCCTACCGTGTGCTTTGGGTCATTATGTTGTTAAAAGTGGAATGTTTCTTCTATACCCAAATCTCCTTGCCATGAGTGTGTTTCTTCCATGTTTCCTTCTCTGTTTCATATTTTCTAAGTCCATTATTATATTGTATTACCATCTATGGCGCGACCATCTAGGGCAGCGTTTTCCAAACTGGAAGGCGCGATTCCCTAGGGAGGCGTAGACTAGTCTTAGGGGTGGCGCGAATATTAGCCAGGATTGATAAAAAAAAGTTCACGTGCAACTACATAATACAATACATAACATACAGGTACATATAGAGCTTTTTAAAATAAAAGGGAAAGGAATTAGCCGGAGAAATTTTAAGAATTTTCCAAAGTTTTTCAACCAAGTAGTTACATATTATAATAGTATTTAATAATTAATACAGATCGTTTTTAATCATTACTATTGTTATACAGGGTGTCCCACGAGCAGTGTGCCAAAAAGCTAGAGCGTGTTGGTCTGGTTAAGACAAGAAAAAAATCGTATGGGAGGGGGGGGGGGGGGTCTATTCCCCCCGTTTAGCCGGGAGGGGCAATTTTCTAAAATATTGATTTAATTTGGAAAAAAAAATATTAAAAATCAACAGTTACATCCACAATATACTTTTTTGTAAAGCCAGAAACCTCTTCTTTCATCTTGTTTTTAAATGAAGCTGTTTTAAGAAATAGTTTTTGAGAAATTAATTTTCAAACTCAAAATTTTGAAAAAAAAAATTGGAAAAAAAAATTTCGAACTACTTTTTTCCAAAATTGTATGTAATTAAGAACTAATTTTTTTCCAAAATTCAATTTCCTTATTAGTTTTTAGTTAAAAACAGAAAACCGGATGCAAAAATGTCTTGTAGTTTTTGAGAAATTAAAAAAAAACCCGAACCATTTTTTTCTAAGAAAAACCTTTTTTTTGGTTTTAACGCGGCTGGACTTATAAGTAAATTAATGTATGAAACATTGACCTCTTTTCTATTATTTCTAAAAATTCGGAGTTTTAATATAATAAAATTTCAATATGATCCCCATTTTTTAGAAGGCAAAGATTATATCTCCTTCTAATGGCTACACATAAGTCTATGCTTGACAAATTTTCCTGCAATTTGACTCCAGCGACTTCAATCCGTTCTTTCAGTTGTTCCAAAGATACTATTTGCACTTCGTAAACATAATTCTTCATGAATCCCCACGCATAAAAATCTAGAGGAGTTAAATCTGGTGATCTAGGTGGCCGATCACCAGATCTTCCGATCCAACGCTCACTAAAATTATCATCCAGCCAGTTTCTAACCCGTAAGCTGTAGTGTGCTGGAGCTCCATCTTGCTGGTAGATTAAATTAGCTGCTAAGGCCAAAGGAACGTTGTGCATCAAATCGGGCAAAAGATCTCGTAGGAATTGCAGGTATGATTCTCCATTAATAACTGCATTCAAAAACCGGGGCCCGATTACAGTTTGTCCAACAATACCAAGCCAAACATTACAGCTAAAGCGGTGTTGTGATTTATTTTGTTTCTTGTTGTGTGGATTGGTGCTATTCCAATGATGCAAATTGTGGAAGTTAGTAACCCCATCTCTGGTAAACTGTGCTTCATCCGTCCAGAATATCCTTGCAAAATAGTTTCGTTCAGTTTCATCTCGAAGCAGTAATGATCGACAAAATTCTGCTCTCAAAAACTTGTCGTTTGAGGTGAGTCCCTGAACTGGCCTAAAATGGTTCGGGTGTAAGTTTTCGGTATGAAGCACTCTCCATACTCTAGATTTGGGCACTCCAAGCATAATAGCCATCCTCCTTGTACTAAGGGAGGGATTGCGTCGGACCACATCCAAAATTCGGGTAGAACCCATCGGCGGCGGGCGGACCCAGACGAAATTCGCAGGTCAGTTTTCAGGCGTTATCAATGAAAAAAAAGAATTAATCCAGGGTTATTCCAATACTGTATCACTTTATTGTATCCTCATAAAACTCCGAATTTTTTAAAAATAATAAAAAAGAGGTCAATGTTTCATACATTAATTTACTTACAAGTCCAGCCGCGTTAAAACCAAAAAAAATGTTTTTCTTAGAAAAAAATGGTTCGGGTTTTTTTTTAATTTCTCAAAAACTACAAGACATTTTTGCATCCGGTTTTCTGCTTTTAACTAAAAACTAATGAGAGCATCGAATTTTTGAAAAAAAAAATACCACTTAATTACATACAATTTTGAAAAAAAATAGTTTGAAATTTTTTTTTTCAATTTTTTTTCAAAATTTTAAGTTTGAAAATTAATTTCTCAAAAACTACTCCTTAAAACAGCTTCATTTAAAATAAATATGAAAGAAGAGGTTTCTGGCTTTACAAAAAGGTATATTGTGGATGTAAGTGTTGATTTTTAATAATTTTTTTTCCAAATTAAGTCAATTTTTTAGAAAATTGCGCCTCCCGGCTAAACGGGGGGAAATAGACCCCCCCCTCCGATACGATTTTTTTCTTATCTTGACTAGACCTACACGCTCTAGCTTTTTGGCACACTGCTCGTGGGACACCCTGTATATTTTTTTGTTTTATCGCATTTTTTGTTTTTTTTTGATTTTTGAAACTTAAAGCGAAATCTTTCCTTGCTTTTATGTTCCTCTTATTAAGCAGTGGAACTTTCCGAGCAAATCTTCCGGGCAGATCATTTTGTAAAAACCTTCTCCGGGCAGTTGGAACATTGACTACATTATCCAGTTCTGAGGCAATTGCCCTTGATGAGGGGTTTCTTTTTTGCTGGAAGCACAATTGGGAATCATCGTAGTTTTTTTTTTTAGTCTACCTCTTGTTTCTTGCGTTGGGGTTGTTGAAAGAGCATTATAAACAAAATTGTTTGATCTTCCCAATGTGTTGGCAATAAATTAAAGGGTTTTTCCTTGGTCTTTAAATTTGTAATAATGCGACCTTCTTCAGCGGTGCAATGCGGTAGGCGCGTTGTCGAACTTCTCATTTTCTTCCCCACGGTATCCACTCATTGCAAGGATAAACCACCAGCGGTATGATACGTAACTTCGCCGACCAGTAGCTCTCCAAAAATCCAGACAACATCGACTTCAGTATAGCTCAGCAGTGTTAGATTGTGTTTCTTATTTTGTTTTGACGTGCCTAATTATTCACTGACCACAATATCAAGTAATTTAATTAAGTTTAATTTTTTTAAGAACAATAAATTAATTATCCTAGTATTTTTAGAAAAATGGATAAGATCTTGACTGGTTATAAAAGAAAATCCTCTAATAATGAAGAAAATTGGCACAAGTTGTAGGAATCAGAAAGGAAGAACTCCCAAGACAAGAAAATACGATTCATCTTATTTATTATGCGATGAGAACGGCATATTGTGGAATACAGTAAAACCTGCTAATCGGGACACTCTGTAATCGGACCACTTCCTATCGGACCGCACGTCATGCATTCCCTACTATTTTCTATGTAAATGTCCCTTTATAATCGGGACACCTGCTAATCGGACCATGGACCACTACTATGCCATGCGTTGCTTAATGTACTTACCTTTCTAATTGGACCATGCAGAGGAAAGAAAATGCGCAATACATATGTATATTTCGTTTTCCTCTGTTAATTTTCTCAGAAATAGTTGTGTAATATTTGTTTCTTTAAAGATTGTCCGAATTATTGGCGTCAAATTTGAAATGTCGCTTCGTTTGTGCTTTATCTGAGGATTTCCCGGTGTGTGTATTCATTTTAGTTTTCGTTAGTTGGTGGTAGACTCAAGTTGAACTTTTAAGAGGATTGAGTCAAAATAGTTGATTAAGTTTTTGAGATTTAATTAAGTGAAAAAAAGTAAAATGAGTAAACGGAATTACAGTGAGCTTGATCTCGAAAAAAAGGTTGAAGTTATAAAGTGTTTTGAAGAAGAACGTTTATCTCAAAGAGATCTTGCAAAGAAGTTTAACTTTAGCAAAAGTCAAATCCAAAGAATTTTGAGCACCAAGGAGGACATTAAATTGTCGTTTGAAAAATTTATTGGATTGAAAAGAAAACGCATAAAACCATTTTTATCTTTTGCCGAAATAGATGTTTTGACATTCAAGTGGTTTTGCTTAGCTAGAGAAAAGAATGTGCCAATATCAGGGACAATTCTCCAAGCAAAAGCACTTACTGTAGCAACAAATCTTCAGATTGAAAATTTTACTGCTTGAAATGGATGGCTTGAGGCTTTCAAAGTGCGACACAATATTGTTTTTAAAATTCTGAGTGGAGAAGGCGCGGATGTCGATATTGATACATGCGGTGATTTCAAAAAAAACTTTAAAAACCATCTGTAGGGGTTATGACCCGAAGAACATTTTCAACCTGGATGAAACTGCGCTGTTTTTTCAAAGCAACTCCTACAAAGTCACTCCAGCTCAAAAATGAAAAATGCAGTGGTGGCAAACTTTCGAAGGAAAGATTGACAGTAGCGCTATTGTGTAGCGCGGTCGGCGAAAAAGAAAAAGAACCAGTACTGGTCTTTGGTAAGTTAATTTTTTGTGATCAATTTTCGTAATCTTACTTAGCGAACACGTTCGTAAACAAACAGGCAGAGCAGCTAGGCCGAGAGCTTTTAAAAATATTAATATCGAAAGAGCGTTGGGAGTACAATGGAGAAGCAATAAGAAGGCCTGGATGAACTCAACTTTGTTTCAAGAGTGGCTAACCTCTTTTGACAAGAAAATGCAAAAGCAAAATCGAAAGGTTCTTGTTTTTGCAGACAACGCGCCATCTCATTTTATAAGTGGATTAAAAAACATCGAATTGAAGTTTTTTTTCCGGCAAACACAACATCGCATCTACAACTACTTGACCAAGGCATCATTAAAAGTTTCAAGTCCCATTATCGAAAATACCTCATGCAGCACTTGGTTTTATGCATAGACGAAGCCGAAAACATATCCGAGTTAACTGCGAAAATTAATGTGTTAGATGCTTGCGGCTGGATAAAAAAAGGATGGGAAGACATAACTCCAACGGTAATTTCAAATTGTTTTAAGAAATGTGGTTTCTTCGCAGAAGAGGAAACTAATATTATTTTTTGAACAGATAGCACCCGAATCTGCGATTCCAGAAGATTTTGTCACTATGGACAACAATGTTGCGACATCCAATGACTGGTCCGAGAATTGGGAAAATGATTTTTTTTCCTCCATTCGGCCAAAAACGAATGATGCTGAAGAGGAACATATATCCGCCGATTCTTCTTCAGAGGGAGAACCTGACGTTCCTTGTCCTACAAGACCTCTTACATACAAAGAGGCTTTTTCACATTTAAACATTTTGAAGGACTTTTCATGTGAAAATGGTTTGGATGAAGTGTGGGCATGTTTGAACAGCTGTTCACAAAAACTGTTAACTACTTTTAAGGACACATCTGTGGTTCAGAAAAAAATAACTGATTTTTTTCTAAAACGAATTAAGAAAAAAATATACACAAAATATAAAAAGCAAAAAAAAAATAAATAAATGAATTTAAAAAATGGTCCGTCTTTTATTACTTAATGGAAATAAAATTCAAATAGATTTTCTGGAAATTTAGGTCAATACGCTGCACTAGTTGGTAATCCCTTTCATAGCTTAAAAAGCACTCCAAACTGAAAGTTATGCATAAAAAAAAACCTTTATGAGTGGACCGGCCCAATTAAAAAGGGACCTCCATAATCGAACCACCTCCTAATCGGACCAAATTTCTTTGGTCCCAAGGGTGGTCCAATTTGACAGGTTTTACTGTAATTGCAATGGACTTTGTACAGACGGTGCACAGTTAATGTCAGGTCACAAAACTGGCCTTCAAGCACTAATTAAAAAGAAAACACCCGATGTTCTCTTGACGCACTGCATGTTCCACAGAGCAGCTCTCGTAAAAAAAAATATGAGTGAGGAACTTAACTAAGTTTTTACAAAAGTAACGAAAGTTGTAAACTACGTAAAAAACAGTCCATTAAAAGTTAGGTTATTTGCAAAGCTGTGCGAAGATATGGGAGCAGCTTACACCTCACTTTTGTACTATTGTGAAGTGCGCTGGCGATCTTGTGCAAAAGTGCGCTGTTCATTTTACGTACGAAAACTCAAAGAAGAAAATGCAATTTTTCTCGAAGAAAATCATAATGAGGAATTGATTTATTCTATAGATTGTAATACCAAATACCTGGCAGTTCTTAAAAACGCTAATTGGGTACTCTACCGGAGACAAATATCAAGAATCATGTTGATGTTGCAGTCGAATTCTTTTCCCGAAATGGACATCAGGCAATTAGCGATTCTGTCCCAAAAGTTCAGTAACGTAAACACCTTCCCAAGCTTTCAAAACACATACTAGATCTAATAAAAATTCGTAATTCAGCTGGAAGAAATTGGCACAGATATCGACTTCCCGCTTATAAGGAGGAAATGAAGTATCCTAATAAGCAAATTTCGCTACTTATTAATCACGAACGCAAAATTACGTGGAACAATAAGCTTTAGAAACTGGAGAAAAATGCAAAACCCTTCTGGAATATTGCTAAGATAATAAAAAACAAAAACAGACATATTCCACCCCTAAAAAACGAAGTATACACTGATATTAATAAAGCGAATGAACTTGCTTCTAATTTTATGAAAAAAACACTCAGTGTCAGAGAATTTAAGCGACCCTGCCACAATCAGTTTGGTCAATACTCAAATAAACAATTTCAATATGTCGTGTACTGATGCAATACAAAGCACTTATATGTGCTGATGATGACATTGTATTCCATCTGAAAAATCTTAAGATAAGGAAAACCCCTGGATTCGATCAAATAAGTAATATTTATCTTAAGGAACTACCCCACGTTGGCATCAAATTTATAACTTTTACTATAAACGCTTGCTTAAAAATAGGATACTTTCCCCACTCATGGAAATTGGCAAAAATTATTCCAATTAATAAAGCTGGAAAACCTCCGGACAAAGTCGAAAATTACAGACCTATTAGCCTTCTCAGTAGCCTAAGTAAACTCCTAAAAAAGATAATAAAAGAGAAGATGATACAATTTATACGAGAGCACAATATTCTCTCAAATGAACAATTTGGCTTTCGGAATTCACACAGCACTTCACATCAGGTCTTAAGAATAGTCAAATATGTATGTCAAAGAACAACGAGCTCAAGGCAAGTCTACAGGCATGGTTCTGCTTGACATAGAAAAAGCCTTCGACTCCGTGTGACATGACAGTCTTGTCTTCAAAATGATTCGTCACGAATTCCCGTATTATCTCTGTAAAAAAGTCCAAAGTTCTCTTAGTAATCGTTCTTTTAGTGTATCCGTTAATAATGTGCTTTCTGAAATTAAATACTTTAATGCTGGGGTTCCGCAGGGTTCTGTTCTTGGTCCTGTCTTGTACAATATGTTTACGTCAGATCTCCACAATCTCCCCTTTTGCAAAATAGCTACTTATGCCGATGACACAGCAGTATTTACATCACATACATTTTCTATCATTCTTGAGACGAATCTATCCTATGCGCTGGAAATACTGAGTATCCACTTTACAAAGTGGAAAATTAAGATAAAGAAGGAAAAAATTCAAGCTATCTTTTCACAAGGAAAAGAAAAGCTTGCTATATTCCCTCCAGCTCCTTGCGGTTAGATAACGTGTCAATCGAATGGAGCTCTCGCGTCAAATACCTAGGAATCCATCTTGACTCAAAACTATTATTTAACCAACACATAAAAGATGGGTCTTTAACGTACACAGTCGCAGATGGAAGGAATATCCAGGATGCAGGATGACTAAGCGCGTACGCCCTGACGTTTGTAAAAAGTCCGCAACATTCTTCTTATCCTTAAGAAGAAATTACTGCAGAAGGCTAACGGGCGTCATTACGGGCCATTACACTTTTGCCAGGCATCTTTACGTGCTTGGCATCAGTGAGACGCCTACCTGTGCTGCTTGTTGCGAGGAGGACGACACAGCGGAACACTTTCTCTGCGACTGTCCCGCCTTCGTTCGTGCACGGTGGCGCACCCTTGGGGCCGACGTGGTGGGTGCCGAATCTCTTAGCTCAACATCACTCAAGCCCCTCCTCACTTTTCTCCGGACAACGGGGAAAATACAATACAGACAAGGTGTCTGTCTGGTAGTACAATGGACCAGTACTTGTGTCTGAGTGCTCCAGCAGATAGTAGAAGCCTCCAACAAAAAAAAAAAAAAAAAAAAAAAAAAACACATAAAAGAAACGTTAAACTAAGTTAACATAAGTATAAGACTCTTATATCCATTCATAAACAGAATATCTCTACTATCACTAGAAAACAAAATAATAATTCATTTTTTTTTTTTTTTTTTTATTTATTTATTTGTTTTTTATCAATCTGTAACTCAATGGTTAGTATGGAATGATAGAATAAATTGAATACAAACATAAGTGTGGTGTGGGGGTTAGCATTGGTTATAACAAAAGATACATGGATTTCAGCTGAAGATTTCAAAGAAAATTAAAGAAAAAAAGAGATTCAAAATGAAGTTCAATTACAAAATTCAATTTAATGTAAACATAATTCAATAATTATTGTGATATTAACTTGTGCTATTATTAGGATAGTCAATCAATTTTGAGTAGCGATTCAAGAACGTTATAGCTTATGGTAAATAACCAGTCTTTAACTTTTTTTAAAAAGGAATTTAGGTGTGTAGTCGTTCTAATAGCAAAAGGCAATTTATTGAACATTAAAGGAGCTGTAACAGTGTAGAATTTAGTAAAGTGAGTTTTGCAGACGTTTGGGACATTGACAAGATGCATTGTATTTGTACGAAGACTATAATACAGATTACTTCTACTAGGAATGTTACCACTTTTTTTAAAAAATTCTTTTAATACTTTGAAAACATAAAGGTGTCTCATCGGTAAGATACTCAGTTCTTGAAATAAAGGCCAACTCGGAGTGAGACGATTTTTTTTACAGATAATTCTCAGTAGGTGTTTCTGGGCTGTTAGCAACGGTTTAAAAGAAGTGTTATATGAGCCACCCCAACTTGAAATACCATACTGCAATTTTGAATGAGCAAGACCATGGTAGATTGTTTTTAAAACTTTAGTAGAACAATGTTGTTTGACGAGATACATTTTACGTGTCACTAATAGCAAATGCGATTTTATGATATGTATATGCTTTTTCCAGTTTAGGTTTTGGTCGATTACTACTCCAAGATATTTGAAGTTATCTACCGTTTCTATGTGAAAACAATTATTAGAGCAAGGGGAACTATCATTATAATTACATTTACCACAACTATGCACAGGAATACAGAATTTTTTACAATCGTGAGCATGAAACCACAAATTATACTCTTTCAAGACATTATTCGATAATTTGAAGGACATAAGTTTTGTTTTTTCGCTAATGATTAAATTGTGTAACGTAAACCACAGTCTTAGATTTTGTAAATCATCCGATATTTTTGCCACGCATTCAAATTCTGAATTTAACTGATAAGTGAAAACAATGTCGTCTGCGAAGGCCGTTGATGTTCCATTCAATTTTAGTTCAAAGAGAGAGTTTATGTAGATTAAGAATAGTAACGGGCCAAGAACTGAACCCTGTGGCACGCCATTTTTTAGTAACCGGGGATCACTAAAGCTCCCATTTATTTTGACCGTTTGTTTTCTGTCTTTTAAATAAGAAGTAAACCAATTATGGATTACTCCTCTAAAACCAGCATTGTATAGTTTTTTTAGTAGTATGTTATGGTCAACCATGTCAAATGCTTTCGTCATGTCAATAAAGAGCGCCATTGTAGATTTATTATAATGAATACTTTCATATAGTTGGCTGCACACTCTCAAGATTGCATCCTCGGTAGACAAAGATTTTCTAAATCCAAACTGACTACTACTGAAGAATTGATTTCGTTCCAAAAAAGATAACATTCGAGATTTAATAAGTTTTTCGAAAATCTTTGAGAACGTTGGTAGTAGGGAAATAGGTCTATAATTGGACACCTTGCTTTTATTACCTTTCTTAAAGATAGGTATAACTTCAGCGCATTTAAGATGCTCAGGGAAACAACCGTTTTGGACACTTCGATTGAACAAGTAACATAGAACATCCACTACATAAAAACAAATTTTCTTCAGTAACATACTTGATATACCATCACTAGTACATGAACTTTTGTTATTTAATGACAATATAACCCTTAGGATTTCTCTTGTAGTAAGGGGTTGAAAGACAAAACTGTTTGGTTGTGTGTTAGTCAGCGATACACCAGAACAATTGCAGTCAGCTGAAGTCTCTATGGACGGTTTAAGTTCTTCAGAAATTGCAGTAAAGTATTCATTTACCTATTCTATTTCCAAATTACTAATACTCATTGGTTGTCTACATTTACCTAAAATCTTATCAACAACCTTCCATTCTTCTCTCACATTCCCTCTGGCTCGTTCAAAAGAATCAGTATAATAGCTGTTACGCGTTTCTTCTATATTTTTGCGCACCCTATTGCATAAGGTAACATAGTATTTTTTAAGTTGTTCGTTAAGGGGATGTTTATTCACTTTCGTCGCTATTTTGTTTTTTCTTTTTATCTGCCGCAAAAGCTTATGTGTCATCCACGGCTTTAGGAAAGTATTTTTGTTGGAGTTAAAAACGGAATCAGATGTACAGGACCTAATATGATTTTTTAAAATGTCAAACAATAATTTTATATGGGTGCCAGGTCTGGGGTAACTGCGCAAACAGTCACCTAGCAAAACTACAAATAGCACACAATAAACTCTTAAAAATTATGCTAAATCTCCCTTGGCATTTTTCTACAAAAGTCTTGCATAAAAGAGCGAAAGTCGAATTGATCTCTGATAGAATAAATAAACTAAACGAACAATTTAAGGTTCGCTGCGACAACGCCGAAAACTCCTTAATAAGAAATTTATTTTCTCAGACTTAATTCTGACAATACTTCCAAGCATATTCAAGAAACCGTATTAGAAAGTAACATTTTCCATCCTATTCATTTATTTAATTCTCTACTTATTTAATTATTTATACACTATATATTTGTTTTTTTATTTCATTAATTATTTATTTATTTATTTGTTTATTTATTCATTGTTTATTTATTGATTTATTGATTTATTGATTTATCTATTTAGTTATTTATTTAGGTTCGTGTAGCTATCTCAGCAATGACACCGAGATTTGATAAACTTTGCGCTAATAGGCAAGCACATCCATCTCATTAAGCGACAATAATAAAATATTGTTATTCGTTTTTTCTTGTATTTTACAATATATATGTAAGAGTTTATCTTAATAAATTTTTTACTTCTAACAATTTTTGTGTTTGTAGTATTATATAAAATTGAAGAGAGGCGCCATATGATCAAATATTTTTAAGGGAGCCGTGGTGAAATAAAGTTTGCAAACCACTGATCTAGGGGTTTTGTTCGAAGGGGTTTTCCATTCTTTCGACTGTTTATCCACTGTCCATTCGTTCAACGTGTCTTGCCCATCTTAGTCTTCGCGACTTTATTACTCGGATAATGCTTGGGGCTGAATAGAGTTCCTCGAGTTCTTGATTGTGTTGTTTTCCTCATTCACCTTTCTGGTCGTCCTGTTCTCTATCAAGAATCTCCTTAAAATCTTAGAGCACTTTAAAAAGAAATTTTCCAACACCAACCACTGGACGTGCACCGCAGACCACGACGATGTGACTCCAGCAACCTTTGGCGTCTTTAATAGAAAATCGGTTTTGACGAAAAAAATATCCCAAGAGGCTCTTAGGTGTCATCCCTAGGTTTAATTTTTTTTTCATATTGAAAGTTTTGCAGACTTCGGAACAAGTAGAAATTTGAAGGTGCTAAATCTGGAGAATAAGGCGGATGCATAACTTTTTTTCCCAATCGAACTCCTTTATTTGAGTGCAGGTAATCCGAGTTGTATGAAGACGAGCTTGATTCTGATAGAACGCAACACCTCTTCGATTAACCAGGGCTAGCCGTTTCAACACAGCTGTTGACAGTAGACTTCCGCAGTGATAGTCAGATTATGAGGTAACAACTCAAAAAGCGAGGTTTAATGTGGCGCGACAGAAGTCAGTGCAAGCTTCGATTTTTTGCTGAAGATTATTTTGCAATAGGTTGTGTGGTACCCATTTTCCTAGCTCCATGTTTTCTCAATTTTGTCAGCTGTCAATTGATAGTCATATGGGTAGGGTTGAGTTGGCTTGCGAGTTGCCTTACTGTTACAGTGGAGTTTCTTTCCACGATAGACTTTAGGAGGCTGCCACAATGAGGTGCATCCTCTAGGTCAAAATTTCTATTTCTAAGTGCAAACCAACACCGACACTTGGATTCGCTGTCATGTCACCCGCTCCATACACATTTTGATGGTTTCAATTTGGTTCACTGCTTTTTCCAGAACAAAAACAAAGAAATACGCCTAATAATTCTAACTCTAGCTGAAGGTTCTCATTCAAAAAACAAATAAAAGACTCTATCGCAGTATATTCATACTCTTCTGTTTGTGCATTTCCAATAAAATACCTTAATGACATGGAAACAAAATAGTTACTGTGAACTATTTTACAACCAACGCAAATTCAATCGAATCTTTCAAATCCTATCTAAGACAACCACCCGCGGAGAGTAGTGAACGAACATTTGCGACACAAACCATCTGCACCCCGTCTAGGTTGTGTGGCAAACACCATAAGAGAGCATATTCTTGAACCTGCACAAATTATAAAAAAAAAAAAAAACTAGTTTCCCGATCAGATCTCTGGATTGAAACTATCCAAGGTAGAGCATCCATGAAATGAAATGCACAAAAATATACAGCTTGTCCAGATGGAGTGCTTTCCAAACAGCACTCAATGAAATTAGGTCTATAAATTGAATATAGCGGCGATACAAGAAGTACCACGTACTTTCGTTTGTGGCGGTATTGATACCCAAAATCTTGGAACAGAATTCGTCATCAGCAACAAAATTGTGCAGAACGTATTTTACAATGACTTACTGTCAATGATTAAAATTTGGAGTCCCCGCTATAGTTATGTATGTATTATACTTCTCAACGATTAAAAACCGAATCCAAATTTATAGAAACGGATAGAACATTATATAAAAAAAATCAACGTTGAAACGTTAAAGGACGAGGGTCCTTTATCAATAGTAGAAGAAAATAAATAACCAGTTTGGTCTAGTAGTTGGCATAGAAACTAACGGCGAGAGGATAGATACAGGTAGAAGTAGTAAGGTCACCAATAACAAGTGTTGTAGAGGAGGCAGCGGAAAGCAAACTAGGCTATTGCAAAGCTCCAAAGGGAAGTCCTGGTTCGACTTTCCTTGCCTTGTTTCGATACATTCGAACGCGAGGAGAAAGTAATATCTAGCCCATAACATTCTAAGACTTCAAGTCCTCGAAAATAGCGACAAGATCATTTATACAAGATATAAAACTCTACAAAAGTTAGTCAGCCATATTCTTCCGGATCAAAAAGAACGATGGCAAAGAAAAAGTTTGCCAAGGGAAAGGAAGAATGTGCGGCCAAAAACACGAGAGCAATGTTGGCAGCACGTTTTATCCGCAACTTAATGGAGGAGATATTTCGGTAAACTGCTGAATGTACATGGAGACTAAGTAGCATTGGGAAACGGTGCTACCCACAAAGCAGATGTTCAAGTGGAATTTTCAACCATTGAAGAAGTAAAAAAAGCCATCCCACGGCTATAGAATAACGAGACCGCAGGAGCCCACCTAATACCATTGAAATTAATAAAACATGCAGGAAAAAAAAATAACAGAGAAGTTACATGGGCTCACCACAAGTATATGCAACAATGAAACCATCATGGAACAACCAGTCATCATTGACAGGGTGACCCATCGCACTGCAGTTACCGAAGCTATGAAGTTGTTACAAGGTGCAATCAAATAGTCTCTTAAAGAGGCTTACATCTTGAAAATTAGACCGTAAGGAGAATCTGTGGTGGAAAACAGAAAAAAACAGGCGAATGGAGAATCACACCATATACAATCTAGAACTCGAGGAATTCTATTCAGCTCTAAGCATAATCCGATTAATTAAATCACAAAGACTAAGCAGGACACATAGAGAGAATAGGCGGTGGACGAACATTCGAGCGAATAATGATTGAAAACCCGTAGGAAAAAGACCGCCAGGAAGCCAGGGCCGTAGATGGGAGGACAATATAAGGATGAACCTAAAAGAGATGGTATAGAAAAGCAAACCATGGATGGAATACACTCATGACAGAGAAGCTTGGTGAAGGGTAGTCAGCGATGATTCTTTTTTTTCTTTAATATTAATTTCATTTTTATTAAACTTAGCTTATGTGTAGCTATCTCATGCTAGACAAAAAGGCTTAAAACTAGTTAACTATCCTTACAAACAGCGTTAGAAGGAAAACCAGTGTTTACATCAATTATGCATTTACTCCGTGTACTAGGGCTCTGTTCATGCAGACGGAAGAAGTAAGGAAGCGAAAAAATTACAAATTTATATGGTACAATAACAATCAAATACTTATTAGAAATGAGGAGGGTGGATTTAATCGAACAAATTATGTGTTTTTGTGTGTTTATAGATTGCATATGTTCAGTGTTGCTTAACAAGATCATCAAGGAGAGTATAGATCGATTGCGTAATGATTCCTGGAATAATAAACTTAAAGATTTAGAAAAAAACTCAAAACCGTTCTGGAATATAAACAAAATTGTTAGAACCAAGAATAGGCAAATACCATGTCTTCGAGACACGTTTAATAATTAATTCACAGATGTTGAAAAGGCTAATGCACTTGCCCTTACATTTGAGTGTAACCATAATGTATCGGGTCACCTGGGTGATATACATACTGATACCTTGGCTAATGGCACTGTTCAGACCTTAAAAACGATGAACTCAGACACACCTGCGAATGACAATCAACAATTTAGTAACTAGAAAATCTGGTGGGCTAGAATTAATGAGAAATAAGTATCTGAAAGAACTACCGAAAATTGGGATCAAAATGGTGGCATATGTTGTGAATGCCTGTTTGAAAATGCAATACTTTCCAGTCGCATGGAAATTTGCTAAACTAACACCTATTCTAAAAGCTGGTAAGCCCCCCGATAATCCTGATAGTTACCGCCCAATTAGTTTGCTTAGCAGCTTGAGCAAAATTTATGAAAGGGTCCTGAAAGAAAAAATAATGAAGATTGTAGCACATTTTTCCCATAGTGCAGTTCAGGTTCAGGCGCTATCATAACACTTCTCATCAAGTAAAGAGAATTTGTAATCATATAAAAAGTAATCGTGCAGTTGGAAAATCGACTGGCGTGATTTTACTAGATATAGAAAAGGCCTTTGATACCGTTTGGCATAATGGTCTGATCTTTAAAATGAACAATTTCCACTTTCCACCTTAGTTGTGCAATATAGTTCTAAGTTTTCTGTCTGATCGTTGTTTCCAAGTGCATGTCAATAGTGGTGTATCTGATTTGATACTTTTCAATGCAGGTGTACCACAAGGGTATGTCTTGGGGCCAATTCTTTACAACTTATTTACCTCAGATTTGCCAGAATTACCCGATTGTGAAACAGCTATCTTTGCTGATGACACAGCTATTTTTTCGTCACATGAGTTAGCTCTTAACATTGAGAGCAATCTTAAATATGCGATGGAAATTATTTTTAGATACTGTGGTAAATGGAAAATAAAGCTAAATCTAGATAAATTACAAGCTATCTATTTCACTCGAAAAAGAAAAGCTTGTTTTCTGCCTACTTCTAGCTTGCAGGTAAATGGAATAAACGTTGAGTGGAAAAACGTTGATCCTGACAGCAAATTGACTTTTCATGAACACATCACCCAAACCCTTAACAAAATTAATATCGCAAAGAAAATTCTTTACCCTTTCATTAATAGAAAACTATTTTCGTCTTTAGCTAACAAAGTAATTATGCTAAAGGTTATATTTCAAGCTATAATCCTATACGGTTGTCCAATATGGGGAAATTCCGCACAGTGCCATATTAACAAGTTACAAATAGCCCAAAATAAAATTTTAGAAATGATGTTAGACCTACCACGAGGTTATTCCACTTTAAAACTCCACAAAAAAGCGGGTGTTGACCAGGTTTCTACAAGAATATTGAAACTGACGAATAAGTTTATAAATTCCAGCGTTCTTGCTGATAATCCTCTAGTCAATGACCTATTTTCAAATGCATAGAGTTTATTATTTATATATATACGATATATTATTTATTTTTATTTATGTATTAGTTTATTTATTTATAATATTTGTTTATTTATTTATTAATTTTTATTTATTTATTTATTTATTATCATTTATATATTTATTTGTTCCGTGCAGGGACGGATTAAGAATATCCTGCGCGATACCTCTCGCTTGTCGTAAAAGGCGACTAAAACAAAGGTAAACAAAAATCACAGCTAGGCAATTTAGAAAACACCGAGGTGAGCCTAGGGACACATATACCACCATTAAACTGCCCCACAAGTGTGCATGCAAATCAGTGGGTTGACACGACTGGAGATCACCGGTGTTGTACGAGTAAGATCAAACAAAAAAATCTGGAGCATGCCCGTGTCACAAAAAAAAAAAAAAACAAGGCAGGCCGAAAAACAATTGGTGCAAACAAATGCAAAAACACCAGCATTTGATTGGCCTCAGCGATGAAGTAATCCCAAACCGGGAAGCCTGCCGCTACTTTCTGCGGTCAAACTGGCGGACCCCACAAGCGGACCAGTAGGAATGCAGTTAAGTGGGAAGGTTATGGTCCTACACTTCTGACCATAACAACGCCGGAAAAAAAGGAAAAGGAGAAGATCTGACTACACTTTATCTCACCAGTGGACGCCCGTCCGGTCCGAAAATTAAGAACTTGCGCCCATTTTTTCTAGTGTCCCGAGAGGCCCTAGACAAAGGTGTTCTGCACATTATAGATTTCTGGAAGTTGATTGGCAGTCATCACAATACTGCTGAATTTTTTCGAAGAAACGCTGCAGAAGAGTAACAACGGCGTCGATCATTAGACCTCTTCTGTACGTTAAGTCGTCTGCGTACGCTATAGAATGGTGAAGAGAAACGAGCAGATCGCATAGGTAAATGCTGAAAAGGATCGGTCAGTTTACAGTGCCCTGTTGCAGTTAATTTTTGATTTCAAATATATGGGTAGAAGTCACGTTGGCAATTTTCACAACGAACTTTCTACCGGTTAACATGTCAAAAATCAAATATAGCTGTGGTTTACTTATGCCCAGCCGACTGAGCTTGTAATAAAGACCTTCTAACCATATGGTGTCCAAATCCATCAAGTAGGCACCCGTGCATTGGTGAATAGTGTCATGCCCCGTTCTGAAACCGAATTAGAATAATCTTATTGTCCTCAACCCATTTAGACAGGGCGCTATGGATCATGTTTTAAGAGGTTTGTTTTTTTTTTTTTATTGGAGGCTTCTGCTATCTGTTGGAGCACTCAGACACAAATACCGGTCCATTGTATTGCCAGACAGACAACTTAGATGGCGTGGGAGCTCATGTGGAGCCAGAGCCAAGCTTCTTTTTACTCACTTATGTTGTGTGCGATTTGTTTTTTCACATAAGTGAACGGAACCTAAAGCTTAATGCCGATTCCGAACGGCGAGAGCCGAGAAGCTTTTTCATGGCAAGTATACAACGGGGGGTTTTGCCAGTACCCCGTCGAGGAGGGACGCCGCGAAATAATCATTCGATGGCGTTGGTGTTATCGGGATCCGAACTCGCTCATATTGCGTCAGCGGCCGACACATTCCACTCCCTATTTAAGAGGTTAGTTCAAAAAATAAGGTGACTTTTTATTTTTCTCGAAAAATACTGATTTAATGGACAATATCTCCATTTTCCCTTCATAATAATCCCCCTTAGATATAATTCACCTGCGCCAGCGTTTTTTTCGAATCCTTGAGGCCTTGAACTTTTCCAGTGATATGGTCGTTATCGCTTCAATAGTTTCCGTCCTTTTGAGGGTCTTTTTAGTTTTGTGAGGAGAAAAAAGTTGGAAGGCCCAAGCATAGATAATTTCGAGACACACGGTTCCTGCCCAAAGTATCTGAAAAAGGGTAATGGTATGAGCCGTCTGATATGCCAATATCCGCAGTAACTTCTCTGATAATGAATCGACGATTCTCCGCAACAATTTTCTTCACTGCTTCAACGTTTTCATCCCTTGCTGACGTGCTGGGGCATCCAGGCCGAGCGAGTCACTAACATCTTGTCGGCTTGTTGTGAAGAGCTGCTACCATTTATATATTTTTTTTTGTATCTCAGAGTAGACTCATCAAATGCCTGGCTAAGGTATGCTGGCGCCAAGCACAGCTAAGCACATCTCACCTTTGTCCCTATGAAAAACAAACTAAATATCAAAAATGATTGAAAATGTCAAGATGGCGGCCAACATATCGAAACAAGAATATAGAAAATCGGAAAGTCACTTTATTTCTTGAACACATGTCTTCCTTTTATTTGTACGTTTTTCAACCAAATTTTTGAGTAAATTTGATATACCTAATTAAAGATAAACTACACAGGTGACTTTTGACGCAGAAACACACTTCCCGGAAATGTTCCAATTTTTTTTTTATGCCAATCTGAGCCATGGAAACCTAATCGGAATCTCATCACTAACTATTTGCATGTTGGACGTTTATATAGGGTCCGCCAAATAACTTTTTTTTTTTTTGAAAATGCTATAAAAAAAAACTACTGAATATTTTCTCAAATTTCTTTTTTTATTAGAAAGTACAATCCTTCCGGTTAATAATAGAAAATAATTTCATTCAAATGGCTGCCTCGGCTGGCCATGCAGTAGCCTACACGATCGGTCCAATTTTTAAGCACATTATCGATTGTGTGCAGCTGTATTTCACCAATGGCTTCACGAATATTCTCCTTTAAAGCGTCAATTGTCTCTGGCTTGTCGGCGTAACACTTATCTTTGACGGCACCCCACAAATAATAGTCCAACGGTGTCAAATCGCAGCTCCGAGGTGGCCAAACGACATCAGCTCTGCGGCTGATAATGCGATCTTCAAAAACAGGGCGCAAAACATCGAGTGTAGCTTCGGCTGTGTGCCACGTAGCGCCGTCCTGTTGAAACCAAATGTTGCCAATATCCTCCTCTTCAATTTTTGTGAACAAAAATTCGTTCAACATGGCCCGATAACGATCGCTATTGACTGTAACGGCCACTCCTTGCTCATTTTCGAAGAAAAATGGCCCAATTATGCCTCTGGACCAAAATCCGCACCAAACAGTGGCTCGTTTTGAGTGCACCGGCTTTTCAATGTATGCGTGCGGGTTTTCTGTGCCCCAAATGCGACAATTTTGCTTGTTTACATACCCGCCAAGATCAAAATGAGCTTCATCTGAAAAGATGATTTTTTCATTTTTTCACATTCTGCAACATTACCATGATTTTCAAAGTAATGTCGCAATATTTCCCAGCGTTGTTCAAGCGTATACACAACCAGAAACCAGAATGAGACGTGCGTCTTTCGTACGTCTTCCCCCGTGACACCCTGAAATTTTGTCGAGATTTTGACAGAGGTTCAGGTGCGTAGCGACAAAACCCGTTACAAACAAACTCTAATTGTGAATACGTGTGAGTTAATTTCATTGTACCGCAGTGTACTCCCGCCACACACACTCTTGGAATTATAACAATGTGCGTTATTGTTTACAAAAATTTGACAGCACTTGAGGTACCCACGTGCTCGCCCGAGCTTGTAGGCAAACGTCGGCGGCCATTTTGAGTGGGACGTCTCATTGGTGGTTTCTGTACACAACCATATTCGTTCAGCGGAAGGATAAAACTAATTATCTGTCAAATCGGACATGAGCTAAGTGTTACCATTCACGAAATAAGCACTACTTGAAAAAAAAAACGTTAGATGGCGGACCCTTTAGTATCTAGTTGAATGAACGTTGTTTTAAAGTCTTTTTTTATTTTATAAAATGTTCGACAACTGGAAGTTTTCGAAATAGTTAAGGCGACTCTACCCTACTCATGAAAACGCGTTCATTCAAATGCAATAAAATGTTTATAGCGCCACTATCTCCATCGCTTTAACCCGAAAATATTCATAAAAAATAAAGTGCGAGCCATTAAATTTTATCTCTTCTTCGTGGACGTTTCCTTGATAACTCGATCATATGCTAGAATCTCAGATGACACATTCGAACTCTAACCAAAGCTAATTTCACTTACCGGATACTGAACATCCATAAACAAAGCGAACTATTCGATTATCATAATAACGTTCGGTAATTTCAATAATAACGTTCGCATACCCCCGCGAATCAATCAATTAACCAAGAGACGAACGGCAGAACAAGAGAACAAACGATATTCGATTCTCGAACGATTCGAGTGGAATCAAGCACCTGAGTAATACAACGGCAAGGGAATGAGACGTAAGAGCGGTGGAACCACTTTATTTAACGCGCGATACGCCTGTCAACAGAATTCCCTCTCTGTTTTGATGGCAGCCAGTGCCAGTGACTCTCTCGACTTACTTGTATTGGTTTCGATATCCATCGAGCACATGCATTCAAAGCGTATAATCCACACGCAATCACACGCACACACACACACAGCCAGACGAAAACCAAGAACTGACTCACATAGCAGGGAAGAGAAATATCGTATGCTGGCTGGCGCTGGCAACCGAGCATAGTGCAGAGCTTTCCTTTGTTATGTTCCACAAAGGGGGGAACCATCACATCAGCCATCCACCAGCCAGCCAGCCGTTTCTGCTTCTAGCAGCAGCACTGACTTCCCAGCTCGAAAACTTTTACTTGATCCTCCAGTTCCGAACGAATCGCACGCCAGTGAGGTTGGTGTTTTGCATTTCACAAACCTCCACCTCAAATGTTCAGTGTTTCTATAAAACGGACGAAGAAGATATAAACATTTATCCTTTCTCTCTGTTCTTTTAATTTCGTTCATTAAAAAGTGTATCAACAAAACAGATAAATTAACTAATTTTCCGTGGGATAAAAAGCGGACAAAAAAAAAAAACAAAAGAAACGTGTGTAGACAGCCATATTTGCGAAGAAGGAAAGGAAAATCGTTCTCCTTGCAGCAGCAATTCTCGCGCAGCAGCATCCATTGCAGAGTAACTCCTGGATTCTAAGAGAAGACAAAGTAAAACAGAAAACATAAGCGAAAGAGTGAAAAAGGCAAATGTGCAAATGTGATACACAAGCATCTTAACATTTTACTGCTTTCCTTGTTGCTTCTTGATTTCGTTCATCCCTCCTCAATTCGCTCTCTTGCTTTTACCTGATCCTTCGCCATAATATAAATTGATGTATAAGAATCTATCCAGTATCTAGTGACGAGTGAATTCGTTATCAAAAGAAAATCGAAAAAAAAAATAAGTGAAAAGAAGGATAACAGCATCCTGGTTGAGCAAGTGTGTATGCATCTGTGAGTGCGAATAGAGAATAGTGGATGCGATACAAAAGAAAATGTGAAATAGAGTTCTGTGTATAGAAAAAAAAAAAAAAACCGGATCTGTCTGAAACACAGAAGCTGTAGTGAAGAAAAAAGTGATTTTGCAGCATCAAGAGATACAAGTGGACAAAGACAAGTGGAATATATCTGCTGCCATAGTTGGCTCGCACGGATTACAACGTTACGCGATACCTTCAAGGATATTCTCGACCATCCATAGCAAGCCGCACCGCCACCTGTGTGATGTTATTCGGCGTTAGTATTCATTTTTTTCTTTATTTCATTTATTTATTTCGTATTTATTAAGTGTGGATCGTATTCGATGAATTCAGATGTGAGTGGTCGTCGACACATGTCGACACCTGGGTGCATAAAAAAAACATAAACAAATCCATATCAGTATTTGCTGCTTCGCGTTCCAATCACCGCAGAAGCAGTTTTCCTTATCTATCACTAAAGTGCCGACGCGACGACGTTTGGGTATTATTTCGTTCCACTGCAACAGAACCAAACTCCAACCCCAATCCAGTGAAACAAACTTTGCGCGAGATAATTGCACCATTCCATCTGGGACTCAGAGGCTTGCCTCCAATTCCAATTCGTTATCGCTATATTCAATTTGCCATGTCTGGCACAATCATTACTTACTCACTCGTTCGCGGTATGAGGTGATACGACTTGAACAATTCTCATCTCCCCTTCATCTCAGAGATAAGCCACTATATGTACGTAAGATGTTACGCGCGCGGATCAACTCCAAGTCAAACAGAGAGCTATGACGTCGCTTGACATCCGAACAAAGCAAATAGACACTTAGGTTCCACACGCTCACACAATCGCCTCCCGGTGTTTCTCACAATCACGCGGTTTTCAATTAATTAGAAACTGACTTCAAGGGAATCTTGGTTGGATTTCAATGAATCTGCCAATTTGATGAATAACACTTCCGGTGGAATGGGATACCGAAAACACCGTTACGACCATAAGTCAGGTGTGTGTAAATCACTTTGTGGAATGGAATCGAAAACATTCATTGCTATTATCAGGAATCGATAGTGACTGATAAACTGGTTGATGGTATAATCCAACTCACTTTTCACTTACCACGCTTGGTTGGGTTTTTTTTTTTCCACTCTTGCTGTTATAGTTTCTTTATTTCCCGTCAAGTTGAGAGCGAATCAAAGGTTAGGCACGACCGAAAGACCGGTTCCTTTGTTCGTGCTTTCGCAATTTCGCACACGCAAATGTTCTATTAATTGCGATTTCTGTTTAATTTGGTCAACGACTTTTCGACGATAGATCTTGTATCTTTCATCGCTCTTTTATACCCATGGGGTATAAAAAAATTCTATTCAGAACATTCCCAGGTACTCGATTCCACTGAGTTGGGGATATCGGTTAAGTGATCTTTGCCATAGACAAAGAAACACACAGAATGATTCGAGTGGACACATGTGGATCGTATTCATGAATACCCGCCCGAGGGACCATAATGATTTGCGAAAGAACTTCAAATTGAGATGAATGCAAATGAAGGCTATTAAAAAAGAAATAATCAAAATGGACCGATATTTAAGGCGTCGTATATGGGCAAAAGAAAGTTTGTGGAACCTACATACATACATATATACTAATTACAAATTTCACAAAACTCAAGATCACTTTCTAATTGAATGTGAATGTTTACTTTTGGCAGTGTAAAGCATTTTGAAATACATCTCGATCTGCCTATCTATAATATACCTACTCGCGGTAAAGGTCGAGACCGTTATATTGCATCGTCGCGAGAGCTATTGTAATTACTGCCAGCATTAGCGACGAGATACCCTTTGTTCCGTTTTTCTTTTATTATTTTATAGCTGACTTACCTAACAGGTTAAGGGTCGACAGATTACTGTTCGTGGTTAAGCAAGAGCTTTAGTATTAAGCTGAAAGGTGGAATAAAGCGGTTTGTTTACTTTGACTTTCATGTGAAATAGATGCATTCGTAAAGTTACGCTTGAACTTTGGCACTTGGTTTGCAATTTGTTCTGGCGAACTGATCCAGATAACATGTGTTAATCTGCGTGGGATGCTTTGAAATAATTGAATAGTCACTTTCGTTCCGAAATAAAGCTGTTGCCTACGTATGAATACAGCCCCCCTTCTGAGATAAGCAATCGCTTTTTCATCGCCTCGGCGTAGACAATAGGATTAGGCTTATAGCTTCCTTATAACGAATTTAAGTCTGACGGAAATGCATGCAATATCGAAAACCAATGCGACGCCTGTTTTGTTTCCAACGTCGACGGTACGGTGTTCGAATCCCGTAACAGTCAAGTTCCGGGCTGCAGGGTACTGGCTAGATCGCCTTTATCTTACTAGTCTGGGACAAGCTTCTGAAAACTGGCCGGTCGGTGTTAACACTAAGTCCCTTTTACCTGTGGGAAGAAATTAATCACACACGACATGGGTGATCGTTTGAAGCTTCGGCTTTCTAATAAACCATTAAAAGAGTAACCCGCAATACTCTAACCACACCAGTGGCTCCCAAAGCACTGCTGCAGTCCTGTTCTTTGGATGATCATATATGTATAAGGTTATCCAACAAAAGGTGTCATTTTAACTCAATAGAAAAATACAAAATTTTAATGAAAAGTGTTGATATTTTGATTTCAGTCCGAAGAAAAAACCCAGAGCCTAGGTCATAAGTTACTAAATCCATCAAAAGTTCGTTATTTTTCCAACAGTTAAAAGTGTTCCCAAAGTGGCCCAATACAAGTTTCTTTTTAAAAATGCAATAAAATGAACAAAATTTAATTTTTGCCATCTACATATTATGGTTTTATTAGTAAGAACAAACATTCCCATTAATTACGAAGTACAACGTCGTTCAAGTGGCTGCCTCCGCTGGCTTCGCAGTAGCGCATTCTGTCACCCTGATTTTCCAAGATCTTGTTGATGGTTTCGGGCTGTAGCTCACGGATTGCTTGGATGATATTGGCCTTAAGTGCTTAAATCCTTTCCGGATTGTTGGCATAACATCGATACTTCACGGTTCCCCACAAAAAAGGTCCAAAGCGGTCGAATCGCAATTCCGAGACGGCCAATTAACATCGCCAAGACGGCTCATAACACGATTTGGGAATTTGGTGCACAAAATATCGATTGTGACATGGGCTGTGTGGCATGGCGCGACATCTTGCATGAACCAGAGGTCGTCCAAATCCATGTCTTCAATTTCAGTAAAACAAAAATCGGTTAACATGGCTCTGTAACGCTCACCGTTGACCGAAACATTGTTCCCAGCCTCATTTTCGAAGAGAAATGGTCCAACGATGCCACCACTCCACAATCCGCGCCAGACTATCACTCTCTGTGGATGCATTGGCTTTTCGACAATAACGTGCGGGTTTTCCGTGCCCAAGATGCGGTAATTTTGTTTGTTAACGTAGCCGCTGAGATGAAAAAGCGCCTCGTCAGAAAAGTTTATTTTTCGCGCAAAATCGTTGTCCAATTCAAGTTGCTCTAAGGCCTAATCTGCGAAACGATAACGAAGCGGTCGCGCGCCTTCACTTACTGAGTCAATAGGACCTTGTAAGCGAATAATCCGAGATCTGTGTGCAGGATGCTCCTTAGGCTAGTGCGTGAAATGTTGAGCTGTTGAGATCTATGACGAGATAATGTTCGTGAATTACGTCTCACACTCTCGGCCACAGCAGCCACGTTCTCATCTGTTGTACGGTGCAACGACGGGGGACCATGAGCGAATTTTTTGCACAAACTTCCGTTCAGCAGTCGCGGTGGGTGCTTCATTTCGGCCAAACTTCTTTTTAAAAACCCACTGTTTGGGCTACACAGCACTCACTTTGGTAATTATTTTTCAATATTTCCCAACGTTGTTCAAGCGTAAAGCGACTCATTTCGTTCCGCGGGGGTATGATACTCACTTTCCGTCAAGATTTCGGTCGGGAAACAGCTGTTAGTGTCAAAATAACTTATGATATAAAAAAAACCACTAGAGTGGCGCAAAATTAATCATCCAATCTCGTTTTTGCATTATTTTGTTACTAAATTAAAAAAAAAAAGTTTTGAGTGATGGATATCCTTATTTGCACCTATATAATTGTTTCTGTGAAGTGGTAAGAATATCCGTCAAGTGGTTGCCGCTAGTGTTGATACACATTTGTACTCGTTTTATCGCATTTTTTATGACTTTCCGCAAGATTTTCGATGACAACTGTTCGCATTCCTGTCGAATATACTCCTTAAGGGCTGCGATTGTCTAAGGCTTGTTAGCATAAACCCGCGACTTCAAGTAGCCCCAAAGAAAGAAGTCTGGGATGGTTACATAGGGCGAACTTGCTGGCCGTGCCATATCGCCAAAACGGGAACCGCGATATTCTCGGCCAAACGACCAGTCCTGTGGTTCTTGTCTGTTTGAGTCGAGTAGCAAAGCGCGATTAGGAAATCGACGTCGAAATTCATGCCGCGCTAATACCAACGACCGATTTTTGGTCAAAAAAATCGTCGCAATTATTCCACGCTTTTGGGGAGTATTGCTTCTCTGTTTGAAAATTGCAGCTATTTAGTTCACAAATGTCACTTATGATTGACGTAGGACGCCATTTGCAAAAAAAATATAACATCTTTCGATAGGGTGATTAATTTTGCGCCAGCTTCTATATGTCCCATCGGATGTACACGAGATGGCGCTAAAAAGATGAGATTTGTTTGAGCGTGCGTCAAAGATGTGATAGCCAATCACGTGTAGTTTTAGTTTTGGTTTCGTCGATTTCGTTCCGGTGTTGGAAGGCAAATTGTCGAAAATGTCGATAAAATCGTAGAAATCGTCGTGTAAGCACTGTTTCGATTCCTAAAAGCCCGTTGTATGGGTGCCACACGAGTTAACGCATAAAAAAACCTCATGGACTCCATCTGCGAATCACTGTTGAATCGCAACAAAATCGATCCATTTCCAAAGCGTTGTGACTGGTGATGAAAAGTGAATCTCTTATGACAACTTCAAATGAAAACGGTCGTGGTCGAATTGCGGTGAGCCAGTCCAAATTGTGGTCAAGCCAGAATTGAGGGTCAGGAACGTGTTGGAATTGGCGGGATTGGCAGGGAATCATCTACTATAAGCTGCTCTCCTACGGCAAGACCCTCAATTCGAATTTACACTGTCAACAATTCAACCGTCTGAATGAAGTAGTCGCTCATAAGCCGCTAACCTAGGCCAATAGGAGAGAAATTGCATTTGATCATGACAAATAGGGGCTCGCCAAAGGCTCCGAGAACTTGGTTTTGAGATTCTTATGCATTCACCTCAGAGTCCGGGCCTGGCACAAAGTGATTACCACCTTTTTCTGTTCCATGGGAAAATATTATGCTGGTGAAAAATTCGCCTCAAGCGAGGCTTGTGAAAATAGACCGTCAATAGGACCGAAGGTCTCTACGTGAGGGGTGTAGTGGAATTACCTTCAAAATGGCAACAAGTTATCGAACAAAATAGTGCATATTTGACCTAAATCGGACCATTCCAACTACGCTTCATAAAACTTTCAAATTTATGCGAAAATAGTGGACTACACCCAAAACATGGGGCTATCCAACAAAAGGTGTCATTATAATTCGATAAAAAAAATCCACATTTTAATGATAAGTTGTGATATTGTTATCCCAATCTAAAGACAAAACTTCGAGCTTACTACCTGCAAATAGCAATTCTTTTGATACATTTCTTTATCAAGATTTCGCATAATAGCGTTTGTATTATGCGAATAACAGCTCCGATATTTTCTTTTAGTATATAAATCGTTTATGGAACATGTTTCGTAGAATTAGGATTAGGAAGTTTGCCACGCATTGGAACAACTTTTTGTCTGGATGTCTAACATGTAGCGGTGTCCCATTAAAAATAAACATCACCCATACCCATAGCACCAATTTTGCAAAAAGCCGGTCGACGTCGTTCGGTACGCAATCCACTTACTGAATGGGTCACACCAGTATCATTTTCAAAACAAAAAAAAAATTGGTCTAATCACACCGTCAGCTGTCCTTGGATTTTTGCACCCAGTTAAATGGAATAAAGCCTCATCACTCAAAATGATTTTGCGTAAAAGTTCATGGTTTTTTTCATTCATTCCCAGCGTCGTCGGGTAGCTTCAATTTTTCTGTCACTTGTAACCCGAGTACGGTATGCAAAAAGATACCTTATTCTCAAATCTAGATTTTTCCACATGAAGACAAAATATGGGCCATTAATGAATTATTCAAATACAATCCACAAAACGACCATGCTCCAAATAGCACCTATTTCCGTCTCTAATTGGTTAAAAAAAAAATACAATTTACAAACGTTCAACTAGATGTTGATACTCCCCATATAAGCTCGTTGTAACCTGGAAGTGGAAAGTCAATATCCAATACGTGTCCTACCACACCTCATGTGCCATATTTCTCATCATTCTCGGTCATTCAACACGTAACAAGTGTTCGTACGCAAACATGCATTTAACCGATCACGTTCCGAAATGATCTAGTAAACGATATCGAACTCTGGACAATCAGCTATTTTACTGTCACCTGAGACAGGCACACTTGTACACTGCATCGTGCATCGTCGTCATCGTCATTCGGAACCCGCTGCACGCAGCTTTCGGTCATTTCTCTAA
The DNA here is from genome assembly GCA_958301585.1 of Merodon equestris. NCBI lineage: Eukaryota > Metazoa > Arthropoda > Insecta > Diptera > Syrphidae > Merodon > Merodon equestris. The sequence goes on along the minus strand of OY284417.1, from coordinate 24,314,703 downwards.
ACAAGTATCATACCATGTGGAACAAAAATATCATATCAGCAGGTTATCAGGTTACCTAGCGACGATATCGTTTTCATTTGACTTTGTCGTTTTCGTTCGAACGACGGGGGGAGGGGAGTAGAAAATATTTATACAATAATATTATCGAATCCATCGGGGTTTAATGGAATTTGGTTTCCCACTAATGCGTTCCACCGAAACTAGTTGATTCCTATTGATTTGCCACCTGATACATCGGTGATGAGTAAGTGTACAAGTGAAATCCCACGGCCGCATATATTGCAAAATGCCAAAATCACATCATCATCGACTTTACCATAGTTGCCGTCATCGGCATCGACATGGTGGTGGTTGTCGATATGCGGTTACTCGACTGCATTTCCAAACCTACGCCATTCATCAATCCATCCATCCACCAGATGTGCAATTTCGATCTACAGACTGTTTTCTTTAGGCCATAGCTAAGCCCACCATCATAAGCAGCTCGTTTAATTATGTAAATTCGGATTTAATTACAACAATTGTCTGGGAATCATTACCATCACTAGGCTGCTGCATCGTGTCTGCAATCCAAGCTCCACACGGGCGTGGAGAGTAAATCATAACCGGCTTAATGACTAGATTAATTGAATAATCATCGTCCGTGGGGGGTATGATATACTTACGTTCCACTCTGGTAGGATTTTGGGAAGCCGACGGTTGGTAGGAGATTCAACGATGTGTAATGATAATGATGACCTAGATTAGTCACATCACCAAGACGGTATGGGGCTTAGCCAATGGTCCAATGATCATCAGCCTACATCCTTTCGTACCTGGTACCAAATATCACTGAGTTATCGTCATTGTTCCACAATATTTTTGTGGGTGGTGTGTGGTACAACTTATAACGGTACTCGAAAATCTACTAATTACAAAAACGTCTAGTTACTATCGATTTCAATGGAATTCCTTCACGATCGATGCGAGTAGGATGCTAATTTCTCGTCGTCGTATGAATTGTGACATACTTTCATGTTGTCGTCGATAACAGGCCTTGACTTGACTCCAGCTTGTATGATGAATCATTAAGAAGTCGAAGAAACTCTTATTCCACTCAGCCGTCTTACGAAACCATGCATGAAAGTGAATCTGCCAAACGCGCTTATCCAATTAACGGCAAGCTCAAATCCCCACACACAAACGAGAGAAAAAAAAATTCAAGCAAATTCGCCAACTTTCCAATACCCACATACAACATGGTAGTACCTGAGGATAGACACGGCCATATGCATAGAATATAGATACGAACCGACCTATGTAGGTACACGGGCGGGATTAAGGGGGAAATCGATTTTCGAAACCTCTTCTTTTCAATGCATCTCGTCGCGATTTTTAGCGAATTTAGCACACAACAATGCAAACTATCGAACAAAGAGCCTCGAGTTGAGTCGAGTACCGAGCTGCCGTTAGAGCAGCTGTTCAAGTATCTGTTCAAGAAATGCGAGACGGATGAAGGAGCATGAGCGAGGAAACAACCAACCCGGAGCAGCAAAACAGAAATCGATTTGCTTGCGCAACTTTCAATTAAATTTGCTTTTCCCACTTATTAAATACACACGTCCGTACATCTGTACTATCTGTATCTGCACTTATAAAATCTCATATATTTCATACATCGTTTTCGTACTGAGATGAAGTATCTCAAGTATCTTTTGTCTGTTACTCAGTGGGTCGAAAAACGACCAAATTTCTCTCCGACTGCTGTAAGATGAATGACTGAATGGAAACTAAAATGGATTTATTGGCGTATGCGGTAGCATTCGCATCATAAATCACGTATCTTCATTTTAGCATTTCATTTTCATCGGTCTGCTGTAGTCGTCGTAAGTGCAGTTGCTTTCCGCATGCACTCGTACTGCTCGTACTAGTAATTCCATTTTAATTACTTGTCCACGGACGAACGATGACGACCATGGCGGCGACGACATTAATGCTGATGATGATGATGACGATGAGGAGAATTAACCTCACTAACCTCTGTTGACCAGCAACTTGCATGTATAACATCTGTGCTGTCTGCAACCACTTTCACTTCGATGCATTCGATATTGAAATGCGCATATCTCTCTCATAACATAGCTGGCCGCATCATAATCCCACACATCCCTACTGCGGCAAACGACCACCGAAGTCGATTGTCCTTTAACTCTTTGTGGAATGGAAGATGATATTTTTAGTATTTTTTATTTTCATGGCATATCAACAGGATGCAGATGGCTTCCGATTAATGCCTCACCAAGGAAATCATCGCGTTCGATAGCCCCCCGATTGAGTTTCATAAGCAAGGCACAATGAAGCATATAAGATAACTAGTTGTAAGAAAAAAAAAGTTCCAAACGACGCTTAAAAAACTGGTCTGAGCCAGTACAACTTCTAACAAACCCCCATCGATCACTCTCCTTCGTCCCCACGCCCAAGTACTCGTACATATTCGTTCTCGTATTCATATCCCGCACATTGCCTGGGCGTGTAGAATGTAACAAGAAGGCAAAGTGGAAGAAGAATATTATTAAAGTGCAGTGGACCAAGAACCATTGCTTAATGCTCCTACCGTCAGTTAATCTCTGGGCTACGTGTACGCCTGTATGCACGTAAGGCGAGGTAAAGTTATTCTTAAATGTGCTAGACAACCGGTTTTTTTTCCAATCGGTTCTTTGTTTATTTTTTGTCTGTTTCGGATTTTTGTTTTTTGGTGCGAGATACTGCTCCTCTCGATTTAACAGGAAGTTTAACCAGTTGAGCAGGGAATAAAACGGGTATAGGGTGTTTTTTGGTCTCCAGGAGATCAGAACCAGATTGAGTGGTGTGGAACCTGATTGGGCAAAAGGGATCGCCTTACAGCACCAGCAGCTGCAGTAGTTTGTTGTTAAGTGAGTGTTGTCGCTTCTGTATAGGGATTGTCAAATATGTGATACGAGATGGATTCCACGAAAGGTTTTATGTGGATTAATAAGATTTTGTGCCTTTTTTAAGAAGAATACAGGGTAGAAAGGGTTTTTCAATAAGAACATAACAATTTTGTACATAAATAAAGGACAGAAAAAGTCAAGTAATCGGGCTGAAAAATATTCCAGTTGAAATGCATATGTCTGACTTGGCATACAATCCTGTTCATATGTCTAGGGCGATCACTTTTGCAGAGATCGATTCCTTTGAGTCCATATTCCACCAGGAACCTGAACGCCTCTAATATTGTTAGTTGCTTCGAAATAAACGAACGACCTATCGTAACCTCATAGAAGAACTCCAACAACCTAAAAAGTGGTCATTCGACCCGACCTTTTTCGAGCTAATATCATTACTGAAATTCCCCGTCAATAGATAAATTATTTGACCAACTGTGTGGCACGTAGCACCATCTTTTTCGAACCGCGTATTACTGATTTCAAGTCCATTCAATTCTGGCCCAAAATAGCCTTCCAATAAAGCACTATAGTGAACTCCATTGGCTGCAACATTTTCTTAATTTTCATAGAACAAAAAAATTCGGACCAATCACACCACCTGCATGAAATCCACACCACACGGTCACTTTTCTGATTGTAATAGAGTCTTTTGAAACACCTGTGGGTCTGTTGTTGCCCAGCAATGCATTTTTTGCTTTTTGACAACGGCATTAATCCAAAAATGGGCTTCATCGCTGGAGACGATTTCTCTATGAAACTTAGGAGCTTTTCAACCTTTTGTGGAACTCTATCATAGAAATATCGGCGCTTCAAATGACAAGGGGTTTCACTTTTTGAGCTTAGAGGGGTATAGCCAAAAATCTTAACTCAAAATATTCAAAAATTGTGAGATTCCCAGCCCGTGTGAACGGCGTGAAATTAACTAATTTGGCTCATTTTGAGCTGACGCATCTACGACTACAATATTGTTGAGTACATACCAGACACAACGTACCCCTGGCACAAGAACATTCAAGAGCGGATATTTAATTCGAATTTATCCACTATAGCAAGCATAACCTGTTTGGTATGACTCTTAAAGTTGCAACCACCAATTCAGAATTTTCTGAACAAGTGAACTAAAATTTCAGTTAAAAATAAACTTTTCTAACTGCCAGCAGAAGCAAAACTTCTTCACTGCTTCACTGGTTCTACACAATGTTTAATTACCTACATACAAAGTTCAACGATGGAGAGTAAGTTCCAAAGCACGTCTTTTGAGTCGTCTTTCGATGTATTTGTTGACTTGAAAAATCGGAAGTGCTGCTCAGCCAGGCAAGGCATTATCCAACAGAGTAAGTGGTAGTCGGAAGGGGTGGTGTCAAGAGAATATGGCTGGTGGGGTAGACCTTCTCGTAACAGGGTTTTCAAGTAGATTTTAACGACCTGAGCAACATGTGTCCGAGTGTTCTCAGGTTTGCTGACGATGCTGATGCATGGCCGTGCTTATCTCACGCTCCTTACGTTCAGGGTTATCGTACAATATCCCATTTTCATCAAGAAACCATGCTAAAGACCTCTCCTTTTCTGCCATTTAAGCAACTCACATGCATAAAGAGCCATTCGACTTCTCTCGGCTTCAATTAGTAAGGCACCTAATGTCCTTGCTTCTAAATCATTTCTGGTAATTGAAAACGCATCGAAACTGTTGTGTCATTCACTTGTACTGATTTTGTGAGTTCAACTGGTTCAGATTAGAGAAATAATGCCACTAATTCTTGGTCATCAAGCTTTTTCGGTGCGCCAAATCGTTCTTAACTCTCAACATCAAAGGTTTGCCTACTACCTTGTAAACACGTTACCGTCTCTAATAACATGCACTTAGTTCTGGTAACGCCATCCGTTGGGAAACAGTAAGAATTAATTCAAGGTCCCAACATACAATAGAAACCTGTTTCATTGAAAATGTTCAAACATATAAAACGGAAAGTGTTAGAAAACTGTTCCCAATCTTCAGGATATTTGTGATGATGTGTTAGCACAGGGTGGGCCAAATACAGTTTATAGTAAAGTATAAATAAAGTTTCTTCTTAAAAATGCAATAAACGCACCAAACTCTCTCTACCAGCTTCTCGACCATAACGTAAGGGTTTTCCGAGCCCCAAATGCGGCAATTTTGTTTGTTAACGTAGTGGCCGTGTTGAGAATGCGCGTCGTTAGAAAAGATGATTTTTCGCCCAAAATCGTTGTCCAATTCAAGCTGTTCTAAGGCTCAAACTGCGAAGCGGTAACGAAGCGCCTTCATTTGCTAAGCCAATTGGACCTTGTAAGCGAATAATCCGAGATCTTTGTACAGAAATCTCTTCAGGTTAGTGCGTGAAATGTTAAGTTGTTCAGATCGATGGATAGTTGATGTTTGTGAATTGATTCTCATTCATGTGCTTCATTCGGCCAGAACTTCATTTTCAAAAACGCACTATTTAGGCTACACAGCACTCAGTTTGAAAATACATTTTTAATATACCCCAACGTTGTTCAAGGGTAAAGCGACCGATTGCGTTCTGTGGAGGTATGATACTGACTTTCTGTAAAGATTTCGAGCGAGAAACAGTTGTCAGTACTAAAATAACCTATGATTTAAAAAAAAACGATTAGTTGACCCACTCTTTACACTGAATACGTTCCACAAATATTTGGCATTCAAATTGAAATAAAATCTTTTTTGTTTTATATGGGCTTAGTTTAACTAATTTTTTTACACTTTAATTTGGGTTACACATTATATATATGGATATAATGTGGGTTATAGCATGTCCTATATGTACGAGGTTTGTTCAAAAAATAAGGTGACTTTTTATTTTTTCGAGAAGTATTTATTTATTCATTGAAATCTTTTACTCCCTTCAAAATAACCTCGCTTTACGCTTTTTGATATAGCCTTGAGATTTTCCAGCTATGCGATCTTTATCTCCTCAATCGTGGCAAATCTTTGTCCTTTCATGGATGCAGGACCCACCATAGTTTTGGGTGGAGAAAAAGTCGCAGTGGAGGGCTAAGTGCGCTGAGTACAAAAGTAAAAAACTATGCACAAGCAACGATGAGTGCAGGTGCTTTATCATGAATTTTTTCCCCATAAATCTGGCCGTTTTCTTTCGCAAGAACTTATGATGAACCACACCCTTGCAATCAAAGAAAACAGTGAACAAAACTTTCACATTTGGCCGTACCTGAATCCTCAATAGTTCCTGAGCGATGCTCATGAGTCGGTTATTTTGAATAAAATTTAGCAATTTCTCAACAAACTTCACTGGCTCACGTTTTATACCCAAAATACGTGGAAAAAATCACATGAGCTATCGTTCGGCTCAATATCCTCAACAACTTCTCTGACAGTGGTTCGACGTCTTAACGTCTTAATCCGTTGTTGACGTGCTGGGGAGTCCAAGTCGGGCATCGTTACTTACATCTCCTCGGCCTCCTGTGAAGAGCTTGTACCATTTTTAAAAAATTTCTTTCGTGACCAAGGTAGACTAGCCAAAGTCGATATTTCAAGTACGTTGAAGCATATAAATTATACGAAGTTTAATACAAATTCTTTGATCCATTTTTTAATAACAAAAAATCACCAGGCACACCAAAACATGCCTAACCTTTATTTCTTTGAAATAAAGCTGATGATCCAAAATTGCTGACAATGTCAAAATATGTTACAGGACATGTGTACCAAGATTTCAAAAAACAAAGTCTAAAATCCATAGAAATCCATAGACTTAGCTCGGGAAATTCAAAAAGTCACCTTATTTCTTGAACAAATATCGTATATACCAGTCATCGAACAAGAGGTGTCATTTCAAATTAGTAGAAAAACATAACATTTTTTCAAATGTATTAGCTTTTTGTTTTTTAGTATAAAGTACAAGCTCCGAGGTTAGTAATGGAATACAACATCTGCCAAATGTCCGCCGCAGCTCTGCCTAGTCATTAGTCGTTTTTTGTTGAAATATACCATGGAAATGTTATTCACGGATAACAGCGCTAATATTTTTTTCAGTGCATGTATCTATCACGGCCGACTAAAGCGTCCTTTTGTAGGCCACGTAACGACGTCTTGCTTAAAATAAACCTCACCCACATCCACAGTCGAATCAATCAATATCGGTAACCTGAAAACTAATCAATAAGGCCCGATGACGGCAATCCAAAAACCGCACCAAACTGTCACTACTTGTGGATCAAGAGGTTATTCCTCAACTCTTTCTTTAAAGCCTAGATTAATTGAAATGAGCTCCGTCACTCATCACTAAATAATTTTGCGAAACAAATCATGACCTTGTTCCTTGGCTTCCAGCATCCAATCAGCAATAGTACAAAGTTTGCATGGTTTTCAGGCTTCAATTCTTGTGTTAACTCTAACTTATACCCAGGTCTGCCAAGATTTGTATATAAATACGATGCAAAATGGTTCCAGGAAGGCTTCTAACTTCTGTGATAGTCTCTCACGAACCTTAACGTGTGTGCGTGTGTGTGTGTGAAGTCCAATAATGGCCAAAAGCATTAGGGGCTTTAAGATCGTGATATTTTCCCGGTTTTTGTTGTTAATATTCTTTTTAAATAAAATGCCGTTGGTGATACTATTCCAAGATGGTAGCTGAGCCTTGACATTTCGACAATTGCTCGAAATTTGAAATGACACTTCTTGTTGGATAACCACATCCATGTCTTTTGATAATTTATTGCCGAACTAGCTCTACTAGCATCAGAGTTCAGTTTATAAAGACCAGGTTCTACGATATATTATGGAAGATTTTGCCCTCTTTTATGCTTAAAAAGTATCGGATTGTAAACCAAAATAGGTTCCACAACCGTAAAACACAGTGTTTCGCTAGAAATCGGTTAGGAAACTTTTTATTATTTAGAACATTAAGACTATCTCCCGCATCTGAACAAGTATTGGCATACAATACATCCCACAAACTGATTTCAGCTGAATTTTAATGAACAAAAACAAAATGTTATGTCATGTGTTCAAGCCAGCCAGACCAGTAGCTGAAGATATTATGGTAAAAGCCAAATTGCCAGTTTTTGCTCTCACTCTTAGAAGTCTATTTAAAGTCTCGCAACATTTGTCAAAATTATGACGGCTCATCAAATTCTGGCACACCTATAATAACGTGTACGGTATACGTTTCCGGCGGACATGTACATCCATATATCACGAATGTCCCACAAGAAAAAACCGAAATGAAATAATCTTAATCGCTTCACGAATTATTAAGACAGTAGCTATTGACCCAGAGAGAAAGAGCCATTGTATCTTTTATTGCTCCCTACATCATGCCTGCAGCGTCGTATTTGTGTCTTGCTGACTGGTCAGAAATTCAATATTTTTTTCCTCATCCTCTGGTGGGTTTCGTGGAATTTAGGGCTTCATGTTGTCGTTGTCCGCCTTAATTAGTCCTCTGTGGACGTTGTATACCCTGTGGATTGTATTTATTTTCTTTCTTATATCATCTCGCCTCTCATTCTATAAACATTCGTAAACCGTTTTCGTATCCTTTTGTTGCGACTCGAGAAGAGAAAGCAACCCACTGAGAAGTCCAAATCATAAATCTCCAAGCGGAAGTCTGACTGAATTCCTTACTTGGTCGGTTCGCTGACGAACCGAAATGGACCAATGACCCTTTCGTATTCTCCTCGTTTCGAGAAAGAGAAAGATTTCATCATTCCCCGCTGACCTGAGGTGAGCAATGATGTAATGTGAGTTCAACGTGTTACTAAAAGGAAGACACAGCATTGGCCCAAAAACGGCATTCGATTAATCGCGCCAAATGCGATCCCAACACACAAAGGAACAAAAGGAATCCGAGTTCGAATCGTAGTTTCACCGAACGTGAACAGGTTTTCGAATGGATTAGTCAAGTCGTGATCACATAGAATCAACCTAAACAGTCATAAAGAAAAACAAAAACAACAAAAAGAATCAAACACTTCTCGGATCATTAATCAAACGGCAAGACGTACTCATATCTTTGTATCTGAACATCAGAAAGACACTTTTTTGTTTTTGGTGTTTTTCCTCTCCTTTGTCTCGTGTATAGACAAGTCACTTATGGTACACTACACCTGGCATGCATTTGAAATGCAATAAACACTTGGCCACCAATCAGTAGACCAGTAGACAGCTTTATTCCTTTGTCCCGTCCAGTTGGCGTTGGCACATGGTATAACACTTTTCCTCGTTGCACCATCTCAAGGCATAATCGCTTGGGTCCCCAGAGACTAAGCATCAGCTACAGGCCTCTCGAGTTCCCACTGGGTGTGTCCAATATCTTTAGATACTACCGAGACCATATACATGAGCTTATCATAATTTATGATAATTAATGTCATGGTTCATGCGTTCCCTTTTCATAGTTTACTTCTCGTACTTTGTAGCTATTCATGCGACTGTGCAAAATCAGTAGAAATGCATTTTGTTATGCGAACGTGCACTTGATGAATGCGTTCCACAGGGTTACTGATACACACCGACTAGCACACGGTGGCGACCGAGTGTGTTAAGTACTTTTCCAACGCAGCATGTAATTGATGTTAATTATGAAAAGGAAATATATGTATGTAAATGGTATGCCATGGAAATAAGTTAGTGTGTGAGTGGTTGCAGTGGATCTGGTAATTGCAAAAAAAGCATCGAAGCACTTGGTTGTTGTGCATGTGGAAGCAGAAATTCTCTTGCTTCGTCAAAATGCCTGTGGCATTCGGTGGTGGCGGCTTTGGCAGTGCCACTGTTTTTCATCTGTGGATGTGTAAGGAAAATCGCATTCAAATGGGGAGTTTATGTAATTTTTCCCATGATGCTCTTCCGCCCCTTTATCGCATTTTTCATGCATGGGTGTATGTGGTTTTGTTTTTTTGTTTTTCCTGTGGCCAAGCTGCTTTGGTTTTGATAACTAAGTCATTTAATTCGGAGGCGTATATTTGCGTTCTGGTTTTTATTTTTTAATTTTTCGTTTTAGGCAACATGAGTTAGGGTGATGGCAACCTTGAAAGGGCTGAAAGGTTTTCAAAGCTGCTTTGTACTTATTTTTTCATGTTTATGGGTTTCGACCTATCTTAAACCCTAAGGCTTAGACTCTTTTGATTAATATCCAGATGAAAGGGGCATATGGGATGAAGCTGTCAGATTTCAAGGCCTTAAATATGTATGTACTTTGGTTTGAAGATTAATAGCAATCGGCCTTTCGATATTTCGATGAAACCCTCAGTGGATGACGCAATTTTTGTGCAGCTTTTCGATTAAGTTGTTCAAATCAATTCGATAAGTCGTTGGAGGCCAAAGACTTTCTTATTATTAGACTATATGTTCGTTCAACCCGTTCAATGAGTGGATCAACCTTTGTAAAATGCTCATTTAAAGCGAAAATGTATTTTAAAAAGTTTTGCGAACTCTATAAAATGGTGCAGAGGATCTGAAGAGTCTAAACTTTTTATAAAATTTGATTTCCCGAAAGAGTTGCCTGCCTGATGTAGAAGTTGTTTGATTTCTTTTTTCCTAGAGGAAGATCTAACTAATCATCATTCATCTTATGGCTCAGAATGAAATATGACATTTTCTTGGCAAAAATAAGAATAGAATCCACAAGGCCTTCCTACACGTGTGCCATATTAAAATGAGACCATATCAGCCTTAGATATCCGAAGCTACACTGATATGCTTATCCTATAATCCTAAGTAGCTAAACGGAATAGTTTACGACCTTTTCGGAGAAAAGTTTCTAGTTTTTTCAATCGGCCATTTGGAAGTTATTTTAATTAATCAGATTTTCTGAATTAAAACTTTTGATTTATCTTAAATTTTTGAGGCTTCTACAGATGGAATCCATCGTTTTTATAATCATGGCTGTGTAGGTGCTCGTAAACTTTTTCCGTCTCACATATCTTGTAGAAAATTAGAGATATTAGCACCATACTGATTTTATTCGACGCCTAATTGCGTATTTAAGAACTGATAACGAATTCATATATTTTGATTCAATGCGAACGTGTATATTTGTCCCAACATCTAAAATAATAATATTTGGATCGAGTTTTTAATATATTTATAACTACATTAAAATTATCCAGGCCTCTAAAATGCACTGGCCTTTACGAGCACAAAATGAGGGGCTGGAACCTATCCAGCGTCATATAATCTTTTAGCCTTTCCGTTAAAGGAAGTAAAAAATCGTGAGCGAGTAAAGAATCTTACAGGTCATAGAAAACAATGTCATTCACGGCCATTTACATAAAAGTATTCAACATGCCACATCAAAGTATTGCTTAACGATGACGACAGTTAAGACAGCCAAATTGCTCCTACCTAGCGCACCGATAAGGCAGTATTGCCGGATCATATACCATATCTTATATTTGGAGCTTAGCAACTTTAGTCTTTAGTTCCAATTATACGAGATAGAACCACTGGAAGGCGAGGTAGTCACGTAACATGTACTGCTGCTCGCTGCACTTTAAAAAATGATTTTCGTGATGATGCGCATTTCAGATCAACAAAAAATGTTGTTGAACCTTTAGACGTCAGGTATCTCTGTCTCGAGCAATATAAAATATTGTGATGGTGAGCAGTAATGGTGAAGAGTACTTGAAGCAAAAATATGAATTTTGGAGGGCACTACACTTACCAGTTATCTGGTTGTACACAGTACACGCAGATTGTTGTACTTCAATCTTAGTCTGACGAGCTCATCCTTCCTCATCAGTAATGTAAAGCACATTTATTCAACGTTAAACCGTGATACAGAGGTTGGACAAATCTGGTGATCACAGGGCTGGAAAGATGCTACTCACAAAATAGAGGTCTGAATACTAGTAATTGAATTTTGTATTGAAATCAATACTACGAAATACTCATACCGAGCAGAGAAGCATGGAATAACAACTTCCGTTGGATGAGTGATGGAACCCAGAAATGGTATACAGATGGGTGGAAATCTGGAAACAAGATAGGGGTTGTTATAATAGGACCAAGAAGCAGTTTGCCCATTCCTCTCTTCAATGAGTCAACAATATTTCAGGCTGAACTATTTGCAGACAATGAAGCAGCACCTAACATCAGCCTAAGGAGACTCACTAGCACTAGGACATCTATATTCTCAGATAGCCAAGCAGTTTTTAAGGCGCTAAAGAGGTACACTTTTAACTTTAAGGCTGTCTGGGAATGTCACAAAACACAACACAAACTGGTAGTAAATAGCAGACTAAAGCTGATCTGGGTGTCGGGTCATGAATACCATAAAGACAATGAAAAAGCCGACATACAAGCCAAGAAAGGAACTCAGATATCTTCTACGGGCCCATCCCTTCTATATGGCTTTATTCGGACATAAAACTATATCTAAATAAATGGATCATTAAACAAACGAATCAATTCTGGAGCAGACAGGAGTGTATTAAACAGTCAGTCAAAAATATTCATGGAACAGAATCACAATCCCAAACGTGCCAAAGGCGCTCTAGAACTTAATAAAGCCGACCTAAGAGTGATACGTAAGGCACTTACAGGACACGGGGTATGCAACTATCACCTTTACAAAATGGGTCTCAGCAGCACAGAAATCTGTAGGAGATGTGGGCAGGCTAAGGCAACTATGGAACACATACTGACCACCTGCCCAAACCATGCCCGAGAAAGATTCAAAATGCAAAGCAACAGAACCATAATATGGAAAGACTTCCAGGAAATTTCATATACAGGTGTTGTCAAAATTTTGAAGGCAACACTCAAATCCTAGACCAAAAAAGGGGATAGAGTAGACCTTTATGGTCGTAATACTAGTGCCACCCCACCGAGTGTTTCAATTCAATTCAATATTCAAACCAAATGACGGAAAAATTCTTATCATTTATTTTAGATGAAACAGTCTAGCTGAACTATCTTAAATAATTTAAATCACTTTACTGGCCCTGTACGGGCACTCTAAAGTAGGTATGTAGCTCGTTCTTAAAACTATTTCTTTTGACTTAACACGTTCTACCCGGCGCATTTTTTCGATGTTTCTACGCATTGCATGCACGAGTTATTGTTGGCAGACAGCAGAATGTTAGTTATTGTGCGATTTTTTTAGGAAGTGCTTGGTTGCTATAAGAAATAATTTTATTTTATTTTAAAAGCAACTATGAAAAATAAATTTTATTTATGTTGAAAACGACTACAACAAATAGAATTTTATAATTTCCCACTGTATTTTATATTAGCACTTTGTCTCTTTCCAGTATGGTTTCTGAAATAAAATTATAAACATTTGTGGACCACCAGTGGTCCGCGCCGCCAGATAAATGAATTTGCATGTGGACCACCGGTGGTCCACGCCGCCAGATAAGCACAGTGCCCGTGGACCACCAGTGGTCCACGCCGAGTAGAACGTGTTAATTATTAACTTTAAATTTATAATTAATACTTAGAAAATTGACCAAAAACAATTTGGCATTTGACTCTAATTGTACAGCTGTACTCTCCAGTTTCAAATACTTCAAAATACCGCAGAATCAAGTTTTTGTGTTTTTGTTTTTTTTTCTTCTAATTTTTAATTTAAGTTAAATATCTTAACTAATTTAAAACGCCTGACTGAAATTTTCAAAAAAAAAATAAACCCTTATGCACGCTTCAATTATAAAACACGTTTTACCCCACGCTCTTTTACACTTTTGCATTATTGGATAGTATACACTGTTATAAATATTCTATCAAATTTTTAAATCGAAATTCCAATTATTTCGGTCGCTACATCGTTTTTCGTAGAAAGGGAACGTAGCGGGACATCTGTTGCGTCGGTCGTCCCGCCATACCATTATTCCTTTTGTTCTTTTTCTGCGCCTGTATCTTTCTAGGGTACTTAGGTCCTATAACTTCGTAAAATAAACTGACCAATCATTTCAGTTCGTTTTCGACATCCACCATGGATAGACCTACGAAAAACGAATTATCTAAAATTTTGGAACTCCAAACTTTGAACGCGTTTTTCTCGGAACGGTGTTTTTCAAAACGGTGGCCACTCTCAAAGGCAGAATTTTCAAGCTTTTCATTTCAAATTTTGGGATAACATTTTTCACGTCATTCTCTATCGACCTATGGAAGCTTTTTTTTATGAAATCTTCCTATTTTTTTTTTACGAAAAACTGTCGAAAAAAAGGTCAAATTCTATACGTTTTGTTCAAACCGCCACCATTTTGTCAAATTTCAAAAAAAAAAAAAGAAAACCTCCATAGGGAGATAGCGACTTTCCTACAGATTACTTTTTGAACTTTTTGTTTCAGATCAAAATTGAGGTCGCAATCATGGCCACCATATAGGACCTTTTTTTTACGATACTTTTCAACAATTAATTAAACTATTGTACACTAAATAAATCAACATAAAAAAAATCATTTTGTATTTATCCTGAATATCTTTATTTATTTAAAAAAAAACCAGGACGATTAGTTTATTCCAACCATGAGAAAAAAAATCGCGAAAATTAGGGATTCTTCGGAGGGTCACACTGAGATGATCCCTTAAACTGTGCATATCCGCCTTATGATAATCTTATAATAAATAAAAAATCAAGAACAAATAAGATTCATAATAAATAGCTAAGAAGTAGCTAAGGTAAACTTAGAATCAGATCGTTTTCTTTTGTTTTGTGAAAAATTTAAAACTAGCTTAACCTACCTTAATCAAAAAGTATATAAAACAGCAATTAATAAGAATGTTTCGTTGATTTTTTCCCTTTTTAATTTTGTTTTATTTTTTTTTTAATTTCTTAATTTCATTTAAACTAACTCTAAACTAAAAGTACCCACATAACAATTTTTGTTATGATTCTCTCAACTTCGGAAACAGAAAATAATTACAATAATTACTAGAACTATAAGAAGGGGGCACATCGACGGGGTTAAATATTTACGAACAAGTAATAAAGTGTGAACGGGTATTTTTCTAATTGCCTCACATAAAAGATGTATTTAAATGCTAAGTTCTATGACCTTGAATAAGTTCTCCGTGTTTCGCAGAACTACGGATTTACAATGTAAGGGAACACTGTAGACCAGCATTAACTTCAATGTTATGTAGGTTGTTGAAACTTAAACTTTTTTCACAGTTTTAAATATATCGATCTTCGCACTCAGAAAATTGTATTCAAAATGAGTCTGCAGTTAAGCACACAGAATTCTTATTAAGATCAATGGTAAGACTTCTTTGTCGTAAAGGACATGCAGAAATTGGTTTCGAAGCTTGAAAAATAATAATTGAGGTCGGGGATAAAAAACGCTGCGAAAAATTTTGAAGACGAAGAATTGGAGGCATTACCTCATGAAAACGCGTATCAGACGCTGGCTGAACTTGCATGTTGACGTAACAGTCATCATGAAAGAATTACAAATGATTCAGAAGCAAGCACATTGGGTGTCGTACAAGTTAAAGCCAAGACACGTCGAACGACGTTTTTTCACAAGTGAACTGCTCTCTTAAACGCAGAATGGGAAGAGGTTCTTAACATCGTGAACAGTGGCTTCTGTACAATAACTCTAAGTGTAAAAGAGCGTGGGGTAAAACGTGTTTTATAATTGAAGCGTGCATAAGGGTTTATGACTTATTTAAATGTCAGGAAGTCAAGGCACAGCACGGGCCGAAGGTATAGAGCGAGAGATGGAAATGAGGTACCGGTGTACATTGGTTTTAAATACCTGTGAACTGTAATGAGTTGAAGAAGACCATTCCACATTAGTGTGGTTCGATTAAAAAACAAGTCTCTTAATTTGACTGTGCGTCTGAAGAAAGGTTTAAGAATGAACTGATGACCATTCCGGGTATTGCGGTGAAATTTTTGAAGGGGAGGAATGCAATTGCCTAGTTAGCACGTGCAGAGAAATCTTGGGAGCACCAGACCAGATATGAGCGTTGTACACAAGCTTGGGGCGGATGTAGTTGAAGCCAGATTAGAGGGGGTGAAATATTTCTTGCATCGTTTGAGGAAACCTAGACATTTCGCAGCGTTCTTGACGACCTCGAATACGTGGTCATTCCACTTAAGAGTTTTATTATTGTAACACACATACCAAGGATGGAAAGTCTATAGGTTTCATCGACACAAGCGCCACCGTCGGCAAAAGCCAAGTATTCATTAATCGAAGGTTCTGCTCCGCCTTTGGTGGGTTCAGCAGGATGTAGTTTATTATGACCTCAAACCAAAGAAAATGGTGATCGATTGCTATACGAGAGATACGACAAAGTGATTTTGTTATAAGATAAAGCTCGACCACATGTTGCAAAATCAGTGGAAAACTACACACAGTGGAATCACTTAAATGGGAGGTTCTCCATTGCCGTATTAACCAGTCATTGCCGCTTTCAGTTATCACTTGTTCCGTTCGATGTTACATGGCCTGGTTGAGCAGTACTTCAGTTCTTACGAAGATGACAAAAAAAGGGTAGATCATTATAATAGATAGCCTTAAAAGGTGTGCGTAGAATTTATATGCTGCCAAAGAGGTGGGAAAAAAGTAGTGACCGGCGATGAGTAATACCTTGAGTGACAGCTCTTTACGATTTACTTCAAATAAAGCATTATTTTCATAAAAAACACTTATTCAAGGTCCAAATAATATCTCTATTCAACTCGAAAATCAGTATCATCACACGGTCTTGGCGCGTTATCCACACACTTGAGCGACTCTTGACAACTTCGATTTATCGTTGTTATTGTCCGAAATTCAACGGTTTTCAAACAGAGTTTGTTGCCATAGGTCTCATTCCCAAAACATCCATGAAATTTTCATGGCATGAGCCAATTGATGTGCCAACATCTTTGCGACTTCTCAGTTTTTCTGTTCAGCGGTCGTTCATAATTATTACGATCCTTACACGGGTTGTCCATGTGCTAGAGTTCACAAGGCGCTCCTGATCTTCAACGTCTTTTTGCCCTATTTGGATCCGCATAAATTACCCTAGAGTTACTTGCTACTTTGCTGAGCTTTCTTCTATTCTTGTGGAAAAAATTTTGGATAAGCTCGCTAAGCAACAATTCCAGGTCTTCTATCTTCAATTCTGCATACTTTTTCCTGGATCTCAGGAACCACAGTAGCTAGTTCTAGAACCGGTCTCTGTCAGCTCGGAATCATGTACTCTGTAACACAGCTAAATTTTAGACCCATAGCTACTCAGCAAGTTTGGTTTGTTATACGCGTATGGATAGACAGATATATGATACATGCGTACGGACGGTCAGACGGACAGAAGGGAAAGCCTTTGCATAAGTCTTCCCTACCCCAGCTTTGCAAGGTAGAAGACTAGAAATTATTTGAAAAATTATCGATTATGTCAAGCCATGAGTAAATTCTTTGGTGGCTCATAGCGGATTAAACCGGTGTGGTTTAAAGATATGCTTATAAAAGTTTATAATCATGTTACAATTAATCTGCTTTTATTTTATTAGTTACACTTATGTTTTGTGAAACACTAAAAGTGAATCTGGTGATTCTATTTCCATAAAGCCTTTGATGACAAGGCTTTGTCCAAAAAAGATCAACGATTTTTTACTCAAAAATCGTCAAATGACTACTTGGGACTTTGTTAATATTGTTCACATATCAGGATGAGTACAAAAAATTTCTAAGACCCTTTCGGCCTTTCCTGGTTTGGTTCCAAAAGTTCTCAATTTTTTTTAGCGTTGCGCTAACAACTGTAAAGAGATTATTTCTGATCATGAGACCGTCACGAATCGCAATATCACTGGAGATGAGAATTCCGTCAAGCTCCAAGTGACTTTTGGGTATCCAATAAATTTAAAATAAAACGTAAAGTGACCACTGGAGTGAATTTAGCTCCCAGATCTCACTTTTGGAAAATGCAATATAAAGTCCTACAAAGGTCTCAAAAAAAAAAAAAAAACATTATAGAATTCCTGCTGCCTACTGAAAAAATCCTTACCACCCAAAGCTTCTCTCTAGGCTTTTGTCACTTTTGTTATACGATCGTTCACTACCACTAGTCCCAGTGAGACGAAGAATGTTTAATCACAAAGAAAAGAAGAAAAAAAACAAATCGCTAATTAAGTTTTTATTGCAAACATTACCAGGTGCTCATCATGCAATTATGCATCAAATATAATTGCGCCGGAGTCGACATCATAATTTGCTGCCAAGTACTCGTATGCATACAAGGTTGAAAAAACCTTGAGGTAAAGCGAAAAGCAACTTTGAAACGTGGGAACATATTAAAATTTTTAATTAAAAATACTCGAAACCCAATGAATTGTATACAGGAAGTTATATAAAGCGGCTGACATGTCAACCAATAAAACATCGAACAATTCACGAGAATACAGCCAGTACAACAAAGTTCCTGTTACTTTTTGAACAGACTTTACATTCGAAAGAAAAAATGTGGAAGGATCGTGGTGTCTTGACGTGACCTAAAAGACATCATAATTGAAATATCGAATTGGGCCCAACTTTTTATAGGTTTTTTCCTATTGCTTTTTTGTTAAAAAAAGATTCAAATGACTTCCCACGCTATTGAAATTCCGAACTATACTGAACTATGCAGACAAATAGTTTGGAAAACAAAATCTAGGCCATTGCGACATAACTCTTACGACAGATACGAACGGACATTTGAATCGTCAATCACATTCACTGTTTCATAAGTGGTTCACTCGATACCCTGGATTCTGGTTAAAAAAAGCTTGTTCTTGTAAAAAACGAATTTATTGGAATACTTCTTTATCAAATTCGTCGAACTAGCGCCGATTATCGTTCTATTCATGTATTTCTAGTATCTAACCTAGTATTGCGATAAGAGCTGCTAACAGAGGGCGGTTTGCCATTGACTTAAAACGACGCCTACCTACATATCTTTCGCGTTATTGACGCCGTTCCATTGTTTTTACGTGTTAGTCTCCATTAAATATGACTGAAATTGGTAGGCCTATTACGGCAATACCTTGCGTCCGATTGTATCGGTTTGGTTGAAATGAAATGCCTTCCACCATACCCCTTTCACCTAATAATGAACTGCTAATGAAAATGTTGTAATCACGGTTGTTTGGTCAGATTACAAGAGCCTTTAAGCAAAAAGCTTAGACATAGGCATTAAATCTTATTTCTAGGCTATTTCACTGGCTAATACTTATCTAATCTCTGCCGACATGTTGAGTTATTTTTGAATTGTGAAACCGTGGTAGCAACAACTACAAATATCTGGGTTAAGATAGTTCCCTAAAAGCTCTAAATCCGGAAATCGCAATCGAAACAGATTCACTTATTACCAACATGATCTAAACCCTGACTAATTACATCCTAATCGTCCGTCGCCAGATTGTTATTAGCATTTTATCATCTCCGAACGTCAAACTACATCCGAGCACTACTCATGTTTTCCACTAAAATCGCACGAGTACACATGTTGCCGATCCCACGCGTCACTCTAATCTCCCATCCGATAGTACTCGTACTAGCTGTTCAGACTCAATCACTCGAGAGCGGGTGAAAACAAAACCAAATCATAACAAATCCAAAGAAATGCTGAATGACCTTCTTCGACACTCAAACTGATAACAGGGGTTCCACCGCTATCACAATCACAACCGAAGAAAGCTAGATAAGCAAACAAACAAAAAAATTGCTTCCCCGGGCCACGTATCGGGCGCAACCCTTCAGTCGCTTTGAGAAACAACTGGCGGTGGTTGGCTTTCTTGTGGTCTTATCTCGTCATACACCCGTGCATAGTCGTGCTCTGTCGTCGCGTATCAATTAGATAAAGTGAAATCAAAGCGGTTAAGACACCTTCCAGCGATACAGATACGATTATTATTTACATTCGGTTTTCTGTGTCACATCGGCGAGAGACGAAAAACAAATCGAAAAAAAAAAAAAAAAAAAAAGTGAAACGAAGAGTTGTGTTTCGAAATTTCGAAACTCAATGAATGTATCCTTGAGGTTGGGCAATCCGCGACAGAGCCTACGATTAATTACTCATTCAGGCGCGCGATGTGTGTTTGTCTTGCAGCAAGCTCGAGATGATTGATTGTGCATGGAAGAAGTCGGTGGACAGCGTTTGGAAATTGGGCCATTGTGTTCGGGTCTGTATCGATGATGGAAGATTAATTTTTAATTTGTGGATTGTCAGATTTGAAGCTGTCATGGGGTGTGACATGGGTACTTACCGGGCAGGGTTTTGTTGACGGTCCGCTTAGAAAAGATGAACAACGAGAGGGAAGCGGAAGATTTTTCTTTTCTTTTCTATCGCGACGGAAGTGGGGAGAAATGTTCGTTTGGTTTGATGAGTGACCTCCCGAGGGGATTTAGCCGGCCGGCGACTAAAAAATGTTTATTTCGGCGGGGACATCACATACATATATCTGAACTCGGTGAAATGGCTTTTTCAAATTGGCACTTTCTGTTATGCAATCGCTTCGGTGTGACAAATAACATTGTTTTTAAGTGAATGTGTCTGCTACAGCGAGCGAGTAATTACTATTTATCGAAAGTGCTAGACCAGTCTGTAAATCTCCCCTGAAGGCTGTAAACATTGGTTCCGCACCACCAAAATAATTACATTCACTTTCCTTAACTTTTAATAGATACTTTCCTTTCGATGGTCGATCTATACCTTGGGAAAAGAACGGCGATTGAAAGCCTGACTTGGAAAATAAGGCTTGCCTCGAGTGCAGTCTGTATTTACTGTGCACTTTAGGTGCCGCTTAGATGTGCTTACTTTCCGATTTTCTCATAACCATGGGCCACTTAAGTCTGGATTAAGTGTTTATTTAAGACGTTTGCAAAGTGATTGAAAATATACAAGTTCCTTCTTTGTTTGAATTTATGGCGAGGGAAGCTTGGCGAAGTTTAATAAAAATTGCCTGATGTGTTATTTCAGGGCCAATCTGACCGCCCCTTGGGACGATCCACGTAACGACCTAATTTGTAGATTCTTCGAAAGATCGGAAGTGTTGCTCAAGTAACCCGAGTATGAACGGTGGGAAAAGTTGGTGTCTCATCAATACGACAAGTCGGAAAGCACGTCTGACTTCGGAAGTTTCACGATCCGACCGAGCGTTTGATCGGTCATGAAAAAATCGCTTCATGTCCCTCAATTTCTACTCGTATGGCCTACAATTTCCTTGCTTTTAGACAACTCACAAGGCATTCAAACGAGGGTTAATGGCTTTTTGACATACAGTCAATAAGTCTGAAAGTTATTGTTGGATCCAATGTTGTTGATCTTATAATGTGTCCAATTTCAAACTTTTCGGACAGCGAGCGGTTCCAAATTTGTAACGTGTGAACCAATCCAGGCACGTTCTTTCAATAACAAAAGCCCCATCGTACGTTTTTAAATATAATCATCAAAAAAAAGGCGAATTCGGCTTGAAAGCCGTTCTCCCCTAATAAGATCTTATTTTAATTAGGACAATGCCATCGAAACAGATGTTCCTTATGAGATGTCCAACTAGAGAAACTTCTATTAGGTGAGCTGAAAATATGACGGGAATTTCGCAATGCAAAATTGTTGTTTTGTTAGACATGGTTGAAAGCTAGTTAAACAAGTTATGTGGCCTTGTCTTTGTTGTCAAGCTCATTTCAAGTATTTGTTTGTTTAGCAAATAAACCAGCCAAATTGCTTCCAATCGCAAGAATAAAATTAACTGTAGTTAAGTACAAAAAATTCTAAATCAATATTTCGGAACTATGGCTTACGAGTAATACATATAAACGCTTTCGATAGTGCCGTGAAGACGTAAAAAATCATAAGTGCCTTCCACGTAGAAGAGTGAAGGAAAGAATTTGCCAAATCAAAATCCAAGAAGTCGCTAATGTGTTGGCATATTAATTGGTCCATGCCATACAATTTTCACGGATGTTTTGAACAGGAGGTGTGTGGCAGCAAAATTTGATCCAAAATCGCGGAATTTCTAACAATAACATCGATGAGTAGAGCGCTGTCTTGGATGACGATTCGTGATCGCGGATGCTCAAAGGGAATGTGGCGACTGTGGAAGCTGTCTTTCAGAAAGTGTATAAGGTGAATGACAGAATTTGCTCACGCCCTGGACAACAGAGCCCTGCTTCATCACTTCTACATTCAAAATAAAATAGATCATCAATCGGATAACCTTGGTTGCACAAGATTCAATGCCGTTTTCATGGCAAATAATGTCGTTGGCACTCAAGGGGTTTCATTTCGGCGGAGGTTCTCCAGACAGTCTTTGAGTCATTGTAGAAAAAAATATCTGAGGAAACCGGTGGTAAATCTAAGGTTATACTCAGTCATATACCAGTGGCCCTATTTTCCACTGAATTGGAATACAGCGGCGGTGCAACCAATCCCCAAGAGGGGTAAAGACACCTCCAACCCGGCAAATCACCGGTCTATAAGCTTTCCTCCCAGTATCAGGTAGGCCTTCGAGAAGGTGCTCCAGAGAGCCCTTTCGTTAAGATCGAGGCCTCTGTGCCGTAAAGGCGGACCGGGATGGTCAAGGATTTATATAGGTATAGTGCTACCTTGGTTTTTCGAGAGAGGGCTCTACTTCTCAATAGCCTCTGGTCACTGGTGAGCCAAGGTAGACAAAATCTTTAACCACTTCGAATTCGTAGTTGCCAACTGTGACGTTCTGGCCAAGACGTCGGTGTTGTACGTCTCTTTGCATAACGTGTGTCTTTCCCTCATTTACCAAAAGACCCATTTCAGCCGCTTTTGCTTTAACGCTCTTGAACGCTTCACTGACATCTCGTTATGTTCGTCCAATTACGTGAATATCATCTGCGTATGCCAGCAATTACGCAGTCTTGAAATAGACATTGTCTCTCGGGACCCTAGAAAAAATGCAGGTTTTAAATTTTTGGCCCGGACGGGCGTCGACTGGCGAAACAAAGTGTAGTCAGGTGCTTGCTAGACAATTATCTTTATTTTGACGCTATATTTGGGCGCTTTCGCTCTGACGAGATGGTTGTTTCGTAGCAGCCAACTTGATTCCTTAATCAGACCCATGATTGCTAATAAATGTGCCGTGTGAGTTAATGTGGGGGCCAGCTTAGAGGAAAGAATTCGGGATTATGTTTCACCCTTACCAGGTCCTACCAAATAGGACTAGGATTTTAGGATTGGACAATTTTGTGGTTAAACAGCAGTAAGGGTAATGACTTCAATCAATAACACGAGCGATATCGTGTATCTTCTACGTATCCCGCAATTTCGTGGAACGTCGTTGAGACGTCAGTCTCAAGCGCTTGAGGCTTACTTGATCGGACGTCGTCTGACAGCGTCAAATATTTTTTGGTGACTTTAGAGGATTTTTCAGTGGCAGAGGATTTTTCAATCGCACACAACATAAGTGAATGAAAGAAGCTTGGCTCTGGCTCTACGTGAGCTGTAACGCTATCTAAGAAGAAGAAGAGCATAACCTTGTTTCTTCGGGACAGGGATTTGGATTCCAGCTGTTTTGAGCGGTTGCTCCATTTGTGGAGTGCTATCATGTGCTCCGAGCTAATTGAACTCCTTCATCACCTCGAAATTACAGCTGTCGATCGTTATATTTTGTCCTGCGTGTGATGGGTGACGGACAGCTTTTTTGTTGTCTTCTCCTCATTGATGTGACTACCAGTTCGGGCATACATTCGTCCTCCCAAATCCAAATTCTACAGATGATCTGGTGCATGCTGTTAACCAGAATATTGCCTCCAGCTTTGAAGAACTCTGATGGCAATCTGCGGCTTTGTTATTCTTGAGCTTTTTAATAGCTATGCCTACTTCTTCAGTATAACTTCATCGACTGGAGGCGGGATCTCTTCGTCGACTACAATTCCCTCTTCTCCATGCTCATTAAGCAGCCGCTGGAATTGCTGCTCGAAAACATCACTATTCCCTGCGGATTGGCAGCGCAAGATTGTTCCCGTATTTAAAGACCGCTGCGAGGCTTTCGGCTTTTTTTAAAAGGGTCTTATTGTGTTTTTGAGAATTCTCACATTCCAGGACCATACGCGTAAATCGTGGTATTTTCCTTCCTGTGTCCTCATTGGGTTTCCGTCCTTATATCCGAGGCTATATTCTAGTTAATATCAGGTTTTTTTCCTTTACATGGGCGAGTTGTTAGCCCTCCGCATAACCGCCATCCTGCTCGGGTGGGGCCTTCTTGCCTTGGGTGGTAGCTGCATTCAACAGTGCATCTCTCAAGTGGTGTTGAGAGGGCTATCCAGAGGATGTCGCGAGAAGGTTGTATGCCAACTTGACCTGAGCATTATCAGGCATCGTTGCTGGCGTCTTGTCATGTTGAGTGCAATCAGCAGCTTTGCCCTACATGCCCTGGCCCTATCTTCTCTTCAAACCGATCACTTAAAATAAAATTGGTGTTCCGCAGTGATCTGTGCTTAGACCTGTTGTATTCTTAAATTTTTCGCCATGAGTATATTATGAAAATTTAAGAAGGCTTCCAAAATTTCCTTTCATTCTTTACAGTGGTAAGTAGCGAGAAAACGCAGATGAAGTGTTTACAAGTTGTGATCTGCAAAAAGTCTTGACGGTTGACGACGACCAATATACAGAACTTATTCTCTTTAATTTGCTCAATAATTGCCCCAATGTTTTTAGCAACCTGTCGTAGTGCATCTAACGTCATTAATAACACCACTAGGTTAGGTTAGGTCGGTGGGAATCACTTAGACGAAGATCGGTTCATTGTGCTACCACTCGAGTCGCTTGGTCATTACTACTATTGGAACCATTTTGAGTGCTGAATAAAATTCGATAATCTGTTGATCTCCGTTTCGGATAAATCATGTCGTTAAGCAGGTAAATTGCATAGGAGATGGAATGCAGAATCTTCCTTTTCCTCATCACGACGCCTACTGCAATAGTCGTTATATGGCATGTTTTCCTAAAGCGCAATGGTCTGTCTGTCTGTCTGAAATCCGATTAGGCTGCTTGTAAACTGCCTGCGCATTTTTAGCATGCTTAAAATTTTACGTTGACAATACCTTGGTCAAGTTTTCCCCTTTAACAGTCGGGTGTTCCAGTGTGGTGCCTAATTGGGCTAGTTCCCAGGTACCAAGCAAAACTTTATAGCGTATCTGCTCGGGGGTGGCAATGGTAATCATCACCGAATGCTGAACCGAAGGTCTGCAGTTCAAGTCCGTCTATAGTCAAGAACAATTCCTATACGGGAAAATTGTACAAAAGCACCAGTTGTGATTGAGAAATGTTCAAAAAGTGCTGACGAAGGTATAACACTCGCAGCATAAGATCACCTCAAAATTCATACTTTGTGTGTGCCTTTCCAATATAACGCCTTTATGACATGGTAACAAAAAAAGTTACTGTGAACTACAACCAACGCGGCGTATTCAGTCGAATCCCTCAAATCCTATCTAGGACAACTCCTCCCCCCCCCCCCCCTTTTTTTCTTTTCCTTGCCAAAGAGATCCAAGGGAAGTAAGTGACGCATCGTTTCGAGGGCTGCAGTGAGGGTTGTTCGTAGTGCCCCTGTTATAGCGATGCACGCCATCTTTTGCACTCTACTTAGAAGTTTGGCATAGTTAGATCTGCACAGCGCCGTCCACCAGACTAAGCAGCCGTACATTAATGCAGGTCTAACATCCGCGGTATACACCCAGTGTGTGATGTGGAGTTTGATACCCCATCAGGTGCCCAAGGGTTTTTTTGCAGGTGTGTAGCGCAGTTATTGCTTTTTCTATGCCTTCTTCCGCATTCAATTTCCAGTTGAGCTTCCTGTCGAGTACCACACAAAGGTACATATTTGACGTGGTCTGCGAATCTAAGATTTGAAGAATCTGCCGTTTTCTTGTGAATAAAATTAGCTCCGTTTTGGAGGGATTTGTTCCAAGCCCGCACCATCTCATTATCACTACTATCTCAGTTTGGTTAGAAAACCTATTTATGTAAGTCTCAGGACTTTGAGAACCATTAGCCATACAATAAACCCAACTGATGCCCCTAGTCTTTCTGTCGCTCCGCAGTTCCAATGAATAATGTTTACTCTGTGCAGCAAAGCATTTGATTCTGGACACTTTAGACCTCCCTTACTTGTTGGTAGTTTGACTCCAAAGAGTCCAAACCCCAAAAGTTCGAAGTAAATTAAGTACATATTGATCTAATTGTCCGAACATTCGTTATCATGCCTTATTACATACATTAGACAGATGATTTGTAATTAGATTTGACTTCCCCTTAGGCTGTCGTCAGGGAGGATACCTTATATTGTCTCAATTACTGGGGTTCACCTAATTGTTGGGGACGAACTCAGCTCTGTTATTATATAGCGTTAGTCAAATTAGTTAGTCTCCGTTAGGGTTATATTTACTTTGTGGATTCTATAACTATAAATAGACGACTAAACAAGGTTTAACCCCTTGCTGGTAGTCTTTATTATTTATTTGAATATTTAACAGATATTTATGGTTTAACCACAGTCTGACTCCAAAAATAGCGTTCATTCTAAACGGTCGTTTAAAAGTAGTCCAACGGTAAATAATCACCGGTTTGGGGTGTGATCAACTCACCGATTAGGTTTCGTGCTCTATCTGTCTCGCCATATACTAATTCTCGTTTGTGATTCCACACCATCCCCTTTGGTCATCCGATTATCTTTGTTTTTTTTCCACAAAAGCATGTTATGAAAATAAATAAATCAAATACAAATATCACCACCAATTTCGCACTAAACATTGTCTTTCCCGATACGACTCACATTGTCAGCATTTCCGCAAAGCTTTAGTGACGCCGCTATGTACATACTAAGAAGTGCAGAATTCCTAAGTCAACACAAAACTGCTTATGCATCACGTGGCTTGGCTATTTGTTGACAGATGCATGTTGCCTTAAATAATGTAAATTAAGTGAAACTGTTATCGTTTTCAACCCAACAAGTCTCGATTTGACATCTCAGCTTTTATGATCATGTGAGAGATACATAAGCGCTCATAGAGCCCGTCTAAAACGGTTCGCATTTATTAGCATTTCTCAGCAAATTGAATATTTATAAATTTCTTTCCTCAATGTATGTATGTAAGTCTGAATTCATCAGAATGAAAAACTACGATACAATGGAATACAACGAGCGACTAGCGACTGTCGTTCAATTTCCATATCAGGGGAGAAAATATTGAATTTCATTAGACCTCGCGTCACGTTGTAGCTCACTTTTCATAGTCTTGATCGTTTGTTGCAATTCAGTGTTATTTAAGTATTGTACGAAAGGTCTTTTTCGCTCTGAGATTCCATCACTTCCGGAATGGAGTGTGATAAGATGGCGCCAATGTCGGAAGTTAAATTGAGTCATTGAGATGCAATAGTTTTCTAATGACTACTCGTTGATATTAGATGTTTATCGTTACTTTGTTGCGTGATTCAATAGATTTCGAGACGAAAGAAAAGATTCGAAGGAAAGAGCAAACATCAAGTATAATAGTTGGCAACTACAACGTGACGTTAGTGTGGCTGACGCTGATGCTTCCTTCTAGGAAAAGTCTAGCCTCTTATGGCTGTCATGTGTGAACAAAAAAAACTTGTTTCCTTATTGGTTATATATTTTTAGCATTTACTGAGTCGCGAATTGATCGAGAATTGCCGGAGTATAGAATATATTACGTTTTGGAGGCATGTGGATCCTATTCGTTGAAATTAAACTCAGTGGGCTTCATTTTATGTTTAACTCATATTATTTGGACATTTGGAGACTTAATTGCCAGTAACACTTCTATCGCCAAGATCTGGAATGATCTCCTCAAGTTATAGACACACAATTCTGGTTAATCTATTATGTGGAACGTAACTTCATTTGAGAAACCACCTTAAGTCCTCTGCGATTTCGATGAAAAAAAGACTCAAATCTCCAGTCTATCAAGCTATATCTCGTTGTAGTAGTTGAATTGTATAATGTCATCACCATAGCATGTGAACAACACCAGTTTTCAACATGCTTACTGGAATGTATAGTACAGGATCTGTCTATCCCTATCACAAAACCCCATATCAGTGGCACAAACAAGTTCCAATCTTATCATTTCAGCTTTATGTGAACGTTGCAACAGTTTTGACACCACGCATACGAATAGGTGGGTCACATGTGACGTGACAATACGATTTAATTACATTCCACAAGTCAGATTGGCCCCCTGCTGTAACCGAGGGGGCAACCAGCCGGCCACATGTTGCACATTCCGCTGTGATTTTCAATCCGTGCATAGTCAACAAAAAACCAACTGCAACCTCGCAATCTAATATTTCTGTAATTGTATCTTTTTCACTTTGTATGCTTGTTTTTCTTTATTTTGACGACAATGCGGTTCTCTATTGCACTCGGTTGCCTTATGTGCAATCTTTGTTTTGCCATACACCCCAACTGTGAAGTACTTTCGCTCGAATTCGAAGTCGGTGTCGTATGCTATCCTACATTTGATATCTGCATTTTCTTATCTCGACCGATAAAGTAGCTCGCATTCAACCAGTGATAACAAACAACCGAGGGAAGTCAATCAATTAGCAAGTGTTTGCGATAAATACACATGCGATACACATATCTGCAGTTCCTCGACTTGCGATTGATTCATATCTTTCTATCTATCCTCCGTCGATCTATGCTTCATTTTTTCCAATAATCATATTGCGCTAGTTTCAATTACTTTTATTTTAAGTCGGACGAGTGTAAATTGAAAGGACGGCTTGTGTGTGGAATGCTATAAATATCTCAAGCACCATGTGCGAACTTGATTGTGGATTTTGTATTCATTTATGCAGCCCGGGTCAAAGTTGCACGATGATTGCGGGTATTCGGAGGTGCATGGTATGCGGCAGCGTTCAACGACAATCTGTCTATAGAGAGTCATAATAATAGATGGAAATTGCTTGTTAGTGGAAGCTATGTTGCCACAATGCTGCTGGGGGATGATTGAGTGCCATAAATTGAATGCAACGCGTTGCGCTATAATCGGTCATTGGACTTGTAAGTGCTGTTGATTTATGGTGTAGAAGGGAAAGAACTTTGCCCGGAATTCTTTCATTAATCATTCCATTATTCCTCATCATAATGCCTTCATCCGCAGTGAAGGGTGCGAATATTTGCACATAACTTGGAATGAATTTCACTAAACTTTGCCTTTCTCGCGTGGACTGTTCCTTATTTTTTTTTGCTTTGGTATGTTGCTTAAGTTTTACTTTTATCCTGCCATGTATACAAATTGTAGGCTTACTAAGGCAACAAGTAGGGGACAACATCTCGACCGGTGGATGGCGGAAAGATGCTCATAAATTCGATGGAATGTTGCCCATCCTCTGTGGTTCATTATAATGAAAAAGCCTTTTATATTCGAGCGATGGCAATAATAAGGAGAAAGTTTTCTTAAGAGGGATCAAGAAAATCAAAAGAAACGACAACAAAAACGAAGACACAAAATGTGCTTAATAAAGTTCCTTATGCCACCCTAGGTCCTTGTGATATTCTTTTCCCTTCCCTCCACTCGAGTGGAACTTGGGAGTTATTGTTATATCCACCGCGTCACAGGGTAGGCAATGTAATCAGTGTAAATTTACAAATTTAGTTCATGAGTAAACATCCGGCAGTATCGGCTGGCAGGAAGTCACATGCAGTAAGTGAATAAACCAGGATAATATGGGTGATTTACTGAATACAATCCACATACAACCCACATGCTTTGGCGCGACATACAGGGGATTACCAATCATCTTTACATTCAGATATGATAGAGGATGATGCAAACACTGACATGATTAAAGAACATACTCGCATGTCCTCATAAGGATATTGAGTAACACCATTTACGTGTTGAGTAACGCATGTGAACGAACTACACAGGGCAACGTTTTATATCAAGTGGTTTTGCATTGTTTTTTTTTTGTTTCTGGTTTGACAGCGACGGTACGTCACATTTCTCATACGCCTACATGATCTGAATGAATGATGTACACCCCTTTTCAGCTGACTTGGGATCATCATCACTGTGCTCATCTGCTGCGCCACATAAGCCAAGCGAAGCGTTCCAGTTTATGTGTCAACGACTTTTTGTGCTTTCCTCCTTTGTCTTATTTTGTTTTGGATATAAATACATACCAAGCATACTATGTAGATAGATTTGATTCGGTTGAATTCTATTAGACTTTCTCATTAGCGTGGTGTTATGTTAGATACAAGTTTTTAATCATGTGTCAAGCGGCGCGTCTGTGGATTATATTTACCCATTTTTTTCCTTTCATTCTGTTTTCGGCTTGTGTTTTGTTTTTTTTTTTCGTGCTAAATATTTTGTTTTAATTTAGCTAAGGCTGATGACTTTTCGTTGAGGAAGGTTGTTTCCCCTTTTCCGTATTTGCAAATTTTTTGCAAACAAACAAAAAAAAAATTGTTTTGTTATAGGGTTAGCATGTAAATGAAATAGTGGTTAAGTGGACGTAAATGGTGAGTAAAAGCAAAAGACCGCGCTTAAACAAGTATAGCCACACGTGCATGTTATGAAATTGGGCTTTGGCGGATTGGGTAAATATGTGATGGCCATATGGGATGACAGCGCGAGGTTTATGGGGTCGCGTTGACGTTTTCGTGTAAATGAGTCATGGTCGGTTTAATTTCACGTTTACTGTGCTACTTTTTCTGATATGTGCTGTAAATGATGACATTAAAATGCGTGCAAGAGAAGGTAAGCTCGTTAAACTGTAATTTTGTTTTTATACTTAAGTGGGAAGGAGTAGGATGAAAATTTATTGGGGTAGAAATTTAAAAACTATTCAATCGTATGGGGTCAAGTCTCACGAGAGAGAGTTATGTGGAACGTATTTAAGTGGCTGTA
The DNA here is from genome assembly GCA_958301585.1 of Merodon equestris. Classification (NCBI taxonomy): domain Eukaryota; kingdom Metazoa; phylum Arthropoda; class Insecta; order Diptera; family Syrphidae; genus Merodon; species Merodon equestris. The sequence continues at coordinate 24,283,933 of OY284417.1, read as the reverse complement.
GTATTTTTTTGTTGTCTTTGTTACACTTTTGCAACTCTTGAAGTTTTGTTTTGTGCTGAATCTATGTCAAGTACCTTAAGTTCGTCGAAAGGTAAGGTGCGTCTACGATGCTGGATTTTTTGATGCACTTCCAAAGTAAAATGCTTATTAAAGTGATATATTGCTTCCTTTCGTTTAGGATTATCGTGGTAAAGAAGTGGTCCAAGTACGCTTCCTTGTGGTACACCTTCCTAAATCCTTCAGGCTCAAAATATTCGAAACCTGTTTCTAACTAACTAAAAGAATAAAGAAAGGAAGGTATATTAAGCACCGAAGCACCGTTTTGATAACACACCTATGGAGTTGAGGAAGTTGATTATATTCTTAATATCCTCAGGGAGGTTATTATGGAAGTGATTGCCAAATGCGCGGGATTTGCGCTTTGCAAGTACAGAGGAAGTAGTTTTGACTGTCCTCTGTTGTTGTGACAACTGCGACAAGTCTGGCAGCGAAAATGTCTATAGGCCAGTGCCTAGTACTAACTCTGGCAATACAGGAACGACGTCTGTTTAAAAGGCCGAGCATCATGATTTTAATATAGGTTGTCCAGAATTTCCTTGATAACCCATACCTGATTGGTTTAGTCCTTGGCCCATCTGCGATGCTGAATAGATGTGATTCAATGGGAGGAGCACGATTTCAGTGGAGATCCAAGCATTAATTTCGAAGTCTAGCTAGCTCTTTGCCTTTTATTTTCCTCTATGTTACTGTGACTTGGAACCCACAGAAAAGCTCCACCTGAAGAAAGTGGAAAGTAAGGACAGATTTCGTTTAAGGTAACCATGAATCTCTGATCCCCAGTATTCCAGCTTAAAATATGATGGGGTGAGATGGATAGGAGCGGTTGGAATTGGAAATATTTAGTTGGGCTCCAAAAGACTTTCGATTCTACGCAGTGCTTCAGCTTGAAGCCATAAGTATGGATCAGAAGTTTTTATTTTGAGATTAGGGACGGGCTTTCTATTTTTTTTACAAATTTAAAATGACAATGCGTCATACTAATTAAGTTGGTAATGGGATTAGTCTAGACTGTAGAACCAAAATCAAATTCACAGTCAGCAGGTCTACCTTGGCCATACAGTCGGTCACCTTGACGGGTTTACGTTGATATAAATGTTTATTATTTCGGTAGAGCATGGTCTTATAGGCTTTTGGACCTTCTTGTGTTTCTTTAGATTATACTTTTTTTTTTTCGCTCACTTGGGTCTCATTCGCATAGGCTTCCTAACTAGCGAGTCACAAATGTGTATTAGACCGTTGTATGTAAGGTTGAAGTATTTTTCTAACCTTCTACTAAAGCAAATGTGCCGGTTTTAAAAAAGTCTTTATTGTTTTGGGCCACAACATCTTGTTTCATGGCATCTCGGCTTATGAACTGTCTATTTTGGGAATGATTGATTAAATTTCAGAAAAGGTGGTAATTGGTCAGGGATTAGACTGGTTGGAAAAGTGGATGAACTGCGCCAACTTCAGAGGCGTTGACTGGGCTGTATGTGGTCTTGCATTGTCATGCAGCAGTACGGGATCATGTCTATTTACCATTGACTGTTTTTTTTTTTTTTTTTTGCGCAATTCAATATGCAATAATTTTCTCGGCCGTATAATGGATAACTCACGCACTCGTTCATAATAATGTCACCATTAACATTGTAGAGCGAAGTTCTGCCTTGGCAAGTGCTTTAGAAGGCACTCACTCACGTCTACGCATTACCTCAATTTCGTTCAATTCTCCTGAACGATCCCCTTCTCACCGCAGGTGAAGAATCGATGTAAAAAAGCATCCACGTGGTGTCTGTTGTCAAAGATATTGCAACCTCCGTGGGTCTCAGCATAGTGGAAAGTGGTAAGACTTGTGGCACCAATTTTTATAGTTTTTTTTCCGATGACTGATGGTGGTGACTTACAGTTGCCATTTAGACTTTAAACCTTTCAGCTAAGTTAAGAACTGTCGCTGTTGGAATTTCATCGACAGTTGCTGCAACTTCATCATTCATAACCTCAGGTCTACCTCTTGGCTTATTTTTTATTAAAAAATCTTTTCCACATTTGTTAAACCAGTTTAGAATTATTCTATTCCATATTTACCATATCCAAAATCACCGCTAATTTTCTGAATTTCTGCAGCTGCATTCATGATTTTGATTTAATTGAAAAAAGGAAATCGCTCTTAATGAACTAGTAAAGGAAAATATATTTTCTCCAGACTTCTCTAACACCTAATGGTGTAACAGCTATCACTTTGGAATGATAAGTAGATCAGTAATTTCGTATGTAACGATTCAATTTATCTCAAGTTAACCTGCACTTGAGTCCTCATCTTTTACCGACAATTTTGCCGCAGGCGTTCTTCTCAGGTTGTCTTTATCGGGCTTCCAGTCAAACTTTGTGTGTATAAGGACACCTTAGAATTTGGCATTGAAGACGGTGTGTTGGGTTTGGTGGTAGTGAGTTCCAGTTCAGTTCTTTTAAGGCTTACACTTAGACCACAGGCTGTAGGTCAAACTAGTGGTTTCGCTCATCATAGAGGGGAGTAGTCCTGATTCTAGGATATCCAACTCGAGTAGAATTTGGTTGATAAGTATGACAAATACACTTACAGATGAGACCGTCTATCCTATCCAAGTAGCAATTAAGGATTTCTCAATAGATTTGGTGAAGTCCCTTCGATATCCATGAGTACTTAGAAGTTAGATGGACCAACACGATGTGAATTCACTCTTAAGATAGACGTGTTGTGAGATTGATCAAGAATTATTTCTAACGTGCTTGCGTATGTGCAGGTCGAGCACATGCTATAGCGACTACACAAAAGGAATGGCAGACTAATGAGAATCGGTCCTTCGCCTATTTGGGGCATTTTTTTTTCGAACTATCGGGCCTTCACGAATATTTCTCCAGGATTAGCGAACGTCGCCGAGAACAAACGACTTCGGAAAAATATTAGAGGGGAACGACCTTATCAAAGAAGATCCCTCTTATTGAGAACCTTTTAAATAGTTTCGATGATGATGTTGCTTTGTCAGGCGGCTTTCCCGGCTTGTCAATAAGGATCAAGTAACCTACAGGGTTTTAATTTGGTGGGGCAATACCCCCAATTATTGCTCTTAATTCAAACTACATACCTAGTTTAACTTACAATCTAGGAAACTAAGAAAGAGGGCGATTGAGACGGAGTTTTAGACAAGGAGTGCTGATGTTAAAGTCGAAATAGTTTTTTGTATTAACATTCCGTAGCATACGGGAGATAGGTTAATTGGAGCCATAGGATATACGAGAGGTGGGTACATGAAAGAAACGTGGATTTCGTATATTACGAGGGTTAGTGTTGAAAAAGGTAGAGTTGTATAGGGTAGCGCAGTCAATGGTGCCTGAGAGGAGTCGATGGATGAAAAGGATGTCGGATATCTTCGTTCTTCCAGCGAGTTAAAGTTAATAAGTTTTAGGCGGTCTTGATAAGGGGTAGGATCAGAGGATTGTCCTGGTCTAAACCACGAACAGCAAAACGGAGAAAACGACGTTGGATCCTCTCGATTCTGGAAATGTGTGTATGATAGTAAAGGGACCATAGAGAGACCGAGTGGCATAGGGATTGGAAAACTCTTTCACGAAACCTTAAGAATTAAATCGCTGATATGTGCCAGGAAATTGAGTTCCTGGTCGCATAATACACCAAGATCGCGGATCACCTAAACGATAGAAAGGGGTTGATTATGGAGAAAGTGGAGACGGGAGGGAGGTTTGATACGTTTGCGGGAGAAAGTAATAGATTGAATGTTGAGGTTCAGGCAGTTCTCGGAGCACCAGGTGGAAAAACTGTTGAGGTCCGATAGAATAAGGGAAGAGTCAATTATTTTGAAGATCTTAGTGTGGTCGGCGAATAGTGAGATGTGGAAATGTTTCAATATCGTTAATTGTAAGGAGAAAAAGAACCGGACCTAAATGACTGCCTTGGGGGACACCGGAGGAAGCAAGGAAGGGTCTAGGGAGGGCAGATCTAAAACGAACGCTGTAGTAGCGATTTTTTAGGTAAGCGGGTATCCACTTTAATAGGAAGGGAAGACAGTTTGAAGAGAATTATTCTGTGTGAAATTTTATCAAAGGCATTATTGAAGTCAGTTAAGATTGCATCGACTTCTTTGCCATTTTCTAAGGCTGAGAGGGTGAAAGATACGAATTCAATAAGGTGCGTGGTTGTAGACCTACCTTCAAGGAAGCCGTGTTGTCTGGGGGAGTTTAAAAACTTGCATTGACAACTTAAATTATCGTACAAAATACTTTCGAAGATTTTGGGTATATGTGACAGTTTGGCAATGAGACGGGTGTTGTTAATGTCATTCTTCGGACCCTTTTTGTGCATAGGTGTTTCGAAAGAGATTTTCCATATCCGGCGGAATTCACCTTGAGAAATTGATAGGCTGAAGATTTTTGAAAGAAGTAGAGAAAAGGAGGAAAAACATTTTTTTCACAATATGGCAGGGAGAACGATTTCTTCGACACAGCACACCCGGTATATTTATGTACGGAATTCGATCGTGTCATATGACCACCGCGAGTATGTTAGCATCGATCGATTATTTGGAACCATTTTTCATCATTTCTCTACAAATGTATATCGGACAAAACGTCAACAGTTCGATATCGTTGGTGATTTTCTCTTACGTTGTTGGCTTTGGAATACATCGATGAACTAACATAAGCCCACAACAAGAAATGTAACGACGTTAAACCAAATGAGCGAGTGAGTGAGCACGTGACCACTTGTTGGATCACTGATGTCGAGTCTATCTACTATGATTTTTATCGACGAGAAAATAGGGCCGGCCTTAGATCCACACCAGACGATCACTTTTTGTGAGTGCAATGGAGTCTCTTGAAGCACATGTGGATTTGCTGCTTTTCAATAGTGAGCTTCGTCGCTGAGAGTGATTGTTCGATGAGATTTAAGAATTTTCTTTAAGTTTCGCGGAACTCTGTCATTTCTAACGTAACGATTGTTACGATCGAAAATTGAAATAATTCTGTGACATTGCTCGTTTGTGAGCTTCTGTATGCTGAAAATGTAAACCTTAACTGACTTTTTGGCATCGAATGATGCCTAAAAGAGTTTACAGGTGTGTTTGTATCAAAATACAGGGTGGGCCAAATAAAGTTTCTTTTTTAAAATGCAGTAAAATGAACAAAATTATTTTTTTTCCATGTATTATGGCTTTATGAGTAAGAACGAATATTCCCATTAATTATGAAATACAACGTCGTTCAAGTAGCTGCTTCGGCTGGCTTCGCAGTAGCGCATTCTGTCACCCCAATTTTCCAAGACCTTGTTGATGGTTTCGGGCTGTAACTCACAGATTGCTTGGTTGATATTGACCTTAAGTGCTTGAATCGTTTCTGGATTGTTGGCGTAACATCGGTTCTTCACGGTCCCCCACAAAAAAAAAACTCCAAAGGGGTCAAATCGCAGCTCCGAGGCGGCCAATTGACATCGCCAAGATGGCTGATAACACGATTTGGGAATTCGGTGCGCAAAAGATCGATTGTGGAATGGGCTGTGTGGCATGGCGCGCCGTCCCGCATTCAAAAGTTCCTCAAAGGCTTCTCGACAATAACGTGCGGGTTTTCCGAGCCCAGATGCGGCAATTTTGTTTGTTAACATAACCGCCGAGATGAAAATGCGGCTCGTCAGAAAAGATGATTTTTCTCATAAAATCGACGGTGGCGCGCCTTCAATTGCTGAGTCATTTGGACCTTGTAAACGAATAATCCGAGATCTTTGTGCAGAATTCTCCTCAGGCTAGTGCGTGAAATATTGAGCTGTTGGGATCGATCGCGAGTTAATGTTCGTGAATTGAGTCTCACACTCTCGGCCGTAGCAGCAACATTCTGATCTGTGCGCACCGTACGACGACGGGGACCATGAGTGTTGTCCACTAGCATACCAGTCCCACGAACTTTTTGTGTACCTTACGCAATCGCGGTGGCTGCTTCATTTCGGCCAAAACTTATTTTAAAAAAACGCACTGTTTGGGTTACACAGCACTCACTTTGGAAATAAGTTTTCAATATTTCCCAACGTTGCTCAAGAGCAAAGTCGTTCGCGGAGGTATGATACTGACTTTCTGTCAAGATTTCGAGCGAGAAATAGCTGTCAGTGTCAAAATAACCCATGATTTAAAAAAAAATGCGGAAGTTTTAAAATTGCTCTTCTCGCAAACTGCCCAAGAATCTGTCTTTTTTGCTCTGACTTTTTTTCCACCTTAGCTAGTGGAAATCAAAATCAGCTACTTGACCTTCTTGTCGAGACTCATAGTCTATGTTTGGTTGAAAAGTTCGTTTTAGGTGTTAAGTGCATTTTGCTTTCGAGTGGAACTTGCATAATTTATAGTTTTATGAACTCATTGACTCCGTTTTTATACCTTTAAAAGCTCTCCTTATTCACTGGGCACGTATGACATCTATTTTTAGTTTGAGGCAACCTTGTATAATGGTTGCTTGTTATTCGTCCAGGAGATGATATTTTCCCTATCTATCCATACTTCTGGGTACACTTGCCCTAAATATTGATATGGAGCATATCACAGAACGCTTTGCCTTGACATTTTTACAAGATGGATGGCTTATAATTCACGGTAAACCTGGCTTTTCGGTGTTATAGTGTACCCAATTTTGTTGTACACTCTGACTTGAAAGCATCGTTAGACGAAATTAATCTTCTTCTGCTATTCATTTGATTTCATAATAAATGAGTTTATGTCCCATGGTGACATGTCTGTCACCATCATCTCCATGTTGATGGCGATTTCGGTCCCTCTTCCAAACTCGTATGCATGCAAATTGCTTGGATTTGATTTTGCTTGTCTTTCAAAATACGATAATTTTCTGCTTCCATAATTGACTTCAAGGAAGCCTATCGACTTGTCCTTAACACCGATGTTTACGATAGTACCAATTAAGAATTGCCAAAATCTAAATAATCAGCAATCACACCTAGTCATGTCCACCTGCTCACTATAAGCAATTAAGGTACTTGTCCTCCTGTAGCTTAGTCACTCGCATGCCCATAATACATGCATCCAACCCGTCGCCTCCATTCGCCTTCAACCGACTTGACATTGAACCCCGTCACATATTCCGGCAAATTGCTTTCAGCAACCCGTCCGCTTAGTCCTCCACAAAGCATGCGGTCGACTTCTACCGCCGCAGAATGCCACAAAATCAATACTGCAATTAACTTTGAATTACCCGAACCAAATTTTAAACAAGCTGCCAATTTAGGCAAATACGAATATGAACGTTGAACGCTTAGCAGGAAAAGGTCAAAACTTTCGCTTATCAACTGCCGACATCTCTTGCCTCCTTGAAGCCAAGCCGAGCGTTGAGCGTGCGATTGTCGATGACTGAACGTGAACCATACTATGTCACGGAATCGAGGAAATGCCATTCCACCGGTGCACTCACGCTGGCCTAACTCGGTTGGTTGTGTTTTGCCTTTGTGGCAACCCTACGATCGTAACTCAATAACAATGCGACAGAGTCACGTATACGACGTTGCAAGCAAGCATGCTTGCCTAAATACGGATATGCCAATTTAGCTGCCTGTTTTCTGGTAATATCGCTGCGCTTGTTGCCGGGCTTTAATTCATAAATTTTCCAATTCTTCCAAGTTTGAGATATTTTCGTTACTCGCAGGTTAACCTCAACCCCTAATTGACGCTTATCTGTCCAGAGGTATCATGGGTGTAATGCTATTATTTATAAGTTCGTGGAACTATTACTTGACATGGCAACGACGTTGCAACGTCTGCAAGGCACGGATAGAATTGAATTAAAAGCCCAATCACGTAGCGTTGGTATTGCAATGCATTTAGGGATCAACAAAGTGTCTGTCGGGTTGACAGTTGACACTCGACACCCGCTTGCTTAGACGCGAAGCCTTAATTTATTTTAGATGCGTAGATATTCGTATTTTTAATTCACTCCCGACGAATGTATCAAACTCGTAATTGGGTATTGGGATGTACTCGTATCTACGCGAGTGCGAATCTATTTTTAAACTCAATATGCGCGTTTCGCAAAATGACATAAAAAGAAGTATCTTTTGTGCTTTTCGCTTTATCTCAGAGGGAATTAGGTGAAATTTCTTGGCAGTATCTACCATATATGATGTTTGCCAAAAGGAGGAGTACACAGCCATCCGATACAGAACAGCTATGTTCTAGTTACTTTCGTGGTGATGTGAATGAATCCGCTCGAGGTTGCCGGGCGGACAGTGGTTGTTGTGTGACGATAGTTGCTTGCCAAAATGAATACACGTAAATACGTATCGGGGGGGAAGTCTATTCAGGTCGACTGGGAAATGATTTTTATTTTTATCTATTTTTTTTTTCTTGTTATTAGGTTTGCCATGTAACAGATGGACTACTGAGATATACTCTACCGAAATCCATAAAAACGAACGTGACAATTGGGACCGTATGGAGAAAGTTGTTTACCTCGTCGGCAAGTCGTGATTTATTTATGATGAGCTTCCTCCGGAAAGTTACTATCTGCAAATTACTTCCTGTTTTGAAAATTGTTTATCGTTTCAATACACATATCACACATGTTCGATGGCACTAATGGTGCTGTGGAACGTAAGAGTTTCCTTCGATCACAAGGTAAACATAAACACTTGTGCACCATTTTCATGCCTCTTTTTTCTCAAGAGACCTTCGAAACTTTTTTAACGAAATTCAGAAAGTTGCATGAGCATCAAAGAACTAAGCGAAAATACGTAAACACTTCACTTAAATCTCTTACACTATTCCGGAGAGCACTTTTATATGCCTGCCACCCCCACATACACTTGTCAAGTCCCTGAACATAAAAGGCGACTGTTCCCAAACCACAAACACAAACCTATTCACGCGAAAAAACCGAAAAACTTTTGTGCAAAATTGTTTTCTTTTTAATTCTCACGAAAACTTGACACAGAACTTTTCTTCCTCCCCATTCTCGAAACCAATTCCATATACTGTCGCTCACAGTTTTGTGTTGTGCTAGGCCACTCTGTTCTCATATGACCGAAGCCCTAAAAGCGAAAGGCAAAGCAAAACAACATTAAAACAACTCACAGAAAAAGCAAGCCATGCTTTTTAAGGGAAGGGTCGGTTAAGGCGGTGGGTTGAAACCAGGACATTTTATAATTTAATCGCCTTTTAACCCAAAAAAGGGACAAAGCGGGGGAAAAACCCCAACCACAGAATCGGTTCAGGTCGAGGTGATGAAAATTGTGGGCACAGTTACGTTTTTGCAATCGTGAAATGCGAGTGTGGCGAGTGTGGAACATGAAATGAGTACCCTCACGTGTCAAGCGCCAATGAAATCTCATCCTTTTCCCACGTCCTTCATTTTTTTTTTCAATTGGTTTCCCTCAGTTTTTCTTGATTCTTTTACTCGGCTCGTTTGGAGAGGTACTATCAAAAAAACGGGCTGGGAAAATAGAAATATTCCCTCATTCGAATGCAATCCACATAGGTTTTAAATCGACTTGTCTGTAGATTTACTGCCAAAAATTAGTCAAAAGACCGACAGGAACTTTGTCTTCAATCGCCCATACCAGAATTTGCTACGAGGCTCATGAAAAATTAAAACCAATCAGCTGAATGAAGGAGAACAGAGGTTACTTCATCTTAAATTCACATACGATCCACTTGAATAAACCATGCAACCGACTAAAAAACGCGTTATTGTTTCTTCATCTTCGTGTTAACTAGCTTATTTATAAAGTCTTATGCAAATAAAGGCACTATCCGACGGTGTGATTCCATATAAATGTGATACAATCCACATTCCACATCCATCAGCGTAAATATGTCTTTTATTGCAAAAATATACAAAAATAATGACAATCGCATATCAAAGTCACATTTTATGAGTTTCTTTTATATTTTATTTCATTTTTTTTTTTTGGTTATGCCTTAATTCGACACAATTTTCGTTTGACCCACTTTGTGGATAGCGTTTCTAAAGGGAATCCAACCGTATGGGGACGTGTGTGCTGTGTGTGGTTTCGTTTAACGAATTCAAATTGATTGTTATGTTTGTTTGGTCTTGACAGCCAGCCACTTTGATGGTAATTTGTCAGCTGGATAACACGATTATCTGGCGGATGACGTCAGGTTTCATTTTTTTTTTCACTCAACTATGCAACATGTACAAGGCCAATTGCATAAGATGTTTTGTATTAGAATTTAGTATCTATAGAGTAAAAATAGAACTAGATTGGTATCGAAAGAGATCTAGAGCACCAACTGACATCTTCGATAAAGCGCCAATCAGTGGATGAACACGAAGAGTAATACGAACCACCTAGGCAGTCACCAAACCAGCCCGAGATATGTTGTGTTTATGTTGCTATAATTATGATGTTATGATTGTGGTCAGAGTTATGCAAACGTGCGAGTATGCTTACAGCATCGTTTCTCTCCCTCTCTGCCCCTGCTTCAGATTGACGGCAGTGATGGTGCTCCCGATTCAACTTTTTTTTTTATAGGATTCAGGTTAGTTGGGCAATTTCGCAGATATTTAGATTCTTCTTGTGTAATTATGGATATGATATTCTCATCAGTGCTTTGCATCTGTTCTAATTGTGCTCGAATGCGTGAGATGTGGTTAGTCACGTGATATAGGTCGTTGGTTGCTAATCCACATTTATTCAAAAGACAATTGTCATGTGTATCTACACTATCTGCTCGTCAAAATCAGATTCGATGAAAAAATGAAGAAAAAAATATTGAAATAATTCTATTTCGAGACTTATCGTGGTGCAACACAGCCAAGTGGTAGTCAGACAAGTGATTTTCGCAACAACGAACTTCTTGTTTGATTTTGTGGAACGTAGGCGTTTACAATCACGTAGCACAAGCGTACAAGCAAATTCATTTTATGAGGCAAGAAGTGGAAGATAGCTGAGATATACAATGCTCGCACGTCGTCCGCGAGCTCAATCTGCATCTGTGCATCACTCGGGTCAATCGACTATTCTACTTTACCTAATTGAGCAGACGCACCAACAGATAATAGCTACAATATCTAAATTGAATCGAATGAGTGAAGAAAGAGATCCACAAATGGTTATACATATGTGCGTGCCAAACAAAAATTGTTCGACGGTCACTAGCACTCTTTAGTTTACCATCCAACATTTGCCATCACCCATCGCTTCGTGATGGGGGATGGAGTGCTCGTGGTGAGTTGACTAGACCAGTTTAGCTGGTTGGACAACGATCATGATCAACAACAAAGGAGACAACACATACCAAGTCGCGTGTATCCCTCTTCACATACGTGATAGTATGTGTGGAATGCATGTGACCACAAAGAAGGATAAGGAATAGAAGTGGATAGTAGATATTACAATATAAAAACAGGGTTAATGCACTTTGGGGTCGATGGATTCGTTTTTTTTTTTTTTTTTATTTTTCATACGAAACTCTCCAGAGATGGCACAATGCTTCGTTACCTCCACGAATAAGAGGCGAATAACTAGCAGCAATCAATGATCAAGCCGGCCTGTTCATCAGGTTTTCCATTCTACGGTTAGGCATTAGTGATAATGAATTTGTTGTTGTTTCTCCTCTTCGGTAATTGCCGGCCTATCGGTCGAGGAAAAGAAAGTCGTATTTGGAGTGAAATGGTTATTCCTCGTATTTTATTGAAGCATTGGCCTTGCAAGGGCTAATTAAATCGAAAGCGCATACTAGGCACGATTGTAATCCTGACATTGTGACGTGAGTTTGTATTGCTTCTGCTTTGCGAAAACCTCTTCGAGTACTGGGAGTGGCTAGTGGGTAGCTAGACGAAATGATAGTAGGTGTTGTTGGTGGACGCGGATGTTGGTTATGACATCAGGGAAGAGATTAATGGCTTGCGGCAATGTTGCGGGTGGGACAAAACACGTTTTTGCAAATTTGTACTTTCTATAAGTGGGTTTGAGGTATTTTATAAATTATTTTTAAGAGATTACTTCGGGAGATTACTTCTGGACAAAATGTTACTCATCCACACGTTGCCTTGGTCTATTCCACTTAGTTGCGAGCCATAAAAAGGCAATTACGATACGAGGTACTCGAAAAAGTCGTTATTTGCATGCATGTGATTATGACATACCTTCGGTTAAATTTTAAGAGCCTATAGAGTTTATAGCTAAATGTGGAACGATGGCCACAACAGTTGCCGTGTGAGTGTCTCTATAACTGAACTTTTATGTCTAAAATACTGTTTTGTGTTTCTTAGGTTCTTAAACAACGCAACGATTTGTAACAGTGCAGTGGGGAACGATTGCAGCCACTGCAGACTAGTTATTCCTGTGCATATAACATGAAATGGCAGAGCTCAATGGAGGCATTTTATAGCTCTGTGGATGTTATCTCGTATCCTGCCAAGGCGAACAATTGTTTTTCTTATTACTGGTTTGTTGGAGATATTTTTAGCTTCGGAGCAGTATTCCGAAGTGGTCTGACCCAGCAACTGATCTCTTGGACGGTAATAAACATGGCTTTTCAATAAGGACATTACAATTTCATATCTAAATGGAACACAGAATAATAGAAATATCGGGCTGAAATTTACTCCATTTATATATGGAATGCGATATTGCTCATATGACCACTGCGAGCACGTTTGATTTTTCCAATCATATCGGGCTGAAGGTTGGCAATTTTGCATTCGATTTTGTTGGCTTGTAACCATTAAAACAAATTCAACGGCGTTGAATTGGCCACATGAGCAAGGATGCCACTCAACCCGATAATTTTTCAAGATTACACAATTACTAAACTGCCTCTTTAACATATCATTTTACCAGCTGTTTGGCATGTGACAGCATCGTCCAACAGATGTCTTTATTAATCTGTAGTAAACACCTTTTCGGATGTACACTAGGTGGCGTTAGAAAAATTAGGTTTCGCACTACAGAAACTTCTCTGACTGTTTTGTGACTGTTTGACTCAAGTTTTGATATATGTAGATGGACACCAGCAAAGGGAAATTGCCCCAATCTTAAAGTTTGTCTTCGATTGGGGCAAAAACGCGAGCCTAAAAGCCGGCTAAAAATGTGCTTAGTGTCTATGATGCTGATACTGTAACAGCACCACGCTCTGGAAGGTCAATTATCGAGAATGTCAATAAAAATGTAGAAATCGTTGGGTCTGATAGTCATGTGTGCTATGACGTTTGCCCAAAAGCTTGATATATGGGTGCCGCAGAAAAATCTCTCGACCGAATTTCCACCTGCAAATCGCTGCTAAATTTCTGAAGCAGATGGTGACTGGGGACGAAAGTGGATCGCTTATGACAAATTCAAGCGAAAACGTTCGAGGATGAAGTGAGCCGGCGTCAACGGTAGCCGAGACATGCATGATTGGCAGGGAATGATCTACTATTAGTTGAAACAATACAAACTCGAACTTGTACTGTCAGTAATGCGACTGGTCGAAAGGAGCAATAGCCCAGAAGCGACCAGTCCTGGCCAATAAAGAGACACTGTTCTATCTGGCCACGCACATTGATAGCGACTCGTTAGAAGGTCCGGGAGACTGGTTTGAGGTCCTTATGCATCACCTTATAGTCTAGACCTTGTTTTGTTTTTTTTTTTTGTTTTTATGGATTCGCGCCAAGAGATGTGGAATCTTCGATCAGGATAGTGGTAGCCGGGTATTCCTTGGCGGGGCTGGTTAGCGATTTATGCTATATTTCGGGCGGCGAGCTCTTGTGCTCTTCTCTCTGCTTTGGCTTGACGTAGCTTCGTTTGTAGTTATAAGCACAATGTACGAGTATAGCTCGTTCCATTTATCTACAGAGTCACATCCACATCCACATTACTATGGATGCTGCCCGTTCTTCTTCTTTTATCCGCGTGGCCTGTTGTCGGTCAGACGTTAGCCTGCGGTGTATCCTCATGAGCTCGTCTGCCAGGATGTCGATGGGTAGCATTCCTGTTATGACGAACGCTGCATCACCTGAGATGGTCCTGAATCCGCTGATTGTTCTTATCGCGCAAAGTCTATAAACTGACGTCATCATCTGTTTCAGTTGTCTGACTGCGAGTGCAACAGCCCATATCGGAGCAGCGTACAGTAGAACTGGGCTGACTACCTTTGAGTGTAAGACTCTGTGCCCGGATATGCGCACAGGCCACCTACATTCGGGAGCATTCGTGAGAATGCTCCTTGTGTAAGTGGTGCCTTCTCGCTTGCATACCTTATGTGTTCCCTAAAGGAGAGCCTGTTATCAAGCATAACCCTTCACCGATTTCTTATACCTAATCGTCTGATCGCCGACCAAAAACCTCGCATGTTCCACCTTCTTGCGGCTGGTTATGAGCACAGCCTCCGTTTTGTGAGCTAGTTCCCGGCCGGCACTTACCAGCCAATCTTTCACCTTAGGGATGGCTGTGTTAGTGGCAACCTCCACTTCCTCTATATGTTTGGCCACTGTGACAATGGCAATGTCATCAGCAAAGCCGGTCATTTTTACTCAAACGGGAAGCGCTAGTCGTTGAACGCCATCATACATAATGTTCCACAGTAGAGGTCCAAAGACTTATCCCTGCGGAACTCCCGCCGGTATGATATAGAACTTGAAGCCTTCATCGGTGTAGTATCTAAGCCTCCTGTTGTTGAAGTAGTCCACAACTATTTTCAGCAAATGGGGAGGGGTTAGTCTAGACCTGGCACCAAGTGATTGCCATCCGTTCCTGGCCATAGCCAAAGAATTTGATTGTGAAATAGTCTCAAGAGAGGCTTGTGGGAAACGACTGTCCCAGTTTTTTGCCAAAAGGGACGAAGATAGTTAAAGGGTGTTTTTTTGGAGGTTTGCTTTTTAAAATGGCAACACTGTTTCTACAGATTGTCAATTTGACAACTAAAAGTTGATTTTTGGTTAGCACGTTTTGCCATTTTACGATTGTAGATTAACGCCAGATCAACGCATGCAAATGTGCTTAACTTATTTTGAAAACCATAGTTCGATTCGCCAAACTTATCGTGCGCTACGTCCATTTTACGGTCGACATAATCGTCCATCTAAGTAACCCTTTCAGAACACGATGAATCTTTTTCACACCATTTACATATACTCTAGTGGATAATACGCATCCCCAAAGATGACAAACAGTGCGAAGAGAAGAAGTTATTGCCCTTGTGGAGGACAGTATTAAGGAGAATCCCAATGAGTCGATTGGCCATCGTACACAGCAATTGGAGCTATGCCCATCCACTTTGTGGAAGAAATTTACAGAAAGATCTTGGCTCAAAAGCTTATAGGATCAAGCTTGTGCAAGAGTTGAAACCGCGTGGTGACTATACGCGTCGTAGGTTCGGTGAAACATGATTCAGCGTCATCTTCATTTTTAACAAAAAATGTTGGTCCCCAATGAGGCCCAATTTTGGTTAAATGGATATGTAAACAAGCAAAATTGCCGAATTTGAAGTCGAGACGCCCTTACAACCTTTAAAACTCCCTGTATGGTGTGCTTCATGGGTCGGTGAATTCATCTACCAATATTCCTTTAATGCCGGTGAGAATATAACCGTCAATGGAAAGCGCTATAGAAACATGATTTTTGACTTCTTGGTTGCTCAGTTGAATGGCATTGACGTGACATAGCTTTGGTTTTGTTTTAACAACAGTGCCCAACATGCTACACGGTGCGCGGCACCATCAATTTATTGGGGGAAACGTTTCCTGAGAGCATAATTTCGCGCAATGAAACTGTGAACTGGCCTTGCACACCTTTAGATTACTTTCTTTGGGGATACACGAAGTCACTAGTCTATGTCGATAAACCAGAGACGTTGAACGATTGGGAAGTTAACATTCGCCATGTTATTGTTGATATACGGCCCCAGTTACTCCATAAAGTTGTTGAAAATTGGAAAATTCACGACTGCGCTTCATTCGAGTTAGCCGTGGCGCCTATATGCCCGAAATCATACTTAAGCACTAATGGCATAAAATAATAAAAAAATAAAAAAAATTAAATAAGGCTAATAACATAGACATCAACATTACCTTCAAGAATTTTTTTTATATTGAATTTGTACACCTCTTAAAAAAACATCCTTTAAAATGGCAACAATTTATCCAACAAAATTGCGCATACTTGGCCTAAATCCGACATTTCTAACTATGCTAACAAATGGATTACCCTTTACTACACTTCATACCACTGACGTCAAGTCTATTTGATTTGGAAATAGAGCTCTATTGATCATAATATGGCGAACGTCAACGAAAAAATGTGGTCCAATCACACCGCCTGCATTAAATCCACACTGCACGGTATTTTTTTACAGATATAATGGAGTCTCTTGTAAATTACAAGGTGGGGCAAAATTAATCATCTAATTTTGTTTTTGAATCACTTTTTTACTAATCAAAAAAAATATTTGGATCATCTTGGAAATCTTTTTTTTTGGACCTTAACAATTTTTTTTTTGTTAAGTGGAAAAGATGATATCCGTCAAGTGGCTGCCGCCAGTTTTGATATTTGTACCCATTTTATCGCATTTTCCATGACTTTCCGCAAGACTTCCGGTATAAGTGTTCGCATTGCTGTTGAATATTCTACTTAAAGGCTGCGATTTTCTGAGGCTTATTGGCCTAAACCCGGGACTTCAAGTATCCCCAAAGAAAGAGGTCTGGGGTGGTTACATAGGGCGATCTTGCTAGGCTATGCCATATCGCCAAAACTGGAAGCTCGTGCTGTGTGTGCAGTTGCACCGTCTTGTTGAAATCTCTTGTTCACCAAGCCCCGCTAATCCATTTCCGGCAGTAAGAAGTCGTTTGCCATGGCCATGGCGTTCGCCAGTAACAGTGACCATATTGCCGATAGCGACTTCAAAAAAATGCGGCCCAATCACTCCTCCCGCGTGAACGCCACACCACAGAGTGGCTTTGAGTGGATATAATGGCTTCGTTTCAGTGCCCCAAAAACGAAGATTTTGCTTATTGACGTAATCGCTTAAGTAAGCTAATGCACCTGATTTTCGGCGCAATATCGTTCTGTTCGTTGTTGAAAAAAGGGATGGCTTGACAGTAATTCGCACGCGACTGACCTGACTGTAGGATCCGTCTGGTGATGCCCAATTGCGTGGCCCGTCGTCTGGTTAATGTTTCTTCGTTCTTAGCGACATCGGCAGCCAGAGCCGCGATACTTTCGGCTGAAAGACCAGTCCGGTGGCGACCACGACCTGCATCGTCTCCTATGATTCCAGATTCTTCGAGTCGGGTAGCTAAGCGCCGGAAGCTTTTTACCAGTTGGCGCGACACGATTAGGAAATCGAAGTCGAAATTCACGCTGCACTGATTTTCTGACCATCGATCGATTATTGGTCAAAAAATTGGTCACAAATCGTCCACGCTCTTGCGGAGTATAGCACTCCATTGCTCATCTGTTTGTATATTGCAGCTGTCTAGTTCACAAATGTCAAATATGACTGATGTACGTCGCCATTTAAAAAAATTAAACCATCTTCCGATAGGGTGTTTAATTGTGCGCCACCTTAGTTTTATTGCTGTTCAAAAATTCATACTTTCTTTGTCACCAAAGTCATTAAACCAAAATTGAGTTTCATCACTGAAAATAATTTTTCGATGAAATTCGGAATTTTCCTCATCCTATCGAAGAAGTTTCGACACTTTAAACGTTTGGAGGATTCTTTATCCAGCCTTTATCCAAAATTCACTGCGATGTAGACAGAGAAATTCACAATTCTGTGAACAGCGTGGAATCGACTGGTTTGGCTCATTTTGAACTGAACCACTTCCGCCTCCGATATTTTTGGTACTTCGACCGGTGAGTTGTCTCACTGGCTCAGGAACATTCAATAGTGAATACGCTGACTCCAACTTATCCTCTATAGGTCGATATAGGCCTATCTGGTGAGGCGATTATTATGACCAAATATTGGCGTAAGCACTCTTAAAGTCACCTATTCAGAGTTTTGGAAGTATTTTTGAATAATATAAAAACGCTCATGAGCTTCACTGTGAATAAAAATGTGAACCTTGACTGAACTGTTGACAATAAAAAAGGTTTAAGGGTTCTTTTGTATTAAAAACCAAAACTGTTGTGTCGTTATTGAAAAATCCTACTTATATGTCCTTAAACGAGTTTGGAACTGCTGCGGACAAGATTTGATGACCTCTATAAGAGACTGTGTCCTAAGCAAATGAACCAAAACATGTGGCTGATTGTAGGATAATCAATATTAGCTTACCTTTGGACGAGAGACATACAAATGTTGTTCAATAAATAACGGGAATTTTCGGTTTTGGGATAGAATTTTATAAATACGTGATTCATGCCAGCATTTCTGTCGCTCCCCGTAATACGGAACTCGATCTCTTCCGATCGGCATTGTCAAACAGCCTTGCTTCATTACTTGTAGATAGTATTTCTCATTGATCGTTGAACTTGTGGCAAGAATGCATGACCGTTAAAATCGATAAACACAGTGAGAACGACCTCCACATTCGACTACACTTGTCGATTTGTTTTCGATCTTGACGATCTATTATGCCTCGGCTTTGCCTTGAATTTGACGTCAAATCCGGAAATCCATGAATCAACATACAATTCAGTAGTTTTGCCTCGCTACTGACCTCATTTATCGCCTCCCAAATAACTTTCATTCGCCGTTTTGGAACAAAATTTGCTGCTAAACATTTAATACCCAAATAATCGGTGGAAATTTCATGGCATAAGCCAATTTATATGCCAACGCCTTTAGGAATTTTTCTTTCGAAAGACCCCAAAATCAGCTACGTTGTCCTGCTTATTGTCCAGCTTTCGGCTCCGTAGTGCAAGACTGGCAGTGTAAGCGTTTTGTATGACTTTGGTCATAACCCTTAAGACCAACTCGTTTTGCCTGTCCTTTAATCGCCGTGAATCCACAACGTCTCGGCGCGACAGCGCGATGATGTCAATATCATGCGCGTATCCTAGCAGCTGGACAGACTTGTAGAAGATAGTGCCTTCCCTGTTGATGCCTGCCCTTCGCACTATCTGCTTCAGCACCAGGTTGAAGAAGTCACACGATAGCGCATCTCCTTGCAAGCCATCTAAGCCTGCGGCCTTGTTGTTCTTCAGCTTGCCGACTTCTTCGATGCTGGTTGGGAGCACTGCTTCAGCGGTTAGAGGTGGGATTTCCTCGGTTCCTACCAGACTCTCTTGGTCATGCTCGTTAAGCAGCTGCTGGAAATGCTGCTTAAATACATCCACTATTGACTGCGGGTCAGTGACAAGATTGCCCTCGCAGTTTCGAAGAGCCTAAGTGTCTTTCTTAAAGCCTCCTGCAAGGCCTTTGGCTTTCTTATAAAAGGCTCGAATTTTGTGCTTATCCCTAGACTCCTCGATATTCTTGATCTGGGAGGCCGCGAAGATTATTTTCTTTTGTCGCAGTAGTTTTTTCTCCTCCCTTCTTCTGGCGCGGTATTCCTCTTGCGCTGCCCTGGTTTTTCGCTGTAGCGCCTTTTAATACGCCTCGTGCGCATGGGCTCGGATATACAGGGTAAAGTAGTTGATTGCTTTCAGCCTGACGAGATGCCAGCAACGATCCCTGTTTCAATGTCCGGGTCAAGTTGACATACAGCCTCCTCGGGGCGCCATCTGGATAGCCTTCTCAACACCCGTTGAGAGATGAACAAATATATGCAGCTACAAAACTCCGACCCGACTGACGGTTGTGCGGCAGTTATGAATGAGTTTATTATTCAGTTACTGATGTCAAATCACCATGGCACGAATTTATTATCAGAATGAGTTTTCGTTAGTGCAAACGTTGCAGGTGTTGCTCCCATTTTACGGTAGACGGTTATCTACTAGCCAACATTCGTACGTCAAATGAACGCAAGATCGATCAAGAACATCGCCGCCGTCCGTGAAAGTGTACAGCAGAACCCGAGGCAGTCGATTCTTCACCGTGCACAAGAACTCGCCCTTTTGCAGACTTGAACTTGGTAAATTTTACGTTGGAACTTGGGCCTACACCCGTACAAGAACTAACAGACACAGGAGCTCACAGATCATGACCGTAGACCATGCCATTTGTTCGCTGACTGGGCTTTGGAGGGTTTCGAAGAGGACTGGTCGTGTTAAAAAGCAAGCGAGTATATGGGACGAAACCAACCCACACAAGGTTCACCAGGTAACAGTGCATCCTCAAAAAATTATCATTTGGTGTGGATTTTGGGCCGGCGGCGTCATTGATCCATGCTTTTTCGAAAACGACGTTGCTCAGGCGGTCACCATCACTGGCGAGTGCTACAGAACGATGATTACCAATTTCTGGGGCCCAAATTGAACCATATGGACATAGACGACTTGTGGTTCCAGCAGGACGGCGCGGCGCTACGTGCCAGTCGCATTTGAGACCTCGCCAGCTTATTTATGGATATTTAGCGGATATTGTTCTCCAGGACGTTATTTATTTTCTGTGTTAAGATTGCTAGGTCACCGTGATGTGGATTTCGAACCATTTCCAAGCTCTTCCCATCAGAAAAGAGGGTTTTATGTGGGTAATCTGGTGGATAAGTAACGAGCTGATGGTGTCACTTTTCTCCTGCGTAACTGTTTTCTAAATCCCCTTAGTTTTATGTCCATACGCTCGTAGGTCGACCAAATGAGTACTAATCTATATGGACCATAGCAGTCTGAAAAGAGTTGGGGTAATTTACTCTCTGGACGCTGACAAAGCATGAGGTTGCGATGAATACTACGAGTAGGATGATCAAGTTGTTTCGTCGGCATTATTAAGGGGCTTCGCTTCCTCCTCCACAACACATAAGGCAAATCCTTAAGCCTAGTAAACACTTTTATTTTTGCGGGAGCTCTCAGGGAGCACTGTTCATTGGCTATTTCTATTTTATGTGTTTTTTTTTCTTTAGGGCGCTCTATTTAAGGGCTACGTATCGTGAAGGTTACTCGAGTATCAGTTCTCGTTGGACCCGGCACGGCGAATAACACTAGTTGTTTGTCCATCCTTATCATTCGGGGCGAGGTTAGTTGACCTGACCAGTCTTCTGATATCGACTCTATTATATTTGAAAATATTGATAGAGTGTTTGTTTAGAGGTCGTATGAATCTCTTCGATTGTCGGAGTCCTTGAACACTGTTCCAAAAAGATAAGATCGACTTATGCCATTTAACTATTACGACCGATTATTCTTGCGTTTCTCGTACCGGGTCCATGCTCGGGCGCCAATCGAAGTTTTCTTAAAAAAGAAAAAAGAAATTCTACCTTTATTCGGCAAGAGGTTCCTTGCATAAATGCAACTTACAAAACTGTCTACAATAATTTTTCTACTTCCTTAAATACTATTCGTCCACACGATGACCCATGTATCGACGGCTTGTTGGTTTAGATGACGATGCATTAGGTGTTGAATGCACTACTTAGGAGACGGTGGATTGGATGTTGAAATTTGAAGCTCAGCAATAAATCCCACAGTACAATGCAAGATGCGGGTCGGCTTTACCTTTGCAGGTAAGTGTTGCCCATATGACACGTACACCATGGTAGGATGGATGGAGGAGGATGGTGTATGGATGCGCATCTAGCAAATTGAAGGATGGTAACTTATTTTGAATAATCGGCGTTCGTACAACCTTAGTAACACTGACTGATTTGGCTGGTAAAACACTGCAACACTTTGTTGGTCGAAACCTTAGCACTTCCACTCAAGCTAAAAGCCTCAAATAGCTAAATTCAGTAACTCCTTGAAAAGTTTTCTTTAAAATAGAGCCGTTGTCGCGTGTATGCGATTCCACAACAATTTTCTAAAGGACCACCTTGAAGCAACTAACAATCATAAAACAAATTATATCCGTCAAACATCTTAACTCCAACAAGTCAAAGCTTTTAAAAAAGCAATTACAATGCAATCTCCATTTCATTACATTCCACAACACAGCCCTTTGTCCCACTGCACCCATTTCCCTATTCCGCCGTTCACCGTCACATCGACAGTCGGCTATTAATTCCCCAGTAGTTTTTGGCGGCTTATTAAAGCAACAAGGAGAGGAACAACTCAACAAACAAAGCAAGAAAAAGGAAAAAAAGAAAGATAATTTGCCTACCAGGCCTACCGGAGCCTTACAGCTCGAGCCGTATCATAATTAGTAAACTAAGCGCATGACATTTATGTATCTTTCCCTTTTCTTTGTTTTGTTTTCGTTGATTCTGTCGAGAACTAGGTAAGTACTGAGGAAGCCCCAGTACACATAGCATACACAGATGTTTTTCTTCTTTTTTTTTTCGACTCAAGAATACACTTTTACCGTCTTAGACCTAAGAAAAATGGGTGTTGTCGGCAGTGTGGTAAAGAATGACGTTAAACCGAACTCCAACTCCGAGCTGGTAGCTTTGAATAGAATTCATTTTTTTTCCGCTCCGTTTGACTCCCCTGACATTTTAGGAATTTATGCAATCGCAACATAATGAATATCTTTTTTACACAGTCACGTAAGGAATACTCGTAGATAGAAGCCCATTTTGTTAAGGAGTGAAATGTTCGTCGAGGTAACAGAATACTCACATTCCACACGTGCTTACGGCGACCGCTTGTGGGAGGGAAGCCTGCAATTATCCGGTAAATTATTCTGTGACAGTGATACACTAGTTCTTTGCCATAAAGTTATAGGAAATAAATGTGACATGAGTTGGATTTATTTTTGCGGCAAACCTCTATACTGTGCACCTGGACCTCGTTGTAGAATACTTTTGAAAGCGCAGTATATCTGTACTTGCTCTAAAAGATATCCACGGGCACGTATATACGTTTTAAAAAAAAAACACTGACTCACGAAGAGGAAATAAACGATTGTGTGGATCGTATTTATCTAACTATAAACGTTGACGGTAATCTTTTCATGAATTACGAATAAACTAATCCAAATGATCTTCAACTGACCTCGACCGGGCTTTAAGCGCCGCATAATAAACCAAAAAAAAAAAAAAGGTTTACTGCGCTAGAGCGGAGAAATCTAGATCAGAGTCATTGAACCTGTTTTCGTTGAGGAAATGAAAATGTTTTTTGGGTTTTGTTCTACTTGCCAACAGGTGATGCACTTAACCGAGGGTCGAAAAACACTCCGATTGAAGAGTGATACAAAACACTCATTTATCAATTGCCCCCTCGCCCACTTAACAAATCAATTCGACAAAGCTTAACTTCAGCACTCTCTTCCGGTTATCTTCCGGGCTATTTCGTACTGTTGTGGGATTTCAAAACAAATCGTTTCCCTTCCTACGACTATACCAAATCGATGGCAATTAATTGTCCATAAAAGGCGTAAACCCAAAAATGTGAACAATCGTCTGGTCCGGCTGTGGTCAGATAGCGTGCCACCCTATCATACTGTTCCGAACCAGACATCATGTACCGTAAGCGGAAATTCACAGCCCATCAACCCTGACCGACATCAAGCCCTTTGCATGTCTGGCGCAAGTGTTTGTCTCACGGAAAGCAGTGGACTGATTCAAATTGGAGTTTTTTATTCTTTTCCTTTTTGACTCACTCGACATCTATTATAGATATGTGATATTAGAAGTAACGTTGACTGGAGTGAAGGGTAATAAACAAGAATAACACCGTAATTTAGTGGTGTGCTGGTCAATGTCCTCAATGGGTTCCACACGGGCGCATTCGAGCAAGACAAAGTATTTGGCATTATTACTCACATCTGTTCATATCTATTGTATCCGGTATGGTAAAGATGACACATTCGTGTGACCTAAATCATCTGCATCGTTTGTATTGAAGCATTGCACAAGCGTTCTTCAAGAATTTGGTATTTCCAATCACAGTAATTGGGGTCAGCAGCACTCCTTTCCTTCGTTCTTCCACACTGAGAACTCTACTGGCTTTGTTAGCTCATCTTCATCTTCATTCTGTGAATTGACATTTAGTTCATATCGTGATAATCGTGCTTGAGTCCCCCTCGAATGAAGGTCGAACAAATACAAGTTCTCTAAATAGTCATCTCAATGTCAGTGGATCGTTTCTCTAACTGGAATCCACACGAAAATAAACAATCTCGTTGGTGTTTTTGCGCATGCAATTGCCTTCCGATTTTTGACTTCACAATCGCTATGTCACAATTTCAGTTAAGTAACACCTTCTCGTGATTCAATTGTGGTTAGCGAGCGAGGACTGGGGCAATTAGTTTACAAAGACAACGACCAGTTTGACTTTAATATCTTTAACTTGGATTGGCCACTAGTAACTGTGGATGTATTTTATAGCTTTTGTTTGTTAATCAAATTGTATTTGATAATCCACTCAGAAATGCAAAAGATCATCCACTTATCACTCACGATCCACACTGCGGATCATGTATATGATCATTATTTAGCCGCCTAAAAGTATGCAGTAGTTGTTATTAAATCTTCTTTTCATTTCCAGGTTCAGATAGATAACGACAAATGTCGTCGCGAACGCGAATCGAATCGTGTAGTACCTGGCTCCCGTTTAGATCTACCCAACCTGTGTAATGCGAGCAATGCAACACGTTCCACACGCTGTATCGATTCACACAACAACATGACTCAATTAAGTCCGCAGCCAGTCAATCACAACAACAATAACAACAATAACAATGTTGGATCACCAATATCATCGATAACTGCCTCATCACATACGACGAACAGTTCATCCGGCGGTTCGGGGATGGTGACAGCGATGTCAGCTAAATCGAATGCCTCGTCCCCGTCATCGAGTAGTGTGGATGGAAAAGGCGGCAGTACACCAATGACACCGTCAGGTATGTACATCTTTTTTTGTTGTTTTAAGCTGACAAGATAAAGGAATAAGTGATACTGGGGGTGGCGGTTGATTGATGGCATTTGTTTGCGATTCCGTTCGTTAGAAGGCGCCCTTGATTGTTCGCATCCATTTATGCTGCGCAATATTGAAGATGAATGACGAGCCAATTCTACCAGATTGTCAGTGTCTGTCGCTCCTTTGTAATGGACTCTTCTTCTATAAATTGTTGACTTAATCATAAGTACATTAATGGAATGACTAAAAATCCATGCAATGTCTACTATATGACCTTAGCATAAGGGTGCCCAGACAGTATGGCACAGATTACGACCGACCGTTGGCATATTGACGATCTAATATCAAAAAGGATTCTCGTTGCCGCATTCACAGCCAGACTCCGTCATATTTATTCAGGCCAGTAGTCAATTCATTAGCCTAGTGGGGGCAGACTGAACAAAGTTTCATAGCAATTGCTCCTCCTTTCGTTGTTGATTACGCGGAATATTCATAATTATCCTCGATGACAAACATTACAGACAACCGTTTAAGCAGAGCGAAAGCGAAAGATACATTTTTTATCTGCACCACATAATTAAAGAACAATTCACGAAGACTTAAAGGATGAAAGAGCTACGACGGCAGCGGCGATGTCGCCCCTAATGATGATGAGGATGATGACTATGGCGACTACGGTGGCTGCGACAACGATGATGATGATGATGAGGATGACACCGGAATAAATGTCAAGGTGGATGTAGAGGGCCCACAGATTGACAGGAGCGTGATTCTTGCTTTTAATTAGGATAATTACCAACAGCCTCCATCCTCCGCTTAAACAAACCCCACCGACCCAAGTAAAAGAGTCTTGTGAACGCTTCTAGAGGATTATATCCCACCCTCGACCTTGCCCTCACGAATTCACGGTCATGATTTTGCAATTTCATTAATAATACAATATACATATATCTTACAACCCTCACCAGTTGACTTTCCACTTCCACTTTCAGAACTGATTAAAAAGTACAATAACTGCTTGACGGAAATGGAATTCGATGAACTGAAGATCTACAAGGAGATCTACTACTTTGGTCAATCGGCGAATAAAATTTACGCAAAGCCCTCATCGAATCTTAACTCCGGATATGATGATGAGAATGGAAATTATAAGATCGTGGGTTCAATACTTAGGTCCATGTCTCCCTTGGGCTTTAATTTTTTTTTTGTTTTTTCATCATTTTAGGTGGAACACGATCATATTGCCTTTCGATATGAAATCATCGAAGTAATCGGTAAGGGTAGCTTTGGGCAAGTTATCCGAGCATTGGACCATAAAACGAATACCTACGTAGCCATTAAAATAATCAGGAATAAGAAAAGGTTTTTGAATCAAGCCGTTGTGGAACTTAATATTTTAGATGAACTGAGAGAGAAAGATGCCGATGGATCGCATAATGTCATACATATGTTGGATTATACGTATTTTAGGAAACATTTGTGCATTACATTTGAATTGATGAGGTGAGTTTTCGATGTTTTATTTATTTTTTTAATATCATAAAACTTAGGTTCCATAAGAACCTGAAAGCAACATTTCAATATTTTTTTTTAACCACAAAAAATAACGATTGAAACGTTGAATTCTTTACACTAGAAATAACTAAGGACTAAGTATACAGTATACATACATCAAACACTATTTTCGTTCCAGTAAAAAAATAGACCTTAGGTCAAGACCTGTGGTTTCAACTGACTCTGAATAGCTATTTATTTATTTTTTTTTTTTTTTTTGTGTTGAGGCTTCTGCTATTTCTTGGAGCAGTCAGACGCAAATACTGGTCCATTCTACTACCAGATAGACGCCTTTCTTAATTCTATTTTTCTCGTTGTCCGGAGAAAAGCGAGGACGAGCTCCATCTGCGATTGTGTGAATTAAAGACCCAATCGTTGATGTACGGTTTGAAGAAGGTAGACCTAAAGCGGGTTCAGGTCCTGAGAATCACCTCTCTGAGCCCCTTCTAGCGAGCACATCAGAGATCTCATTTCCTGGAATTCCATACAAGCCTAAGTGAATTATTCTTCCAACTTTGTTCAAATAGGTCTTGAGTTCATGCCCTAATTTGGAGCTGGCTAGAGGGTTGGACATAGCTTTGGGTGCAGCTTGGCTGCCTGTGCAGACGCATATTCTTTTTCTATTCCACTTGTGCTTCAAAACATGGCATGGCCATCAGGATTTGGTATATTGAGGTGGTCGCGGTGCAATGGTAATCATCACCGACTGTTGAGCCGAAGATTTGTACTTCAAGTCCGCCCATAGTCAAGAACAATTCCTATACGGAAAAAGTGTGCAACAACATCAGTTGTGAATGGGAGATGGTCAAAAAGTGGTGACGAAGGCATAATACTCGCAGCATAAGATCACTTTCATACAATTACAAATTCATACTCAGTGTGTGCATTTCCAACATAACACATTAACCAACGCAACGCAAATTCTTGTCGAATCTCTCAAATCCTATCTAGGACAACCACCCCCGGAGGTAGTGAACGAACATCTTCGACACAAACCATCTGCACCCCGTCCAGGTCGTGTGACCATAAGAGCGTACACAAGAGCGAATTATAAAAAAATATATATCTCTGATTGCAAGACAGACGCTTATTTTCTTAACCAGAAGTGCAGTAGTATGTTTTCGCGTTCAAAAAAAACTCCAGCGCCGGATTCCCACCCATGGAGCCATCGGTAAAAATGTGAACACAGTCCTTTTCAGGTTCAATATCTGCCCAGAGCCAATCCTGATGCCATGTAGGTTAGGTTAGGTTAAAGAAGGAGAGTATGATGGTTGGACATCACTTCCACTCGGAGGCCAAGAGGCCCATTGTGATTCCCTTCGTTTGTGTGGGTACATATAAAATTAACCTGTTCTATCACGTGGTGGCTGAAACCACCCCGTGCTCTTGATGAATCTTAGAAGATCCGATATATCTGCATTAGCCACGTCCGCAATCTCTGTAAAGAATCTTTGGCCTAGCGACACTAGGCGTCGATTCTGGAGAGCTGGACAGTGGCAGAGCAGATGTTGGATCGTCTCAGTTTCTTCCTCATCGCCGCAGAGATCGCTGGATCCCGAGTCCCATTTCCGGAGCTTTGCTCCAATGGGACAGTGTCCTGTGATCACCCCGACGAGCATACGGATCGAGTTACGGTCCAGCGCAAGGAGCTTCTTTGTTTTTCCGACGTTGAGCTCTGGCCACGATGATCTTGTCGTGTAGCTGTCGTTTCTTGTAAGCCAAGACAAGTTGGCCTCTTTGATAATTGTATCGTTTATGATCCGCTATAATGCGCTGATCGGTGGTTGCAATGACGTGTCCGCTTTGCTGATGTCCATTTCAGAACCTTGCCTGGCCAGTTCGTCTGCTCTTTCGTTCCCTACGATTGAGCTGTGGCCCGGGACCCAGCAGAATTTAACTTTATGGTGTCTGATGGACTTCAGTGAGTCGCGACATTTCTTGACAGCATTTGATCTCGTTATACAGGATTCTATTGACTTCAGGGCAGCCTGGCTATTTACGAAGATGGTGATATCACATCCCCGTGATGCCATGTAAATTTGACTGTGAAATTATAGCGCAATAGGATGGCAGGTGTCATTACGTCGGGTGGCATATCCGGGAGACAGGGTACGTAGGATAATTCTCGCGCAAGTACACTGTCGCTCCAGTGCGACCAGAAACCATTACGCTCGATGCGACACATGACTTTTAGTGCGCACTCCCTGATAAATATGTCAAGGGGTGGATAGCATCTAGAATAGCACTGGGTATGTTGGGGAAAGCCCACGTGCAGCTGCGGCAAACCACTCTTTACGGTTTGGTGAATGGGGCCACGTGTAAGCCTGTTCCACCAGACAACCTATGCATATGAGATTATCGGCCTTATCATTGCCATGTAGATCCAGAGGATCGCCGATAAGCCCCATGTTTGCCAAAAGCACCTTTGCATTGCCAAAAAGCTGACAGCACTTTGGTGGTTTTTGACTCAATATGCTTGGACCAAAGAAACTTGCTATCTAAGATGACTCCCAGGTACTTAGCTTCCTTGGATATAGGGAATGCCTTTTAGCACCAGTTGAGTAATGCCAGTGTTTTTCCTCCTTCTCGTGAAGAGATGAGAACACCTAATGTCCAAGCAAAGATAATAGATCCCATAGCGTAACTTGTACGGAAAATGAAAAAAAAAAATTCAACAATTTACACTAGCCTCTATTAGGGCTGCGGCTCGGAATGCCAATAGTAAGAGGCGATTAAATTCCTAATGGATCCCCACCCCATGAAAAAAACGGCAGAGGTAGGCGCAACAATACGCCATTACAACACCACACTCAATAAAACATCAAAATTCGGTGACACACCTTGCTATTATAAAGGGTTTTTTTAGAGCTATACAAATTCAATATCAAATAAAACACTTGAAGCTAATGTTAAGGAATATGATGTTTGCTTCACGTCACGTCAATGCCATTGAACTGAAGAACGAATAAGTCAGAAATCGTGTTTCTTTAGCGCTCTCCATTGATGGTAACATTCTGACCATTCCTGCTTTAAGAAATATGGGCCGATGATTCACCAGCCCATAAAGCACACCACACAGTGAGCTTTAATCGTCTCGACAAAGGCTTCTGGGTTTTCTTCACTCTAAATTCGGCAAATTTACTTGATCACTTGAAGAGAAATCATGACTGCCTAGCTTAGCTCTTACCAGGGACATACTCAGATTTTTTAAGAAAGTAGAGGAACTCCTCGTCTAAATGGCTAGCAGACCTACTCTGACTGCAGTCTTCCATGCTATCTGTTAGCACCAGCCCATAATTAAAGAAAAATAAAAATTAATTTCAATGATTTCGAACTTTTTTTGTCCAAAATGCACGAGCTGAACATGGTCGATGTATGCTTCCAGCAGGATGACGCTGCTTGCAAACACAGTGCATGAATCGATGGACCGAATGAGTTCGGTGAGCAATTTATCGCTCATTTTGGACCTTTAAAATCGCCGGCTAAATCGTGCGTCTTGACGCCTTCAGACTATTTCTTATGAAGATTTGTCACATCACTGGTCAATACTGAGAAGCCAGCGTCAATTGCAGCTCTGGAAGACAACATTTCACGTGTTATTAACGAGATACCAGCAAATATACCAGAAAAAGTGATTCAAAATTTAACTCTCCGTATGAGCTACTACAGGGTGCGGCACGGAAACCGAACGTATTTCTAAACGCTATTGTGCCTAAAATAAAAGGGTGGGGGAAACGAGACTTCGGCTTCTGGTAGTCTGGTCCGTCAATTTTTGTTTACTAACAGTTGCCAGTTGTTATGGCCGAATGGAACACGGTTTACCGCGTTTTTGCGGTAGAGTGATTTTTCAAGAGTCAGGAATTTTACATATGCGCCATTCGCGCTTTTCGCAAACATTTCGCTATCGCATCGCGTAAACCAGTACCTACCCAGTGAAAAAACTGTCCGTCTTTGGGTAAAAAACTTTCGGGAGAAAGGTACTGTGAATAAATTAAAGCCGCCGGGGCCTCCCAAAACGGTTCGGACACCGAAAAACATTGAAAAAGTGCGTGTTGCTTTAAAAAAAAATTCGCAAAGATCGGCGCGGAAGCACTCTTTGAGTTTAAATTTAAGCGATCGAATCGTACGACACATTCTGCAGGATGATTTACACTTCCACCCATACAGCAAGATGGCGCGACCTGTCATAGAAACCGCCGGAGAAACCATGGAACTGTTGCGTAAACATTTTGGTAACCGCATAATTTCGCGAGGCGATGCTTTACTGATTTTGATGACTGGAAATTTCAGAAAAGCGCTGAGGATGCCATCAAAAATAAGGGTGGTCATTTATGCGATATAATTCTTAAGACATGAATCTGTGATAAAATATGATTATGCCAAATAAAAATTTATGAAATTCTACATCTTTTCGTGTAAAAAAAATTTCCCTACGGTAATTTGTTCCTGAGCTAGAGTGTTTAGAAATACGTTCGGTTTCCGTGCCGCACCCATCATCGCATCAACAATAAAAATTATTTTAAGGAAGCAGGGAACCAAATTAGGCTATTTCAAAGCCGCCAAGATAGACCTTAGTTCGACGAAGAAAGCGAGGAAAATGTATAAACCAACAATATTTTAATTAGAACCCTGGAAAATACTGAAGGGATCACACGTACAAGATATCAGGCCCTCCGAAAGGGTCGTATTGAAAAAGAGCGACCAAATACAATGCTACATTTACCGAGGAATATCGCTGCTGTCAAGTTGTTACAAGGTGCTGTGCAACATTTTCTTAACAAGACTGACCCTTAATCATACGCTAAGGGAATAATTGGAGACTAATAATGCGGCCTAAGTGGCACCGCTCGACTCTTGACTAGAACTTCACTATATAACAGCTTTTTTGAAGAAATGAAAACTCCACAAAACGATTCACTAAATATTCGTAGTTTTTAAATAGGTTATGCTGATGGCGTCGACCATGTCACTGGCAGGCTGAAAAAACATTTGGGAATACGATAAATAAAGCTTGGGTGTTATGGCCATTTCCTGCAGGTTTTTGGTTCGACTAGATGCTAGTGCAAGTGAAGGCCGGGAAGAGCAATTAGAGTTCCGGTCCTCGGCCAAAAAATAAAAATAAAATAAAATAAAAAACAAATTTCTGACTGCTTCGTTCACTGGTGGAAGCTTCCAGGAAAATTCTAGGAGTGTTTATAGAAAATTAACTTTTGTCCTTTATGCAATGGAAAAGAAATAAATTTACAGCCAAGGATGGTATTCCAAACATTCTGTAGGGAAAGACCAAACCAACAAAAACAAAGTCAAAACTCTGATAGGCATCACGGCATAGAGGCATCATTTTCAATGAAGTGTCCGACCTCCTCCTGAAAATTTTATTCTATTCCAAAATGGTGGACTGCTAGCAGCATGAAAAGCTATATGAACATGCTCAACAAAGTACAAAGGTCAGCCGTTGTTTGTACAACGGGAGCTATGAGAAACACGCCGTAAGCAGGGTTGGATTCATGATACTTCATCTCCTTCCTCCGGATTTATTCATAAAAGCCTGCGCTGCAAAAAGCGCTCTCCGACTAAGGGAGTCTTCTTTGTGGAAACAAGCCAACAAGGACATGCGGCCATGCTCAGAATAATAGATGACCTGGGAAAGAAACATGATCCCGTGATGAACGACCACGAGATTACCCTCTTCACCGACGGATCGAAAATGGATACGCCGGGTTCTACTCTGATACCCTGCACAAACAGGAATCCTTTAGATTCCCTGTTTTGTGCAGCGTCTTCCAAGCAGAAATTCTAGCAATAGAGAAAGCAGCCAAACACCTACAAGTAGCCGATATCTCACCATCGCATATCACTATCTTTGTAGACAGCCAGGATCCTGCATAACAAGATCAAAGACTGTCATGAAATGTCGTGATTCACTGAAGTCCATCAGAGTCCACAAAGTCAAACTCTACTGGGTCCCGGGCCACAGCTCAATCGCAGGGAACGACATCAGCGAAGCGGACACGTCACTGCAACCACCGATCAGTGCATTATACCGGATCATAAATGACACAGTTATAAAAGAAGCCAACTCGTCTTGGCTTACAAGAAACGACAGCCACATGACAAGATCATCGTGGCCAGTGCTCAATATCGAAAAAACAAAGAAGCTCTTGGCGCTGGACCGAAACTCGACGGAGTGATCACAGGACACTGTCCCATCGGAGCAATGCTCCGGAAATGCAACTCGGGCTCCAGCGATCTCTTCCGGAGCTGCGGCGATGAGGACAAAACCGAAACGATCCAACATCTGCTTTGCCACTGCCTAGCTCTTCAGAATCGGCGCCTAGTTTCGCTGGGCCAAAGATTCTTCACAGAGATTACGGATGTAGCAAAAGCAGATAAATCGGATCTTCGAAAATTCAAAAAGAGCACGGGGTGGTTTCAGCCACCACGTGATAGGACAGGTTAAAAGAATGTGAAGTCCAAAAATGAAAGGATTCACAATGGGTCCTTTGGCCTGGAAGTGGAAGTGATGTTCAACCATCACACTCCTCTTCTTTAACCTAACCTAACCATTCCCAAATCTTTAAGCTCTATAACTCCTTGGGCAAAAGTGGCGTTTTCCCAGGATTTGTTGAAAACCGATTTTTTTCGCCCTATCGGACTGAAGTAGTTCCATCTGCAATCGATGGAAACCCCTTGAACTTCATTTGAGAGGCAGGCTGGAGAAAAACTCCTACATCCTACCACCTTGCCTACCGCGCCGTAACTCAACAAGCCTTGGGAATGACCCAAAAGCAAGGAAATTGGTTGCCATACGAGTTGAATGCTGTTTTTGAACGAGCGAACTGCTGCTTAATAAAGTTTTCTGTATCATAGAAGTAATGAAACTGGCGAAAAAAAAGTCGATCCGTGACGATCATTCAAAGTGAAGGATTCTACGAGTATGTATAAACCGATCGAAAATGTATTATATCGTTGTAAGGCTGGGAGTCCGGAAATTGTGAAACTGACATATGGAAAAGAGAGTACGAGTTAAAGTTCGAAACGCCTTATCTGGAACATTCAAAACGCCTTGTAACCACTTCTCTTTAATTAAGTGCTGGACTATGTAATGAAACTCTCTCAGGAAAATGATAGGAGGATAACCCTTAGTGAAATCAGACCCGGTCTAGTTCTCTCAACTTCCGAGCTCCAAATGGTCATCAATAGTAATATCAGACCATTAATGCTAACCTTTCTTTGATTTCTCAAATTTCATTCGCAATCTTTCGAGAAAGACAGTTCGTGGTAGACCATTAATGTACATGAGCTATGTGTATTTGGTCGACATTGACTCATGTTCCACAACATATTAATACGCTTCTAAGCATTATTTAGCAATTATAATATTTGAAACATTGTAACTTACGTTTCACCAATCTAATGGCACTGGCTATAAACGATAAAAAATTATACAATGTGGCAGTGATTATTATTTATTTCGTCACCACAGAAATTATTCACATTGATCTAGCAAAACATCGAAAAAGGGGCATACACACTAAAACACACATCTCTTCCCTACACTTCCACAATAATTACTTCGCTTGTAATATTGCAATAAAATCGTCAAGTCACTTTAATTCGTCGCGCACGACTTCTCCTAATTCCATATTCAATCCTTTAATAGGGGTGGAGAGAATGTCTTTCACCGAATAAATTCCCCCGGATTGTTCGGTCACATATCGCGTGATTGTTAGCATTTCTCGGTCTTCGTATAAGCGTGTGCCAAAATCGAGCAAATATCAATGCTACAACAGGTGCCCCTGCGTATGCCAAATATATTGCTTGTATCTATGTACATGCGGCAATTTAACTTGAATACAAACGTTCAAAATTAGTCGTGTAATTTCGGATGATTCTAACCAAGTTGTGATAAGTCGGGAGCTTACACAATTCTCGTTTAACTATTTGAAGGAAGGGGATGGAGGAATCTTTGTACTTACAAGTACGCCCTTGCCATACCCGGGCGTAGGGGGATTTCTAAAAATAAATCCACGTGGGTCGACATGTGTGTGCTCGAGATCTTTTCGTCAATTCTCCATCCACATTCTATTATCCTTTCTGACAGCGAAATCTAGTCAGTTCCATTAGGCCCATTTCATATGTTGGTTTTCTTAATTACTTAACCCAACCCATTTGCTCTCGGTCGTTGGCGCCACCGGAAATTGATGTTATGCTCGGGAAGATCCACTTACTGTAATATACGTGTAATTGTCAATCAGAATGTCGATAAATATGTATGAAAAAGGCACACCATCAGGAGCACGTCGGGAAAGAAATAGCAAAAATCCACTCAAGGGTTTGTTTGCCAATAAATTATCTTTCGCAAAGCACCCCCAACGAAAAGGGGTGGCGGAGACGGATATCCTTGCGTGCCAACGCAAAGACAATATACTCGTAAACACAATTTACTTTCACCAGTTGCTCTTGCGGCTTGTTCATTTCTCTCATTGTGGATTGTAAGTACCTAATGATCTGGTATGGAGTACAAACCCTACCACCTCACTAGTGGGTTGCATGCTTTATGGCTTGCTTCAAGATGAAATCAAAAGTCAGTTTTCATGTCCGTGGTACCATTTTGTGGATGACAATTTAATGTTGAAACGCGTGGGCGAATATAATTAGTTGTCAGTTTGATTTGCCTGATTTGCCCCTTATCCTTGGGCCAATAACTTTGGATGGTTTAATGCGAGCGTCATTTTGTCGGAATGTCAACGGGAAAGTAAATTTTTTGTACTGAATTTTAAAGTTTTGAGAAATGGGGGCTTCATTTGAGGTAATTAAAGGTTCTGCGGAATGGTTGTGCAAAACAGACTATAGCTGGTCACGAAACTGGCTTGACATGCAAATTCAATGTTTGTATGTCATTTGGTTGAAATATTTCAAAAAGTCGTAATGGCACGAGGTTGTCATGAAAGTGATTATCGTTCGTGCACATAAACTACATTGAACAATGTAGGTTTTCATGCTAATGGGTGAATAGAATCCACAAACATATGTAACCACTGGTACCTGGAATAAAAGGACATGTGATAACTCATTTCACTGTTTGCTATTCCTTAAAGCCTTTTTTAAATATTGTACAAAATGCCTTCAGCTATCTTTCTATCTTCCCAAATTTCATAGGAATCAATTTAAACATCCGCACACTGACTCAGAGCATGCTATCGATCCATGTACTTCTTCACTGCTCCTTCTTAACTACCCAAAATTATCTATCTCGCCGCAGCATACAGGTATCCTGAAATAGAGGAAAATAACTTTCAAGGTAACAGCATAGAATTTATCATAGGTCAAAAGATACATTCACAATGCGAAATGAGGTTGGCATTAGATGAACTTTGTAGCGAGACATGTTCTTCCCTTCTTTCATTTTGTTTCTATCTATTCACGCTTGGCCGGAGACCGAGACAAAAACGACGAAAGAGAAGGAACATAAATTTTGGAGAGAATAAACTTTCTCCGACAGATCCTGTCGACTCTAAAGTAAAAGGACAAATAAAATTTGTGGAAAGGGAAAAGGGACGACGAGCGTAATGGTATGTCATCCTTCCGTTGTTGCCAAGCAATCAATCTTTCCTCCCGTCACATCCTTACAAAGTGGATGATTCTTTCATCGTTTTGCGGATGGCTTTTCGATAATGCGTGGAATTTGAAATTGATAGCTCACTCACAGAAGGCCTTGTGAGAATGACGCATGAAAAAAAATTAATCATATGGAACGTATATGGTAGGCGTACGGACGATAAGCGATTTGTCCTCGAGATTTAAAAAGGTATTTTTATCGCTACAATAAGAAATGGACGGTAGCTGGAGGATATTTTTGTTTTCGATTCGAAATAACATTTACGGATTCAATCGTTTGTTCTGAGACAAATAAAGTTTTGGAAAATTTACATGTGTTAGGGATGTGGATGTTATTGGAATCCAAGGAGAAAATCAATTTTGTCCATTAAAAGTTTGTTTTTATTAAGATGGCGCCCAACGGGGGCGTGTGTCATAATTCACGTTAGTCCAAGAAGAACAATAAATTGTGTACGGTTCTAACTTTTTGCTCGTACGTTTTAGCTGGCTCAGGTTGCTTAACAGGCTAAGTCTTCCATAATATTTGTTTCCACTTTCGACAACAATTTTATAGTCTCATATTGAAGGAATGTGGGGAACAAACAAAGGGAGCTTATAAGTCAAGGATACTTCCCTAAAACCTTTTGTAAAGCCTCGGTACACTACACACTTCCAGTCTAGTTTTATTGATCTATTTTTTCCTTGTAAAGATTGTTTTTTTTATGGTTTTGGTTTTTAAACTGACAATTCTGTTCCTACAAATTTTTAATTTAACCACTGAAAGTTGATTTGTAGTTAGTGCGTTTCACCATTTTATGATGAATAGAATAATGCAAACTTATTTTGAAAACCTTGGCTCGGTTCTCCAAACTTAGCGTGTGCTGCCTCTCTTTTTGGGGGGACTTAATTGTCCATCTGAGCAAGTTATTCGGACTACGATGAATCGTTTTCGCACTACACTCTAGTGGATAATACGCATCCCCAAATACGACAAACAATGGGAAGAGAAGAGGCTATTGCCGCTGTGGGGCACAGTGTTGAGGAGAATCCGATTGAGTCGATTCGGCATCGTGCACAGCAATCGGAGCTGTGTCCATCAACTTTGTGGAAGATTTTACGGAAAGGTCTTGCCTTAAAAGCTTGTGCAAGAGTTGAAACCGAGTGGCCATTATACGCGTCGCAGGTTCGGTGAATGCGCCGAAAACCTGATTCAGCCTGATTTTCATTTTGAACGCAAAATTTTGATCTCAGATGAGGTCCATCTTCGGTTAAATGGATATGCAAATAAGCAAAATTGCCAAATTTTGAGTGGAGAAAACCCGGAAGCCTTTGTCGAGACGACCTTACAATCATTCAAACTCATAGTTTGGTGTGCTTTATGAGCTGGTGGAATCATCTGCTCATATTTCTTTAAGGACAATGCCGGGCAGAATGTTACCATCAAGAGCGCTACAGAAACATGATTTCTGACTTCTTCGTTCCTCAGTTGAATGGAATTGACGTGGCAGAGCTTTGGTTTCAACAAGATGGCGCAACATGACATACGGCACGCGTCACTATTAATTTATTGTGGGAAACATTTGCTGAACGCATAATTTCGGGTAATGGACCTGTGAACTAGCCTCCACGATCCTGTGATCCCACACTTTTAGATTACTTTCTTTGATATGCGAAGTCACTATTCTATGCCGAAATACCAGAGACGTTGGACGATCAGGAATTCGCAGTGTTATTGCTGATCGAGCCCCAGTTGCTCGATAAAGTTGTCGAACATCGGACTTCACGATTGCCTTCATTTAAGCTAACCGTGGCGTGCATCTACCCGAAATCATATTTAGGCACAATTGGCATACAATTATCTATTAAATAAAGCTTATATCGTAGACGTTAACATAAGCTTTAAGTGCTTTATTTAATATTGAATTTGTATACCTTCTAAAAAAACACCCTTTAGAAATTATGATACTTCTTCATTGGAGGTAACAAACCTTCAACAAAAAGATTATCAAGCCCTATCTGGCTGCTTCAAGTTTAAATAATATTTGTCTTGTAAATAAGAAATAGTTAGAAAATTAAGAAACAATGAAAGACAACGTGAAGCAGGATAATTCTTCTTGAATTAACTGATACATCTCTAAATACGTTCCACACATTTTTAATTGGTGTCCTTAGGAAAGTTGTCTCTAGACAAGATATATATATTAACTTTTCGTATTGTATATTTAAGCATACGTAGAATTTATACTTCTTTTAAACAAAAATTAACGATTTGTTCCAAAGAAATTGAGCCAGAGAAGTTACGTTCCACAAAAAAAAAATTTAAAAGGTAAATTAAAACTGTTGAATATGGTGATTCCTAAAAAAAACTATCCTCTCCCGTCAAAATTACGTTCCAAATTCATGTACTAGTTCGCGGTACCCAACTTCTCCCAACTGAAGTAGATGCAATACCAATGTTACCAATATGCAAAAAAAACCTCCCGAGAGCGAACAAAAAAGTTGCCAAGCCGTAAAAAAATCATCAAAATGCAATATTCAGGATATGAAGTGATTGATTTTTGTTACTCTTTAATTTCCGTTTCCCCAACCGGTTCTCCGAAAAAAGTTTATGCAAAACGAAATAAAAGAAAAAAAGAAAAACAAACACGAAAATTCAGCCTCATGCCCCTCTGTGCATGGATTATTGCGAAATATTCATAATAGGCTGCCTAATTTGATTTGAGTACGATAAATTTTTACTCGACATGCAAACGGAAATTGTCCTTCGACAAGGCTGTTGGCATTGAAAACAGCCTCCTACGGTGTTAGAATATTCTATTTTGGTTTAAAGTCGTCTATTTTAAAGGGGAAAATGAATTTTTTTTTTCGTATGAAATGTCATGTGGATTGTAATGAATAAGTTTCACAATATGATAAGGGTAGGAATTGTAGTGCGTTTGTGGAATGTTTATATCGTATTGTAGTTCACTGCGAAATTCTATTGCGTTTCCTTGCTATTTCTGGCGGGCTGAAAGCCCTTTCTTGGATCTTCTCTGCGAGTTGAACCCTTTCGAAGACGGGCTCCAAAATGCCAAACTAACGGAAACCTGGCTTATAGCTCGCCCACAATCTAATTACTTTTTTTTTTCCTGCAGGTTTAAGAGTGTACGCTCTTATGGTGTCTGGCACACAACCTGGACGGTTGTTGATGATGGTTTGTGTCGAAGATGTTCGTTCACTACTCTCCGGGGGTGGTTGTCCTAGATACGATTTGAGAAATTCGACTGAATTTGCTTTGTAGTTCACAGTAATGTGAACAGTATGAATTTTTGAAGTGATCTTATGCTGCAAGTATTATGCCTTCGTCAGCAGTTTTGATCATCTCTCATTCACAACTTATGTCGTTGCACAATTTTTCCGTATATGAATTGTTCTTGGCTATGGACAGATTTGAACTTCAAACTTTCCGCTCAACAGTCGATAATGATTACCATAGCACCACGACCACCCCCAAACTCTTACGAACTGATACCTATGTGTTAGGTATTCTCTTATGTCTCTCTAAAAAAATCGTATCTGATCAAGATTTTCGATCTTTTTTAGGTCTCTGTTCACACAGTTCGTTGATGGTGAATCGGGGCTTACTTCAACTCGTTACAGGATCCGCAAAATTCGTCATTGATAAACCCGTTTGATGGTTTGATTGCGTTGATGGGTTTTTGGACCCCTTTCCTATTAAATTCGTCTGCTCTCTACACCAGTGTGCCCCGTACTCACTAAAGGGTTACAATGATGATGATTCACGGCTTGTTGAGTTTGCGGCGACACTCCCATTCAAGATTGAACATTATAGTACGGAAACTGAAAACTTTTGATGCCATATTTCCGCTTGAAAAATTCTAGTGTACCTTTCTAAGGAGTTAAAGAATCTGGTTCCCGATCCAAAACCTCCTCCTTCTACTCTCCCCATATACTCGTACCACCTTATACAATGCTTGATAAGCTTGTAATTCTTAAATAGGTTCTGTTGTAGTCTAGAGACAGGCTTTGGATTAAACTTGTTTACGAATTCTTTCTTGCTATTCTTAAGATTATTGTATTTGCCGATTGTTTATTTGTTTTAACAAGGTTAAGAGGTGTTGGGTCTATACCTATAGACACTCCAGTGCTTCAATGTACTCATTGTCCCTGTTGTGTACATTTTGGGCTTTGCCATGTTTTTCTAAGTTGGGATGAGGTCGACTTTTTGGATCCAAGCAATTGCCCCGTATGTGATCAGAGACCTGTTTATGACAAGGCTTTCTAAGCACTTGCCTTCATCCCCATGATTTGCTTGCCAGATGCTGTTCATGAGGCCGGGTTGCCCAATACTAATCTCAACTGCGTATGTTCTAGTTTCGTGACCAGTAATTTCCAACATTTCTTTTGGGGACATCTCTGTTTTTTTGGCGAAAAGGATAGGACCATCCAAGAAGAGGTGTCGTTTTTGATAAATTTCAGAAGTAAACGGTTTCGTTTGAGAACGGTTAAATATAGCAAAAACCTTTGGAAAAATTTATACCGCTTCTGATCGTGTTACAGCTTCCCCTATAGCTATAGTGAATTGAATTGATAAATTTGAATGTTACAGATATTTTAGTAATGGAAGAGCTCTAGCTCGCAACCGTCTGGCAAGGCCTGCTAGAAATATCGCCGCTGTAACTGAGAGTGTGACCATGTCATTGTCCAACTTTTTTAAAATGATACTTGTACGAGTATTGTACTGAAGGGATGGCATTATCTTACGATGTTGCTGACTTTTCATGCCTGAATTAGGAGCTATGGCCGTGGAAACGTATATTTTAAACAAGACACAGTTGGTGGGACAACAGGTCTGTTGGCAAATTTCCCGTGCGTGTGATTTCGAAGGGACCTCAATTGATCACAACGATCATGCGATTGAACACTATTAGACTTTATGAAAAATATTTATTGATCGAGCGGAGCGTAGCGGAGCGAGAGCAATCACCCACTTTTTGGCCTAGCGCGTGCATGTACGGGGAATATAGTGGTCCGAAAACGATTTCGAAACGCCGAAGGTATAGAGGGAGAGAGGTCAAGGATGTACTGGTGCTCAGTGTTTTGCGTTTTATAATGAGTGGGAAAAGTTGAACTGGGAAGAGCATTCCACATTCGTGTGGTTCGGCTAAAAAACAAGTCTCTACATTTGACTGTGCGTCCGAAGACAGGCGTGAGAGTGAATTGATGAGCTTTCCGGGCGAGAAGTGTTTTGTGATCAAATTTTTGAAGGGGAGGAGTTCAATTGCCTAGCTCACTTGAGCATTGTTTTTGAAAATAAGGATAAAACAGAGAGAGGAAGGAGACATTACGCCGATGTTCGAGTGAGTCGATTGACTTCGCGATTTTGTTGTCTCCTTTGAGTTTTATCGCTCTGAATTCAATCTGGCAGGTGCAGAGAGATCTTGGAAGCACCAGACCAGATATGAGCGTTGTCCTCAAGCTTGG
The DNA here is from genome assembly GCA_958301585.1 of Merodon equestris. Taxonomy (NCBI): domain Eukaryota; kingdom Metazoa; phylum Arthropoda; class Insecta; order Diptera; family Syrphidae; genus Merodon; species Merodon equestris. The sequence goes on along the minus strand of OY284417.1, from coordinate 24,242,433 downwards.
GCGGATGTAGGTCTTGTAAATTGAAGCCAGATCAGAGGGGGTGAAATATTTTTTGCATCGTTTGAGGAAACCTACAAATTTCGCAGCGTTCTTGGCCACCTCGAATACATGGTCATTCCAACTTTTATTAACACACATACCAAGGATGGAAAGTCTTTCGGTTTCATCGGCACAAGCACCATTCAAGAATAATGGCTGATTATTGTTGGTTAGCCCATTTAATTATGCTGTCAAGGTCAGAATTGAATGTGCCTAACACACGCTGCCGTACCAGCTCTACGGCCGGAGAGCAGGGAAGTGAGTCCCGGAACGAATATAAAAAGCTCAGACTACTGCCATCAGTGAAGGAGTGTATTGGATTAGGAGAAGCAGATAAGAGATCATTTATAAAAATTAGGAAAAGTGTGAGTGACAGAACATAGCCCTGAGGAACACCAGCGTTTATTTAGTGAATATCAGACTTGAAACTCTCCTAAACAACTTGAATTGAACGGCTTGAATGGTAACTTCTAATCCTTAGAAGAAGAGACTCAGTGCAACCGAGAGACGAAGTGCAACCTGGGTGCGTTGAGCTGGCTGCAAAATGTGCTAGAAGATTGGCTTTGTCTAAAGAGCTGACAGCTGGGATGTCATTGTAAATAAATGAGCGTAGGGATTGAGGACGAGGCAGATTTACTTATGTTTTCCACGAATGATCAAAAGTTTTTGCTGCCTTTGGGACAATTTAGCACTTTTTGCCTTAACTTTTGGTCATGCAAGAATTTTTAACGTCGAATCAATGCATTGCAGTCATTTCTGGCTCGTTAAAACGTATTCCAGTTTTCCTTAGAGGAATTCTGCTCTCTTAATCTGCATTGCTTTGGGTTTGATACTCTTCACTCTATGTGGAATGAAGGATATGATACCCAGCAGAAGTATGTTCGTGATTGTATCAGCAGCGGCATCCCCGTCACTATCGAGGAAGCATAGTGATCAGTTAAAATTCCTAAAGAAGTTGTTGAGTCCGCTCCATTTGGCTTTCTCGTAGAGTCATACTGTTCTTTTAGGAATTTGTTCTCTAACTATGTGGTTTGAATACGAGAAAACAGCAAGCAAATTCACATTTGACTGAACTTGGCGATTTTTTTTTGGGTCTGGGCTCTTCTGGTCACTTCCTTTAGTATTATTGAGCTATGTTTTCGACGTCAGAAGGCATGATCCTACCGATATGCCAATAATTTAAGAAATTTTTCTGGTAGTGATTCAACGATTTTCCTTAACAATTTTCTTCATTGCTTTAACGTTTTCATCCGTTGTTGCAGACTAGGGCGTTCAGCGCGAGCGTCGTCATTAATACCTTCTCGGCCTTCTGTAAAGATCTTGCACTATTTATAATTTATTTTTTTTTTAACAAAAAGGAAAAAGAAACGAAAATTTAATATACTTAGCACGCGAAAGTCAAAAAGTCACCTTATTTTTTGAACAATCCCCCTATCTCGCATTTGTGTGGGGATACAATGGACCAATAGTTGTATCTGGGTACTTCGATGAATAGCAAAAGCTTTCGAGGAAAATATCACCAATTGATACAATGTTTAGGGTGTTCCTGTTTATTTTAAAATGACACCTCTTGTTGGATGACGTTCAGCTAAGCCATTTTTCATCACTCATTCGTCATGTTAAGGGTCTTATAGTTATTTTCGCAGAGGGTCTCTTCATATTGACTATTTACAATTGCAACAATGTCATCGACATAGCTTGAGAGGTCACTCTACACTTTGCAAATTTCTCGTAAGTTAGTTTTTACATACCTAATGGACAGTCCCCGTGATTCCTTACCCAGAAGACGTTGTAAATGTAATCAAATGTTACATAATCCCAAATGAATTTGTCCCAATGGATGTAATAGAATTCTTAATGCATGAATTATACACACATTTATCAAATAAGAACTCATCCGATTTAGTTAATTACGAAACTGATTTCATTGGGAATGATGCTTGGATGTTGTGGTTTCTCTTCCAAGTATTATATCTTTCATCCCTCCCTGCATAATGACATAATTTCTATTGAAGGTCATACAGTGTGGCAACTCGTAATGAATCCTTGAAACTATCTCACCATACTATCAATAACGAAACAAACGTAAATACTCACCATTCACAATCGTCAAGGACTAAATTTGCGCTAAGCGAAATACATATTTCCCCTATTATTATCCACCAAGGCCAAGAACGCTAAAAATCCCTCACATCAATACGTCACTAGCCAAACATTCTTGCCAAATTGTGAAGAAAAAAAAATCACAAAATGAGGAAAAGGCGATAAAAAGCACAACATATACGGGTATTACTATCAGATAATTAATCACGAAGTGTTTATTGAAACTGTTGCTCTTCAGTTGCTGTTTGTATAATAGATTAGTTCGGTTCAGTTCAATAGGAATACATTTCATGTTTGTTTCCCGCTGAAAGGTATGACAATGGGTAGAGCAAGGAGATATCCTTTCCAAACCCTATAGAGCGGGAGGCGTATACACCCCTTTGTGAATGGTTGACAAGGATTTGTTTTTTGTTCTTCCTTCTATTCCAGGTTTGTTTCCTTATTTATTTTAAAGGGCTCCGCTCCACCTAAATTAGAAAAGACATGCCAACAAATACCAAAAAAAAAACCGAAAATACCTGTAATGCATGCCTTAAACGGGAGTGTGGAATGGAATTTCAAGATACCATCCACACGAGCCCGTTCCTACGTGGATAGAAATAATAAAATTTAATTTACGGTTTGTGTCGTCGGCGTTGTTTCCCTTTTTCTTTTTCTCAATCTTGGGGTGGCATCCCCTCCCCAAAGGGGATAAATTTGACATGCTAAACGTCATGCTTAAGCGGAGTTGTTACTTTATTGTCATGGCCTTTTTATTATTATTTCTCCTCTTTCCGTTTGTCGTTTGTTACCACTAATGCGGAACGAGTGAGTACGAGTGCCTACGCGCGTCCTGGCGCGGCATGTTGCCCATCCATCCGACTATCAACAACTTGTTAAGGGGGTGTTTTGTAGGATTTCTCCTAACTTTTTGTTAATAAGATTGTTATGACTTTGACAAAAGGACTAATAGTTAATTTATGATTTAAGAAACTTTTGATAATCATTGTTTTTATGGTTGTTTTATTGCGTTTTTGTTTTCTTTGCAGCTTGAATCTGTACGAACTGATTAAGAAGAATAACTACCAGGGTTTCAGTCTTAGCTTAATACGACGGTTTTGTATTTCGATTGTCAAGTGCTTACGACTTTTGAACGAAGAAAATATCATACACTGTGATCTCAAACCAGTAAGTATTGATTTGTTTTATTTTATTATCTTATGAGCATGGAAGTTGGTATTACTTTTCTTTTTAAACACACCGTGCCGTGCCTATTGAAGTCAAGCAGTAAAAAGAGCGCGGTTTTCTGTTCGGTTTCTCTCTATAATCATGGGACCTAAGATATTAGATGTTTGTTATAGTTACTGAGGATTCATCATGTATTTCTGTTAATTCAAATGTTGTTTGAGTATTTCATCCCACGGGAAAGGACTATGTCTGAGAGAGTCGCTATTTTAAAAGCACCAACTTTTTCACTAATGCGTCGCAATAATCATGTGCGCGTTATATTTAAAAACCATGCGCCCGTCCGACCAGAATTCCTAACATCCCCGTTTGTACACAATGTTCACTTCCCCCTAGTGCCTAAGCATCGTGGCTCACTGAATAGCGATTTGGATCCGACGCCAACGACACGGGGTTCGAATCCCGGTAACAAGCAAAACATTAAATTTGTTTTTCCCGATGTTTCTACTGATTAAGGTGCCGATAAAAACCCTTCTCAGATAAAAAAATTCTTGAAATTGTTGGTTCAGGTTTGGCAATTTTTCATTCTGAGGGCGGAAAGCATCCTTAAGTTAAATTTCTTTTTTTTTTATCAAAAAAATTGTTTCTTTAAAATGAAATTGAAGAACTACATAATTCAAGATCGCTGGTCAGGTTCAGGTAGGATACGAATAGCATCTCGGACAAATGCCTCGTCTTAAGAACAATCCATGAATCGAGCGATTTTTTTGGCAAGTAAACTTCTGCTCGGACTTACCAATAGTCATTGGTCGGAGCAAATAACAACCGCTCTTGGTCGCGATCAGCAGTGATGAATTCAGTTCATTTAAGCAACTCATAATAAACCAAACCTTTCTGTTTCCGCCATACACAGAGCATGAGCTATCGGTATTTGGCTTTGAAATTGATGTTGATGCGCGGGCTTATCTCATGACATCTCATGACGGTTAGGAGTGTCCAATATCCAAAAATCGTTTTGCCATTAAAGCAGTTGTTCCCAAGTGAAAAACACCTTCAATCTTATTGGGCCCAGTTTCCTTGTTCTTCCATGGCTTTATGGCGTTTTCCTACCCTTGACATGTCAACTCACAACGATTCAGACAATTTTTCAATTGTTTCTCCAATCCCTAATATTCGAATTGTTGTGATGGCACAAGTTGCCCTTGTCTACCAAGTCGAAATCACCACTTTTAAAGAGTTCAAACAACTTCCGACGCATTTACACATGCTAGAGCGAAGTCACTATATACTTCAACTAAAACACTTTTTTCATATTAAAGTAACGAAGTGCCATCTATCCGCAGCATAGTTCATCATATTCAATAAAGCAGTCGGTAGCTCGAATCAAAAGACACTCAAACTGACGGCTATTTGGTGTAGCAATCCTCTATTCACATCTCAACATGCCTATCCCTAAAACAAATCCACTGAGGAGATGGGCACACTCTACTATAATATAAGGTCTATACTCCGACCAGCTTTTTAGACTTTAAAAAAGTCTTCTATAAGGTCAATTAAGCCAATATTTTATCCCTCACGAAGTAGGGGATGGAAAGGGTCATTAGCCTGGCATATCTCACCGAAAAGTGGAACCAATTTTTGCACAATCAAGGCGAAAGCAAGATCGTTGCGCTTGATATTTCAAAAGCATTTGACAGAGTTTGGCATCAGGCTCTTTTGTCGAAAATGCGTGCTTATGGCATCGATAAATCTCTGCTTCTATGGATTAGAAATTACCTTACGTTCAATTCAAGTTGTTTTGGATGGGTTCAAGTCTGATATTCACCAAATAAATGCTGGTGTCCCCCAAGGCGCTGTTTTGTCTCCGACTCTCTTTCTCATTTTTATAAATGATCTCTTGTCTGTTACTTCTAATCCAATCCACTCCTTCGCTGATGACAGTACTCTCAGCTTTTCATATTCGTTCCAGGACTCACGTCCCTGCTCTTCGGCCGTAGAACTGGAACGGCAGCGTATGTCAAGCACATTGAATTCCGATCTTGACAGCATAATCGATTGGGGTAAAAATAATAGAGTGGAATTCAATGCTTCTAAAACTCAATGCTGTCTACTGTCGTTAAAGCGAACCCATAATAATCAGCCATTATCCATGAATGGCGCTTTTGTCGACGAAACCGAAAAACTTTCCATCCTTGGTATGTGTATCAACACCAAACTTAATTGGAATGATCACATATTTGAAATCGCCAAAAACGCGGCAAAATGTCTAGGTTTCCTCAAACGATGCAAGAAATATTTCACCCCCTCTGATTTGGCTTCAATTTATAAGGCCTACATCCGCCCCAAGCTTGAGTATAACGCTCATATCTGGTCTGGTGCCCCTAAAACTTCACTGCACCTACTAGATAGGATACAACAGCGAGCGATAAAACTTATAGGAGACACTAATATCGCAAAGTCAATTGACTCGCTCGAACACCGACGTAATGTGTCTTCCTTGTCACTATTTTATCGCTATTTTAACAACCGTTGCTCGAATGAATTAGCCAATTGCATTCCTCACCTCCATGAATTCACCCGCAATACTCGTCTTGCCAGGAATGCTCATCAGTTTACCCTTAAGCCTGCTTTCGCACGTACAGTTAAGTTCAGGGATTCGTTCTTCAGCCGCACAACACGGTTATGGAATGCTCTTCCCAGCCTAATATTTCCTACTCACTACAATCCACAGACATTTAGGACCAATATGCACAGGTACCTCCCCTCCCTTTCTCCCTCTATACCTTCGGCCCGTGCTGTGTCTTGATTCCGGACACTTAAGGGTAGTCATAACCCCTTTTGCGCGCGCAAATTATAAAAAAAAAAAAAAAAAAAAATTAGCCAATGAATCGTATCCATGGTTCAAAAGAGATTTATCTAGACTACCCTGGGCTACAGTAGCATGGCCCAAATCCTGATCAAAAGTACGGTTCAAGTGACAGTCATCGCTTTCCTCCTCCTCAGTCAGGATAGATCGTTTACGTATGTGAAGATGTGAAGGATGTAGTGATTCTACAAGTAGCATCTGCCAACATTTTCATGATAACCTTAATCAGGGAGCTCTGGGTAATATTCGTTGCTCGGCGATGAGCTGTGGTCTGAGGTTGATCCCAACCAAATCTAAAATTCTATGGTACAGGGCACTTCATAGACCAAAGTGCTCACACCTACGGAGCTATCAATAGCCATCTGTCATCCTACACCTGCTCCTCTTGACTTCTTCATCAAGGATACGGCTATCTGCACCATGGGTAGGTTTGGAGAATCTGACCACTGATTTACGACCGCGGTAAGGTTCCGCAGACGATTTAATTGCGTTTCCGACGGGTTACACAGTACTTGACCAAAAAAACTGGTGTAGAAGAAGGATAATTTGGCACAAAAATCTACACAGATAGCTCGAAAATTTACTACAGAGCTGGCGAAGGCATCTTCTCAGAAAAGTTGCAAGTGCCGAGATATAGGCGCCTACTACCAAACCATGTTAGTGTCTTTTAGACAGACCTCTTCATAATACAAGAAGTTTGCCTCTTATTTGACGTTGGAATTAATTCGTAGAGTTTTTGCATTTAAAAAAAATATATTATTGCTAACATATAATTGTTAGCATCGTGTTAAAAAGCAAGGTTCCACTCGGATATGTCATAAGTCATCGTTCGGAACGAGGGATAATCAATAGGAGCAATGTTGGGGTAGCACGTCCCACTTTAGTAGTTCCAGGAAGGTTTACGTCCTTCGCAACATGGGGCCCAGCGTTGTCACACTGTCGTCTCTTTGTTCGGCTCAATCGCATTAGTTTTGTTTGGTAGTTAGCTGCTACTGGTGAACTGGTCCATGGTTCACTTTCGTCGCTAATCACAATGGCAATTGCAGAAATTAGCTCTCTCGGTTTCAACTCGAACGACATACAATTTCCTTGCATTTGGACGGTTATCTGAGCTTTTAAACGATGGGAAATGGCTTGATGAGTTGCGGCTAATGAATCATCAAGTTTTTGTTGCGTTTGACATTGATCTTATCCTTATTATGCGTCCAGTTTAATGTCTTTAATTCCGGTCCGGGATGCTTCATTTTTGTACCATTGAAACCATACACGACACGTTCCTTCAATAACAGAAACCTCATACCAACAAATGTTTGGTGTATTTGAAAGGACATGACCTTATGTGTGAAATATGCCATTCAAATGGCCGCGGCGACTTAACAATATAGACCTAAAGACTGATTGAAACCTTACAAGGCAAATCTATCAAATCGCATGATTTCGGTGGTCAGTTCACGGCGCCTTTAACTTGGAATAACCCTGCCCTCAAATCATCCGCGCAGAATGTCCGACATCAACTCTAAGGCTACTTGCGCTTTTCACTTAGCCAAGAACAATTCCTATAAGGAAAAACTTTGCAACTACATCAGTTGTGAATGAGAGATGATCAAAAAATACTGACGAAGGCATAACACTCCCAGTATAAGATCAGTTCAAAACACATACTCTGTGTGTGCATTTCCAATATAACACCTTAATGGCATGGAAACAAAAGAGTTACTATAAACTACAACCAACGCAAATTTAGTCGAATCTCTCAAATCCTATCTAACACAACCACCCCCGGAGAGTAGTCAACGATCATCTTCGACACAAACCATCTGCCCCCCGTCCCGGTTGTGTCACAAACACCAGTGTACACTCTTAAAACTGCACGAATTATTAAAAAACTAACTGTGAATGAGTGGGTAGTGTGTCGGCCTCTGACACACGATGAGCGAGTTCGGATTCCGATAACCCCAGCGCCATCGAGTGTTCATTACGCAGCTTCTCTCCTCGGCGGGATACTGGCAAAACTTCCTTAGTACACTTGCTTTGAAAAAGCTAATTTAATATCTGACGGGGACGTCTTCTTGTGCCCGGTGGAATTGTTCCTCAGCGAAAAGCGAAACTTCCTGTAAAAGACGCTGATTTGGATCAAAAATCGACATTTTCACATTTTAATTTGAGAAATTTATCACGAGACATTTTTGATTTGATATTGGTCATGTACTGCTAGCGCCATCTCTGGTAAAAACGCTACGAATTAATTAGAACCTCCATGTGTACCGTCAGTGTACACAACACTCACTTTGGAAATAAGTTTTTAATATTTCCCAACGTTGTTCATGCGTAAAGCGATTCATTTCGTGCCGGAAAGGTATGATACAGACTTTCTGTCAAGATTTCGAGCGGGAAATAGCATGTTTTTGATTCAAAAAAAAAAAGAAACCATTAAATGGCCAACCCTTTACAAATACAGTAACGGGAGAGCGGAAGAACTAGTGGATATACCCTTCGTATCTTTTTGGCCGAACTAGTCATAGTCCGATGTTTTACCAACATTTTTTACAGCCACCAATCCTGGTGAAGTGCCAAGAACACCAAGAACTAACTAAACGATAAGCTTACTAAATTGATCAAGGGGAGGTTCAACACCTCAGGAGTAGTTGGCCCGTCGGAAACCACGCAGCTAAGCTTACCAATCGTAGAAATTCTGAAGCTAGCGAGACCCCAACAAAAACCAAGTTAAGTCATTACTCACTTCAGAGACAGAGTCTACCAAACCAAGTTATCAGTGTCGTTTTCATTCAATGGTCGTCGATGGATAATACGCTTCAAAACCATTTTCTACCATGATGCAATGGCACCAGGATTTATAGGAAGTCTCCGTTCAAGAGAGCGTTGGAGATCCAAACTTATTAATTTAACGTTGTTTAAAACAGCTTAGTTTGTCTGCCTATTTTATGGAAAATTTTACGCAAAAATCTTGATTTGAAGACTTAAAATATTCAGTGCAAAGGTTGAAGCAAAATTTCATTGAATGGGCCCAAAATCAACTGTCATCAAATCTGCTGTTTTATCAAAAAATTGAGTTCATGCTTGAGGCCTATTTCTGGCTCAATGAGTTTGTCAATCCCGAACATCGGACCTTTTTTTTTTTTTCTCAAAAATTAGGCTAATCAGGCATGTTACGGTTAGCAGTAGAGAACAATGATTTTGACTTTTTCGTTTCTTGATTGAATGACATAATTGTGGAAGAGACGTGCTTCCAGTAGGATCAAGCTACGTGCCACTTAGTAAACGAAATTTTCAAATGACTCCAGCGTAATTGAGTTAACGAGCAAGACATGCTATCAAGAACTTACCAGAAATGTTACTACCTATGGCTTGCCATCTAAAATATTTAAGCAAAAAGGTGTTAATCGAATCAGACTTTTATGAGGCGACTGGAGAGACACCTCCCCAAAGGTAAGTGTGGATTGTATTAGGTATATGTCGTCCAATCTGTTAATTGGTAATCGCTCAATATCACAGGTCTGATAAGACCTCGTATTGATAAATACGATGGAGCTAGTAGTTAAGGCCCTAAACTGCACTCTTAAGGCATTCCATCAAAAATTTTAGCGAATATATTGAAAGGACTGCGTTGTTAAAAATCCGCCATGTATATATTTTAAGTGTCCGGTATAGTGATGGAGGACTTAATACCAACGTCGCCTTCTTGACTGCTGAAAATATAATCCAAAGTCATTCATATCCAAGTTTGTTTTTCTTTCCTCCCATCCCCTCCTTGCTCTCATCATCGATTCCATTTGCCTTTCGCACTCAGTTGTAGCCCCTCAAGTCGGACAAGTCATTAGTAGTCCTTTCTACAAGAACAAATCCATGTTTTTGACAAGGATTTATTATATATCAGTTATTCATCCGACATCCAGATGCGAGCACACTTGCATATACCATACATCTTCAAACCAAACAACATAAACTACAGACATGTCCTCATAAATATGATTTACGACCACATTCCCATCGCATCCCAAATTCCTGTCCCAAGTCGTTAAAAACAATTTATCCCCAAACTCCAGACTGATTGTTTTCTTCTGTTGGATTCATTTCAGGAAAACATCTTACTCAAGCAACGCGGCAGTAGCTCAATCAAAGTCATCGACTTCGGCAGTTCGTGTTTCCTGAATCGAAAAATCTACACATACATCCAATCAAGATTCTATCGTTCACCGGAAGTTATCCTGGGCCTGTCCTACGGAACGGCCATCGACATGTGGAGTCTCGGTAAGTCTCACCACCCATCCGATTCGATCGAATCCCTTTTGAATGCAGGAATTAATGAAATATCTGAAATTGAAATGGTTCGAACTATGCTCGTCTGGCGTCGGTCAACATATGAGTATGAATACAGAGCCCCATTGATGTAGGGTGGTTGTTGAGTCAACATCTACCTGATTGCTGACTCAGGTCGATAGTACTACTCCTCCTCCTCCTTGTCCTACATGTGCCGGAGAGATTCGCTGCAGTGGCAATTTAAAACATGGCAATTGTCGTGTCCAATGGAGGTGGCAGTTCAATGCAGAAGGCAAAGCAGTAAACAAAAGTATAGAGCTGGGAAAAAAATCCATGAACGTGATATGCGAGTGCAGCGGGAATTGTGCAGCGTGGTGGAAAGGACGAAAAACGAGCTAATAGTTTTACCTTTGAGACATTTGAGATTTTTTTTTTGGGTTTGCGAAACAATGAAATGCTTTTGGAACTGCACACGTAATTGAAGGAATATACGGATATGTGGTAGCACTGTGTTTGACGGCATTTGGGGGTCGCCAATTGTGTTTCGCATAAATATCCCTTCTGTATATGGTACGACGGAAAATTGGCCGTTTACCTATCAAATTTGTATGCTTTGTTTCGGTGATGCTGGAACATACACTGGATTCGGTCAAGATTTCTAGTTTCGCAGGAAGCCACTCAGTTCCCATCGGCCTTGTAGAACGATTTATGTTATTATACCAACACGTTCCAAGAATAATCAGATGGGATGTTGATGGACTGGAACGAGAAGGATCTGAAATACGTATACAGCTCGAAGCGATTTTTTGTATTTGTCTCCGGTAAGCTGATATAGAGTCTTAACCTTTAGTAATAAATCTCAGAGATCTATGGGTCTGAAATAAATTAGAGGAATCCAGGCAATAACCATGTGACTCCTGAGGCTGGGTTCGCAGTAAAAATACATGAGCGATAAGGAATGTCTTATCAAGGCAGTTACTACCACAATGGCGCCTCCTGTCGGGCGCCATTCTGGACTTAACTCTCTATACGAGCATTTCCTGCAACGGAGTAAAGATTCGATTTGACGGGATATTCAACACTCTCAGTGACCTATTTAAAATCCTCAGGATTGCTTACATATGCACGCAATACTGATTAAATAAACGTAGCAAGAAGCCAACGAAGCATTAAGAAAAAGCCTTTAAATTGGGTCTGCCGGGGTTCATCCAGCAAAATCTGTTTAAAAGGTATCGGGAGGTATCGCAGGGTATTTGTCATTATTAACGCATCAGATATTAGCACTATTTTCATTCTCGCAAAACCCCGGGAACCAAATTTAGGATATCATTTAGCTTTCCAAGGTATGCGCCGATCTATGGGATCTATTGCCCTTTAAGGTTCTTTTTATTTTTGAACCAAAATTGTCACACGGAGTGTGTAGAGTGAGCCATCATTGCAGTTTTGTTTTTGGTCAAATATTTGCGAAGAAGCAAACTGGTGCATTATCTTGGTGCAAAGTGTCACACAAAAGGTAAGCGAACTTTTAGGTGGCATCCTGTCGCAAGAACTCGTGATACATTGTGCCATTGAAATCGAAAAATTCAGTAACCATGTCCTTCACACTCAAAAGCACGTGTCTTCACCCACTTTATCGATCCTGGCGATCCAGTACAGCCCCTTGAATGACTTTTGAACAATTTTCCCTCATTGCTTTCATTGTTTGGTAGGTAGGTAGGTTGAGGTGGCTACCCGACTAGGCACCGTTTTGATGCGACAAAAGTCATGAAACCTAAGGGATGGCTATTCATTTAAATCCAGCCTGTGGAGTTAAGAAACCTGGTTATGCCGATGGTAACCCGATGTGGGCTACCTCTGAGAGATCATCGAAGAAGTATTTGCCAAAGATGCAGAACCTACGATTTGCCGGTGCTGGCTACCGGTGGTTGTTAGACCGGATGCCTATTCCTCCAGCGTGAGTTCCTATAGCCCAATGGACCGTACTGACCGCCACGATTCTAACTATGTTGGAGCGGTGTCTATTGAGGAGGTCGTTTGTTTTGTTTTTTTAATAGGAGGGCCAGGTTTCTCTTGATATCCTGTATCTAGTTGATTTAGCCCAGCTACGATTGGCTATGTTGACAAAATGTTGCAGGATGTTGCCTTTGAGAAAGTTCAGCGAAAGTTTCAGTAGGGGAGCTTGAAATGGCCCCAAGCTTGTTACTGTGTCTTGGAACCCAAAGGAGCGTGACATCAGTCCAGTCGCCAGCTCGTTTAATTTCCTTCTGCATTAATCCACCAGTTTAGGGAAAGCGACCGCCGGCGAAAGAGCTTTGATAACGGCTTGGCTATTGCTACAAATAGCGGTGGACATAAAATTTGGGGCGGATTGCAGTGAGTATTTTGCACGCTTCCCGGATCGCTAGCACTTCAGCTTGAAAGATGCCCGTGTGATCCGGGAGATGGAATGAATTTAAGATATTCGTTGCGTCGAGAATATTCTTGGTTCTACACCATGCTCCAGCTTGGAGCCATCAGTGAAAATCAAAATTTGGAATTTCGCGACCTGGTTGCAGCAAGGAAAGTGAGAGTGCACCATACTGTTGAAGTCGAGGGAAGATGTGATGTAGTCCGTAGGAAGCGAGGTCAAATTGGTTGGCATAAGTGACAGAGCTCTGCTGTGGCCATAGGATCTGGTTGTCCTTAAGTCTGATGGCATCGCACTCCGCACTGTATTTGATGAGAAGGGAGGAGATGCAGTAGGGTATGAAGTACTTCAGAGGGTCCTGTTCTCGTGGCTCTTGTGGCTCCGATTCCTACTGATCTTTGGGCCTTATTAAGTTTGTCGATGTGATAGGCTTTCCTTAGAACTGTCCACCAAACGGGGGCCTTAGGATGGACAACGGCTTTGTACATCCACATGGTCAGTTTAGGTCTGAGTTCCCACCTTTAACCGAACGTTTTGCTATAGGCGAAGGAAGATTAGCCACCGCCTGGGATTAAATCCTAAACTCCGGTCAAAGCCCGTTCTGTGATTTCACTAACTACAGAAGGGAACATCCATAATACTAAAATTATCACTTCGCTGCATACGCTACCACTTTTATTCCCTCGCTGTGCAGCTCCACTAGGATATCATTGATGACTAACAGCCGATAAAGAGGTGAGATAAGTCTATCTTGAGGAGTACCTCTATTGACGGGTTTCGCCTAATTACGGTTGCATGACTCTGGACTTAAGCACGAAGACTCCAATGGATCCAACTGCTCGGATTTTGATTTGGCGGTCGTTCAGATCATTTTATGGTTTTTGTCACACACCCTGGATTGGGTGCAGATGGTTTGTGGCTTGTGCCGAAGATGTTCGTTCACTACTCTCCGGGGGTGGTTGTCCTAAATAGGATTTTTTTGAAAGATTCGACTGAATTTGTCGCGTTGGTTGCAGTTCACAGTAACTTTTTTGTTTCCATGTCATTAAGGTGTTATATTGGAAATGCACACATAGAGTATGAATTTCGAAGTGATCTTATGCTGAGAGTGTTATGCCTTCGTCAGCATTTTTTGATCATCTCTCATTCACAACTGATGTTGTTGCACAATTTTTCGGTATAGGAATTGTTCTTGGCTATGGAAAGACACGAACTACAAACCTTCCGCTCAATAGTCGATGATGATTACCATTGCACCACGACCACCCCCTGGGGCGTAAAAGGTAAAAGGATGGAAAAGTCGCATAATATGATCTAATATCACCCACGAAAGTGTGGAAATCCCCTTACTTTTTGAACACCATTCGCATTGAACGTAGCTGCCAACGAGATGGAAATGACACATAATTTAGAATTATTCTTGTAAATCTGTTCTTGGGGATCACTAGACAATTAAGGAAGTCCCAGATAAACGACTGCTTTTCCGTTCAGGAATTTTGTGTTCGAGCTTATTAAGGAGAATCCAGAAAAAGAATTGATCACAAAATGTATAGTCGATATGGCGATGTTAGCACCTTCAAGTACTCACAAAATTGTTTGCCAAAAATGAACAGACTAAAAATTACATAAAATAAAGTAGGAGAGTAGTTCATCAGCATCTAGTTGCGCTACTTTTGGCATCAATGACAGCTCTGAGTCTTTTTTGCATACTATCGACAAGTTCCTTGCTGAAATCCGGGCTTAAAAGTTCCGATTGTCGGTGTAGAGCTTCTTTAAGAGAGGTTGATACCTTGATATTGAATATATTTTTGTTTCAAGCTTGGCCGACAAATGCTCAATGGGCTTGATGTCGGGTGACTGTGGAGACGTTTCGAACTGCGAGCGAGCAGCCATATTTGTGAGCGGTGTGCTTTGGGTCGTTGTCTAGTTGAAAGACACAATTTGGACCTAGACCCATTTTGCTGCAGGTTTCTTTTTAAGATATTGAGGCAGTCATATTGGTTCTATACTGAATGAACTTAATTTGACAAACCCCAGTCGTAGATATGCACCTACCTCCACATGATGACATGCTTCACCGTCGCGTGAAGATGCGCTTCTTTGAGCTCAGTATTTGATTTTCACCGAACCTTTTTGTTTCCCGTCATTGCCAAACCTGCTTTCGTCACTAAGACTCTGCCGTTAAAATTATTTGACCTTACAATATTTTTTAATGATTCCGGAGATCTCTGCGGTCAATAATTTTAGTGGCATCTTGGGGTTTCGCAGGGTTTTCTTGACAATCTTCCTCTCATTTTTTTTTTTTCGACCCCTACCTTTCTTATTTTCCAAACAGCCCCCAACTTATTGACAACATCACCAACCTCGACATAGGATTTCCGAGAGTTGAAATTAGTTTTCGCTCTTCTAAGGAAGTTTCCGATTTTTATCGTTTCATTCTGCTCTTTTCCTTTCCCTTATTTTATCTTATCAGAAATATCCTCTATCCTCCTGCCTCGATCACAGCATTCAGCAGAATGAGCAGGTAAAGGGTGCTTTCTATAGAGGTAAAGAACTTTGAAATTGAATAAAACAAAGATGATTTTTTTAAATTGACATGAAATTGACTTTATTTACGTTTCCTTCAATAAATCAATTGTGTCACGAGCTGTGTGACATGTTGCGCCGTGTTGTTGAAACCACAGCTCCTGCACATCATGGTTGTTCAATTGATGAACGAAAAAGTCAGTAATCATGGCTCTATAGCGGTCACCATTGACTGTAACGTTCTGGTCAGCATCGTTTTTAAAGAAGTACGGACCAACCCATAAATCACACCAAACAGTCAGTTTTTGTGGATGTAACGGTGCCTCAACATACACTTGAGGATTATCATGACTCCAAATATGGCAGTTTTGTTTATTGACGTATCCATTCAACCAAAAGTGAGGTTCATCGCTAAACAAAATTCGCTTATGAAAATTGGAATCAACGGCAATCTTGTGTTGGGCCCATTCACCGCCAGCCGTGGCGGTCATATGCCAGAAATTATATTTAAATTATAATGTCGGAAGATTATCTTTCGAATAAAGTCAATTTCATGTCAATTTAAAAAAATAATCTTTGTTTTATTCCATTTCAAAGTTCTATACCTCTATAAAAAACACCCTTTAATATAACACAACCTGCGGATAGCTTTGTCCTTGCTTTCCTCGTGCCGTGTTCGGTGAAGTCGAGTTTTTTTTTCATTCCAGAGAAAAACCTTTCTTACTTCCTCTGCAACGGTTGTTATGTGGAAACCTTTGTGAATTTCGTTATTTGGTACATGTAAACATATCTGGATTGAGGTTTTAGAATTTCCCCATAGTTGTAACTCATATGACCAGATGGGTTTTATCATAGTTTTGTAAATAAACAGCTTGTCTGTTAATAACCAGAGTTTCTAACAAACTTCGAGTAACATTTTCGGAATTTGTCTTTTATTTGGTTTCTATTTTCCCTGAGAATATGCGTTGCTACTTGTTAGCTAGACATTCACATGCATTTGGCGTAATGACTAGTACTTATGCTGTTGCTAATTTTTTTAGGGGTGGATTGTCATTTGCACAGTCTTCTCGACGTTGATTTGAATACCCCATTAAGTGAGCCACTGTAGAGTGTTCTCTTAATGTCTTTGGAGCTTACTGGCTGTGTCATTATTAGCTTGCAAGGTTGTGTCGACTATATTAAACATAGATTAGGAAAGTTTTGCATTTCACTTTCAATTGGAAAAAAATATGTGATTTCGGCACGTCGAATGATAATTAATGGTGAGGCTCAAAACAAATAGTGCCTGGGAGCGGTGAAGAAGTCTGAAGACACAGAATCGAAGGCATTATTGCAATAAAATTAATGTTAAACTCAACAAGAACTACAGACTTATTGGGTGCTGCTTTCCATTATAAAAAGTTGCAAGCGGCAAGAAAGAAAGGGGTTTTCTGCATGGTATTGTGACTGAGGATGAAAAGTCGATCTATTACCGTAATCCAAAACAAAAATAGTATTGGGTACTAGCTCGAGCTCTGTTTTTGATGGGACCAGCTTGAGTGGTGTATTATGAAGTATTGGAACCTAGTGAAACCAATGTAGGAGCTCGCTATCGAACACGACTAATGCATTTGGGCCGAATATTGAGGGAAAAAGGCCATAATACGAGGAAAGAAACGACAAAATGATTTTGAAGTACAACCACGCTGGTGATTAACACCTACTTGGAAGCATTAAAATCGGACATTGTGACCCGTGTATTCTCCAAACCTTCTCCGACTATCACCTGCTCCGATCGATGACAGCGGACTTGACTGAGCAGTGAGCAGTAATTATGATCTTTGGAAGAAACCTGAATGAATTCAGTTTTTCCAGTACGCAAATCACATGCTGCCAGGAGGATGGGCAAATGTTGTAACTTACCACAAACGTAACGTACGTAACGTACGAAAACCAACTTATAACCATTTTCTCCCAATTAATGCTCCAAATTTTGAAAAAAAGGGCAGATTCCCATTTGTGGTCCCAAGACGCTACCCAGAGGACGAGTGATTAAACGATGTCTAGTTAGCCGTGGGTCATCGTAGTTTTAATTATCATGTTAAAGCCTAGTGTTAAGGTCTTGTTGAATATGTAGAGGCTTATTTACGTCAATGAATACTGTTGAGCAATATTATTTACTCTGAGCTCTTGCTTATTGCTCTGTACGTTTGTTATATGGTCGAGTGTCTTTATCTTAACGCACATTGGTGACATAGTCCAATTTTGTAATGATCAAATATTGGAGTATGATGTTTTCCAAGAATTTATATTATATAAAGCTGATAACCAGCAAAATGAGCGGTAGTTAATTATTTTTGGAAAGTCATTTCCTTTAGCTTGAGAACGACGAGTGCTTTAGTGACTTTCCATGGTCTTGATAAGTTTTGAGAAATATGACACCAAATACGAAGCTTGTTCAAAAAATAAGGTGACTTTTGATTTTTGATGTTGTCCCTTTCAAAGTAATCCTCATCAGATATAATGCACATGGGCTAGTGCTCAATAATATATTTTCAGACAGTCAAGCAGCCCTCAAAGTATTGAGCTCGTATAGCACGAACTCAAAATCCGTTAAGGAATGTCAGGATGCCCTGCGGGACCTATGGCCAGCAGAAACAAGGTCTAACACTATTAGGTGTTAGGGTTCAAGGGCATAAAGGGTAACGAAATCGCCGAATCACCCAGCGAAAGGTGTATAGGTACCGAACCTTTCTGCGGTCGAATACTTATTTTCTCTTAGACAAGTCAGAAAAATCGTAACACCTGTACTTTTGGAACAGCGTTCAAGGACTCTGAGAATCGAAAATATTTATTCGGCTCCTGAACAAACACTCTATCAATATCCTTAAATATAATAGAGTCGATATCAGGAGACTGGTCAGGTACCTTTCGGAACACTGTAGGCTGAGATATTGTCTCAAAAAAAATAAGTCGTCCGAAACCGAGTGCCGATTCTGTCTTGAGGACGAGGAAAGTGCAGAGCACGTTCTATGTGAATATCCTGCCCTCTACTATGTAGCGTAACCTCATCAGAGAAATTTTCTACTAGGATAATTTCAGCTCCTATGATAGACATCTTCAACTTTATTAAGAAATTAGGAGGAAGCACTTCTAATATGCGCTGTTCCATGCAGCCTTATGCTCTTTCAGCGATGTGGTCTTTATCTCCGCAATTGTGGCAAATCTCCGTCCTTTCATGGGTCTTTTCAGTTCTGTAAAAATAAAATGTACAACGATGGCTGAGGCACGATGACGGTATAGCATTTTGCCAAAAAATTAAGAGCAAGCATAGATGAGTGAACAAGTGCATTATCTTAATCTTTTTCCCCACAAATCCGGACGTTTTCTTCATATTACTTCACGAAAACGCCTCATAACTTCCAGATAATATTCCTTATTGACCATACGACTTTCTGGTAAGAACTCGTGATGAATCACGCCATTTGACCGAACTTGGCAGGCTGTCTTCGACAGTGGCTCTTCTGATCGCTTCTTTTGGGTTGATTGAACATTGGTTTCCGGTTTCCACATCAGAACGAAAAACCTTACCAGTTGTAATCCTTTTCTAGATCGCAGCTCACGTCATTCAATAGTTCCTGAGCAACGGTTCTTTTGGTCAAAATTTAGCAATTTCGTTGAAACACGTTTGATATACCATATCCTGAGGAACTCTCTAATAGTGATTCGACGATTCTCAACAATTTTCTTCAATGCTTCAACGTTTTCTTCCATAGCTGGCATAGTCATAAACATCTTCTCGGTCTTCTGTGAAAAGCTTGTACCACTTATGAACATTTTTTTCTGGTCGGAGTAGACTCGACAAATGCCACTGTCAAGTACGTTGGAGCACTTAAATTGATTTTTAATACCGATTCTTTGATCGATTTTTTTAAAGCAACAAATCAAGCACACTAAAACGCTTCTAACCTTTATATTAATGAGAAATAAATTAGTTATAAATGGCTGACAATATTAACATATGTTAGGCGATATGGGACAACAGTAAAAAAATCAAGAATCGAATAGGTTGTACCACATGAAATGTCCGTTTTTTTTTTTGTAAAAAATTAAAAGTTTATATTTGTTTTTCATAACATTTTATTTAGTCAAATTATGAACTATTGACATCTATAACCTTCTTCCACCGTGATTCAAGGTCCATTATTCCTTTTTTATAGAAGGCTTGATTTCTTGACGCTAAAAAGTTTTCAAAAGTTTCTATGATCTCTGCTCGGTTTCGGAACACTTTTTGCTAGAAAATGACGCCAGGCTGCGGAAAAGGTGATAATCCGCTGGAGAAGTATCAGGAGATACTTACCAACAGCTTTTGCACCGTTACGTGTGAGGTATGGGTTCTAGCATTGTCATGCAACAGGATTGGACCATGCCTATTGAAAAATGCAGGTTGTTTTTCAGCCAATTTCGTATGCATTATGTCGATTTGCTCACAATATTTGACGGCATTGACTGAAAAATGAAAAGTTGATTGGTTCTTTCGATGTCTACCAGATTGTCACCATAACCTTTTCTGGGTGAGACCAAGTTTGGGGATGTGTTTTGGGTTTTCGTCTGCACCCAACCGCTGTCCAGATCGTTTTCGGTTGTCATACAAAACCCACCTTTCATCACATGTAATTATACGGTGCAAAAACGGTGCATTTCGATGGCTCAAACTCAGCGATGCACAGGTTCTAAACGGCGTAGTTTTTGGGCCTCGCTCAATTCATGGTGGAAATTCAAAAAGTTTCCTTATTTTTTGAACAAATTACGTATTTTTGATGTGGGTGAAGTCAGCTGATTCTTTTCATATTTGATAGTTATTAGTTCATATACTCGATTTTTACTAGCTTTGATTTTGTGTCCCACTTTATAGTTCATTTCGTCGTCACTAGTCGATTTAATTGGGATAGTAGTTGGGGGTGGTCGTGGTGCAGTGGTAATCATCACCAAGTTCAAGTCTGTCCATAGCCAAGAACAATTCCTATACGGAAAAATTGTGCAACAACATCAGTAATGAATGAGAGATGAGCAAAAAATGCTGACGAAGGCATAATACTTGGAGCATAAGATCACTTCAAATTTCATATTCTATGTATGCCTTTCAATTCTTCTTCTTCTTCTTTTCCTTTTTCCGGCGTTGTTATGGTCAGAAGAATAGGACCATAAACTTCCTACTTAACTGCATTCCTACTGGTCCGCTTGTAGGGTCCGCCGGTTTGACCTCAGAAAGTAGCGGCAGGCTTCCCGGTTTGGGATTACTTCATCGCTGAGGCCAATCAAATGCTGGTGTTTTTGCATTTGTTTGCACCAATGGTTTTTCGGCCTGCCTTGTTTTTTTTTTTTTGTGACACGGGCATGCTCCAGTTTTTTTGTTTGATCTTACTCTTACAACACCGGTGATCTCCAGTCGTGTCAACCCACTGATTTGCATGTACACTTGTGGGGCAGTTTAATAGTGATATAAGTGTCCCTATGCTCACCTTGGTGTTTTCTAAATAGCCTAGATGTGATTTTTGTTTACCTTTATTTTAGTCGCCTTTTACGACAAGCGAGAGGTATCGCTGCAGGGATATTCTTAACCCGTCCCTGCACGGACGTATGTATGCATTTCCAATATACTACCTTATTCTACGAGTATAAAGCCGAGTTTCTTGTTCGTGTCTGTGGGTCAGTTGGTTGGTTCCCTTGCACTAAGAAAATTAATGTTAAGTGAACTTAGCAAGCCGGGGAGGATGGTTCCTTTTTCGTTTTCAATTCAACAGCCCCAATTTGTGTTCTTCTAGTGCAAAAAAGAATCCAAGCGATCCTGTTTTCAGTTTTAGAATTGAATGAAGGACCATACACAGGTCGGTATAGGTTGTCAATTCAAATCATGGTGGCAGTAAAAACCAATCCAACAATGGACAAGTTTCAAAAACTGTCACTGCATCTATTTTTCGTTGCTGTATCTATCAGAGCTCGGAGCAAAGTATGTGATAAACAATAAGATGAACAAGGGTAAGGTGAAAAGTTGAATTATTTTATTTTTCTACATAATCTGCCTCTTCAACACACTTGATTCAGCGTTTCTCAACCATCAGTATTCTTTCCCGGAAGTGAGAGTCTGGAAGACTGTGGCAGTATTCATCTACAGCCTTCTCAACTTTTTCATTATTGTGAAGCGCTTCTCAGAAACAAATTTCTTCAAATTTGAAAACAGATGGGCGTTGGAGAGTGGGTACCCCAAATCAAGCGGGACACCCTTGTGCACATGTGTGTTGTCCTGGTGAAAGATGATTTTGTCCTTCCTCAAACCTTTCTTCTCGGGAATTTTGGCACCCAGTTCAAGTCAAGAAGGTTGGAGTAATATTCGTTTGTAATTGATCTGCCTTTTGCAAGGTAGTCAATTAACGGGATCCCATTCGCTTTCCAAAGCACGTTGGCCATGAACTTTCCGGCTGAACCACCGGCTTCCACCCAATACTTGAGTGCTGTTTCGTTGCTGGAGGATAGTGGTGAACCCATGTCTCATCCATGGTGACATGGGATCGGTCGGATCCCATTTTCTGCGAAAATCCTTTGCACATTTGCTTTTGGCATTCAGCAAATCGTCACTCATTTTCTGCTCCGCTTTCGCATTTCTGTTTTTTTTTTTTTTTGATAATTCGTGCAAGTTCAAGAGTGTACGCTCTTATGGTGTTTGTCACACAACCTGGATGGGGCGCAGATAGTTTGTGTCGCAGATGTACGTTCACTACTCTGGGGGTAGTTGTCCTAGATAGGATTTTTTGAGATTTTTTGATTCGACTGAGTTTGTCGCGTTGGTTGTAGTTCACAGTAACACTTTTGTTTCCATGCCATTAAGTTGTTATATTGGAAATGCACACATAGAGTATGAATTTTGAAGTGATCTTATGCTGCGAGTGTTATGCCTTCGTCTCTCTAATTTTTGCGTAAGCTGTTTCACACCCCTTCTTCCGATATCCCCACCGCATCAGGTATCTTACTCACGTTCACTCGCCTATCGTCCAACTTTGTATCATGCACTTTTTCCAATGTTTGAGTTGCGGTTTTAGGCCGTCCTTCAGCTGCCCACTTTTAACGGTTGACATCGAAGGAGCAGAGTTCTCGTAAGCTTTTGTCGGTTTCGGATGAATTTCCATAGGGGTTAATCTATCCATAACGAAGAATTTCATGATCATATCGTGAGGTTAGGTTTATCTATTTTAACGGAAAACACGCAAGACGTCCACTGCCAGAAATTCGCGTAAATAAACTTCTTGAAACTTCTGACACGTGAACCCAGGCAGGAAACATACATCTTTGCTGATCCGACCCACATCTCGATGTTAGGCCCACAACTGTTCACCTTGTCTTCGTATGAAGCTTAAGCACTTCTAAGGTTTCTATGCTAAGCCTTGGAGTACAATTAATTTTCCCTCCTCTTCACATTCTTTAAACATAAACTTCAAAAGACGCCGACTGTCTCTCGCAAAGTCTTCTGTCTTCTGTCGTAGAACGAAAAGGAAATAAAATTTAATTTGAAAACACACACATCCCCGTCTCCAGATGAGATGAAGGTAGAAAAATTAAAAACGCCTGCTCTCATCGCTTCTCTAAAGCATAGTTTTTTTAATTACTAACGAAAGCAGAAAAACTCAGTCATGCATGAAAACTTACTCCACCCTCCCGCTGTCAGCCTCATTTTATTAACGACGTTCGCTTGCATAAGTGTTGACTGGAAAAGTCATCCTTTTGTAGCAAATATCCTCGGCACAGAGTCTTTTCAAATAATTTAATTAAAATGTTTTTCCCCGGTTGAATCCACGCCGAGTTGCTCCAACTTTTTATTTGAAAAACGAAAGCAGCGACTTACGACTTCGAAATTGAACAATTCCCATACTTTGGCTGACTCCAATCTATTTCGGATCCATTGTGTGGTAAATCCTGCCTTTTATTGGACTTATTCCAAGGAAAAATTTTTTTTTCTTTCCCCACGTTGGAGCACTATCTGTGCTTGGTATATGCTAATGGAATGATACGACGCCTTTTGTCTATGGCATTTGGAACGTTTCCCCTGGGTCAAATTGAGCCGGATTTCGGCAGAATGCTTGGCAAGATTATCAAAATTTGATGGGACGACACGGGCGCCGCTCCTAATGCACTTTCGATTTTCACTTTCCATTTCAACGAAGAAAAAAAGAGCCGACCGGAAGGCGACATGTAAATGGGCAACCCTTGTTATGATTCATTAATTGTTATGCATATCCTAGTGCACAACACGTTCCATTTGCCATGGCATTTGAATATGCGAATCACTTGGTGGATACACGCTCGACTATAGACAAATAAGCGGGCAGTAAGCTTGTGCTATCCTATTGTCCAGGGGGGTCCTTTCACGGCTGGAATGAGACCAGCCCGAGTGGAGCTCTCATTAACTAAACTAAAGGAAATTGTTCATCTTATGCTTTTTAATCTTCGCTGTCTATGGCATATCGTAATCGTCATGCTCGTCGGTGTTGGGCGTAATATTTTTAATTGCGTCCTTCTTACACCGAACTGGGCCATGAAATCATGGCCATTGAAATGATGGAAACGAAAACAAAAAACGCCAAACACACACACAGATATGCGAGACATTTGAGAGTGTGATGCCTTCATATTCTATTTCTGACTGCAGGGCCATTTTCACACAGGATATACAGAAAAAACTGAAAAAGAAATGAAACGACGAGTCCATCTATGGATGCAAGTGGCTGTCTGTGTTGTGCCATCATCATATACCCTTGTGGTGGTGTATGATGGAAGGACAACTGTGCGGAGGACATCCATTTCGGGGTTCAGATTTATGTCCTCAAGTGTCTGCCTTATCCATGTCTGCAGATTATTGTACATAGTTCCGCTGCTTGTGTTTCTTTATTATTACTGAGTTAAGTTTCGACACTTCTTTGGCTGGAAGCCAGTCGCCAGACATCAGTAGCCATTTAGGCTCTATTCGTGATATTGAGTGGAATAGTAGAAAGGCCTTGAGGGCTTATCGTGGGCCGCAAAACAAAACTGTCCAAAGTGCTGATGTGGGTTTGATTGCAGATATTTGATGTGGGCCAAACCTACTGCAATGTGATTGAAAAGTATTTCTTTTTATAGTGTCAAGGTTTTATCCTTGAATCTGTGGCTAATTCGTTTTTCTTTCTCTCATTCTAGGCTGTATCCTTGCCGAGTTATATACTGGTTTCCCGCTATTCCCCGGAGAAAACGAAGTCGAACAACTCGCCTGTATCATGGAAATTCTCGGTCTTCCGCCAGAGGATCTCATTGCCAACGCATCACGACGTCGTCTCTTCTTCGATTTCCGCAGCAAACCGCGCTGTATTACAAACTCGAAAGGCCGCAGACGTCGACCCGGCTCACGTTCCCTATCACAAGTTCTCCAATGTTCCGATCGACTGTTTGTCAGTTTCGTTCGCGGTTGCCTCGAATGGGATCCAGCGAAGCGTATGACACCCGACGAAGCTGCTCAACACGAATGGCTACAGCTTAGCTCAACATCGTCCTCATCGTCGTCCTCTTCATCGTATAAAGTGT
The DNA here is from genome assembly GCA_958301585.1 of Merodon equestris. NCBI lineage: Eukaryota > Metazoa > Arthropoda > Insecta > Diptera > Syrphidae > Merodon > Merodon equestris. The sequence goes on along the minus strand of OY284417.1, from coordinate 24,217,465 downwards.
CAAAGCTCGGCAGTGTTCATCAGACAAAATACTACAACATATCATCACCACAAAATGCCACGATCAGCAACACAAACAGCAATAACAACAACAATAGCAGCAAAAACACCAACAACAACGTGAAAAGCCAAAGAACATCACTAACCACGTCGACATCCAATCCGCAACCCTCAATCCTGCCCGACATCAAAATCTCTGCGAGCAACAAATACGGCAGCATGCAAAAGATCGCTGTCCGTTCCAAGATCACCAATACCGGTCTCACCTCGTCCGTGTCCGATCTCGAATCGGTACAGCAGTATTCCTTGCATCGAATGTATCATCATCAACACGGCGCACATGCTGAGCCCTCGATAGCCATGAGCACATCGGCCAGTCACAGGAAACTCCTGACTACAAGCGGCACAATTGCTCATTCATCAAAATACAGTATTTCGACGAATAACAATTCGATCGGGTCGGCGACGACGGCCGGCAACGTGAACATGTCACATTCGCAGAGTACCGGCGATGTGTCGGCGATTTTCGGGCGTGCATGACGTGTACCACGTCCCACGAAGCTGGAGTTGAAGAAATGCAAACTAGTCAACATGGTGGATCTATGGAGCTAAGGGTAGTCATGTTGAATGGCCCACAACTAACGTGCAGATACGCGGTTACGAACTCGTCGATCAAGTAGGGTACCACACACACGAGATCGTCTCTATTCTTTCAAATTGTGTTTTTCTATTTCTGATTTGTATTCTTTGTTTTTTTTTTTTTTGATTTTCTACAAACGCGATCATAAAGAATATAAATAAATACATTTTTTTACATGCATACACACACACATATATAGCGGTAGTCTAGTATTCGTATATACCTAAACGTAAAACATTGGTTAGGACCATCTTAGTCGAATTTAAATGATCTTTTTTCTTATTTACACTAACAATAATGTAGGATTAACGTGTCTCTCTTTTAATATCAGAATATCATTGTATCACGATATCATAATTGATTAATAATTTTCTTTAAAAATTAATTTATTTTCGAACCACTGCATATCTAGTTACATATGCAGGTACGAGATCACAAGATCACGATCAGTTTCTTCCACTTCGGGCGCTCATGCTCGGGGAACTTCCGTTCTCTATTCTAATCGTTTTCTTAATAATTATATTGTAAAACTACAACAAATAATCAAATTTGTTACAAAAAAAAAAATTATTAACAACAGCAAATAAAAATTAATAATATTCTGTAAGTCATTAGATTTGTGGTGAGTTATTGTATTAAGCAATATATAGACTTGAACAAGACAGAATTAACGTAGATTTACAATAAATTACATTACAAATACGAGTATTTAACGGTTACTAAATCAATGTAAATTACAATAAATTCAAATAATTACCCCCACACCACACTGGCTGGCGATGAATAAAGTAATTAAATTCGATTTAAAACTTATTAAACAACAAATCAACAATAATATCTAGTGCTAGCCGAGTATTGATTTATACTCGAACAAAAAATCAATAAGTAGCTAAAAATGATATACAAATTTATTTAATATTACAATCAATGTGTTTTCAACAAATAAATCAATAAATAAAATATCATTAATTACTAAAGATGGTAGGGATGGAGAGAGATTAATAAAACAATAAAATACAAAAATAATTATTTGGTTAGAGATACTGTGTAAGAGAACTAGATGCAGTCGTTATACAAAATTTTAACGAAACATAAAAAACAAAAAAAAATTAATAAAACCTTTTCATTTAAATACTTTATTGATTGTTGTTGGATTTGTTTTTATTTTATTTTGTAATTTGAATATTTGGCGATGGGAGAAACTTGCAATGACTATTGATAGTAATTCGCAAAAATAAATTATGATGTACGTGGGTTTGATGATTATAAAAATTCGAGTCGAGCAATAAGAACACAACCAACTTGGAAAATCGCTAAAGGAAGAAGAATGACAATTTATTAGAAGAGTATGAATATACAGTAACAAAAAGGTTAGAGCCGGAAGGCACGAAAAATGGCAGTTTAGAAATTTACAAAAAATAAGTTGTCAATTGAGATTTATTTGAGATTTGTTTTGAAAATCAGAAAGTAGATTTCAATGACGATTAACATGCTCCCGACCTTGAAGAGGCTTGTGCTCTTCAATAGGCAAAATACAACTTTGTGTTATTGACCGTTTTAATTTGGCTGATGAAGTCTTGACTGTGACGATGTGATGCAGTTCGATTATGCGCCCCATTTTCCATAGAAGAGGAGATAGACAGTCGTCCTTCAATATTACGAAGGTGCTAAGCATCAGCACCAGCGACGTTCTTGGCGGCGTCATCCCACTTGGAACGTTTCTGAAGTCCTTGCAAGTACTCTGAGGACCACCTTGCCCAAAAATTTTGCGCGACCCATTGCAAGCGTTGCCATCGCGATAGTCTCCTGAGCTTATCGTCCTTGACTTAGTCCTCCACTATAGCTGTAAATGGTCCGCCTAAAAGAAAATTACCTGGAGTTAAAAAGTTTAAGTCTTTAGGATCATCTGACATTGGAGTAAGTCGTCTCGAATTCAGAATTGCTTCAATTCGAACAAGGATAGTGACCAATTCCACATAAGTTGCTGAAACCAGGTGAATTAATCGCTTAAAACCATGTGAAATTTCGCTGATTTCACGGCAGCTTCACAGATTCCGCCCGTATGTGGAGGTATTGTCTTCCACCCAATCCCGTCTTCAGCGCACATATTTAAAATTTCTGCATTACTTTCGCGTGTCATAAAGAATTTGTAAATTTCATGAAGTTCATTTCTCGCCCCTATAAACTTTAGACCATTGTCACTGTAGATTGTAGAACATAGGCCACGATGACCTATGAAACGCTTAAGAGCTGTTATGAATGCGACGACATTAAAATCTTCGACAAGCTCCAACTATATAGCGCGAGTTATAAAGACTGAAATGTAAGCCTTTGTTAGTGTTGTGTCTCTCCTACGATGATGAACAAGAACAGGAGCACAAAAGCCTATACCAACCGTCGAGAAGGGCCTTGCCGGTAGTACCCGTGATGTTGGTTGATTCCCCATTAGCTGGTGGTCTTGATTGGCATCGCGTACAGAAAACCATTGACTGACACACGGCAGCGAAAGATTTTGTGGTCCCAAGTGAGCGTGTTTGTAGTGAAAGTATCGTAGTACACAGGTTGTGAAGACGTGAGACGTTGGCAATAAAACTGGGTGTTTAGACTAAAAAGTTAGGCTTGAGTTTGGGATTTTACCACCAACTCTAATCAGTCCATCATTATCCAAAAATGAAACCAACGATCTTAAACTCCTTCTCTTGAATATTTCAGAATTTTTACGCAGAGATTCAATTTCATGGTAAACACAGTAGCCTTGAATTAATTTGATGGTTACTCGCAGTGCATTCTTTATTTCATTCGCAGAGATTGGGCCACAGGCTTTCTCAGTTTTGAACCATTTTGCAAGAGTATTGTATTTGAATCGATAAATACGAGGGTGGTCCGATAAGTACTTAGCCTCACCGCCAGATGGCGCCAGTATCGCAAGAGCACTATCGTGTAGTACATTCTAGTAGACGGCTACTGTCGAAACTTCAGCCGGATCGAACTCGTAGTTTTGTTTTGGCCGCGTGTGGAAGCGGGAGTGTCCGCGGATTTTAGAAAAATGGAAAAAGAGCAATATCGGTCGGTGAATCGATTCTTATTTTTGGAAGGAAAATCGCGCAGCGAAATCAAAGAGTGTTTGGATGCTGTGTACGGTGACTCTTCTCCTTCGATGGCGACCATCAAAAATTGGTTTATCGAGTTTCAACGTGGTCGCACGTCGGTTTTTGATGAGCCACGTCCAGGTGCCCCGAAAACGGCTACCACGGAGGATAACATGACAAAAATCCACGATCTCGTATTGGCAGACCGCCGACTGAAAATGCGGGAGACAGCTCAGACAGAAGGCATTTCAAAAGATCGCGAGGGTCATATCCTGCATGAAATTTTGGGCATGAGAAAGCTGTCGGCGCGATGGGTGCCGCGTTTGCTCACTCCGGACAACAAGCGCAACCGTGAGACCACTTCAGAGCAGTGTTTGACGCTGTTTAAGCGCAATCCGAAGGAGTTTCTGTGTCGTTTCGTGACAGTCGATGAAACATGGATCCACTGGTACACACCGGAGACCAAGGAATAGTCGAAACAGTGGACCTTACCCGGCGAACGTGCTCCGAAGAAGGCGAAGACTGTCCCATCGGCCGGAAATATGATGGCCATCGTTTTCTGGGATTCACAAGGTGTGATCCACATCGACTACCTGGAGAGGGGGCCGATTATTGGGCCGATTCGACGCCGAATTGAAGAAAAAACGGCCCCACTTGGCGAAGAAAAAAGTACTCTTCCACCATGATAACGCACCGGCTCACACCTCCGCCCTCGCCACGGCCAAATTGGTCGAATTGGGCTACGAACTACTGCCCCATCCACCGTATTCTCCAGATTTGGACCCGTGCGACTTCTTTTTGTTTCCAAACTTGAAAAAGTCCCTCGCCGGGCAGAAATTTCAGTCGAATGAGGAGGTCATCTTTGCACGGAGGCCTACTTTGCAGACCTCGAGAAAACGTATTTTTCAGACGGTTTAAAGAAGTTGGAGCATCGCTGGGTCAAGTGTATCGAGCTAAAAGGAGACTATATTGAAAAATAAATCGACATTTCTCCAAAATTTTTGTTTTTCTTTTGTAAGCTAAGTACTTATCGGACCACCCTCGTATATGCAATGACACGAAGCAGCTTAAGGTGCTCTTCAATGCTTGTGATAAAATTGGGTTCCACCTGCGCGGAGAGTACAATACTTATCTTCCGTCGTTCTAATAAAGGATCGGCCATCTAACGTTTTTTTTTTCAAGTAGTGCTTATTTCGTAAATGGTAACACTCAGCTCATGTCTGATTTGACAGATAATTAGTTTTATCCTTCCGCTGAACGAATATGGTTGTGTATACGCTTGAACAACGCTGGAAAATATTGCGACATTACTTTGAAAATCATGGTAATGTTGCAGAATGTGAAAAAATTAAAAGATCATCTTTTCAGATGAAGCTCATTTTGATCTTGGCGGGTATGTAAACAAGCAAAATTGTCGCATTTGGGGCACAGAAAACCCGCACGCATACATTGAAAAGCCGGTGCACCCAAAACGAGCCACTGTTTGGTGCGGATTTTGGTCCAGAGGCATAATTGGGCCATTTTTCTTCGAAAATGAGCAAGGAGTGGCCGTTACAGTCAATGGCGATCGTTATCGGGCCATGTTGAACGAATTTTTGTTCACAAAAATTGAAGAGGAGGATATTGGCAACATTTGGTTTCAACAGGACGGCGCTACGTGCCACACAGCCAAAGCTACACTCGATGTTTTGCGCCCTGTTTTTGAAGATCGCATTATCAGCCGCAGGGCTGATGTCGTTTGGCCACCTCGGAGCTGCGATTTGACACCGTTGGACTATTATTTGTGGGGTGCCGTCAAAGATAAGTGTTACGCCGACAAGCCAGAGACAATTGACGCTTTAAAGGACAATATTCGTGAAGCCATTGGTGAAATACAGCTGCACACAATCGATAATGTGCTTAAAAATTGGACCGATCGTGTAGGCTACTGCATGGCCAGCCGAGGCAGCCATTTGAATGAAATTATTTTCCATTATTAACCGGAAGGATTGTACTTTCAAATAAAAAAAGAAATTTGAGAAAATATTCAGTAATTTTTTTTATAGCATTTTCAAAAAAAAAAAAAGTTATTTGGCGGACCCTATATATTCTCATTAATATCGTGCGATAATGGTTTAAACGATGGCCAGTGTTCTTCCTCTTGTGTAAAAAAATCTGGACCGCAAAACCAAATGTCTGACTTGTCTGACTGTACCAAGGCCGAAAGCCGCGCTCCACGTGACACAATATCAGATTATTTTCTATATATTTTTTTATATTATTATAATCGAGCAAACATGTATCCTTAGTGGAAGCGACCTTTGATTTTGCTGCTAAGAGCTTGACTTCAATACTTCCATCTTTCAAGAATGAGCATATGTAAACGCAGGCCCCATATGCAAGCTCAGAACTATCACAGAAACCATTGATTTGAGCTCCTTCTATTCGAGGTGAAATTGCCATTCTTGAAAGTAGCAGGTTTTGAATAAGGTTGAACTCCTGACGAAAGTCTATCAATCTTTTCCTTTACTCTTGTGGAAGTGGGTAATCCCAAGACATCTTGCAAAAGGTCGTAGCACGTTTTTTGGTCTACTCTCTACCTTATTACTGGCACTCACCTTAACTGGCAGTTTGCTTACCATCCCCTCCAATATTTAGCTGCACTTGTTAGGGTATTTTGATATATCGTGAGAGCTGGCCTGCCGATCAGTGGGAGCCTCCTCTTTCCATTTAGAAAATGTTGAACCATCTAATTTTGAGGTAAAGATGAAGACTATTAAGTCATCCCAATGCTGCGTTGGTCGTCCAAGTGATGAAAGAGCTCGTAGATGAACGTTGAATGTGTCGATTAGATTTCTAAGAGACGTAGCAGAATTTCTTTGCACGGGTGGTGCTTCAAATAGTTGCCTCAGGTGTGCACGGATCCTTGTGGCCAAATTTCTAATGACTCTTTCGCAGAGATCGCGCTGAGTTGAACGATAAATCCAATCTAGGACAACCACCCTCGGGGAGTAGTGAACGAACATCTTCGACACAAACCATCTCCACTCGGTCCAGGTTGTGTGATAAATACCATAAGAGCGTACACTTTTGAACTTTCACGAATTATAAATGGATCAATTTGGGCGGTAAGAAATTGGCTATCATGGTTCTGTAGTGCTCGCCATTGACGGCGACCACCTCACCAAAGTTTTTTTTTCGAAAAAGTGCGGACCAATAACACCGCCGGCTCAAAATCCGCACCGAACGGTAACTTTTGGAGGATACATTTTCACCTGGTGAATCTGTGTGTTGGTGTCGTCTCATATACAGCAATTTTGCTTGTCAACACAGTTATTCATATAAAAATGTGCCTCGTGGCTAAAGATAATTTTTCGGCCAAAATTGGGGTCCTCTCCCAAACGCTCCGAAGTCCAGTCAGAGAAACAAACGGCGTTCTATGTAGGATGTAGGCCGAATTCTTGTGCACGGCGAGAAATTGACTGCCTCGGGTTCTGCTCTACACTTTCATGGACCGCGGCTATGTTTGCGTTCCTTTGAGTTAGGAATGTTGGCTGATTGTTACCGAACCGATCGTCTCAAATTCGGCCACCAGACGTTGAAGAGTCGAATGTGAAAAGCCTCCTCATTTCCCGTAAAAAGAGCGCATCGCGCGCAACGTTTACATTCACGAACACTCATTTTGGTAATAAAGTTTTATCATTTGGAACCGTGTTGCTGTTTAATCGTGTAGTTTGCCATAGTCATTTGGCGTCTTCTTCTTCTTAGATGGCGCCAATCTCCAGCTGATCTCCAGCTGTCACGATATTTTGCCAGTTGTTTCCAGTATCGCACTCCCAGTCGGTTAAGGTCCCCTTTTATTTGTGTGCGTCACCTTAGATTAGGTCGCCCTCCGCTGCGTCGCCCCTAAGGATTTGATTCGAAGACTCTTCTGGCCGGAGCTGTGTTATCCATTCGCTCTTCATGGCCTAGCCATCTTAGACGTTGGATCCGGACACGACGTACTGGGCCGACGGTGTCGCTGTACAGTCTGTACAGTTCGTCGTTGTATCTTCTCCTCCACTCTCCATTTATATAAACGGGACCATAGATTGAGCGTAAAATTTTCCTCTCAAAGCGACCATCCGTTTTCGTTAAGGTCCAGGCCTCTGCGCCGTAAAGAAGGACCAGGATGATCAGTGATTTATATAGCGCTATTTTGGTTTTTCGAGAGAGGGCTCTACCTCTCAATTGCCTCTTGAGCCCAAAGAAACAGCGGTCGGCTGGTGTTGTTGTCGCTGGTCACTAGTGAGCTAAGGTAGACGAAGTCCTTGACCACTTCAAATTTGTACCTGTTAATTAAGACGTTCTGGTCAAAACATCGGTGTTGTGCGTTTTTTTCGATGACAGCATACATTTGGTTTTACCCTCGTTCATTTTAGCCCATTTATTTGAAATAGATTGTACTTCTTGTGGTGGCCAGCGAGTCTCGTATAATCTTTTCAAGCGCGATGTTGAAAAAGTTACATGACAGTGTGTCACCTTGCCTAAATCCCTTTTTAACATCAAACGTCTCGATTAGTTCGTTACCGACCTTAATGGAGCAGCGAGCATTCTCCATTGTCATCTTGTATGGCCGGCCTAGATTGGCAAGTATGTTAAAACTAAACATGGCTCCGTATCGCTCGTCTCTATGCACACTGTCTTAAGCGGCTTTATAATCGACAAAAAGATGGTGTGTGTCGATTTAGAATTCTTGGGTCTTTTCCAAGGTCTGCGGCAGTGTGAAAATTTGGTCTCTTGTGGAATTATTTTTTCCATATTCTCAGCATCGACTCTGACTCTACTACTAGTTGTCCTTCTTCATTCATACAGGCTTCCGTTCTGGATTTAGAGCCCTAGCATGTTCGTTTTACTTATTCGTAAAACTGCGAGCGTCACTCCTGTGGTAGCATCTCTGCATCTCCTCGACCTCACGCTTTTCGTGCTCTCTTTGTTTCCTCCTTAAAAGTGTTCCTCTTTACTTTTTTGTTCGTAGAGCTCATGGGCGGTTCTCGTCCGTCCATGTAGCATGGCTTTGTAGGCGATTAGCTTTGCCACATGTTGTTTGTATTGTTCATCAAACTGGCGGCGGTTTGAAACCCAGTACATCAGAAGCGGCGTCCCTGATGGTGCTCTGGCAATGCGCCCACAGCTAGCCTGTAGATTGTGCCAGTATCGGAGAAGATCCTAGCGGTCTTCTGCGACGTCAAACTCTTGTTGTCTTGCTCACCTCCGTAGCGTCCTTGATATGTTCATTCGTACCTTGACTACAACAAGGCGGTGATCCGAGTCGATGTTGACTCCTTGGAAAGTTCGTACATCCAGGATGCAGGAGGAATGTCTCGCGTCGAAAGAAACGTGATCAATCTGGTTGATGGTCGACTGATCTGGTGACCGCCAAGTACCATTGTGGATGATGGGATATGGGGATCATGTGCTTGATAAAAGGAGGTTACAGCCCGCTAGGAAGTCAATTAGCCTGAGTCCGTTGTCGTGATGTGTCCTCTTTGCTCAGTTTTACGTTAAAATCCCCTAGTAAAATTTTTGTGTCATAACTGAGGCATTGGGCGTACGTTTTAGAGGTATGAAGGTGGAGGCTGTGTGCTATTTGGCATCAGTAACTTAATAATAAACAAGAGACTTGACAGAGGCCGCCACAATCGACTCGCGCTAACTGAAAAACCCCTTAGAAGGAAAGGATGAAATAGGGCCCATACCAGTGAGCCTGTACCAATGAGTAATTTTCATACTCTTCATCACTGGTCCACGGACTACTCTGCAAATACCCTCCTTTGAGGCTACGTATTCAGTAGCGATTTTGGACAATTCTTTTTCATATTTGGCTGTAAAAAAACATTTTGGACCTTATCTAAGGTTTTGGAATATCTAACTTTCTTATACCGGCATTCAAATTTCTAACAATGCATACCAATTGCGCATTCTAAGCTATTTGTTGGTCGTCAACATTATTTTAGAGAAAATGTGAATGAAATCGAGTCCACATTTGCTTTTCATGACACCAGTTGAGGTCCTTGACTTGCGAATTGAAATTTTCAAAAAAGAGATTTTTCTCAGTTTCTGGGATCCAGAAAGCTTATAGATGCGTATACATTAAACGTTCGTGACTACGTGAGGGATCACCAGTTGAAATTCTTTTCTCGATTGGACCTTTAGTTTAAGAGATACACGAGTTTTAAATTTCAAAATAAAAATAATAAAAACTGTCTGCCGCGGCAATAGTTGCCCTTAGAAAGGATGCAGCGCTCTCGTCGTCACATTCAATAAATTTGTAATACCGGTGGAGCCAGCCCTTATCGGTGAAACCAGGAATTTTTTATTCCGGGCTATTTGTTCACATTTAGAGAAGGCTGAGGCTGATCTTACCTTCGAGGATTTCGCAGTGCTCATGAGTGATGTCGCCCTCCTCATAACTCCGATCTACTATCACTACGGCTAGATGATCCCTCACCACCTCATTAAGAATGAGAGCCGTGGCGGTGCTCCTATGCCTCTTTGAGGTGGTTGGAGTTTCGTCGTGAGATCGACACCTTTTTGTTGTCCACCACTTCTTTTGGCTGTGGTTGCGGATGCGGAAAGTCCCTTTCTAGGTCGACTTTTCCGCTATTCTATTGTTTCTGAAGCCCATTGGTACGAGGCTGCGTCCTTCTCATTCCAGTTGTCCTTGCCCTTGTTTTCTAGTCGGTTTAGGACTTAAAAAGCAGCACATCTCTTCCTATAGGACGCTGTGCTGGCTCTTATGTGCTTCCTCGGGGCCGATGTCGTTGCTTTGTTTTTGCTCTCAGTTTTCTGAGTATTTTGGTGCGTAACACCCAAGGGTTTTTTTGGTCGCTATTTTTATCCCACAAGTAAGCCGGTCAGAAAAGGTCCACCACATCATTGGCGGTTCTACTGTGGTAAGGCATGTATACTATGGGCTTTGCCAAAGCACCCAACGGAGGGCTTAATCCCCAGCCTAATATCCCTCGGCATGGTTCTTTCGCTCATACCACCAGTCGTGGTCCACTGTGCACGATTGATGCATACAAGTAAGGCCTTAACTGACACTAACCGATGATTAGTCATTTCCAGTGGGCGCCCACGAGGAGGACTAGAAGAAGCGGATTTGTACCCACCATGAGCCCATGTAATTCCTCTGTTAATTTTTTTCCTGCATATTTTATCAATCCCGCTGATGTTAGGTCGACTCCTGCGGCCTTGTTTTTCTTAAGCCGATGGATTGCTTCTTTTACATCCTCAATGGCAGTACTACCTGAACCTCTGCGTAACGCGTGGCAACGTCTGTCGATGACTTTAAGTCGCCGGGCACTGATGGGATATACCCTGTTATACTGCAAAAAGGTATAAGACAGCTGCTTCCTACTCTGAAAATAATTTTCACTGCTAGCTTTCACTTGCCTATATACCTATTCCTTGGCGCGCGGTGAAAGTGATCTTTATTCCCAAAATAGGGAAAGAAGATTACTCATTCGCCAACAGTTTTAGACCAATCAGTCTAACATCCTTCTTGCTGAAAAGCATGGGAAGATTAGTAGAGTTGCACGTGCGCAAAATTGCCCTTCGAATGCATCCTCTCTCGGACATGCAACGTGCTTATCAACGCGGAAAATCCTGCGAGACTGCGCTTCAAAACCTAGTTGGGAGAATTGAATGCGCTCTTGAAAGGAAAGAGTCGTCGACATTAAGGAAGCTTTTGATAACGCTACTTTCGAGAGCATGTGTAACGCTGCTAGACGGCATGGCGTAGGTGCAGCACTGGTTTTGTGGATCAAAGCAATGTTCGTGGACAGGACATTGATCGCTGATGCAGGCCTCGAACAATGTGTCAAGTCTGGAGTAAACAGGGGCTGCCCGCAAGGTGGCGTCTTGTCTCCGCTGTTATGGTGCATGGTGGTCGACTCTCTGTTCGATGCTCTCAATGCCTCTGGAATCTATGCCAAGGCCTATGCGGATGATGTTGCTGTTCTCTCTGTCGGCTTATGTTTAGCGAATGTCTGTCTCAAAGCGCAGGCGGCGCTAGATGTGATCGAAGACTGGTGCACGAGAAAAGGGCTGTCGGTTAATCCTCTTAAGACTGATGTCGTTCTCTTCACGAGAAGGAGGAAAAATACTGGCATTACTCAGCTGGTGCTAAAAGGCATTCCCATCCCGATATCCAAGGAAGCTAAGTATCTGGGAATCATCCTAGATAGCAAGCTTCTTTGGTCAAAGCATGTTGAGTTCAAAACCACCAAAGCGCTGTCAGCTTTTTGGCAATTCAAAGGTGCCTTTGGAAAAACATGGGGCCTATCGCCGAAAAAAGTCCTTCGGATCTACACGGCAATGATAAGACCGATAATCTCATATACATCGGTTTTTTTGGTGGAGCAGGCTAACACGCAAACACGCTGTGGCTTCACTCACCAATCTCCAAAGAGCTGTCTGTTTCAGCTGCACGGGGGCTTTCCCCAACACACCGGGAGCTGCTCTAGATGCTATGATGAATCTTCCACCCCTTGATACATATATATATCAGAGGGTGTGCATTGCAAGCCATTTCTCGTCTAAAGAGAAATGGTCTTTGGTACAACTCGTATTGGGGTGAAAGTGTACTTGCGGGAGAAATATTCTACGACCTCCACGGTCAAATCTGACATCAATGACTGGGTCTTTAATGAGCACAGTCGTTGATGGAGGGAATATCCAGGTTGATTGACATTTTTCTTATCCTTAAGGAGAAATTATTGCAAAAGGCTTACGGGCGTCATTACGGGCCATTACACTTTTGCCAAGCATCTTTACGTGCTTAGCATCAGTGAGACGCCTGCCTGTGTCATGTTGCGAGAAGGATGACACGGCAGAACACTTTCTCTGCGACTGTCCCTCCTTCGCTCGCGCACGGTGGCGCACCCTTGGGGCCGACGTGGTGGGTGCCGAATCTCTTAGCTTTACATCACTGAAGGTCCTCCTCACTTTTCTCAATTACAATAAAGAAACGTGTCCGTTTGGTAGTACAATGGACCAGTATTTGTGTCTGAGTGCTCCAACAGATAGTAAAGGGTCCGCCAAATATTTTTTTTTTTTTTGAAAATGCTATGAAAAAAACTACTGAATATTTTTTCAAATTTCTTTTTTTATTTGAAAGTACAATCCTTCCGGTTAATAATGGAAAATAATTTCATTCAAATGGCTGCCTTGGCTGGCCATGCAGTAGCCTACACGATCGGTCCAATTTTTAAGCACATTATCGATTGTGTGCAGCTGTATTTCACCAATGGCTTCACGAATATTGTCCTTTAAAGCGTCAATTGTCTCTGGCTTGTCGGTGTAACACTTATCTTTGACGGCACCCCACAAATAATAGTCCAACGGTGTCAAATCGCAGCTCCGAGGTGGCCAAACGACATCAGCTCTGCGGCTGATAATGCGATCTTCAAAAACAGGGCGCAAAACATCGAGTGTAGCTTCGGCTGTGTGGCACGTAGCGCCGTCCTGTTGAAATCAAATGTTGCCAATATCCTCCTCTTCAATTCGTTCAACATGGCCCGATAACGATCGCCATTGACTGTAACGGCCACTCCTTGCTCATTTTCGAAGAAAAATGGCCCAATTATGCCTCTGGACCAAAATCCGCACCAAACAGTGGCTCGTTTTGGGTGCACCGGCTTTTCAATGTATGCGTGCGGGTTTTCTGTGCCCCAAATGCGACAATTTTGCTTGTTTACATACCCGCCAAGATCAAAATGAGCTTCATCTGAAAAGATGTTTTTTTTTGGCAAAATCGGCATCTTCTGTAAGTCGATCGCAGGCCCACTTAGCGAAGCGAAAACGCATTGGATGGTCAGTTGGCTTCAACTCCTGAACCTTGTATGGCGTCATACCAAGGTCTTTATGCAAAATTCGTCTCAATGATGTCTCCGAAATGTTCAATTGTTGAGAACGACGGTGAATTGATGTTGATGGCGCTTCACGCACACTTTCTGCCGCAGCAGCAATATTCTCGGGTGTACGCACTGCTTTTGGCTTTTCACGCTTTGGTTTATCGATGAGGATGCCAGTTTCTTTCACTTTTTTCACAAGATAACGAACATACGGAGCTGACGGTGCTTCTCTTCTTCCAAAATCCGTACGCAATTTTCGCACACATTCTGCAACATTACCATGATTTTCAAAGTAATGTCGCAATATTTCCCAGCGTTGTTCAAGCGTATACACAACCATATTCGTTCAGCGGAAGGATAAAACTAATTATCTGTTAAATCAGACATGAGCTAAGTGTTACCATTCACGAAATAAGCACTACTTGAAAAAAAACGTTAGATGGCGGACCCTTTAGAAGCCTCCAACAAAAAAAAAAAAACCAATAATAGTAGATTTGGCGCATTTCATTGGTCGTTTTACCTACGTATTCTTTAGAAGCGCCTTGTATGTTGGACTGAATGCGTGAACTAGAACTAATGATAAGATGGGAAGATTAGTGTAGTTTGCAATCTTACAGGAAATTAGAGTAAATTACATTTGGAGCAGGCTTGCGACCGAATTCTTCAAGAATTTCAGAGACTAAGCATCCATTTCCTTATCGGTTCATAATTTGTCAATTTGGTGTGACCGCTATACCTACTTCTAAGCCCATATTCAATTTTACTTCTTCTTCTTCTTATCGGGCCCTACAACTCGGGGCAGGCCAACATTCCTCTCTATCTAGCGTGATCTTTCGCTACTTCGCTCCAGTGCCGCAGCAGTAGTTGGTTGAGATTCTTTTCCAGCTGGATTAAGCCACCAAACCAATTTTCGCCGCTTCCGTCTTAATACTCGGTTCATTGACATCTCGCTGAGCTCTTCCAATTATGTCAATGCCATCCGCGTAAGCGAGGAGTTGTGACGATTTGAAATATGTTGTGCCTCTTGTGTTGGCCAGTGAGTTTTGCAACATTATTTTTAAAATTCAGCACAAAGCCCTATCTAAATCCTTTTTTGACATGAACGTTTTCGGTTAGGTAAGCACCGACTCGAATGGAGCAGGAACATTCTTCAAAGTCATACTAAATAGTCTGACAAATACGTGCTGAATGTCGACCTGAAATTCATTGTTTTGCCCCAGGATCTGCCGTAATGTGAAGTTTTGATCGATGGTGGACTTCGCTGGCCTGAAGCCACCTACCAGCAAATTTACACACGGCATCAGGCGCTCACATAAAACGGAAGAGAAGATTTTATATGCGATATTGAGGAGATTTTTGTGGATTGTAGAAACGATACAAAGATTTTATTCTACAGGCACACTTTCTGACCATATCTTACAGGTGAGCTGGTGCATGCTCTCAATCAAGTAATCTCCGGCTGCTTTGAAGAACTCAAAAGGTAGGCTTCAGACCTCAGTATAGATATGGCAATCTTAACTTCATCTAGGTCATGGGGACCTCTGCGATCTTCGTCATTTAGAAATGAAAGATTCTGCTTGACAGCGGTATGTTGACTGGCGTCACCATTATGTAGTCTGGAGAAGTGTTTTTTCCATATTCTCAACATCGACTGGGATCCTACAATACTGCTAAGTGTCCGTTCTTGTCTCTATAGGGTTCTGTACTAGTTTTATAGCCCTCGCATGTTCATTTCATGCCTGCAGTAGCATCTCTCCAAGTCTTCAATCGCGCGCTTTTCGTGTTCCTTTATTTTCCTGACAATCCTATGCTCTTCGTCCATCTATGCAGCGAGGTTTTATATGCCTCCTGCTTCGATGCATGTATCTCCCTGCACTCGTCACCGAACCAGCTGTTCCTTCGTGGTGAAACCCTGTAGCTCAGAACTTCAGAGGCAGTGTCTTTCAGGGCTTGCTAAAAAAAGCCCAATTGTCGTTCTATTGTATCTATTCTATAGATGTTATTGTATTGCACAAAACTTTCGCATGTTTAACGCATAAATACTTCCAACGAGAATTAAAACCTCATTTTTGGTCTATAAAAATTCTCAACACCTAACAGTGAGAGTTTGTATTCAAAATTAGGTATTAAGTGTGACGATTGTATCCGCATAAATCACTTGTAAACGCTTTCAAAAAGTTACCCGAGAAAGCGGCCCATAAACTCAATCAATCTCACAAGTCAATCAAACAATTATGAGCTTTACAAGTCCAACAAGTACAAAGAATCACCGGCCACAATGCGAAAATGTTTTGATAATCAAAAAGGCGTTAGCGCAAGTCTTACCATTATTGGCTATTATGTAAAGCCTTGGTTCATTGACGCTATAACATAAGATTCCATAAAAGAATAGAAACACCTTTCACTACAGTAAGACAAGCCAAGCGGATGAAAGAAATACCAAAATAGTATCAACTCTGGCAGCTGCAAATGGGCGTATCCCCTAATGACGAAGCGCGTTGCATGTTGAAATGACTTATATAAATATTTTACCATTTTCCATCAATGCACTCTTATCGCTGTCTACAAACTGCATCCAGTAGCCCATACTGACGATTGTGTGATTTGATCCGCCTAACACATTAGCATACTGACCATTATCTATTGATTTCCTTAAGAGCTTGCCAACAATAGTCGTAACAGTTTCGCCGATACAACACCACAATTGACACCGAAAAAACGCCGTCAATGATTAACAAATCCGATATGAAAGACAATTGAATAGAGAAATGATTCGAACGAAGAAGAAAAGCAAAAAATCTTATGGAAACGAGGCAGATCTGCATATGGAAAAAAATTCTGCACACTCAGCGCGCAATCAGGCTTGCTTTGGGGTTTTTCTCGAAACAGAGAGCCCTAGTGAAAGTCGGGATTGAAGTGGATAAAAACGAAAAACATCACGAGGGATAGACGCGAATAGTACTGTGGAACGTATTTCCATGGCATCGTTTTATGGCTGAGAATATCCTCAAAAATGCTTTTTATGGGAATGAGATTGCCTACTCGAGGTAACAAACGCAATGTGTATGACAGTACCTCAGTCCATGGAATCTACGCTTAACTGACCCTCAGCTAGCATCTGGGAACCGACGCACCTTGAGATCGTGGGGACAAAGCTCTTACACACAATTGCCCAACCGCTGCGGATGAGAATATCATTAACGTACGCCTGTTTGCGGTGAAAGTTCTGTCACCAAAAATGTCAGCTCAATCGCCGGCCCATCTGCTTAGTATAATATTTGGATTAAAATTAAAAATTTCTGCAAAACTGGTCATAATCGATTTCGCTCGGTATTTTCTGGGTGAGATAACCCATTGACTCATCGATTTCTATTCCGAACTGGAGAGGTATGCTAACGAGGAATCCTAACCAATTAATGCTTCCTCCCTAATTAATGCTCGTACGGGCTTAAAAGCCAAACATTGCATAACCGCCAATGGAACGAGACATTGCTGCATTATGCAAATCAGGACGTGCGAGACCGCATGCGACGACTAATTCGTCGAGTATTTGTGAGGTGTGATGTATACGAGTTTCCTTATGACGTGCAAACAGGTCGAGAGAAGAAGTTGTTTTGTGCAAGTATGTATCGAAGCTCGTTGATATTACAAGCAAGTTCGAGGTAAATACCTTGCTTCGATGTGGGAAGTTATCGTCTGTTGCATCTTTCCTATGTGTGACAGATGGTTCGGCAAACGGAAGAGATTAACACGAGCCTTCTTCAATGCCAAACGGGAAATAAAACGTCTACTATGAGATAATCCAATCACACTTACTCAATCGCCTTACAAAAGCCTGCAAAAATTATAAACGATTTGCTACCTTTCTTACACAAGTTCTTATCTCTGCCGCATCCATCTTCGAAATTGCTACTTTGAGACATGGCCCAGTTTGGCATACAAACCGACAGATCATTCCCAGGCAAAACATTTATTACCATATGACCGTCATTAAACGATTAAACATTTTCTCATTGAATTGTGTAAACCGAAAAATATTAAGATCCACCACAGCAGCACCTGCAACAACACAAAAAATCTACCTTTAGTCGCAAGCCAGAGATAATGGAACTTTTTTTTTTTAATTATACAAAGTTATGTTCGGGCTGACATAACAAGCGCACCAGCATTACCACTTCGTTGTTGTGGATGGAAAATGCATGAGCTCAAAGCCCGAGTGACCAATCGCCAAATCGGCGTAAAAGAAAAAATCGCCAACCCATGTACATGAATTGTAAATTCAACATTTCGAATTCCACTGACCCAAATTGTTGCAAAAAAATAAAAAATACTCTGCAGCGGTATGTTGATTGTTTTTTCATTAAATTGTGTTATAGATATCGTCGGGATGGTATCCGAGACTTTCCCGCATTTGAATGTTAAGCAGCGGCAAGATTGCATGACGGACGAGTGGCTTAAATGTTGCTGCAACACTGGGTATGCTTACATAGCACACAATGCATAGAAAAGAAGGACGTTGGAATGTCGTTCGAGTGCCTATCATCATGGGTGGAAAGACGCCATGTGCGAGGAAACCTGACCCAGACACAATGTATCAAGTGGTTCTTATCGGGCAAATACCCCAACAGATTCTTAGCAACATCGTGTCTTCTTTGCAACATTACAATGGCCCCATGTCACCTGTGCCAACCAACATCTTCAGATGCCTCTGCTTCACACTTCCACTTGCCTTTCGGTTCGTTTTCTTCTTTCTTTCCATTTCCTCTTCATCGTTGTCTTCTCGATTGAAGATGGCATCGCGAACCAACCACAACAATCGACTGGACCCTACCATACCACACGACTCGTCGTACTGTCTGTTCGGCGCATTGTACAAAATTGTAATCGAATTGAAAATGAATTTCAGTCGAGTGCCGTACTTTTACCTGACAAGTTGTGGATAAGAGCCAAGTCTTCGTCGAAGCTCCAGTGCAAGATCTTAATCGGTTCGGACCATTAACAAACCATCTACTCCGCTTGCCGTTTATTCGGAAATTCAAATGCGTATCTGAAATCTCCTTTTTTTCGCGTTTTCGTAATCGCGCATTTTAAGCTTTCGCTTTATTTACGAATTCAATTAATCGTAATAGCAGTTGCTGAGACACCATCGAAACGGAACCCGTCAGTGAAAGGGTTTTATTTTTTTTGCACCTTTTAGTGGACTGTAAGGGAGAAACGAAAGGATCGGTTTAACTATAAATTGAAGTTGCTTGTGTTTTTTTTATTAATTATTTGTCTTTTGTGAAAATCACTGTGTACAGCGAATAGATATTTCGAGAATCTGTGGAAGATATGAAGTTACCGTTGGTGTTGTTGGGCACTTGTTGCCTCTTGGCAACATCGTACTCTCAGGGATATAACAGCCGTGTGCTAAACGAAGTGGTAAGTTATGACAATATAGCAAAAACCTGCGATTTTACACGTTTTCAAGTGAAAGGGAAACTTTTGTATAGCTAGGACTTAAGTCTGACGGTTGTGCCTTCAAGGCGTCATTATCCGTAACGAGTTTATTTGGGGCAGCCAATTCGTTGGGTAGGTAAACGAAGTCGATCACTGACTTGCTCGATCCATGTGCGACCGTCCAAGTGTTAAGGTTAAATCATTTGCTGCGCTCAAGATAATCGCACTTTACTCCTATACTTGTATGTCCATATAAACCAATATGGCATCCAATTAATTACAAAAAATAAATAGAATAAAAACAATACTAAAAAATACTTGTTTCCTTTAAAGGCTTTCTGTTTTACTCCTTGCCCCATGTTAAACATTTTTTTTGGAACTCCGAATAGTTTTCGCCCCAAGAAAGGCTCAAGACATTTTTTCTTAAGGCTTGTTTTAATTTGTGTACATTGTCTATCTCCTAGCCATGCTCCTATCTTTTCCAAATAGTACTCGCCGTCTCTTCCACAAAATAATTACGTACGAAGCTGATGAAATCCACATCTGACCGACTTTTAGCTTAGGAAATAAAAATATGTCATTTGGAACTAGATCGGGTGAGTAAGGAAGATAATCAAGTAGATCAAGTCATAAATCGAAGATTTTTGTCATGGCAACTGCTGATGTGTGAGAAGGCGCATTGTCTTGGTGAATCAATTTTTTTTTCTGTAAATGGGGATTTTTTTTCACCTTCTCTGCCTTTGGCTTGTCGTGGAATGATAATACAACAAAATTATAAGAAAACAATCCACAATATCTAAAAACCTATTTTTGCTTTATTTGAGGCCGCTTCTTTCGCGGTATACTGTTTTGACTGTATCCTTGTTTTCGAGTATAATGATGTGTCCAGATTTCATCTAGAGTGATTAATCGATGTCAACTTTCGGTACTAAGCTTAAACTTCGTCAGCAAATCTAAATGATCATTCGAAAAGGTTTTTGTGTTTTTTTTTTAGTTTTAAGTTCATGTTTATTATTCATTTATTAGAACTACCGAGTACGCTAGAAAATTGTAATTAAAAAGAGTTTAAATAACGTGACTAAACTAACAGACTAGCTCAATGCGCACACTTTACAGCAGGTAGAACAAATTTGAAAATTCTGTATTCTGGTATTCTGGTCTTAAGATAAACTTAATGAAAGTAGATTGACAAGTTTTGTTTAAAAAATGGAGGTTGCCTTTTTCGAAAAATATTTATTTATTCACCAACATCTATTTTCTCCCATTTAAAGGAGTCCCCCTTAGGAATACACTTGTTAAAGCCCTTTTTCCAATTCTCGAAACACTGCTGATAGACGCTCATTGGTGTAGCCTTAAGCTCGTCCTGTGGTGTCGTGATTATATCCTTCCTTTCATAGGCTTTTCCAGTTTTGGGAAGGGAAAAAAGATTCACGGCGATGAATATTTTTGCCACAAATCCGGACGTTTTCTTCATACTGCTTCACACAAACGGCACATAACTTCAAGGTA
This sequence comes from Merodon equestris, assembly GCA_958301585.1. NCBI lineage: Eukaryota > Metazoa > Arthropoda > Insecta > Diptera > Syrphidae > Merodon > Merodon equestris. The sequence continues at coordinate 24,196,911 of OY284417.1, read as the reverse complement.
ACATTCCTTATCCAACGAACGATTTTCTGACAAGAACTCATAATGAACCACCCCATTATACTCGAAGAAAACAGTGAATAACTTCTTATAATTTGGTCGAACTTGACGGGCTTTTCCCTGTCTAGGCTCTTCTGATCGTTTGTATTATGATGATTGGGGCTCGATTTCGGCGACAAAATCATATACCCATCTTTCGTTGCCAGTGATGATTCTCTTCAGCAAATGTGGGTGGTCATTCACCTCATTCAACAACTCCTGACCGGTGCTCATGCGGCGGTTTTTTAGGTCAAAATTTAGCAATTTCGAAACAAATTTCGCTGTGACATAGATTTCATTCTCAAAATATCTGAAAAAAATTCATAGGCTCTTGCTATATGCCAATATTCTCAGCAACTTCCCTAATATAGATTCGAAGATTCTTTATAACGATTTTCTTCACTGCTTCAACGTTTTCAACCGTTATCGATATGCTGGGGCGTCTAAATAAGGCATCGTCATTAATATCTTTTCAGCCTTTTTTGCGGAGCTTGTACCAAATATAAACATTGTTTTTGCCCAGAGTAAGCTCGCCAATTGACACAGTCGACATTTCAGGCTGGTCTTATTTCAAACACAAAATTCTTTGATCCATGTTTTCAATAGCAAAAAATCCCTAAGCAAACCAAACCACGTTTACCCTTTATATCTGTGAAAAATAAATTAAAAATCCAAAATGACTGACAATAGCAGTATGACATACTGCAAGGTATTCATTCTTTAAACTCTTGCTCAAATCCTGGTCCTGACGGTGTTCCGTCTATTATCCTAAAACAGTGTGGTTCTTCTTAGTCGTTACCGTTACAACTAATGTTTAATATGTCTTTGTCATCGGGCACATTTTTAGACGAATGGAAAGTTTCATTTATAACACCAATATTCAAAGCTGGATCTCGACAAAAAGTTGAAAACTATAGAGGTATCTCCAAGCTTTCAGCTATTCCGAAACTTTTTGAACTAATTGTCACAAAGAAACTGTATTTTCTAGTCAAAGAACAAATATCATTACAACAACATGGTTTTGTTTCTGGAAGATCTACCTTAACCAATTTGGCATTATTCACCAAATACCTGTTTGATTCTGTAGAGTCCGGATATCAAGTCGACGTAATCTTTACTGATTTTAGCAAAGCATTTGATACAGTATGCCATACCATTCTTATAAACAAACTAAGATCGTTTGGTATTCACTCCATGCTTATTAACTGGATATCGAGCTACTTATCAAACAGAATTCAAATGGTAAAAATTGGTAACTGTAAATCTAGAATCATTAAAGTATTATCTGGAGTTCCCCAAGGTAGCCATATAGGTCCACTGCTCTTCAATGTATTCATCAATGAAATTCCTTCAATCCTTACTCATGTTAACTGCTTGATGTACGCAGACGACCTTAAAATTTTTCTACGTGTTAAAAATATTCAAGACTGTACGAAAGTTCAAAATGACCTAAATATTTTATGCAATTGGTGCGATCTCAATAGACTAGTCTTAAATATAAGCAAATGTCATTCTTTTTCTGTTTACCATGTAGTGTTACCTGTTACCTGAAATAAAAGACCTTGGTGTGATCTTTGACACGAAACTTACATTCTCGTTTCATATTGACTACATAGTCGCAAAAGCTAATTCAATGCTTGGATTTCTTAAAAGGACATGTGCTGAATTTTCTAATCTTGAATAATCTTGAATATTGTTCTGTAATATGGTGTCCGGTATTTATGAATACTGTGGCACGTTTAGAAAAAGTCCAAAAGTCTTTTTCTAGATTCCTTATAAAAATAATGCAATGTAATCTTAGCACCATGCCCGCATATCGAACAAGATGTGCCTTAATTGGTTTGGATTCTTTAGAAAAAAGACGAAGTGTACATTGTATATTGTTTATCCATGACATTTTCTCGTACCGTGTAAATTGTCCTGAGATTATTCAAAATGCTAAGTTTTATGTACCGGAAAGAACTCTTCGAACACGAAATTTCTTATTTCAACCAAGACATCTGTATAATTAGTGCAGTATAAATTTAATTCTGTTTGTATGGAAATAGACTTATGTGATGAAAGACGAAAATTTAAACAATCTGTTTCAAATCTATGTTAATTCCTATCTATCTATGACAAAATCTATTTATTTTTATATTTATTGTAACTTTATATTACCTATGACTAAATCTATTTGTTTTTATATTTATAATATTTTTATTTATACATATATAATATTTTGTTGATCTAGACTTATTTACTTATTGTTAGTGAAGTAGCTTTTCTCGTTTTTCATATGTATAATATAAAAATATTACAAGTATATTTCCATCATCTGTTAGAATATATTCGGTAGATGAAATAAATAAAAAATAAAAAAAAATAAAATAAATAAATATCAATATAAGTATGTGGAAGATGCGTATTAACCTAACAAGAAAAAAAATCGAAAATCGACTGTAGTTAGCTCGCGAAATTTTAAGTCACTTTATTTTTTGAACAAAATTTGTATAGATGTGGTAAGACTCAATATTTAAACATGTTTTTGCTCTAACGTGAGCAAACGCAGCAGGTAAAGCGAGTTTTCGTTTTTTAGTTTTACCCTAGTGTCTTATCCTTGACAAAAATGCTTAAGACTAGCTTAAATAACTTAGTTTAATGGTCATATGCTGACACTCTAAAGTAAACAGAACAGAAAACATAAATACATGTCATTAAACTCTTTCGACCTTAAGATTATAATAATAAAATACATAAAGGAGTAATTTTGAGCCAAAAAAATTTCATAAAAAACAATTTGGCATCAGAGACCTTATCGCACGGTCAGCTTTCGTATGCCTAAGCCTAATTCAAAATGTGACTTACAGATTCTTTGGGCATGTGGTACGCTCTATTATAACAAAGCCTCAGGTTGCAGCTTTTGACGCCCCAGACGGCCATCATCTCTCAAGCTGTTTTAGGATTTTTTGGAACTCGTAAGTTCAGAGCCTCGTGGACAATCCTCTCCCAAGCCTTCCTGTCATAAGTATGTATGTTCCTTCCATTTTTCGCTGTTCTGTTCCATCTTTGCTAGGCCTACCCTTAAAATGTCCTCCGATTTACCGCACTGTTTTTTAACTCATTGTTTGTTGTCTACTGTCCATTTGTTTTAGGTGTCCTGTCCATCTTAGTTTTCATAATTTTATTACTAGGGCTGGATTAAGTACCTCCTATTCTTAATTCTGTAATTTTCCAAGATAGATTTTACGAACTTTTATTTAAGCTAATTCGCAAAATTTTTGTAACTGTTGCACTTAGCTTGACACTCAAGGCAACGTTTATAAAACTTGACTTGAATTGCTAGGAACTATTAATTCTCTTCCTAATTTCAACTCTCATGTAATTGATGAACTTTCGAATTTGGTTCCAATTTTGGATCCAATTTAATTTCAATTTTGTCTTATCTTTTAGTCTTCTACCTTGCAAAGCTGGGGTAGGGAAAACTTATGCAACTTATGCATTCCCGTCTGTGCGTCCGTCCTTACGCATATGATGAAATTTGGCTGTGTTATGGAGTACATGATTCTGAACTCATAGCGATTGGTTTTATAACCCTAGCTGCTGTGGTTCCTGAAATCCAGGTAAACGTTTTGCAAAATTTAAGGTACAAGACCTGGAATTGTAGCTTAACTCCCGGTGAACCGATCCCATATTGTTTATTTTTGGAACAATGACTGGAACTCCTTTCTCTGAGTTTAAGTGCGCGGTATTGATTCCATTATATAAGAAGGGTAACAGGACAGACAAATCAAATTATAACCAATTGCTCTACTGACTTTAATTTTAAACGTTTTTGAATAATTATTAAAACGAGAATTTAACCTATCTGAACCGCCTCTCGCCTAAGGATGCTCTATGGGATCTTGCTCTGTTTTATATAAAGTCTTAGATAACAAATATTCTTGCGCTGATCTTTTTCGTGAATATAAGTAACTAAGAGGTTCGACTTGTCTGACTTTGTTACTCCAAAGTAAATTATATAAGGCCGCATTCAGAAGATTGATATACAAATGCTTTGAAAATAGAGTGCAGTACGTTAAAATTAGAAACAATAAAAGCAGTTCAAAAACCAATATTTTCGGGGTTCCCCTAGGTTCGGTCCAATTTTATTTCTTATATTCAATATATAAATTCCCTTTTCTCTCTTCCACTTGTGGGTAAAAGTAAACCTTTTGCCGACGATATTAAATTTAATCGTTGATATAAACGTTGAAATTTTCTGTCTTACTGATTAGGAGTACTCCGACTTAGATATACATAGTAGTTCATCTTCATAACTGTGGGTGTCACGACTTGCTAATGAAGCAATCCTGAATCAATCAACGCAGACTCTAATACTGATTGCTTAACGATTCAAGGTGTAGATAGTTTTAAGTATTTTGATGTTACCATGGATCAAAATATGACCTAGCCCAAATATATTTTTCGTTGAATAAAAATTTTCTTTCACTACTCGCGGTCTTTTCCGCCTTAGCTTTTAGCTCAATGATAAAGATTTATTATGGTTTATCCCCATCAAAATTGAAATATGGACTTTGTAGTTGGGGTTGCGCTTACCTTAATAAACTGCAGCAATTAAGTGTCTGACAAAAATCGGCAATACGTAGTGCTTGCAGTACGAACCGTTTAACTCAAGCCTGGGACCCATTCAGGACCTTGAAAATTCTTCCTTTGCATCATTTATTTCATTTTAACATTTTGAAGGCCTTTTCATGAGAGGCGGATATCTGGAAAGTTCAATTTGTGATTTACGCAACTTACGTAGCTATTCAAACTTTATTGTAAATTTCTTTATTTTTTGTACTACAAGTTACAGAAACGTTTACTCTACTGTTTCATGCAAACTATTCAATAGACTGCTCTCGGAAATTTGCTGGGGTGTACAAAAGTAATTAAATCACGGCTTCTTGATTTTATTTATCACGATCATAAGATCACCCAAAGGGAAATTACATTTATTCTAGAGTTTAAAGGGGCTACCATGATTTAAGAGGGCTGCTTTGTTTTTCCAAGTGAATACGAGAGATCACTACAAAATCAAAATCAAAATAAAAAACATGAAAAAATGAGGCAATAAAACAACGTATATGATAGAGGTCTTCCCAGCATTGGGCACTTATCACGCAGTATATTTATAAAATATTTATCAAATTTATCGTACTTTTATCAACGCTTAACGATAAATATTGATAATGTGTGATCCAATTTCAATTTCTCATAGTTTTAATATTATATTTAAAATACATGTTAATAATAGTGATTGTTTCAAACATAGAATTTTAGCCTAATGTAAGATAAGACATTTAAAATGAAGTCAGCTTATACTGATTTTTCAAGGAAAATTCTGGTCTCTTTCAACTCACCTATCCTCACGTGGCTTCCGAGAGAACATCGCACGTCCAAAATTTGACCGGGTGGTCACATCGCATAAACTTACTTGTTTGAAGACAGCAACAATCAACGCAAGCGCTATGGGCAGAAGTTAATCAATTATTTTTGGCACGAAATCAAAGATATTGATGTGGGAGACATGTGGTTTCATTAAGACGGCGTAACATGCCACATATCGCGTGCGACATTAGATATTTCGTGTGAAGAGTTTAGCGGTCGCATAATTTCACGTTGCCGTGATGTCAATAGGCTGTAAGGGTCATGCAATATAACGCCAGTTGACTGCTTCAGGAAGTTCAGAAGCGGCCATACGTGAGAATTAATATCAACTATGTAGAGACTAAAACGTTTAACAGGAAAAAATATTTGTTCAGTGTTTTTTTTTTGTGTTGCAGTTCTAACTTTCCCGCTTTGTCACCTTTTTAGCACCGTCTTCCTCGAGCCCTTTGTAGAGTGCCTCTCCTGCTTTAAAAGTTGAGTGATTGGCCTTGGATGTTCATCCCCTGACCGGAATATCTAGGAATAAGATAATTTTACTTACCTAGGTAGGGATATAGATAGTTCGGGGTAAGCCTGGTGCTTAATATACCTCTGAAGCAATTCTATGCTTTATTCATCTCAAAAACAAAATCCTTGACCACTTGTTTACGTTTCGGCCACGACCTGGTGCGCATTATTATTTGATAAATGCACATACTTTGTGCTGCCCTCATTTATCAGTAAACTATACCCGCAAATGCCTCATTAGCGACTTGCTATGTTTGTTCAATCAAGTCAATCTCATCGGCATTTGCATATAGTTGAACGTACTTGAAATTGATTGTGCGATCGATAGCATTGCCCACTAAGTTATGAATGACCCTCTCATCACCTCTTTTGACATCAAAGACTTCCTTTAGGTTGGTATTTAAGGCAAGAGTACACAAAAGTTATGCTGTCGACCTAACAATCTGATGAGTTTGTTAGGGAAGTTAAAACAAAACATGGCGTTGTACAGCTCATCTCTATATATACAATTTGGTCGATTGGCGACGTCCCTGACTTGAAACCAAACACTGAATGTATAAGTAAAAATGTTGAAATGAAAATTGTTTTCAATCATTCGTTTTAGCAATTCAAAACTTTTTCATATAAAATTTATTAATTTGATAAGTCCAGAGCACCACAAATTCACATGGTGACCAATCAATCTGAACCAATATACTTATATTGATCACATTCTTCAGATTGCTTTGAACAAGGACCAAGCAAGGACTGCAATCGTTTTTGTCACAATTTTGTAGGGATATGCATCTTGCATAGGCTTAATGGCATAAACCCTTGATAAGCTTAACAGTTTCGGAATAGCACACATTTCATGTAAGCTCCACTTGGCCTTTTTTATGTCCTAAACTTGTTGATGGATCACTTAGATTTTATGTCTCATAATCTTTGGATGATAGTTTGGATCAAACCGTAGAAAAAATATTTCCCCACACCATTGTGTTTTAAAAGGTGTTGGGATCCAATGTTTGGAACACCTCATTCATACAATACAATAGTAAGGAAACTGATTTTACGAATGATATACGACTGCATGGACGTAGGCAGCAGTCCATTACTCAATGAATACGAAAGCATAATTCTACGTAGATCTATCAGCTCATTTGAAGACTGAAGTAATGTCTATCTCGAATAATAAACCGTTAACGAAGGATCTTTAAGTGCAATTATGTGACTTAATTGATGACATGTCTGGAAAAAAAAAATATGTTAAGCGGCGCGTTCTATATTTATGTTGACTTAAACTATTTAGCACTAGGGCGCCATTACTAAGAGGTTGGTTCATTGCCTTCTGGCGCCAATGACACGGTGTTCATAATTCGCGGTTTTTCTCATCAGCGGAGTAATGACAAAGCTGTCTATTCGAAATGCGCCGTTTGGAATTATTTATTGGATAATACTCGTATAAGTGACTGAAAGAATCTTTGGCTGTCCGCCTTCGTGAGCCCTAACGCAATTTGTATTTAAAGAAAACGTTTGGACCAAATTTAAATTTTGACAAGGCCGAGGGTGATTTTTGAATTAAGTAAAATAAACGTATTCACTTTGCAAATTAATGATAAGTCACATGTGAGTTAATAACTGCGAACATACTCGTAGTAGCGGGCTTAATGGGGGTGGTCGTGGTGCAATGGTAATCATCGCGGACTGTTGAGCTGTAGGTCTGTAGTTCAAGTCCGTCCATAGTCAAGAACAATTCCTATACGGAAAAACTGTGCAACAACATCAGTTCTGAATGAGAGATGATCAAAAAGTGCTGACGAAGGCATAACACTCGCAGCATAAGATCACTTCAAAATTCATACTCAGTGTGTGCATTTTCAATATAACACCTTAATGGAAACAAAAAGGCTTATTGTGAACTACAACCAACGCAAATTCAGTCGAATCGCACAAATCCTATCTAGGACAACCACCCCCGGAGAGTAATGAACGAACATCTTCGACCCAAACCATCTGTACCCCGTCTAGGCTGTGTGACAAACGCCATAGAAGCGTACACCCTTGAACCTGCACGAATTATAAAAAAAAAAAAAAAAAAAGAATTTTGGACTTTCAGGATTAGAAATTTTTGAGAATTTGATATCAGCATAGAAAAATAAAATGTCATATGCACAGTCCTATTCTTGCTGCATGTTTTCCTAAAGCGCAATGTCCTGTTAGGACTCTTTAGCGGCTTGCGTTGATAATACCTGGGCTAGATTTTTCTCACGTACTAGAATGTAAGGGGTAACGCCATTTCTCATTTGCATGTTTCAGTGCTTGTTTCGAGATTTTATATTCTTGCGTTTCCATTGGTGAGTGGATTTCACCTTTAACAGTTGAGAGCTCCAGTGTGGTTCCTATTTTGGATAGTTCGTCTACTTCACAATGTGATATATCACTGTGCCCAGGTACCCAGCACAACGTTACAGCGCATCTGCTCAATATCTCATTTAGAGACGTGCGGCAGTGCCTGACCAATTTTGATCTTATTATTGGTGATTCTACTGCTTTGTTCATCGGTTTCACAGACAACCAGTCGGCGGCCTCACGAATTGCCGTTAATTCCGCTTGGAATATGCTACAGTGGTTCGATAGTCTAAAGGATTGACTTCACTTAAGATCTTTGCTTTGGCGTAGAATACCAGCGTGCCCTATTTCGGAGAACTTTCAATGAGCCTGGCCACGTTGGTATTAAGATGAATGTGTCTACGAGGGTGGTGCGATAAGTACTTAGCCTCACCGCCAGATAGCGCCAGTATCGCAAGAGCAACTTATGGACTCGTAGTTTTGTTTTGACCGCGTGTGGAAGCGCGAGTGTCCGCGGATTTTATAAATATGGAAAAAGAGCAATATCGGTCGGTGATTCGATTCTTGTTTTTGGAAGGGAAATCGTGCAGCGAAATCAAAGAGCGTTTGGATGCTGTGTACGGTGACTCTTCTCCTTCGATGGCGACCATCAAAAATTAGTTTAACGAGTTTCAACGTGGTCGCACGTCGGTTTTTGATGAGCCACGTCCAGGTGCCCCGAAAACGGCTACCACGGAGGATAACGTGACAAATATCCACGATCTCGTATTGGCAGACCACCGATTAAAGATGCGCGAGATAGCTGAGACAGTAGGCATTTCAAAAGATCGCGAGGGTCATATCCTGCATGAAATTTTGGGCATGAGAAAGTTGTCGGCGCGATGGGTGCCGGACAACAAGCCCAACAGTGAAACCACTTCAGAGCAGTGTTTGACGCTGTTTAAGCGCAATCCGAAGAAGTTCCTGCGTCGTTTCGTGACAGTCGACGAAACATGAATCCACTGGTATACACCAGAGACCAAGAAACAGTCGAAACAGTGGACTTCACCCGGCGAACGTGCTCCGCAGAAGGCGAAGACTATCTCATGGGCCGGAAAGGTGATGGCCACCGTTTTCTGGGATTCACAAGGTATGATCCACATCGACTACCTGGAGAAGGGCAAAACGGTCACAGGGCTGTACTATGCCAAATTATTGGGCCGATTCGATACCGAATTGAAGAAAGAACGGCCCCACTTGGCGAAGAAAAAAGTGCTCTTCCACCATGATAACGCACCGGCTCACACCTCCGCCCTCACCACCGACAAATTGGTCGAATTGGGCTACGAACTGCTGCCCCATCCACCGTATTCTTCAGATTTGGCCCCGTGCGACTTCTTTTTGTTTCCAAACTTGAAAAAGTCACTCGCTGGGCAGAAATTTCAGTCGAATGAGGAGGCATTTTTGCACGGAGGCCTACTTGCAGACCTCAAGAAAACGTATTTTTCAGGCGGTTTAAAGAAGTTGGAGCATTGCTGGGTCAAGTGTATCGAGCTAAAAGGAGACTATATTGAAAAATAAATCGCCATTTTTTCTCCAAAATTTTTGTTTTTCTTTTGTAGGCTAAGTACTTATCAGACCACCCTCGTACTTTAAAGGTTCGTGCATACACCTACAACACTTTCTCCAGCCTTGACATGAAAAGGCACATTATTCAACAAAGTCGCAAGCAAAGATTACTTGAGTAGGGACAGCGTTCTCATCAATATAAAAACGGCAACCAAGTCCCAAATAACATATTGTAATGTTTGTTCAACTCTATTTCAGCCACACATCTTATACTCATCACCTAATCAGGAAGAAAATCTAGTCTGAATCATCTGAGAAACCTGCATCCTCGGCAAGCAGTTGGCTTTACTTTCAATTTACCTAAATGCAGAACGAAAGTTTTGATATTATAAATAAGAAAGGAAATAGGGTCCAAAGTAGAGCCTTGAGGTAGCCCTAGGTTGAAGACCACACGTTCTCTCCATTTCGCAGTATCTAACTAAATGATTTGGTTTCATTCATTTCCTTGGGACACGATAGTAGTATCGCCTTTTTTGTGGATAGGAAAAATCCGAGCTTCCTTAAACCGTTGAGGTACTATCCCATGGTTAAGAATTTTGTTAAATAAGCCAATGAGCTTGTCCTTAGGCCCAATTGTGCAGAACTTGTAGAACTCGGTTGGTATGCCGTCAGATCCTGTAGCTATTTACAATATACAAGTTGCATCAATGAACCCTTGCTGAGTTATAGGGTCATCCAAGATGTTATTGTAGAATGAGTACAATAATATTTTAAAATGTTTAAAGAGGGTATTCGGACTGAAACCTCCGTTGATCAGAAATCTTCCTCCTTTAGGAACAGGACCTATATAGAATTTCGTCAACTATTTGCCATTGTAAGAACAATTTAATTGAGAACATAGCAATTATCGTAGCAAATTAAAGTTTCCCTTTTGAATTCAGTGCACAATTTCTACAGTTCATTTCAAAAAATGTTTTTTTCTTGTTTCTAGAAAGAAATTCCAGATGCATCATCCAAAAGAAAAAACACCCGGACGACCCTTGAAACAAATCCAATTAATTCATTCATTTCAATTGTATGATCTTGAGGTCATGCTGCTTAAGCATACAGGTTTACGAGAGCAACCTTGAATGTGGTCCACAATCAGATTTTGTCACAAAGCCTCACCATAACTCTTGAATTCCCTTTACACTCTATTATACCATTCTTCTCAGATAGATTTCTCGAAAACATCTTGTAACATCTCGTTTTTATTATCCAGTGAAAACGAAAGCCAGTCCAAGTCATTAAAGTTGCGTCTTTCACTGTAGCTGACTGGTCATCATTGATGAGTGGAAAATACTCGTAAACTTGCTTTTAATGAAGTTTATGAGGCTTAAGTAGTTGTAGTCACTGAAAGATTGTCATTCGAAGGATTACCATAAAATTGTTTATTATTCGTCGTAAGTGTATCAAATTGTACATATCATTGATCTAATAACGTTGAAAGGCAATACGTGCAATTATTATTGGTACCTTTGAAGCCAAGTGCAAAGTGCGGGCCAAGCTCTTTAATAGACTTAATTTCTACAATATAATCTCCCATTCAAGTCCCGTGCGGGACAACGACAAACAATTGATTTACAAAAAGCCTATCAAGCCCCTCCAAGCCGTTTAAACTCTTGCTGCCCGAAGATAAACGAAGGTTTCCAGTCAAGAAATAATTTATGCGGATTTTATGCAGGAGCATGTGCAATCAAGTGTCGTATTTTCATTTTCCTTCTCTTCGAATCGGGAAATGTTTCTTGTCTAATCAAAAATATCTCCTAAACGCCACTTGTGTCGCTTTTAGTTTATTCCTCAGATTATACGACGAGGCGTACGGAGTTATTGAAAGCCCACTTGATTGATTGAGATGTAGTCTTTCTGCATATTTTGATTGCTTTCTATTACTTTTGACCATGCCTTCTCAGGCAATTTAAATCCGTTCCTGAGCATCTCTGTGTTTGCGTCACGCTCTTTTGCGGTCACAGCATTAAACCGTCGATGATACTTGACAAGTTTCGCTTTCACACCACCTTTTCGGCAATTTTAAAGTCACATACAAATGACAATTGAGAATTCTCAGTAAAGAACTACGCGAGACCTTTGGCGTTGATGATATTGATTGAGGCTCAGGTTCGGCCCCAAGCTTAGAGCGATCTAAGTAAGTCAGCAAGTAATCCAGTTCCCACGGAAGTATCCATTATGTAAATCGTGTCAATAATCATTTGGACGGCTATTAAAGCGGTGAATCTAAGAAATGAATATATGTAGACCGTTAATTAAGGTATTTTGAGAGAAAATTTTGATTAATATTTATGCTAAGTATGGCCTGGATACGTTCCAATTAATTGCACAATTTCATTCCACATTCGTTCGGCTCTTCAAACTAACGTGTGCAAATGATTCAATTTTCGTGTGAGATGCTCGTGGTTATGGCCTTAATAGGTGATGATTTATGATCCATTGTGTCCGACCGTTTGTTATAGTGCGTGTGGACAGAATATGAATAGTAAGAGGGCATAGAAGTTGAACAAATGGAACAAACAGACACAAAGTGCTGGTCGTGTGTTGTGATTTATGTTTGAATGGTGTTTTCAAAATTTGACTATTTTTGTCAATAGATGTTAATGGTGCAAAACAAATGACTTATTTTAGACTTTTTTTCCTGTTTAGGTCTTCTTCTGGTGAGTGAAGACTCATATTTAAAAAAAAATATTTTCTGCAACCAACTTCTTTTACAAAATTCACTTGGCAGCATAAAATTGTATGCAGACTCCTTCTGAATAAAAAGAAACCTTGAAAAACCTGAATAGATGAAGCTAGTTTAGGTCGCAAAAAACTACCATTCGACTAGGTTATCTAATTAATGTAAGGGCCTTAAACATATTTCTGCATTTGAATATTTATTTATGCTAAAAGGCCAGTTGCAAGGCTATTTGAATTTTACTGAATACTTAAGCGCGTCTCATTATGCTTTCTTATTTCTTCACTTTGTGACATCTCCAAGTGTGAATCAAGCTGCATAATTTGGACTGAAGCAATATGTCCATAAGAAAGTGATTAGTTTCGATGTCGTCACTTCACTACGTTCCAGTCGATTATGTGTTTAAATATATTATATTTAGTTGATTAGTCAGGCTATGTCTGTTATTTTCGTAACTGCTGTGGTATATTAAGTGCATCGGGGATCAAGCCACATTATTGAAAACATGAATCCATCGGATGCTTTGCTAGACCCTATTATGAAGAGTTTAAAGCAACAATATGTAGGATACGTAGGCATTGTACACTCATTCTTACTTCGATTTTGCCAAATCAATCCAAGATCTAGTGTCGATCATAACATGATCTGTCTATCATACCAAGGATTTCTGGATTGTAAGTCGGTGAAACATAATGACCACACATTAAGCCTGTAAAATTGCTTAGAAACATATTAAAGCCCCGGCAGGGCACTTTCGCCTATGATTTTTGTCTTCGAATGGAACGACATGATTGGATTGGTTTGTTCAAAAAATAAGGTGACTTTTTATTTTTTTCGAAAAATACTTATTTATTCACCAATATCTCTTTTGTCCCCGTCAAACTAAGCATCCTCAAATACTTTCTTTAATCCTCGAAGCACTTCTGATATGCGCATTTGTGTAGCCTTGAGTTCTTTCTTCCCGAGATGCGGGCTTTACCTCCTCAATGGTGGCAAATCTCTATCCTTTCATAGGCCTTTTAAGTTTTGGAAAGAGAGAAGAGCCACAGAGAGTCAAATCTGGTGAATCTGGTTGCTCAGACACGATTACGGTATTGTTTTTAGCCGAAAAAATACGCACAGGCAACGATGAGTGAGGTGCATTGTTCTGGTGCAACAGCCATGTATTTTCTTTCCACAAATCTGGAGTTATCTTTGCATTGCTTCACGCGAATGCTGCATATAACGTGACACATGATAAGCCACGCCATTATAATCGAAGAAGACGGTGAGCAAGACTTTGACCGAACTTGGCGTTTTGGCTTTATTAACCATATACCCATGTTTGGTCACCAGTGATGACCCTTTTCAACAAATCCGTATCGTCATTCAACAGCTCTTGAGCGATGCTCGTGCGTCGGTTTTGTTTGTCAAAATTTGGCGATTTCGAAACAAACTTCTCTGACTCACTTGTCATGTCCAAAACTTCTGGAAAAATTTCAAGGCATGAGCCCACCCCATATCCTCAGCAATTTATCTGATTCAGCAATGCTCCATTATCGTTTTCTTTACTGCATCAATATTTTCATTGTTTGTTGACGTGTGGGGCAAAGTCATTAAATACTCCTTGGTCTTCTGTTAAGAGCTTATAACTCTTATAAACATTTTTTTGGCTCACAGTAGACTCGTCAAATGACCAAGTCAATATTTCAAGTCTGTTGGAATACCTCATTTTATTTTTCGACACAAAATTTAAAAATTGTTTGATCCATTCTTTTCAATAACAAAGATCGTCAAGCAAGCCACACCACGTCCAACCTTTCTATCTGTGAAAAGCAAACTAAATTTGCTACAATGCTGACATGTGTTAGAGGACATGCCAAGGGTGGACCAAATACAAGTTTCCATTGCTTGGATGATATTGGCCTTGAGTGCTTGAATCGTTTCCTAATTGTTGGCATAACATCGGTCCTTCAGGGCTTCCCACAAAAACAAAAGTCCGAAGGCCAAGACTGGCTTATAACACGATTTGGGAATTTATCGCGCAAAGGATCGATTGTGGCTTGGGCTGTGTGGCACGGCACGCCATCCTGCATGAACCAGAGGTCGTCCAAATCCATGTCTTGAATTTGAGTAAAAAGAAGTCGGTTAACATGGCTCTGTAATGCCCACTGTTGACCGAAACGTTGTTCTCAGCCTCATTTTCGAAGAAAAATGGCCCGATGATGCCAGCAATCCACAATCCGCTCCAAACCAAGATGCGTCAATTTTGTTTGTTAACGTAGCCGCCGAGATGAAAATGCGCCTCGTCAGAAAAGATGATTTTTCGCTCAAAGTCGTTGTCCAATTCTCTCTTGGGCTCTAAGGCCCAACCTGCGAAGTGATAACGAAGCGTGCCTTCAATTGCTGAGTCAAGTGGGCCTTGTAAGCGAATAATCCGAGATCATTGTGCAGAATTATCCTCAGACTAGTGCGTGAAATGTTGAACTATTGAGATCGATGGCGAGTTGATGTTCGTGAATTGAGTCTCACACTCTCGGCCACAGCATCCATCCATTCTCATCTGTGCGCACCATACGACGACGGGGACCATGAATGTTGTCCACTAGCATACCAGTCTCACGAACTTTTTGAACAATCGAGCGAAGACAGGACAGTCGCAGAAAAAGTGTTGTGCTGTGTCAACATCCTCGCAACATGCAGCACAGGTAGGCGTCTCACTGATGCCAAGCACCCAAAGATGCTTAGCAAAAGTGTAATTGCCCGTAATGGCGTCTGAATATTACCCCCATCTACGATTGTGTACATTAATGGCCCAATCGTTGATATAGGAAGCAGGTAGACGTCAGGTCCTGAGGAACTCACCTCTGAGCCCCTTCTATCGAGTTCATCAGAGATCTCGTTTCCTGGGATCGCAGATTGGCCTGGGACCCATACAAGCCTTAGTGAATTTAGTCTTCCCACTTTGTTCAAAAAGGTCTAGAGTTCATGCACTAATTTGGAGCTGGTTAAAGGTTTGGACACAGCTTTGAGTGCAGCTTTGCAAACGCACTTTTCCTTTTAGACTTATGCTTCACAATATAGTGTATGGCCATTAGGATTGCGTATATTTCTGATTGAAAGACACACAGATATTTCCCTAACGAAAAGTGCTGACGGACGTTTTCGCTTTCAAAGAAAACCCCAGGGCTGTACCCCCGTCCAGACGTGGAGCCATCTGTAAAAATGCAATGCCAGTCCTTTCTAAGTTCAATATCTGGCCAGATCTAGTCCTGAAGCCATGGAAATTTGACTGTGAAATTATAGCTAATTAGGACGGCAGATTTCATTGCGTCGAAGGTCATACCTATAAGACAGGGGTCGCAGGTAGGTCTCGCGCACGCTGTCACTCCAATGCGAGTTGTATCAAAAACCATTTCTCTCCTGGCCTTTAGTGCGCATCCCCGGTCGAAAATTCATTATACCATCTAGAGCAGCACCCGGCGTGCTGGGGAAATCCCCCGTACAGCTAAGATAAGCCGCTCTTTGAAGTTTGGTGAAGGAGACCACGTGTAAGCCTGTTCCACCAGACAACAGGTGCATATAAGAGTATCGCTCCTATTATTGCCGTGTACATTCAGAGAACCTTTATCGGCGATAAGCCCCGTGTTTTGCCAAAAGTACCTTTGCATTGCCGAAAGCTGACAGCGCTTTGGTGGGTTTTGACTCACCAGGCACTTAGCTTCTTTGGATATTGGGACAGGAATATCTTTTAGCACCGGCTGAGTCATGCCAGTATTTTTCCTCCTTCTCGTGAAGAGAACGACAGAAGTCTTAAGATGATAGAAGACTGATTTATAGACGGTTCATCAGTATAAAGTGAAATATCGCTTAATACAATTGCGACTAGTGTCGCCGGCTTTCAATCCCCATGTCAATGGCGTTAGAAGCCAATACACTGAATAAGGGAACTCCATAATGGCATGATATTGCACATTGTCACTAATAAGCAATAGGCCGCGCTAGAGGAACCACTGTTTTTTTATTATCAGTTGTACAAATGAGAATCTGTTATTTTCCAATAGATGGTGCTGGCGCCAGATCAGTAGCGTTACATGGTGAGCTTGAACACCTGTTACAACAATTGTGTTTGTGGACTTCCGAGCCACATTCCCATTCGCCTTAATCTTCAAAAAAAAATCTGCGCTTAAGGTGCACCGAACTGATATACAAGTTTAAGATAAGGCTCATGTTACTGAAAAAGCGAGAAGCGAATAGTTTGAAAGCTACAAAAGTAAAGAGTTTGACGTCGAAGGCAAGGAGCCTTCCGGACCGATGACTAGTTTAAGAACGTATAATTGGTGGCATTCTTAGGTCAAGATGAATGTCAAACGCAAGGAGAACTCAAAGACTCATTGGTGAAATTGCAAGGAGATATTTTCCATAGCTTGGAAGTCTCGGGAATAAGCTAGAAGCAGTGGAAGCATAGAAATTCGAAAGGCATTTCTTAACTAGCAGACTGCTGCTCTAACATCAAGAAAGGAATGATGTTACATCGCATTGTGGTATGCGATGAAAAGTGAATCCATTAAAATAATAAAAAGCGAAAAAAACTTGGAGGCATCGTGGCCATGTATCAACTTGGTCAGCCACGCCAAACATCCATGAATCAAAGATTATGCCGTGTATTTGAAGGGATCAACTTGTTGTGACTCTGTGTGTTATATTCTGAATTGCTGAAACCGAGCGAATCCATCACAGCCGAACATCCTGTCCATCCTCGGCACATGTAGCTCTGATCGTTAAAACCTACCTGGAAACCTTTCTTTTCCAAGATAATAATCCAATTTAAAAAAAAAGCCGAATTACCATTTGAACACACTTATCTTATCTTCCATAGCTCTCAATGTTGGAGTTTTCATTCGTTTATATCTAGCTCAAGACTCTCTCCAGCCGCATTTCTTGAAGTCAGATACTATAGTCTTGTGACGATATGACGGTATACGAGAGTGCCTCTAAATCAAATATATTGACGTGTTGTCAGGCCAACAATTACAGGCTAATATCAATATTGCCGATAACTGAAAAGTACCTTGAAGAGGTTGTAACAAAGAGACTTCATTGCTAAAAATTCCTTCATACATGCAAGTCAGTACCGATTTCAGAAAAATTAAAGCACTAGTAAACTGTTAGGGGAATTTGCCAATTGTATTAATGAAAGCCGAAACAAAACCCACCACGTTCTAGTGCTATTCGTGGATTTTAGTGAAGCTTTTGACACGCTGAACCATGAAAAGCTAATAGAAGTACTAATATTGGCATAAGATGCTTGATGGCAAATTGGTTAAAAGAATACCTGAAAAACAGACAATTTTATGTCAAAATCAACCAGACATATAGCCAAAAGGAACGCGTAAAATATGAAGTCCCTCAAGGATCAAAATTGGGTCCAATCCTATTTATTTTGTATACAAACCAACTGCAACGTGTATTCAAACAAGCCTTACCATTTGCGTATGCAGACAATACGGCGATAGTGCTGCGTCACAGGTCCGTGAAAAAAGTGGCTTACAACAAGAAGTCTGCAGTTTTTACCTGTCGTTGATCCCGAAAAAAAGTTTAAGTGGCGTTTACCATAAGAGCAACGGAAAACAAAACCTAAACCTCTTCTTCAATATTGTCACTATCAGCCATTAAGGTGAAAAACGGTGGGTCTTCGTGTTGTTAACTCGGCCGCTGGGGATTGCTAATGGTTAGCGTGTTTAGCAGAGATCAAGTCATGTCATATGACATACGCATTGGCATAGATCGTTCGTCAACGTAATGCGGTATAATAGTAACCGTTTTACGCCAGGCAATCACTTTCAAAATGGTTGTTTATATTTATTGGGCATAATATGTGGTCTTTCGCTTCTTATTTCTTTGAAACATATCGCCCCAGGAGTATTTGAAAATGAGCATCCAAAAGAGCTTTATGATTTAATTATTTTAACCATCAACCATTTAGAGGTTTATAATAATTACCGCTGACTACATGACAAGCATTTGACAGTGATTACACTACCTGAACGAGGAAGGTAATCAATCTTGTCTAAATGTACAATACCAACTTGATGGCGCCTTCTGTGTGCTTTTATACCACAAAGTCATTGCCTAACATCTATGTACATGCACAATAAATGATAGGTCGAAGCGTACTCGTATTTTTAAATTATCTTAATAACTGGTACACGAAGGTGTATTTAAAACTGATTTTCTATTTCGAAATCTTCTTACCCAACATCTTAATTGCGTCTTTACAAAGACATAATAGAAGCAAGTTATGCCTACAGAGCACTATGGTTAGACGAAACAATCGATAAATTTCACTTTATATGAGATTGATAAAACGATCGGTCGATAGTGGTTTATAGACACATTCTTGACAATGGTCATTGACTCACTTAATCAGTAAATCAATTTCCGGGTCTTTTATAAAACAATTCGCTCAGTTACAAGGAGAAAGGGCTTTTCATACACTGCGTAACTAAAGAATAAAGCATTCAATTGATTGATAAAGAAATAAGCTTCTTAGGAGTTCTTACAAAATAATTTTACCAGGGCGAGGTAGTAGCCGAAGATTCCTGCAACTATTGCATAAAATCTTCTGTTTGCAGACCATAATCCATATTTCTTGCATCAAACTTGTGTGACCTTTAACCGGGTCGGAAACCGGTATATAAACGTTGATTTCAAGACCGTTAAAACTTCTGATGGGCATCATGTTCTTTCCAATCAAACTTCACAGATTTCCAGCTGTATAGAGGTCTATTCAATAATCAAAATCTGGTGTAGGGATATTGTTGGGTTTTTGGGGAGGGCATAGATAGTGCTACGTCGCTGTTAGCCGAGGTCTTGACGACTCCTCGGTTAAGAGAGAAATTGCGAGATATGCCATTACCAGATAAAACCAACATGTTTGGTTTCCGAGAGGGTTTTTAAAAGTTTAATTATTAGCCGCGAAGAAGTAACAAGACGACCGTCAATTCAGCGGCTCTGTTTATAGCATGTCGCCTGCTTTCAGTTGACCATCCATTCTACAACTCTCTCAAATTTGTTGATGATTCGGTTACGCGGGTTTTGGTTTTTTACTGCCTTTGTTGAGAAAGATGCTATTTTACTCTCTTCTCCTCCAAATGAACCAAAAACATATTGTACTAGTGGCATCATAAGATGCGAAAGGCAATAGACAAATTAATTATTTTCGCTGTTCTAAAAGTTGATTTTTTTTATGTTTGGCTTTTCAGTCTCCTACCTTTTAGAGCTCACGCGTGATTTTTGACATGTACCACAGCCAGTCATGCTCAACCATTTCATAATGGAAGGACGTGTACCCGAACAACGCTTAGAAATTATTGAATTTTATTATCAAAATCCGTGCTATGTGAAAAATTTCCGATTTTTAAAGCAATAGCGATCAAATTTCGTGCCAATTTCACGCTATTGGACACCATCCGTATACGTACAGCACGTACAGCCGAGGAAAATATTGCTGCCGCATCCGCCAGTATTAATGAAGACCGTGATTAAGATTATGTTACTCGATTACGTGAAGAATTTTACGTAAAGATCTTGAAGAACTGAAGCTGAACGACTTGCTACAGCGTCGAATTTTCAGTTAATGGAAAAGCTTAGAGAAAGATCCGTCTTTTCATCGAAAAGTTGACTTCAATCACGAAACTCCAACTCCAAGAGTTGGCAATGTATCCGGAAAAATGCACTGTTTGATGCGGTTTATGGTCCAACATGACAATGAAAACAACCGATAATAGAGACAGATGTCGTTCAATAATTTCGATGTTTTTGCCCAAAATGGACGAGCTCAACCTGGTCGACATATGGTTCCAGCAAATCGGTGCTGCATGCCGCAGAGCACGTAAATCAAATGACCAGTTGAGAAATAAATTCGGTGTGTGATTTATTTTTCGTTATGGACCGTTGAATTGACTGGCTAGATCGTGCAATTTGACGCCCTTAGACATTATGGGGATACGTCAAATTAGTCGTCTATGCCATAAGTCAATGAGTCAATAGCTTTGGAAGACAAGATCACACGTGTTATTAGCAAAATACCAGCCAGAAGAAGTGACTCAAAATTGGACTTGAGTCAAGATCAATATTTACAAAGAATAATAATCGTTAAAAAGTAAATGGCAAGCATTCGTTTATTAGCTCAAATAAATTTATCTTTACTTCTTATTTCTCAGGCCAGCGATTGAGGGTCTGAGCATGAGCTAAGACTGCCTTCCAGCCTTGAGGGTGCTGCTTCCAATTATCAAGAACAAGCCGTCTTATGCGGACCACTTGGTCTTTGGTCTTTCTCTCCTTCTCGAACCAGGAGGCTCGAATTCGAACACCCTCTTAGCTGAACCGTTGGTACTCATGCGCTCATTGTGGCCCAGTCAGTGTAGTCGACTGATCTTTACTAACCGCACTACATCCTTTTACAGCTAATAGAGTTCGCAGTTGTGTCTTCTCCTCTATTCTCCTTTCTCAACCTCCGACGCAGAATTTTTCTTTTGAAGGATCCAAGAATCAGCTCTACCCTCTGCTTATCGTCCAACTTTTGGCACCATAAAGCAAGACTGGCAGGATAAATGCTTTGTTGTCATAATTTTGGTCCTACGAGCTAGGAGTTCGGAGAGAGGGCCATAGCAGAAGTTGTCAAGGGTGATTCTGTGCCGGATCTCCACTGTGATTACGTTTGTGGAAGTAGACAAAACTCATTTACTACCTCAAAATTAAAGCTGTCGATTGTTAGGTGGTGGGTTTCTGGATCGGTTTCTGCTCGACAGCATGTACTTAGTTTTCTCATCATTTACCTTTAGACTAGCTTGCTTCACCTGCTCTTCAATCGCTCTGAAGGCTTCTATAAGTACAACAGCACGTTAGCATAACGCGGTCTATATCATCTGCGTATCCCAACAGTAAGGCCGACTTGTATTGTTGAAGATAGTGCCTTCCTTGTTAAGACCTGCCCCTTCTATTCGAGAACCAAGTTGAAGAAGTCTAACCACAGCGCATCGCCTTGCCGAAATCCGGTGTATGTGTCGAGCGGTTCTGCACGGTGCACCGTATTTTTTCAAGTCTTCTGCGACACAACCGGATCAGTTATCTCGGGATCCTGAATCCGACCATCGTATTAAAGAGTTGTATGTGATGAATGTTGTCGTATGCATCTTTGAAACCGATAAAAAGATGGTGCGTATCGATTTGAAACTCGCTGGTCTTTTCCAGGATTTGCCTTAGTGTGAAAATTTGGTCTATAGTCAATTTGCTGGCCCGGAAGTCGCACTGGTATGTGCCGATCTGTGAGGGTCGAAAAGGCTTTAGACGTTCACAGAGTTCCCTACTTTCTTCTTAATCTTTCAGATAAGTTGTTAGCTTAAGCAATTCTCGTATCCTGAAAACATATCCACCAGTGCTTTGATGGCATATGAGAAGAAAATATTTGCTCTTGATGTTTTGAAGTATTTGTGAGGGCTTGGCATAACGCCCTTTTATCGAAAATTTTCCATTTGGGATCCACCTCCTATTCAGAGGATAAGAAATTACTTTTCGTATTATTTAATACAAAATATTTTATATGGAATCAAGCCTAATGCTTACCATATTCACGCTGGTATTCCTCAGGGCTCCATATTGTCTCCAACATTTTTTTCCCATTTTTAAAATGATCTTCTTCATGTTATTTCCAATCCAATTCGTTTCTATATTCTTCCCGATATTTACGACCCTGGTCTTCGGTAATGGAACTGGAACTGCCGCTCTTTACGGAGAAAACGATGCTGCAAAAATTGAGTTTGCCTTTTTTTCTGTCGATTCATGCTTGACTAGTGTCAAATAAAGGGTGGGCCAAATACAAGTTTCTTTTTAAAATGGCAATGAAATGAACAAAATTAATTTTTTTCCATGTATTATGGCTTTATCTCATTAATTATGAAATACAACGTCGTTCAAGTGGCTGCCTCGGCTGGCTTCGAAGTAGTGCATTCTGCCACCCCAATTTTCCAAGACCTTGTTGATGGTTTCGGGCTGTAGCTCACGGATTGCTTGGATGATATTGGCCTTAAGTGCTTGAATCGTTTCCGGATTGTTGGCATAACATCAGTTCTTCTCGGTTCCCCACAAAAAAAAAAGAAATGGGTCAAAACGCCCCTCCGAGGCGGCTATTTGACATCGCCAAGACGGCCAAAGATCGATTGTGGTATGGGCTGTGTGCCGTGGCGCGCCATCTTGCATGAACCAAATCCATGTTTTCAATTTCAGTAAAAAAAAGTCGGTTAACATGCCTCTGTAACGCCCATCGTTGAGAAGTCTCCTCAAGCTAGTGCGTGAAATGTTGAGCTGTTGAGATCGATGGCGAGTTGATGTTCGTGAATTGAGTCTCACACTCTCGGCCGCAGCAGCCACATTCTCATCTGTGCGCATCGTATGACGACGGGGACCATGAGTGTTGTCCACTAGCATACCAGTATCACGAACTTTCTGCACAAACTTGCGTACAGCAGTCGCGGTGGGTGCTTCATTTCGGCGAAAACTTCTTTTTAAAAAACGCACTGTTTGAGCTACACAGCACTCACTTTGGAAACAAGTTTTCAATATTTCCCAAAGTTGTTCAAGTGTAATTATAATAAAGCGAATCATTTCGTTCCGCGGAGGTATGATACTGACTTTCTGTCAAGATTTCGAGCGGTAAACAGCTATCAGTGTCACAATAACCTATGATCTAACAAAAAACACTAGGTGGACCACTCTGTATGATCGAGTCATAGGCTCTCAGTTAAGCCTCATAAAAGTGAGGGCGTCTTCTTAAAGAGGTTAAGAAAAATAACTAGTTGGCTTAGATAGTGCTTAAAGGCTTTGCAGAATCTCTGGGTAGCATAGATAGTAAACTATTTTGATAAAAAAATAACGAAACAAGCCATAATGTGGAAAAAACTTTTGACACGAAATGGGAATGAGGTCCTTCGGTCTTGATTTCTACTGGAACAGATTGTCTGCTGGAACAGGGCGTCATAGATATTACAGAGTCTCTCGAAAAAAACGTCCTTATAGAGGACGGTATAAAACTCTTACTCTTCGGACCTTTAACTTTTTTTTCCATTGATTTCAAAATCGCTCAAACGGGCCACATTTTACCGTATTTTCAATTGTTTCGGCGGGATATTCAATTGCAGAACTTCCAAAGCCTGTAGCTTCTTTAGGCCTGTGATTTTATAAAAAAAAACCTATATATAAGGAAAAACGCAACCTTTGGAATGTGTATTGTCGTCCAGGCAAAGTGTGCATTCTCAATTAATCAATTTCCAGCAATAAAAACTCGTTGATCGTGGTTCCATACCGCTTACGAGTCACAGTAACCGTGTTATTGACATCTTCAGCCACAGAGCTGATTTTCTCGTTGCATATTCTCGAACACTTTTTCTGTCTCATATTGCTCCATTTTCTTAGAGGCGTACGGCTAAACCCCTAAGTGTATAATCAGTTATACACTAACATAAAAATAGTCATGAGTACTTAACGATCTTGTAGATTAAAGCGTTCCGTGGCTTGTCGACGTGTATTCTGCAACTTCACAACGCCAAATTGATAGTTGCTATCATTTGCAAAGATTACAGAATCTCTCAATAGGGTAATACATTATTAGCCACCCTGCAAAATAATACATTAAGAGGTGTACACCGAAATCTACATGCATATACATATATATTATGCCTTAAGAGATATGGATATTGTCAGGATATGCCCTGGAGTTTTAAAGACATGGCGAAAGGATTGTCAAACTATCCCCGTCTTATGGGTGATAGAATGGCACAACGACACCAACCATTAATTTGCAACAGAAACTTTACAGGCAACAGTCCATGACGTCGGAATTGGCTTCATATTTTGTCGTATGATTCCAAATTCCTGCAGGAAATATTCGTGGAGCACGACTATATTTCTAAGAAATGAACATAATATTTACGATCAAGCCCTATGCTGTGAAGCCTACACAGAGGGAGTTAGAGTCTGTATATGAAGTCTCCACCAAGCTGTGTTGAACCGTATTGTTTCTTCTAAAATATTGCGTCAACTTAATGTTTCCCTGAATAAGGTCTAAGCCTCATTTGTGTCTCAGTACACTCTGGTATCTTGGGAAATGAGACCTCTGATGAGCTTGACTGAATGGGCTTGGGGTCCCGCATCAGAACTGTCAACCTCTCTGGATAAGGCTTTTGTCAACGATTGGGTTGGTGAGACACTTAATTTTGAAATTGTCTCCGATATATGCACAGAAAGTGCTGGACACCTTCTCCCTCTTCCTTAATTTTACTTGAGGAAATCAGGTGTAGGGTCATCCAACAAAAAGTGTCATTATAGTTCAAAGAAAAAAGAGAATATCTTTGTGAAATGCATTTTTACTTTGGTCTAAAGAACAAGCGATACAAGGGATTAGTAATGAATTATAACTTCTGCCACATGGCTGTCTGGCTCTGTCATTCTTTTGATGACATTTTTCATCACATGTACATACATATGTGTGGAACATTATCCTCTTGTTCAGCATCATGCCGTGTTGGCTTCAATTCTTGCATCAATTGGATCCCATAAATTTGTGGACCAAGATTTAAATAAAAAATGCGTCGCAAATGGCTTACGAATAATCGGAATATCAGACGCGAGAAGGTGCTTGATAGTGACTTGATAAAATCGGTTCCGCAATTTTTTTGAAGTGAATTTCATTATTTCAACAATTTAGCGAGCATATATCGATAATTTCCAAATGTATCAGAGTTCATCGCAGCAGTGCATGGTTTCTAAGTAAAGAAAATAGCAAATGAAATTAAATGCAGATGGCTTGCACGTGAGAAACAAAAATACGTTTGCAGCGAAGAGTTCCTTGGAGCCAATTTTCTACCACTCTTCCACACATATCGACCGGAACATTGGCAATTTTGCATTCGACATTGTTCCTGAGCTATTCCGACGTCATTGGCTTTTTGTCATAAGCCGATGACGTGACGTAACCCCATAAAAATAAATCCACCGTCGTTGAATCGCATTGATGAAATAGCACCTTGACAGTACCATTTCACGAGATTACGCCATAACCGAACTTTCTCCTTAATAGATCAATTGTTTGAGCTGTGTGGCATGCGGCTCCATCTTGTTGGAATCAATTTTTTTAATAAAAATAGCCCACCAACATGGCACTATAGCAAGCTCCATTGACCATAACATTGCGATCAATTTCATCGACGAAAAAATACGCTCCAATCACAGCGTAACATACGGTCATGTAGGCTTCTTGCTGTCCAATAACACATATTTTGCTTATTGACAAAAATGATTTTTCGATAAAATTCAGGACTTTCTTCCAAATTTTCCAGAGCCCAATCGGAGAAGTTTCGATCATCCTCTTGATCTTGAGATTATTTGATCATCTAAGGGTGTGGGCCAGGATTTTTAAGAATAATTCGCCAATATGTGAAATGAAAAATTCCCAATTCATGTGAGCACTGTAGAATGGACTGATTTGGCTCTTTTTAAACCTAAGCACTTAGAGCTGTGATGTTTTTGATACTTTGACCGGCACGTAGGAACATTCAATAGCTAATATGGTTACTTCAATATAGTATGCACAGCCTGTTGGTAGTTAACCCACCGAATAATATCCGAAAATTGGAGTAACCGCTCTTAAAGTTGCGACCACCAATTCAGAGTTTCGCTAGTAATTTTTAATAGTTTTCGATGATTGTTCGTTAGTAAAATCCACTACAGCAAAAATATAAAATTTTACTGACTTTTTGACATTAACGGATTATAAAAAGAGCTCAAAGGTACGTTTGTATTAAAAGGCACAATTGTTATGCTCTTATTGAAAAGCCTTATAGTTGAGTGTTGACAGTTCAAAAATAGTGCGAAATTTAAAACCACAGCTCTTGGTGGATGATGGGTAGTACAAGTGGCTGAGCTGGATTGAAGAAATCACTCATATAGTTTCGAATGAAGCAACGCCAAACAAAGAGGCTCTGACATGCCATAGGCAACATGTGATTAACAACACAAACTGCAAATAGGTGTCTGTCAGCGAGTTTGCTAATCATGGCTTATTTTTCCGATCACTTGACTCAACTTGATCAATGACCTAGATCAATATTTAGATCTCACCACGAGCCTTAAAATTTCGTTATTATTCTCAGTTGCTTATAAAACAATTTATCTGGAAAGAAATCCAATTTATCATAAGCCTCATTTCAGGCTTATCACTATGTTAGTCTAAGTGACACATTCACTATTTCGAAAGCACCACTTTCGATTTCTGTCACCAGATGTGGGCTGTTTCCATTAGTTTCGAAAGTCTATATGATTTCCTATTAAAGATCTGCTCTTCTGCAATCCAAACCTGTAGCCCAAACAATAGCGCGATGCCTTTCAGGTGTGATTTGTTAAACTCATAATAGAAGCAACCATCTGTGTGCGTGCCATAGATCACATCTGCTTTTATTTTCATGGTAATCGACGACAAATAACGCATTCAATCCAATTTTTAAATCACCAAAGCAAAAGTCCCCTAGCCCCATCCATAATATCTTACGCAATTGAACACCAAACTAAGTCACAAGTGATCATCAACAGAAAAGTAGAAAACCTGCTATTGATTAGGTACAATTCGTCATAATACCGAACGCTTCACACGGTTTCCAATCCCGAAACTAAATTTCACTTTCTTCTTCATTACCATCGCGACGGCCCGGTCTACTGACCATTGCCGGACGTCGTATGGATCAGATGCGATCTTAGGGCAATCCAAAGCCCACATCCACTTGATTTCGAAAAGAAAAAAACAAAAAAAAGAAAACCCGAAAAGCGACGACCTAATTGCAACATGCATGTCCTCTTGCAGGAAATTGGAAAATTAAGAAAAAAATTGCATGAAGCCGGAAAACATAATAATGGCTATGATGGACGCCCATCGACTAGTGAAGTGCTCGAATGTGGGGAAAAGAAAGTGAAAGATGTTG
Organism: Merodon equestris; assembly: GCA_958301585.1. Classification (NCBI taxonomy): domain Eukaryota; kingdom Metazoa; phylum Arthropoda; class Insecta; order Diptera; family Syrphidae; genus Merodon; species Merodon equestris. The sequence goes on along the minus strand of OY284417.1, from coordinate 24,169,344 downwards.
CTGAAACATTCATGACACTCCAATTATGAACTTCACTATAGATGGACCCGTCATGATTCGGCTATTTTCGGTTGAGCTATTCGTTGCCTGTACTCCTCGACGTGGCGAGTAGGAAATTCGCAATTGAATTAAAAGTAAATAACAAAAAACCTGATCCGAAGTGAGTGAAAAGAAAACCGTGCCACACTCCAGTGATTTCTATTCCATTCGTCCAGCCGAGTGCATCTTGCAAAAAACCGAACAAAAAATCATTTACCAGCAACATAGTCCCTCACTCGCCGTGCATGGCACACATGGCGCACGTAACAATGACTGCACCGTCTAATTTGCTTCATGTCGCGGTATGATCCTCACCCATGCTGGTAGTGCTCGCTAATGTTGCTTCTCTTGCTTTTGTTGATGTAGTTTAGCGATTTAGCAAAGACTTAGCAACACGCATATCTGTCTGTTGGTAATGTAATTTGTGAGTCGATCGTTGGCTTCGTGCAGATTATTGTTCACTTGTCTGTAGCAGAACGAATGCAACGGAGGTGGTGCGCGAAAGAAATGCCTCAACAACGAAAATCAAACAAACAAGTGTAAGCAGAAAACTCGAATCACTTTCACATGAGGAATTTATGATAATTATTTTTCGGTTATGACTGTACAGACTAGATCCGGGGAGCCCCCCTCGTCGATCGAAATCTGATGGTTTCCAATTGATGATCGGTGTCTACAGTACCATCCCAAATGAACGAGCATTAGATAACAACAAGCGACTCATTAATAATCTTAACCAATTGATTCCCTTACTAACCTGAAGCAACATCCAAGACATGCAGATTTAAGCAAACCCAAGACATCATCCGCTGATGGCGATCCGTAAAATTCGCGGATAATATCTCATCCCAGTCGCAATGGGCAAGAAGATTAAATCAGCGTAGCGCATGACATTAGTCAAACTTAATCAATTACCATGACCATTGCGATGAAGTCTTTTGGTTTTTGCTTACCTTAATGATGGAATGGCCTATTAGGGTGTTAATTATATTCGACTTGGGTCGAAAGCATTTTACATGGGTTTGGAAATATTACTCTCCTACAAAGCCATTTACACGGTTGGAAAATGCAAAGTATCTACGAGTACATACCTTAAGGCATGTCATAAAATCGAAGCTAACGTCACGTGTCCTAGTTTGGTGCAGAAACAAATTTAGTTATATAATGTTGAGCTTGTTAATTAAAATTTAACGACCTTAATGGTTAAGTCATATGCCTGGGGGGCAGATTACTAACTGTATTTTTGCATTGTGTACAGATACAGTGATTTTAATTATTTCTGCCGGAAATGCCTTCTTCTCGCCGGACATTGCATAGGAGAATTATTAAAAATATAACTAATTCCATAGAATATGTAGTCATATTATGATCCATTCAGTCTAAGGGAAACGTCTGCTCACAGAGTTTCGCATTTGATCCGACATGGCACCGAATGGGTTTAATCGTTATGAAAAAAAGCCCTGTCATGCGCCCCTAATTCCCGTGAAACACCTCTAATTCCCGTGAAAGAAAACGATGCATATGGCATCGACTTTAGCATAGTCCTCCTTGCACCCCGTTCTTCCTTTTAAAGTTAAAAATGACAGGACAGCAATACAAGGTTATCTTCCGGGATGCCTCAAAGTAGTCATTTTGGTCCCCTCTTTTTACAAGAGTTGCAGACAATCTGTATTATCTGTGATGCAAACGAATCTCGTGTCACCTTATTTCGAGACATAGGAAACCAGACATTTTGCAGAGCCCCTCGGTTTTTCCTTATTTATTTCATAAACTAATCTTGAAGTTGGCTTTATCTGAAGTCCAAGCTAGGACAATATGAGCTGAATTAAGTAATAGGGCTGACAATATAGCGATCAACGTAGCAGCACTGAAAATACAAGACGGAGAGAAATTAGTTTAACATGTGATACGTTTCCAGTCCGTTCTAAAAACGAGTGGCATAAATTTCGAGCAACGATGTGCTATTATGTCTTGTTTACAGACTTGGGCTCAGTGTAACGGAAACTTTTGCAAAACTTTTTGCAAGAGCTCGGTGGTTTAAGGTATTCGGAAGGAAGAGAACCACGAAGTGGAACGCCTTCAACTTCAATAAAAATCATTGAAAACATCGACAAAATCCGGGATTTTGTTCGTTTAGGTCGTCGGTTAACGGTCAGAATGACCGGGGAGTCACTGCACCGTTCATTAAATTCTAACCATTAAATTGGGGTTGAAAAAAATCTGCTCGAAAATGGTTCAAAAAATCATTCGAAGTAAAGAAATTACGTCAGGGGAGAAATGTGCCTTTACTTTTTGAAATCGATTGAAAATGATCCTAATTTTTGGAACTTGTGATTGCGGGTGATAGAAGTTGGATGTTTGAGTACGAATCGGAAAATATGAATTAGCGCCAGATTCTCGAACGACACACCAAAAGCCAAAAAAAACAAAACTGTCTAAGTCAAAAATCAAATTCGTGCTGATTTGCTTCTTTGATAGCCAGGGAATCATGCGCAAAGAATTGGTGCCTTAAGGCTAAGCAGTCAAGCGACATTTATATCGAGAGGTTTTTGGAAGACTTCGCAAACAGGGACTTGACTGTGAGACCAAACATCAAGCACAACTAGGTGTTGCATCACAACAACCTAATATTTGGCCCGTAAAAAGGTTCCTCATGCTTCTGGACCTCCTTATTCGCCGGACTTTTATTCTTGTGACTTTTTTCTCTTCCCAAGGTTAAAAACTCACCTCAAATTACATCATTTTCGGAAACTCGAAATCATTCAAATGGCTGTATCCAACCACCTGAAGGCTATTCTGTGTTGCTGGGCCGACCACTTTGTGGAATATTTTATGTAAAAAATTTGACTTGAAGGCAAATAAGATTCAACTCGAGCAAAAATTCAAACCGAGTAATCATGGTCTGGGCGAAATTTAGATGAATAAGCCCAAAGTCAACTAGTATTGGATCCGCTGATCAAAATTGTGTCCAGCGATGAGACTTTTTCTTTGCCTCAACGGGTATGTCAAACAGCGAAATCATCGTTTAAAGCAAGGAAAATCTACAACAAATTATCGAAACACCGTTTAATCCCGAAAATTGAACAGTGTTGTGCGGACTGTGGGCTGGTAGAGCCACGCACGGGACCATCTTTCTTTTTTTTTTTCTTTTTTTTTTAAATGAATGGCATGTGGAATTGGCCTCCAAGTTATTGTGATTTGACGACTCTTGATCATGTTTTTTTCGAAGCTACCTAAACTAGTTGGTCTACTCTTACAAACCAATAACAAACGACGCAATAGAAACTAACATTATTCCTGCTTTTTAAGGACAAACATCCAGAAATACTTGAAAAACTGGCTTAAAACTTTGTCTGATGACATTCATGAGATGCAGCCATGGTGGGCATTTGTTCAAAGTTGTGTTTAAGAATTAATTGCAGAATGTATTCTATTGACTGGTTTAGTAAAATGTAAATGTTTTGTTCGAAACCATCGTTAGTACGGGCTCAAAAAACATTTAATTTATATAGGGTCAGCCAAGAGATAGTGCCGAATAGTTTGTAAAATTAACACTAGAATTTGTTACGTACTTATTTCTACAAAACCGATCATTTTGACGAATTGGCCAAACTTTTAGTATCATATGTGACAACTTTCAGAGCTCTTCTCAAGAGGTAATTTACATTGGAAAGTCCAGATGGATCTTTGAACTCAGTGGAAAGTTCTGTTAATATAAACAATTTTTTTTCTAAAAACATTTTATTACTCATACATATAATATTGGAATATGTGATTTTTTTAAGCGTTTGGTTTTGAATTGACAAAAAGGTCCAAAAATATTGAAAAATTGCTAACAACTTTTATTTAAGTTAAAGCACCAATCTTTACTATTTATTTTTTAAATTCTATTTTGATTAAATATTGACTAAAACTCCTTTTTAGGTGGTCCAATACAAAAGTCCAATTTTGGGTTTTTCGAACATATAAGCAGATATTTTCCTAATAACACGTGCTACTCGTATGTTGTCTTCCAAGGCTGCAATTTACGCTGGCTTGCCAGCATAGACGAACAATTTATATCCCTAAAAAATAAATTGCACTCGAGTCCAAAACGAGTGACAACTTGCTTAGCGAATTCATTTCTAAACCGCTCCATCGATTCAGGTACTGTGTGGCAAGTAGCGCTGTCTTGCTGGAACCACAAGAAAAGTACGAAATTATTGAACGAAAGCGGGTATCAAGAAGGTTTAAACGGCCGAATACGGCAGTTTTATTTATTAACATACTCATTCATAGCGAAGCTTTTCTAAAGCACACACCGAAAATTCGAGACTATGGCAGATCGTCCGACTTTACGGGGGTGGTCCGATAAGTACTTAGCCTCATCGCCAGATGGCGCCAGTATCGCAAGAGCAACTTATGGACTCGTAGTTTTGTTTTGACCGCGTGTGGAATCGGGAGTGTCCGCGGATTTTAGAAACATGCAATATCGGTCGGTGATTCGATTCTAGTTTTTGGAAGGGAAATTGCGCAGCGAAATCAAAGAGCGTTTGGATGCTGTGTACGGTGACTCTTCTCCTTCGATGGCGACCATCAAAAATTGGTTTAACGAGTTTCAACGTGGTCGCACGTCGGTTTTTGATGAGCCACGTCCAGGTGTCCCGAAAACGGCTACCACGTAGGATAACATGACAAAAATCTACGATCTCGTATTGGCAGACCGCCGATTGAAGGTGCGCGAGATAGCTGAGACAGTAGGCGTTTCAAAAGACCGCGTGGGTCATATCCTGCATGAAATGTTGGGCATGAGAAAGCTGTCGGCGCGATGGGTGCCGCGTTTGCTCACTCCGGACAACAAGGGCAACCGTGAGACCACTCCAGAGCAGTGTTTGACACTGTTTAAGTGCAATCCGAAGGAGTTTCTGCGTCATTTCGTGACAGTCGACAAAACATGGATCTACTGGTACACACCAGAGACCAAGGAACAGTCGAAATAGGGGACTTCACCTGGCGAACGTGCTCCGAAGAAGGCGAAGACTCTCCCATCGGCCGGAAAGATGATTGCCACCTTTTTCTGGGATTCACAAGGTGTGATCCACATCGACTACCTGGAGAAGGGCAAAACGGTCACAGGGCTGTACTATGCCAAATTATTGCGCCGATTTGACGCCGAATTGAAGAAAAAACGGCCCCACTTGACGAAAAAAAAAGTGCTCTTCCACCATGATAACGCACCGGCTCACACCTCCGCCCTCGCCACGGCCAAATTGGGCTACGAACTGCTGCCCCATCCACCGCATTCTCCAGATTTGGCCCCATGCGACTTCTTCTGGTTTCCAAACTTGAAAAAGTCACTCGCCGGGCAGAAATTTCAGTCGAATGAGTGTATGGAGCTAAAAGGAGACTATATTGAAAAATAAATCGCCATTTCTCCAACATTTTTGTTTTTCTTTTGTAGGCTAAGTACTTATCGGACCACCCTCGTAGTTCTTACCCTGAGCTGTATTTTGTAAGGTTTTAGCCCAAGAACCTTGGGTAAAATCTTCCACGTGGTCGAGTAACATAATCCCAATTGCTTCGAACGGCGACGAATGGACAAGCTACGGTCTTCCTTAACACTTCCGGATACATCGGCAATATTTGGCTCTGTACGCACTCTAGGTATAAGGATAATTGACTTGATGGCCAACAACTGAAAATGGTTTGAAATTTAGTCACTGTGGCTTGAATTGCGTCCTCAGTTGATTTATTATGAAGACCGTAAATGTCTATGCTTACTGAGTATGTTTGATTTTAAAGTATGTGACAAATTACGCGTGAGCTGTCAAAAATGGAACAATAAGGGGGCATCTTCGTCAATTGCATAAGCTATAAATAAAACATTGATATTGTGTTGAAGTACTGGACTTAGCGCGCCCATACGCCCCCTGACTAGTGTATCATGTCTGGCGAAAACAGCTCTGGCCCTTCATGAGCTCTAACGCCATCTAAGGTGTCTGTCTGGCAATACAATGCACCAGTATTTATGTCTATGTGCTCCTACAGATAGCAAAAGCCTCCTTAAACAGAAAAAAAAAATACTAAAAGCCATATCTCGTCTTGAGAGAAGTGACTTTTCGTACAATTCGCACAGAAACTTTGATGGACTTGCACGAGAATTATCCTCTAACCCCTTTCTCATAGATATGTCATATGATGCAAGCACCAGCCTAATTTGCTAAGATTGGTTCTGGTTTCATTGGAAAGCTCGGGGGCAGGGGTCTGGGAAGAACATTGCGACGTTCGACTGAACTTGTTTAGATTATACTGTGAGTTAAAGAAGGAAAGAAAAGAGCGTTTGGGGCTGCGTTGAAACTTGTGTTTAACGTTTTAAAGTTGGAAAACAAAATTCATTAAGCCTTGTTTGAGGCTCAGCTTACACTGGCATCATGCAAAATCAGATATCCGGTGAGCTGCCTAACCTGGGCTTAGATGAGGATTTCTCAGAACCCGTTGTATGTCTACATACATCCCTGGTTATTAACTCGGTCAATGACTGAATCCTTCAGGTGCGCAGAAGGCAAAACTGTCCTGAGTGTAGGCTGACGAAGTGTACATACTTCAGCGTCGGTAAAAAGACTTTTATCAAACACCAGACTGCTAGACTCAGTGCGATGAGAATCTGTCCTCTTACTGGTATATTTTTGAGAATAGTGTAATGTGTGCAGAATATCTTAGCTTTCGAACCTTCTCCCCAGTTACCTCCGGGAAATGAAGACATAAAATATGAGGGCGCAATTTGACTGAGTACTCTAGAAAAAAGCCTTAAATCAAAAACAGAATACAAACTAAACCCAGCTCTCAGTCTTCTACCCAGACCTCAACATGCTAGGCCAATACGCATAGCATGTACAGTTGAAAAACCATCTTCTTCAGAGGCTATCTTCTGAAGGGGCTTTCAACAACGTTCATACATGAAACCCTAATAAGGTTCTGCGAGCGTGGCTTCTTTAGCCAATGGATCATTAGCCATACCTAAGGAGAGACTTATCCAACATTCTCTGGGTGTCAATAACATCTGCAAAATCGTATCCAAAGATGGAGTAATCTTCTGCACTATTGGTTATGGATAACGTCTGGATGAAGCTTAACAAGACCAGGATAAAAGCGGTTGCGTATGCAGTTTGCCTGTATGATGTAGTGATTTTCGATTTGCAGTTTTTCTCGTTGAGCCTAATTATGGATAGCGCCGTGCGTAAGACTTATCGCTAAGCCACGATTTGTATTCTGATGAGTCGAAATAAACACGCATTATATGGTCAACCGCTTGTTCGATCGCTCTGAATTCCAAGCTTAGCTGGAGTTATGTATTCTCTTCTAACCTACGGCAGATCTCGACACAGACGTTTAAACAGTCCTCTTAGAGAACCCCAATCTTGGTTCACAGACATATTGATGTCCTAGAGATGGTAGTAAGAGCTTAGACCAATTACACCATACCTACTCTCAACTTCAAGACATGAGATGAAACTGCAATCTATAGAGATGGCTCGCAGATGTCTGCGGAATTGGCGCTAGTAGCCTTTGGTCAGTAGCACATCCACACAAGTTCCCAATATCGCTATATCGACAATCAGAGACTACGCGAACCAAGCTCGACGGCTCATAACAAGTTTTGCTGTACAATAGCTGTCTCTGCAATAGCTGCAATATGGTCCTTGAAGGCGAGACACATTTTTTAGCAAGGCTTCTAACAACAGCGTAGGTAAAAAAGAGCTTTCTGAAGACCACATTGTTGGACATAGTACTAATTGGAGCTTTGGTCCACCACTCCCACCTAAAATGAGGGTAATGGCCAACATTCCGATATCAGACAGAGTGGACTTATAACACCGGTTAAAGGTAGTAAAAAGATCAGTCAACCCGGAAACATAAAGAAAAGGTAGTAATATAAAAGCCTGCAGCGTTAACGGGCCCAACGAGCTAAATAGTCTGGTTGAAAACTTATGGTCGCACATCTGCAAGATATGATGCAAAATTTTCCGAGAATGAAACCCCATTGTTTGCCCATGGTCATCTACTAGACATATTTTACAAGATGTTCGATACTTTTGAGATGCCTGAAGCCATTTGTTGTTAAGCCACTTGCTCGTATCAGTGTGGTTTTAGACCAGGAAAGTCCACTAAGTATTCCCACTACAGCCAACCAGCACCAGTTAATTCGAGGCACACGAAGCCATTTCTAGTTTTGTAATCGTCAGATTGTATTGAACAACATCAAGTTCGATAAAAAGGTATGGGAAACCAATGCCTTGTAAACGCCTACATAGTATTAGCCAGAGAACCCATAATTGACAAGCAAATCTTCAACAATAGTACCTGCAATCTCCACTTTGCAATGCCTAACAAATCAGCCTACATAAAACCACAACCTCTTATTAAAAGCGATCTCGTTACGTGTTGTGCCCCACTTTGTTTCTCAATCTATCAAAAGTTTTATCAAAATCTATGATCGTATTCAGCCCCATTTAGAAAGGAGCTTGTTAAACCTTATTAGCTTTAATTATAGCCAGCGTGCAAGACTCGTAAAAAAAAGTGACAAAATCGCATTTAATTCTCCTAATGCCGGCCATTTCATTTAGAAAGCTCTTCTTTAAATTATCCAATTATCTTCAGGTAAGATCGTAAAATAAAAATTATGGTCAACTTGAGACCTTCGAGTGTTCCCAGCGGCATCGGTTATACTTGTGGCTGGGATCAGAACGGCGATACAACCAACCCACAAATGTCAAGCAACTCGCAATTGATCGTGACCTTAACTTTACCTTGTTGTCACCCTGCCTCGGAGACTCACTGAATGCCAACAAATGTTGCTGTCGCAAAGAAAACAAAGCAAAAATAGAAATAAAAATAAAATCTTGCAGACCATTCGCGCGATTAGAAAACACTTTCACTTCTGATCATCATCATCACGATCCTCATCCATAATGATGATGACGATCATCGTTGGCGTCGCTGTCGTGATCGTCTTCGCGCTGCAGATGTTTCGTTTCTTTAATACGGGTGTCTGGTGGCTGGTTTCTTTCGTGGCAGTCATCCTTCAGTGAGTACATGCACTTGAACCACGAACGCAAATTACCATGCAGGTTTCACTAAATGACCCCTCGATCGTCGCCATTCTAAGCGAAGAACCTGTGATCCATACATCTGGGTCAGCATCATTCATGGAGAAGATCATACCGCGGAATACGAAAAAATAAAAGCGAATCTCGATGATTACACAACGCGATCGCTTGTGTACCGACAACGGTGAAGATGAGGAGAAAGATTTCACTTTTACCGATCGATACACCACCCCCCACCGACCACTCCGTGCGGATGACGGAGGTGATGATGAAGGTAAATGTGGCTAACGCTGAACATGAACATGATTACGAAGATGAGAGCTTTGAAGCACGTTTATTAGGTTAACTTCAAACTGGATTTGCTCTCTCATTCCGATCATGGACGCGATCTTGCGCAACGCAACATCTTTGAAGAATCGTTTTGGATGAACCATTACCATTTATGAAGGAATGTCGCTAAACAGGAGAAAGATATGAATATTTGCCTATGCCTTAGCCGAGAACTGGTTAAACCTGGTTCGCTGTAATATACTATCGGCGTCGTGCCGTTGTGTTTTCACTTGTTGCATTCCTCGGCAGATGCACATACAGGTTCCGCGATTTTCGGGGGAGAGCTTCCAAAAGACACTCGGATCACGACTTTCTTCATTACAAGCACTCTGCTCTCCTATATGGTCGGTAGTGTGGTCAAAAGGTTAATGCCGGAGGCGGTCTTGTGGCATCTGCAGTGAAATTCAGTTTCAATTCCGTACACTGGGCGCTTGACTCAGCCTTGGTAAATCAATTCACTGGAGTATTACTCGCGAACCATTCGTGTAATCATTGCTAATTAAATGTATCCGGATCTATCTAGCCCCTCCGTTGCTTGCATTAGGACAGGTATCGTTTTAACGGAAAAGAACGTCAAAAAGCCCCTCATGCTCCTACATAATTATACTCGAGTTTTCATGCATTTAATTGCTGTAGCAGTAGCAGTACCATGCCATGATGCACGGCCTTAATTATGGGGTTCATGTGTATTGTATTGCATTTGTGAGGTAGTTGCACTTTCGGTGAATTGCCGCCACAACTTGAGTATCGCACCAACCCAGTTTGGGTTTTTTTCTTACTAGTGCCGAATGTCATAGGCATGGTTGTGGTACGTGATCGTACATATGGCTGGCTCACCTGTGACAAGCGACTGTATCCGTGGATTTGGCACAAAACAGAAAAAATACTTCAGATATTAGCTCATAAAATAAAGATGAAGAGCGTTCTCGACGTGTACGCGCGCTGCCATGTCGGGCGATAGAGATAAAATGTGTGGCGCAGCACGGATACGAGCAAGAGGTTTATAAATGGAGCCAAGTGTCCAATGAGGCATGTCTTGCCGCTGACTGCAATTGAGTTACGTAACTTTTCGTGGAACGAAACGATAGAAGATGATGTCTTTTGCAAAGGCTGTAATATTGCATAATAAAATGGTCGTAAACGGTTTCAATGGCTCATTGAATGGTTCATTTTCCTTCATGACTTTATGGCTTATTGAAAAAAAACAATGAGACCATTAGGACATACAAGTGATTGGTTCATCTTAGGGGAAAAATAGGTCGTAGAGGGGTGGCATGTACGAAATTGCGATATTACGACTGGGGTAAATATCGTGTTAACGATTATCATGATTACCGGAAATTCCCTCTAAGCCTCCTCTTTGTTCTTCATAAAAATCTAGTTGCACGGGGTATCATATGAAGGAAATCAAAATGATATGAGAGCATTAACCAATACCATATCGAATCTATACTAATACTGACCTATTGTGGACCCAACCTATCGAATATTGTTACAATCTACGTTAAAAAAATTAAAGTTCTTTTCGACTTTCGAACAGACCTTTATTTATTAGTCAATGTGGTCTCCATTAGATTCAATACACTAATGTCAGCGCTACATTCATTCTTCCAAAACCTTTTGGATTCGCGTTTAATTCCTTGTGCGAAGAAGCGGAAAATTAATCCTCCAATTTTGTTTATGAATAACTTATTCACTAAATAAAAAACAATAATTTTGAGCGATGAAAATCTTTATGTGGACAATGTGTTACAATTTTTTTTTTTGTTATGTGGAAAAGACGATGTCAAATATGATTGATTTACGACGTCATTTGCAAAAACTATAACATCTTACGATAGGGTGATTAATTTTGCGCCACCTTGTTGCAGAAGGTCCTCTCAGGGTTCTCCTTCTTTTAGGAAGAGCCTTGTCCAGCAAATCGGTTGGTTTACCTAAACGGTGTTATAAACTTCTGTTCAATTGCGTATAACTTTCATTTTTGAGCAAGCTCTTGGAACTTTTATGGCTCTCAGCCATCCAAAATGCCTGAGACAATTGAACCTTAATTTTGACTTCGTACCTGTAAGCCCATCAGCTACTATAACACATTTTGACAGTTGTGCTAGTTATTGACCTCATTTAGCGACTCTTGAAACATTCAGCAAAATTGTATGATACATACATATGAGTCAATTAGGTGCTTGTAGTTAGAATTAATTCGTAGCATTTTTGATTGTTTGAAATTAAATGTCTACACTAACATAGTTTGTTCACCGCTGGACAATACTTGTCGTAAACGATCCATTTTTTTCAATTTTCATAGGAAGTAAACCTAGACCCTTACATGCGATAAGACATCTGAAAGAACAATGTCTGGGGAATACTGCAGTCGGGATAGAACGACCCGGATTTAACGATATGAACTACGATCTGAGGTTGATGAATATTCCTGTGATTTCCCGTCCAACCCTGCCTTATACTATTTTGAAAGGGAAACAGGTTTAAGTAGCGCTTTGAAGGGAGATTGAAAATGGGTTTATTCGTTAACATGATACTAGATCCACGAAGACTTTTTCCAATCGGGCTTTTTAGCAGACCTTAAGTGGTATTGACTTGATAAGTTGAGTAGGACATATCATTAGACTTCATAGCTTTGGAGGATTTTCTACTAAAATCTTCCACGAATTTTCACGAAACCATAAGCTCACTATCTAGAATGGATCATGCCGTGCTAGCAATGCTCGCATGCAATTATGTAGCTTCTCAGTGATTGGTAACAGCGGTAACAATATGTCAGCCTTAAAGCCTCAAGAACAAAACTGTTTACAATATTATATGGCTTCTTGATTATACGCTCTAAACGTCAAAGTGCTGCGCCGGCATTTGGATTTGATTAGACAGCTATGGAGAAGGGACTTCAAACGCTCTTCCAAACTTAACGTAAACAGGGGCGTCCTGTCCCTTTTACGGTGCATGGTGAGCGACTTTCTGCTCGATGCTCTCAATGCCTCTAGAATCTATGCCCAGGTCTATATGGATGATGTTACCGTTCTCTCTGTCGGCTCATGTCTAGCAACTGTATGTCTCAAAGTACAGGAGCCGCTAAATGTGATCGATGACTGGTGCATAAGTAATGGGCTGAGGGCTAATCCTTTTAAGACTGATGTCGGTCTATTCAAGAGAAGAAGAAAAATACTGGCATGACTTACGAGAGTGGTCCGATAAGTACCTAGCCTCACCGCCAGATGGCGCCAGTAACGCAAGAGCAGTTTACTATTGTGTAGTACATTTCAGTAGAGGGCTACTGTCGAAATCTCAGCCGGATCGGACTCGTAGTTTTGTTTTGACCGCGTGTGGAAGCGGGAGGGGCTGCGGATTTTAGTAAAATGGAAAAAGATCAATATCGTTCGGGGATTCGATTCCTGTTTTTGGAAGGGAAATCGCGCAGCGAAATCAAAGAGCGTTTGGATGCTGTGTACGGTGACTCTTCTCCTTCGATGGCGACCATCAAAAATTGGTTTAACGAGTTTCAACGTGGTCGCACGTCGGTTTTTGATGAGCCACGTCCAGGTGCCCCAAAAACGGCTACCACGGAGGATAACGTTACAAAAATCCACCATCTCGTATCGGCAGACCGCCGATTGAAGGTGCACGAGATAGCTGAGACAGTAGGCATTTCAAAACACCGCGTGGGTTATATCCTGCATGAAATTTTGGGCATGAGAAAGCTGTCGGCGCGATGGGTGTCGCGTTTGCTCACTCCGGACAAGAAGCGCAACCGTGAGACCACTTCAGAGCAGTGTTTGACGCTGTTTAAGTGTAATCCGAAGGAGTTTCTGCATCGTTTCGTGACAGTCGACGAAACATGGATTCACTGGTATACACCAGAAACCAAGGAAGAGTCGAAACAGTGGACTTCACTCGGCGAACGTGCTCCGAAGTAGGCGAAGATTGTCCCATCGTGCGGAAAGGTGATGGCCACCGTTTTCTGAGATTCACAAGATGTGATCCACATCGACTACCTGGAGAAGGGCAAAACGGTCACAGGGCTGTACTATGCCAAATTTTTGTTGGGCCGATTCGACGCCGAATTGAAGAAAAAACGGCGCCACTTGGCGAAGAAAAAAGTGCTCTTCCACCATGATAACGCACCGGCTCATACCTCCGCCCTCGCCACGGCAAAATTGGTCGAATTGGGCTACGAACTGCTGCCCCATCCACCGTATTCTCCAGATTTGGCCCCATGCGACTTCTTTTTGTTTCCTAACTTGAAAAAGTCACTCGTCGGGCAGAAATTTCAGTCGAATGAGGAGGTCATCGCCACCACGGAGGCCTACTTTGCAGACCTCGAGAGAACGTATTTTTCAGACGGGTTTAAGAAGTTGGAGCATCGCTGGGTCAAGTGTATCGAGCTTAAAGGAGAATTCAGACTCCGGCTAAAAAACAGTAGCCGTCTACTAGAATGTACTACACGATAGTAAGTTGCTCTTGCGATACTGGCGCCATCTGGCGGTGAGGCTAAGTACTTATCGGACTACCCTCGTATATTGAAAAATAAATCGCCATTTCTCCAAAATTTTTGTTTTTCTTTTGTAGACTAAAAACTTATCGGACCACCCTCGTAGCTGGTGCTAAAAGACATTCCCATCCTGAGCTGTTTTGGTCAATGCATATTGAGACAAAAACCACCAAAGCGCTGTCAGCTTTTTGGCAATGCGGCAATGCAAAGGTGCTTTTGGCAAAACACGGGATTATCGCCGATAAAGGTCCTCTGGATCTACTTATACGGCAATGATAGGACCGATAATCTTATATGCATCGATTGTCGGGTAGAACAGGCTTATACGTGGCCTCCTTCACCAAACTTCAAAGAGCGGTTTTTCTGAGCTGTACATCGACTTTTCCCAGCCCGTCAGATGATATGATGAATCTTCCACCCCTTGACTTATTTATAAGCCATGTGTCTCCTCAAGAGTATTGATTTCTGGTATAACTCGCACTGGAGTGACCGTGTACTTGCGCGAGAGATATCCACCGACGCAATGATACCTGCCGTCCTGTGCGCTATAATTTCATAGTCAAATCTACATAGCGTCGGAACTGACTCTGGCATATGCGACTGCAGTAACAGGCGGTGGTCATGGTGCATTGGTAATCATCACCGATATTTGAGCGGAAGGTCTGTAGTTCATGTCTGTCCATAGCCAAGAACGATTCCTATACGGAAAAACTGTGCAACAACATCAATCGTGAATGAGAGATGAAATGCTGATGAAGGCACAACACTCGCAGTATAAGATAAAAAGTTACTGTGAACTAAAATCAACGCGACAAATTCATTCGAATTTCTCGAATCCTGTGAACGGGGAGTAGTGAACGAACATCTTTGGCACATACTATCTGCATCCCGTCCAGGTTGTGTGAAAAACACTGTAAGAGTGTGACTTTTGAACTTGCGCCAACTCTATAAAAAAAAATAAAAAGAGCTGCAGTCAAAGCTGTGTCCTGTATTAACCCTTTAAATAGCTCCAAACTAGTACATGACCTAGTCCGAAGACTAAATTCAATAAGGTTGTATCGTTCCTAGGTCAATATCAGAAAATGAGATCTCTGATGAACTTGCTAGAAGGGGCTCAAAGGGAAGTTTTTCAGAACCTGAACCTGCTTTGGCTCTACCTGCTTCTCACGGCCAAATCCTACGTCAACGATAGGGTCTTTAATGCACACAATCGTAGATGGAGGGAATATCCAGGATTCAGGATGACTAAATGCTACGCCCTGATGTCTGCAAGAAACCCGTAATATTTTTTTATGCTTAAGTAGAATTGATTGCAGAAAACTTGGGTCATTACGAGCCATGACACTTTTGCTAAACATATTTGCCTCCTTGGCATAAGTGATATGCCATCCTGTGCTGCATTTTTTCTGCTCTGCGACTGCCCTTCTTTGGTTCGCACACGTTGGCGCAATCTTGATCCGCAACCTCCTCCTCACTTTTCTCCGGATAATGGGGAAAATACAATAAAGAAAGGTGTCTGTCTGCTCCAACAGAGAGCTGAAATCTCCAACAAAAAAAAAAAAAAAAAAAAAAAAAAAAAAAAAACAACCAAAACAAAACAAAGTATCATATCGACAAACGTTATCGTTATAAGCGTTGTGTTCAAAAAGTTAGAAGCATTTTGTGATTTCACGGCATAATTAGTCCGATTAACGATTAGCGCTTGGTTCTTTGTTTTGTTGATCAACATAAATAATGATTTGAATAATATTAGGTTGTTGCACATGCAGTGTCGGATTTCAAAGTGTAACTTTGAACGACTGTAGCTCTTTTGATATTTATATTCGTATGCGCATGCGGAAGCACCAGTGTAATAGATGACCTGCTTTCTGGATTGAAACAATTCTTTAAAAGTATTTTTACCGGTTGTTCATTGTTGAATAATTTTCCACCAAAAACGAAAACAAATCCTTCAAACGATTACCATAAAGAATCCGGTTTGCCAACTCTCTTTCCACAAGCATTAGCCTGTGCAAAAACCGATGCTTTCTTTGCCGCCAAAGTAGAGATGTGCAAACCCTCAACCGATGCAACTGAGGTACTCACTTGTTTCCTGACTGTTCGAAGCGCAATTTCGTTTCAAAGTCCCTTAAAGTTTGGCGAAGGTCAGATTCTAGTATGGCTCACAGCTTGTCGTGATATAGCTGGTGCTGTCGCCCGATCGGAATTTTATAAACCATCATTGTACGGTTTGTCCGAAATCTGATATCATAACTATAATAACCTAACATGTGTTGAACCAACACCTAGTATGTGGTCTACATGTGGCAATTGTGAATGGAATACAACATGGTACATGTGCTTTTGATATAAAGGGTTATCCGAAGACCAAACTTATCCATGGCTTATTGAAGAAGTGGATCAAGTTCAGTTTGGGTGTTATGTTTGGTGTTCTAAATTGTCTCTGGGTTATTGGCATACATTTTAATCTTAAAAAAAAGACAAGATGTTCATATGTCTTACGATCAATAAATTAATCGTTTGAAGTCTTGTGTGAGCGGTAGCGCCATCCTGTTGAAGCGAGAGATTCTCCAAATCCAATTCATTCAATTTTGTAAAAAAAAAAAACGATAACGCTGTTCATGTAACCGTCTCTCCAGTCACATTTTTAAGAAAGTACGAGCCAGTGGTGCCGCCAACACAGTGACTTTAGTGAATCATATGTGGGTTTCACGTACCCAACTATCCAAAAATGTGATTCATGGGAAAAGATCAAATTTTATGACAAATTACCTGGGCGATCCCATATCCATTTAAAAAACCGGCACGTGGGATAAAGACTTCAATTGTGATACATATAATATGAAAATGAACAGTTAAAACTCGCCGTAAAATGCCATATGTGACACCTAAATGAGGACTTCGGTGATGAGGTACCTGACTGGTCTCGAATACTATCGTTTACATAAGTGCTGACCCGATACCGAACCATTCTCTTTAAAACGCTTGACCATTGCAAGAATTTCAGACCCACTAGAGCGATTATGCGAATTTTACGAAAATTTAGTTTCACAGTTCGCCCATTTTAGTAGTAAATCAAAATAAGAAATAAAAGTGGTCAAGGTGTGAACCGTAAGGTCCACACGACTAACTTCCCAGTGAGAAGAATGAAAGAACAATTTTTTTTTTTATTATTATTTATTATTATTATAATTTTAAATTTATTTAAATAATTTTTTTTTTTCGTAATTTTAACCATGGAAGCTTTGCTAAAGGTAAACACCTCCGCCAGCTGGTCGTCCTTTACCAAAGCTCGACCTCCTTGCCATACTGTTCCGTGATTGCCTCCACCTCTTCCTCGGCTTCCTCCACCTCTACCTCGGCTTCCTCCACCCCTTCCTCGGCTTCCTCCACTTCTGCCCCGAAATCCACCACGGCCGCCACCTCGTCCCTGTTTTCGAACGTGGCCACCATGTCCCCGGTAACCTTTGTTTTGACCCCTTCCTTTTCTGTCCTCATCTTTTTTTCATTTTTTTTTCAATGTTCAATGTTTATGAAGGTATCTAAAATCTGCATGAATAAATCGTGCACTTCATTCATTTTAAAATTCAGCTCGTTTGCCTTTTTTCTTGGTTTTCTCGTTTAAAAAAAAAAAAACGGCTGGACCGATTTCGCTGAAAATTCTTTCAGTTCTATGTTATGTAATTACGCGTCTAATGTATCTGGTCCCATGTTAATATCATCCTTGGTTCTCAAGATAATCGAGACGAAAAATTATTACGAACACACATACACACATTCGTACATACACACACAGAGACATCTCTATAAAAACGTTGGATTTGGATTCTGGTGACCTTGAAACGTGGAGATATGTCAAAATTTGGAATTCACAAAATCGGCCCCATTACAAAAACTTCCCAATGGGAAGTTAAAAATGGCTAATTATGTGAGAAGCGATTCCATGACTAAAATTGCTAAAAAGTGTTATTGAAACCTATTAAAAAGATCAACAGAATTGAATGAATTCAGAAAATGATATTACCAGCCGCCATCCACACACCACACACCATGGCTCATTTATTGGGTATGTTAGGCTTACGAAATGAATCACAGAATTAAAGTTAAAAGTTCTATAAAAGTAAAATGAAGTTGAGCAAAAAGTAGGTTTTACGAGTATTGTCCAAGAAGGTAGTGAAGACGTTAAAGTTGATGAGCATCGTGAACACACCGGTACATACTTATATGGATGAACTGCACACAAACGCCGTATCACAATCAGATAAATTGTTGTATAAGTATGTTGATATAAGGGTGTAGAATCAATTAATAGCCCAACTCGTAGGTACTATATTATTCGTCTAATACATGCGCCAAACATTTTCCGCAAAACATCTGATATAAAGCGAAGTATATTCATGTAGAATACGTCGTTTCTAAATTGTTTTCGAGAGATGTTCTTCTTCATTACTTTAAAAAAAATAAGTGCTCCGAAAAATTGTCGTATCTTATTGTTAGTATTCAAATGTGTCAAAAATGGTTTAACCCTTTTAAGAGTGGTGATTTCATCTTCGAAGATAAGGAAAGACCTGAACAGCTGAAAAAATTGGAAGAAACCAATGTTAAAAACTTCAAAAATGTTTCGTAGACCGTCTTACGAAATACAATATAAACCCTCAATGGACCACCAGAAGTCAAACGCCACTGTTTGTCACGGTTTGGGTGGTTGTAATTTGTGGACAATCAAACATTTCGGTGAGAGAGAAGGACGTTTCAACAAGACTCTTCAACCAGCAATTAAAACATACGTCAACCATACGTCAATAAAAACAGATTCCATTTGATCGACAATCACCCTTCACAGTCACTAGATGTAAATTCGCTTGACTTTTCCACATGGAGCATTTTACAGGCCAAGATTAGCATTAAAAAATACCAAATTGGGTATGGATCTCAAGAGATCCTTTTGTTGTATCTTACCTCACTTTTTCTGTACATCGCAAAGTCTCTTACTTTTTGGATCCTTTAAGGTTTCAGCTTATTTTCCAATATCCGTTAGAGGTTTGTCTTAGATCTTCGAGCTCAGTAGCAATGTTCATGCCATTCCGTTGGAAATTTTATACAACTCGAGTCTTCACTTTTCGAACCAATTCTGGCACTGATGGAGGTTTTTTTCTGACAACTACGTATACCTTAGCGTTTTGCAACACTCCTGTTATCGTTATGAATCCATGTTTCATCCATTGTCACATACCGAATGAAAAAAAAATCGTTTTATGGCGCTAAAACTAGTCCAAACAGCGCTTTATTCTTCTTGATTGATTGTAAGCAAACGTGGTACCTATTTCTTGTTCAAATATTATAATATGTGATTTTTGTTGATGGTCCCAGAGCAGCTCTGTTCACCATTGTCCCTATTTGTCTATGCCTTTGCACCCATGACCAGATAAGTTGCATGCTCGGATCATCACTCAGTCTGCGTAAATTGAAGTGAATACAAATATTGCGGCATTGAGAAATTAAGTACAATTAAAAAGTCGACAAAAAATGTGCATCGAACGACGCCTCCCCCACTTACCCCACCCCGCTGGTTTTGGAACATTCAAAATTTAAAGTTGAAAACTTCCCGCTGAACATCCTTTACGAGCACTTCGACTACTGCTCCGTAGTGTTTAGTATAGTGTAGTTCCCTAATGACCTAACAATTTTGAACTAAAATTAAACTAAATCGAAAATCAAGCCTTAGTATGAATATTTATTAAATTTTATTTAACTTAAATATGTTTAAAAAAATAAATAATAAAGAATAGTGAATTTATTTAAGAGAATTAAGTTAAAGAGCTTGTTTTTGTTGTAATATCTTAAACCTACCTTCAGTTAGGTTAGTCGCGAGTTAAAGGGTACAGGTCTACAAGGTCGACGATGAAGTCATGTTCGCTATCTACTAAAAGGTCTGACATCGACGATCAAGGTCTAAAATATTGCGAGTAGCTACCGCTTTACTAAGCCGAAGGCATTCCAAGATGCCTCGTATTCGTACCATGACTTGGTCGTAAGTTAGTCGCCCGCCACTAGTGGAGCGGGTAGAGTAGTAAATTAGTGGAATTGTACACCTATTTTGGATCAGACCGATTCGGTCGAGATGTAGGAATGTCTCCGGAGGCATAAAGGCGTTACGCCGTACATTTTTTTATGATACTGAAGACCCGAGAAATTAAATCATTTTTCGATGTCATTACTTTCACAATATGGGCCAGAATTATAATAATTTTAGCAGGAAATTGTTCACTTTGTTTAAGTATTGTAATATTGTATAAAATTTCATTGCTATAGAATTTTGCTTAGTCTGATTTGGGAGGTCGTAAAAAACTCAGACAAGAACCCCCAAACATCCAATTTTTTTTCCATCCAGCCTGTTTTCACGTTGAGTAAGCATATGCTGTATGACGACCGTGTAGCAAAAAGCATTCACCCTTGCATCGATCCAACTGTTGTAAAACAATTTGTTTGTAAGGACAAAAGCAGCCCGGCTTAGAGCCGATTTTTTTTGTTAAAATATAGACACTGATCCAACCAAATGCCCAAATATCTAATTCCTCTTTCATACTTGTGGTAACCGATGTAAACAACTTGTAATTTTTAATTTTTACTAGTTTTTTTCGAGTATCCTTAGAGACCCTAAACAACGTCATTCTAAATAGATTGGTTTCCGACTTCGGAAAATTAATTCTTAATTTCCAGTGGTTGCAATAGTGTTTATGTCACATTGCAATTTACTTGCAATGGTCTCCTTATTTAGACCTGATCTCTAAACAACAAATCCGTGTGCGTCACAATTACATGGCGAAGAGAGTCTACTAGATCTCTTATGAATATATTGAATGAGATCGGTGAATTTGTAACCTACATATAGACAAGTTCCCTGGCCGTATAGTACCAAGGGCTTGTTCTAAGTCAATAAGCCAAACTGCGTGCATTGGTTTTTGCTATTGTTCCACTGGATATCCGAAATAAACTTAAATGCAGCATTTATGGTATCGTGCCCGCTCTAAAACCGAGTTGGTTACCCGGAATTATATTTAAAGCGCCTAGCCACTTGATCAGGGCTCTATTTATCATTTTTTTGAATATTTTACTGATATTGGTAAGAGGACTTATCAATCGGAGATTTGTTGGGTCAGAATTGAATCTGAATTCGTGCAGGTTCAAGAGTGTACGCTCTTATTGTGTTTGTCACACAACCTGGATGGGGTGCAGATGGTTTGTGTCATAGACGTTCGTTCACTACTCTCCGAGGGTGGTTGTCCTAGATAGGATTTGAGAGATTTGACTGAATTTGCGTTGGTTGTAGTTCACAGTAACTCTTATGTTTGCATGTCATTAAGGTGTTATATTGGAAATGCACACACAGAGTATGAACTTTGAAGTGATCTTATGCTGTGAGTGTTATGCATTCGCCAGCACTTTTTGATCATGTTTTTTTTTCCGTATAGGATTTGTTCTTGATTATGGACGGACTTGAACTACAGACCTTCGGCTCAACTGTCGGCGATGATTGCCATTGCGTCACGACCACCCTCTAATTCAATTCGATTGACCGATATTTTTGAAGTGGATAATTCTCTGGACTTAAAGGACGTACGAATAGAGAGTGCTATTCTACTTTCATAAGACGCTTTTCCAATAATGATTAGATTTCTCATAACGAGAGTTAAATGGTTGGTGAGTGCCGCTAACGAGAAAAAACTTTTGACCTATCTTATATTTACGAAAAAAAACATTTCTATTTATTGTAATAAAATAAAGAAAATGATTTTGCGTTCCAAAAGAAACGCACAGCACTGAGCACTGTGCTCGTCGCTTCGCACTAGGCAAAAAAAATTTAACTTCGCAAAAAGCAATGTTTTGGCCATTGTAAAAGAAGAAAGGTTCGCTAACTTGCAGCTCAAGGCTCAGGTAGTTGTTATTCAATTTTTGTTCTTCCTTCTTTGTCTTCTTATTACTAGGTTAATGAGCATCAGCAATGTTTATAGAAAAAAAAACTGTCGAACCACTATAAGGTAGGTGGCGGGGTATGAGCTGTAACATGTGGGTGCTAAATGTGTGATTGTATGTCAACTCTTTTATATTATTTTTTTTATTCCGTTTCTTATATGAGTTTTAATTATTTTCAATAACACTTATGTTCGATAAAATCACTTAAAAACTAACTTAGTTAACTTACTTGTTCTAACTAACCCATCGCACTTTAATGGGAATTCTAAGCTATACTTAACAGCTTTCAACTTTTTATGTGTGAGAATTCTGTACTCGTAGAATTCAACGCTACTGTTCTGTAGTGTTTAATTTAGCGTAGTTACTTAGTGACGCGACATTTCAAAATAAAATCAAACTAAATCCAAAACGGAGCTTAAGGACATGAAGGTTACATTTTATTTAACTATAAAACCGTTTAAAAAATAAATAGTAAAGAATTTTAATTTATGTTAGAGAAATGAGTCAATGCTTTTCTTTTTGTTTTATAATCTTAAACCTACCTCACGTTTCGGTATGAGTCAAAGGCATACGGCGATGGAGTCACGTTCGCTTTTCAGCAAAAGTTTGTCACCGATACTCGACGTTTAAAATACTGTTGTGCTAAACTGAAGGCGATGCGCGATGTCTTCGCTGTAAGTTAATCGCCCGTCACTAGCGGTGCAGGCGGCGTGGTAAATTAGCGGAATTGCACATGTCTCTTGGATCAGACCGAGCTGATCAAGATGTAGGAATACCTCCGGAGGTATAAAAACATTAAGGCGTACTTTCTTATGAAAATGAGAATTGGGTTCGAAGGCCCAAGAAATTAAATTATTTTTCGAAGCCATTGCTTTCACACAATGTGGTCCCGAATTATACTCTGCAGGAAATTGTCCACTCTCGTTCAATTAGTAATATTGTATAAAATCTCATTCCTGTAAATTTTTTTGTACTCCGATTCGGGAGTTCGATACAAACTCAGACAGGCCCCTCAAAGTTGAGGCAAGACCCCTCAATCATCCAAATATTTTCCATCCGGCTTGCTCCCACGTTGAACCACACCAGATAACCATAAGTAAGCATACACTGTATGAGAGACGTGAAGCAGATAATCTTCACCCTAACATCGAGCCGACTGTTGTAAAACACTTTCTTCGTAAGCAGCTTGGATTAAAGCAGCATCCATGTTTTTATTGAAATATAAACACTGTTCCAATTGAATGCCCAAATATCTAATTACACTTTTACTACCCGTGTGATCACAAAACTTGCAATTTTCGCTAATTTTTTCTAATGTCCCTACAGGCCCTAGACAACGGCATTGTAAACAGAATGGCTTCCGACTTCTGAAAATTAATATTTAATTTCTTACTTTAAGATAGATTCTAATAGATCGCTTGCGAATATATTGAATTTACTGCACCGTGTTGCAAACCATTTTTAATGTCCGAGAGCAAGTTACATTGCAATTTTTGACTACCAGGTGACATGTCCTAACGTCTGTACAACAGTGGTTGGATTATCGCCTACTCAACTTATAGATAAGTACCCCTAACCACATAGTATCAAAGACTTTCTCCATGTTAATCAGCCAAGCAATGGTTCATTTTCAGAATTGGATTTGGTGCTTTTGGGAATAGGTTGCACCATCGCTATTTTCAAATGTTACCGTCTATGGGCATTATTCAGAACATTGTAAAACAGACTGGTGTACATTTCCACATTGTCCTTGGTTCCGTTTATTTCCAATTGAATGGTGTCTTAGCACAATGTTAGGTATACTGTCGATTCCAATCGATTTTTTTTTTCTTCAATGATTCGAAGATCGCTAGAAGTTTTAATTTCGACATGAATGAACGATGTACTGTTTCGTTGGCGATGACATTATTTGCCATGTTGACGTCATTTAACTCCGTGAAACTAAGGCTTTCAAATCGCCAACCTGAATCTCCTCTCCAAATTTTAATTTGGGTTAATGCTTCCATTGACATTGTATACCAGAAGCCAGTTTACCGTCTGTTAATCTGTGTCAGTCAGTCGTAATCATGCAACTAACACAAACTATCTAAAAATGAATCACGTCTCAGATAAGATGAACTATCTGTAGATTTTATAACCATCTTATATCTTGGGAGTACCAATTAAAAAGTCGGTAACTATGTAACTATGTTCTCTAAATTATTAGCAACTAAAAGGAATAAAATCGTCTGAGTGCTCTTAGTCATATGAGAGGCCTAGATGTGATCCCATTTGACGGAAATTTTCTTCTTTCCATAAACATAATATATTTCGTAAGAAAGTAAGTAGTAAATTGAAAGTGTTTATTTGGAAAGATCGATTTAATTTATAAGCTGTTCCCATGAAGTCTAATGGAATCGTCTTCACTTAATTTGAAGTTCCGAAGCTTTAATGCCAGCTAATTCTACTCTTTGATATTGCGATTTTCACCTCGTCTTTTTGCAATGGTCCTTTATGGAACCAGCATTTAACCTACATTTCTCGCAACTTAATATTAGGAACCGAAACTCAAGGCGAGATCCATTATAACTAAAGTCGAAGTGATCGTGCCCATGGGAAGACTAAGACCAACTATTACAATTGAGGAAAAAAGGTCCTATAGCAAAAAACAAAAACATCTACCTTGACTTACTTCCCAAAATAAACAAACAAATGACTCGTGAGTGTTTAGGTTTCTCCGCTTATCCGACAACAAGGCCTCCTTAATCAAGATTACGGTACAATTTAAACAACTTACAAGACTTTTCCCTGCCAAGCTGGTACGCTCTCCAATCCAACAAAGTGTGTCAAGATCCTCGTGCTTTCATCGATTTGAATTTAATCAACCACTAACTTCTCCACACCGAATGATTGACTGCCAATGACCGGCAGACAACGAGCAAAAACAAATGACTCGCTCATGCCAATGACCAGTGCCAATTGATCTCAACATGCCATTACTAATTCATTTCACGTTCTTCACCTCCCGCTGACTTTATCTCTTCCTGAATATAACGATACAGTAACATCAATCATTTCGTGAGTATCTCAATTCCCCAATCTGGGTCAAACTTGTCGTCTACCGGAAAACGAAAAAAAAAACGGGAAAAAATAAGATTAACAGCTTTTATCAGCGTGGAATTTCAAACGTAAAGCCAAAAACGAAGAAGAGCCTAAGATACTCAAAAAAAAAAAAAAATACTCCAAACCCGTTTCCAATAGGTTTCACTTTGCGCCCGGCATAAGCGCATCAGACTCGATTGTCAAGTGACGCACTGTGAGGGCTAGGCGCGTACACGGAATAAAAGTGAAAACTAAGAAGCGTATGATAATGGAAACCACAAGAATCATTACCGCCCTGATTCAACAACGGCACCGACAGATTCCACACGTGCTGATGTGTAATCTCTGACTTAATGGAAAGTGAAATTTCCGCAACATGTTGATAATCGTGCCCTACACTAATCGGATTATAAGAATTTTTGTTTTTAGTCGCACCATACTAATCGAAAATTTTTATAAAACGACTTTTATTTGGAAAATGTACTTAAGTATCCGGACACATGTTGAGCAACATGTTCCTGCCATATGACATGCGTTGCGACCAAAAGCCCAATCAATGGACGAGCCATGTCTAATGGGAGACGAAAAACTTTTCGAATTCAATTTATTAGTTTCCCATGAATATTTTTTTCTTCTCGTTGTGGAGAAAGTCGTAATTATTTCGTCCGAAGTATTTAGGCACTAATTGCTGCTAGGTCCAGCTATACCATAGCTACCTATTAAATTTGATTTTTGAAAGCGAAAGCATGATGACCTGCGTTTACTTCCTCGTTTTCAACGTAAATATCCGCCATTGAACGGAAATGATTGATTTTGTTTGAGTTATCGAAGAAAAGAGGCGATGAAACCGTGAAAAATTTAGTTTACATCGCTAGAAGTTCATTGGATACGTCGAAGCTCATCAGATACGGTGCATGCAGAAGTGATGAATTAATTTGACACATATCCTCTGATGCTTTCACATCACAGTGGCAAATAGGTCAAGACACTTAGCGAATGAATTGTGATATAAGTTTGACAGCCCATTAAGTCTTTAAAAGGAAAATTGACTTTGATGAAATTGAAGATATTTTTACCGCCACTAAATTGCTAGTGCTCTGCCGGAAACAGATCTAAGACCTGATTCGTGATCACTTGACTTCTCGACAGTGTAAACTAACACATATTAACGACAATGGGCGCAGACAGCTCCTCTCACCTTTGACAGATGCAAGTTACTTCATCGATCTCCAGATAAGGGCATAAGAGGTTGTCTTTCAGACGGAAAGAATCCAATTGTGGTACTTACTACAAATACTCTGGGTCAAATTGATCATTAAATATAATCACTTGGTCTAATAAGTTATTTCATTGACCTTGTCGTGGGTAGCTGAAGATCTTTAAAGCATGATTAGCACCTTGTAATGCTGCAATTAGCTTTCGACCTTATCCAATAAATCATATTTTTCCGTTTTTACAAAGAGCTTCCAGTGACTAGGCTTGGAATAATGCTACCTCCTGATAACCTTCAGTGTTTTATTATCAGATTCACCATAAGGATCATTATATCCATATTACCTTGCTCAAGGCATTAGAGTATTTTGCGGAGTTCCTTCTTACACCGCTTTGTCAATATGCATGAATAACTTGATGATGATTTACAATATGAATAATCGAAAGCTGATTAGAATCAGAGTTTCTATCCTTTTATGACAACGCAATTGTCACGCTTCACTTCTATGGAGAATTGTGGAAGGGGGCGTCCATTTACAGGGTATGGCCTAGACATATGTAGTTAGGCCAGACCTTTGAACTTCTGACCCACTAAAAAATACCGAAGTGACGAGAGAATGTGTTGAGCTAGCTTCGCTGCTAATAAGTTCCTCAATATTGTAAACGGGTCAA
Source organism: Merodon equestris (assembly GCA_958301585.1). NCBI lineage: Eukaryota > Metazoa > Arthropoda > Insecta > Diptera > Syrphidae > Merodon > Merodon equestris. Next base: position 24,142,449 of record OY284417.1, on the reverse strand, counting down.
AGAAGGATATATTATCCTTATCCCTACTCTTAATCTAAGTCTGAATATTGATATAGCTGCAACCTTTTATAAGGCGTTGTACATTAAACGTTATTGCATTTCTGCTCAGCTAGCCAACTACCGATTTAAGTAGAAGCATTTAACTTTAAACTTTGAGAAGATGCAAGGAATTCCCTTTTCACAGGAAATTTTTGTACAACTCTTTATCAAACTGCACCTAGTACCTGTAGCACCTTCTTCATATTGGCTGTGGGAGGGCTATGGTGTAAAGGGTGGAACACGATAATTTGCGGTTGTCAAGTCAGACTCATTGAAAGTTAAGAAGGTCATATATCCGCTTTCGTCAGTCAGTCATAACAAGATTTTTTGAATCAATGAAAGAGGACTAGTTCTTAGGTACTTTCTATGGGAATGCTTGCTTTTTCAATCATCGGACATATTACTCCCAGCAGACACCTTCATAAAATAGGAAATATGTCTGAACTCAGTTTGCTAGGCCATCTATTCCATGGGAAATGTAATTGCATATGCTACCAGTGTGTTTAAAAAATTCCAGGACTTTTACGTTTTCGCGGGCTATATTGGTCAGTGAATTTCTCGCTGTTGTATTGAAGGGCATATTAGAAAAGTAGTACCTTGCTAGCCGAATCGGTTGTTTAGTTAGCTGTCAAAGAGGTTACATGGGCTTAATAAGAACTAAACAAAGAACGACAAGGTCTAAGAATTTGTTGACTCTGTTCTCTTTGGAAAAAGCGCTTCTCAGAAAGCCATTAAGACATTGAAAATTACGGCCGGCAATAAGGATAAATACTACTAAAAGGAACCTTAACTAAAGTTCAATATACCCGATGGAGGTATTCACCATGAACGAAAAAAGGTCTTTAATTCAGATCAAACGTAAAGCCCCTATTTGTGTTTTTGAAATTTAACGTCATAATGCACCTTGAAAGAACTGCCCAGGGTAATATCCTGCGCACACTTCCCAACTTGTGCGTAAAAACTTGGCCATAAACAGAATGTTATGAGGCCTAACCCCTTCAACGCATCGCTCAATGAGCTAAATGTTATCTCAAAATTAGAATTTTAAAAGTTTTTCGATGATTGAAAGAAGAGCTGTCATAAATGTGTACCTTCTAGTGGGAACAATTTTTAAAAGGGAGATGTATAGGCCCAAACATCCGCTTATTTCTTTAGCAAACTTTGTCCTTGATCGGTAACAACTTACTACACTCTTCAAGATCTCATCAATTGGGAAGGGTAATTCTAAAATATCTTACTGTGGCTTATAAGGCTCATTATCCCTAGCTAGTCCCATATAATAAAACGAAGCTGCTGATTTTATTATAAGAATTTGATGATTGTCAGGTACAATTTCTTTGCCTTATTCCAAGGAAAGTCGTTAGGATCTGAACACGATCGCGAACAGGGCAGGCCTCGGTTTAAGAAAAGCTTTTGTATTCGTATTTATGCTGGGTAACTCGAAGTGATTGACCAGCGGAATCCGTTTAAGTCTTATCGAAATTAAGAGGGCTTGGTTTTGCCTACATTCATAGCCCACCGAACGAATTAGCAATAAATATTTAATTATTTAAGAGCTCTAGTCGGTTATATATGGTGATTCAATTCGAGTTTCCTAATATTTATTTAAAAAAGATCAAATGTCCTATTTCAACATTTTCATAAAAAATTAAGCAAACCTCTGGACCTTCTGCAGTAACAATTGGATCAAGGAGACGACTGATGGCTTTTTCGTGAGTTTCGGTGTTGAAATCGGCTGTAGCAGGAGGGATGTTAGTTCTTACGTAATTCAGCGTTAAGGAATTTTGGCGTAAATGATATTCTTAAGAAAATCTCACAAAAATCGAATTGTGAGGCAACATGACAGCAACGTAAACCAATACGACCTCTGAACTGTTCTCATAAAACATCACAAACATTGCATACTTTACATACATACATACTTACATTGAGAACCTTCTGCCAGCTTCATCCGACTAGATGTGTTCGACATAATCGATATACACCAAATGAGAACCTGTTACTCTATTACTTAGCTTTCAATTTTGGATTAATTGAGAATCCAGATCTGTATGGAAGGTGCGCTAAAGGGACACCTTAGGAAGATCCAAAAATCAGTGAATAACGCTCGATTAATAATTCCGGGTCACTATTACTCACAGTACCTATATTAACAACAGGAAGCGCCCTACTATTGTATAATGTACACGAAACAGCCTCTTTTTATTGGTTTGATTTTCGTCGGTTTTTAAGCCTCTATATAGAGCCTAGGTTTGGTTACATGAGCTTTCATATCTTCAGTGTGATACAAGTGTTACACGCACATACCTAATCATAGTCGATTCACGATTCGAAGTTATGTCCCCGGAGCAGTCATATTAATCTCTTGAATAGTCAGAATTAACACAGACATTTCATGAACGGCTTATAGTCAGAAGTCGTCTCTTTTAAGTTGTTAATGATACGTTTTAAAAAAAAAAATCATTACTTTTGGAACCAAACGAAATAAGACGAGTCTGAGGCCCAAATAGCCTTTCAAAATTATTTTTAGAATTGATCCACACGATGTGGCAATAATTTCAAAAATGTCTCTAATGGCCAATCGATAATTTTTAAATAACAAAACTTTGATTTTTCTTTGCCGACTGTGGAAATGACATTTTTCGCAACACTATCTTTGCCTTCTTCAAACTCTCCTTGTACACCCTTCCTGTGACAAAGTTTTATCACCAAAGGCATTCCGCAACAGTCTTCGCAACATCCTTAATGTTTTTAGAGCAATTTTTTTACTTCGGAAATGAAATTGAATGCAACTTTTTTGATCAGTACCTAAAATAAGACATTATGAAAATCACCTGAATGGAAAGTTACCTTTCAATTTGATCACAGTAGTATTTTCTGATCGCCCTTTCTAACATTTGTGATCGCTGCTAATCAGATTCTAGTCCTACCTTATTTGCATTACCATAATTCTGGTCGTCGATGCACAGTCAGAATTGTTGTCTCTGTATAGCAATTTAATAATTGGATACATTCAATCACAGCAGGCTGTCTTTATCTATACAGATGTTTGTTTTATGGTATGCCAATATGGCAAACTCGAATTAGATCGATCTTGTGCACAATAACGAGCGGGCCATTGAAGCCTTCAGAAAGTTTTTTGGCAATAATCAATCAAAAACACAAATTTTTTGAACCAAGAAAAATTGTTCCAATCATGACTAAAACGCCAAGCCTATTTTCTGTCGGATAATGCCCATGGCTTTTTGACGTACATTTTGGATTTCCTACAATTAACCCCACAGGATTAACTCCGGAAGCGTTAAGTCAAGCGATCGTGAAATCCAGTCAAAATTACAATTTTTTGAAATTACACCAGCGTATTGGACGCAATAAAGAAATCGTGGCTTCGGCTGTGTAAACTATGATGTCAAAACCAAAGTTTTGTTGAGACCAAAAGTTGCCCATGCTCATATTTATAAAGATCTTCATTTACGGGTACAACTGCTTCAGCTTTGTCTTCGAAGAAGAAAGGTCCAATAATTCAAGATCTAATAGTCACGCGATGGTTAAAAAGAGTTTCGTGAATTTATTTAGTTTTTTATTGGGTAGAACCGTCAATTTGTTTTATTCATAGACCCCTTCTTGCTAAAAAATCATCTTCGGTCTGATCCACGAAATTCGACAAGCCTACTTCGCTTGGCTCGTCGTCGGTAAAAATCGATACGTTATTTGAATTTTATAAGAGAATGTGCGAGAGGTGCCCAAATGTGAAGAGCAGCGATGACTCGATGATGTTGAGCCCTTAAAGCTGGCCCGAAGAGATTTAATGTTTTGATTTAAAGCCTCTGTATGGGCACTTTATTAGCTTAATGCAAGTTTTAACAAAGAAAACAAAAAGCTTAAAATCTAAAAGGAAAAGGTTTAAGGAGAGGTTGAACGATTGCGGTAGAGGACATTTTTAAAACAGGGATTGGTGAACGCAGCATTCTGGACATTGACTCATGGTAGCCATAGTTCGTTCGATGGAAGTTCATATAGAAGAAGGGTATGGACTGAAGGTTTGGAGGATTATTGTTAAGGGGGATCATTTGAAGCAGCAAGGGGTTGTCAATATTACCTGTAAGAAGGTTATGCATAAAATGTACGTCCACGACCTAACGTCCCGTAAATTATAGCTATTTGTCAAGCCCAGGGAAAACCGCGAAGGGCAAGACAACAATAATAAACTTAAATTGGACGACCTCAATGTCGGCGATAGCGTAAGACTGAGACCAGATTCAAGAAGGGTCCTATCGACGGTATAAGAATTTCATAACGTAAAAATTCGAGAACTTCTTGGACCAACGTCGCGCAAAGCAGAATGGCAAAATTGGCACGTTTGATAATGTTGTCGAAAGTTAAGGTCTCGATCATCAAAGTCAATCAAAATGTTGACGAGAGATGACCGCTAACGTAGGTTCTGGGAGGTGAAGGGATTGCGCTTACGGGAGTAAGTTATATATTGGTATTTGCTCACACTGAGAAGCGATTTATTTTCGACCAAATAGTGAACCTGTCTGTATCAGATTGAATGGAGTTCATATCATCAGCATACCCGGAAAAATGATAGTTCCTAATAACAAAGTTAACATCATCAATGGTTAAGATAAATATCAGTGGACCGAGGTAGTAATCTTGGGGTGCTCCGAAGATAGCACTAATTGATCAGACATAGAAAATACGAACGATTTTCAAGATAAGATTTGAACCGGATGAGAAACCAAGAGCAGTGATTATAAGAGTTATGATTTGATACGAGATTTTGTCGACAGCTGAAGTATGTGGCAATAACATCCACTTCTTTGCCATACAGAATCGCACACAGAGATTGTGAGGCAAACTCAGTTATATTAATGATTTACCATTTGTTCATTAGGGATAAAGATGGGCTTGCAGTGAAAAAAAAACTTTCCTCAAAAAGTGTGGGAATGCAAGAGATAATTCTTTCATCCTCTTTTGTGGATTAGTATAATGCCAACATTTTTCTAAAGTTGAGGAAAGAGGCCGGTGTAATGGACCTCGGGATTAGACAAGTAGTCGTCTTTTAACAACGTATTTTCTCGATGGCTAAGGAATTATATGCACTAATGCAAGATATGTCTGACGGCAGTCTTTCATATAACGAAAGTAGCCAGGATCGGATTTAAGGATCTGTTCGGTGAACGACTGCCTGAAGAAATGGGAAAAGTTAACAACTTTTTTCGATTTTTGGAGTAAGTAAAGGATGTTATTTATATTGGTATATAACTTTGAAATGGAATAAAATAAAGATGATTTCTTTAAATTGACATGAAATTGACTTTATTCGAAAGATTATTTTTTAACATTATAACCTAAATATAATTTCTGGCATATGACCGCAACGGCTGGCTTGGACGTAGTCTAATCTGGAGGTCCAATTTTTCATGATTTTTTCCAACATTTGTGGCCATATATCGGCAATAACGCGGCGAATGTTGTCCTTCAAGTGATCAATCGTTTCGGGTTAAATCGCACGAGCTTGGAGGCCAATTCATGGGTCCGTAACGTGAAATTATGCGGTTACCAAACGTTTCCTTCAATAAATCAATCGTGGCACGAGCTGTGTGACATGTTGCGCCGTCTTGTTGAAACCATAGCTCCTGCACATCATGGTTGTTCAATTGATCAACGAAAAAGTCAGTAATCATGGCTCTATAGTGGTCATCATTGACTGTAACGTTCTGGCCAGCATCGTTTTTAAAGAAGTACGGACCAACCCATAAAGCACACCAAACAGTCAGTTTTTGTGGATGTAACGGTGCCTCAATATACACTTGAGGATTATCATCACTCCAAATACGGCAGTTTTGTTTATTGACGTATCCATTCAACCAAAAGTGAGCTTCATCGCTAAAGAAATTTCGCTTATGAAAATTGGGATCAACGGCAATCTTGTTTTGGGCGGTCATATGCCAGAAGTTATATTTAAATTGGAAGATTAAATGTTGGAAGATTATCTTTCGAATAAAGTCAATTTCATGTCAATTTAAAAAATTCGTCTTTATTTTATTCCATTTCAAAGTTATATACCTCTATAAAAAACACCCTTTATGTAGAATACTTTTACAAGTAAAGGAATAGTTATCAGGAAGTGGAAGGGACCCTGTGGATCGGTGATAAGACGGAATAAGGATCCATATAAGACTGCAAATAAGTAGAAAGGTCGGAGGCAAAGCGCGACTCGAAGCAGGCCTGTCACCGTTTGATTCGCCCGTTGAACAGGAAACCTAGTTGATTGTTGTACCAAGTTGGAGATGAGGTGCAGTTCCTTTTTGGTGATTATGAAATTGGTATTTCGGACCACTATGCCTTATATTGTGGAATAAAAACTAACACCATAGATCAAAAGAAATCTGATAAAGAACGTTATATCTTAAATCACAGCTTAATACAAAAAATACGTGACTTCAACTGGGATGAACTGAATGTGTAAACGAATATTATCAGAATTTCAAACAAATAATGAATACCTTGATAACATCATTGACGGTAATAGGAAAGAGAAGAAGTACAGAACATAGTTGGATTACAGCAGAATTAAAAAAAGATTGCAAAGAACGCGATAGACTATACAGATGATATAAGAACAACAGACACAACGAAGATTATCACAGGGAATATAGAATTTATCGAAACGAGTTAAACAAGAAAATAGCGAAGGCGAAAACTAGCTTCTACAAAGAAAAGTTCCAACGGTGTAGAAGTGATACAAAGGAGACGTGGAAGCGCGTCAATTCTATAATATAGAATAATCTAGATGATGTCCTAAAAAAGAACTTTTCAAACAATGACAACGTTAAAGACATGACTGACAAATTCGCTAACAGTTTGTCATCTGAGGTACTAAGCATAGTGCAAGAATGCAGTCAAAAAAACATTTTCTGGCCATGAAAGTAGTGTATGTACATCATTCAATCTATGCTGAACATGCATCTGTGGCAGAAATACAAAATATCTTAAGCTCTTTGGAGTGCAACAAATCGGCAGGGATAGACGAGATAAGGCCAAAAGATTTGAAGAACAACGCACAAACTCTAGCCCCAGTGATAACAAAACTCATCAACATGGTCTTAGACCAAGCCTCGATTCCAAACACGCTGAAGACCTCAATAGTTCGACCGATCCACAAAAGCGGGAAAAAAAACGATATCTTGAACTACAGACCAATCTCAATCTTAGCAGCTGTCGATAAGGTTTTAGAAGAAGTGCTAGCAAGGAGACTCTACGAATTTGTCGAAAAGTTTAACTTACTGAATAAAAATCAATTTGGCTCCCGCAAAGGTAGAAGTATAAATAGATTATTAGGAGACTTTGCGAATAATGTATACCAAAGTCTGGATAAAAATCAGAGTGTAGTAGCTTTATTCGTCGACTTTAAGAAGGCGTTCGACACACTAAGCCACCGACAAATCCTAAGACAACTGTATAAGATTGGTGTACGTGGCCACATACTAGCATGGTTTGGAAACTATCTAAGCAACAGAACCTTCAAGGTTAAAATAGGTGATCATGTTAGCGAAGAGAAAAACGTTGTATACGGTGTACCACAGGGTTCAAAATTAGGACCACTTCTTTTTATTATATATGTAAACGATCTACTGTCGGCGTTAAAATACAATATAGTAGGGGTTATGCATATGCGGACGACACGGCGATAGTAGTTAGCCATAGGAGCGCTGAAGAAGCTGCAAAATTAATGCAATTAGACCTAAATAGAGTCACAGCTTGGTGTCACGAACATGGCATGAACAGGTAATGCACATTCGCCCGCCCCATATCCCAAAAACAAAACTAAACATAAAAATGCACGGCGTAGATTGCCTACATAGAAATGGATGTGGCGGTAGTATAAAAGAAGATTACGACTGCTCCAGATGCATCGACAATGTGTCAACATATAAATACTTAGGACTCACAGTTGATTATAACTTCAAATGGAGCCACCACATCGACACATTGAAGAAGAAACTGCGCCAATCGGCGTACGCAATATTTCACCTAAGTAACCTTTGTACACCAGAAGTACTTAAACAGTGCTACCACGGATTAGTCGAATCGCATCTAAGGTACGGTATATTAGCGCGGAGAAGAGCGCCACAAATGAATTCGCTTCAAAATACTCAAAATAGGCTACAAAAAATTATGCGAAGAGCAGGACGTAGTAACGCTGAGCAGCACCAGAGAAACCAGATAACAGATATGCTCAACATCTCACAAATATATAAATTGGAAATCCTGGCAAACGTCGGCAACGATAACACATACAGAATACAGACACAGCAGACGATAAACACCAGAAGACGACAGCAGCTGTTCTACGAAGTCCCGAGGTTCTGGAACGAGTATGGCAGAAAAGCCTTTAACGTCGCAGTTCCGATGATCCTTAATGAACTTCCAAGAGAACTTCGAAACCTACCCAAACAGGAACTTTTGCGTAAAGTAAAAGTTCCTCACGATAAAAAAAACTGAACTATGTTCGTAACTAGCCTTCTGCAGACAAACCCTTCCGGCTTGGCAGATAAACGAATGTAAACAACCTACATTTTGAATACAATAAAATTGAAATTGAAATTGTAAATTGAAATAGAATAAGGCAACTGTGGTATGTGGCAGGAGTATCATCTTAGGGCGTGGGAGTATACCAAAGTTAACATTGATGAGCAGATTTATTTAGCTGCTATTAACGCTTCGAAATAAACACCCGCTTCGCTTTAACGATATGTGGGTGTCATAAGCTGACCTAGAAATAGGTGTCAAAACTACAGAGTTGGCAGATGTCGCGATTTAAATGGCCCACTCTATAGTATAACCCGATAGATGATACCAAAAGTAAGGGAAGTTCAAGTGATTTAATCAACTTGAGGCTTCTCAAAGTTGTATAAGTTAGTTTCCGCATTCGAGATTAACACCTTAAGCAGCTATTTGCCTTAAAACTATCCAAATATTAAGTTTAAGAAGAAATCACATATACCACTTAGCTTAATTTATACTCGTTGGTCGCTTCTTATATACACACAAGTCTGCCAAAACTTCCATTATATTTGTACAGTACACAACACCCCAAGGGCATCTGTGCCGGAACCCATAAATGACCAATGCCACTCAAATGCTCAACTTTCTTTCCCCAACATCCCAATCTACAGATAATTTTATAACAATCATGATCGCAATGAAACCGAAAGTAAAAAAGACGACGGACGAGAATAACAAAGCAACAAGCAAATCAATTTCACTTGCTCTGTCAACATTCGGTCGTATTAGCAACAATTATCGCCTGCAACATCTTCACATCACCGCCATCAGCCCGCTTAAGTCTGAGATAACACCTAATGTTGACTTTAGGAGTTTTTTTTCACCTTCGGCTTACAAAGATTGATAGGCAAACGCCCAGGTGGTCCACAGCACATGGAAACGAAAGCTGCACAAATCTATTAGATAAAAATGAAATATAACGAAAATAAAAAATTTTGAATTGAAGCAACGAAAAGAAAGTTGTCACTGACTGGCATCAATTTCGAATCACAATAAGACAAAAGCATCGGCGTGGATTCGAGAAATCTCCAAGATACAAATTGATTCGAGAGCATTTGCATTTCATATGTATCCACACTCGACACACCTTGCGGTGAGAAAGAAATTCAGTTATGTGAAGTTATTCCGATGCCGGAAGTCGTCCAACGGCATATATTTCAGTCTTTTACAGATTGCAAAAAAACAAAAACAAAAACTCACCTGCAAAAGACTGTGTGGCGGAGATGGAGGTTATATCATGCTGACAATCATGTCGGAGATTTATCTGAAACAATTCGCGTTTTGCCTTATTCATCTCATGAGGCGGGGGCTTTATTGGCCATTTAAGTGCCTGTCTTTTAGATAAGACAAGCGCTGTGGATAACGAGTCTGGCAGCTAGCTAGCTCACAGTCGTGGATTAGAGGAACAGGAGTTACTCCATTAGTGACAAGCAAGTGTGGGAGGTATTCAATTGTGTAAATGGCTTGTTGTGGAAATGGAGAGGTAATCAGATGCGTTGCGTGCCATTGTATGGTGCGACGCATACTCGTATGTATTGTTGTTCAACTGACGGTTTTTGCCCCTGTTCTACAGATTTGCATAAAGGTTTTTGCTATCGTTTCGAGATGTCTTGCATTCTGTGGATAATACGCGCTAATTGCTACCGGGTTGTTGTGGGGCATGGCAGGAGAATTGTAGAACGGGGGACGTTTTTTCTAGGTTGCTAGGTTGTGGGAATACCAATTCGACTGTAACCAATTTATGTTTATTACATTGGTTTCTGAGACCAATAACGACGGGTTCGAGTCCCGCCACAGCCACATGATCGAAATCCTTTATCTCAGTTTTTTGCCTCTTCAAGGTACTGACGAAACCTCATATCTGTTTAGGAAAAGCTTCTTGATATTCGCCACTCGAAATCAGCAGTATACAGTAGTTCTCTCTCAATTATGGAAAAATGGGCTACACGTTATAAGTGTTTGGAAGAGGCTTTGGCACTGATCCTGCCTTGCCAGGATCTAACAAATTTCGTTAGATAAACTTTTTTGGACGATCAATGTTGCTCGTAATTATTTCACGAAGCTTGGTTTATGGTCATTATGACTAAAGCAGAGCATATTTCTTGGGACCACTAGGGCTCTTGCTTCAGGCGATCATCCGAAGATCGCCTTGATATTCAGACAGGATCTCCCTTAACAGAAATAATGTGATCTCTAAATTAATTGTCTGAAGGTGTTTGAGTGGGAGCATCATCCTGTTGCAACCAGAGATCGTCCAGACTCATTTCATACAATTTGAAAAAAAAAACAAGCCGGTCAAGTTGTTACAATAACGTTCTTCGAAAAACAATCATCCTAGTCCGCTCATTTATTAAAATCGCCAAAAAACACATTTGACACTATTTCAACTGAAATAATGACAGAAATTGACAGCGAACATCCACGCCATCTGTTGGCTCATCACGTATATCACGTTTTCAAGTAGAAATCATTAAAACTGATATTGTACATTGCTAGCAACAACCTTTGCCCATCTTTCTAGCATCATGTCAATTCCGCGTTGGGGAAACTATACGTCTTTTGAAGTGATCCACGAAACAGCTCAATTGCTAGTTTCTTCGAAAGATCGGAAGTTTTGCTCAGCTACGCTTTGATCAATGATCAGAATAAGTAATAGTCGAAAGGACAGATGGCTTAAAAATACAGTTAGTGGAGTAGGATGTCTAATTTTAGTGATTCCAGATGGTTAGGTTAGGTTAAAGAAGATGAGTGTGATGGTTGAACATCACTTCCACTCAGAGGCCAAATGGCCCATTGTGATTTCCTTCCTTCATTTGTGGAGTACAATTAACCTGTCCTGGCTGAAACCACCCCGTGCTCTTTATGAATTTTAGAAGATCCGATATATCTGCATTTGCTACGTCCGCAATCTCTGTAAAGAGTCTTTGGCCCAGCCAAGCTAGGCGCCTATTCTGAAGACCTGGGCAGTGGCAAAGCAGATGTTGGATTATCTCGGTTTCTTCTTCATCGCCGCAGCTCCGGGAGAGATCGCTGGATCCCGAGTTTAATTTTCGAAGCATTGCTCCTGTGATCACACCGACCAGCATACGGATCGAGTTTCGATCCAGCGCCAAGAGCTTCTTTGTTTTTCCGATATTGAGTCCTGGCCACGATGATCTTGTCATGTGGCTGTCATTTCTTGTAAGCCAAGACGAGTTGGCTTCTTTTATAATTGTGTCATTTATGATCAGGTATAATGCACTGCTCGATGATTGCAATAACGTGTCCGTTTTGCTGATGTCCATTTCAGACCCTTGCCTGGCCAATTCATCCACTCTTTCATTCCCTGCGATTGAGCTGTGGCCCGGACCCAGCAGAGTTAGACTTCGTGGTGTCTGATGTACTTCAGTGAGTCGCGACATTTCCTGACAGCCTTTGATCTCGTTGTACAGGATCCTATTGTCTTCAGTGCAGCCTGGCTGTCTACAAAGATGGTAATATCCGATGGTGGGATATCGGTTACTTGTAGGTGTTTGGCTGCTTTCTCTATTGCTTGGATTTCTGTTTGGAAGACATACTTTGTGTGTGCATTTCCAATATATCTAACATCTTAATGGCATGGAATAAAATTACTGTAAAAAGTACAAACAACGCGACAAATTCAGTCGAATCTCTCGAATCCCAAGACAACCCCCGGAGAGTAGTGAACGAACATTTTCGACACAAACTATCATAAGAGCGTACCTCTTGAACCTGCACGAATTATAGAAAAAACACACAAATCAGGGAGTCTAAATGATTCCTGTTTGTGCAGGGTGTCAGAGGAGAAAGCGGCCCCTGTGCCTGTGTCCATTTTCGATCCGTCGGTGAAGAGGGTACTCTCGTGGTCGTTGATCACGGCGTTTGATAACCACTCGTCTCTGTCGGGGAAAAGGATTGGTATTAGAAGTCATTTTGGGGGTATATATAGTCGGTCGTAGCTGCGAGGTTACTAAAATCATGTTTCTTTCCCAGGTCATCTATTATTCACTAGCTAGTGTCCACTAGCTGTGTTCAGAAGGAAACTCTTATGATGATTTCACCCGTTTGCAACAGCTCATAATGTACCATGCCAACCTGGTCCCACCATATACCATACACAGCATCATCTTCGACCCATGAATGTTTGGCTTAACCGTCGATCAACCCATTGCCCCGAAGATTTCTTTCACTTTGAAAAATTTTAAATTTTCAAACGATGGTACATAGCTCGTTGAATTACGGCAAATGAAGCTGCAATTTCTTATCTTTCTACCTGCCTACCCTTGGCTTTGAACATATTTTATTGAGATGAATTGCTTCTTACCTGAACACCCCTTTTATAGTGACCGATTTAGATCAACATTTTCTAGCCATTTCCAGCTTCCGCCGGCGTCCCCTAAAGTAGCCACTTAAGTCCTTCTTTTCATTAGAGATATTGAAATGGTCCCACGTCTCACCATACATCGACAACACCAAATTCTTTGAGACCATTTCGACAGTTTTTCTATTTGGCGCGCCAAGAACTGTTTGGAGCTTAATATGTATTTTCAAATCTCCTGCCCATCTCTACTTTTCCTACAATCAATCCATTTCCATAGTCCAGGTGATCTGTTACTTAGGCAAAGTATGGAACCAGGAGCCTAATATTCTTACACATACCGGATATATTATTCTTAAAGCCTATTCAGCAGACGGTGATCTGAGGAATTCTCCAACTTTTACCTGATTCGATCCCTCTAAATAACATTTTGTTCGCCCCTTCTTGAAGACGACCCTCAGGTGGGTATCCTTACGAACTAATTCACATTTCAAGGATTTAGAGCATCCGGTTTTGCTCCTCGTTGTTTATCGATTGCGCGACACTTTACAACTCTATATTCTTTAACACTAGTCCCCGTAATATACGAAATCCTAGTTTACTTTATTAACCCCCCCTCCGTACCTATTATGGTTCCTGTCTTTCGTACGCTGGAGAGAATCAATTCGGATAGGAATATGTTCGATTAGTACTCCTTCCTTAAAACTCCGTTTTCTCAATGCCCTCTCAAACCTCAATCATAGCTATTAAGTTTGCTAATTTAGATTAAGTTAGATTACGGACTTGCTTGTATTATTTTGAATACATACAAGTACATTGCAGATTTTTGTAAACTTTCTACTGGTCTCAGTCACAATTTTTCTCCAGTTAAAGGTACACAATTGCAAGGATGACGAGTTGTTGACTAATGCCCAAGCTTACCACTCGACGTTTGTTGATCCGAAACTTCTGATCAGCATGTATTGTTAGCGCCATCTATTGGAAAATGGCGGATTCTCATGTTTACACCAGATATATGCTACATCTCAACGCGTAAATATTTATAAAGGGGATCGAAGTCAAAATAAACCGCGAACCCAGTTCATTGGAATCAGGGCTTGAGCTAGCCTATACTATAAAACCAGGGATGAGAGGATAAAGGAGTTGAATTGAGGAGCAAGTTTGGAATGCTTAATTTGCTACATTGTAGCTTAAATAAATATGATTTGCAGCATTCAGGACATAGCCCTAATTGGTGCGGGGAAATTTAAATCATAAGAGGGTTATAGAACTAAGATAGCACGGGCTAGTATTGAGACGTATTAAGTGTAGCAGATCAGGCTTGAATAGAATGCTAGGAATTTTCCTATTTGGGTGTTTATTCCTCATAAAAGTTGAAAAAATTGATTTAGTGACAGAGGGATCGTAGAATTCATTTGGCCATCATTTTACAAAAGCAAGTGCGGAAATAGCTCTGATAATAATGCTGTTAGATCCCGTAATAAAGATACGGAAGGGGCGAGCTCACTAGAGATCATATAGATTCTTGCAGCTTTTGAAACACGTTTCCGTTTGACATTGAGCTCAAGGAAGTGTTGTCAACAGCAGGTGCCAGTAGGTTGTAAACTTGTTCAAATAAGATTTTCATTTCATCAGCCGAGAATTTCAACATGTCATGAATAAAAAAAATAAAAATGAGGGGACCTAGATGACTACCTTGAGGAACACCAAAAAAGTCTATAGAATGATAGAGAAGATAGAGGGATAGAGAACTCAGTTATTTAAGGTATGATTCAATCTGCGGTAAAAGTCCAGGATGAAAACCTACGTCCGGAGTTTAGAGAGAATAAAATGTGCAGCCTTATTAAAGCCTTGTCTAAGTCAGTAGTTATTACATCGACAACTTTTCCATGCTTTAATGCGTCGTATTAGCTAGACAAGGTAAGCCAGACTGATAGTTGTTGATCTTCCTTTACGATATCCACGTTGATTTGCGAAAAGAATAGATTTGCAATAGAAAACTTTCATCGAAGGCAATGCCTTCCAGGTTTAAGGAAGATTCGTATGTTCGAGAGACAGCGCCTTAGGGTGTGTCTTAGAATGTTCAGAACGTTAGAGTCCCAGTTCATTAAGTATTACTTTAATACCGTCCTACACGATGGAGCAGACCTAAACAGAACTGAATTCTTGTTAAGATGACCCGAATCCGGGGCTTACTACACGAATTATAGCTACCACGAGAGCACAATCTGGTCGGGCTTTATTCCCCTGAAGCATTTTTCCATATTGATTCCGAAAGGTTAGTGCAAAATAGAGATGATATGTCGGTAATTTACAGGGGCGCCAGGGCTCATTCTTGATGGTGCTCATGAGCTTATACGTTATAGTGCTGCAATGACGGACTGAGATCTCGCTGATGTTGCTAAACAGCACGTCAATTTTTGATGGTTGCCAAGTGAAAGCATTTCCCAGATCAGTGCATTATTCCGGTTAGATTAGGGTCAGCTGGATTTTTTGGGGGCTGGACACGTTATCATTCTTAAATGAAACTGAGAACTGACTGAGATTTGTTGAGGTTTCTTGCAGACAAAGTGAGCGAAATAGCGAAGCCCAGTCGCTTAAAAACGCAATCAGAAGGCCAACCTGATTTTATGATTAACTAAGCAGCTTAAATGAATCTAGGTCTTAATAATAATTTCCTACAAAATCCAATTCTGAAATGTACTCATGTTAACATAGAATAGATAGGTTTAAGCCGCAAGGCATTAGAAATTTAGATATATTTTTAGACTTAGAGTGTCCAGGGCCAGTAAGACACATTAAATATTAAGACCTTTTTAAGTCACATTAAAAAAAATTTATCTAAAACCATAACAATGAATCAAAAAAAAATGAAGCTTCGATAAAAAGGATGGTTTAGCAAATAATCGGGGCTCTTTCATGAAGGGGTGTAGGAAAGATTCCTAAATAAATGGGCTAAGTCATTCAAACAGTACGTCACAACTACAGAACCTATTCCATCTGGGACACTAAAGTCTGCAGCATTTAAATATTTTGAAATAGAAAAAACATTTTTGGATTTTCAAACATATTGTTGGGGTTGGCTTTACTTAATAGGTTCTTCAGTTTCATAAGGTCTATTATATAGAGACAAGGAAAAGAGCTGGATAATAATAGTCTATATTGGACATGAAGAGGTTGCCTTGGTAGCATAGTAGTGAATTGTAAATTCTATGAATATTATCCAATCGACTTCAAGGATTTATATTACTTCATAAATTTGAGTATAACATTGGATGAAATAATGGGTGACCTAGTATCGGAAATACTACAATATATTTATGAAATAGATCATGAAAAGATCATACACAGTTAAGCACTTACGCATCTCGTGTTGATGCCAATTGTTTAAAGGAAATCTTCTTCTCTGATATCTATCCCACGAACGTGATTCCATTGCACGCCTAAAAATGTGATGAGCATTGTGGTTGAATGGCGTAAAAGGCCTTGCTTTTTTAAAAACGATAACAATCAGACTGTAACAATAAACAGCTTGTGCTTTAGGTATATGATTATTTTTGACAAGAAATCGAAGATATTTGGGTGAAATATATTTGTCTATTTCGTGCGAAGTGCTAGACATATTGTGGGAAAAGTTGAGAGTTCACATAATTGCATTATTGCGTTATGACATCAAGTGACCGCCAATATAATACAATTTAACGCCCTTGGATTTGTTATTTTTCCTGAACCTTCTCACGTTGGAGCTTCTTGCATCGCCCACGCTCGAAATCTACAAAAGGTCATCGAAAATTATCTCGAAGGAAACCGGTGCTTAAAGATCCAGAGGCCACCACATATCCAACTTAATCTTTGCTAATTAATAAATAATACTGAGTAGTCGGTTTCGAAGAAAGCGGTTACTAGATACTACCAACTTCCCATCTGGTACACTAAAAACATGGTATATTGTAAGAAAAAAAACAGCCTAATCAAAGTGATGAGGTAGTTTAATCAGTTCCTTATTGTGCCATTGCACATCGAATTAAGCTGGTCTCGAGTTAATACCTTAGTTTGTTCAAAAAATATGCGCCACAAACCTAGGCTTGTATATAGATTCGGACTTTAAAGATTCTTATAAAAAGCAACCACGTGCCGGTCGAAATTTGTCAGAGTTTGTAACGTAGTTATCTGTCAAACGTATTTTTTTCGGAGTCGATGTAATTACTAGTTCTCGAGATGTTCGAAACGAAGAAAAGCTAACGAACATAAGTGTGGACGAACACACGCACATGCAGTCGATAATACATAGATACGAATATTACTACCAGTCCAGGCGATGTCTTCCACTGTCTAAAACTAATGTTATAACATGAAATTATCACTCTACCCGTCACCTTCTTAAAGAGAGCATGTGTCTCGGTGAGGAGCCACTCTAATCCATGGTACAACAGTTGAAGTGGTCAATTAGATGGAGAATATGAATGCGAAACTACTTTAAAGGACGCCAAAGTCAATTTAGCAAAAGCCAGACTAATTATGTTTCTGAAGAATTCAACTCAAGCGCGAGCAATTCAACTCATTTTAACGACCCTTCAAGCCTGGTCTGCATATCAAACACAAGTGCTCATGTAAAAGTGTATTGCATCAGCAACCGACAATAATTGAGGTAAATGCCCATTAATTACATAATTTTTTGGAGTGAAACGCTATGAAGATTGCAGCCTACATAAGCCTATAAACTATGTTAGGAATTAGATATCTTATTTCCTTCCGTGCCATTCCAAACTATGACAAAGCCTTGGAGTAGAGTTCACAGTTTTCAACCAAGTAAATCACAGAAAAGCTTTGGTTAGATTATACACTTGGGCCACAGGCTGTGGCTTACGCGTTAGCCCAAAAACAACTAAAGTAAAGAATTTCCCACTAGGCGTAAGCTACCGCCATTTGAACTTTCATGGCTGAACACTCTGACTCTACCTCTATGCTCCTGTGCTAAATACATACCTAGGTGTTATTTTAGATCCGAAGATCAATTGAAAGTCTAATACAGAAAACCAAGTAAGAAAAGGTACCATAGGTTCCTATGACTGCAACAAAACTTTTGGTCGAAGGTTGAAACTGATGTCCAAGTGGATTCAGTGGATGTAAGAAAGTATGATTTTTTAAGCACTTAGTTTTAAAATGTCAAAAACTACAAAAAAATTGTGTAATTTAGATTTATAAACCAAAGCTTGCCATCTACGATTTTAGAATTATTTTCCATAAATATTAACAGTGACTACATTTTACATACTCCACATGGAGAGTCCGATGTCAAGTCGTTTTTTAGAGCATATTCGTAATAACACGTATAATGTTGCCTTTCAATTGAAATGCAATTCACGCTGATTTATCGGCATAGAGGAGTAATTTGATTTGTATCCCGTCAAATTACACGGTTTAGCCTGTTAATTCACCGGTCCAACAAGAGATATAAATTGCTCACCGAACACATTTCTCGATCGATCCATTGATTTGCATGCTATGTGGCATATGGCGCCATCTTGATGACACTAAATCGAAATTATTTAACTATAGCGGGTGCAATTGACGATAACGTTCTTCTCACGGCCATATTTGAAAAGAAACCGGGCCAAAAATTCTGCCGGGCCATAAGCATTGCATTTTTTAGAGTGCTTTAGCAGCACTTGTATTGACGGAGGTTGGTCATCGGTCCATGAAATGAGCTTCGTCGTTGAAAACAATCTTTCGACAAAATAGCGGATTTTCTTCCACCTTTTCTGAAGCCCACTCACCGAAAATTTGACGCTGTAGCAGGTAATTCGGCTTCAGTTTTACGGAAATTGATGAGAAATGTATTCACTACGAGGGTGATCCGATAAGTACGTAGCCTCACCGCCAGATGGCGCCAGTATCGCAAGAGCAACTTACTATCGTGTAGTACATTCTAGTAGACGGCTACTGTCAGCCGGATCGGACTCGTAGTTTTGTTGGACCGCTTGTGGAAGCGGGAGTGTCCGTGAATTTTAGAAAAAAGGAAAAAGAGCAATATCGGTCGATGATTCGATTCTTGTTTTTGGAAGGGAAATCGCGCAGCGAAATCAAAGAGCGTTTGGATGCTGTGTACGGTGACTCTTCTCCTTCGATGACGACCATCAAAAATTGGTTTAACGAGTTTCAACGTGGTCGCACGTCGGTTTTTGATGAGCCACGTCCAGGTGCCCCGAAAACGGCTACCACCAGGATAACGTGACAAAAATCCACGATCTCGTATTGGCAGACCGCCGATTGAAGGTGCCCGAGATAGCTGAGACAGTAGGCATTTCAAAAGATCGCGTGGGTCATATCCTGCATGAAATTTTGGATATGAGAAAGCTGACGGCGCGATGGAGGCCGCGTTTGCTCACTCCGGACAACAAGCGCAACCGTGAGACCACTTCAGAGCAGTGTTTCACGCTGCTTAAGCGCAATCCGGAGGAGTTTCTGTGTCGTTTCGTGACAATCGACGAAACATGGATCCACTGGTACGCACCAGAGACAAAGGAACAGTCGAAACAGTGGACTTCACCCGGCGAACGTGCTCCGAAGAAGGCGAAGACTGTCAAATCGGCCGGAAAGGTGATGGCCACAGTTTTCTGGGATTCACAAGGCTGGGATTCACAAGGTGTAATCCACATCGACTACCTGGAGAAGGGCAAAACGGTTACAAAGGCTGTACTATGCCAAATTATTGGCCCGATTCGACACCGAATCGGAGATAAAACGGCCCCATTTGGCGAAGAAAAAAGTGCTCTTCCACCCTGACAACGCACCGGCTCACAACTCCGCCCTCGCCACGGCGAAATTGGTCGAATTGGGCTAGGAACTGCTGCCCCATCCAGATTTGGCCCCGTGCGACTTCTTGTTGTTTCCAAACTTGAAAAAGTCACTCGCCGGGCAGAAATTTCAGTCGAATGAGGAGGTCATCGCCGCCACGGAGGCCTACTTTGCAGACCTAGAGAAAACGTATTTTTCAGACGGGTTAAAGAAGTTGGAGCATCGCTGGGTCAAGTGTATCGAGCTAAAAGGAGACTATTGAAAAATCCATTTGTCCAAAATGTTTGTTTTTCTTTTGTAGGCTAAATACTTATCGGACCACCCTCGTATGGCTTAAATTTTCTGCCCAGTAGACCGATTATTACCACCGTAAAATGGTTTTAGATCATTTTTTCGGAGAACACATATTTTGGTAATAAAATTCAATGATTCAAATTAAAGCATTGTTAGGAAGTACATTTTCCTTTGATAAGATGGCAATATTATCTGAGCATGCTTGACTGTGACGTATATCACAAATTACGTGTGAGCCTTCAAAAATAGAACATTAAAGAACCAAATAGAAATAATCACCCTTTACCATGGTGAATATGATATCATACCCAACCAAAACACTAAGAGTTTCGCAGCCCGTCCTACCGTTTGACCTTCAAATCAAATATATATAGCTCTACCAGGCCCAAGAAGACAGCTTTGCAGAGAGAAATAGAAGGCTCCAAGATGGAGCATAGCGTCTTCACTAACTGAATATTTCCACTTCGTACCATCCTTCATTCCACTCCACTATCTTTAAAGCTGAGGTACAGGCGTGTAGCGTGTAAAACACTTGATGCCATTTCGCCAACGACATGGGCATTGTCATCTACAGAAGGGTGAAGATATGTTAATTTGCTACATATATGTAGATGTCCTGTCTGGTTCAATGTGAGGACCAGCTTAATGGAAATGACTCGGGTGTTTAACAGACAATGTCTCAAAGACTTGTCTCGGGTTACGTAGAACATCCGAAACTGAATACACGAAGGTCCTATACAATAGGGCCTGGATTAAACGGGTTAATAATTTTCTGATTAAGCTGATCCGAAGTCACATTACAAGAGCAATGACTTCGGTCAATAACCTGATCTCCGGAGCTTACTACCCTAATGATTTATATTTTATCAAGAGAGGGTGCGCATTGACAGCTTTGTCCCAGGATCCAGGATCTTCCACGTGGGTCGCAATACCGCAGAACGGTGATTCCTCTACGGACCCGATCTTCGCTCTGCAAGCCTGAGGGTGGTTGGGGAGAACTCGTCAATGGACACTTTAAGGGTTACAACCTCTTCAAGGCAGAGTCTGCCTAACGCAAGTGGTAATCTTAAATACGCTAGAGTAGGTTAAGGTAGGTTAGGGTAGTTTAGAACATAAGCAATTCACAAAATCAAAAAACAGCAGAGATTGTTTGAATGGTGACAATCAGTTCAGACAACTGACCTATAGGCTCTATGCCAGGCTTGACATCTGTGTTCAACACTTCACTGCAGTGATCATATTCAAAATGCCACCGTCTGGCGAAGACGGGAGAAAGTTCCGTTTAGGGCGGTTACATAGAAGTTAAAATCGAATAAAACTGCTGGCGTACACCGACTGCTTTCTGAGCAATTTCAGCACGGAGAAAAGCATGCTTGATGAACGGGTAGCCGGTTGATATGAAAGGGGATTTCTACACCAATAATATTCAAATAAGCATCCGAAGAAGCTTGTCTTTGCTGTGTGAACTCATGATTCCTGGTTAAGAAAATCCATGATAAATCAAAGATCTGGATGAGACTTACGACGTTCAAGCCGGCTCATACCTTTTCGTCGACTTCATATCATACCATATCATGGCCCTGCTGCCATACCGTGACGTCCCTACTAAACTCGTCAGGCTGTGCAGAACGATAGTGGGGAATTCTCACTGCACTGCGAACTATTATACGTAGTTTCCTAGTCTTTATTCTTGAAAAAAAAACACTGACCATAATAGGTACAAAAAGAACGATCTTTCCCAAGTCTGCACAATTACTTATGCAACTAGTATTGGCATGATTAGAGGAACAGAACGAAACATCAATGAAGCGTTTAAGAGCAATAAAGCAGTAGAGGCTAAAGTGAAAACAAAACCAAATACATTCGGTCATAAAAGAAAAACGCGCAATACCACTATCTTGGTCAGAACGTCACCTTTGACCGGTCAAAGATCTCTTCTATCTTGGCTCTACGGTGACAAGCACCAAATGGACCAGCGTTCAGATAAGGCGTAGAATAGCTCTTGCCAAACGCTGTTTCTTTCTAAAAACTAATGTGAAAACTTGATAATCCCGATCCTCCTCTACAGCTAAGAGACTTGAAGCTTATCGATAGTGCACTAGGTGCATCCCTATTTAAGTTAGAGAAGGTATGGAGTGAGCTAACAGAAGATCAGTATTGATCCTTATTGGTCGGGTACGTTACACTGAATGGGAGAATAAATGACGCTCATATAGATCAAAGCCAATTAAAGCTGTCGTTCGTACCGAAAAGTGAGTGGAACGAAAAAGCACGAAGGCTAATAGTTCGGCTTGGTTTCTAACCAAAGAGAGTCCGATCCAGCGTTATTACTTTGCTTGGAGGCCCTAGACACACGACAATCAGATCCCTGATTCTGGTTTTAACCCAAATAAGCTTAGCTTGACGCTGCCCTCCCCCAGTCACTATCGATCGATCAGGGCCTGTTCTCGATTTTAACCCATAAGGTTGACTAGGACTGACATGAGGAGTGCAGAGCACAAGACATTGTGGGATTCCCTACATCAATCTGGCCTGGAGAAAGCCAAATCACTGCTTGGAACATCTAAAGACCCCTGCCAACACGCAAAAGAAACCTGGTGGTGGACAGGCGAAGCCAAAGCAGTGATACACGAAAAGAAAATGGCTTTCCAAGCTTGGTCAAAGTGCTCTTCTACTAATAGAGAGGAAAAAGCTCGCCGTGAAAAGGTATATAGAAAAAGTGTCCCGAATTCAAAGCGAAAAGCATGGAAGGCCTCTATCAGGAGTTGGAAGAAATATCGTCTTCCGCGTCTGACAGGAACCAGGCTACCCAGGAGTTTCGACAAAGCAATTTGAACAAAGGAGCAAATATCTTTAAGATAGCCGCCCAGAGAAGAAGAAATGCTCAGGAGATTCGTTTCCCAAAGTTTATTAACAATGCTGAAGGCCAACTCCTTGTGGAAGACGAAAAAATTCTCCACAGATGGCGACAGTATTGCGAGGAACTTCTGAACGAACAGTTTCCCCGAGTGTACTTTCCAAGAGCCGCCCCGAATCATGCCGAAATATCCGACATCACAGTCGAAGAAGTTCGGTACGCGGTTAAAAACTCCAAGAAAAGAAAAGCTGTTGGGCCGGACGGGATACCCTCTGAGTTCTGGAAAAGATGGGGGACATCGGGTCTAGATGGCTCATGGTTCTTATCTCCAAACTTATGAGAGGCGACACTATGCCTAATCAATGGAGGGAAAGCTATCTTCTTCCCTTGCACAAAGGAAAGGGTGATACGCGAGATTGTGATAACTACCGTTCTGTCAAGCTGATGTCGCACACCATGAAGATCGTTGAACGGGTATTAGATAGCCGACTGCGGAAAATAATACGACTATCTGATGACCAGTGCGGGTTTGTCTCGGGTAAATCAACAACAGATGCAATCCAAAGTATAAGGGTCATGATGGAAAAGCATCGTGATTCTTCAAAGGACTTGCATATGGTGTTGGTTGATTTCGAGAAGGCCTTTGACCGGCAACCAAGAGATCTTTTATGGATAGCGCTAAGACAAAAAGGAGTTCCAGAAACCTACGTGCGAGTGATTATGGACATGTACGAGAGAGCAACGACAAGAGTAAGATGCACCGCAGGAGTCACCGAAGAGTTCGCAATCAAAGTCGGTGTACACCAAGGGAGCGTCCTCAGCCCACTGCTTTTTATAGCAGTCCTTGATTGCTTGCTTGAAGGAAAAGTGACGGACCCCAATGTGCACCAGCTATTCTATGCTGACGATGGGGCCATTATAAGTGATGATCAGGCGTCCCTACAACGAGCACTTGATGTGTGGGTGGACATTTTTGAGGGACACGGGTATCGGATTAGTTCGAAGAAGAGAGAGTATCTGTGCCGTTCTCTGACCCTCATCAGCCTATTCCAGACATTTACTGGAATGGAAGAGTGCTTCCCAAGTGTGTTTTAGTTTAAATATCTGGGATCTATGATTAATAAAGAAGCAACTTGTGATGACGACATCAACCATCGCGTAAGCGTAGGGTGGTTGAAGTGTCGGGAAAACTCCGCCATCTTCTGTGATCGAAAAATGCCCCCTAAGCTGAAAGGAAGGCTCTACACTTCAGTTGTACGTCCGGCGCTCACATACGGTTCACAATGCTGGACAATGCACAAAAAGTATGAGAGCAAATTAACGGCAGCTGAGATGAAGATGCTTCGCATGACAGCGGGAGTAACAAAACGTGACAGAACTAGAAGTTCAAAGATCCGAGGAAGCCTCCACGTAAAAGAAACCATCACATGAAAGATAGAGCTCGACCGACTCAGTTGGTATTGCCATGTTCAAAGGAGAGATCCCTTGAACCCCGTCCAAAAGGCGATATCAATCAACGTTCAAATTTCAACACGCAAAAAAGGCAGGCCGAAAAACAATTGGTGCAAACAAATGCAAAAACACCGGCATTTGATTGGCCTCAGCTATGAAGTAATCCCAAACCGGGAAGCCTGCCGCTACTTTCTGAGGTCAAACCGGCGGACCCTACAAGCGGACCAGTAGGAATGCAGTTAAGTAGGAAGGTTATGGTCCTACACTTCTGACCATAACGATCCCGGAAAAAAGGAAAAGAAGAAAGGACTGACTAGGTACTGTCAATTGGACAGGACCGAACAGAATGACCAAACAAGTGTCTCGAACGGGTTATAACTCAAAAGGACGCAGAGTAGTGTGAGGAATGTGCCGACATACCTAGTGAATCTGCGATCGAATGTTGCAAAAATTAATATATGTGACGGATCTGACGGATCGAGCATACACCGGTGCTGAAAGCTTGTTAGATTGTTGTTGATATGAATTTCATAGGCGCATTAATGAGAATCGACCTACAAAAATTTCCTCAAATTGCCATAAACGAGACCCGATCGTTGTAGTTGCCGACGGATTGAGGTTTTCTTCTTATTTTGAATATTTTCCTTCACAACTGTCCGTGCTCACTAGGCATGTTGATATAGAATTTGACGTCAAAAACTTGACATACTTGATTGGCTCGCCCTTTACAGCCAGTCTTCTTGATAAGTCGCCTAAGTCTACCATGTTGTATAAACAGTCATCCCTTCTCTGTCCTGAAGAAAGGTGGCGCCCACAGGTGGGTGGAAAACAACCTTAAACAACTCGACATGCGGCATTGGAAGCAGCTGGCAATGGTTAATACTGGCTGGAGGTGCCTTTTGGTTGAGGCCCAGGTTACCCCGGTAAAAGTTTGCCAAAGGCTCTCTGAAATAAAAAAAATCGTTTGGAGTACTAGTCTGAAATACGAAATTACTGAATTAATCATGTCCGGTAGCCTACGAACTAACGAGATACCTAGGTACCTAATCAACATTGATATCATGCTGTTCACCAACGACAATGAAAATTTCTTATTCCAATATTTGAACTTGAAAAACCCGTTGGCGTTCCCTACGAGCGCCTGAAGGTAAGCCCAATCTTGTTATAAAACTAGCTCCATGCTAGCATGATGCCACTATCACTGTCCTAATAAGCCGTGCGAAACTCTAGAGTTCACTCGGCAGATACTTCAATATCTCAAGAATCTCCCTTCCAATTAAAGTAGACCGGAAACTCACTTGAGTCACGCTGTTCAAGACCCATTTGGTGATGAGTGGTAGCACCATGGGAAATGGAATGGCATGTGTGGGAGTGTCTTGAGACGGGAAAATTCCAGCAGTTCCATAAGAGACGGATTGCCTTATTAATTCAACTATGCACCACCATATACGGAGCGAGTACTTTCGCAAGTCTGTCTCCATAGTGCAGTCCTGCAAAATGCGAATTTGCCTGCACCTTGCGATATCATATTCCATCTGCGGTATTTATTCAACCGCTTCACCTCCAATTAATCAACAAGCTGCCCTCGTAGTCACCTCACATCACTTTAAAATGATCGCCTCCAACCACGAGACGTCCATTCACGACGACCTAACCAACACAAACGAATAAACAATCCTCCACCACACGGCCCGGAGGAGGGTAATAACTCTACGATTACGATTCGTCCGTTCAAATACTTTTCCCAAGATGCTACGTCAACCACCATCGTCTTGCCGCAAGCGCAGTACAAATATCTCCAAGCCTCAATTCGAGAATCTTACGAAATCACTATCATTACCACTGTATCTAATTCAGCTCGTTTCCTCGGGAAGATCGCCTTGCCCCTCGGATTCATCTCTTGCAGCAGGCACTACAATTGCGTTCATCTAGACCCAGTTCCTGAGGCAGTAAACACCAGCTGTATGCGAAAAAGAAGTGCATTGGTCGTTGCAGAATCCCCTTCAATAGGCTCATGGACTATGCATTGCACAACTTGCCACACACGAACCACTTCACTTTTGCGCTATGCAACAAGAGATTGGACGATTCGTAGATCCGCAAAACGCATACGGCGGTTCAAGGTTGTCCGCAGCATGGGAAGTGTTTCTACTCCTAAATCCACTCCGATGAGAAGACGATCCACGATCAATTGGTTGCAGATATTAATTGATTTGAGTATGCGTCAAGTTGTGCCACAAATGCACTTACATTCGTTTCGTTCGAAAGTCAATCCGTCTCTGGATCCAAGCTAGCCCAAGTTGGTCATGTAAACAGTAGTAGTCGGCGGTAGACAACAGCCGAATACAGATGGCAACGAACTCCTTTCACTTTTCGCACGTTTTCGGGTTTTTCCGTGTCGGTGGCGGAGACTTCGTGCTGCATATGGCCAGTTGATTGCATGTCGATGGAGTGGAGAAACTTTATAAGCAGAAAGGTCAGATGGTTATGAGCGTCTTTCTTCTCTTCGTGCATTGCTTTCCCGCAGCGCTTATAGGTTTCTAGTGCAGCGCGAATTTATTGCGAAATTCTACAGACGCTGCAACAGCGAGGTTATGACGGTTATCTGCTCCGCGTTCATCAATGTGTTGCCAAACGGTTGCTTGGTTATTCAGCTTTCCTAATACATACCGCTTTACACGTCAGGGTCAAGCGCATTGAATAAACTGTTAAGCATCCGATGGGATGCTTAACGTCGGTTCCGGTCCATGACGATACTTGTTTCCATGTACCCAAAGGCGACAACTCGCCTCTGGCCACTTAGACGTTGAGACAAATCCGAAGTCTTCCGTTTCCACTAATCATCCTAGACCATCAGACAGGACTTATGCACTGTTTCACAATTAGCATCAATTACAATCGCATCAATTGAAATCTGCAATCAAATTCGCTGCATCAAGGCGATCAGAGTGACTGCATCTTGTGCAACGGCCCACTGGCACAGAAAAACCAGCTCCGAAGCCAATTAAGAACCACATGACAATACTCATACGAGCAACATACCTTCCATTCAATGTCCGATAATTACTCTTTTGCTCCAAGAGCTTTCGACTGACTTTGATTAAACGATCACGATCACTTGCCATTCACTTTGTTTTCTATTTCAAGAGTTGTGTAACGTTTTTTGAATTATTTTTTTTTCAATGCTCTTTCAGAACGGTCCTCAATTCCGTCGACCAGCAACTACGCAGCAACATATCTTGTCGGACGTGCAGCAACATCAATCACGATACAACATTCAGCACCAACCGCAACCGCAGCAGCAACAATTTTACGTCCAACAAAGTCCAAGTTTAGATATCCCTCTCACCCAACATCAGGCGCACCATCAGCCACGGGTCCAAGCTGGTCAAGGTGGACAGCAAATCGTTCGTTTTCCCCAAACCAGTCAGCAGCAGCAACAGCGAGTACAAGATCCACACAATGGGTTCGCTCTTGCTCCACAGACCCTCCAGAGCCAAGCTCTGATTCAACAACAACAACAGCAACAATTCCAACGATCTGTCAACAACCAAGTGCAGCAAGCTCCACTTACTCCGTACCCAACTGTCCCTAATCCAACCATTAGTACACAGCAGCAGGAGGACATTCACACCCAGAACTTCCTGACGCTGCGAAACATTGCTCCACAAGTCAGCCCGCAACAAGGTTTACCATCAAGGTCTTATAGCAACAAGCAATTCCTCCCACAAGCCCAGTACCAAGCACAACCGCAGCTACAACCAGCGCCCCAGCACCAATTCCAAACGCAACCGCCTTTCCCTACGATTCCACCTTCAGCCCAAACCGAACAGAAACTACCGCGCCAAGATGTAAACCAAGCATTCTCCACTGTCCCTCAATTTGGCTTCAACAACCAGCCCCAAGCTCTGCCTCAGGTCTACCATCCACAACCATCGGCTCTGCCTCCATCCCCGCCATCGTCGCACTCACCGCCGTTCGTCGCGAATCAGCAATACATTCAACCCCACAACACGCATCAACACCCACACCACCATGCTCCGCAATACAGCGGCTATTCGCACATCGACGAGCCAATCGTCTCTCCCGAACAGGAATACAAGCAAAAGCTGATCCAAAAGCATGAACAGTTCGTCCAGAAACAATATGAGAAATCCCAGAACAAAGTCAAACAGCTTCACGAGGATTTTGTCCACAAGCAGCACAGCATCAAGCAAGAGTCACCCGCCCGGTACCAACCCCATCATTCCAGCGGACCACCATCGATTCACGGTCAACCGCCCCGAAGTCGCCCGGTCTATGCCTCCGAATTCGACCTCTTCGACAAGGCATTGAAGAAGTATCACATCGAACACCCGACCACGACCACGACGACCACAACCACAACTCAAGCCACGACAAGTTCGGCTAGACCCATTCAGAGGCCATCCAGAAACGATGGCGAGAAAACCAGGTTACCCAAGACCAAAAACAAGCCCTCGAAGACAATTGGACGTGATGAGCTCTTGAAGCAACTCAAAGCCGCTCTAGCTGAGGCTCCTCAGAAGGAACTTGGCGACAAACCCTTCGAGGAGATGGACTTGGTGCTTCCGAACGGAGAACGAGTCCAAGTGATTCGTACCAAAGATCCGAACCTAATCAAAGGACAAAAGGCCCTTACCCAGGAGCAACTGAACGCCCTGATTTCTGGAAAATCAGTCCAACCCAGCGGTGGACTTGCCAGTGTAGCGCCCGACAGCCTGAAGGATCTCGTTCTTCCCGATGGGCACAAAGTACAGATTGTCCGGGCACCTGATAACCCTTCATCGTCCGATGGTGGAATTGATCTCTCCAGCCTCGCCAGTCTCTATGGAGGCGGCGCTGAATCTTCATCCACCGGAGGATCTGGAAGTCTCGCTAGCTCTGCTGTTATCACTTCGGACTCCGATGAGCCACCATCAATCGAGGAGCTCGCAATACGTGGCCTCATCCCGGAGGGTTATGAAATCGAAGGTCTCAGCTCGAAGCCGAAAGCAACTCCAGCACCCAAACCCGCACCGAAGAAGAAGGCCACATACGTGTACCTTGAGGAGCAAGCAGATGGTAGTTTCAAGATCCAAGGTGTGAAGGCCAATGGCGATAAGGAGACCAAAACCACGGGCGCTGAAGTGGAAAGTATCCTCGAAAGAATCCGAAGCGGAGAGATCAAGCTTCCACCCTCAGTGACGCGACTCATTCTGCCCGATGATCAGGAGGTAACACTCGATAACGGTAAGATCGTCCGTCGATCGTCCACTACTTCCACTACGACGACAACACCGCGGCCAACAACCACAACGACTACAACCACGACTACGACTACCACGACTCCAGTTCCATACACTCATGCGAGGCAAAAGGTTGTTGTTACCCGAGATTCGCCGCCTTCGTACTCGACCACAGTCGCTCCATTAATCCAGCGATCTGGCGAAAGCTATATGCTCCAGGAAGCCCCCAGCACCTATCGTAACACCATCCAGCCTCTGTACCATGAATCAGCGACCCCGACTTATATATCGACCCCTCAAGCAACATACGACGAAGCGATCCACATCAGCTCGACCTTCGCTCCAGTCACCGAAAGGCTAATAGCAACGACCGTCGATATTCAACAAGAACAGGCGACAGTCCAAGATCATGCCGACGATCTCGTGCAAATTTTGAAAAGCAACGGACTTTTTGCCATGGCCAAGTACCTGAAGCAATCCGGCCTAGACACGATCCTGAATGAAACTGGACCATACACGGTATTCGTTCCGACCGATAAGGCTTTCAAGAATCTCCTCATCCAACTTGGAGGACCTGAGAGAGCCGAGGAAAAATTCAAGACCAACCCCAGACTGTTAAGTGGGGTAAGTCGATTCCTATCTTCTATAATTTGAGATTATAACATGATTTCCTTGTAGCTTCTCCTGCACCACGTCATTCCGGGATCTTTTGAGATCGCCAGTTTGCAGGACGAGATGACTGGAGTCTCGCTGGCTGGGACACAACTGCGTGTCAACCAGTACACTATGCACGATCAGGAGTGGAACGACATCTTGGTAAGACCCTTCTTTTCACTCATTAATTTGTTAAGCAGAATTATGTTCTTTAAAGCTGACTACCATCAATGGGGCTATGGTGGTGAACGATCGGAAGGATATTAAGATTCCCCAAGGAATTGCCCATGCAGTCGACAGAGTCATGTTCCCTCTACCGGTCGGCGATCTTTTACAAACCCTTCAATCCGATCGGGAAGCTAGATTCGCTACGTTCCTCAAAGTCGTCTTTACATCCGGACTCTCTGACAAGCTTCAATCCAAGGGTAAGGTAAAAACTCTATAAAAGGCCTCTTTGTAACAGAAATTCCTCTTCCAGGTATCAAGACATACACCGTGTTTGCCCCGACTGAGAAGGCATTCAAGGACCTCGAGCCCGATGTACTCGAGAAACTCTTAACCGATAAAGATGCCGCCGAGGAACTAGCCATGAAGCACATTGTCCCTGGAACTCTTTTCTCCGCCGGAATGCGATTCTACCAAGTCAAGGATTCACTCCTCACCGGTAAGACAGTCATCCTGCAGAAGACCAGTGCCGGCAAGATCAAAGTCAACGATGCCCAAATGGTTACATCCAACATTCCCGCCACCAATGGAGTCATCCATGCCATCGATGGAGTCCTGTCATGAAAATCCCCTCTCATAACCTGAGAAATGACAACTTTAGTCCATCCTTGCCCTTACAAACAAAAAAAAAAAAAAAAACCAAAATCGAAAGAAAAATATCCCAAAAAGCTTGTCACTATTTCCCCTCCTCACCCTCTTCTCGTACGAAAAACTGCCATTTCTTAATTTATTGTTAAAACTGTGCTGTAACGGCTCGCAACTGGTGCAACCCTCATTGCTCTCAAAAAAGGAACAACAAAACAAAATATCCCTAACAAATGTGCTGCAGCCGACAAAGTATATCCCGACAAGTCAAATAAGGTTTTTATCGAAGGAAATTTTCTTCTCGTTTTTTTGACGCAATTTTTCTTAATTTTTATTTATTGGAACGATCCCAAAATCAAGAAAAAATATGTGTCTTTAGATTAAGATAGATTAACGATAAGATATATCTCCCTAAGAGTATGCTATATGTACTTGTAAATGCTTATGTTGTACTGTTTTTTGTATAAAAGAAAATAAAGTGGAATATAACAGATATGAATTGGGGGTTTGTGCCTTCGCTGGGTGAAAATGCCCGATTTAGAGGAAATTTTAGTTGGCATATTGCGGAGAACAACCAACTGGAACAATTTAAATTCAAATCATTCGTTACTTTTGCGAGGGTTGTTGGTGTGAACTCTGCTGGGTTGTTTCTTGACTGGAATAATATACTGGATTTTCATCCTGGTTTCAGACGGTCTTCCACAGGGATGAATTGATTCAACTTTAACTTATACTTTTTTTTCTGAGCTGTTATAAGAGATTGAAGATTATTTATGTAAGTCCTGCCCCAAAAGGAACTTCCATATTCTAAACGGGAATTGATCAATAAATAGTACAAAATCATCCGTATTTGTTTTTTAATTAAGTACTTCTTTACTTAAAAAAAAAAATTGTTGGAAATTAAGTTGAAAGATATTAAGTTGAAATGATATCTGGCAAGTGGCTGCCGCCACTTTTGATACACATTTGTACCCGTTTTATCGCATTTGCCATGACTTTCCGCAACATATCCGGTGATAACTGTTCGCATTCCTATCGAATATTCTCCTTAAGAGCTGCGATTGTCTGAGGCTTATTGGCATAAGCCTGCGACTTTAAGTGACCTCAAAGAAAGAAGTCTGGGATGGTTAAACCGGGCAATCTTGCTGACCATGCCAATTCGCCAAAACGAAAGATTACGCGACCAGGAAACGCTTATCATGGCCATGTAGCGTTCGCCAGTAACAGTAATCGTATTGCCGATGGCATCCTCAAAAAAATACGGCCCAATCACTCCTCCCGCATAAACGCCGCACCTCACGTGGCTTTGAGTGGGTGTAATGGCTCTTCGTGCATCACATGCGGATTTTCAGTGCCCTAGAAACGAAGCTTTTGCTTATTGACCGCTTAAGTGGAAAT
Source organism: Merodon equestris (assembly GCA_958301585.1). Classification (NCBI taxonomy): domain Eukaryota; kingdom Metazoa; phylum Arthropoda; class Insecta; order Diptera; family Syrphidae; genus Merodon; species Merodon equestris. The sequence goes on along the minus strand of OY284417.1, from coordinate 24,110,009 downwards.
GTGCCTCGTCGCTTATGATGATTTTCGACACAAAATCGACCTCTTCGTTGTTGAGATTAAGGATGGCTTGGCTGAGGGTCAGCAGGCATTAACTGATGCGCTGTTTGTACTTTGTACGGGAACATGTGTAAGTTTTTCACTAAAATTCGCTTTAGGGTCTTTCTGATGATGCCCAATTGCGTGGCTTGTCGTCTGGTAGATGTTTCTTCGTCCTCAGCAAAAGCGGCAGCCACAGCCGCAATATTCTCCGGTGACGGATCGATTAGCTAAACGTCGGGATATTTGCCCAGTAAGCGCGAGACGATTAGAAAATCGACGTCGAAATTCACGCTGCTCTAACACCAACGACCGATTATTGGTCTAGTTCACAAATGACAAATGACGCCATTGACAAGAATTATAATATCTTCCGATAGGGTGATTCATTTAGCGCCACCTTGTATATTTGTGGTGTAATACGAAGGCTTTTGGCCATTCTTTGTAAAGGCTGGACCATTTGGTGTTTTTTTTTTTTTAAATCATAGGTTATTTTGACACTGACAGCTGCTTCCCGCTCCAAATCTTGAGCGAGAAACAGCTCCGCGGAACCAACTGAGTCGCTTGAACAACGTTGGGAAATATTGAAAACTTATTTCCAAAGTGAGTGCTGTGGAGCCCAAACAGTGCGATTTAAAAAAAGAAGTTTTGGCGGCTGCTGTACGTAAGTTTGTGCAAAAAGTTCATGAGAGTGGTATGCTAGTGGACAACACTCATGGTTCCCGTCGTCGTACGGTGCGCACGGATGAGAATGGATGGATGCTGTGGCCGAGAGTGTGAGACTCAGTTCACGAACATCAACTCGCCATCGATCTCAACAGCTCAACATTTCACGCACAGGCCTGAGGAGAATTCTGCACAAAGATCTCAGATTATTCGCTTACAAGGTCCAATTGACTTAGCAATTGAAGGCGCGCGACCATCCGCGTCGTTATTGCTTCGCGGTTTGGGCGAAAAATTATCTTTTTGACGAGGCGCACTTTCATCTCGGCGGCTACAACGTTTCGGTCAACGGTGGGCGTTGCAGAGCCATGTTTAAACTTTTTTTTTACTGAAATTGAAGACACGGATTTGAACGACCTCTGGTTCATGCAGGATGACGCGCCATGCCACACTTTTGGACTTTTTTTGTGGGAAACTCTGAAGGACCGATGTTATGCCAACAATCCGAAAACAACTCAACCACGTAAGGCCAATATCATCCAAGTAATCCGTGAGCTACAGCCCGAAACCATCAACAAGGTGTTGAAAAATTGGGATGAGAGAATGCGCTACTGCGAAGTCAGCCAAGGGAGTCGCTTGACCGACGTTGTATTTCATAATTAATGAAAATGTTTATTCTTACTAATAAAGCCATAATACAAATTCCCTGATCCGATTTGTAAATAAATAAATAAGCGCCGATCGTCTCTAAACGCATGTAACTTGGCAACCGACAGCAGACTATTTTCAGACCAATTAACCAATAGAACAATGGAAAAATCGAGCTAGTTGGACACACAACCCGCGACATTACAGATTTCCTGTTACTTTTTGAACACATCACTATTTTCGATTCAGCAAAATCCAAACAAGAAAAACGCAAACAGTGCAATGTTATTTATATAAACAAAAAAACAAGAAAAGTTGCGCCATGGTGTTTCGTCATCCAATAGACTACAATAGATCCATCCTAATTGACGAAGTGATGGCTTTGGTCTCGTTCAATGACGTAGAATAGAGGTAACTCGCGAACAATCGTTGGATAAACTATGTTGAACCACTTCCCCCAACTAGACTATGTTACACTATATCCAATTGGAATGTGGCCCATATTCTCCACTAGATTCCGGCGTTTTCAAGCAATATTACAATAATATCGGCTCATCCAAAAAGGTGAATGGAAAAACATAATTTTTTAAGCAACAAATGCTTAGTGCGAGCCATGAAGTATGTAATGTAATTTGTTTGACCTACATACAATAGTCGTTCCTTAGATAAAGTTTTTTCTCTTCTTTCTTCTTGCGACTACATTCTCGCAGCTCTGATATAGGGTCTTTCAATTTGTGGTTCCGAAAATAAATTTAAATAAAACATATATGATTTAGATTTTGAGTTTATGAGGGGTGATCCAAAAGTAATGATAATTCGTTATTTCCAATCCGCATAGAAATCCAAAGATAAGAGCACAGTTCCTAAAAGGTACATGCATTTGAATACAAACCGTCGAAGGGATAACATTAAGATGGAGAAAACTGAAATTAAAGCTGTGATCAAATACCCGTGCTCGAAAAAACTATCTACCAAAGACGTACACAACGAGTTGGTGAAAACATTGGGGGACTCTGCTCTCGGGTTGGTATCTACGACCCTCACTAAAGACAAAGTGAAAAAAGTCGAAAATGTTGTGTTGGCAGATCGAAGAGTGAACTGGGATCTCATATTCAAAAAATTCATGCGAACGAATCGCACATGAAAAAAGTTTCTGCGCATTGGATATCGAGAATGTTAACCGACGAGCAAAAGAAAAAAACGAGTCGACATTTCGAGGGCGAATCTCATGACCATGGATGAGACCTGGAGTCACCTTTTCGGTCCTGAAACCAAACAACAATCGATAACTTGGAAGCGAGCCTTAAGGGCTCGAGGATTAATTATGTTAGATTGCGGGAGGATAATGACTTGTACCTTCCTTCCTCGGCTCAAGGAACTCAAGGCTATTGCTGAGGCGTTTTAGGAGGGTCAAGACAAGGCATTTTTTTTCCAAGTGAATACTTGATAGCTGCGCTTTTGAAAACAAACGTCGTCCACGTCCTTAGAAGTAACACTATCTAATCAATTAATCGTTCTCACGGCCCAAGTTTGGCGCAATGATACCGCCAGCCCGTTTTTTAGCGTTTAAAACAAGTCCTTGATGTGGCATCACGAGGTGATTGCATCAAAGTCTTTGTTAACTGCCTCTGCCGCGTGCTTGCGGCTTGCAATAGTAGCTGTGTCATCTGCGTAGGCGCATCCGCTGCTTCGTTGAAGGATTGACGGCATATCGTTGACATATATATGATGAAGTTGATCGACCCTAGATTTGATCCTTGCAGGACTCCATTTTTAACACTTTCTTCATCACTACCATTAGAGGGCGCAGTGGGTAGTGTGTCGGCCGCAGACGCAAGATTAGCGAGTTCGAATCCTAATAACACCAACGCCATCGAATGATTATTTCGCGGCTTCTCTCCTCGGCGGGGTACTGGCAAATCCCCCCGTTGTACACTTGCCTTGAAAAAGCTTCTCGGCTCTCGCCGTTCGGGATCGGCATTAAGCTTTAGGTTCAAAAACAAATCGCACACAACATGAGTGAATAAAAAAAAATTTTGGCTCCGGCTCTGCATGAGTTGTAACGCCATCTAAGGTGTCTGTCTGGCGGTACAATATACCAGTATTTGTGTCTGAGTGCTCCAACAGATAGCTCCAGATAGTGGCATGATTCGCTCTACATGGCCTAGCCATCTTAGACGTTGGTGTTGTCGCTGAGCCAAGGTAGACGAAGTCCTTAACAACTTCAAATTTATAGCCGTCAATTATGACTCTCGTCTTTTTTGGATGACAGCATATTATATTTGGTTTTACCCTCGTTCACCGGAAGACCCATTTTAGCAGCTTCTGCTTCAATGTTTTTTAACACTTCATTGACGTCTCGCTGTGCTCGCCCAATTACGTCAATGTCATCCACGTACATAAGTAATTGCGCAGCCTTTAAATAGATCGTACCCCTTGTTTTGGCCAGTGCGTCTCGTATGATCTTTTCAAGCGCGATGTTGAAAAAGTAATATGACAGTGCGTCACCTTGTCTAGATCCTTTTTTAACATCAAAGGTCTCGGTTAGTTCGTTACCGACCTTAATGGAGCAGCGAGAAATATGCATTGTCATCCTGCACAATCTGGCGAGTTTGCCAGGGATTTTAAAACTGACATGGCTCGGTAGAGCTCGTCCCTATGCACACACAAATCGACAAAAAGATGGTGTTGTCGACTTGAAATTCTTGGGTCTTTTTCAAGATCTGCCGCAGTGTGAAAATTTGGTCTATTGTGGATTTACCTGGCATGAAACCACACTGATAGGAACCTATCAAATTACCCATAAAGGCTTTCAGCCGTTCACACAGTACGGCAGAGAAGATCTTATTTACTTATTTCTTTGGCGCAGTCTCCTTTTTTATGGATTGGGCAAACGATGCTAAGATTCCATTCGTCAGGCATGCTTTCCTCCGACCATATCTTACAGATGAGCTGGTACATGTGCCCTACCAACTCATCTCCAGCCGCTTTAAATGGCTCAGCAGATAGGCCGTCTGCGCCCGCAGGTTTATTAGTTTTAAGCTTCGAAATAACAGGCTTAATTTTATCTAGGTCAGGTGGATGTAATTCTCTTGTATCTTCGTCCGTTGCGAATGGATCATTCTGCCTGACAGCGGTATCAGATCTATCATCGCCGTCTACAGAAGTGGTTTTTCCATATTCTCAGCAACGACTGTGACTCTACTACTAGCTATCCGTCTTTATCCCTACAGGCTTCTTCTCTTCCTTAATAGCCCTGGCATGTTCGTTTTACTTTTTCGTAAAACTTACGAGCGTCATTCCTGTGGAAGCATCCCACGCTTTTCGTGCTCCATTTTTTTCTTTCTTAAAAGCGTGTGTCCCTCTCTCCTTTTCTGCTTGTAGAGCTCACGAGCGGCTCTCTTCCGTTTAAGTAGCATGGCTTTGTAGGTGGTTTGATTTGTTAGGGGTTTCTAGCTGGTGGCGGTTTGAAACCCAGCAGATCAGATGCAGCGTCTCTGATGGTGTGCTGGCAATGCTTCCACTGTTGTTCTGTGGATTATGCCAGTATCATCGGACTTTGCGACAGAGCTAAACTCGATCGGCGACGATCCTACCGGTCTCCTGCGATTGTAGCTTTCCGACGCCAAACTCTTGTTATCTTGCTCGACTTCGTAGCATCCTTGATATCCTCATTCGTACCTTGGCTACAACAAGGTAGATCCGAGTCGATGTTGGCTCCTCGGAAGGTTCGTAACTCTAGGATGCTGATGGAGTGTCTGGCGTCGAACGTAACGTCATCAATCTAGTTGATGGTTGACTAATCTGGTGACCGTCAAGTTCCTTTATGGATGTTGAGATGTGGGAACCGTGTGCTTCCTGCAAGGAGGGTACGCCCTGCTAGGAAGTCAATTCGCCTAAATCCGTTGTCGGATGGGGTATTATTATAATTTTTGGGGCCCAATGCCTCAGTGGGCATATGTTTAGTCCAGGAGATCATAGAAGTTTGAGTCGATCATCTTTTTCTTCCGTAGGGACATGGACGCTTATGAGGCTTCTATTCCCGAGGAGACCTTTGATGTGGATTGTTAAGAGGCGTTGGCTTACATGCCGGAAGCTTAAGACTTTTTGTCGGAGTCTACCTCAAATAGCAAATCCGCATTCGAATGAGAGTTGCTTATTTTCCTTGTAGCAGTTACTGTAATAGATATCACAGTTTTTCATCCTTTTTTTGCCTGGTCCATCCCATCGCACTTCTTGGAGTGCGGTTATATCTGCTTTGTAGCAGTTTTTTTCCAGTTGAAAAAACCCTCGACTTTTTTTCGAAGCTGGTGTTTGCCATGTTAAAACTTCAACTGTTTAACTTCTTTGCTCTGTTTACTCGCTCCCACCCTCACTCTAACCTCTCCGAGGGGTTCAAATTTATTGGTTAAGTTCTGTTAGTCGACTGTTGGCAGTTCAAAGATGTCGCGAGATGACTTTTACATATCTAAGCTCTCCACATAGTAACTAAAGGAAACTTCGTGAAGAGGAAATCTCAAGCGGCGGAAGGAGTTATTGAGGGACCTGTTGATTTAGAATCGAAAGAAAATTTTGTTTAAAAAAACAAAAATTAGCATACGATCAGTTTGTATTTTTTTTTATTGTTATTTTGTGTTTAGTGTTAACCTCCCCTTACCTATCTTACCCTACCCTAGCCTTTGTAAGCCTGCCAATGCTGTTAGGCAGTCTTTGCCTTGAAGAGGCTGTACCTATCACCAAAAGCGTTGATGCTGAGGGACTACGTCTCCTACATTACGGCGTGAAACCGATCTGCAGAATCTAAGGCACTCGGGCTCACGGAGCGTGGTATCGGGTCTGTAGAAGCATCGCCGTTTCACGGAATTGCGACCCACGTCGAAGATTAGCGGTACCGCCAATCTATCCTGGATCAGCCCACATCGATTTCAGTATAGGAATGCGTCTGGCGGGACAAGGCCGTTAAGGCACACTCTCTCGTGATATAAATCTTTGGGGTAGTAAGCCCCAAAAATCAGGCTTTTGACCGAATTCATTGCTCTTGCAAGGGGGCTTCGAATCAGTTTAATCAAAAAACTATCCACCCGTACAATCCTGGCCCTATTGTAAGGGACCTCGTTCGGGTAAAATTTCGTGTACTCCGATTCGGGTGTCCTATATTACCCAAAACAAGCCATGAGACATTGTCTCTCGAACACCCGAACCTTTTCCATTATGCTTGCTCCCCAGTGAATCAGACGGGACATCCAAAGGCAACCATGAGCCTGATTAAGGCCAAGCAGCAGATTACATTCACTCTCGAATCAAGTTGGCTGCTAATAGCCATCTTTTTGACATTTTGTATTGTATTTTTGTATTGAATTTGTATTTTATTGAGTGTAATAAATAACACAATGCTACAAGACAATAAGATTTTTTGAGAAGCATAAATTATTTAAATGATAAAATGTGTAAATTTTAATTAATCGAACGTAACTTTCAAAGAACAAAACTCAGGCCTAGACTAAAATAGAATATGATATAAAGCATGTATGTATAAATATAAACATAATAACATTTAATCTCCTCTTGCATTCAAAGTCAAGATATGGATACACAGAACATTTATATGTAAAAAATTGCATTAATAAACATTTAAATAAACGCATTTTCATGGATTTTTTCAGTACGTGACTAAAATGTCGCAGGCATCGCAGACCAGCGTATATTTTTTTAATGGTATGTGCTGTTGCACTACAGCAGCTTAAGGAGGAATCAATGTAGTAGCCAAGGTATTTCACAGACTTCTCAATGGGAATAATACTACCATTCAGTACTATCGAAGGGAAATCTCGTAAGTCAATATTACTGCCTGAGCAAATAAGGCTTGTAGATTTAGCGGGATTAAGTATAAGTTTATTAAGTGCTGACCATTTTGCTACATTGCTAAGATCCTCATTTACTCTTACGACGAAGTCGTCACTTAAACCGATGGGGCGAGTAATATAAATTAAGACGTCATCAGCATACATGTGAAGTTTGCAATTTTGAATCACTTGCGGAAGATCGTTATTATACAGAGAAAATAAGAGGGGACCCAATACAGATCAGTGTGGAACACCTATATTGACAGTATATGGATCGGACATCCCCATTTCCGTGATAACCGTTTGGATACGATTATACAGATATTTTTGTGTTAACCTTAAGGAAGATGGAGAGAAATTGAATTTCTGTTCCAATTTCGATAACAGTATGGAATGATCAATACAGTCAAATGCTTTTGAGAAATCAAGTAGTACTAAGACTCCTATGTCCCTCGAATCTAACGATGACCTAAGGTCACTTGTCACCTTCAAAACCGCTGATTCACAGCTGTGTTTTGCTCGGAAACCAGATTGAAAGCACGATAACAAATTGTTTGCATTAAGATATTGCTGTATCTGATGGGCAAGTATTTTTCGAAGGCTTTAGCTAAGAAACAGAGTATGCTAATTGGTCTGAAGTCCGATGGACTTTGAGGGCAATTTTTCTTTGGTCTCGGAATAATGTTTGCAGATTTCCATTAGTTTGGAAATTGACAACTATAGATGCAAAAGTTAAAAATATGCGTTAAGTAGGGAAGCAAATGAGGAAGAAGTTGCTTTAGAAATTTTGGATTGATGCCGTCAGGACCTGCGGTGTTTGATTTAACAGACATAATTGCTTTAGTAACATCATATTCCGTGACACACTCAAAGGTAAAACCATTGGACATGTCGAGGACAGAGGGATTCGCAACTGGCACAACATAAGATGGACTATCTGAATCAGGTTTAAAGTAGCTGCTTACTACATTTGGACACAAGGAACAATTTTGAGCCTTATTAGTCTCTGTTACACCCAGATTTGTTAAATTTCTCCACAATATGGGGTCCGCCAAATAATTTTTTTTTTTTTTGAAAATGCTATAAAAAAAACTACTGAATATTTTCTCAAATTTCTTTTTTTATTTGAAAGTACAATCCTTCCGGTTAATAATGGAAAATAATTTCATTCAAATGGCTGCCTCGGCTGGCCATGCAGTAGCCTACACGATCGGTCCAATTTTTAAGCACATTATCGATTGTGTGCAGCTGTATTTCACCAATGGCTTCACGAATATTGTCCTTTAAAGCGTCAATTGTCTCTGGCTTGTCGGCGTAACACTTATCTTTGACGGCACCCCACAAATAATAGTCCAACGGTGTCAAATCGCAGCTCCGAGGTGGCCAAACGACATCAGCTCTGCGGCTGATAATGCGATCTTCAAAAACAGGGCGCAAAACATCGAGTGTAGCTTCGGCTGTGTGGCACGTAGCGCCGTCCTGTTGAAACCAAATGTTGCCAATATCCTCCTCTTCAATTTTTGTGAACAAAAATTCGTTCAACATGGCCCGATAACGATCGCCATTGACTGTAACGGCCACTCCTTGCTCATTTTCGAAGAAAAATGGCCCAATTATGCCTCTGGACCAAAATCCGCACCAAACGGTGGCTCGTTTTGGGTGCACCGGCTTTTCAATGTATGCGTGCGGATTTTCTGTACCCCAAATGCGACAATTTTGCTTGTTTACATACCCGCCAAGATCAAAATGAGCTTCATCTGAAAAGATGATTTTTTTGGCAAAATCGGCATCTTCTGTAAGTCGATCGCAGGCCCACTTAGCGAAGCGAAAACGAAGCGTTGTTCAAGCGTATACACAACCATATTCGTTCAGCGGAAGGATAAAACTAATTATCTGTCAAATCAGACATGAGCTAAGTGTTACCATTCACGAAATAAGCACTACTTGAAAAAAAAAACGTTAGATGGCGGACCCTTTACTTTAGGATCCATTTTAGAGTCAAGTTGGCTTTTTACGTAAGAACGTTTGGAGTTCTAATCAGTGAGTTGACTTTATTTCGAGCCACACAGTACTGTCTTTTATTGAACTGTGTCGGGTTCCTCTTGAAACGTCTAAAAAATAGTTCTCTTTCTTGTATAAGCTCCTTAATTTCATTTGAGTACCAGGGGCAATTTTTGGACTTGATTTGTTTCGACTTAATCGGAACATATACATCAAATAAAAACTTCACAAGACTATTAAGGATGTCTACTTTTTGATTAATATCAGGTGTTAGATATAAGTCAGACCAGTTGAGATTATAGAAGGTTTCTAACAGGTTGGAATAATTTAAATTTTTAAATGACCTAAAACTAATAGTATTATTACAGTTATATTTATTAACATTTCATTTTACGGAGCAAAACAATATGTCATGAATAAATTCGCTAGTAGGTGTCAGTTGATCAACACATAAAATGTTAGTTTCAGTATTAGTTAAAAACAGGTCTATTAGTGAAGGGTTAGTAGAGGATTGGTAGCATGTGGGGTAACGAGTATTTACTAGCGAAAGTCCTACTTTATTACAGAAATATTGAAAGAGACTAGATGTGTTATTGCAATTAAAATAATTAACATTAAAATCACCACCGACCAAGATCTTATCATACTTCGAGCTAAAGCCCATGAATATATCTTCTAGTTCTGCTAAATTGTTTTCATTAAATTTATTGGGCGGTGAATAGACAACCACTAAGAGTATTCTGTCAGCATCATTGTAAATTTCCACGCAAAGAAACTGTATTACAGATTTATAAGACGAATAGACACATTAACTTTAATATTACTTCGAATATATTCAAGTAGTGCTTATTTCGTGAATGGTAACACTTAGCTCATGTCTGATTTGACAGATAATTAGTTTTATCCTTCCGCTGAACGAATATGGTTGTGTATACGCTTGAACAACGCTTCGTTTTCGCTTCGCTAAGTGGGCCTGCGATCGACTTACAGAAGATGCCGATTTTGCCAAAAAAATCATCTTTTCAGATGAAGCTCATTTTGATCTTGGCGGGTATGTAAACAAGCAAAATTGTCGCATTTGGGGTACAGAAAATCCGCACGCATACATTGAAAAGCCGGTGCACCCAAAACGAGCCACCGTTTGGTGCGGATTTTGGTCCAGAGGCATAATTGGGCCATTTTTCTTCGAAAATGAGCAAGGAGTGGCCGTTACAGTCAATGGCGATCGTTATCGGGCCATGTTGAACGAATTTTTGTTCACAAAAATTGAAGAGGAGGATATTGGCAACATTTGGTTTCAACAGGACGGCGCTACGTGCCACACAGCCGAAGCTACACTCGATGTTTTGCGCCCTGTTTTTGAAGATCGCATTATCAGCCGCAGAGCTGATGTCGTTTGGCCACCTCGGAGCTGCGATTTGACACCGTTGGACTATTATTTGTGGGGTGCCGTCAAAGATAAGTGTTACGCCGACAAGCCAGAGACAATTGACGCTTTAAAGGACAATATTCGTGAAGCCATTGGTGAAATACAGCTGCACACAATCGATAATGTGCTTAAAAATTGGACCGATCGTGTAGGCTACTGCATGGCCAGCCGAGGCAGCCATTTGAATGAAATTATTTTCCATTATTAACCGGAAGGATTGTACTTTCAAATAAAAAAAGAAATTTGAGAAAATATTCAGTAGTTTTTTTTATAGCATTTTCAAAAAAAAAAAAATTATTTGGTGGACCCCTTACATACATACATACACCACCACCAATTCTGTCATTACGATCATTTCTGAAAAGAGTGAAACCAGTTAGTTGTACACTTTGTGACGACCTGCTACTTGAAAGCCACGTTTCAGAGACCAAAAGCACATCAACTTTTGAGCTACTAAAAATTTGATATATGATAGTATATTTAGAAGAAATACTTCCAGGATTAATATGACAGACATTAAGACCTCGCTTAGATCCACACATTGCATTAAGAACAGCCCTTATACCGTCAGGATGGTTTCGATTCAAAATAATTAGATTTAAATGCGAACATGCCGAAAACTTGAAACGTAATCTGAAACAGCATCACAATATACAGAGAACAGGGAGACGACTTGAATATACCTATACTTATAATTAAAATTTAGTGCATAGCTAAGCTAAACCCCATAAAAATTTAATTATTAAATTAATTTTTAACAATTCTGTAAGAAGAAGTACAACAGCAAAATAAAAGTTTTTTTTTTTTTTTTTTTTTTTTTTTTTTAACTAAATTTAAAACAAAAGAAAGAAATGGCAACTCTGAAATGGGGACAGTTTAAAAAGAGCAAATAACAAAAACAAATAAATACACATCAATATAAAGAGAGTTCAAATTGTTTAGAATCAGAGAGAAGATCAACTAAGTTATATTTTTTCGTGTGTTTTTCAAAATATGGATACTGATCCTGCAAGGTCCCAAGTATCTCATTACACTTTGTCTCGGCAGTGGAAGCCCGTCCGGTCTAAAAATTGAGAACCTGCACCAATTTTATCTAGTGTTCCGAGACCAAAGACAAAGGCGATCTGAACAATATAGACTCTGATTTCTGGAGCTTAATTTTCAACTTCCAGTCATCACAATACTGCTGAATTTGTTCGAAGTCACGCCGCAGAAGAGTAACAATGACGTCGATCGTTGGACCTGATCTGTGCTGATACTCGGTAGGAGACTTATCGACCGGAGATTTGCCGGATTAGAGGAGTCCCCTTTTGGGTATTGGTTGCACCACTGCTGTCTTCCTGTGCACTGGATATGCATTATTCAGTGCATTGTTGAACAGGATGGTGTACCTCTCTACAGCCACTGGCAGAGGGAGCCTAGGCACAATATTGAATATACGTCGATACCCGCGGTTTTTTCCTTTTCAATGACTAAAAGATCATCTGGTGATCTTCCGTCGAAATGAACTGGGTATTAGCCCCCTCACTGGTGATGGCATTGTTTGCCATGAAAACATGGAACCTGGTAAAACCAAAATTTTCGTAGCGCCAATGATCGATATCATTTCTAAAGTAGAAGTGATGAAGCAGGGCTCTGTTCTCCAGGTCGTGGTTCGGCCGTATACTATCATTTACCTTGTACACTTCCTGGAAGACAGCTCCCACTGTCGTCACCTTCTCCTGATGATCCTTAATCACGAAAAAGTCGCCATCCAGGCGCTCTATGGATCGATTCATTGTCTGACGTTCTCGGAAGCTTTAGGTCCTAAATGTCATTCTAATTGTTTATGTTGAACGACTCCCTTCACGGTTGGATACAATTTTTTTTTTTTGCTTTCAACTTAGCGTTCAACTTTTTTTTTGAAAATTTGGAAGAATGAGAAAACGAAAAAGAGAAATACCTAATTCCTGGTGCGTTCAACTCGTATTACTATGAAGCCCTCTGGCGTCTCTTACCCGCGAGTTGAACGAGTGTGTGTTAAATGGTTAAGTACTGGACTTAAGCTACTACTTAACTCTATACCAAGCACTCTACCCTCCACCGACGTCCGAATAAAACACAATCAAATAAATTTTTTGATTTTAAAATTTTTATTTATTTATTTTATCTGTTTTTCCGTTCAGATTATAGATATTTCGCAATGAAGGTAAACTTTTTCTCTTACTTATTACTTAAATATATAATATTTTCATTTATATTAATATTTGTATCTAAATGTTTTTTTCTTTTGTTTTCTTTATAGTTTCATAAAATATTTCCGCCTTAGGTACATGCATAAAAAAATAAAACAATCAAAATACCGAAATATCGTTACTAATTTTGATAAACGTGCCCTGATTTTTTAATTTGTTTTTATTTTTATTTTTTTATTTTAATAAATCAATGAAACTAGATTACAAAAAAAAATGAAAATGAGAAAGATACGAAAAGAACAACCACTTAACATATACACATAGAGATTTGTGGATTTACTTTCTTAGTTCTCTTTATTTCTGTTTTGTTTTTTTTAGTTTTAGTTTAAAATGTATGTTTTCGAGTTTTTTTTCTTTGTATCACCCTGTTTTGTAGTTTGAAATTGAACGTCATACATTTATTTATTTATTAGATCTTCAAACTTACATCCTAAAAGCCATTTATAATCTTAAATTCTTTTTGTTTTTTTTTTCTTTTTCTACTTTACAAGTATCTTTAGGTTTTTTTGTTTTTTTGGTTTTTGGTTTTTGTGTTGAGTTATATTTGTTTTATGAAAACGCGAAAAATATTTTTTTGTTTTTATTCTGTGGTTTAGGAACAGAGAACGTTTACTGCTGCTGGACTAAGAGTTGCTCGACTTGGTCAGCTGTTCGAAGGAGAAAGGCAGCACTTTCCCGATACGCAGTGATGACCTGCCTGGCGGCGGTTATTTCGTTAGCACTTAGCTTATGTGTAACTAGCGGTGGTGGAGGCCGGGCATTCGGACTGAGAGATGACGATGTGGCGATAGCAGTGGATGTAATCGACTGTGACGGTTGCTGGGCGGAGGATGGCTTCATCGATAGATCAGTTGGAGTTGCTGCAAACATAAAAGAGAAGAAGGTGAGTATAATGGAGGGAAATACGTCAATCTTGCTTACCATTGCCTGAGAAGTAATTCGGATAAGTTGGTGTCCGGGCTGCATATGGCGACGTGGATGTTGGCGATGTGAAATCAGTTGGCCGATATAGAGGCGATGAGGTCGGCAGTGCGCCAACACTGGTGACGGTCGTATTGCCATTTGCCAAAGTATTCCCTCCGCCGCCCATGGGTTGTCCGACCGATGTGCTACTCAAAGCGAGCGGTGAGCTGCGAGCTGACGAGCTAGCACCTTGCGTGGAAGTTGTCGTCGGAACGAGAGCATCGGACTCGGATGTGCTTGGATTCGGAGTTGAGCGAAATCCGCTTGTGAATGGCGTTGAAGCAACTGCCGCATCGCTACTTGCTGCAGTACTTGTGGAACTTGTTGTAGTCGTGAGTGGAACCGCTTGTGTGATAGGATCAAGTCCGACACGCATGCGTTTGGCATTCATACTTTCATTCTCACAGGCTATGGCCAGAATCTGCTCGGCTTGAACCGACGTCAGATGAGCCGGTGTTGGACGGGTCTGCAATAAATGGAAACATTACGATCCACACATGCCGGCCATACTCGTATATGACTTACCGTATTATCCCAACCCTCTCTGGCCTTCTTGTTACGCCGGCATGACTTCAGGTATGTCCTGATTCTCTTCCGCGAGCGTTCACTGAATTCCGGAAACTGTCTGGCACATGAATCGATGATTGCCTGAATTTTCTCCTTTGGCTGCTTTGAAATTGGAATGATTCTATCCAGATTCTCATCGACAAACAACCGCACGAACATCTATATACAAACACCAAATCCTGACATTAAGTAGCGCCCGATTAAAAGTGTCTTAACTAAAACCTACATTGAATGCCTTCAATCGCTCGGGATCATGAGCCTGTTGATCCAACTTGTCATCCGAATCATCCTCGGATCCCTCATCTTCGTCTTTCTGCCCGGACGAATTTGTCTCATCCTGATTCTCCATCGGTGATGATTCCTCCGTCCTAGGTACCGGCGATATCGATGTCTCCATCTTAGTTACATTTTGTGCTAGAGCATTCTGATACTGTGCCCACAGTCCGCCAACAACACCCAGATCCGGTCCTTCAGTTCCATTCCGGACAGCAGTTGAGTTCTGATAGTTCCAAGCCAACAGCATCAACTTAAGCTTATCGGCATCCTTCATAAGACCGGCATATGGATCATCGTTATTCGCATCGGATGCGGTGTCCGGTACCGGTGGCGTGGGCATCGGTGGCTCCTGCAAATACAATATAAACGCCAACATGCATAAGCAAGGATTTAATTAAATTTCTAATTCATTTGTATATTGAATAAAGTTCGGTTATTTTGTGGTTGATTGTCACCCCGAAATTCACATCTCGCTCCTGTCCCAACTCGGGGGTAGGAGACATTTCTTGGAAAAATATAAAAGCAACAAATCCTAGAGCAAGGCCTGTTCCGAAACAAGTTTTCTCGAAAATATGTTTCCTGCCCGAATGGGACTAGGTTTACGTCCCGGCCGAGATGGTAATGGAAATGATGGAGACGATGTAAGGAAGCAGGATACAGGTAAACCTCAGGTTTTCCTTCGAACCTCCTTAACAAACACATACGTACGAAAATAGAGAGAGGCTTCAGTCTAACCTCAGAATTTCTTTGAATCTAAGGCTAAGGAAGTTTCAGACGTTTTCACCACCCAACCCAACACCTGAACAGGCATATCGTGTCCTTGTTTACTTCATTATACAACGATACATGGTGTACGTGTTACCTATATAAAGCGACAGAGCCAAAGAGTCATAGTGTGTATGGGGCGTACAGGATGTGTGCGTACATAAATCAATTGACGGAGTAACTGAATCGAATGAAGATGGAGGATGACAGGGGTACACATGTACAAACCTATGTGTGTGAAGGGGTGATGGGGTGATGGGGTGAACTTTCTTGAAGACAAGTTTCTACAGATCCTCAAAATCAGCTACCGCATCATGGCATAGTCAAAGCCATAGCCATAGCCATTGCCATCGCCATCACTATCAACATCACCACCGAACCGACCGAGACAAACTCTTTAGGGTGGGTGGCAGGATTTCATTTTCGGTACGATACGAGTACATACATAAATGAATTGGTCTTGTGGCAGCGACGGGTGAGTGGTGTGATGGAATTGGATGAGAAGGGCCGTCGTCTACGAGGACCGAGATGTGGGATGGGTGGCTCGAAGCATCATGTGTGTTTGTATACCAGCGTATGCCTAGAAGCAATGGCGATGACATATTTCAAATGGTCGTCGTACTCCATGAATCTCTCTTAGGATACTCCTCATCGACCTTCTCGTCGACGGTTGTCGTCATTCGTAGTCATCGTCGTCGACATCGTCTTCGTCCTTGTCACTGGGATGAGTGGCTTTCCAAGGTAGTGGTAATGACTAAAGTGTGGACGACGACGTTGGCGAAGGATAGTTTTATGGTGTACCGAAAAACCCCAAAAGCCAATATTTGAGTATACACTCGTATGTACAAATGTCCTTTGGCTCGAATGGGATCGGGAAACGCAAAATAACAAAATGTGCAGAGAAAAAAAAAAAAATAACACAAGAGGAAAGGAAAAGGAACCATGTCGGGGAGTAGAACAAAAACGCAAACTTTCAAGAAAGCATACACGGATGAAAGGAAACCCTCGCCATACGCCAAAGGGATGGTAAGCTAAGATGAATATCATATGGATGACAGGAGAGCAGGGTAGCAGGATAATAGAATGCCACACGGCGTAGCAACGTAATACCAAGTCTGCTGGCTTATACCCTCGAATCCTTTCCGCACCCTCAACGTCCTTGTTGTAGCATTTCAACTTATTATCCCACACCCCAGCTGCAGTCCAGGAGGATTGGGTGGTGGGTGATGGGTTAGAAGAAGAGCCGAAAAAGGTCTTCGTCTTTCTTTGAAAAATGTTCAAAACGTCCGCAAACAACCCCCGTCCTAAAGTGATATCCCACTGTCTTACCCAGTCCATGTCGCTTCCTTTACTAAGTACGCTGCCTCCTTGACAGGAAATACAAAAATAGCAAAGACGTGTATTGGAGAGCCCGAAAACGGATAGAAGAAAAAGAGGGAAAGAAAAAAAATGCTAAAATGTGAAAGGTCCTTCCTGATCAACTCCACCCCTAATGCCTTCCTGACTCTATATCTACACTCCCGTCCAATCCATGGCTTTCTATCAAGAAACGCTCGATGGGATATTGGCACCGAGACGGGCCGATTCGTTTTGGAGAATTTTGACCAGCACGCTCATCTTGCATCATCTTAGAGATCCCTGCGGTTAGTTGAAGGCAGATAAAGTGCCAAGTGCAACCAACCATACTTTTTTTCAACATTCCTTCTTAACTGATGGTCGAGTACATGGCGAGATAGACAACTTAATCTACTCCAGCGAGTAGTGCTGGGAAATTAATTAGTGAGAAATGCAGACCATCGGAAGTTTTACTGAGTCCGTTCGTTTATATAATAGGATACCATGACCACCCATCCTTCATCCATATACTCCCTTCGTGTGCTTGTGCTCGGTCGGTTTGGTTTGTTTGGTCGTTGGAACTTTTCTGATTCTTTGCAGTTGTCGGGGTTAAAGTTCTAAGTCACCTACCATCTACCATGGAGCGCGAATGGTAGTATGGGCTTCGTCCTTTTTTCCAATTGAATAGGATTCGAAGTTTTGCGAAGTTGTTTTTAATTTTTCCTCTTCTTTGATGGTATCTCCTGTCTTTTTTTTCTACTTCCTTTTATTCCCTTCTTCTTGTTCTTCGTCTTAGAGGTTTTTGTTGCTTCATTTCCACGTGGTCAGGTTGGAAGTTTTAAGGTTTTCCTGACTTCCAGACGATTCTTTGATCATTTCTTTGTCCTCATCCCCGGGAGAAAGGGATTTCGCTAACGATATGGTATTGGCAAGGGCTGATGGCATGTTTTTGTTTATTTTTTATCTACAGCAATAGTACCGCGATTCCTCATTTAAGCGGAGGATCTGTGGTCGACCATATTCAATCCTTTAAAAAAACGTCGAGATGCCGACATCCGTTGGAGTTCCTTTATGTTTGTGTTTTGCATCCTTTTTAGATCATTTCCTCTTTGTTTACACTCATTAAAATGTTTGTTGTTCAATGTCCAATGTACTGTGCATGTGCATCGGGCACATATGTGGCGGTAAGTCATTATAAAGGACATCAGCTCATCGCGAATGGTAGAGTCATTCTAGCCAGAGCTACTCATCTCATCTAAGGACAAAACGACGATATGAGTATACTCGCAGAAGTTTTCTTGTTGTCCTTTATGCTGATGACAGTGTGCGTATGAATACTTTCAAATGGAACTGAAAGTCCTGGAGGAGAGAGAAAAAAAAAACAAATTCATCCAACCGACATCAACCAAATTGGTTCCTGGTTTAATAATCCGCCGCTTTTTTTCTTCTATTCCCATTGACTTGTATATGTCAGGATGTAGGTCGAATATATCGACGTGTGTCAAATAATAAGGCTCACCCTCATTGATCAAAGGATTAGCAATCGAAGTTGTGCTCTTCCTTTTCCCGACGACTTCAAACACATCAGTTTCTCGCTTTTGTGTCATTTTGCAATTTGTTTTGTGTTGCAATTCATTCACCCTTCCACCGGACGTAGTTCGTGTTGTTAAGGATAATTTCATTTTCCTATCCACATCCACAGAAACGTTGACGATGGATAGACGACCGCTCACTCCATCAATCGAAGGTGCAACCGAAAATCATCCATGAATACCCGAGACCGGGCTGCACATTTGTTGGTTGGTAATCGCTGCAAAGCAACACAGAAAAACGCGAAACGAACAAAAAAAAAATTAAGGACATGCAGGAAGGATAAAACCAAAGGCAACCAATAAAAAAAAAAAGAATCCTGAACTCGTGCGAGTGAGCACGAGAATGAATAAATGAAATTTCGGTCACGACAAAATCCTGTTCACTAGCGCCGGCAGGGGGTGGAGTGAGAGTGTTGCATGTCGCGTGAGTGTTTCGGGGCCTGATGTCGATTTTTGGGATTTTTCCGCCATTTTCCATCGAGAGCAGAGGTTTTTTTTTATTTGCGATTTTTTTTTTCACTGCTGCGTGGTTGCAGGACGACAAGCCTGGTATTTCTATGCTCGGGAGGTGAGGGTACAAATGAGTTTGTCGGTTGACAGGGATTAACGCAGGGGATTAAGCCCACAGCAGCCAGTGCGGGGATGTATGATCGTTGGTTATCGTCCCTTTTTTTATTCGTTTCGTTGTCCTGAAATAGTTTTGCCACTATTCCAACCGCTATATCCTATAGTGGTGCCCATCGTCAAATACACACGCGCCTTCACGGATGACAGTAGAGTGGGTGATTGATTGGTTGGAATTATCATATTGAATGCCAATTAAATATTGTACAAGTGGCTATAGGTACAAGAAGAGTTATATATATTCCTGTCAAAGCCTCACAATTACATGTATACCTATATGTAGGTGTTCGGGATGCATTAGGGGTAGCTAAGTTCGACTTAACTTGCTTCCTATTGTACAACCCGCTCGTGTATATACATTAATTTATTTTACATTTTTTACACAGCTTGTAAGCTTTTTTCCGAATTTTTGTGAATTTATAATTCCTCAAAGGGATTAAGGGCATAGTGTGAATTCTTATTTTTATGAAATAAAAATATTTTATTAGACCCCTTCAAGCCGCCCGCAGCCCAGCTGAATAGATAAAACAAAGTGGAATGGAAGTCGCTATATTTGCAGGATGGAATGGTAAATCCTCATAAAAGTATGCAGGCGAAGGTATAGACGGTATTATGGGTTCAAAAATAAGCGATAATCTGGCAAGGCATCAAGGCATGATTAAGTCGTTGGTTCTAACTCTGTGATTTGGTCCATTTATATTGACTGTTGTCCAGCACAAAGACTAAAAAGGCCGACTGGGACATAAATTGTAAATTCATAAACTTATAGCTTAAAATTTTCAATTTACGAAAGGGCTATTTAGGAGCATTTTACCGTCGTAGTTCGGAGTAAACAGATCAGCCTTTAAAGTTGAGAAATGGCTATCAATGAGTTCGAAAACGCCAGATCCACACGAAGTTGTGTATCAGACCATGTTGAGCTTGAAGGGTAGATCAGATAAATAACAGTAAGATAGAGGCTAGAAGTTCAAACAATTTGGTGGAAGGGCCTTATCTAGATAAAAATAATTTTGACAAATTTATGTTAAATTTTCTGCTTCTACAAAGGCTGGAACGCACGGTAGATGCGTTTTGGTTTATTTTATTTTAATTGAGGTTTCTGCTATTCGCTGATACAACTATCAAATAACTATCAATACAATCAAACCGTTCATGTAAGACTAGAGATGTAGGCGAACTTCTCCTTTGAATCCTCTTTAAAGCTCTTCGGTATCATACTAGACTGACCTGAGATCCGGAGGCATAATGAAGGCAGTTTTCCAAACCTATTTACGGCCGAAACACTTCTGTAAGTACAATTTGGCTGTCGCTACTTATGCAAGCGTATGTGCTCAACTTCAGCTTAGCACATGGTCAGGGTCAGCCAACAAAAGGCGTCACGTTAAATTTAGCACCGTTGTTGAAATTTTAAATTAGCGCATGCTAAAGAGTTTATGAATACGCTTGAGTGATCTCTGTCAAGCCATAGTAATGGGAGGAGAGAAGGAAAGCTACCGGTACACAGTCGTTTTAAAGGCCTATTCGTATGGTTCGGCTTAAAAGCCAGTCTCTATCTTTAACTGACCGTCTGAAGGGAGGCTTAAAAATTGATAGGCAGTCTTAGTGAGATGGAGATTGCGGTTGAACTCTTGAAGGGAATGCAATTGGCTAGCTCGCTTGAGCTTTGTTTGTTGAAATAGCGATAAAACAATGATCAAAATGAAATTGCAATATATCTTGGGAGCACCAGATCCGATATGAGAGTTGTACTCAAGCCTATGGAGAATATGCGAGACTTGTTGAAAAATCGTGACAAATCTCAGTCCTTCCAGGGTCTTTTTAGTTTTGGGAAGAGGAAGATATCGCAGGGGGCCAAGTCCGATGAGTACGACGGCTGATTGTGGTATTGGTTTTGGCCAAACAATTACGCATGACATGCATTTTTTCCCACAAAGCCGGACGTTTTCTTTGCATTGGTTTACGCAAACGGCGCCGGCAATACTCCTTACTGACCGTACCAACTTCCAGCCGGGACCTATGACGAACCACGTCATTGTAACCGAAGGAAACATTCACGTTTAACTGAACTCGTCGTGCTTTTTCCGGTCTTGGCTTTTTTGATCGCTTCCTTTGGGATGATTGGGCTTTGGTTTCGACGTCAAAACCATGTTCTCATGTTTCGTCATCAGTGATGGCCCTTTTCAGCAAATCTGAAAGGTCATTCATTTCATTCAACAGCTTTCTAGCGACGCTTATGCGACGGTTCCTTTGGTCAAAATTTAGTAGTTGCGGAACGAACTACGCTGACGCATGCTTGCTTAGAGCTTTTTTATAAGATTTCAAGTACGTTAAAGCGCTTAATTGTATTTTTCACACAAAATTTAATAAAAATTCTTTGATCCATGTTTTTCAACAGTAAAAAATCGACAAGCATACCCAAAACAGTTTAACATTTCTATGTAACTGTGAAAATCAAATTTAAAAGCCAGAATGGATGACACTGTCAACATTTGTTAGGGAACATGTGTAACAAAATAACTAAGAAAAAAATTATCGAAAATCGAGTGGGCTTAGCTCGTGAAATACAAAAGGTCACCTTATTTTTTGAACTAGCCTCGTTTGCTTTATTGGATTACAGTCAAATAAGAGAGTGTGAAATATTTCTTGCATCGTTAAAAGAAAACCAGACATTTCGAAGCGTTTTTGGCGCTCCAATTAAATGTTTTACTAACGCATACACCCAGGATGGAAAGTTTTTCGCCATTCATTGATAATGGTTGATCATTCAGGGTTCGGCTAAGTGACAGTAGACAGCATGTGATTTTAAAACCACTAAATTCTAGTCTATTGTTTGTGCCCCACTTAATTATGCTGTCGAGATAGGAATAGTGCTTAACATACGTTGCCATTGACTTGAGGAAAAAATGGGGAGAAGTTGAGAGTACTGTCATCAACGAAAGAGTGGATAGGATTAGAAGTAATTTATTAAGTGAGGGCGAGCGTTGGTGATAGAACAGAGCCTTGGGAAACACTAGCATTTTTTTGATGAATATCAGACTTGAAACCGTGCGGAACGACTTGAATTGAACGCCCAGAAAGGTAATTTCTAATTTTTAGAAAAAACCATAATCACCAGCATGCCAAACTCTGTCAGATGCTTTAGGAATATGTATCAAGTACAACGACTTTGCTTTCACCGAGGTTGTGCAAAGATTGGTTGCACTTTTCGGTGAGATATGCCGTCAAATCACCAGTGGACTTGTTGCTACGGAAAAACGATACTGCCGGTCATTGAGAAATTTCCCCGATTCAATTTGACAATTTACCAGCGTTCATATAACTTTAGAAAAAGGAACGTTAATGCTATGAGTCGGTAGGTGGAGGAAGACAAAGATTCGTTGTTTTTGGGCACAGAGACCAGAGGAGTAGGATAAATGAAGAAGCTTAGAAAGTGGTTTTGGCAGCGTAGAAGAACACTTCACCGGAAGTATGGGGAATACCATCAGGACCAGCAGATTTGTGCATGGATCCTTGCAACTGTAGGCTTATGAAAGTGGATTTCCTCCATACAAGATTCGACCCTCACGAGTACAGGCGGAGACAGAGCACAATCAGCCTTCAGCTGACTGCAAAATATGCAGCAAACAGATTGGCTTAGATGAACCAATGCGGGGATGCCGAGAGCGGGGATGTCATTGCAAATGGGTGTGGGGATGGAAGACAAGTTAGAATTGTTAATGTTCTTTACGAACGACCAAAAATTTTTGCTGCTCTTGGGACACTGTGGTACTTTCGGTCTCATCTTTTGAAACTACTGCAATGTCTTGCAATGTCTGACTCGTTTAACCTTTTTCTGGTTTTTCGTTAGAGGGGTTGGCTTTGCAAGTCGGAAACTTTCATAACCTGATAGCCTTTTTGCAGCTCGAGTCGTACCATGCAAATCCTTTGGGCTTGGTACTCTGTACTCTGTACTCTTTGAGGAATGGACGATCTCATGCCCAGCAAAATAATATTTGATATCACATCAGCAGCGGTATCCACGAAAGTACGTGAGTGACCAATTGAAATTCCTAAAGAAGTTATTTAATCCGCTTGAATTAGCTTTCTCGCCGTTTTCTAACTAAATGGGTTGAAGGCGAAAAATCAACTGCCACGAGTCGCACGTGGAATATTTGTCAGGATGAGAGGTGAGGAACAAGTTCAAACCATGGTCTTCGATGCCAGGTTTTGTTAACAACTGTTGACGCTCTACTATTATTGAGATGTCCTCTGGTAAGTTCAAACTAGGCGGTTAATAAAGGTGGACGAAACACAATTACTACAAGGTGTTGAGCCTAAATTCGCTGTTTACTCAAAGATGGCGTGAACGAGTGTATTTAGCTATCATAGATATCCCATATCTGTTGTTATGAGTTCGCATGTAATTTTGTATGACAACATAAATGTTTCCTTGTTGTTTTGTTCCAATTTGAAGAAATTGTGCTGCTGAATCACATCGAATATTTGTGGAAGCCCGTGGTGGCAGTACTTTATCCAAAACAACGTGCAGAGATTGCTTTCGTCTAACTTTTTGATCTAGGCTACGAGAACCGTGAAGATCGACCCAGAAAGGTGGAGGACCATCAATTGCAGTGTTATCCAATTAGCCATTTCCACGCGTCTATGTCCTGTGGAAAAGGTTCTAAAGATCGGAAATTGTGTTCCACATGAATAGCATGATAGGCAGATGAAGCGACGACGAACTACACTGAAAATCTTGCTCACCGAACAAAATAAATAATCGACCCTGCGTCGAATTGTCACTGGAGAGGATATTTTTTGAGAATCCTAAACACAAAAAATCGTGGGTTGACTCCAGCCCATCATCAACATCTTCGCCAAAATCATATCGCTTCAGACGAAAGAAAATGCTGTGGGTGGGTTTGGTTCCATCTGTTTTCGTCGATGGAACACGCGCTCTCTGAGCAGCATATAGTATTTCTTACGAAGACGTTCGAGAATGGCTTGATAAGTGGTTTTTTTCGATAAAGAGTGATTAATTTGGGGTGGTATCTACAAAATTCCTAGGCATGGGAAAAAATGTGTAGCTAGCGAGTGCAAGTACCTTGGATAAATTTGTTTTTGCTATATGTGTCGGACTAACGACAACTTAAAGACCTGGTAGAACAGTGAGCATTCACTAAACAAGGCGTACATTATGTGGAAAAGTTTCATCAAACCACTTCTCGCACAGATATAGTGAAGGTATAAAGTGTGAATAGACAAATTTGAACGTTTCGATAAGGTTGATGTAAAGACCCTCATTTCGATTCATAAGGTCAACTTAAAACATCGTTGCCGCGAGCAAGGGTATGATCCAAATGTGTCCATATCGAGATGATCGCAGGAATCATTGACAACCAATTTTTAGCGCATGTTGATCTTCATGGAATCTAACTTATATACGAATAGAAGCTAATAGACTACACACAGTGCCGTGCTTTCGCTGACTGGGTATTATACATGAATGAATAAAATCTGTATTTCTTGGAAAAAAATATTTTGTAACGAGCCTTAATTTCATTTGTCTGGGAAACGTAAATCTTAGTAGTGGATTAACCTCTCCATCTACAAACGATATTGATTGATTTCCTTTTTTTGGCAGGATGCCGATGTTATGTTGATGAAACTGATCCACGAAATACGGCCGCAATTATGCCGAAACTCGTTGAGAAATTTCATCAAAAGGTTGGCCATATGAAGGCAAAGCCGAGGCAAATGTTGTACATCATAACTTGCTGTAATTTAAATTGAAATAAATCTGAGCAAAAAATAAGAAAAATTTCCCAGCTTTATATTGATTGAAAATGACACCTATTATTGGATAGCCCTATAAAATGCCATTAGGATTGAATTAAAATGTGTTTAAATTTCAGTGAGAAACTCACTTCATTTGAAACGGTTTTAGTCTTCTACCTTGCAAAGCTGGGGTAGACTTATGCAAAGGCTTTCCTGTCTGTCTGTCTGTCCGTTTGTATGCATAATCAAACCAAACTTGCCGAGTAGCTATCAGTCTGAAACTTGATTCTCATAGCGACTTGTGTTAAAACTCTAGCTACTGTGGTTCCTGAGATCCCGGTAAAAGTTTGCAAAATTCAAGGTAGAGCACCTGAAATTGTAGTTTGGCTCCCGAAGAGCTGATCCCGTCTTGTTTAATGTGATAATGATTCAGCAAAACATCCCAAACAGAGTCCCAAAAGGAAATGCTCCTGTTCATTTGCCGCATACTACCCTTTGGAGTTTGGTCAGAAAAGTTGTAACGTCTGTGTGTAAAGGATTGTTCCGTCAAGCAACTGATGCGAATGTGTTCTAATTTGATTTGATTCGATGATTTTGTTTCAACCCTCTTTAAAGGAATTCGACGTTAGGTTTATCCTACTATCTTGTGGGACACAGGTCATGTAAGGACTTATGTAAGTATATACAAGTAATTTAGTCATCGACAAATAGACCACAAAGCATCTGTATTTTCCAAGACGGTAAACATTACTGATAGAATGACTCCGCAAGTGAAGAAAATCCACTATTGACACATCTCCACCGTTTGGGTGAGCTCTATGAACTGTTGGAAATCAGTCCCACCAAAAAGTGAATTCAAGGTGAAATTCTAAAGTAAAACACACTTGATAGCATAAGACGAAATTAACTTAAGGGAACTAAATTTAATTCGAAAATGGATATGAAATTGTGATCCAAAAAAGTGCAATTTAACATGATTAGAATGAAGTTGGAAAACTGCATGAATAAAATAGGGTTTACGGACGGATGGAAAGTCAAAATCCGCCGCGTTATTAATTATTGCCGACAAGCGGTCCCAAGTATTCCAAAAAGTTGTTAGACTTGTATTGTAAATGGCCCTATGCTCCAGCATGCCTGTTTTCCAATAGAAGGGGCTAGAGGTATATACTGGTCAGAAACATCACATGGTAGGCCTGGGCATCCGTCAATAACTCGAAATCATTTATGAATTTATGAATCTTCATTGGCGTCATATATTTTTGTGAATCCACTTTCGAGTCAAATTTTTCGCTTTCAATTGGACAATAATTTGAGGTTAGGGCGCGTCGAACACTTATAGGACTAGAGATTCGTTACAAAAGTGATGATTTCGACGTGGAAAATAAGGAGCATTAGGAATGGGTTAATAGTTTGAAGAAGCAGAATTGGAGGCATTACTGGATCAAGATCCACCGTATCCTCCAAATGTTGCCCTTTCCGACCTGTTCGTCTGGCTGAGCAGTATATACGATCATTCTAAGGAGACAAAAATTGAGTCGATCGCCTCAAAACCTGACCTTGTATTAACATTTGGAAAGTGGTTAGAGGATTAAGCAAGGATCACAGTGAAGTTTGACATATATAGTTTCCCACTCTAGAGAATAGCCTTTGGAATGCAGTGAACGTTGATCACTTCTAGCTTTTTTTTCAAGCTTATGTAAAGGGTGTTTTTTTAAGAAGTTTGGTTTCTACACTGGTTTCACTATTTCAACAGATTGTCAATTTGACATTTAAAAGTTGATTTATGGTTGTTTTGCCAATGGACAATTAATAGGTCAGCACCAGAACAACGCCTGCAAATTGGGCAAACTTATTTTGAAAACCATGCTTCGGTTCGCACAACGAATTGTGGGCTACGTTCTTTTTACGGTCGACATAATCGTCCATCTGAGCAAGCTATTCGGAACACGATAGATCGTTCTCGCACCCCCAAAGACGACAAACAGTGCGAAGGGCAGAAGTTATTGCCTTTGTAGAATGCAGTGCTAAAGAGAATCCGAATGAATCGATTCGCCGCAGTGCAGAGCAATTGGATCTATGTCCATCCACTTTGTGGAAGGTTTTACGGAAAGATCTTGGCTTAGAAGCTTATAAGATCCAGCTAGTGTAAGAGTTGAAACCGCTCGAGGACTTTAAGCGTTGTAGGTTCGATAAATGGGCCGAAAACAGGATTCATTTTGATCCTAATTTTCAACGGAAAATTTTGTTTTCCGATGATGCCCATTTTTGGTTAAATGGATATGTAAACTAGCAAAACGCCAATTAGAATGGAGAAAACCCAGAAGCCTTGTTAGAACCATTTAAACTCACTGTTTGGTGTGCTTTATGGGCTGGTGAAATCATCGGCTCATATTTCCTTAAGGACGATCCCGACCAGAATGCTACCGTCAATTGAGAGGGCTATAGAAACGTGATTTCTGACTTCTTCGTTCCACAGTTGAAAGGCATTGACGTGACAGAGCTTTGGTTTCCACAAGATGGCGCAACATGCCACATGGCGTTCGACATAATTTCGGCTAATGAACCTGTGAATTGGCCTCCATGATCCTGTGATCTCACACCTTTAGATTACTTTCTTTGAGAGTATGTGAACTTACTAGTCTATGTTGATAAACCAGAGACGTTGGATGACAGCTTCAGTTGCTCGATAAAGTTGTTGAAAATTGGGCTTCAGGATTGCGCTTCATTTTAGGTAGCCGTTTGGTGCATATGCCCGAAGTCATATTTAAGCAATAATGACATAGAATTATCTATTAAATAAAGCTAATATCGTAGACATCAACATTAGCTTCAAGTGTTTTATTTGATATTCAATTTGTACACCTCTAAAAAAAACAGTCGTTAGTAATAATATATGGACTTACGCTATCAGTTATCGGACCTGATTAAAGACATAGGGGTGATACCAATAAACAAGTTGCAATAGTCTATGTATCAGCAGTCAAGCAGAATATTAAAGGGTATATGGTATATTCGAAATCTCTTGCAATATTAATTCTAAAAAAAACAACATCATGTCATGAGGGGAAGGAAAGATCAAACGCACTTTATACAATTTTTCGGGGTTTAACGCGCGTGGATCTTCATCCTTGGACTACATCCTTTTCCTTTGCAGGTTTAATCAAACTGAGCGAAGTGATTATTAAATGGCAGACAACTTCAAATTTGACAAGTAGCCTTAGTCAGGCTCATGACCACCCATGGAGGTCCCACTTGATGTGATTATAATGAAAAGGACTCCATTATTCAGAGGCCACATGCATGTACTTGCCTTGGGTTCCCAAGAAACCCAAATTTTAAATAAGTAGGACGGTCCATCCTCGAATTAAATAAAATACCAACTTAGAGTGTAAAACATACGGATAGATCATAAAGCAAATTGAAAACAGTTGCGGGAGTCAATGGGCCGAAAACCTGGTACTCTGATTCCTATAACTCTCATCAGCATTTTTTAAGCATAAATCAACACCAAAGCAATCCTGTACTTGGTGTCGGAGTTAACTGGTATAATGAGGCAAGAGATGAACCTGCTAGGAAAGAGGCTATAAGCTCCTTAATAGTTTATGGCCCATTCTTTAGGACAGAATTAATGAAAAAATTAAACCCAGTTCACCTCCTCGTGGACATAAAGACTGAAAATCTTGTATAATTAAGCAGTTTTAGAAGCGGAAAGGAGTTACTCATACCTCAGAGGTATGATTACAAAACCCATCATGGGATCGTGTGTGCTTCGGCGACTATTGTTCCATAGAGAATACGGAATAAGGTTGACTCGCAGCGGGAAACTCTGCTTGTTTGTACGATGTGGACGACGCTCTTTGATAAGAACTGATGGGTGGGTGTCATAGACTGCGGTCGAACTTTTCTTTTTCGCGACGACTGGTTGCGGAGCCATCGACTTGAATTCATATGTAATATTGACTTGGTCGTCGGCTTTGGCTGAAGAACGAAATGGGCATTGTTTTGGCGTCGGCAAGAAGTTTTGCTTTGCAGTCAATAATTGGTTTTCCAATGATCTGGTGACTAGTAGAGCCTAATTCCTAATGGTGTGAGGACCAGAGGTAATCACCGAAGTGAACTGAGGGAATTTGGATTGCAACTAGCCGGTACAAGATTTGATAGCAAAGTGAGTTCCGTGGGAAACTGCTGGAGGAAGATTCTACTAGTATATACCCACAGAATCCACGCTGATAGCTGCGACTATCAGGCTAGTGATGGCGGTGAAGTTGTGGAACTACAGTGTAACAATTGAATCCCTGGAGGAGTTCTTTCCGAGCCTATGTCTTAACTTCTCCACGTTGGACGACAGAGCCAACATCCACAACTCGAGGGCGCTTGCAGAAGAGCATGCTGGTGAAGCACGCGAACCAGGGGATAGGAGATACACACTGTCAGAAGGCTGTAATCTGTAAAGCCAACCTCAGACGGCAATATATTGGATAGAGTATATTGGGTCATTGGACTGAGAACGAGCGGTCGTCGTGTGGCAGACAGGCCACGACGAGAATAGGCGGAAGGACTGGAGGCTGGGGAAGTAGCCGGCAGTAGCGCTCCACGTGTTGCAGTAAGGTGTTTCCATTGTCAAACAATGGGAAAGAAGGCGGGAAAACAATTCAAAGACGCCACATGTATCGGATGTCAAGCCAAAGCTGTCATTGACATTAGGAGGCGACTATGCTACCTTGGGTCACTTGATTGCAGAGGAAAAAAGTCGAGGATAAAGTCTAAGATGGAAGTCAGATTTGGACGCTGGGGATACTAGTTATGCGCTGAGGTAGCAGCAGTGCATACTTCCTGGTGTGAAGTTCTAATCGTACATGATGAGAGACGATCATATCCAATGTTCATTGGATGAAAGTTGTTGGTCCTACGACGATTGGAGCCTACGACGGTAAAACCCTCCTTTATCGAGCCGTTTGAAATATCACTCGCCGAATGGGAGGTTGTGAAGGAGGTGATGACTATGAATAGGGATGTTAACGACCGGTTCTCTATCGATTATCGGGCACTGAGTAAGGCAGCGGTGGAAAGGAAGTTCAGTTTGCGCGTGGTGAATGAGACAATCGAACCCTAGCCTAGTTAGAAATTCTGTACGACGTTGGACCTAGCCTCGGAGTCTCCAAATCTGCTTGGATTGCAAATATGGCAAACCGTTGACGGTGTTTGCAACTTATGAATTCAACCGAATACCTTTCCAATTTTTAAGCGCTCCAGCAGAGGTCCAGTCCAAATTACGTCAGAAGATGGAGGCGGACGCCATAGCAGCAAGTCCGGGGTAGAGGCACATCTAAGGCTCCAGAGAGTCCTCGATTTTCTAAGAGAATCAGGTCTTACTTTGAAGGTTTTTTGCAAACTAAAATTGAATTTTTTGGATGCCGACAATTTTTTCCTATTGTGGCCTGCAGAGGAGGGCAATTCTGACCCTCCTGCTCCTCCGATTGATTTTCTCGCAAAAGTCCACCAATTTAGGGATGGTGATTTCGGAGGATAGAACGGATTGTCTGTGGCAGAGACCATGTTTTTGGGGACTGAAAGGGTATCACCAGTAGCATCAAGCTCCCTTGAGCTACAAAATCAAGACGAAGCAAGCAATATTGTGAAATAAAATGAATGTTTCCCGAATTAGAAACTTTCGGCAGTACAGTGCCATCCAAGAAAGCGAGCGGTTTGAAGGATTCACACGTTGCTCTAAGGGATGAAATGCGGAAAATAATTAACCAATGCTTCAGGCGTTGATGTTAGCCTTCTACCGAGCTGTGGATGGATTTTGTACGTTTTGATTTATTTCCAAAAATCGGTTCACGTCTAAGAGTGCACGGAAAAATTCAACCGAATTAGCTAAGTATCGTTACAGATGATGGGACATTCAAGCCGGAAAAATGCATCACCGCAATGCTCCATTGAATTCAGGTGAACCCCCACTGATACTGGAAGCGTCTAGTCAGGGATGGTGCGGGTTCACCCGGATAAGTGGAAGCGCGTCAATGGCAGATGAAGTGGAAAAGTAAATGGGATCTCGGCAAGACTCCCGATTTGGGATTTAAGCTTATGATTCAGTCCCGCAGAAGCGCTCATTGCTCAAGGTCTTAAACATGTATTCTTGAGCTCATTCTCCTCATTCCTCATGACGTCTGCAAGATTTTACGAACTTAGGAGATCTCTCGATATTAGCACCAGATTAGATAAGATAAATCCGGCTGAACCCCCATTTGCGACATTTTCATTCATACCTCAAAGCACTATCCCATTCCCAATGAGCTCACGTTCCCGTGTCATGTGTACATACATGCATGATATCCAGGCCTTGAGAAGCAGAAGGAGTCGGCATCTTTGACCATTTCGAAACCACAACCCGTGAGTAGGTGCGTTAGTATTGCGTATCCACTTCTTAAACATGCTCAGCCCAATTTCTCGTTTTTTGTTCTCTCCGCTACTTCACTACTAGTGGACACATCCCCGGATACGTACGCACATTTCGCAATTCCCAGCCCATCTTTCAGTACATAATGTCGTTGTTTTTTTCTTTATATTTTCGTGCTTACAAGGGTTAAAAATGCGTTATATTTTCTTTTTTTCTCGTGTTTAAGGCAACTCTGGCAAATTGGCAACGCCCTTTTAAAGCTTAACAACATTTTATTGAACACACTGCTTCGCCCGGTGCCTACATACATAGATAGGCGTTCGTATATAAATAAAATGAAACTTACCCCACCCAATATGTATCACAATCGCATAATACCACCCACTGCAGTATCGGGTACACAAAATGAGATGGGTGACGAGGACATGAGTGGGTCGACACATAAGTGCAGCACCTGCATAACCCGCTTTAGCCAAAAGCAAGCAACGATGCCACCAACATAAGTCCCATTCAGAATCTACCCATCCACCATCCTCAAAACTTGAAGCAACCAACTACCTATTTATCTCATTAAATAGTGTTTGGGGTTACTTAAGCGCACCCCCAGCTACCGCATGTGTTCCGATGATGTCTCGCCCATACCTATGCCCATTCGAATGCTCACCCCGCTCTTGACGTTCCCATATAACCCTTTAAAACCCTTAATTGCACTCACTCACTCACTCGCTAACTTGCTCTTCTCATTCTCATACGGCTCATCCTTATAATGCAGCATGCCTTCATGCCTTCGTTATTCATCCTACGTCCATTCTGTACGTCAGTCGCCATCGTCGTCGTCATCGTCGTCAGCGTATTCAGTTAGTACGAGAAGCAATCATTGGTCACACTGGTATGAGGTGTAGGATGCAGCAGATTGAAGCTTCAATACACAGCTCTGGACAAAAAAATTAAAAAAAAACTCACCAGCAAAGCGATCGAATGTAACCCATACTCCATGGCCCATACTTCCTGTCGTCATCATCGTCGTCATCGTCGCATTGGGCTCATGAAAAATTGCGTATCACTGCGGGTGGTAGTGGGTGGCACGGGCACTAACGCATACACTCAAAAAACGAAGAGAAAAACATAAAAGATAAAAACGCGAACGCGAAATAAAGAACTCATCATCATGCGTGTGATTGCAAAAACAGCCTACAGGCCTTTTCGGGGGTGGTAAGAGAATGAGGTTGAGGCCTTGGAACATTGAAACTGAACGCGGGGTGATGGGCAAATATGTGTGTCGAAGGCGAACGCAATGGATGCACAGTAGTAGCTAAAGCGAATAGTACTCCATATGTAGGTTTAAGTGAAATGCGTATACGACCCCCTCATACGCTACTATACCTGCTACTCAGCCTTCTTTTGATCCGTCATATGGGAGTATATCCGCGGCGTAAACCGCGATGTATTATGTGCGTTCGCTGCTCATTACATAAAAGAAAAACAAAAAAAAAAACTGAATACTCGCAGGATACCATCCATATCTGCGATATACCATCGCCAGCACCATCACTAGCACATTGGCGGAAGCGTAGGCGAGTATGTGAATTCTATCTATCTGCACGCCAACACCAACCCGTCGCTCAGTTCAGTAGTCAACTGAACAACCAAACGACCAACCGTCCGACCGAGCGACTCTACCGACGCAGTTTTATCAAAACCGAACGCAAAAATTGTGGTGGAAACGAAGGCTTCACAAAAAAGCGCGCGGAATCCCCATATGAGTAAACGGCAGGGATCTACTTGCTTTTTTTTTCTCTTTCCTTCAAGTTTTTTTTTTGCTAGTGCTCCTCTCCTTGTTTTTTTTTTTTTTGTTGTCAACCTACGAAGCTGTTCAGTTACCCGAATCCAACCTCCAACGATGAACGACGCCATCACACCATCGCGAGCGACAGCTACGCGCACTATTTACCATCCTAAGCCCCCCCAATAGACCTCGGATATCAGTGCTCGGGAACACTACTGGGACTGCCTGTCTGCATGGCTGATGAGCAAGTGCGTGCCGCAATTTAAGGGTGGTTCATAGCTCGCGCACAATATGAATGGCACAATATGAGGACAACGCGAAAAGTGAGATGATGGGTGAAGGTGCCCCGCTCCGATGTAGTAGGGGCGCGCTCATGATAAATCGAGGCAAGTGGAATGAAGCGTTTACGCATATTTCACATAAATATCTCAACAACCTATGTAGCCAACCCTATAGTGGCCTGGCTACTGCACTGCTATTCTTACCCCCAACCCGACCCACTATGCTTCCGCACCTGATTGACGTATAGTTATGTAACCCACCTCGCACCCTTATTATAATAATAATGGTCAAAGGAATGAGTTGCATTGCACGCTGGGCGGTTTCGGAATGTATTTACGGATATCGATGCGAACCCACTTTCGTCAGAAAGACCAAACTTTACTGTGCTCCAACTGTGCTGTATACACCTTACACGCCGCGTGCGTGCGTAACATACTGTAAGGACAACCCCGGAATATTATCATCATCGTAATCATAATGATAATCGTTGGTGTGCCTGTTGTCGTTCTCGTGCTCACACTCTAGTGTGAGTATGATGTCGAAAACGGAAACGGAGGTTATGCACTGGGTCACTATCAGTGCTTCGGCTTTGGGGCTTCAATGTGAAGACTTCTTGCCCTTCCTGCTATTTTATAATTACGCAGTTTCACACATATACATCATATATGTACATGTATGTAGCCGACCGAGATAGTTGTGTGTTTTATAGCAACTACCGCCCCCTCCATACGACGAGCAGGACGTATGTAGGCGCCTTTGTGTTCCACTTTGAGTCCGAAAAGTATGTGTGGCCGCGACGGATCTGCCTTTCGTTGTTTTTATCGCGCGCCAACCAAACGCTAGAATCAACTACTAGTGACGACCCCATGTGTGCCTCTATAAATAACCGCGTGTCCTCTCTTTCTCTTTTTGCATTGCGTTGTGTGTGATATCTAGAGCTATTCTTTCGGGACCTACCTACCTATCTATGGTACGAATTTTACGAATGTGCGAGTGTACATCTACGATGACGGGGTGCATTTGGCATAACCCGGAGGGGGGTCAACATCATTATCATCGACATCATGATCATCCGTTGAGTGGAAAGAAGGCCTATAACATGACGCACCCTACATTTTTATATCATCCTGCCCGTTTGTATAGGCCTGCGAAACAATAATAAAAGAGGACATTTTTTGACATGCCTTCGTCGCGGCTAGGCAATTTTCTATACTATCTTCCAAGCACATCCCCCCTGCGTCCTGGCCAACTGGACATAGTACTATAGGCTGTGTGTGCATGCCAATGCGACTGAGCGTGTTATCTGTTCCTCCGCGACTATGTCTGTATGATTGTGCATGCGAGGTATGTACAAAAATCCAAAAACAAAAATGTGCTCCAGAATCCCCGTTGTTTTTTGTTTTTCTTTTTTCCACCCCCAAATTCAGTGAAAGAAAAAAAACTATAAATATCAAACTAACGGTAGAATAACACTAGGGGAATCAATCCCCAAACCAAAAGCCAACTAAAGAATCGAAATTACCACGAAAGGGTAAAAACATCACCCCACACCACCCACCCCCCATATGCCTTATCGGTCGCTGTCTCTATTGCAATGTGTGTGCGGCTCGCGATATGCCCCAATGCGCTGCGTCGCCACTGGTTAGCGTGGAGTTTTTCGGGTTCAAAACCAGGAGCTTGGGGGTTCCGCAGGAAAACGCAGGAAAAAACAACCCCAACACATACTCAAACAGGCGAACAAGTGAAAAAGAACGAGAGAAAAATTAACAATGACTAGGTAGATATAAAATGTGCCTACTTTTAGCGGTGTGCGGTGTTTGGGAATCATCGCCACAAGCCCACGAGCCCATTCCGTACTACCATATGTTGGATAGTGGCTAGGGTAGGGTAGGGGGCGAGAGTTTAGTTTGCGTGCAGAGGGAAATTCCAATTCCAAATGCTTTCGTTCACGATTGGAATGGGCAGCTTGTGATGGGTTTTCCAGGTACATGCTAATGCATGTGAATGATTTTGAGTTTTCGCGCAAAAAACGAGAAAACACAACGAAAAATCCGGCGCAAAAAAAAACAAAAACACAAATTGTAGTGGGCAGTGAAGAAAAATATATAGAAAAGCGAGGAAAAAAAGAGAAAATACCGCGCAGGGTACTATACGTGTAGGTACATGATGATTTGGAAAGTTTTCCGAAATTACTGGGGGGCTGAGGAGGGCGGTGCAGTTTTGATTGCACGTATGAAAGTGGTACAGTTGCGTGAGTAGCCAATAGTGTTCCGGACGGTACAGGCCGTCCGAGTTTGTTACGGATGTGAAGAGCTGCCCGAGTATAGAGGCTGATGAAAGAGTCAAGTTTGATATGATGGGGGATACAAAGGTGCCGGTTGATTGAACCAGTTTTAAGTCGAACTATTCACTTTAGATATGACTTTTCATGTGGAATATTCAACTTTGATATGCGCGAAGACAAAGGCCTTCCAGGAACCGAATGCGTTTTGATTTTGCTTCGCATGGGAGGAGCTTACAATATGCGAGAGATGCCCTTCAAAATCTGAAATGGGAAATGTTAAGTGCCACGAATCTGGCAGCGTATTCGACCATTTAATATCGAAGAAGAGGGCGGGGGTAATTATTTTTTCCAGCGCAAACAACCTTTCTTGATCGATGACGACTGGTGAAAATTACTTTTTTGAGGCCTCCACTGGTTACCACTAACGTCGTTAGTCTCACGCAGACAGCATGATTTGAACCCATGCTGATTTTTAACACCCCTTCAATGACGCAATTCGCAATGCTGCTACAAAGCAAAGAAGAAGTCACTGAGGGTGATGGGGGACGTAGGAAAGGCATTGTACTATTTGACGTATGTTCAAAAAATAAGGTGACTTTTTTATTTTCCTCGAAAAATATTTATTTATTCTACACTTTTTTGTCTATTCATCATTTATTTCGCCCCCTCAGATAATACACATACGCCAGCGCTTTTTCTAATTTTCGAAGCACTTCTGATATACACTTTTCTCTATGCCTTGGATCTTCCAGCGATTTGGTGCTTGTCTCCTCAAATTTGGCAAATCTCACTCCTTTTATGAGTTTTTTTCAGTTTGGGGAAGAAAAAAAAATTGACAGGATTCCCAGTCCAGTGAATACGGTGGCTGAAATTACGCACAAGCAAGTGCACTATCGTGATGAAAGAGCCATGAATATTTTCCCTCTTCGTATTGCTTCACGCAAACGGCGCATAAAAAAACTGTAGAACAACATCAGTTGTAAATGAGAGATGATCAGAAAGTGCCGACGAAGGCATAACACTCGCAGTATATGATCACTTCAAAATTCATACTTTGTGTTTGCATTTCCAATATAATACATTAACGACATGGTAACAAAAAAGTTAGTGGGAACTACAACCAACGCGAAAAATTCAGTCGAAACTCTCAAAAAATCATATCGAGGACAACCACCGCCGAAGAGTAGTGAATGAACATCTTCGACACGAACCATCTGCACCCCGTCCAGGTTGTGTGACAAACACCATAAGAGCGTAGACTTTTGAACCTGCACGAATTATAAAAAAAATAACTTCAAAAATAAGAACAAAGCAATCAATTTGAGACTAAAGCTAATTGTCGACCTTGGGCTAGTGGCATTCGCGGATGCCGGGAAAAGTACACTCCTCAAAGCGATTTCCAATGCCAACCAAAGAATCGCTTCATATTACAAAGATTCGTCCCTAAATCAGTGTTGTAGACTACCCAGGCCTCCAGACCATCACCATCGCCGATCTGCCCGGGCTTATGGAAAGCGTACACGCAAACATCGACATGGGACATAAATTAGTCAAACACATCGAGAGAACACGACTATTGCTTATGATTATCGACATCTTCGGCTTCCAATTAAGCCCCAAGCATAAACCATAGACGTTTCTAGAGAACGTCTATGCCTTGAATAAGGAATTCGAGCTGTATGAAGGGACTCTGTGCAAACTCTGCAAACTCTGTGTACTTCTCGTAAACAAAATGGATCTCGACGGTAGTAAGCTTAATGAATAAATCCCTAAAAATAAAAAACCTGGAATGCAACACCAAAAAGAGTTACAGACAATCCTAGATATAGATAGAATATACGTTTGTCTCGTCTCCGAGACTTATTTCACCAAAGAATCATTTATTAAATTCAGAGGGTATAAAGTCTATCATACCATTCACCCTGATAATTCTACTAGGGCAGGGAGCGCTGTCATAGTAAAAAAAAATATCAAGCACTATGTGGAGTTAAAAATTCAGACAAGCAACATACAATTAACAGCTGTAGTCATAAAGACAATAAATTACCCCATAGTCGTTGCCACTATTTACTGACCTCTGATATATTCAATACAAAAACACGAATATGCAGAACTTTTTGATCAATTAGGACAAACGTTTATCATCGAAGGGGCTTCTATGCGAAAAACACTTACTGGGGATCAAGACTAACGACAACTAAAGGAAGAAAACTCCTAAAAGCAATAAATGATAAAAGCGGCGAAGTCTTATCTATCGGAAGACCTACTCATTGACCTGCAGATCCGGAAAAAAAATCCGATCTCATAGACTTCTTCATAGTAAAAAATATCTCGAGTAACTATGTGCAAATTAAAGAAAGTCAAGACTTAAGCCCTAACCACTCACCTTTTCTTCTGACTATAAACGCGAACTTTCCACATAATGTAAGTAATCAAGCTGTTACTAATAAACGGACGGACTGGGTAAGCTTCAAATCAAATTTTAAAGTGAAGATAGGAACACCTACAACAATACTATCCAAAGACCAACTTGATTCAGAGGTTGAAAGATTTATCAAAGACATTCAAGACTTTTCCCAAGAGTCTGGGAAAACACCCCCAGAATCAAAAAAGTGTCGAAAGGCAACTACTACCCTCCACAAATTAGAGAGTTAATTGCCGAAAAGC
The DNA here is from genome assembly GCA_958301585.1 of Merodon equestris. Classification (NCBI taxonomy): domain Eukaryota; kingdom Metazoa; phylum Arthropoda; class Insecta; order Diptera; family Syrphidae; genus Merodon; species Merodon equestris. The sequence goes on along the minus strand of OY284417.1, from coordinate 24,071,857 downwards.
GGAGAGCGAGTTAGAAATGGCATCAACCCAGAACCCCTCAGGATAAAAATAGATCCAATAATCTGGCTCAAAAAATTAAACGAACAATTAAGGAACTTAAAGATTCTGAAATTAATTCCTTCCTCCAAAACCTCAGCAACAGTGAAAATGCAGACTACTAACTTTGAAAGCTGCAAAAAAAATTCCATCATTAAAAACAAAAGATGGAAAGTGGGCTTAAAGCGACGAGCAAAAAGACGAAAGATTTGCTGAATACTAAGATGAAATTTTCCAACCAAACCCAGGGGACAACTATTAGAAGAAAACGAACAAATACACATATGCACCACGTCTTCCACTGGGTTGAGAAAAGAAATAAAAGCCTTAGAGGTGAAAAAGGCGCCGGGACTTGAACTCATAACGGGTCAAATTCTCAAGCAACTCCCAAGTAAAGCAATTCTAAAGCTAACGCGCATCATCAACACCTTTGAATGCACCTTAAATATGTACGTTCCGCAGTTATGGAAAGTACCTGAAGTTATCATGTCAGCCAAACCCGGAAACCCCCCGCACGAGGCTTCGTACAGGCCAATATCCTTACTACCAATCATGTCCAAACTTTTCGAAAGACTGCTACCTATTATAGAAAGCAAACAATTCGGCTTTCGAATGAAAGGTACAACCATTAAACAGGTATACCGAATAACAAACATTATTGAAAAAGAAAAACGTTTCTCTCGATGTAGCACAAGCATTTGATAAAGTTTGGTAAGAGGGATTGATCTATAAACTAAAACAGATACTACCTAATGCATATGCTGAGATTCTCGCTTCTTACATTTCGGACAGATACTTCCGCATAAAAGAAAAAAAACACATATTCAGAGAATAAAGAAACTAAGGCGGGTGTACCCCAGGGAAGTACTCTTGGTCCAAACTCTACCTTCTGTAAATGCATGATATACCATAACTAGAATGCAACATGATGGCTACATTTGCTGATGTCACGGCTATACTGGCAGTTGCGGAAAAAGACGTGGACTCAATTCATAAAATACAAGAGGTGATATTGCACATTCAGAATAGGTCCAAAAAGTGGAGAATACGATTAAATCAGTCTAAATCTGTTGAATGTTGCATTCACACACAAAAAAATTGAGTACTCGCCAGTATTCATTAACAATCAAGCTATATCGTACGGAAATTATGCAAAGTAGCTTGGTATGACCTTGGATGCGAAACTCCGCTGGAAACCCCATGTCAAGAAAAAAAGAGGGGAGATTGGTATTCGTTACAAAAGGATGTATTGGATTATGGGCAAACAATCGTGTCTATCAACATACAACAAAGTCCTACTTTACAAACAAATCATAAAGTCCATATGGACTTATGATATTCAACTTGGGGGTTGTACCAAAAAAAGCAAATAATACAACGATTCCAAAACAAGGTGCTGAGAAACATTGTGAACGCACCTTTCTACATCAGGAACGACGAACTTCATAGAGACCTCGACGTTGAATCCGTACAGATTGAAGTACACAAATTCGCTAGGAAACATGAGGACCGACTTCACCACCCTGCGAATCTTGAAACTATCCCGGTTTTGGACCAATGGAATTTTATTAGGAGACTAAAAAGAACCAAACCTTTTGAGCTTTTACAGTATTTCTAATTATAGGTGTGTATCGTTATTATGTATTGCAATATGTTTAATGTTTTGATATTAAACTCTTATCGCCTTGTGAGCAAAACGTTCACATTTGACCGAACGGGGCTTGTTTCTTTCGGTCTTGGCTCATCTAGTCGCTTTGGTCACATACCCATGTTTCGTCACCGTGATGATCCCTTTTAGCAATTCTGGATGATCATTCACGTCATGAATGATCGAAGCTATGTCATGAATTTTTTTTTTTACTCAAAGTGGACTTACGAAATGTCTTTGATTCATTTTTTCAAAAGCAAAAAACATCCAAACGCACCAAATCCGTCTAACCTTTATATCTGTGAAAAACAAACTAAACAAGCATGCCTGACAACATCACAGGAAAAAAAATGGAAAATCAAATTAGATCGCAAAATGCCAAAAGTCACTTTATTTTTTGAACAAACATATTACATCACCATGAGTCACTCAAAAGCTTGGTCTTTTGTGGGGAAGGAAAAATGTGTAATCGACAATCCATATCCCGAAAGCTTTAAAAATGCCAATTTGAACATTTTCAAAGGCGACGGTTGTATTAGGAGTTTCGAGCAGTCGATGGTCTTAGAAGACAACTGCAAAAGGCACTTTGTCCCACAGGCCATGTTTAAGACTTAAATTCTAAGTCCTTAGCCCATTTTTTTTTTAAGAGTAGAAGGAAAAAGCAGCCGTATAGGTGGATTACTATTAAAGACAAGAAGCTGCCAACAGCTGAACAGAAGTCAGCGATTCGGTAACGGTTTGTAGGCTATCATCAAAACAGAATTCAATAGTGAACATTATCCAGCGCCTTGTATAAAATACTTGTTTTCTCAACCAGAAGAAAGGTCTGATGTCCATCAACGTATTTATAAAAAAAAAGAGAAAAAAATCCGCACAAATCAGATTCGGGATAACCAGGAGTAATAATTCTAATTTTTTCAGAAATCTTGGAACATGTCACATACCAAAAAACGATAATATTTTACTGATGTGAGACTAAGGAGTTGAATCAACTGTCATAACCAAAGTGGCAGGGCAAATCTGAAGCCAGCATGCTGGCTATTAAGACCTAAAAGAGATCTAATTCTCCAAGTACGAATAAGTATAGGTGGAAAACTAACTAGATTTTGATCCGAATGTTCATGCAACATGGAATACAGGGTGGGCCAAATACAAGTTTCTTTTTAAAAATGCAATAAAATTAACAAAATTAAATTATTATGGCTTTATTAGTTAGAACAAACATTAATTATGAAATACAACGTCGTTAAATGGCTGCCAGGCTGGCTTTGCAGTAGCGCATTCTGTCACACCAATTTTCAAAGACCTTGTTGATGGTTTCGGGCTGTAGCTCACGGATTGCTTGGATGATATTGGCCTTAAGTGCTTGAATCGTTTCCGGATTGTTGACATAACATTGATTCTTTACAATTCCCCACAAAGAAAAACTCCAAAGGGGTCCAAATCGCAGCTCCGAGGAGGCCAATTGATATCGTCAAGACGGTTAATAACACGATTTGGGAATTTGATCGATTGTGGCATGGGCTGTGTGGCATGGTGCGCCATCCTCCATGAACCAGAAATCTATATCTTCAATTTCAGTAAAAAAAAAAGTCGGTTAACATGGCAACGCCCGTCGTTGATCGAAACGTTGTTCCCAGCCTCATTTTCGAAGTGAAATGGTCCAATGAGGCCTACACTCCACAATCCGCACCAAACTGTCACTCTCTTTGGATGCATTGGCTTCTCAACAATAACGTGCGGGTTTTCCGAGCCCCAGATGAAAATGTGCCTCGTCAGAAAAGATGATTTTTCGCCCAAAATCGTTGTCCAATTCAAGCTGCTCTAAGGCCCAAACTGCGTCGTGCGCCTTCAAATGCTGAGTGAGTTAGACCTTGTGTGTGAATAATCCGAGATCTTTGTGCGGAGTTCTCCTCAGGCTAGTTCGTGAAATGTTGAGCTGTTGAGATCGATGGCGAGTTGATGTTCGTGAATTTAGTCCCACATTCTCGGCCACAGCAGCCACGTTCTCGCACGTTCGGCGCACCGTGCGACGACGGGGACCATGAGTGTTGTCCACTAGGATACCAGTCTCACGAACTTTTTGCATACCTTGCGTGCAGCAGTCGCTTCATTTCGGCCAAAAATTCTTATTAAAAAATGCACTTTGTGGGCTACACAGCACTCATTTTGGAAATAAGTTTTCAATATTTTCCAACGTTGTTCAAGCGTACAGCGACTCATTTCGTTCCGCGGAGGTATGATACTGACTTTCTGTAAAGATTTTGAGCGGGAAACATCGGTCAGTGTCAAAATAACCTATGATTTAAAAAAAAACCACTAAAAGGCCCACCCTTTATTAGAGTTTGACAATCTTTACTGGTTAAGAATATAAGACGAGGGTGTTCATAATTTGCCCTTCCACATACATAAAAAAAAGACAGTATCTAGTCCTTTCCGGAAAAGTTTTTCTGCGATATGATCCAATCGTAAAATCTCTTTTGCCAACCGCTGTTTCCTTGGGTTCAGGAGACAATTAGTGGAACCCTCTCTAGGAAAATAAATATAACTTTGTAAAAGGCTCTTATCATCCCGGTTTAGCTACATGGCCCAGAAACATAGACCTTGCCAAAGGCGGACGAAGACGTCCCACGTAGTTTCGAGAAGAAGACCCTGCCTCTAATTTTTTGAAAATTTTTGTGAAAATAAGAAATAAAGGAGAATGTACAAGCAAGATGGGCACAACCTGGGTCATTTGCACGTACAGATACTATTTCTCCAATCCGGAGAGTGTTTTATGAAAACCCTGAGAAACAATGGCCCCCTCCCATCTGACTCTGAAGGCGGTTTGCGTATGACTGGGCTAGCTGCAGAGGCATGGTTCGTTTCGCACTCCAGCACTACGTAAATAATTCCGATATCAATATAAGGGACGCTTCTCGATCAGAAAGAGCTATTGAGGTTGGAACCAAACCGTCTGAAAGCCTTGAAAATGGCCCAAAAACAAGGTAACTGGTTGCCATTCGAGTTAGACCCGACAGACGTCGAACGGTGATTTTTTGCTAGATCCTGCTGCTCCAAAGACCTGACTGGCGATGAAAAATGGATCCATGACGATATTCCAAAGCGAAAGAAACATTAAGGGCGTCACGTCGTGCCGCGGCTGTGCATCAACATCGAACGCTAAGACAAACATCCATGAATTCAAGCTCATCCTGTGTATTTAGTGGGCTCACTTCGGTGTGATGTCAGGACAACACTACCGAAAACAACTAATGCTTATACGCCGTGAAGAAAAATTGGCTACAAACAACTAAGTGATTTTACAACACTACAACCCTCAGCTATATGTTACTCAGCTAGTTGAAACTTTCCTGGAAATATTTGACTATTACTATCCCACCCGCTGTTTTCTCCAGACATTGCTCTTTCCTGTTCCTATCGATAACGCAACGATGAAGTTCGTAAGCTGGCAGGAAGATGGGCAAAAGATGTAGCTAGCGATAAGTCATACAACACGTGTCCTTTTTCTTTAAATAGAGCTAAACATTTCGTTGACATGACAAGTAAAATCTTTGTATAGGTTTTTACACACTAATTGTATGGGCTTGAAAAAGCTAAATGATCGGCCCATGTATTCATCCAGAGTTGCATGGTCCACTTACAAACTTCTTTAATTTAAAGTGAAATAGGTTGAGCTTAAATAACTTACGAAACGCTGCAAATAAGCTGCAGTAGAGAAAATGTTTTTCGAACCCTCTGAAAAACAGCAGCGACTTGGTGTCTAACACTGACATAGGGACAGGAAGTATATGACAATGTCTCAGTGATTACCATACTGTCTTCCGAAGTCGAAGGCATGATGTTTCTATCTCACAGCAGTCAAATTATCTACACTATAATTAATGATGTTTCCTCCTCAGAACATTCCAACAACGCAACTTAAGCCAAACATATCAAAATTGTACTTCAGCGCTAATTGGTACCTCGACTGGACTACAATTAAGTATATGCATCAGAAAAAAGCAGGTTATAAGTGTGATTGTCCATATATGTACGTAGAAAAAATACATTCAGAAGACGGGCAAAGCTTGAAGACAGAATCATGCCTTCATGTTGCTTAGACAACGGAGTCCTGGTCGCAAACACAACTTTTGCTATCCTAAGGTCAATGACAAAAAATGTAAGGTGAGCATGATTTTTTAACTTCCTATTTAGAAGTTGTTATCCGGTTTTGCCTTGACGTTATGAGCCTTGTAGAATTCGAATACCCCTTTTTAAGAGAAATGTCAGTAAGTGTGTGAACTCCGTAAACTCTTTTTCGACTCGCGTATTTTTCGGACATTATTTAATATCCGGTACCGGAATGACAATAAGAAATTTGGTAAACCAATCGCACAGAAAAGTCTTTTTAAAGTGAAATACTAAGTAAAAGACATCTAATAGTTATAGTCATGGCCAAGCTCCCACTCGATTGAATCTTCTTCAAATAGCTGATAGAGAAGAAATGAGTCATTCTATGAAAACTGTTTCTGAGAAAGTTATGGTTCAGCTATTTTGGGGTGTATGGTGCATTTTGTAAAATGGCAAACGAATATGAGTTGATTAGAACTTACTACCAGTCACCAGTGTGAAGTGGTCAGCCAAAGTATTTTAATATCAGCAAAACTATAACTTCTAAGTCCAATAAGAGTTTTTTTTCGTTAGAATTAGCACCTTATTTAATTTTTTATTACTATTCCAAATGTTGCCCATCGCTAGCCGTAAGCAGCTCGACTTGCCCCTTGAAGTTGTCCAAGAATGACCCATATTTTGATCTCTTTATAAGGACAGAAATGGTGCTCAGAAAAGCCATCTGTTATTGATCCAATCAAGTGTCACAGAAAGAACCCACGTCTAGTGAGTGCGATGCAAGGGGTGAAATCTGCCACTTAAGCATTTCTAAGTAGATTTTAATCAATTTTGCAACATGTAGCTAATCGGCGACAGGCTGCAAAACCACTTTCTCGACGCCGTTGAAGTGCGTGGATTGTAGCTGGCCGCAATTTCCCACGACAGTTTAGTCCGAACCGACTAAATGCGTACCCTGGTATGGGCTTTGACATCGATATTGATTCATGGCTTACCTTACTATCGTTCTACGCTTGGGGTTATCAAAGGGAATTAATTTTTCATTGGTGGTCGCTAATGATATGAAGTGTAATAATGTAAAGTTATATTTAAATATATTTAACAAAACACATATCTATGTAGATGCTTTCTTAGCCAGGAGCAGAAACATATTCGCTCTAATAAAAAACCTGTTTGGTAGCTAAATTTTTTTGTCCTTACATCAACAATAAAGAACGAGAAAGTCGCACACATAAATAGAAGCAAAAAGCCTTAATATAACTTTAATCTATTTCATCCAAAAATTGAACTGCTTTAAAACTAAAATTGATTATCAGTCTGGATACGAAACCAATTATAAGTTCATAAGCGCGATTAGTTGGCCCACACTACCTGCCAGTTATCCATATTTATTCTCGAGATACATATATGAGACGAAAGACATTTTACGGCAATTTAATTATTTTTTCGTTATTAAAAGGCAGCACCAATTCGAATTTTATGTGTATTTTGTGAGATGATCACTGTGCCAACATGCATCAAGTGAAATCGTTCTAGAGTCGATAACACTATTTGTTTTGGAGATATGCGAGACGAAAAATTGTTCATTTGTCTTCAAACAGATTATTTGAAGAAATGGTTACCTATGGTTACATTACCCTCCAAATCACTGAAGCAACTTGATAAAACTTTCAATTTTTTCGAAACTTTCTATAGCCTTAAAGGGTATAGAGAATGTTTGATAAACTGCAATAATTCTAGAAGTTCAGCTGATATCATGGCATGTGTCTTCATCGAGTCATACCGGATGATACTTACGCTGTAGTCGTCGTAGGTCTTCAGAAGAATTTTATGCGATTAAGCTGACGGTTTTGTTTTTGAATAAACAGTGCAATAAAATCAGTGCAATAATCAGCGTGAATATCCCTTTTTGACTTGAAATTTTACGGCGTGATTTATGCTGCCATTTCGAACTTAGTAGCAGTGCTTTACGATGATGTTGCTAAAACCCTCGACAAAGATGCAACGAGCTTATTTATACAGCTTGTGCAACAAAGACGAGGTAGCACAACAGCTTAGGCGAGGCACGCAATCTAAACAAAATGATTTCTAAAGAAATAAGTAAGAACTTAAGGCTTCAGTTGACAATAGCAGTAGACCCAAGCATTAAAAGATCGCCAGTCGAAGGAAAACAGGAAATATTTCAAAAGTCCTCTTTGGCCCCGATATTTTATTGTTGTATTCAAAGGTATGGGATCCCACATAATTGGAATTAGACAGCGCTCCAAAATAAATAAAAAAAAAAAAACAATAAATCGCCTAAAGCTTAAATCAGACACAAAAGTTGACCAGGTCCCAAAAATTTGATCATCAAAGCGATGTAGCAGTGTGAATACGATGACATTAGGAGATATTGCGATGATTGGAAGTTACAATAATTGTGACGAAATTGTTTAGAACTCCGTCATATAGGAGTTCCTCAAAGGATAATAATCAAAAGAACTGGAGGTAATTAGCGATCATTGGCAGCATGGACAGCCATTAGGGGCGCAAAATGCTATATTCTATCTTTCAATAGTAGATGCTTACTTTGTTGGAGCTAAGAAAGCCTGTTACACAGCAGTCAACTTACCGTACAGCGAAAATCATATGATACGTGGCTCTAATAAGGCTCATCATCGCGGCTAGTGTTTCGGTGTAATTTAATGAGCGAAAGATTCGTGGATTTGAGAGACAGTGCCTTACGATGTATAGACGCTAGAGCACCAGTTCATTAATTTAATTACATTAAGTAAAGGGGCCCTATAAAACGAGGCAGGTCTTAACAGAATCGCCAATTTTCTTATTAAAATGACTTGAAAGCACATTGCAAGGGCTATGACTAACGACTATAACCTGACCTTCGGGGCTTAATACAGCAATTATTGATATTAAAAGAGCACATTCCAATCGGCTTTTATTAACAAGGAGGTATTTATTCTTATTGATTTCGAAAGGTTAGTGTACAAAGGAGAGTATATAGGCAAGTTACCACAGGGGCGCCTAGGACAAACGGCTTATCGGCGATTGGTACACTGACGCTCGTGAGCTCATTCGATTTATTATCGCAGTGGAGGAATGGGATCTTGTCGATGTTGTTAAGCAACACGCCGAATTATGGTAGTTGTCAAAAGTGCTCTCCGGAATGATGCGTTACTGCAGTAAGATCCACCTCATCCTCCATTTTGGAGGGTGTGCGGGCCATGCCTAGATGAACTCAAGGCTTTTGCCCTTATCGCGGGCATGCAGAGTTAAACCCAGTCACTGAAAGACACACTTAGGAGGCTGACCACTTGAAACGAAACCCTAGCCAGAACGATTATTAGATGATGTTACAGCTCATGAAGAGCCAAGTTTTTCACCTAACCCAAAACGATTACATTTAAAATAAAAATTAAGCAACTTAGGGTAGGTTTAGGTATTAGAATAAGGAAAAAAAGATTTTTTTGTCATAATTTTCCCAGAAATTAAAATGTTTGTCTAGAATCGAATCAAAACGACAAAAGTGAACTAAAAACAGGAAAGTCACAGCCTCAATCATTTATTTAATGTGTGATTTTCACTCACGTTTCTCTAAGCAAGTTTACTCCGTTTGGTAATCAAAAAACACAACCTCTGAACGACAATACCCACAGAATGTTGAAATAGTGAAAGTTCACTACAAAAGTATCGCGGAAATGTTTCGAAAAATTTATACTGCTTTTGGTCATTATCGAGCACCTTCGAAGTTAAATTTTGATGTTTCTGACAGTTTGGTGATGCGAAGACTTCGTCCGCCGAGGTAGTCAGCTGTATACATATCACCGCCGTAGATGCGAGTGTCTATAGCCAGAGACGATCTCAGGAATTGGGCCTATCCGCAATCACTTTGCACTAAATTTTGCATACAGATCTTGGTGCGTATGCTCAAGAGATCCAATTGACATTAAAATCGAAGCCAGCAGGCCACGCACATCGCCAAAGTTTCGCTGATTGGTTGCTGGAGATTAATGAGCAAATTTATAATTTTTTACACAAAATTATGATGAGAACTGAGGCTGACTACTGGTTTCCGGCACCGATGACACGGGTTCGAGACCCTCAAAAGCTAAGACTGGCCAAAAACAGTCTTTCAGCATGCAGCGAACGACAAAAAAAAGGTCCAATTACACCCTCTGCATGATATCTACCTGTTTTGTGGATGCAACTCTTGAAGCATATGTGGGTTTGGCTTTCAAACAGCGCATATTCTCTTTATTGACAAAGCAATTAAGCGACAAATGAGCCTTATCGAAGAACTTTTCGATGAAATTCAGAAATTTTTTTTCAATTTTTGCAGAACTCAATTGGCGCTCTATGTGATCAAAAGGCTTCAATTTTTGAGTTAATTTGTAGGCCAACATTTTTACATACAATAAAATTTGCCATAATGTAGATTGCGAGATTTCCAACAGTGATTTAGTATATTTTTAACTGAAACACTTACGAGTACATTTACGATATTTTGGAAACTTTGAAGAGTGCGTTGCCTCACTGATATAGGAAAAGACCTCGAAATTATTCGCTACAGCTTATCTGATGGCACGATTATTACGGCCAAAAGTTTGAGTCAACACTCTTAAAATCGCGACCACCTACTAAGAAATTCACAAGTTATTTTTGATAATTTTTAAGCGGGGCTCGCTATCATCCTCACCATAATAAAAAAGTGAATTTTAGTTGACGCTATGACATAGAAAAAGTATAAAAAAGGTTTAAAATTGAAATGATGAAAAATCTTATCGAAACAATGACAATTTGTAAGCAGAGTCGAGACGGCATTTTGTCGAGGTTGCATTATATCATTATCCTCGGAGTTTGAACTTTGAACTGAGACCAAAGTAAAAACAGAAAAAGGAAGCAAACGAAGAGAGGGTCTGTGAATTCTACCATCGATGAGCACAATGTATCGGATCATTGACGATATTTCAGTCTACCTCTCAAGGCTCAAGCTTAAGCTCTTTGTGGCTAAAGCTAAATATCAGTAAAACATGGAAGTGTTACGCGAAATCCAACAATTTCTACAGGAGCTCAAGTGATAAGAAAGAATGTCAATTAGTTCAACATCTGCTCTACAACCGTCCATGTGCTCTCCAGGATCGCCGATTAATGTCACTGAGTCCACGATTTTCTATGGAAATTTAAGACATAGACAACATGAACTTAAGACTTTAGTTTATATCATTCCACAGACGATAGGTCTTTGAGTTTATATCCCGAAAACTATGAGGATAAGTTAACTTAATGTTGAATTTGAATTTATTTATTTAAGGCATTAGCTAACGCATAAGATGTATTTTTTATTTTTTTATAATTCGTGCGGGTTCAAGAGTTTACGCTCTTATGGTGCTTGTCATACAACCTGGACGGATGCAGATGGTTTGTGTCGAGGATGTTGGTTCGCTACTCTCCGGGGGTGGTTGTCCTAGATAGGATTTGAGAGATTCGACTGAATTTGCGTTGGTTGTAGTTCACAGTAACTCTTTTGTTTCAATGTCATTAAGGAGCTATATAGGAAAATGTACACATGAATTTTGAAGTGATCTTATGCTGCGAGTGTTATGCCTCATCAGCACTTTTTAATCATCTCTCATTCACAACTAATGCTGTTGCACAGTTTTTTCATATAAGAATTGTTCTTGACTATGGACGGACTTGAACTACAGACCTTCGGCTCAACCTTCGGTGATGATTACCATTGCACCACGACCACCCTCTTGAAGATGCCGATGCTATAAAATGTTCTCATGTTATCTGCAAGCAAATTCCATAGCTTTGCGGCGTAAATGAAAAACTGTTTTTCTGTCACTCTGTAGTTTATGGTGCTTTGCTCTGCATGAGTTTGAAAAGGAAAGTTAGAATCCTAAACTTAAGGAGGCTTTGAAAGTCCATGCCAAGCAGGGTTTTAACGAATGACGATATATGATCCCGCCTCCGTAGTCTGCAGAATATTGGGAGTGCATACGTTAAAATAGGGATCAGTAGCGTCTTGAGGAGCATTGATTTAATGCTAATTGGGAGAACATTTCCAGCGTACCATAGTATACGCAAGACACCGTATACTGTACCTGTTACATTGTAGATGTGATCTGCCCACGTAAGATGTTGATGAAAGATGACTGCAAGGTTTTTAACAGCCTTTACATAGTCGATGTTGCTTCAGTTGGCTTGGATTGGTGGAAAGTTACTGAAGTCTGGGATAGTATGACCTATGACAATAGGTTGGCTCCTGGTGGAGTTGAGCATAAGTTTGTTTTTATATGACCACTGTGTAAAGGCATAGATATCCTCATTTAACCATGCAGCAGCATCTACCTTTAGGTGGAATGGGTAGCTGATGTATAATTGGACGTCGTCTGTGTACATATGCACCTTACAGTGTTTGAGAACGGTAGGAATGTCCTTATTAAACAGCGAGAACACTAAGGGCCCCAGGATAGGTCATTGAGGGACCCCCGTTTTGGTTTTGAGAAAGGTGGAGAAGTTTCCAACAAAGTTTTCAACAATCTTTAGTAAGGCGGAGGTGCAGCTGTGTTTTGGCTTGAAACCTGACTGAACCGGTGAAAGGAGCTTATGTTGATTAAAGAACGAGTTCAATTTGTTGTGCTCAGAAGCTTTTCGAAAACCTTGAATATGAAAGACAGTATAGCGATCGGACGATATACCTTATGATTATTATTTCCATGTTTATGGACGGATATGATTTTAGAGGCCTTTCAGGAATTAGGGTAGACGGTAGGCGGTGGTAACCATGCTATTGAATACATATGTGAGAGGTTTTAAGACGGTATGGATGATTAAGAATTTGGGGTTCGTGAAATCCAAGCCAATGGCGTTAGATTTGATTGTAAGGGCCGATTTAAGTACATCCTCTTCGTAGATTCTAAAAAAACCAAAGCTCAAAGTCAAATTGGGCGTATTCCGGGGATCTATAATGTCACACTCGTTCGGATCCCCATTGCCATTGTCAGAGAGAGAGAGATGCGACTGAAGCGAATTCCTTATTTAGCTTTTCGATATTGATGTCTTCTAGAGTCTCATCCTTGATTTGTTTACCCATACCTAGTTTAACGTTTAAGCTGATTTTGAACTTGAATATAAAAACCTTGGTTTTGCGAACAAGGTGTCTGAGGCGTTCAAAATCGTGTAGTAACTCGGGGAGTTTAAACTTCTTCCATCTTTTGTAAGCCCTGCCTCGATTTATAATCAGTTGTTCAATATGTCTAGTTAACCCTTGGCATTTGGTGTTATGGATGGTGAGATTTTTGGTTTGGACAAGATTCTCAAAAAGGTTATTAATGGTAGATGTAAAAACTCGACTTGCTCATCAACGGAAGCTACAGGTCTTCCACAGGTTAGGCCAATTAGAATTGAGAGAGTCATCGATAAAACTAGCCATGTTGATAGATTTAAAGTCTCGGTAGCTGATTATAGTCGATACGAAAGATCTGCTAAAACTGATGTCATAGAAGAGAACAGTAATATCATGTTTGGGAAGCCAGGAACATCGAGCTGGCTATAGAAGTTGATGAAATTAGTTCTATTGACAATAAACAGATGGGTGAGCATAGAGCTGGTAGGGCTAGAGTAGGTGGGAGTCCAGTTGTTGACTGCAGATAGGACGGAACTTAGGAAGTTTATGAAACCATTTACTTGTGAATCATTACGGCTTAGCAGATTAATGTTGAGATCACCGGAAAGGATAATATGTTCATAGCAAGCCCCGAAATGTTCGGTGATGTTAGACTGTCCCTTAGGCTTGGGGGCTTGTAGATGGAAGTACTCGATACTCTCGTTTGAGCTTGAATTTCTGATTAATCTGCTGGCTATTTTTTCCCTTAACAAAGATTGCAACACCGCCCCCTCGAATGCCGATGCGATCGATCCTTTAGATTTTATTCCTTGGCAACGCAATGACCACATTTTGAAAGCAGGGTGTAAGCCAAGTTTCGGAGAATATCAGTTTAAGTTCGTTAGTGTGCCTTTTTAGACTTTGAGCTTTAATGTTACAAATGGAAAGACCAAAGTACCTATTACGGAAGATATTCAGCACCAGACGAGTCTTGTGTACATTATTGTTGGTAGGGAATACACCGCAAGATCTGTGGAAATCTCTTTGAGTTACATTGGGACGAGTCATTATTCTCAGTGCATGTGGTAAAAATGATTTTCATAGCAAGGCAAATTTCGACCGGAAGGAGATTGGGACTTAACTGAAAGTGGCGACATCTACCGGGAAGTAGCGGCAATACAGTAAGCCTCCTGGTAAGTAACTCTTTAAGGGTTATAATATAATTTGACAATCATCTGATGCTAACCAGGATTTATAAGATTTTTGTTTTCAACAAATGCGTCCTGATCGGGCTCAGGCACCTAGACAAATTGCCACTGTCCATCTTGAGAGTCATTAATATTTTCTTACGTTTCTCCTCATGTACCGAGACTTTGTCTTCAATTCCTTAACGACAAACAATTCCGCGTGTGACCAACATAATAACTTCATTGTCCACAGAAGAGAGTACAGGATATCGCCATTAATGGCATCCTATCATAAAAATCAACATCTACAAGGGGACGGGCTTAATTTTGTTTATTTTTTCAAATTTTCAGGAACACATTCAAGGCCTGTTATTATAAGCTATAAAACACAACATCCCCAAAAGAGAAATGAAGAAACAAAATTAATTGCAAAGCTCCTGATACCGCGTCTACGTGTCCAGGGTCACTCATAAATTCTGCGTCTCGTTAAGCTTCTCATACCCTCCGAAGAACTCACTCCACCCATAGCTGAAAAATGGATAATTCTTTTCCTAATTGGCAGCAATGACTCCAAACCACCAAAGTCAACGACTTAATTAGGATCAATTCTTTCCAGTTTTATATCTCCCCATCTATGTCAAAATCCAAGACAAGAGTAACTCATCCCCTCGATATCAGTTCATGCCTTACTTTGGCATTTTTACGACACGGTATCCAAAGGACACTGGAGAAGATAAATTGTCAAACAACCGAGCTACGCACTGTTTTTACGACACTCGAATCATGGCCGGGGGTTGAGAATTGCCTCGATATTGGACTCAACGAATGTTGCCTGTTCATCTCATCTACCGAACAAGGGTCCTTGTCCGGAAATAAGTGGAAGAAAAGAGGAAGAAGCTAATTTTTCAAAATGGATATGTATGAAATGACGTGTGTGCCATAAGAAGCTGGATAAGACAGTAGCTCTTGTCGTTGCTAAGGAGTGGAAAGGAGGGAAAGGAGGGTCAGAAGGATTAGGGATTAAGGAGGATGCTCGGGTCCACATCGATCATGGCCGAAATAACTAGCGCTGGAATTATTTCCTCCAAATGATGTTTTATTAGTTTTTCGCTCTCGTTTTTCCTTTTATTTTGTTTTTTTTTTCATGCTGGGTGTCCTTCGGGATGGGTGACAACTACTATGTTTCAGCCTGCCCTCGAGGGAGGGCAGAAGAGGGTACGGTATATACACAAGTATACAGAGAGGCACATGAAAAATGTGTACAAGAACTGGCACATGTCCTATGGGATTTGGTATTTGTATCTAGTCGGTTGGATTGCATGCGGCGGATTGTGATGGGGCGGAATCGGCCCTCGCTGCTCGCACACGCCTACCAAAACGCAAATGCCAAAGCACAAAGGCGCCCCAACGACACAAAGTTCCACACACTCAAAAAAAAAAACAAAAAAGCAAAAAACGAAAAGTGAGGAGAAGGGAAGGCAAAAAATAACATGAAATAAAATAAAAGTAAATAAATGAATTTAAACAAGTGTAGCTAGTGCGCGAGTGGGTAATGGTCGCTGGTCGTGCCAGGATTGATGGTGTGAGACGGTTCGGTAGGTGGTGGAATTGGTGATAGCAAGGATGGCTGGTCGTGGCAGCTGTGGATAGCTACCCATAACAAATCGCATTTCCTACTCGCCGCGTAGGCCCATCGCCTATACAACCCCACCGACTCCCGTCTCCTGTCCGATAGTATTGCTCGGCACGCAATTTTAAGGCGTCATCTATGCGCGCCATCACACACATGCACATGCCTTTAGTTATACCAGCCACACGGGTAGTAGAAGACACAAGGGTATAAGGATATGTATGCCTCCTGTAACCCCGACTATAAAAATAGGGGGTGCTTGCAGGGAGGAAAAAAAGAACCAAAGTATATTCCGAGCTCTAGAAATTCATTGCGGGCAGAAAAATAGGAGCAAAACGCGAATGAAAAATAGGAAACAAAAAAACAAAACCACGGCAATAGCAAGCAGCAAGCAGAAAGCAGCGAGCCTGTGCACCCCCACACTCGAGGTGGCCATCATCATCATCAACAACACCGGGAGACTGAGTGTCAAGCATCGGCTGTATAGGTTGTGTGCGAGTGTGTACATGTGTTAGAGGTAGAATTTTATATAAGTCCCGGAATAGTTTGTGGTATGCTGTAGGGACTAGCGACCTACCGTCAGCGCCACTCCCGACACTGTACTGCTTCTGCTGCACCTCTAAATCGATGAGATTGGAATAGATACACGTTGGTAGGACGCTACTGCATGGCATCCAAGTCCACTTTGGTCAACACTTATTTTTATGACAGGCGAATCTCTTCTTCTCTCGAGCTCTTGGTCTTGTTTTTTTTTTTTTTTTTGGATTTTGATGTTTCTGCGGTTAGGTGAAAGGGATTTGACCAACAGGGAAATTTTCGAAAGCCGGATCAAGTCGTTAAGCGGTTCACCTAAGCGCTAATTGGAGTGCAGTGCACCCGCAAGGGATCGTACACACACATGCTGATGCTGACTGTGTGTGTATTTCGACATTTGAGGCGCGTAATTCATGAACAAAAGTCTTCGCGTGGTGTGTCGCGTCAAGCTGTTCTATACCTTGCCACGCTCGAGTGGAAGTTGTTTGTTACTCCTGCCTGACAGCTTATCCTTGTACCTTAACCAAGGAATTTCGGGCCTAAACATTTTTTTTTTGGCTAGTCCCGTGTTTGAGAGAAGGTGGTTACGAGGATAACCGGGAATGAAGAAGGAACCAGTCGTTGATGTGAGCGAACCATAGGAATATGAAGGCAAAAGGGGATGATGAATTACCCGGAGAGATCGGGGACATATTGATACCGACTTACTTGATGGCTACAGCATGCTCGGTGGGCTCCGTTTGGGTGGCTAGGCAGGAGATAAATCGGTTCGAGTGGTATAGGTCTATCCGTGAAGCCATGGAGGATTTTAGGGATCTCATCTTGGTATTGTTGGGAAATTTTTTTGAGATGACACCTCCACGTTCCTGTCTTCATCATCATCATCGACAACGACAGCAACGACACCATCAACCACCAGCACGATGTAGGCAAAAACAAAAATGGCCGTAGACGATACCGATATGGAACTGATGGTGTCAGGACTACGACGACGTCAAAGAAGGATCAGAAGACGTTATACGAAGGAACAACTTCTGTTGTTGATGATGATGATGTTTGAAATAACGAAGGACACAATCCGTGGTAGTAGTGGTTCCATCGCTTCGCTGAAAAACTGGCAAAGGATATTATACACAATACCCTGTCACTGGAAGATAGCGATATTCCATCCCTACATGTGCAAGGCGACCCATAAAATTGGCGGCGACTGGTATAGTAGAGTACATCTCGGCAAGTGGAACGGATTGTGCAGGAAGATGAAAATGATTTTTGGGAAACCTAAGGGAATGACTGTGATACTCGTCTACACCTCCACACCGTATCCCATATTCTATTTCAGATGAACACGAGGATGACAGTGGCAACGACGATGACGATAACGATGAGGATGGCACACGAACATCTCCAAAATCAGGACGGGATAGAAGGGACTACAGAAAAAAAGAAAAGAAAATTGTTGGCTGCGCCACCCACGACTACCCTTGCGACACGAAACATAAGAATTTTCTTTCCACTCTGAAGGGTTCTTTGGAATCCGTTGGTTTTTTTTCTGTTTCTTTACTCCTTTTTCCTTCCTTCAGCTTTTTTTGCTTTGTTTTGTTTTCATTTCCTTTTCCTTTTGTGTTAAATTACGACAACGGTGAAGGCCCACACCTACCCAAGAAGGGTTCTTACCGAACGGAATGGACTTTTTCTCTTCATTCGGTTTTCCTGTTTTTTTTTCTCATTTTTCGTGAGCAAAGCGGATAAAGTTAGGGTCGGCTACGTCGCCGTTAGAACGGACCGGTTTTCATGAACACCGGAGTGAGTCTCGGTGGTGAGTGGTTGTAATGGTGATGGCGGGTTGGAGGCGAAACAAAAAAAAAGATGTAGAACGAGGTAGAGGTTGAAAGAACATTCCTGCTGATTTTGGCCTTCTATAAGCTGCTGTAGTTGCCTCTGCTACGCTCCTGATGATGACTTGTATAAATGAATGGAACGGATGGGGGAGGGGGTGAGAGCATGCGATGAGCGAAGGATGGTTGGGGCGCCTTGAAACGACCCTATCCGACCGTCATCACTCCTCCTGCGTCTTCTCTTTCATCATATCGTCTTCGGTGGAATGGGACTAGGAGTATAACAAAAGCCAAGACTGGGGCGTGGACCTAAACGTTGGCTGGGGTCGCGGGGGGGGGGTATGGACTCAAATTGAAATTGGGTCTGGGCTTCAACTGGATCTGTATAATCTAGAAAAGTGTAGTCCGGGTGGCTGTTACTGTACGAGCCATCAACCCAACCTGCATCACTGAGTTCTTCCCGTCATCCACGTCTCGGCTACATATATCGTCGTGGTCGGGGGGTGTGGAGTGAGATTTTCTAATTCCCCCCCAATCACGTCCTCCTTTCCTGATGCCTTCCTTCATCGTCGTCATCGTGTCGTCGTCGTTGGCGGTAATGGGTGATGGTCGTTGGATCCAGCGGGGGAGGTAGAGATAATAAAGCAAAAAATAGACGGAACGTTGAGGATTTTTTTTTGTTTGCCTCTCTTCTCTTCTGAGGGATTATCCGCTGTCCGAACTTTTTCAGTAGCAGCTATGCGGTGCTACGTACTATACCACCACAGTCCAGGGTTGGGTGTGAGAGGAAGCTATATGGTTTTAGGTGGTTTGGAGTGTGGCCGTCCTGTCAAGGGAACACACGAAAAAGCTGAAAGGGGATGGTTATGAATTTTTCTTGATTTCGCCTTTTTTTTCCTTCGGATTTCGTCCTTCTCTTTGGGATTTTTTTTCCTTCGCAGCTTGAAAGTTATTTTTCTTCTTTTTGGAGGACGACGACGACGATGTCAGGGTGATAGGGGAGACGAATGGGTATGTGGGCGGAAGTGAGATGAAGGAGCATGATGGTGCCAGCGACATCGACGACGTTTGGGCTGTCCTCATTTCTATTGTGCGAGCGGTAGGCGGGAGGAATAAGGATGAGATGTTGTCATGGCACATACCACCGGCGGGTTTTAATTTTTTTTGTTCCCTGCTTCTTCGTGATTTCGTAGGGCGGTATCTAGTCGTGGGGTGAGTTGTGGACGTGGCGCGCTGATGTTGATGACGATGATGGTAACATGGCCCTTCTCCTTCCACATTTTTCTTCCTTACCTTTCTATGCTTTGCCGATGTTGTTGGGTTTTTATATCTAGCACCCCCTATAAGGACGATATGTCCTTGTTCTCGACATCTAGTCGTGTGTGCTTGCTGTTAGTACAGATCGGGTGCGATGGGGGAGGTTGGACTCGTAGTTGGTTCTTCATGATATCCTAAAAACGCTCGTGGTGGTTTCTCGTATAATTCGGGGCAGGATATATGATTAATTTACTTTTTTCTCGTCCCTTTTCATCAAGGATTTCATGTTGTTGTCTCTCGGTTTATATCTTAGCATTTCCTGGAAGTAATTGGCCAGTTGATTTGCTGTTCCTGGCTGGGGGTAGGTGTTGTTTCCTTAATTTTCTTCCTTATATTCCGGTTTTTATTGTTATATCGCTACGATGTGAAGCAGGGAGCTGCCCATCAAATTGATTTGATCCCATTGATAACTAAAGACGGGCTATAGTAGGCGGGTTGCGTTTGGTTCGAGGAGGTGGGCGTCAGGATATGGAGAATCATTTGTCAGAGATAGCGGCGGGAAGATTAAATGGAATCAAGTAAGTGGAACGTATTCAGGGGGGGAAATCGCGGGTTTTCAACACTTTCCTGACTCAAAGGTCTCCGAACTTATAAAGGAACTATAGAAGGTCCTGACCTATGTCAAGGAAAAATAATAAATTATTTTTTTTAACTCATTGCGTGCATTGCAACGGGTGTGGAAGGTAAGTTCAAATGGGAATTTCCGATTATTTTAATTGAGCTGAAGGCCATATACCAAAGGAATTGAAGTGGAATTGTCACCTTAGTCACGCACATTCTAGTAGTTGCCTCTATCGAATTGAATTACACAGAACCCGCGATCCGATAGCACAGATGCTAAGGACACTTTTGACAGAGGTCACTTGATATACTATGAGATCCTTCAGTTTGCCATCCTAAATTCACGAATTGAGTATACTTAGCCTATGATATAGAGGGGAAAAAATCCTACCTTATGCAGTAGGACCGATGCTTTACGTTTCGCTGCCATATTCGTTGCACTACCACAAAACTGAGTTAGAAAATCCTTGATTCCTCTAGTTCAATGTCACTCTAGTGTCCACACTTCAGTCTATCACTTGTAATCACTCCACTAAACGATTCAATTCGGTTCACGTTCAAAACTGTTATCACAAATTTTAACCGCCAAATCGGCAAAATCCTTCTCCGCACTTGACCTTCAACAGGATTCACTCTCTGCACTGTTTAACCTCTTATCCTTGTTTCTTTTCTTTTCTCATAAACAATCACTGATATGTCATCTCCATGTCACCATAAGTTCGAAACGGAGAAAGGGAATTTTCTTAACTGTCCACTGATTTGAAAATACAAGAAAGGACACAAGATGAATCCTATTCACCACCAAGGATTATACGGTAATACCAATCGGAATAAAATTCAACTGCTGACTGACCAAAACAGAAACGTGCATCAACGTTTTTAGTTCGAAGAGTGAATGGGAAAATCAAAAGGACCTGCGCAGGATCAACACAATACAGTCTGGTATCACTGTAGGATATCACTGTATAGAGAGAGAGAGAGAGTACGAGTACATCTAGCCTTTTGCCGAATGCCGTCTGTCTTGTGCTTTGGCTTATGCTTTATGCCTCATGTCCTGTGGATTGTGTCTTGCCTCGTCGTGTGGCCATGCACGTGTAGTAGTGACGGACTCTCTTCAATGTTAAGATAGCATTCCATGTGCGTTGCTAATAGGAGCGTTGGTGGGTTGTTTTCTTTTTTTTTTTCGTTCGTCGTCGTCGTCTTTCCTTTTTTTTTGGGTTGTTTTTTCGTTCGGCCTACGACACTGTTGGGCTGGTGGATGGGGGTTGATATTAATCCCCCGTTTGCTCTGTTAACCGGCGGAGGGTGTGAGATGGTAGACAGAAAAAAAATTTCAAGCGTTTCGCTTCGAGTTGTTGTGTTTTTTTTTTTTTTTTTGCTATTTTGTTCGTCATGTCGTTTTGCTTTGTGGAACGAACGATTAACAAAGGGGTGCATCGCAGCACGGTCCATCGCACACGCAAAGTAAAGACAAAGTTCCAATTTTTACCTAAAGGGTCCTTCTTCTACTGGTCTCTCTAGTCGAACTCCGGTGTGTTTTGTCGGCTAGGGGATGTAGATTGGATGATGATGACGACGGCGACGATGGCGAGGACGATGATGATGATGTTGCGGACGAGATGAGTACGATGACGGTGAGGATGATGATGATGGCCATTCCAAATACGCTGGCCGTTGTGTCCCGTTTTGTGTTGAATTCGGTTTTTTTGGTATTGGTGGGGGCAGGTAGAAAAAAATAACACAACTTCTATGCTTCTGATGGACAATGAATGCAAAAACCGGGAGCATATATCGTTACGTACGTTCAGGATGCACATAGTCGACCGGCAGGAGTTGGAGAAAACAGATCCGTACCGATCCGGTACAAAACAGCACATCAGGACAACGGTGAAGCAAGAAAAATAGGATGGGACAAGGGAAAAAACTGAGTATTGATGAGCTCTTCCCTGACTGAAACGGTGACAGAGTTGAAAATAATTTTTTTTTTCGGCAGTTGCAGCAGTAGATGACCCCGTGAAGGGTGGGATGTGAATGTACTAACGCGTTTGCTGCATCTGACGGGGTAGTGGTAGATGGAGTTTTAAATGGTCGGCGTTTGCTCGCTCTCAATTATAACAAGGACCGTGCTCGGATATACGGCGGATGAAAGAATTTGAGTTTTATTTGAATTTGGCATCTAGAAGCGAAGGCGAAATGGACGGGAGACCACCCTTGGCTACGTACGCACAGTCCTTTCCTATCTGTGAGATAACAAAGTAGATTGAAGAATTGATGACGACAATTCAGCGGATCCATGGGCTTTTTGGATTTTTTTTTTGTTTTAATTTTTTTGCTGTTCTATCCCTTTTTCGGTTTTCGAGGGTGATGAATTGTAATTAGAAGCAGTCCCTTTCCTGTTTTGTATTCCCGTTGAGTTGTGCGTTCCTTCAACCTGTCATTGAATCTGTTATCCTGATTGATGAACTAAATTCTTCAACCTCAAGGGTGACTCGAGTGCATACCAAATTGAATTCGAACAACAAAAGAAATGAGAATAAATGAAAAGGAAGACGGAAAGACACCCCGATCCCAGGCAATGGACAGTAGGTCGACGCAAGGTAATTTGGAGCAAAACTGCATGTTATTCTACAACATGATTTCCCCATGCTATACTTAAGTACACTCTACCTCTACCCCATTGAGTAAGTACAATACATATACAATGGAGGCATCTGGTATGCTCGTCTATGCCTATCTACATTTCGCAATGCAAATACACAGAGATTAAAGTTTACCGTCTTAAAGACTGTTGTCCAGGTGGGCGGCGGCGGTCTGAATGGGCGGTAAGTGCCATTTAAGCCGTGCCCGTGCGGCCCAAGTCAATGGTAATAGTGATGGTGGTGGTAGATATTGCTGGCGCATATCTGAATGTATTGTATGCGAGTCGTCCCGTTTTGCGGCAAATAAGACATTTACAAGAAGGCACTACTTGATGCTACGCAAGTGTTGCCCTATGTGATCCATGTATGTGTATATGGGAATTACCTCATGCCATTTACCGCATCATCGCACATAGGAGATCTCCTACCCGTTTCTATCACCTCAATAATCCTTGTTAACCATTTGGCTATAATGTCGATGGTGATGAGATGAAATCTCGAAGGCCTACGAGATTGGAACCAATAATATCTACCACCTTCACAATAACCTCGAGAGGGAGGTGCTTTAATGTAAGATTTTCCAAATATCTACTCTACACGACCTAGTACAAGAATTTGGTACGTTCCTATATACTACTTGATTGGGGACCTATTGCCCCATACATGCATTCACCACACATAACTATTTACATACGGAATTGTGCAAACGAATTGCATTTGAGAATTGTGTGCGTATGTGTGTGACATGACAAAAGTGAAGTGGATCACGATAATGACCACTTGCCGCTCTCCATGGCAACAAAACGGGCAAAAAAAAACCCAATCTCAGTAAACCACTTCCTCGAGACTTGAAGAATAGAAAGCCATAGAACGAAATTACGATTTACGAAAAACTACGCCAACGAATTCACATTAAATGCTGGAAATGCTCGAAATGCCACAATCATCTTTTAACTCGCCCATCGTCCAATCTCATTCGATGGAATCGCCCACAGAATTTCCCTCCGAAAGTACTATTACATCGACGACGCTGACGACGTCGGTCACTGCCATACAACAGATCCATCTTCCACTCGATTCGTCCTTCAACCACTATGCCGAATAGAAGATGAAAAAATCACAAGAAAAAAAAAATCTCTGAATCCAACGAAAACAAAATGAGAGAGCCAAGAAATGAGAACTACTTACCCCCCAAAGGGAGCACCGACTCACGCCCTCCTCCCTCCCCCCGAGTGGGATGATGAAAAAATGAGGGAGAAAAACAAAATCTCATTGTACTAGCTATGACATAGGGGTGAAGTGCCAGTGGAAGGAGGGAAAAAAAAATCAGCGGTCCGAGGAAACCATAGATATATATTCTCTGTACCCATCCAGAACCCCAACCCGAATCAAATGGAGTCCCATATTCCATTCAGAGGATGAAAAAAAAAAGCAAAAGAATTGAAGGAAACTCTACACCCACTCTACACCCGGCGGTTACACGATCGACAATTTTATCATGCACACAACTACCCCGCCTTTATACCGACCCGTTGGCAAGTAAACAAGGATGATAGAGGATAGGACAGCAATACAGGATAGGACTCCCTGTCCAAGTTTCGCCTAAGAGCCGTCCGATTCCTCCCGCACTCGAGAGGTACGAATATCTAGTACTAGAACATGAATCCTGGTATGGGTCCTGGTACTGTCGTCAATGCTTCCTTCGGTTTTTCGTTAGTCCCTGAAGATGAAGATGAAGGAGGCGACATTGTCGATGTCGATATCGGTGTGTGGATGCTTCATTCCCGGGGTGAAACAATTCTTAGATTTTCGTCTTTGGAACCGAATACCGTCTGGAGGGATACGAGTTAAGACGCAACCACCCAAGGATTTCGAATTTTCCTCGAGTAACGTCATCCTCATCCCATCGCCTTACCATCACTCTACGATCCAAAAACTTTCCTATACCATATCCTGTGAGGCGTCATACATATGTATGTTCTTCATACATACCAGCCTACATAGGGTGTTTGTATGTATTTGTGGGTTTTGTGTATTAGACGGCTGGCTCCTTGGAAGGATATTTCATCTTCTACACCTACTCTCTCTCTCTCTCTCTCTGTCTCACTGTCCTTGCAACCGGCACATTTAATATGCTTGCCTGCTGTTGCGCTGCTATATCAGATGCCATTTTAAGTGGAGGCTGCTACTAGTGCTACAGCGAATCCCACTCTACTCCCCGTTGGGTAGACGGGTAGAAGAAAATACCAAGGAATAGCATCTGTAGAAGGCCGTCTAATGTTTTGCTATCCATGATACTTGTATATGCAGAAAATTGTTTCATGTCACCTCGTCACCCGCGCGTTTCGCCATCACTTTCATTACCCCAAACCCGCCCTCCGATAGTCGAAGAGAGGCCGGATTGCCACCTTGTGAATTATAAGCACACGAAAATATGTCTTGCACCCTTAAACAGTCAGTCTTGAATCCTTCGTCTTAGGCATACACTAAACACTCAGCTGCTCTGCAGGTGCATTAAGTCCTAAATACGGTTGTCTATAGTGCTGGCTGAGAAGGATGACATGGATGGTATGAGTATGATGGTGACGAAGACGATGATGACGATGGTAGTGGCGTTAGCGGTGGCGGTGCTTTCAAATTACATTTTCCTTAACGGGGGATGATGGGTTTTCATGTGACTCCTTGGTCTCTTTGTTCTCGAAGGCGAGTATGTGTATCTGTATGCCATGCCTTTCGGTACGTCTTGGCCGATGTATCCGATACGAAAGTGAGTATTATGGGGGTAGTAAAACCGATATATGTACCCGAAAACTATCGGTACACGGACCGGGAGATGGAGAAGCAGGAACAGAACAGAAGCAGCAGAAATGGTCTTTGTCCTTTGAGTATGTCGTCGTCCCCCCGCTCACCACCATCGTATGATATCACTTAAACACAACACACCCAACACCCATTCCACTTTCGTGACTATGTACAAGATTTTCGATTTCCCCGGAACTAAAATCCAAAATGATGGCGCCCGCCAGTGGGTGGTTGGTTGCTATTCTGTTGTTGACGGAGGTGAAGCGAAGAAGGCGCCGCAGAAACAGCATAGCGTGGGATGATGTTTCTGGCATCTAAACTTAAGAAAATGTTGTGTACCCATGTCTTAAATGAATTAGGGGGTGGCTCTAAGGGTTTGATTACTGCCTGTGCTCTAACGCTACGTCTATCTCTGTTGAGTCGCCCCCGCTGCCACCTTTTACTCGTCACCGGCAACGACACCAACATACTTCAACCACTTTCGGGGGGGCATCGCCTCCTACTTTACTACTCTACAGCTTGCCTCTTCGATATCCTTAGAAGTCTCTAGATTCCCACTTCTCGAGCTTGTTCCGTGGTAGATCCAGCCCTGAGGGTAAACCGAACAGATGAGGGAAGCGAGAAAAAAATAAAAAAAACTGAATTCCGAAAAAGTCAGAAACAGGAAAAGATGAAATAAGGGACAGCCAACAGAGGCATCCCAGGCCGGCAAGAAAAAAATAAGAAAAATGAATAAGGCAAGACGGAGGAAAAAAAAATACATTCATCGTCACCCCCATGCCAAAACGACCGCCAACGCTGTTACTCAGTCTTGAGTCCTCAATGTTCTTCTTCTTCATTTCCTTCTGCTTAGTGCTCCCATAGCACCGCATCCAGCCAGCTGTGAGATGGTAAGGCGAGAGCAACGAAAAATATTATAACGTGCAGAGAAACGTAGAAGGAAAATTTATTACCAAGGAGATGGATAGCTTTAGGATCCTTTTAGTCAGTGTGGCCAGTGGACTCTGCCTTCAATTTTTCCAACTAGCATCCCTTATCCCCGGCCCTTTCCCCCCTCCCCATATACAATTGCCGTTTGTGTTCCTCTGTTCCTCATCAAGGATTCACTTCACCGCCCCAAATCAACCGTAGGGAGTAGCAGAAGGAAAAAAAAAATCGACGCAGAAATGAAAAAGCAGCAGCCGTACAACAAGCAGCAGTAGCGTCACAAAAACAAGCAAAACAGAACCAACAAAAAAAAAAAAAAAATAAGATGAAGCGAACGAACGAACTTAATTCAGAAACAGGGACGAAAATCCAACGGAGGATGAGTTAAGTAACAAAACCCCCAATGCCCAACGCCCAACCCCATCTGCTCCTTATCTCACGCCACGAATTCTATTTTCATTCAACCTTCTTCAAGGCATCTACCTTCATCATCTACTCACCTCCCGCCAATGAAACGAGAAAGGAAAAAAAAAAGGACACCACCATCCGCTCTCCCACATATACACAAAAGAAATTGGGCGAGAAGAATTAAAAGGATACCCATCTCCTCTATCCCAACGTTTGATCCCCCTAACAACCGAATAGAGTACAGAAAAAAAAACACCAAAGGAAGCAGCAACATCAGCAGCAGGAGGACGCAAAAATAGAAAAAAAAAAAACGAGAGAAAAGGATAATAAGAAGAAACACTCTTTGACAGATTCTTTCGATGTAGTCCCGTCGTTACCGTACCGAGTCAATGGATAAGGGAAAGAAATTAGATCCTTGGACTCAACCGGACTCATGCTACCATTCAAATTATTTATCCTTCTTCGCAACGGCGACGGCTGAATGTGAAAAATTGCAGAGTTGGGCGTACAATTGCCATACCAAGCCCTTGACGAGGAGGTGTGCTGCATCTGGACTGGTTTTCGTGTTGGGCCATGTACTTGTATTTGTTTCTATGTCGATTGTCCTTTCTTTGAGTATTCTTTTTTTTATGCGGCAGGTTTCTGTTGAAACGTATTAAATGTAATCGTCGCTTGATCCCTTAACAAACATTCAGACACACGTGGATAATGAAAAGGGCCGCCAATTCTAGGCAGCCCTTAAAAGACTTTTTTCATTAAATCTCTTCGTGACAAGGTCTAATGGCGAAAGCATCGGCACTGATCTAAAAGGATCAGTTCATTGTATGAAAATTTGGTAAGAGCTCAACAGCCGTCCAGTGGAAAGCCCATGATTCACAACTTATTGAAGAGAAGACATGTGCTGAACGGATTTTCATAAAGAAACGCATTTCTTTCTCATATTTTTGGACTTGATCTGCCATCTAACAAAAGGTTCCTAACCCCGCTCAATCAGGTTTTCATTAAATTGCCTATAGGCAAATATTTGTTTATCCCTCTGTATTGAGAACGACCGCAGCACAAGCTTCAATCTCAAAGGAAGATTTCGACAAGACGGCATCTACATATGTTAGTTGAAATTGCTTAAGTGATTTTAGTAAATTTTTACCATTCAGCAATTTATGCTACCTTTACTATAAAGTAGGCCTTAACCTGGACATTAAATAAGATAAGTATGTAAACAAGACTAAAATTGACTTTAGGTAACTTTCGTGGGCTAAGAGCGAACCTTTTTGCATTTTACGTCCACCTTACTCGCCACAAACCAGCTGTGTTGGCACTAATTGAAAGATGGGTGCGGATACCGACTTATCAGATTTAGCCTGCTTAGATATAACTTGATGCCATTATTTCTTCTACGTCATGGTCTCACGAAAAGTGGTACAATGTCCCAAGGGTAGCAAAAACGTATGGCCGTTCGCAAAAAACATAAAGAACTGGGTTTCGTCTTCAATTCCTACATTAATTTGCAATGACATCCCGCTGTCAGCTCTTTAAAACAAAGCCCACCCAGATTGTACCTTATCCCGCCTGTACTCCAGAAGAGTTGTCGAAACTCCTATAGGACAAATTAACTATTGCACTCCGACAGTTGCATGATTACTTAAAGATCTGGGAAAACCACCTCGTTAGCTTTTACTCCTCTGGTCTTTTCCCGAGTAGACGGGTCAGTCCCTGAAATTTTCGTCTGCCTCCACCTAGAAACTCATAGCACAAACAGCCCCTTTTTAAGGTCATGAAAACGTCAGCTTATGAAATAATTTCATATCGACCGGTAATATGGATACAATAGCAACAGGTCCACTGGTGATTGGATATCATATCTCACCGTTTGGTGAAAGCAAGACGTTGTGCTTTTGACATAATTTGGCATCAAGCCGTTTTGTCGAAAACGCAATCTTATGGTATCGGATTGTGTCAAGTCTGAAATTCGCCAAATTAATTATGGTGTTCCGCAAGGTTCTGATATGTCACCGATGCTCTTCCTCATTTGTATAAATGATTTCCCGTCTGCTCCTTATAATACAATTTACTACTTCACTGATGTTTATCTCTTTCACCTTATATTCGTTTCAAGACACGAATGTATGTTGCACATTAAATTCCGACCCCGAAAGCATAACCAAGTGTGGTATAAAGTAGAATATGATGCTTCTAAGCCCCAATGCGGCATACTGTCACGCCATAACCTATCAATGGCGCTTGTGTCGTTGGAACCAAAAAAATGTCCATCCTTGGATCAGGGTCGCTAAGAACGCTGCGAAATGCCTAGGTTCTCTATAACGCTCATATCCACCCCAAGCTTGAGTACAACACTCATATCTGGTGGGGTGCTTTCAAGACCTCTATACATTGCTAGATTGATATTGCAAAGTCACTTGATACACTTGAAACCGCATTCCTTTTTATCATTGTTTTATGGCTTTGTCAATACCCAATGCTCAAGCTAGCTAGTTAATTGCATGCTTCGCCTTCATCCGCTACATTCGTTGTGCTAGGAATGCCCTTCAATTGTAGCCGAACCATACGAATCTGGAATACTTTTCCCAGCCCAATATTTTCCACACATTGCAATCCACAAGCATATAAGACCTATGTACATATATGCACCGGCACTTTCTCTCCCTTAATTCCTCTATACTATCGGCCAATGCTGGGCCTTGACGAAGATCATCTAAGGTTATTCATAAGATCTCATAAAAAACGTGTCGCCGAAAAGAAAAACAACTGACAGAAAAAGTGATTTTTGAGATTCGAACCTATGTTACTGGCGTTGGAACTTATAGAACCACTGTACCTAGAAACTATACTAAACATAAAGACGAAGACCAGAGACCAGTATGAGACCTACGTCTTTTCCAGCAACACCCTGAAATTTCGAATGAAGTCCAGGTTCGTAGCGACAAGACCCGTTTCAAACGAGCTCTATTCGTGAATATGTGTGAGCTCATTTCATTTCACCGCAGTGTACTCCCGTTACACACACCCTTGGAGTTATAACAATGTGTGTGATTATTTATTTTGACAAAACCCCGGGTACACAAACGTCAGCGGCCATTTAAAGCGGTTGGTCTCATTCTGGTCTCTAATGATGACTGAGGAAAACTGAATGCACGTCTAACCAAGCTTCGATGCAATTTAGAATGCATACGTAAGCTAGAGTAGGGTGCCAGGACGGAATAAGTTTTGATTCCAGCTTATGCGTACATCATTAAGTTTTGATAAATACGTTACGCAACAAACGGATAACGTTTCAGTTAAAAAGTAATGAGGACAAGAGACTAGCAGAGCCTCAACAAATATATATGTCTTTCGACCTATCGCATTCCATATTCAGGGGACGCCTAGCTGATTGAGGTCTCCTATCACCCATCTACGCCAACTTAGACACAATCATACTGTGTAGCGTCGGCAATAAAATGCGCCATCTTACACGTCGGATCCGTAGGCACCTGACTGAACAAAAGTCGTTATACAGCCCGGTCAGTTGATATTCAACTATTACTACTTTAAAAAGGGGCCAAAATGCATACAGGCTTCCCCATACTTTTTTTGTCCTAGCCCCTTTGCCTTAAGGGAAAACTGGTATCTAATCACATTATCCCATAAAATGTTTATTAAGCGGTGGGCGTTGCGCGTCTGAAGCAAATTTATTTTATGGGTTTGCCTTTGTCTACCATCAAATCTACTTGGGCTGACTCTATCTTCGTCTTCGTTAATTCACGTCAATTTCGCCTGCGGTTTTGAAATAAGTTGTGCATCTTTTGCTTTTGAAAATGTCACTTAATCCTTTTCTAACTTCAGTGAACTCAGTCAACTCGAAACCTTTTTTGATTTAATAGCGAAAGTTCTCCAATATCATCGTGCACAATCTGACAAGTTAGACGAAAGTGTGAAAACTAAAGAGGTTCCTGGTAGCTAGTCCCTACGCAGGCTATATTCGGCATAATATAATATAATTTAATTTCACTAACGGATCTACAAAAGAAAAATCGGAATCTCTAATATTGGTACCCATTGTACTCTAGCCCGCACTACAAAGAGCATAAGAATGGGCTGGGCCTACTCCGGAAAGCGAATATAACTTTCACTGCCAACCGAACAGAAACCACAGGAAACCCTACTATCATGGCTCTATCCCTCAATATAACATGTAATACACCAAACGTCACTGAACTTTTGGCAGCAGACTCTTCAGTACTGATAGAGCCAGATGAAAAATTTTAATTCCGCACTGTCATCTTCTCGGTTCTTCTTCAGACAAGCCATATTTTCTTTAAA
Organism: Merodon equestris; assembly: GCA_958301585.1. Taxonomy (NCBI): domain Eukaryota; kingdom Metazoa; phylum Arthropoda; class Insecta; order Diptera; family Syrphidae; genus Merodon; species Merodon equestris. The sequence continues at coordinate 24,040,795 of OY284417.1, read as the reverse complement.
AACTATATTTGGCTTGCACTCTTTCAACTTTGTCTTGATATCATAAACTAGAAACCAAGTACTCGTAAGCTGCCTAATAATATCGTCCTGCCAGTCTAACTTTTTTCAAAACGTGCACGGAACCCTTGTGAATAACATAATTTTAGTAGTCATGTATAGGCCACTTAGACCAAAAGGATATGGCTATTTGGCTTTCCCCGATAGTTGAGGGGCTTTCGATAATATTTACCAAATCGTAGCAACGGAAGCCTTATTATCTCAACAACATCTGAAGAAGACTCAGTGATAGCATCGATGGCTGAAGACTCTCCCTGGGATAGACTTCTTTTCACCAATTCTACTCCCAAATGGTCACCGGTGGCTCGAAGATCAATTCAGGTGTTAAGGTAAATCTTAGTCCTAAAGGCTGTTTGAATCCACACAAACTTATGATAAATTATTTAGTCCTTGGCTAGATAGCTTAGAATATCTAAAAGATGTGTCAGATGTAGAATGACGGAGAACCTACAAATATTGGTACACTAAACCATAATTAAATTAGTCACTGGCAAGATAATGGGGCAAATCTAAAAGAAAGACATTGAGTCTGGGATGTGCGAAAGATGGGACCACATGCCCATATTTCTAAAGCTATTGCGTATATTGGTGTTTAATTGCAACCGTGTACCGTAGAGGCTTACGAAAAAAGATAAAAAGCTTTCAGGACACTGTGGGTTTATTTACGTACACCACCTTCTCGAAATGAAATTGCCCTTCGAAACAGACTACAGACTTTTTCTTAAGGACGACTTAACTTCAAATCACGACTAAATTTAAGGTAGATCAGCTCGCCAGAAGCCAAGGTATAATTCCAAGTCTTCTACTTTGAATTTTGCAAACTTTTACCTGTATCTGTCCAGATGGACAGACAGGAAAGCCTTTGTATAAGTTTTCGCTATCCTAGCTTTGCAAGGTAGAAGACTAAAAATAAGATAAATTAGCTGGGGAATCAGCATTTAGTGGAGCCACCTTAAGCAGGCTCTTATACGTTTTTTTTCGCAGAAATCTGGACTTAAAAGTCACCGTTCTCATAGAGCTTCTCTACGAGAGTCTCTAATGCTGATAGCTCGATTTCGTATGTTTTTTTTAAGCTCAGCCCACAAGCGTCAATGGATTTGATGTCGGGTGACTCTAAAGGCTATTTGAAAAGCAGCCTCATTTTGACATTGTGACCAATATACTATAGGTCACTCTCTTGTTGGAAGTTAAGGTAGTTATGTTGATTCAATCTTAAGATAATAGACTCCAATCACTCCGCTGGAAGACATGCACCCCTCATCATAACATTACTACCATGGTTCACCGTCGCTTGAAGTTTAACTTCTTTCAGTTCAGTATTTGGTTTTCGCCAGACATTTTGTGTGGCGTTTAGTCAGTAAAAATAATGGTGTTCCAAAGGTCTAGAGTCTTGTTAACACACCCTTTTGCAAATCCCAGTCTTTAATATCTGTTAACTTTGAAAACAAATGATTTGCGACATGCAACTCTGTCGCTTGAATCATTCCACGCATCTCTACAATTTTACCGACAATATGCCTCTCATTTTCCTCCGATAATTTTTTTTTCGACCTTTCTTATTTTCTATTCAGCTCTCATTTTTGGTAGGTTTTGCCTTTGCAAAATAACTTTGGAACAAGCTTTCGATCTTCTAAAGAAATCGCCGATTTTCCTCATTTATGGTTTTCATTATTTTCTCAGAAGATTTAAACGGACATGTCGGGAAGACAAGCGAAGACTATGAAGACTACCACGGAGGGCTGGGATACGGCACCTGGAACTCTTCAGGTGAAGATATCCTAAACATGTGCAAGTCGTACGGTCTTATAGTGCTAAATACCATGTTCGTCAAACAAAGCCGGCACCTGATCACTTATAGCAGCGGCGGAAATGAAACTCAAATAGACTTATTTTTGGTATCCAGTTTCATGAAGCCACGAGCTAAAGATTGCAAACTGATCCTAGGAGACGCGATCGCCCCTCAACACCGTCTCCTTCTGACTGAATTTTTTATGGAGGCGAGTAAGAAGTCAAAGCAGCAAACGAAGGTGTCTAAGAGAATCAAGTGGTATAAGCTGGATAAAGGATAAGGCGTAGCTTTTTCGGAACATGAAAACTACCTCTCTTCCATTATCGATGAGGTCAACAATCTGGCCTGGAGAAAGCCAAATCACTGCTCGGAACATCTAAAGGCCCCTGCCAACACGCAAAAGAAACCTGGTGGTGGACAGACGAAGCCAAAGCAGTGATACACGAAAAGAAAACGGCTTTCCAAGCTTGGTCAAAGTACTCTTCTACTAATAGAGAGGAAAAAGCTCGCCGTGAAAAGGTATATATGTAGGTATCGCGAAGAAAAAGTGCGCCGAATTCAAAGCGAAAAGCATGGAAGGCCTCTATCAGGAGTTGGAAGAAATTTCGTCTTCCGCGTCTGACAGGAACCAGGCTACCCAGGAGCTTCGACAAAGCAATTTGAACAAAGGAGCAAATATCTTTAAGATAGCCGCCCAGAGAAGAAGAAATGCTCAGGAGATTCGTTTCCCAAAGTTTATTAACAATGCTGAAGGCCAACTCCTTGTGGAAGACGAAAAAATTCTCCACAGATGGCGACGAATTATGCCGAAATATCCGACATCACAGTCGAAAAAGTTCGGTACGCGGTTAAAAACTCCAAGAAAAGAAAAGCTGTTGGGCCGGACGGGATACCCTCTGAGTTCTGGAAAAAGATGGGAGACATCGGGTCTAGATGGCTCATGGTTCTTATCTCCAAACTTATGAGAGGCGACACTATGCCTAATCAATGGAGGGAAAGCTATCTTCTTCCTTTGCACAAAGGAAAGGGTGATACGCGAAATTGTGATAACTACCCTTCTGTCAAGCTGATGTCGCACACCATGAAGATCGTTGAACGGGTATTAGATAGCCGACTGCGGAAAATAATACGACTATCTGATGACCAGTGCGGGTTTGTCTCGGGTAAATTAACAACAGATGCAATCCAAAGTATAAGGGTCATGATGGAAAAGCATCGTGATTCGTCAAAGGACTTGCATATGGTGTTGGTTGATTTCGAGAAGGCCTTTGACCGGCAACCAAGAGATCTTTTATGGGTAGCGCTAAGACAAAAAGGAGTTCCAGAAACCTACGTCCGAGTGATCATGGACATGTACAATAGAGCAACGACAAGAGTAAGATGCACCGCAGGAGTCACCGAAGAGTTCGCAATCAAAGTCGGTGTACACCAAGGGAGCGTCCTCAGCCCACTGCTCTTTATAGCAGTCCTTGATTGCTTGCTTGAAGGAAAAGTGACGGACCCCAATGTGCACCAGCTATTCTTTGTTGACGATGGAGCCATTATAAGTGATGATCAGACGTCCCTACAACGAGCACTTGATGTGTGGGTGGACATTTTTGAAAGACACGGGTATCGTATTTGTTCAAAGAAGACAGTATCTGTGCTGCCCGTTCTCTGACCCTCATCAGCCTATTCCAGACATTTACTTGAGTGCTTCCCAAGTGTGAAAAGTTTAAATATCTGGGATCTTAATAAAGAAGCAACTTGTGATGACGACATCAACCATCGCGTAAGCGTAGGGTGGATGAAGTGTCGGGAAAACTTTGCCATCTTCTGTGATCGAAAAATGCCCCCTAAGCTGAAAGGAAGGCTCTACACTTCAGTTGTACGTCCGGCGCTCACATACGGTTCACAATGTTGGACAATGCACAAAAAGTATGAGAGCAAATTAACGGCAGCTGAGATGAAGATGCTTCGCATGACAGCGGGAGTAACAAAGCGTGACAGAATTAGAAGTTCAAAGATCCGAGGAAGCCTCCACGTAAAAGAAACCATCACAAGAAAGATAGAGCGCGACCGGCTCAGTTGGTATTGCCATGTTCAAAGGAGAGATCCTTTGAACCCTGTCCAAAAGGCAATATCAATCAACGTTCCAATTTCAACACGCAAAAAAGGCAGGCCGAAAAACAATTGGTGCAAACAAATGCAAAAACACCAGCATTTGATTGGCCTCAGCGATGAAGTAATCCCAAACCGGGAAGCCTGCCGCTACTTTCTGAGTTCAAACCGGCGGACCCCACAAGCGGACCAGTAGGAATGTAGTTAAGTGGGAAGGTTATGGTCCTACACTTCTGACCATAACGACGCCGGGAAAAAAAAAAAAAAAAAAAAGATTAATCCAAAACTTGATTAGAGAGCATGAAGTTCTTGGCTTTCTCGGCTACAACAACTTTAGTTTTCATTTGGAAATTCGTGAGGTTTCTCTAGTCTCAAGAACAAGTAGTGATATCGTCTCCGTTACATACTGATCAATTGGTAAGGTTTACAAAAAAGTTTAATTTGGTGTTTGTTTATTATAATGAAGAAACTTCTTACTATGAAGTTGTTTTAAAAGGTTCCTTTTCTCGAAAACAAATAATTGGAAGCTGAAAATTCGGGAAGACCAGACACACCTATGAACCTAGCTTTTCGGACAGAAAATAGCACAGGGTTGACGTAGACATAGCTTAGGGCGATTTTTGCCACTATGTGCCATAAATTTATAGCGGTAAATTCCTGAACTATGGCGTTCATCATAAGGGTAGGCATCGGGGTTTGCTAAGTGCTGTGCACTGGTACACCGTTCGAGGGAGGGACATGTTATATGAATATTATGTTGCATGTAACTCGTAGCTGTAATGACTTCGAGTCATGTTTTTTTCTTAATGGCAATTATAAGGGATTGTTTGGAGCTTGTAGTAATGGATTGCCGTATCCCGCAGGTGACATAGGGCTCCTGTAGCTGGCATGGAAGTGCTTTGGTTGATAATTGCCGACACAATGAATGACAGAAACTAGTAACACTTTGTTATTTTTCTCAGCAACGGCCTTTATTTTTGTAATTTTCAAAAATGATTTTTAAGGTATTATGACTATGAGGTACGATAGGCTGATATGTTAGTCAAACAGGTTGTTTGGTCCACTGTCAGCTGTCAAAGAGGTTACATGTGGTTCGAAAACTAGCGAAAACTAGCACTTTCTCATATTTCTACATTAAATGACATATTTCTAACCAAACTAAATTTCTTAGCCCTGAAATAAGTCAGAAATTAATCTTAAGGTCGAAAATTCTGGTTACCTGATTGTTTTATTCTGGCACAAATTCCGTTTTTTAATAAATTTAGATATTTTTTTTCTATAAGTTTAATATTTTTGTATGTATGATGTTTTGACTACTTGACTGAGATGAGGGCGGCTACTGTTATAATGTTTAAAACTGGAAGACGTAGAAGATTTGTTCAAAAAATAAGGTGACTTTTTGAATTTCGCGAGCTAAGTATATTCCCGATTGTTTCTTTTTTTCCTTGTTTTCTTGGTAAAATGTCTCCTAACATATTTTGACAATATCAGCTATTTTGGATTTTTATTTTGTGTTTCACAGAAGTAAAGGTTAGACTTAGTTTCATGAGCTTTGGATTTTTTGCTATTGAAGAACCTGGATCGAATGTGTATAAATTTTTGTATGAAAAATAAAATTGGCTGCTCCAACGTACTCGAAATGTGATTGTGGCATTTGGCAAGTCTACTCTGAGTGCAAAACAGATTTATAAGTGGTACTAGCTCTTCAGGGCCGAGAAGATGTTAATGATGATGCCCACTCTGGGCGCCCCACCATATCAACAACGGATGAAAACATTGAAGCAGTGAAGAAAATTGTTATGGAGAATCGTCGAATTACTATCAGAGACGTAAAAATTGCTAAATTTTGATCTAAAGAACTGGCGCATGAATTACAATCACGTTCTGTTGAATGACGAGAGTGACGATCCAGATATGCTGAAAAGGGTCATCAAACGGGCAAAAAAAAACGACCAAAGCTTTGGAGAGACCCATATAAGAGTTCTACTAGCAAACAAGGCTAAATGGAAGAAGGATACGGCATAAAACTAACCTCTGAAGTTGTGTAATATCGCTTAACTAATGCAGTGCTGCATGATTGCGTGACTGCATTACTGCATGACTACATTGCAAGAAGAAGCCTTCAACTTAAGAAAACAGCTAGACTTTGTGAAGGAACATCTCAGGTGGCTGCGACCCTGGAATTCGGGTGGAAGTGAAGAGTAAAAAGTTTCAATTCAAAATATCCCATGTAGACAATTAGACACGATTGTGGCAGAGTAATAGGATGAGCTGCATTTGTTGGTCTACGATGGTTCATCATCAGTACAGAGAAGTATTGCGAAAAGAATATGTTACCATTTGCGTTCAAAAATTTACCGCCAACCTGGAAGATTTGTATAAGACAGCGATCCATAACATATAGAAAAGCAGGTCAACTTTGGTTTCGATAGACTCTAATCCAATTTCTAAGTTGGCCTGTTCGGAGTCCGGATCTTGATTCAATTTAAAAACTGTGAAAAGATACGAGGGTATCTTAAGGGATAAGTACTTAGCCTACAGAAGAAAAACAAACATTTTGGAGAAATGGCGATTTATTTTTCAATATAATCTCCTTTTATCTCGATACAGTTGACCCAGCGATGCTCCAACTTCTTTAACCCGTCTGAAAAATACGTTTTCTCGAGGTCTGCAAAGTAGGCCTCCGTGGCGGCGACGACCTCCTCATTCGACTGAAATTTCTGCCCGGTGAGTGACTTTTTCAAGTTTGGAAACAAAAAGAAGTCGCACGGGGCCAAATATGGAGAATACGGTGGATGGGGCAGCAGTTCGTAGTCCAATTCGACCAATTTAGCCGTGGCGAGGGCGGAGGTGTTAGCCGGTGCGTTATCATGGTGGAAGAGCACTTTTTTCTTCGCCAAGTGGGCCGTTTTTTCTTCAATTCGGCGTCGAATCGGGCCAATAATTTGGCATAGTAGAGCCCTGTGACCGTTTTGCCCTTCTCCAGGTAGTAGATGTGGATCACACCTTGTGAATCCCAGAAAACGGTGGCCATCACCTTTTCGGCCGATGGGACAGTGTTCGCCTTCTTCGGAACACGTTCGCCGAGTGAAGTCCACTGTTTCGACTGTTCCTTGGTCTCTGGTGTGTACCAGTGGATCCATGTTTCGTCAACTGTCACGAAACACGCAGAAACTCCTTCGGATTGCCCTTAAACAGCGTCAAACACTGCTCTGAAGTGCAGTCGGTTGGGCTTGTTGTCCAGAGTGAGCAATCGCGGCACCCATCGCGCCGACAGCTTTCTCATGCTATCTCGCGCACCTTCAATCGGCGGTCTGCCAATACGAGATCTTGGATTTTTGTCACGTTATCCTCCGTGGTAGCCGTTTTCGGGGCACCTGGACGTGGCTCATCAAAAACCGACGTGCGACCACGTTAAAACTCGTTAAACCAATTTTTGATGGTCGCCATCGAAGGAGAAGAGACATCCAAACGCTCTTTGATTTCGCTGCGCGTTTTTTATCCCAAAAACAAGAATCGAATCACCGACCGATATTGCTCTTTTTCCATTTTTCTAAAATCCGCGGACACTCCCGCTTCCACACGCGGTCAAAACAAAACTACGAAGCCGATCCGGCTGAAATTTCGACAGTAGCCGTCTACTAGAAAGTACTACATGATAGTAAGATTCTCTTGCGATACTGGCGCCATCTGGCTGTGAGGCTAAGTACTTATCGGACCACCCTAGTATTAGCAAGGTCTAAAAGTAGAAAAAGTTTGGACAACATCGATTTAAAAAAACGTGGTATTCTATCCCAATGATTCACTGTTTTTGAAAAGTAAGTTTATTAAAAATATAACTAAATAAATCCCTGTTTATAAAACCATAATAACCCCACTGACACTTTACGAATGTGAAACTTGATCTCTGACTAAGAAAAAGGAAAATAGATTTCGGATCTTTGAAAACCAAATCTTAAGGAGAACCGATGGTGGAAAACAGGACAAAGGAATGGAGAAAACTATTCAACTTTACTATATTCAGCGCCAAGCGAAGACTAAGATGAGCAGGAAACGTAGAACGAATGGACAGTGAACGAACAGTCGAACAAACAATGAGTGGAAAACCCGTAATAGAAAGACCACCAAGATGGCAATGTCGTAGATATAAGGATGGATCTAGAACAGTTGGGATAGAGCAGGAAACCATGGTAGACACACTAATGACAGGTAGGCTTGGCGAAGGGTGGTCAACGAGGCTCTAAACTTGCGAGTTCCGAATGGCCGGTAAGAACAATTAATAATAACAACCACTGAATATATCTTCACGTTATAATGCCTCTGGAGTTCAAGTCTATTTATAAACAAGTGCCGCAGCGTGTGTGATTGGCCACTGCAAGGTTTGAGCACTATTGAATCGATACCATGAAAGAAGCAGGTTAAACCGTGAATTTCATCCACAGTTTTCCTCTGTATGAACATGAGACTGCGTTTCTTGATTCAGATTCTAAAGCTACCAAAGTATGTTCGTTACGGGACGTGTTCAAAAAATAACAGGAATTTGTAGTTTTTGGAAAGACATTTAGTTATCCCATGGCAATAATGTTTCTATCTTGAAAATAGATATAATATTATGCCAAACCCTGAATGAATGAATGAGCTTTAAGGCCAGGAAAGAATGAAGCAAAGTTTTGATGCTTGATGTGAACTTCATGCCCGAAAAAGCTCTCTGCATTGATCAAAACAAGTGAAAATCATAAGGCAAGGTCTGGTAAAAGCTTATGATCCTCTGTTTTGGAAATAATGTTTAACCGGCGTTGCGACACCTGAATGGGCATTGTCATGATGGAAAATTACGTACTCGTGCCTAGACGCATATTCTGTGTAATAATTTCGCCAGGACTAAACAGCTCATATTAGACCACTCCGTTCTTTGTCCACAACATTACCTTCGCACTATTAATATTCGGCTTTGAGTCGAAGTGGCGGGTTGGCCGGCATCACATATGATTTTCTATATTTAGGATTGTCATACGAAAAGAATCGCTACAACGCTAAAAGAAAAAACTACTGCGAAAAAAGAAAAGAGCATTCGCAGCCTCCCAGTTCAAAGATATCGAAGAAGCTCGGGATTTTTTTTTTTAAATTGGGGGCTAATGCTAACAAATAGCATAAAGCACTGCGACCAGTGTAGGTCTATTGTACCTGCTAGCCAATACGACGAGGAGTTCCTTAATAAAACTGAGAATAATTCCCGTAGGAGCTGATCTGACCTCAGAGTATGTGCTCTGCAGTTTATTCGTCATCTAGACAGTCGATACTCGGTTTCAGACGAGGGGTTAATTTTATCCCGAAAGGTAGCTGACCAGTCTTCTGATATCGATTGTATTATATTTGATAATATTGACAGAGTGTTTGTTCAGTGGCCGTCGAAGTCGAAGTCGTTCGATTGTCGAAATCCTTGAACGCTGTTCCAAAAGCGTAGGTGTTGCGATTTTCCCCACTTGTCTAGTTTCGGCACATATGTACCTTTCGCTGGAACCAATCCAAGCGAATTAGTCGGCGATTTCGTTGCCTTTGCTCTTGTGACCTGGCACTAACCAGAGTTTGACCTTATTTCTTTTACCTAGGTCTTGCAGGGCATCATGGCATTCCTTGACGGATTTTGAGTTCATCCTTTACGAGCCCAAGGCTTTGAGCACTGTCTGAGAGTATACTAATGGTTATACCTCCAATGCCAAACTCTAAGTTCAAGTTAACCTACGTACGTTAGGATAGGCGTAAAGTTCGGCTTGGAAGACACTATGTCCTTCTACAAAATAAGCCAAAGCCCTTGCATCCGCCTTTAGAACGGGCGCCCAGGCTCTTCGAAATTATGAAGGTAATGTTGTCACCGACTTGCAGAAGATGGTAAATGTGTTTAAGCAGCACTTAGCGGGCATGACCAAGAGAGAGTGATAAGGTCAAAAGAAAACCCAGCACCAGTCGAAGAACTAATCTCACCACCCAGTTTAGAAGAAGTCAGCTCAACCCCAACAAAGCTGCTGGCCTGGATGGTCTTCAGGCTGAGCCCTTTAAAATTGGCGGCGATGTTCTGGTAGGGATCATGCCCCAGATCATCTCTCAAATTTGGAAGGATGAAAACTTTATTTGTGCCATATTCAAAAAAGGCGATCCTATGTCTTGCGCCGACTACACAGGCATAACCCTACTCAATGTCGCCTACGAGATCATATCCAGTGTACTATGTGGACCTCTAAAGCCATTTTGCACCTCACTAATAGACATGTACCAATGTGAATTCCGACCGGGTATCGACCAGATCTTTACAAGTTCATATTACGCCAGATCCAGGAAAAAACCAACGAGTTCCAAGTCTCACCATGTTTCTATCGACTTTAAAGCCGTATACGACAGCATTCATCCTCAAGAGCTCTACAAGACGATGGCTGTTTTGGCACTCCAAGGAATATTGATTCGTAGTAATCCTTAAAAGGATAATGAGGCAGGCAGGTGTCAACACGGAAGGCACTATCTTCTTCAAGAGCGTCCAACTGCTGAGTTACGTGAACGACATTGACATCATTGCAAGCTGCAGGAAAAAAACCAAATATATGCTGTCGACTAATAACCGCTCAGTCGAACACCCCCTTGGGCACAATCAGAGTATATGGCAGATATATAAGGAGTTTGTCTACCTCAGGGTAAATGTTAACTCACAAATGACAATCGGACAAGTGGAAATCCGACGAAGAATCATCCTGGGCAACCTGGGTGGTGGTCACGGTGTAATGGTAATCAACTCCGACTGTGGAGCGGAATCTCTGTAGTTCAAGTCTATCAAGATGATCAAATAAATGCTGACGAAGACACTCGCGGTATAAGATCAGTTCAAAATTCATACTCTGTGTGTTCATTTCCAATATAACACCTTAATGACATGGAAACAAAAAAAAGTTACTGTGAACTACAACCAACGCGACAAATTCAGCCGATTCTCTCAAAAACCCTATCTAGGACAACCACCCCCGGAAACACCATAAGTGCGTAAATCTTGGACCTGCGCGATCCTTATAAAAAGAAAACCGTCCGTCAAAACAGCTAGGGTCAAAACAAAGAAGTCCAAAATTACTCAGGAGGACCGAACCTTCAGAGACCAAGTGATCGCGGACATCAGGAAATTTGGACTCTCCAAATGGAAGCAGCGTGCCGGAACCGATATGAGTGAGGCAGGCTCACGTTCAGACACAGACCCTCCAAGGATCGCTAGCCTGATAAGTAAGTAAATCAGTAGGACTGTCATACCTAATCCGTTGCTACTTGATGCAGAAATGACTTTTTGCATAATTGCCTTTCGGTCGCCTTCATGTGCCTTCAGTTGCTTGGAAACTGCTATTGGTGTCACTCCCAAAGTTACTCTTCTTGCGTTTGGCATGCATTTTCAGTCAGTAATGTCTCCAAATCTTCGTCTTCGCACTTTTTTGCTTGGCCAGGACTTTCCTCGCCGTTGGTATTACTGGAGCGTTTCAGTGTGGTTTTCAACCATTTATTTATGAATTAGAAGTGAAGTGGGAAAGTTTCAAGGCCCGATATCATGACCCAAGCAAGTTTGTAAACAAGTTTGTAGTCGCCAATCATGGATAAATACTATGATAACTGACAGCAGACTAAACAGATGATGTTTTCGAACATCCTTATCAACATATCACTAAAAAATGCGCGAATCAGCCTATTATAACCTGTGTGAGACGAAATTCCCATTACTTTTTGAACAGGACTTGCATCAAACCCATTATAGACTCTTATGCTGACCAGTTGGAGTATAAACTTGTTTTTCAAGCTTACTTTATAAAGCCAGAGATAGAGCTTTCCTCATTCCTCTATGCCGTGTGTTGCTACAGAGGGCATAGTGAATAGTCCGCCGGAGGATAATAGAAAATATCTTGCAGTCGCCGGTTCTAGGTAATCCAATCATGAGAGTGGCCTTTGGGACCTTGGAATACCCATTGTACTCGGACTGGCACGTCATTTTTCCTTTACCTTGGCCTCGACTAATAAATCATTTGACTCTTAAGAAATTGTCTTTTAACCAACAACGGCATGTCACGGCACTGCGACTGCTATTACAGCCTCCTTGGTCGGGAACTACTAATCAAAATCCTCTTGGCAAAAACCAGTAATTCCAATAGTCATTCCTCTGCTCCTAATTCCGATCCTGATTACCCACCCAAGCATGCATGTGTATGAGTCCAAATCAACGTATCTCCACCAAAAGCATAAAACAGAAAAAAAACCCGGTAAATGGCAAATCCATCGGCCTTAAAGAGATACGCTTACACGCCCCCACGAACTTGAAACCACCTTCAGTCTTAGCATCCAGCCATGTTGCCTGTTTAAGGGTTTTTTTCGCCTTTTTTTTCCTCGACTTTTCACCGATGAATATGAGAAATGCGATTGTTTTTTTTTATGTTTATTTGTTGCCATTGTTTTGCCATTTCGTCCTGTCGTTTTATTTTTTCCTTTGGTTTGACTGGTTAATTTGTGTCAAGGACGAATGAATAAATTTATTTTTCGCATCCTACAAAATTTTTATTTCATCGGATTGTGGATAGTAAAGTAATGACGATGTTGATGATGGCGATGGGGATGATAGTCGGAGTGGGTTTTAGGCATTTCGAAAGGGTGCACGATGAGAGGATCACCCTAAAAATCTCGACGTCCTTTTTGGCGCCATTGCGGATATTTATGTCGGGGAGCAGCAGAATTCATTCCTTTTCGATTTGGTCGGAGAGATGCAAGACGATATGAGCCAAGTTTGGTTTTCGCGATGGTGCACGGCGTATGCCAAAAAGTTAGTGATACATACCCAATGGCTTTGGAAAAAGGCCATGGTGCTGGTGCGGCCTGACAGAAATGGACGAAAGGAGTGCATAGACGCCAACATCCACTCAATCTGCATCGCATGTCCCCATTGACTGTCGCTACACAGCGCGGTAATAGCCCCCGCAGGGACTGAACAAAATATCATATAGAACGTAGGGGGGAAAAACACGATATCCTGTCATATCCTGGATTCTTGAAAGAAATTCCTAGCCGCCTCGGAACAAACCGAATGGAATAGGACCGGGATTCATACTTCACGAAGAGCGACGGAACGGCTGAAGGAATGAAGCATAAATTGTGTGTGCGGCACTCCCGTGCATACATCAGTGTGGATCAAGAGGAAAACGAGTAACCATCAGTGGCAGCAGCGGGTAATCTGCCTCCACACTCACACGTTATATCATTTTTCGACAGACCGACCACCATAAAAATTCATTCTTTCCACTCCCTATCTCTCTAAAACCGTCATACACGCACACACAAACATACGAGGTTTTAGCCGGTACGTAGCTTTGTGCGGAATGGCACCCTCGTCGATTGGATTCGGTGAAAACGGCGGGCGCCCAGTTGAGGAGTATACGAGAAAGCTGAATCCAGCTACGAAAGCGGCAACGACGACAACAACGACAATGACGATGTGATGGGTATCACTAGCGGTGATGGTGGCACAGTGGTGGTCCTACTGGTAACGCGCAATGGTGATGGTGACACATGGGGGTTGTAGTTGTTGAATGCAGGGACCTTCAAGCACATGTACTCTGAGTTTTGTACGTAGGCCAAGCCCGTTCATTCGTTGCTTATCCCACATACACATCTGACACCAAACAACCCCACCTACCCGCTGCTCGGTTAGAAGAAGTAACCATAGTAGATCCAAGCGAAGAACGGGTGTCTCCTTACAGCTCGAAGAAACGCGAAGGGTTGGGTGTAACTTCCACAACATAATTCCGCCTTTTTTTTCCTTCTTCCCTTAGCTTTTTACCCGTTATCTCACTGTTGCTGGCCCCCGACGAGGGTACGAACCATATCCTTTTTTTCTATTCCTCACTTCCTGCCCTCGGTGTTCTCGAGGCTTGGCACTCGGTACTCGGTGCTGGATGTATGGTATTTCTCAGAAGAAACGAACGACCGACGTGAAGCGAACGAACGAAACTCGAACTCAGTTGAATAGATGAGGGATGACAATGACATATACACACGAACTCGTGCACCGAGGGGGGGATAGCAAGCAGGAACTAAGGCGGAAAAAAAATTGGAACCAAAACGCAAGGGTGAGTCGTTCTTCCTCGTTTTTTTTTTTTTGTAATTTTTTTTTCTCTGTCGTTCACATTTTCGTCCATGGGACGTCCTGGTTGGGGTAGCACGGGTACATACTCCTAGCACAGAAGGACTATAATTCTGATGACTATGACTATGACTACTATGCCACAGAAGGGTGGGAGTGTCAGTTGTTGTTGAGTATCCCGTGTCCTTTCCGCATTTTGCCCTCTATTCTGTTCTATTTCAATTTTACTTTTTTTTTTGTTTTTGGTTGTTTCCTTTGTTTATTTCGTTTTTGCGTTTTTGTTTTGGGCACACACGGAGGACAAGGGTAGAAACAACTTCATATTATCTCAAGCGAAGTGGTGCACCCCCACGTTCTCTCGGTGGAGGATTGACACACTCCTCGAGTGGTGTTGATGACTTTCGGATCGAATTTTCTTTCTGTTGTTGGTTTTTCCGTTCTGTTCGTTGTTGTATTCTTTCGTTTTCGGATGGCCATGTGTGTGACGGCAGGGGGGAATGGGGTAGAGCGATCTATACTACGTGGGCTTTGCTTGGCATGAGTTTAGTCATAATGGTGATGCACAACGCGATTGCATGGGGGTGGAAGTATGACAACAGCATTGGTCCTGGCACTGCCAACGACTACTGTACGGAGAAGGTACCCTAGAACTGGTCTAACTACGAGTGCTATGACGACAACGACGACGACGTTGATGTATAAACTCGGGACTTGTTCGAGGGCTGTGTGTATGTTTTCCGATGGCGACGTATCTTTTCGGTCGCAGATATTCACAGTGGCAGCGTACGGAACAAAGGCCACGTGGTGGTGTCGGGTCTTGCTGGATGGGTGGGGGGATGAGTTGCCTTATAGAAAAACCAATGGCGCTTAACTCCTAAGCAACGCGATTCCATCATGCGGGTGACGGTCGTCGTGTGGGCGGTTGGCTGTATATTTTTTTTACGTCCTCATTCCTTTCGTTCCTTCCAGTTGCTTTTGATCGTCCGTTAGCTGCTGCCCCCATTTTCACTCACATCGCACAAATTACTTTCGGAACCCCCTTTTTAAATCTCCCACTGTCGTCGTATCGCAACCATCAAAGCCACCCGCGTTCTATTTTTACTTCACGCCGAATGAAGCGGGAAGAAACCACGTTTTTCTTATTTTTCCTTTTTTTTTGTGGGACAACCAACGAACGTTTCGACGAAAACGACAGCGACAATGGTCGTGATGGTGGGAGTGGTGGTACTAGTACTGATGATGATGATGAAATGAAACGCAAGGACTACAGGGGACTCTACCCCCCTTGTATCTTGAAGAATCGTACAACCTTGGGAAAAAAACAATGAGACAGAGGACGAACATAAAAATAAAACAAAAAATCGAAACAGAGGCAAAACAGGACGATGAAGAAGTGAACGAAGAAGCAATTAACCGATTTGGAAGCAAGCATAAGCCTAGCGTCTTAGCGTTCCGCATTTGCCCACCACGCGGCGGCCAGAGAGCTAGGGGTTTAATTAGAGATGACAAAATTAAAAAAAAGGGTCGATTGAAAGACCGGCGTTGTCTTCTTTTTTTTCCGACTCTTTTGCTTCCTTCATTCATTTTTGCGGGCCAGGGGGTAAAGGTCCTTCCACTAAGTTGACGCTACAGAACGGTTATACGTGAGTGCCGCATGCTGTGACGGGCTTGTTGCAAGCACTATTTTAGGGGGGAGGGAAAAAATAAAATACGAACCCAAGGGTCGAGCTGCTTAGCAGGGTAGGTTAATAGCAGCCTCTCATTCGTTGGCGTTGGTGTTAATTTAGGAGATTAATTGGAAAAGGAAATGGAACCAGCGAAACCTACAAAGTGTTGGGAAAATGTCCGTATATACGCCAGAGGGACAAGTGCTTAGTCAGGCTAAAGATAATAAATGAACGGCTTATAGCTTAAAATGGGTCTAAACATTTAAGAGCTGGTACAGAACGTGCTCTTTTCCTGTGAGTGTAAGAGGCAACGAACTAATGGCCTCAAGCTTTGAACGTGTTGAAGACAACACTATGATCTCAATCAAGACTTACGAAATAAGGGCAAAAGTGTCGGAGGAAGATTCAACCATCGGCACTCCCGACGTATGTATTTAAAACGATAACTTGACGGTGAAGCTTGCTCTAGAAATCGATGACATTGTAATAACTGAATAATGCCACATAGATGTTGGCAGGTACCCACTCTAGATACGTTTTGGGGAGGACCACTCTGCCGAAACGGAATTATTGATCGAAAAATCCTTGGCCTTTTCTCTCAACTTATGCTTACGTCAATTTTATTGGTATGTTTTAGGCATGAACACGTGGGAACAAACTTTGTTCCACAAATGTTAAATGTTTCAAAAGTTACTAAATGCTGCTTGCCTGCAACACTGTAATAATAGCCTCGCCCCCACGCTGGATATGGTTTCGAGATTTTTCTGTTTCCAAAAATAAAGAGAACTCTTAAAAGCTGTCACGTGGTAAGGTTATATATTAAGCTAAACATTATGAAGAATATCAAGTTTCAAGATGGTTTCTAGGACTGCCAGAGCCATTGGCGTGGAGCTATTAAAAGGTGGGCCATCTAGTGTGTTTTTTTAAATCATAGGTTATTTTGACACTAACAGATGTTTCCCGCTCGAAACCTTGACAGTATCATACCTCCGCGGAACGAAATGAGTTGCTTTACGGTTGAACAAAGTGAGTGCTGTGCAGACCCGCTGCGTTTGTTAATAATAAGTTTCGGTCGAAATGAAGCACCCACCGCGACTTCTGTACGCAAGATTGTGCAAAAAGTTCATGAGACTGGTATGCTCGGGACAACAGTCATGGTCCCCGTTGTCGTACGGTGCGCACAGATGAGAATGTGGCTGCTGTGTCCGAGAGTGCGAGACTCAATTCACGAACATCAAGTCGCCATCGATCTCAACAGCTCAACATTTCACGCACTAGCCTGAGGAGAATTCTGCACAAAGATCTCCGATTATTCGCTTACAAGGTCTAACTGACTCAGCAATTGAAGGCGCGCCACCATCCAATTCGTTATGGCTTAGCAGCTTGGGCCTTAGAGCAGCTTGAATTGGACAACGATTTTGGGTGAAAAATCATCTTTTCTGACGAGGCGCATGTTCATCTCGGCGGCTACGTTAAGAAACAAAATAGCCGCATTTGGGGCTCGGAAAACCCGCACGTTATTGTCGAGAAGTCAATGCATCCACAGAGTGTGAGAGTTTGATGCCGATTGTGGAGTGGTGGCATCATTGGACCACTTTTCTTCGAAAATGAGGCACCGTTTCGGTCAACGGTGGGCGTTACAGAGCCAAGTTAACCGACTTTTTGCCACACAGCCCATGCCACAATCGATCTTTTGCGTACCATATTCAAAAATCGTGTTATCAGCCGTCTTGGCGATGTCAATTGGCCGCCTCGGAGCTAGGATTTGACTCCTTTGAACTTTTTTTTGTGGAGAACCGTGGAGGACTGATGTGATGCCAACAATGCGAAAACGATTCAAGCACTTAAGGCCAATATCATTCAAGCAATCTGTGGGCTACAGCCCCAAACCTCCAACAATGTCTTGGAAAATTGGGGTGACAGAATGCACTACTGCGAAGCCAGCCGAGGCAACTACTTGAACAACTTCGTAATTGTTGGGAGTGTTTGTTCTTACTAATAAAACCATTACATGGAAAAAAATTAATTTTGTTCATTTTATTGCATTTTTAAAAAGAAACTTGTATTTGGCCCTCCCTTTATATCTTATGAAGAATGTTTTAATGAGAATAACCTTGGTTAAGACTCAATTTTTTAAAATACCCCTCCTCATAGGCGAAGGAAGGCATGCCTTTCCCAATTGCAGAGTCGTTGGAGCGTCCACAATTGCTACACGTATGGAGATATATGTAAGTTTCCTGAAGATACTTTGTAACGATTTGTATGTACAATACATAGGTAAGCCAGTATCAGCAGACTTTTAAGCGAGAAAATTGTATTAAATCTTGAATATATGTATACATGCTGACACCTTCGAGAAGTGGCATCATACATTTGTTGAACTCTAAGCTACAGAGGACAATTTGCTCTTCTTACAACGAATTAGGCCGGACCCCGCACATATAAAATGTTGCTCCAAGCTCCCCAGTTAAATCGAAGGGATTTCGTTATTTCAATGAGGTCGGTACCAAGCACAAAAGACAAGAGACATTAATCGTTGGGTACTAAATGGAGGAAAGACTTGTCGTATAAAAAAGTCACACAGACTTGGCTTAACCAGGATAGCAAGTGCTTAGTCTACCTCCTTTTCGCCATCAAGAACTCTAATAAAATCGACCACAACACTATTCTTATCAATTCCTTCGTCCTCGAGCTCGAGGGATCAAATGGGTAACCGAGCGTAATCGGGGAAAATCCCGGTCCTGCTGTTTGGGCATAACAGCTACAAGCCTGGTATCGTCATCCTACATCCCAGCGCTCTTGTTACCTCTCACTAGGGCATCCCTAGACTCTTTTCTGCTGACCATCGGACCGAGATAATAAGCACACTGTGATTAAGACCGTGTCCAAGAACATGAACCCAGAAGTCGTTGACCGTGCCTGATCGCACGTCATGTGCCCTACGCTGGTTCGACAACTTCGGCAGAAAATAGATCCCTCCCTCCATCAAACTTTTGGGAACAACAGACGAAGGAATAAATGACATGGATAAGGATATATAAACTACCAGCCTCGAGCTTAGAGAGATTAACCTCGACTGTAGGCAACAAGGAATATACGAGCTATGATACTAGCTTATTTTACCAGTGGGTAGTATACCAGGCTGTCGAAGTAGAATAACATAGTTTCTTGGGCATACAGAGCCTGATATCTATTCCGGCAGTAAGAGAAGTCGACCTTCAAATTGCCATTTCGGATGAGAAATCGAAAGGCAGCAACTCAGTGGAGAAAGTTTAAGTCAAGATTGAAATCCAATGAGATCATATGACAATGGACCATCTGCTAGGAAAGCAAAGTGGCCCACTACCATGCATCCACTTAACTGAGATCTGAAGATATAGAGCAACTAAGTGCGAGGACAGGTTCCCTAAAGACATTTCAATAAGCCGAAGGCTCGTATGGGGTTTTCAATGTGCCCCTTGACAGCGGACAACTGCTACAAAGCTTCAACGCACAATCTTACTTTTCCCTTGGGTGATTGGGCAGTCATAAAAGCCGAGCAACCACAGATAAATAGCACATTCTTTCTAATGCTTGTAAACAAGTTATGTTTAGAACCTTTAGAGAAAGCCCACTATAAGCTCAGGTTCGACACCAGATATGCGAAGGATTTCCAAACCTCCTTCCTGGTTCAGACAAATACATGGCTGGCGAGACCAACAATTTTTTGTCACGATTTTGCCCGTAACAACGACTAAAGTCCAACAATGCTTAAGATTAATAATCTGCGATACACATAAGACATTGACGTTAGTATTATTATCATACTACTCTAAGACAATCGCACCTCCTGCCGATATACTACTGAAATAAAATAAAAATTCATTCAACAAGAAGTGTCATTTCAAATTTGGCACTATTCTTTTAGTATTCAACTATCATTGACTTTTTATAGGCAAAAACTGGGAAGTTCTTGAATCTGAACTGATACATTCTGCTACTACGTGTTCAATTATAATGATTAGTGCTTGATGATCATAAAGTCATGATCGGATTGGTTAATGGTGTAAAGACTTCAACTCGTGTTCGACCGGCAAGATTAACTGAGCGTGTTAGTGAAAAACCTTCGTTCATTTCGAAACGGCGACAGGAATTAGGATCATCTATAACCACTGCACCGCATTTTGCCTGCATGATTATAGGGCCCAAATGGCACAAGTCAGTGGATCAAGTTCAATGGCGTACTTAAGTTGACTGGAGACTTAAAATAAGCGCACACAATAGTGATTTTATTTTACAAAAGTATTGTGTGTAATGAGACTCAATTTTTCTGAGTCTCCGAAAATTCACGAGGAATAGTGGGACAGCCTCTCCATCCACAGCTAACGATAGCTTTTTGAGCTAGCGGGCGATATTTTTTTATAAAGGATAACTGACTTTTTTGCCTGAAATCGTGCTGTTGACATAGACGACACCTATGAGGTGCTACATGACACACAGCTAGGGAACAATAGTTAAATTATGTGCTCAATTTTCTCGACCTATCAGGTGTACAAACGAGGATTGACAAAAAAATAAGGTTTTTTTTTATAGGGTTCGCCCAGGTTCAAAGTTATGTTGGTTGTCACACAACAATCTGGACGGGGTGCCGATGTCCCTTCACTAGTCTCCGGGGGTGGTTGTCCTAGATAGGAATTGAGAAATTTGACTGAATTCGTCGCGTTTGGTTGTAGTTCACTGTAACTTTTTTTTCTTGCACCACGACCACCCCTTTCACTTTGAAATAAAATTAAGTGCTCTAATGTACTTGACACGTTGACTGGGGCATTTGGCGAGTCTACTCTGAGCAAAGAAAAAAAATGTTATAAGTAGTATAAGCTCTTTATAGAATGCCGAGAAGGTGTAAACGATGATGCTCGCCATGCACGCCTGCACCCCAACAAAAAATGAAAACGTTGATGCAGTGGAGACAATTGTTATGGAGGATGATCGAATTACTATCAGAGAAGTTGCTGTGGATCCGAGAAAAGTTGCTGAGGATTTGGCATATCGGTTGACTTATGTCATGATTTTTTTTAGAAGTTTTGGGCCTAGAAAGTACAAATGTCAGCCAAGTTTGTTCCAAAATTGCTGAATTTTAACCTAAAGAACCTTCGCATGAGCATCGCTCAGGAGCTCTTGAATGATATGAATGACTCCTGATTTATCGAGAAGGGTCCTCACTGGTGACGAAACATATAACGTCTAAGCAAAAGCGCAATCATCCCAATGGAAGCGCCCAGAGGAGACAAGAAGTCAAAAAGTTTTGCCCACGGTTTTTTCGATCACAGTGGCGATTGGTTCATAAGGAGTTCTTGCCGGAAGATTGTGCAGTAAGTAAGGTACTAATATATGACCTTGAATCTATACACCGTTTTCGTGAAGACATACAGAGAAAACGTCCCGATTTGTTGGAAAAACATTCATAGGTATTGCATTATGATAATACACCTGCTAATTCAAGGTTACTTGTGCGTAATTTTTTGGCCAAGACAAAACAATCATGACTCACTAAGACCCCTGTCTCATAGATATGCCTTCCGACGCAATGACACCTGCCATCCTATTGCGATATAATTTCGAAGTCAAATTTCCATGACGTCAGTATCGGCTCTGGCCTGGAATGAACCGTCTTTGCATTTTTACAGATTGCTATAGTTTTGGGTGGGAGTTCGGCGCTGGAGTTTTCTTTGAATGCGACGACATCCTGCACTTATCACTAGGAACTTCTCGCGTCTGTCTTTCAATCAGAGATATACG
The DNA here is from genome assembly GCA_958301585.1 of Merodon equestris. NCBI lineage: Eukaryota > Metazoa > Arthropoda > Insecta > Diptera > Syrphidae > Merodon > Merodon equestris. The sequence continues at coordinate 24,019,257 of OY284417.1, read as the reverse complement.
CCATCCTAAAGGTCAAGCACTATATTGTGAAGCACAAGTGAAAGGGAAAAAGCTTCAACTCCAAGCCTCTAACCAGCTCCAAATTAGTGCATGAATTCAAGACCTTTCTGAACAAAGTCGGAAGACTAAAATCACAGTCACTCTGGGATCCCAGGAAATGAGAACTCTGATGAACTTGCTGGAAAGGGCGCAGAGGATACTTTTTCAGGACCTGGAGGCTCCTTAGGTCTACCTGATTCCACGGCTAAATTCGACATCAACAATTGGGTCTTAAATGCACTTAGTCGTAAATGGAGGGAATATTCAGGATGCAGGATGACTGCAACATTCTTCTTATCCTTAAGGAGAAATGATTGCAGAAGGCTAGCGGGCATCATTACACGTCATTACAGTTTTGCTAGCCACCTCTACGTGCTTGGCGTCAGTGAGACGCCTGTCTTTTTCGAAGGAACGGAAATGCTACTCAGTTGGATCATGCGCTATCGATCGGAGCAAGTAGTGATTGGAAAGGGCGGCGTATGGAAATTATGAGCGAGGTAAGGCTTTCCATTCCAGTGTTTCCAGAAAAATGTAAAAGCTGGGCAACATGCAGACAATCTTTACACGTATCGTGGCCGTTTTTTCTTCAATTAACGGGTTCGAACCCAGGGATTGCAAAAGCTTGTAGTATACCATGCGGAGCTGATCCCAACAAATGCGCAGCATGAGCTTCGATCAATGGATGTTTGGCTTGGGCGATGTTTGGAATAGCTTGTGCAAGAACACCGTTGGACTTCTTTCCATTTCAACTTGTATGGCACCCAATTTCTTCGCCTTCAGACCTATCTCAAGGCTTTTAAACAATGGAAATTAGCTTGATGAGCTATAGTCAATGAGTCTGCAACCTATGTTAAGTGTGACATGGATCTTGATCCAGTAGTGCCACCAATTCTACGCTAAAAAGAAGAAGAAGTATTCACGCTTTTTTTTTTTGTAGTGCTGAAACAAATTTTGACACCATCCTACGCTAATAGGAGACAATTCAACGTGCCTTCGTTTTTTCCGAAAAGCAAAACTTATTGGTATTAAAGTTTATTGGTGGATATTTATTGAACAAGAAAAATACCTGAAAACTCTCAAGTGATCATCAATTAGCTGTTGACCGAAGCTCAAGCTTACCATGTGACGTTTCTGATCAGCTTATACCACTAGCGCCATCTGAAACAGAAAAACAGACACTCCCAACAACGAAAGGCGAAAGCATGTGTTATTTTTCGAAATGGGGACTTCCATAGGCCACTGAGATCGCGCCATTTAACTCAATTAGATTGGATTTGTTGGGTTGAGGAAAAAGTGTATGAAAATGTGTCGTGCACTAAAAAAGAGGATTAGGGCTGTTATTTGCGAAATGCGGTCTAACTCATGAAAAGTTCCATCAAGAATCAACATTTCGGAAATATCCCAGGGTTTGTAAAGGGTGTTTTTTTTTTTTGGTTTGGTTTTTAAACCGGCAACACTGCTTACAGGAATTGTCCATTTGACAGTTGAAAGTTGATTTGTGGTCAATAGGTTTTGCCATTTCACGGTGAATAGATTAATTCCACAAAAACGCATGCGAATTGTGCAAACTTATTGTATTTTGCAAACCATAGTTCGATCCGTCAAACTTCTCGTTCGCTACGTTCATTTTACGAGGGTGGTCCGGTAAGTACTTAGCTTACAAAAGAAAAACAAACATTTTGGAGAAATGGCGATTTATTTTTCAACATAGTCTCCTTTTAGCTCGATACACTTGACCCAGCGATGCTCCAACTTCTTTTCTTTAACCCGTCTGAAAAATACGTTTTCTCGAGGCCTGCAAAGTAGGCCTCCGTGGCGGCCTCCTCATTCGACTGAAATTTCTGCCCGGCGAGTGACTTTTTCAAGTTTGGAAAGAAAAAGAAGTCGCACGTACCAAATCTGGAGAATACAGTGGATGGGGTAGCAGTTCGTAGCCCAATTCAACCAAATTGGCCGTGGCGAGGATGGAGGTGTGAGCCGGTGCGTTATCATGGTGGAAGAGCACTTTTTTCTTCGCCAAGTGGGGCCGTTTTTTCTTCAATTCGGCGTCGAATCGGCCCAATAATTTGGCATAGTACAGCCAGATAGTCGATGTGGATCACACCTTGTGAATCCCAAAAAAACGGTGGCCATCACCTTTCCGGCCGATGGGACAGTCTTCGCCTTCTTTGGAGCACGTTCGCCGGGTGAAGTCCACTGTTTCGACTGTTCCTTGGTCTCTGGTGTGTACCAGTGGATCCATGTTTCGTCGACTGTCACGAAACGATGCAGAAACTCCTTCGGTATGCGCTTAAACAGCGTCAAACACTGCTTTGAAGTGGTCTCATGGTTGCGCTTGTTGTCCGGAGTGAGCAAACGCGGCACCCATCGCGCCGACAGCTTTCTCATGCCCAAAATTTCATGCAGGATATGACCCACGCGATCTTTTGAAATGCCTACTGTCTCAGCTATCTCGCGCACCTTCAATCGGCGGTCTTCCAATACGAGATCGTGGATTTTTGTCATGTTATCCTCCGTGGTAGCCGTTTTCGGGGCACCTGGACGTGGTTCATCAAAAACCTACGTGCGACCACGTTGAAACTCGTTAAACCAATTTTTGATGGTCGCCGTCGAAGGAGAAGGTCACCATAACAGCATCCAAACGCTCTTTAAGAGCGCGATTTCCCTTCTAAACAAGAATCGAATCACCGACCGATATTGCTCTTTTTCCATTTTTCTAAAATTTGCGGACACTCCCGCTTCCACACGTGGTCAAAACAAAACTACGAGTCCGATTCGGCTGAGATTTCGACAGTAGCCGTCTACTCGAATGTACTACACGATAGTAAGTTGCTCTTGCGATACTGGCGCCATCTGGCGGTGAGGCGAGGACCACCCTCGTATAGTCGACATAATTGTCCATCTGAGCAAGTTATTCGGAACACGATGGATCGTTTTCGCACCAAGTACACTCTAGTGAACAATCAGCATCCCCAAAAATAGAAAACAGTGCGAAGAGAAGAAGTTATTGCCGTTGTGGAGCACAGTGTTGAGAAGAATCCGATTGAGTCGATTCGCCATCGTGCATAGCAATTGGAGCTATGCCCATCAACTCTGTAGAAGATTTTACAGCTTAAAAATTTATAAGATCCAGCTTGTGCAAAAGTTGAAACCGCGTGACGACTATACGCGTCGTAGGTTCGCTGAATGCGTCGAAAACATGCTTTGGCTTGATCCTCATTTTCAACGTAAAATATTGTTCTCCGATGAGGCCCATTCTTGGTTAAATGGATATGTAAACAAGCAAAATTGCCGAATTACGAGGGGAGAAAATGCAGAAGCCTTTGTCGAGACGCCCTTACAACCATTAAAACTCACTGTTTGTTGTGCTTTATGGAGTTATGGAATCATCAGCCCATATTCCTTTAGGGACGATCAAGGACAGAATGTTACCGTCAATGGAGAGATCTACAGAAACATGATTGTCGACTTCTTCGTTCCTCAGATGGATGGCACTGACGTGACAGAGCCTTGGTTTCAACTAGGTGGCGAAACATGCCACACGGCGCACGATACGTTCAATTTATTGCGGGAAACATGACCCTGTGATATCACATCTTTAGAATACTTTCTTTGAGGTTATGTGAAGTCACTAGCCTATGCAGATAAATTAGAGACGTTGGACGATTTGAAAGGCAACATTCGCCGTATTATTGTCCTAGTCGCTCGATAAAGTTGTCGAAAATTGGACTTCATGATTGCGCCTCATTCGAGCTAGGCGTGAGGTGCATATGCCTGAAATTATATTTAAGCACTAATGGCATAAAATTATCTATTAAATTAAGCTAATATAATAGGCATTAACATAAGCTTCAACTGTTTTATTCCATATTGAATTTGTATACCTCTAAAAAACCACCTTTACCACAAGCGCCATCTATTGGAAAACGGCGAGAACCTGATGTTATTTATCGAAATGGAGACTTCAATAGGTTGCTGAGATCGCGACATTTAATACAATCATATTCGGTTTCTTGGGATTAGGTATGTTAAAGAAAAAAGTTTATGAAAATGTGACATCAAGAAGTGGTGTACCAAAAAACCGTATCAAGGGTGTTATTCGCGCAGTACAGCTTAAATGATTGAAATGTTGTCAAGAACGAACATTCCGGAAATAATTCACGGTTGGTATTTTCCACTTCTTCATAAAAAAAGTTTCCTTTTTATATTGGTTCGAAATGACACCCCTTGTTGAATAGCATTATATGTTACGAGTAAGAAGCCAGAGGCTATAGAGAATATTGAAGTACATCAGAGAAAGGTTTACAACCCGGAAGAAAGCCTGAATACATGAAATCACTTACAAAACACCCGAAAAGAAAAGAATTACTCTCACTTCCTGAAGTGTGATCACCCGTCAACCGCCGCAAATCATGAATGAACATCTGACATCGTATTTTCGCGCCCTTGAAAAACTATACTATTAGAGAAAGAAAAAAGGAAACACCCTCCCAACAAAGAATCCGCGCCACTTCAAGCACGTGCTCAGAAATGATCGATAGATACATATGTACGTCTTACCACGTGCCTTAAAAATTGCCTCCCCCAACGCAATTACAACTCAGATACGTTTCACATCCTTATTTCATTATTAATGAGCAACAATTCCCAACCACATCACCACTTTCCATTCTACTTGTAAGCACTTTTACGATTATTCCCGCTTCCTTGTTATATTTTTTTTATATTTTTGAATTTATGATTACCGCCCAACCACCACCCACCATTCATCACACGTCCGCCGAAGGAAGTTACAAAAACTACCCACACGCAATGCAAAAGAGAAGACGAAGAATAAAAACAAAAGGACTAAAAAACAAACAAAGAAGAAGAAGAAAAAAAAACATAAATTACCCGATTATCCTTGCGGAAAGAAAGCAATGAAAAGCAAATCCAGGACTTCGACAACTACCGACAACAACAAGGATAACAACACGGCACAACAGTTGGAAAGCAACCTGTTGATACGCACATACACACTAGACATCCATTCAAACCCAAACAAATTCACACACCACCACACGGACACTCATCTCGGTATCGTAAGCACTTTCTTTCAAGTGCATGAGAATGGAAAACAAAAACAGCAGCAGCGGCAACAAGAAAGGACGAAAAAACAAACACAACAACAAAAATATATAAAATGTATTAAAAGTTTTTCGTGAAAAGAAAAAGAAAAGAGGACGAAAAAAAAACACAAATGGGAATCGAAAGGATAACAGCATACGTAACAGAGAGTAGACGAAACAATAACAAAACATGCGGAGAGTCTCGAAAAAGGACTTGAAAGACGTCGAAGCGGGGCTCGCAACTGTTCGTCCCGTCCCCTGTGTATGGGTAGAGAGCGTACTACACATAAATCCCCCCCAACAACAGCCTGCTGGCATCGTGTCGTGTTTATAAATTGCATTTTATTTTGTTCAATTACAATGCCATGCTGTATCCTTTTTGCCGCCCATCCGATGTGGAGAGTCAGACGCCAGTCAATCGGGGCGAACAAGAGAGTAGAGAGAGCTGGTTCTCTTGTGTATTTGTTGTATGTTAAATTGTTTCGAGAGCGAAAGGATATTCGTGAGAGCGCGAGAGGACATTTCACTCTCAAACAAGTGTGTGTTGAACGGGGGGAAGGGGGCGGACAGAGCCGAGGGCCATTTGAAACAACGTGCTATGCAAATTAAGTCATGCAAAGTCGAGTGTTTTGATTCCTTTTTCTCGTTCTTTTTCGTCTTCTTTTCTCCATGTCCTTTTGCGTGAACTTCGGAATGATGTCATCTGTACGGGTGACAACGCGCCACGTGGGCGGACATTTATGCATGTCGATGATCGAATTTCAATTTAGTCACGCTAGTGGAGTTAGTTTCAATCGGTTGTAGATGTCAATCGCCTGGTCGATTGGGCCATTATCCTGTTTTCTTTCGTTCCACATCTAAACAACTAACAACTAACAGCTGATTGCTACCACAAATCCTCTCTCTCTCGCTCTCTCTCCCGATCTTTGTTTCACTCTGTCGCTCTCTTATCGTCCCTAAAGCAAAATTCAATTCAGAATTTATTTTGCGGTCGCCTTGTGTCACATGACATGGGTTTTCCGCGCTTTTTTCCACGCCGCCTTCATCAGTTTCTTCGTTTTTGCCCGTGTATCCTTGTTGTTGTTGTTGTTCGATCCAGCGAATAGCCGGGGGTGTGTCTCTGTTTATTTATTTATGATGTAGACTATGTGGTGGCGTATTTCAGCTTTTAAGTACTCGCCGATGAATGTGATTTGACCTGGTTTTGCGTTTCTTTTCCCAGTTAGGACGTTTTTCTTTGCATGCTTTTCATTTTCCATGGCAAACGTCAAGCGGGTGCTCTACTCGTTTTTGTTTTTGTTATTCTTTCTATTAGTGGGATGATAGGTTAGGGGGTGGTTGTTAGCTGATTGCATTAGAACTTGTTGGAGGATTTGTGTTTTTTTTTTTCTTGTTGTTGGAATGTGTGTTGGAGTTTTTGTCTTTTCTTTTCGCCAACCCATCCTGGCAACATCCCCGCCGCCCATGGAGGTGCTATCGTGTTCGTGAATGGAAACTGGTATGTCGGGGTTGGACGGGTGTAGTTTGAATGGATTAACATTGCGGTAATGGATTCGTAGACACTGGAAAGTATTTTTGCATTTTCTTTATGGTTCTTCAGTTGTGTTCCTTTCACTTTTCACATGACTGCTTGCAGACCACTTGACAATTAAATAGAATAACCTGTTTGTACGATGGGTGAGTGTTGTTGCTCTTGCTTCGATGGTGTTCTTTTCGAGGGCGGTGACGTAAGTGGCTTTTTCGAGGTTTTATTTATTTATATTTTGTTTGTCGAGGGCTAGGGGTGCCTTGTGAATGACGTTAATTATACAGTTGTTTCCTTGTTCTTCTTCTGAAGAGGTATTTAGTCATGTAATTATATTACTTTCATGTGTAGTCTAAAGGGATTTGATGAGTAGCTCGGTAATAATGTAATTTATTGCCCTGGACAAGGAAAATGTCAATTGAAATGTACTCTTTGGGCCTTTCAGGTGATACTCCAGGATATGGGGGTTAATTCATTCACGTTCGCGCTTTGTGGGTGTTCTTTTATTGATAAAAGAAGTGGCAAACGAGGTGATAAAAGGTCGTTGAATACGACTTTATTCTATGTCTGTAGACCCGCTATTGTGCAAGGCTATTTCTTTGGACTTCTCATTCTTTACTAAAAGTATGTAGCTTTCCGACTCGTGTAAGCTTGAACCCACTACAGAGGTCGTAAATCGCGTTTGTTTTATATTAATAGTGACAGGGCCTTTCAATTCATATTGCATATGTACACTATGTACAGGTTATGGCACCTGATTTAAGCGGGATCTATTCTGATCAACAGAGTTCCAACACTCATGAATGGTCAGATAATACTCCACTTGAGAGGACCACATAAGTGTATAAGTGTGAAATATTCGAATCATTGCATAACCGACGAAACATGAGATTGAGACGAAATGTTTTCGTGTTATATTCAAAAAGTAAAGGGAATTTTGTGATTTCTTGGATTGTATTAGTCCGTTCTGCGGGATATCTTCCTTGTATATTGCTCAACAGGTCTGAGAAATAGATGTTTATAAAGGGTTCTTTTAATTGGCGTGGTTGGATTTTGACGACCTATGGCAGCCATGTTGTTATGGTCTGTCAAATCTGTTGTTTATTACTTAGTTACTGAAGCCATATCACCATGCCAAGACGATGTGGAATAAGTGTCATTTCCGAAAAGTTTTGCTTTCGCCTTCAATTCGAAAAAAAATTCTAAGGCTAAGACGCGTCTAATGATTATACATAGATATATGTAGTATACAGTGGTTTCAACGATGGAAGACTGTTTTTTTAACATCTGCGGCAAGAGGCTTCCTAGACCAAGATCCATGCCAATGGGCTTACTACAAATGGTCCAAAAGCAAAGAAATTGGGTGCCATACGAGTTGAAGTCGAAAGGCGTTTAGCTGCTACTTCAGCGACAAGCGGGAAGTCTTCGCATTGTTGAATAATTTTACCTCTACTTTTCAAAGGAAACTTATTGGCTTTTACACTCAAGCTGCGGCGTTAATTCACGACCTCTTTAGAGCCTGACCCAGACCTGTCACCCCACAAGAATATTATTTTAAGCTTCCTACATTCTATTAAAACTCATCTTTCCCAAAATTTTAGAACCAAATTTTCTTTTAGGCAGATAGGATCACAACAGTAATAATAATTGAATACATTTTAACATTGGTATTTCAGACGGGCTCTGTTTTCTGCTCAAACAGCCAATACCCATTTCTGTTCTTGATTTACGAGCGTGGTCCGATAAGTACTTAGCCTTACCGCCAGATGGCGCCAGTATCGTAAGAGCAACTTACTATCGCGTAGTATATTCTAGAAGACGACTACTGTCGAAATGTCAGCCGGATCGGACTCGTAGTTTTGTTTTGACCGCGTGTGGAAGCGGGAGTGTCCGCGGATTTTAGTAAAATGGAAAAATACCAATATCGGTCGGTGATTCGATTCTTATTTTTGGAAGGGAAATCGCGCAGCGAAATCAAAGAGCGTTTGGATGCTTGTACGGTGACTCTTCTCCTTCGATGGCGACCATCACAAATTGGTTTAACAAGTTTCAACGTCTCGCACGTCGGTTTTTGATGAGCCACGCCCAGGTGCCCCGAAAACGGCTATCACGGAGGATAACGTGACAAAAATCCACGATCTCGTATTGGCAGACCGCCGATTGAGTTTGCGCGAGATAGCTGAGACAATAGGCATTTCAAAAAATCGCATGGGTCATATCCTGCATGAAATGTTGGGCATGAGAAAGCTGTCGGCGCGATGGGTGTCGCGTTTGGATCCACTGGTACACACGAGAGACCAAGGAACAGTCGAAACAGTGGACTTTACCCGGCGAACGTGCTCAGAAAAAGGCGAAGACTGTCCCATCGGCCGGAAAGATGATGGCCACCGTTTTCTGGGATTCACAAGGTGTGATCCACATCGACTACCTGGAGAAGGGCAAAACGGTCACAGGGCTGTACTATGCCAAATTATTGGGCCGATTCGACGCCGAATTGAAGAAAAAACGGCCCCACTTGGCGAAAAAAAAAGTGCTCTTCCACCATGATAACGCACCGGCTCACACCTCCGCTCTCGCCACGGCCAAATTGGTCGAATTGGGCTACGAACTGCTGCCCCATCCACCGTATTCTCCAGATTTGGCCTCGTGTGACTTCTTTTTGTTTCCAAACTTGAAAAAGTCACTCGCCGGGCAGACATTTCAGTCGAATAAGGAGGTCATCGCCGCCACGGAGGCCTACTTTGCAGACCTCGAGAAAACGTATTTTTCAGACTGGTTAAAGAAGTTGGAGCATCGCTGGGTCAAGTGTATCGAACTAAAAGGAGACTATATTGAAAAATAAATCGCCATTTCTCCTAAATTTTTGTTTTTCTCTTGTAGGCTAAGTACTTATCGGACCACCTTCGTAATTGACAGTGTCGATCGGTCAACGTGATGGCGCTCCGGCTTAAAAAGACAACAAATGATGATGGCAAAGTGGAGGGTATCCATCGGGAAATTTCTTCTACGTAAATAAACAGAATTTCCGTTACTGGTGCCCAAACAACCCTGGAGAACGCCATCAAGAACGTTAACATTGCCCCAAAACGACGGTATGCCATGTGCCATTTCTGCCTGAGAGATGATTGGCTTTTTTATTTTTATAACCAACAAGAGACAGTCCCTGCTGAAGTGTACGAGTATTGCCGACTGATAGACCAGTTTTTGTTGCCGCAACTCCAGCTGTTCCCCGGGCACAATAGCAAAGGCTATTTCAGCAAGACGGTGCTGTACCACATATGGCTAGGTTCTCGGTGGAGAAGCTGAGGGCTATTTTCCCGAAAGTATGGAGCAAGTATGGAGACATACTTTGGCCGCCTCTCTCTCCGGACCTCACACCTTGCGATTTTTTCTTGTGTGGATATCTCAAGTTAAGGGCTTACAATAACAATCCTCGAACAATTCAGGCCCTACAAGTGAATATTCGATGCGAAACTGCGGCCATTAAACCAGTTCTTTGTTTATGCGTTATTGCAAATGTGAGACGGGCGTCATTTAGAAGATATTATTTTTAAAAACTAAAAAAATTTACATTTTCCCAAAATTAAGTATTACATACAATTTTCAGTTTTTTCATTTATTTTATTTCAAACTTGAACATTTTCCACTGGATACCCTATAGTATTAAGGTGGACTTGTCAGGGACGTTGTCTAGCGTTAACTTATAAAAAGTATGGTCCGCCTGATTCGAGCTCAAAAATGTTGGAATCCAGGCCGAATGGATATCGCGTTTAGTTTGTGACTTGCGTTTAGCATCGAGCTAGGTATGAATATTACAACCATATTATAGGTATATATTCGAGAGACTTTTTCCACAAAAGACACTACCTCGAGCGGAGCAATATACTTGTAAGGCTTAAACTAACGAATATCTGACAAATTGTGGATGTAGCTCACAGCTAAGAACTAAGAAATCGACACTATACGAAGTATGTTCAAAAAGTAATGGGAATTTCGTAATTTCTCAAGTTTTGTTAGTACAATTCGCGGGACTTATCCGTCATTGTATTTAAAACAAAAGTGAGTGCGTCTATTTTAGAAGTTAGGTACATATTTACATATATCCGACGCTTGGATTTGTAGTGGAAAAATTTCATTGCTCATTCATTTCTACTATGCGCCAGTCACGTCTCTAAGTAACTCTTCACAATTCGAAAATGTCTGGTATTTTTCTTAACGTTTCATAAACATAGTAAATTTATTAACTTCCGATTTGGAAGTTATTTTAATATGTTCTATATACTGAATTAAAAACTATTCACGTTTCAAGTTTCGTAGATCAAGAATCCCTCGTTTTTAGAATGATGTTGGACTACGCGTATATATTCGTGAGCTTCTTTCGGTTCTTACATCACGAGAACAAATAATGTTATTGGCTTCCGCTCAATTCCATTTGGCACCTGATAAGTTTTGCAAAAAGTTTGAGTCTATGCGGATGGACAAAAAATTGTTCATTAGATGATAATGGTTGACATATTGGTGGTCGCTCTTTCGCTAAACTTAATTTTTGAGAATTAGGAAGGACTCCATGCAACATTTTTCAATACTAGTTTTCAAAGACTGAACTTTGTCCTATTCCATGAGATTTTTACAGACAATATAGAACTTCATACATCAGTGATACAATTGAAAGGTGACTTTTTTATAATTTTTTTTAATATTATTTTATTCTTCCATTTTGATTTAAAAAAAAACGCGTGTGGCCCTATTAACCGATTGAAAATTCATCATGTCCTTGTAAGGCTTTGAAAGATGGGATTCTTTTTGCCAAAAAAGAAAACAAAGGATTTAGGTTTAGATATGAAATTTTTTATCTGAAATATTCGAGATACGAGAAAGATTAAAGCAAAAAGACGTCTTGTCACCGCTTCTTTTAAGTTTGGTGGTGGGAAATGAGAGGGGAATAACTCTAAATTGAATCACATCGGCTCTAGCTTAGGTGGGCGATTTGGATCTCCTGGGAGATAGTGAACAGATAGTTAATTGAAATGCAGAAAGTTTAATTATGACATTAAAAAGTAGGTTCAGAGGGAAATGAAGAGAAAACCAAATAAATGGTCACTGACTCATACCTGGTTGTACCCGATAAATGCTTTGAGAAAGTGGACGAGTTTTAAAAGTGTGTTTAATCCTATTGACTGCCAAAAGCGACATAAAGATCGAAATAAATAAAAAGCTACATATGGGCAACGCATGCTTCTTTGCCATGAACGAACTGCTCAAAATAACTCTATTTATAATGCCAATGACACTTTTAACTTGGTCTCTGACTAAAAAGGAGGAATATAGATTTCGGGTCGCTGAGAACAAGATATTGAGGTGAATCTGTGCTAGAAAACAAGACGAAGGAACTCAAGGAATTCTGTTCAGCCCCAAACATTGTCCGAGTAATAAAATTGTAGAGGCTAATATAAGCAGGACACTTAGAATGATTGATGGGAGGGCAATATATGGATAGGCCTAAAAGATTTGGAATCTTACAATGAACTATGGAAGAAACACACTCATGATAGGGTTATATGCTTGTCGGAGGGTTGTCAAGGAAGCCCAAAACTTCCAAATTCCAAATGACCCGTAATAACAATAAATCTATTTTGAACGAAACAGTTGTTAAACTCGTTTTCCCAAATGGCTTTTAGTTAAAACAGCGATTTTCTATGGATTCGAATAGTTTACTGGATAGTTAAAAGTTCAAAGTAGTTAGAACTAAAGTTAATGCCCAGTTGTATGATCGCCTGATATTCACAAAATATATCTTTTCGGTTATTTACGCGACGCCCTTTTTCATACGAGTAGAAACGCGATGGAAGCCGTCTAAGAACAAATGGTTTTTCAAAATTATGTTAATTGATCCGAACACTATACTCACATTATCAAAAGGATCTCTAATGGTTAATTAACAAATTTTGACTAACAAAAATTCTTTTAATTCCTTGTGGTGTCGATCATCAGTTGATGGCCGATTGAAAATCAGTTTTTCGCAACACTCTTTTTGCCTTCTTGGAATTGTTTGTATCAAATGTGAACATTTTTCTTCGACAAACCAAAGCCCTTCTGTCCTATCCTTAACATTTCTTCAGGGGAATTTTCATTCGGCAAGGAACATATAATGCAACTTCTATGTTCAATAAAATAAGGCACTGCCAAATTAAGTTCCAAAACTGCCAGTGTAACTATGGAACCAATGGAGATAACGACAAGAAATTTGACACAGAAGTCAATAAGCTATTCAAAAGAAATTCCAAATTGTTATAGTCGCAAAGTTTAAATTGATAAGTCACCTTTTAATTTGATCACAGTGTTATACATATATGGTAGCCGTGTTCAAAAAGTATCAGGAATCATATGCTCACAAATGTTTCTTTAATCTGATTCCCTCGATTTTTTTCATTATGACTTTGGTAAACATATTTGAAACATGTCTGTCATGGTGGTTAAGATGTTTCCGCACATTGGTAGTCGAACTGGTTGTTTAATCAGCTGTCAATGAGACTCAATTGAAAATGTGAATAGAAACCAGAAGGGAGCCTTACTTTCGGACTTCTCACTATGTGCCGAGGTTTGTAGCTATCATGGATTGTGTTATCATGGATTGAAAAATGCTTCAATTGAGTATCTTAATAATTATATGAAATGCTCAAGTGATCGATCGATTGACGGCAACAAAGTGGTGCGAAAATTTCTATCCTTAACGTCTTCCTTTATTAAACTGGGATACATTCTGTAGTATGGAAATCGGTAGTTTAAGTAGGTGTTTTGGGACAATAATTGTAAATAAATTATTTTGTCACACGAATTCATATAGTACCTTACCTCGAATAATATGACTTACGGCTCATCATAATGCAGGTATCAGGTTTATTGCTACTTGATATCGAAAAAGCGTTTGACATCATGGCTTATTGCATTAACTTGCGACTCACAATTTTCCAGTCTACCCAATCAAAATCATTTAATCGCCGTAGGTCTGCCTCAAGTTTCAGTATTTGGCCTTATCTTGTTTGTAATTTATACACTGGACTTTCTACGAATTAATAATTGTCTACTGACTATAATTGGCGATACTACTGATTAGAACATTATAACCAATCTCCAATCTGCTGAATGAAATGCTTCAAAGACTAAGGATGTCTTTTTTACTAGACAAAGCATGTTATCTACCAAGCTACAGACTCATTATTATTAGATACTCGTATCTATCCGAGTTGAAGGATACCGCCAAGAATTTAATAGTTAATATCTGACTCATTCACCGCGCATGCATTACTGGTCCACTGAGGAAATCGCCGCGCTCCAAAGATGTCTAGACTTGAGATGCACGGTCACTAAGACTGCACAGAATCTAACGAAATTGTCCCGACGGAGTTCTGAGTCGCGGATTTGGAGTCCAAGCGGGCCATAAGTACGAGCAAGAGACGAAAGTGGTTAGAACTTCATCAAGACGTTAATAACAACACCTAGAGGCTTGGCTACAAGGCGGTGATGCGTGAACTAGGGGCTCAGACTAACAGATCACCCATCCGGTCAGACCACCTGACATCGCCTTCATACAACTGGAGGAAGTCTCGCTGTTCACTGGTGAAAAACTGACCTGAGCCAATAAAAATTAAGAAGACCACGGAGCCGAACGTGACAAAAGCTTCTCCTAAACATATTTAATAGCTGCCTAATGGACGGGATATTCTGCAATAACTAGAAGAAACAGGGGTTAGTTTCAATCAGCAAGGGAAAAGGAGACCTTAAATCCCTCATACATATAGGGGAACTCCTGGAAGAGATGATAAAGGTCCGACTCACTGCGGCAATCCATAACGCGAGTGACCTGTCTGAAAGAAAGGAACACTCAATAGTCAAGGCGGCACAATGTGCTCAACAAGACAAGGTGAGATCGTGCTGGCAGCCGTAGTGTGAGTGGTGCCTTTGAAAAGACCTTCAGAATACCATAATACCTGAACCTGGGGTTCAATATTGGGACCGGACCTTTTGAATATCTGCTATGACGAAATCCTCTAGATAGAAAGCCAGTACACGCCTTTCCCATAGGGTAAGTCGATGACAGAGGTCTAGCAGAGGCGGAACGGAAGCTCAACCAGGTCATGAGATGAGTATAGGGCGGACCATGGCCTAAGAGTGGCAACTGAGAAGACCGAAATAGGTCTATTAACTAAAATACGGATACCACGCAACATTGAGTTTTAAGTAGGTACAGAGCAAGAGCGCTGTTGCATACCTGGCTATGACCCAGAGCCGGCGGCAAAAATTACGACGTTTCTCAGCAGGATTATGGCGAACATCAGAGGCCCAATGATGATTAACCGGAGATTACTTATATCCGTCTCCCGCTAAATTTTCTTGTATGGTTGTGAGATATGGGCTGAAGCACTCAGCTTGGAAAAACACAGGAAGATTATAGCGGTACTTCGGAAATATGCCCTCCGGATCACTAAGTCGTACCGCACCGTATCGGAACTGGCAGTATTCGTCGTAGATGGTGTGACGTCTATCCATCTGCTAGGTACAGAAAGAAAATAGGTATACGACAACAAGACGAAAATGGGAGTCAAAGCGGGGGTAGCAGCGACAAAAGAGAGGACTAAGGAGAATTGGCAAGACGGTGTAGCGCGGAAACCAGGGGACGGACCGCGAGACTGATTTCAGAAGTTTCAGTATAGAAGGGGCGGAAACATGGTAAAGTTGACTACTACACCATATAATTATTCACAGAACATAGGCACTTTAAACGCTACCTTTGAAGCATGGGGAAAAGACAAAGACCAGCATGCCAGTACGGTTGATGAGGGGACGACCTATCATACCTTTTTCGACGACGACAACGCCTATCATACCTTCTTCGTGTGCAGCAGGTGGATAGAGCAAGCTGTGCATGACGGCCCCATCTCTCCAGAAAACATGGTCCAGAAGATGATCTCGGGTGCTGCTAACTGGATAAAGATCAGCGCATTTGTTGAATCCGTCTTCAGGAAGAAGAAGAGGGAAGAGGAAGCAATCGCACACTCCGCTTGATACTGCATTCAAGCTGAGAGTCTCACCGGTAAAAGCTCGTAAGTAGAACAAGACGAAAGGAAAATGATGAAATGAGAAACAGCGATCGTCGAGTTATGCAGCAGGGTGGGGGCTACCGTATTAACGTCTTGTAATTTGTACGAATATTTGATACTGTGGTAGAAAAGTAGAAGTTCGTAAGTAATCCTCTGTTTCTAACCTGTTTAACCCTAAGAATGCCAGGAGATAACGAATTAAGCCTTTTTTATAACTTTTTTAAATAAAATTCAAACTAAGATCAGATAAGACTTAAGAATCCCTTAACGGGGCCGAATAAAACAATTAAAATCTACCTTAAATCAATTAGGGAAAAAATGAAATAAAAATCTAAAGAAATCTCAGAAAAATATATTTAATTAAAGCCGTATAAGGCTACGATGAGAGACCCCCACGCGCAAAACTCAACGTTCCTTTGAAGGAAATCCATCTCAATCTACCCGTTCCTATCCGCGATGAGCGAGGACCTGGAAAAGTAGTAAAAGGAGGAAACCGTAAACTAGAAACCTGAATAGGACTGCAGGCGGGCATCTCCTTTAGAAAACACAATCGCTGATTTTGACGAGCACGACTGTCTAGGCCCCAGCCCCAACCCCCATTGTCCATCGTCGATCTCCGGTTTTCCTTCATTTCACCATCTACTTCTAAATCGAAAAGGAATGGTATATTTCAAGGAATTAAGAACGATTACCGGGCACCAATGGTCTGCTCTACACTTCTCCACTACAAAAGGGAACCATTCGAAAACTGAGAGATACGAGTAAAAAAAAGAACACTCAACGCGGACAGGAACAATGAATTCCTGTACTCCCGGTTCTTTTACTTTCCGTTCCGACTACGAACCCTTGCCTTTATATGGTGCCATGGCCAGGAGATAAAATCGTGGTGAGTACCAAGTTTGACTTTAACGTTGAAAGCACTAACCACTCCCATGCTCCATGTTTTTTGCAGTGGCTAAAAAAAAAACATAAAAATTACAAAAAGGCAAGACACAGAACGATGGCAGGAGGAGCACCATAGAGTAGGAGGGTAGAGGATGAGTAGGAAGTGAAAAATAAGAAGTGGAACCGGTACGTTGAATATCATGTCGTAGCAGCTGTATTGTGGGGTATGGGCAAGAAGCTCGAGGTAAGGAACGAAGGTTGAACGTTTGAAATTAATGAAAGTCGGTGATGTCCTGGAGACGAGGAGAATCGCAAAAAACCCATTCCCATTCAAGGAGGATAGAACGTTTTTTTTTTTGCATCATTCCATCACGATGCAAGACGAATCCTTGCTGCGGGAGAGAGTAGTAAAAAATAAGAAAAACAAAAACAACAGAAGCTCAAAAACAAGGGAAAAAGGATTCGAATGGGGGTGTCGTGTCCGCCTAAGGATTCGCGCCGTAGAAAGGAAGCTGAATTTTTATGGCCAACGTTTTCTGTCGCCATTGCCGACATCATATACCTCCGCGCTCATTTGGCAACCCTAAGGGAACAATGTCTAGAAAATGCGAAAGAGAACGACGACAGAGCACACAAAAATAAAACCAAAACCCAAGCAAGAAACAAAAAAGCTAGAAAAAGGAACGCAACCATACGATGGGTGGTGGTCGGTAACGTTCCTTTCTCTATCCTTCAACATGATTCCGACTCAGATCCAGATTCCGAGTCACCCCTGCCTCATTCCTCGACTGAATTTTTATTTTGCTCGCATAATTTTCTCCAACGTCGCAGCAGCACCAGTCGAGTATGTGGTGGCACGGTTGGAATAGAAAAGAGCCCACGTGGGGGCACATCGGAGTACGACCGGAGTATACGCTTCCAATCCCATTTTTTCCTTCTTGCGACGATGATGACGATGATGAAATGAGTTACCAAGAATGGGGTTGAATGCGGCGCCTTAGTCTATACGAGTCCCCCCTCGGTTATCCGTCGTTTCACATTCGCATACACCCCCGCACCCCATTCGCCACGTCTAATGACGCCACAGAGAAGAAAAACGAACTCATCCACACATATCCCTCTACATACATATCTACGTACGTAGGACGAGTGAACGAAAGAAAAAAGGGCACACATTGTCAAAGCGGCGTTATCCAGAAAGGAAATGGTTATGGCATGAGACATGACCAGACCATACCACGGCACACACTCCTGTCGTGTGTATATGCTTCAACCCAACCCTCCCCCACTAAGTCGACAAGAAAACAAAAAAAAAATAAAGACTAGAACCTAAACCCAGTGCCACGAGGAGGCCTTTGCGATTTCGTTTACTATACCACCGTCTCACCATCACTCCACCCGACCCATTCCCCCTGTGAATCACCCCTAGCCACTTCCATGCATGTTATCATCATCGCTCTGTCGCATGTATGGCATATGAGGAAAAAAAAAAAGAAGAAAATCCAAAGCGAGCAAAGCCGAGTTGGAGACAAAGTCGAACTGACAAAACTCTTTTGGGGCCCGAGCCAGCAATAACACACCAACAAGGAACATTACCGCCTCCAGGGTTGGATACTCATGCTTCAAGAGTGTGCGGCACTCGTGTGTACATGCATGGATATGTCATGCTATTGCCACTGCTACCGTTGCCGTCCTAACTTCCACTGATGATACGAGTGGAGGCGGACTGTCAGTGGTGGTTTGGTGTGATGTCACACACCACAAACGGCACGGATTAAGATTCGGTGTTGTTGTGTGTCGCCTGATGGGGCGGGGGGTGGCACAGGCACAATCCACAAAGAAGCAATGCCTAACCTATCCGGCATCGTCGTCTGAACTTTTAGACAATTTCAAGAATGGAACAACCAGTGTAAGGACCCCCTAGCCTCTATCATAAGAGCTAAGGATATGCTGAGTCAAGGTAATGGAGGAGGACATCGTTGAGGGCTATAGTGAGGCTGAATTCCTAGAACCCATCTAATTCGGGATTCGGTTCGGAGAAACTATACCATTCCACCCCAACTCAAGACGAAGGACAAAAGGAAAATCAAAAACAGAAAAAAAAAAAAACTCAATGATGGATTACAAAGGAAACTCGACACACACACACTCCATACCTTCATCCGTTCAATGGGCTACGTAGAAAGGCACTGATGCGACAGATCGATGTCTACCACGCTGTATCGCTGGGTTACCCTCCATCCCTGCGCCCAAAACCGGTTTTATGAATTTTCTTCGCGGCGTACACTACCACGAGGGGGTGTACCACCACAAGGAATTAGGAAGAACAATGGCTATAGAGGGTGATGCAAAAGCGTCTGACTTCTTCGGTAGCAAAACGACAACGGAGCTACATTAATTTTTCAAATTCTACTCTTCATCCCCATCCCGTGTGATCCCAATTGCCGGTTCCAAGCGCTGACGGTTCTGCTGGTGCGATAATGGATGGCATGGGATATTATATTCGAAACGTTGCGGGCTTATTAAAACGAAAGCACAAGAAAAAATAAAATACAACAAAGGAAGAAGGGTACAAAAAAAAAAAAAAAAGAAATGGGTAACGGTGTACGAGTATCAGCCGCCACCGGCCATCCCGTCATCCCATCTCCGTGCCGCTGGCCGGGGGTTTGGATTTTTATGGGAAAAAATAAAGATGGTACGTTCGTTCCACTGTAAACAACAACCACGCCGTCGACATTAAGGACGACGACGAAAATAGGATGAAAGAGTAAAAGGTAAAGGGTGGAAGGTGGAAGGATTCAAGGATTTTTGCCTCTTCTTTACAATTTTGTTTTTTTTTTTTTTTCTTTTTTCGATTCAACCTCTTTCGTGGTGCGTGTTGCGTGGGGGAATGACGAATAACATGAGACAAGACGCATTTGATGGAACATTCCTTCTCCAAGGCAGGGTTCCATTCATTCTATGCCACGGTTTGCTCACTGCGTGTTAATTTCGTCCCTCCTGGTCGTGATAAGGGTTTAATCCACTGTCGAATGGACGGGTAAAAAAACAAAAAAATTTTTTTTTTCTTCTCTAAAAATAACCCCCATTCAGCGCCATCCATCGCCTCCACACGCTTTCCGTTTCCCTTTGGTGATGTGCCTTTTTTGCCTTTTTCTTATTTTTTCAACATTTTTTTGTATGGGATCTTGATTCATTTTCTTTTTGCTTTCCTGATACCCTTCGAACCCAATCCTTTGGATACATTAATTTTTTCCATCTCATTCCAGTTTTACGGGCCCACCCCCGTTGGTTTCCGGGAGGATTCGATGGAGGTATCCCTGCATCCACCCATCTCTCACAGCCCAAGGATATTCTGCGGAACCGTTTCGAATAAGAAACGCGCGATGTTCGACTGCTAGGAGATTTTCGTTCCCTTTATTCCGTTTTTTTTTTTTTTTTTTAATACGAAAAAGGATCCATCAAATATGTTATGTTGGCGGATAGGGTTTTTTCCTTTCTTTCGTTGTTTTGCATTTGAATTTGAAATTAGACCGGTGGCGGTAGTGTTACTGGCAGGAGTTGAGGTACGAGAGGCGAAAGGTCCTTTTTAATGTTGTTTCCACATGTAAAATTGGTGACTCGGGGGAGAAAAAGGGCGCGCGTCAGCTACTAGTCTCATCTAATCGAAATCTAATAACGTTGCACAGTGGGGGTAAGAAAATAACGGAAAATATGCAAATTTTCAAGGCACAGTCGCCCTCTGGAGGAAGAGGCCTACATTCGGTGTAAAGCAGTTGGCTTTCGTGAAAGGAAAAATGAATTAGTTAAACGAGAATATAATTTATTTAAGGACGAGGGAGGAATGGATGATGGGTTTCGATGAATTCGAAAGATCCATTTAAGATTTTGTGCTTCTGGGGACTATGAGGGAATGATGTTATAGGCACGGCACACAAAGGGATGTTTTAATTACTATTCAATGGAATGAGTGTGTGGGATTAGGACCATTCAATCCTCCGAAGAACAGAGGCGGGCATATTTTCGAAATTGTTACACAAGTTTTTCGTGTGCCGAGGAAGCTACAGACCTTTATCAAATAAGTAGGCTAAGGGAACAGTGCCACGCAACAGCTGTCATGTGATAATATTTACATTAAAAAATCATGAGGCCATTTAACGCAAGGGTTGTACGAAGGGTTGAGGCAGGTCATTACAACGCCATATTATCGGAGTCATGGAGACTGAGTGATACGATCTACGGACACTGGATAGAAATTCGAAAGAAGGCAGTATTACCGCAGCAGACGGCGCCTAAATAGTAGTTTAGCCTTGTAGCAAGGATGATATGATAGATTGAATGCTATCAGGACTAAACAACTACAGGACTTCGTTCTTGAAAATATATAAACAATAATTGAAGAAGGAAGAAAAATGAAAAAATAAAGAAAAAACAATTTGAGACATCAAGGCTCTATACGGATCTATAAACCTAGAAACGGGCAGTGGACCGATTCGAATTTTGCACGCAGTTCTGGGACATCAGCGTAGGAAGAACGCTTACAAAATTTTAAGGTGGCGCAAAATTAATGATCCGATTTTGTTTTTGAATTATTTTTTCACTTAATAAAAAAAAATATTTTAGAGGAATGAAAATCTTTATCTGAACGTTTACAATTTTTTTTGTAAAGTGAAAAAGATGATATTCGTCAAGTGGCTGCCCCCAATGTTGATACACATTTGTATCCGTTTAATCGCATTTTCTAAGATTTTCCGCAATATTTCCGGTGATAACTGTTCGCATTCCTCTCGAATATTTTCCTTACGACAGCGATTGTCTGAGGCATGGTGGCATAAGCCCGCGAATTCAAGTAGCCCTAAAATAAAGAAATCTGGGATGGTTAAATCGGGCTATCTTGTTGACCATGCCAAATCGTCAATACGGGAGATTACGCGACCAGGAAATGCTTCCTTCACAACATTCATTGTGGCTCATGCTGTGTGTGCTGTTGCACCATCTTGTTGAAACCACATGTTCACCAAGCCCCGCTCATCAAATTCCAGTAGTAAAAAGTCGTTTATCATGGCCTTGTAGAGTCCGCCAGTAACAGTGACCGTATTGCAGAAGGCGTCCTCAAAAAAATACGGCCCAATCACTCCTCCCGATGACGGGAACGTGGCACCAAACAGATGGCGGCTGTATCGCAAGAGCAACTTACTATCGTGTGGTACATTCTAGTAGACGGCTACTGTCGAAATTTCAGCCGAATCGGAGTCCTAGTTTTATTTTGACCGCGTGTGGAAGCGGGAGTGTCCGCAGATTTTAGAGAAATGGAAAAAGAGCAATATTGGTCGGTGATTCGATTCTTGTTTTTGGAAGGGAAATCGCGCAGCGAAATCAAAGAGCGTTTGGATGCTGTGTACGATGACTCTTCTCCTTCGATGGCGACCATCAAAAATTGGTTTAACGAGTTTCAACGTGGTCGCACGTCGGTTTTTGATGAGCCACGTGCAGGTGCCCCGAAAACCGCTAGCACGGAGGATAACGTGACAAAAATCCACCATCTTGTGTTGGCAGACCGCCGATTGATGGTGCGCGAGATAGCTGAGACAGTAGGCATTTCAAAAGATCGCGTGGGTCATATCCTGCATGAAATTTTGGGCATGAGAAAGCTGTCGGCGTGATGGGTGCCGCGTTTGCTCACTCCGGACAACAAGCGTAACCGTGAGACCACTTTAGAGCAGTGTTTGACGCTGTTTAAGCGCAATCCGAAGGAGTTTCTGCGTCGTTTCGTGACAGTGGACGAAACATGGATCCGCTGGTACACACCAGAGACCAAGGAACAGTGGATTTCACCCGGCGAAAGGTGATGGCCACCGTTTTCTGTGGTTCACAAGGTGTGATCCACATCGACTACCTGGAGAAGGGCTAAACGGTCACAGGGCTGTACTATGCCAAATTATTGGGCCGATTCGACGCCGAATTGAAGAAAAAACGGCCCCACTTGGCGAAGAAAAAAGTGCTCTTCCACCATGATAACGCGCCGGCTCACACCTCCGCCCTCGCCTCGGCCTAATTGGTCGAATTGGGCTACGAACTGCTGCCCCATCCACCGTATCTCCAGATTTGGCAATTTCAGTCGAATGAGGAGGTCATCGCCGCCACGGAGGCCTACTTTGCAGACCTCGAGAAAACGTATTTTTCAGACGGGTTAAAGAAGTTGGAGCATCGTTGGGTCAAGTGTATCGAGCTAATTTTGATTTTGGTGGGGGCTATACCCCTATTTTATTGTGCTTAATTCAAGCTACATACTTAATTTAACTTACAATCTAGGAAACTAAGAAAGATGGCGATTGAGACGGAGTTTTAGACAAGGAGTGCTGATGTTAAAGTCGAAACAGTTTTTCGCATTAACATTCCGCAGCATACGGGAGACAGGTTCATTGGAGCCATAGGAGGTACGAGAGGTGGGTACATAGAAGAGACGTGGATTTCGTGTATTACGAGGGTTAGTGTTAAAAAAGATAGAGTTATAAAGGGACGCGCAGTCGATGGTACCTGAGAGGAGTCGGTGGATAAAAATGATGTCGGATATCCTTCTTCGTTCTTCCAGCGAGTTCAAATTAATAAGTTTTAGGCGGTCTTGATAGGGAGCTAGGTTTAGAGGATTGTCCCAGGGTAAGCCGCGAAGAGCAAAACGGAGAAAACGACGTTGGACACTCTCAATTCTGGAAATGTATGAATGATAGTAAGGAGACTACACTTGAGGCGCGTATTCGAGAATAGGGCGAACAAAGGTTATGTAAAGAGACCGAGTGACGTAGGGATTGGAAAATTCTTTAGACCATGGTTTCACGAAGCCGAGTGCAGAATTGGCCTTAAGAAGTGTATCGCTGATATGTGCAAGGAAATTGAGTT
This sequence comes from Merodon equestris, assembly GCA_958301585.1. Taxonomy (NCBI): domain Eukaryota; kingdom Metazoa; phylum Arthropoda; class Insecta; order Diptera; family Syrphidae; genus Merodon; species Merodon equestris. The sequence continues at coordinate 23,995,705 of OY284417.1, read as the reverse complement.
CCTGGTCGCATAATACACCAAGATCACGGATCACCTGAACGATGGAAAGGGGTTGATTATGGAGAAAGTAGAGGCGGGGAGGAGGTTTGTTACGTTTGCGGGAGAAAGTAATAGATTGACACTTTGAAATCTTAAGGTCGAGGCAGTTCTTGGAGCACCAGGTGGGAAAGCTGTTGAGGTCCGATTGAATAAGGGATGAGTCATGTTCTGAGGAAATGATCTTAAAAAATTTAGCATCGTCGGCATATAGAGAGATGTGGGAATGTTTGATAACCATTTCAATATCGTTAATGGTGAGGATAAAAAGAAGCGGGCCTAAATGACTGCCTTGGGGGACACCGGAGGAAGCAAGGAAGGGGTTAGAGAGGGCAGATCTAAAGCGAACGCTGTAGTTGCGATTTTCCAGGTAAGAAGAAATCCACTTTAATAAGATGGGCTCAAAGCCAAGAGAAGACAGTTTGAAGAGTATTAATCTGTGTGAAATTTTATCGAAGGCCTTACTGAAGTCAGTTGAGATAACATCGACTTCCTTGCCATTTTCTAAGGCCGAAAGGGTGAAGGAAACCAATTCAATAAGGTTTGTGGTTGTAGACCTGTCTTTAAGGAAGCACGGCTGGGGGAGATTAAAGACTTGCATTGAAAACTTAAATTTTCATACAAAATACTTTCGAAGATTTTGGGTATATGAGACAGTTTGGCAATGGGACGATAGTTGTTAATGTCATTCTTCGGACCCTTTTTGTGTATAGGTGTTATAAAAGAGGTTTTCCATATCCGGGGAAATTCACCTTGGGAAAGGGATGGGTTGAAGATTTTTGAGAGAGGTAGAGAAAGGGAGGAGAAACATTTTTTTAAAAATATAGCTGGAATTCCGTCGGGGCCAGGTGTGAATTCATCGTTAAGTTGCTTTAATCTTTCTTCGATGATAACGAGGTCGACACTACGAGGGAGAAAGGGTCCAAAGGAGAAGTTTGGTAAATAGTTGAAATAGGTATGATCGGGTGCAAAGGAATCATGGGTAAAAGATTGATTGAAAAATGTGGCAAAAAGGTTGGCGATGTTGGAGTGAGTAGCCATCAGATTTTCTTTTGTGATTAACGAATTGAAAGAAGGACTTGGGATTATTTATAAGGTTGGTTTGCATCTCAACTAAGTAGTGTTTATAGAGAGATTTATAAAACTCTACAAAATGCAGGTAAGTACCGAAATAGTTCGAGAAGTCATTTGGGGATTGAGTACGAAGGAAAGTTGTCCAGAGCTTGTTCCGTTTGTTTCTCAAAGAATGGAGCCTGCGGTTATACCATGGTGGGGAGGTGGAGGAGGTTTTATGTCGAGGAAAGGGTACATAAAGGGAGAAGGAATTAAATATTTCTTTGTAGAATATATGTAGATATGGCATCATTTACGGTAAGGTTGTTGAAATTAAAAGGGGCATTATTGAGATAGTCATTGATTTGACGGAAGTTGGCTTTGTGAAAATCGTGAGAGAATCGAACAGTGGGGGGAAGAGACTACATTGAAAAATAAATCGCTATTTCTCTAAAATTTTTGTTTTTCTTTTGTTTTTCTTATCGGACCACCCTCGTAAACGTGGATTCCAATCTAGACTATTGGTAAACAGAGTCAAGGTGTCTTGCACAACGAATACGAAGTGCTTCAAGTGTCAAATCTGTAATCTTGGGACTGGTTTGCACTGATGAAGAATTGAAAGGAGATTAAGTCATTTGTTTAGCCTTCTTAGTATTTGATTTGCTTAGCTATCTACGCGTTCAGTGCCTTTAAATGACTGGCTATGCTGAGGGAATAGTGTCAATCTAATATTAAAGAGATGGAGGGTTTCCTTCCCCTACAAATTTGGAAGGCAACACTCGAAGCTATTGGTAGTCATTCAATTAATATTTCAATAACTACAATTAATAATTGAAAACAATATCCTTTTTAGCATTTTTGTCAATGAAAAATTCTTTGATTTCATCAGTAGCTTAACATGAATAATCAAATAGGTGCTGAAAAAACCTGGGATTGGAATTGTGACATCACCAATATACGATTCCCGGTTCTTCGTCAATGCATCCTAGTTTGGTGCTAGGTATACCTATAGAGTCGGTTTGAGTCCCTTACCACTTCAACTGGACTATCTTTGTGGGTTTTGAGAAAGACCTGAGACCTATGTATGTTTATATATACAATCGAAATATTATTATTGTCAGTTTCGTATTTAGGCTAGTAATTCTACTCGAGAAACCATAAACTGTTTCTTACAAACCTTAGGAGATTGTTTATCTTAAAATAGCTCAGAGTCTGTAGTCCGTCGAATAAGCACAATTTTCTGTTTCAGCTGAGAGCCAGGAAGCCATTTGTTCCTTATCCAAAAGACTACCACGGTGGTCATTGGAAAAATTACCTAGTCTTGTGGTTCCACTCTGACGATGATGGTTTTATGGCCCCATGTAATTCCCGGTGTTGTCGCGTTCCGTGTGAGCCTATTTTTTTTTATTATAGCCGATTTTGTGAGGTTTTGATTAACTATGCATCGAATTTGTTGATGCTTTCGATAAGATAGGCGGCATATGACGTTTAGGACGGCTTAGCTATCCGTTAAGATGTGAATATCCTTTTCAGATATTGTCAATATCTACAAAAATCTTAGCGCAAGACTAAGAGATCTTAGGAAATTCCATTTCCTTCTCGTATCTCTTGAAAGATCCAATCATCGTTGATGGAGTAAGATACCGAGAAATCTATATCGAATATTGTTTTGGGCACAGTATAATAGTATAATAGTAGTTTTTAACAATTCCAATATCTCTTTCACAACAGGGCTGAATAATCTGTCTATTGTGCTATGGGCTTGAGTCAGACTACCTCATAGCGGTATATATCGAAGGGTATTAGATGCACACTCTACTGCAGATAGAGGTACAGGTATGCTACTAAGAGCCCTTGTAATGCAAGGTGAGTTGGTTGCTACCAATGATTGTATCCAGTACTCTCCATTAGACTATTACATAACATACAAGTATAGGATGAGCCAAGGGCTAGTGTAGAAGTTTTTGTTAAATTAAATATAAATTCCTTGAGAAATTTCGATTTTTATTGGGGATTGAAGTTCCATCTAGGGCAATTATGAATGGAATCCATCCTTTAGGTGACTAACAAAGTTTCGGTCGCGGACGATTATCCGAAGGTCAACATTTATGAGGACTTGTTGAAAAATAAATAAATTGAACGATAATTAATTAATATCATCATCTCTATCTTGAATTTTCGAAAGCAATAAATAGATTACTTTAAGACTTGTGTCTTTCTCTTGAAATTGAAGATCGCCCAAACCTAATTCATTCAATTTTGGAAAATAAATCAGTCAGACATCATGTTGTGGTTCACTGTAACTGTCTCCCCAGCCTCGCCTTCGACGAAGTACGGGCCAATAATGCGGCCAGTGAATAAGCCTATGACACCATAACTTTTTTGGAATGTTTTGGTTTTTCATGAATTTCGTGTGGGTCTTCCAGTCACTGGTTACGGCTCGAATTTTATGAAATGTAGCTTCTACAAATCTTCCGTTTCCGTCTCGAATTTGAATAATAGAAATACTTTGTTGCGCGGTTCAAGATTGTTCTTGACATTTGTCAAACAGATCAAACAAATTAGATTCAATAAATACCAGCAACTGGCAGTCAACTTTAACATCAACTGTTGGCCCACACCTTATATGCCCTAGGACTTTGATATTTTAGTATATGATAGTAATTCCGGCCTAAAATGTCCAACCTTTCCCCAAAGCTACCTCTAGGTCTAAGTTTATTTATTATTCATTTCTTAAAGCTTTCTTACCCGCTCGACAAAAATGCTTAATGTCTGAACTAACTAACGGGCCCTATACGGCCAGGTAGAGCGGACAATTTTTACTATGCCTAACAGCCTCAAGAAATAAATTAAAATAATTAAAATAAATCAACACTAAATTAACTCAGCTAGGAAATATTTAAAAAAAGGTTGGCATCGGCATTCCGTTGTCAAATGAACTGGACGCTCGCAAAAATTTGAAGATCTTAGACAATTGCATTTTTTTTTTATAAAAAGAAGCGGAAGAAGGCGGCTTACAATTCATTGAGCTTCGTGATCCCTCATTTTTTTTCACGACAAAATTTAACAATTCATCAGTAGATGGAACAAGTCCCAAATTTTCTGATTGGTCTAAGGCCAAGCGACATGAATAATTTTCTGCTTTCCTTCCCTTCATCTCTTAGGAATGAAAAAAATCTCCTTGCATAGCAGCCGCGAAAACTGATCATTCCCACTGAGTTTAAGGGTTTGAAGCTATTTATAGACCCGAATATAATATACCTAGAGTTTTTTTTATTAAGCGTATCCTAAAATTGAATAAAAAGAGTTGTGTGGACAATATGGCAGGGAGAGTTATGCCGGATTAAAGTACATTCAATAACATTTTCCGAGCAGTTCAGTTTTATATGAATCTGTTGCATAAGTTCGTCTGGATCTCACCAGTGGTTTCAATGATGTTGCTCTCTAATTGGTCAACGCGTTTGGGAAGTTTTTTTGTAACATCTCCAATGTGGTTGTCCGATGTATAGCACGTTGCGCCACATTGTTAAAACCACATATCGTCCAGAATTCTTCCAGCTCGTCTTTGACAGTCATCGTCATGCAATGGAGACACTGTTTATACTGCTGTGGAGTAGTTTCCCTGCACCTTTAGCTAAAATTGTGATTAAAAAGTGATTATTCCAAAATTTGAATCCTTTCAACTACTCTAAGGCGTAGTCACCAAACGCACAACAAGCTTGATAATCTTGGCTCCAGTTTTTGTGTCAAATTGATAAAGATGCATATTAAAGTCTTTTCTTAAAATTCCCCAATTTGAGGTCGCAGAAAGTCACCTCCTTGTGAACGAGGTTAGGGTCTTTAACTACACTTTCAGCTGCTCTGGGGAATATTCTCGCTTGACCGTGCCATTCAATGTTCTACAAGGACTTTTCGAAGTCTTATTGTTAGTCAAAGTTCGGAAATACAAGGCGGTGCAAAATTACATCCACTCATAGCCACTGTGTGGTGCGCCGTTCATGCAGGATTGGGTGATTGGGCCGTACTTTCTTGAGGACGCCATCGGCAATACGGTCACTGTTACTGGCAAACGGTACAGGGCCATGATAAACCACATCTTAGTGCCGGAATTGAATGAGCTTGGTGAACATGTAGTTTCAAGAAGACGGTGCAATCGCATACACGGCACGAACCACAATGGATATTGTTTAAGACGTCCAGCAAGATCGCCCGATTTAGGTTAGGTTAGAGAAGGGGGGTGTGATGGTTAGACATCACTTCCACTCGGAGGCCAAGAGGCCCATTGTGATTCTCTTCGTTTGTGTGGGTACACATAAAATTAACCTGTCCTATCACGTGGTGCCTGAAACCACCCCGTGCTCTTGATGAATCTTAGAAGATACGATATATCTGCATTAGCCACGTCCGCAATCTCTGTAAAGAATCTTTGGCCTAGCGACACTAGGCGTCGATTCTGGAGAGCTGGACAGTGGCAGAGCAGATGTTGGATTGTCTCAGTTTCTTCCTCATCGCCGCAGCTCCGGCAGAGATCGCTGGATCCCGAGTCCCATTTCCGGAGCATTGCTCCAATGGGACAGTGTCCTGTGATCACTCCGACGAGCATACGGATCGAGTTACGGTCCAGCGCCAGGAACTTCTTTGTTTTTCCGACATTCAGCTCTGTCCACGATGATCTTGTCGTGTAGCTGTCGTTTCTTGTAAGCCAAGACGAGTTGGCCTCTTTGATGATTGTGTCGCTTATGATCCGGTATAATGCGCTGATCGGTGGTTGCAATGACGTGTCCGCTTCGCTGATGTCCATTTCAGAACCTTGCCTGGCCAGTTCGTCTGCTCTCTCGTTCCCTGCGACTGAGCTGTGTCCCAGGACCCAGCAGAGTTTAACTTTATGGTATCTGATGGATTTCAGTGAGTCGCGACATTTCTTGACAGCCTTTGATCTCGTTATACAATATTCTATTGACTTCAGTGCAGCCTGGCTGTCTACGAAGATGGTGATATCAGATGTTGGGATATCGGCTACCTGTAGGTGTTTGGCTGCTTTCTCTATTGCCAGGATTTCTGCTTGGAACACGCTGCACAGATCAGGGAGTCTGAATGATTCCTGTTTGTGTAGGGTATCAGAGTAAAACCCGGCCCCAGTGCCTGTGTCCATTTTCGATCCATCGGTGAAGAGGGTGATCTCATGGTCGTAGATTACGGCGTTTGATAGCCACTCTTCTCTGTCGGGGAAACGGATAGGATCGCCCGATTTAACCATCTCAGACTTCTTCCCTTGGGACTACTTGAAGTCGCGGGCTTATACCAACAAGCCTCAGACAATCGCAGCCCTTAAGGAGAATATTTGATAGGAATGCGAACAGTTAAATGCGATAAAACTGGTACAACACTGGTGGCAGTCACTTGACGGATGTCATCTTTTCCACTTTACCCATATTTGTGTCGTTTATATATAGGTTTACCCATATATGTGTTGGATCTCGAAGATGATAGCACAATAACTCCAATTTTCGGTCGTAATTCTCGCCCTAGTAGATAGGCAATAACAAGCTTAGTGCAAAAATTTGAGTCTACATATTCGTTGTGTGATGTTGCCGTGTCAGTGAGATAACGGGTTGGTCGAAGTGTCGAAAATATCGCTGCCGTTCAGGCGTCCGTAGCAAACGATCCAAATCGGTCAATTCCACGGCGTTCTCAAGAATTGGGCATCGCTCAGACTACATTATGGCGTATTTTGCGTAAGGATCTTGGTTTATACCCATACAAGATCAAGCTGACTCAAGAATTGAAGCCGATGAACCATTTGAAGCGACGTACGTTCTCCGATTGGGCTCTGGAGAAGATGCGCCAAGATGATGAGTTTCATCGCAAAATCATCTTCAGTGACGAAGCTCATTTTTGGCTCGATGGGTTCGTCAATAAGCAAAATATTATCGTTATCGGTCGGGTGAAAATCCACATGTGCTTCATGAATCACCACTTCATCCACAAAAAATTACTGTTTGGTGCGGTTTGCATGCCGGCGGCGTTATTGGGCCATATTTTTTCGTCGACGATAACGATCGTCACGTTACTGTGAATGGCCAGCGTTATCACGCCATGATTACCGATTATTTTTGGTCCGAATTGGAAGATATGGACTTGGACGACATGTGGTTTCAACAGGATGGTGCCACAAGCCACACAGAACACGATACAATCGATTTATTGAAGAGTAAGTTTGATGAGCGTGTTATCTCAAGAATTGGGCGAGTCGATTGGCCGCCTCGTTCGTGCGATTTAACGCCTCTAGACTATTTTCTTTGGGGCTACGTTAAGTCATTAGTTTATGCCAACAAGCCGACGACGTTGGAAGAGCTCAGAGCCAACATCGAACGCGAAAGAGCGGTCGTTTCGGCCGAAATGTGTACGAGTCATCGAAAATTGGGTCCAACGAATCAACCACTGCAAACGTGCTCGCTGTGGCTGATTGTACTTCAAGCCGATAATAAAGTTTTGGAAATATCTCAAATCGTTTGCGTTTTATTTAAAAAAAAAAGTTGTCAAGTCCTTTTTGGAAAACCCTATATATGAAACTTTTTACGTTAGTGGGGAACGTACTGAACGATTTTAAAGTCGTACGGAATCTCGCATGTGAACGAGGGTGATGGTAGATTGGGGAACTTGAGAATGGCCGAGCGACACAGATGTTGACTAAAATAGCCGAACACGTTTTCCACTAATTTCACGACTTGAAATAATACATATGTATATGAGCAAAGTGATTTAGTTCTTAGCCTTTCTTGTTGTAATTATTTTTATGTCGTTTTTGTCCGGGAACAAGGTTGTAGGGGGGTGATAGTTCTGAGACCTTTTCGAATTCAACAACTTTTCTAAAAAATCTTATGACGAGTGTTTTTTAATATTTATATATTATACTCGTATACAGCAACTGATGTAACGAGCCGACGCAAATTTTCTTGTGGCGGATCGGTAGTCAGGTTTTCATGACACATTTCACTGTAACTTATCGATCAACACTTTTTAAGTACCAACTTGATGTAAGTAAATCGTTCACTATACGGCGTACACGGATAGCTTGGCAATGGACGCCTTGACCCATAATCCACGAAAGTCTCAAAAATAGAGAATATGACAAAAAGTCTAAATGTTTAAACGCTGATTATGAGATTGCGTCTTGGTTATGACCAGACACACATCTGGAAAGCCTTTAGGCAATTTCAATATATCTGTTCCTAAGCTCTGAAATTCATGCGTGAGCACATATTGCAGTCGTGAATTTTCAAACAGCAGTCACATTAAGCAAAGAAATATACAATATTATTATTTTTCCGAATTTTCCTTTTGATATTTTTGAACACGGACTTAAAAAATAAATTACAATCCAACGACGCTCCTAGCAGCAACTTGAACTGAGACCATTTCACTGAGTGACACAATCTACCTTTGCCAACGCTCATGTGTAAAATTATAATTTGAAGGAGGAACAGTGATTTCCATCTTACTTTGCTGTCAATTTTCACAATTATTTGAGTGAGCTTCCCTTCGAGCCATGATCACCTGGTGTGAGTCAGCGCGTGGCGTGAGCTGGTTAGGATATTTTATAATTTGTATGAAATCAAGTGTTGATTCATAGAACACCGTAAAGTTGGAAGTCGATTTAATTTCAAGACTTCCTGGGTCATCTACGGGGCATGCTCATTCACGGTTTGAGTGACTATGGTGTAGTATGACGAGAGGAGGTAGAAATCTCTCATGAGAATGCCAATTTAAGGGCCTGCCACAAACCGAGCTGAGTTTGTGTGTTTCTGTCAGACAGACAGTTTCTTTCCTGTGTGCTAATGTTTTTATTGGAGTTTTGTTTTTTTTCCCATACATGTAATATCTTCTTCGGGAGTTCTCTAAGATCAAGTGGAATTTTACACGTCAGCAAATTACCATTGTAGAAGATCGGGCGTTGCCACGCCAAATGTGCTTTTTTATCGCAGTTTTTGTAATTCCTTTTACTGGCGTAATAATAGACAAAATAATTAAATATTTTTGGGTCGGTCTTATGTGAAAAAAAAACATTGAACTATTGCGAGAAAGATTAGGAAAGAGTTGGCCACGCGGGTAAGTAGAACAATTAACGTTCGTTCGTACACATGGATGTATAATATCCTTTGTTACTACTCTATGAATCTATTTTTATGCTTCTTAAGATTTTGCTTTTTCATTTTTTAGTCATTTTTTTAATTTTTAGAGAAGTCTTCATAGCCTATATAGATAGTTTTTAATCCTATGTTGCCTTTGTCACTAAGCCAAAACAACAAATTATTGCCATCGTAAGGTATGCGACCAGTCCTAGTTAAATGAGTATATTAAGTGTATTCAAAAAGTATCAGGAATTTTGTAATTTCCGATTTGATTTGTGAAATACTGCCAAAACGCTGACTAGTCTGCTGTAAAGTATCGAAGATATTATCTATATTTTCGTACAATCGGCAATTATTTATTATATAAACTTCCCAGAGTAACATGTCCCTTGAACTTGAACTGATAATTTTTAGAGAGATATCTGTGTCTTCGTATTTTCATCAGCTCGCCTCTTTTATCTTGAAATAAAATTTAGATATCAATGTTGAACTATTTTCATTATTACCATTTATACAACTGCATTGTTACATTACGACTTACAATAGATACCCCGACACCGTCTATCGGATAACACAGACATTAAAGGTGGACCATCTAGTGTTTTTTTTTTTGTAAATCATAAGTAGTTTTGCCACTGACGTCTGCTTCCCCCTCGAAATCTTGACAGAAAGTCAGTATCATACCTCCGCGGAACGAAATGAGTCGCTTTACGCTTGAACAACGTTGGGAAATATTCAAAACTTATTTCCAAAGTGAGTGGAAACAGCCCAAACAGTGCGTTTTTTAAAAATAAGTTTTAAGTTTTGGCCGAAATGAAGCACGCACCGCGACTGCTGTATCAAAGTTTGTGCAAAAAATTCATGTTCATGGGGCTGGTATGCTAGTGGACAACACTCATTTTTTTTTGTTTTTTTTTTATAATTCGTGCAGGTTCAAGAGCACGCTCTAATTGTGCTTGTCACACAATCTGGACGGAGTGCAGATGGTTTGTATCGAGGATGTTCGTTCATTACTCCGGGGGTGATTGTCCTAGATAGGATTTGAGAGATTCGACTGAATTTGTCGCGTTTGTTGTAGTTCACAGTAAGTCTTTGTTTTCCATGTCATCAAGGTGTTATATTGCGCACCAAATTCCCAAATTGCGCTTTGTCCGCCTCGGAGCTGCGATTCGACCCCTTTGGTATTTTTTTTTGTGGGGAACTCTGAAGGACCGATGTTATGCCAGCAATCCGGAAACGATTCAAGCACTTAAGACCAATATAGTCCGAACAATTCGTGAGCTACAGCCCGAAATCATCAACAAGGTCTTGGAAAATTGGGGTGACAGAATGCGTTATTGCCAGCCGAAGAAGTCACTTGAAAGACGTTGTATTTCGTAATTAATGGGAATGTTTGTTCTTACTAATAAACCACTCGTAGGTTTAAACCTTAAATTTCGCGTCACCTCCCTAAAACCTTGTTTTATAACTTTTTACAACAAAAAGTTGACTTTTCCTGCGATTCCATTTGCCATTCTTAGACAAGGGAATAGAAATCTTGCTGAGCTAATAGTAATAAGTTTCTGAACAAACCTACGAGTTTCATCAATAAAGTTGATTTATCGATGAAATTTAGGATTTTATTTAAACTTTTGCCAAGCCTTTCATATGATCAAGAGCTCATGGGCTAATTTGACCTTGTAAGTTTGCCACAATGTCGGCTAAGAGTTCTGTTAGTTGCGTGAAATCGAGTGATGGCTCATTTTGAACGATTTTATCGGTGCTACAATCGGTCTTCAATAGTGAATGTGTAGACTTGAATTGATCCAAAATAAGCGCTCAGAGCGTGTATGGTGGGACGATTTTTTCCACTGAAAAGTGGAGTAAGAGCTCTTAAAGTTGCGACCAACAATTTTCAAGCGATTCTCTTCCGTGACCTAGTCGACGTTTTAGTACAACCAGGTCATAAGTAAAATAGTAAAATAGTAAAAAAAAGTAAATAAGTAAAAACTAAAACCTGAGCTTGAAATCGACGTAGTACTCAGGCCATGTAAATCTCTGGCATGTATATTTTAAGGCATTTTGTCAGCTCCGCTGTGGAAAAACCCAGCGAAAAATAATTTAATTTCAAGGGCGTCAGGGCCTTACTTGGACTAATGCTTACTTTGATCGTTAAGCCATTACTTTTCTTCAAGAGCTTTCAAAGTCTAGGGCTAGTTCTGGTAGAGCTGCGACTTCACAAAATCTTAAAGGAAATATTATAATCCTTGAGCAGTCAAATCGGGCGATATTGCCGACAGACATTCGTCAAAATGTCATTTACCTCGAAAGCTGTATGTATAATTGCACCACCATACACCACATCCTCAAGTTACCCACAACGACCTCGAAAAAATGAGGCGCGATAAGACTTCTGGCATCTCACCGCAGAAAAGGTCTTCTGGGCTATAAGAAATGTCTCCCCTTATAAGTCGCCGAGTCCTGACGCCATCATCCTCGTCATGCTATAAAATTCCGAAGTATGTTATTCCCTCCCTCATGATGATCTTCTGAAGCAGCTTGTTCTTGACCTACGTTCCCGTCTCCTGGAGAAAGGTTCGTGTAAATAGTCTTCATTTCAAAAGTCGGAAGAAGAGACCACGAATCAGCCAAGGATTTCCGTCCCATCAGTCTATCTCCTAAAAACGCTAGAGCCCATGCTCGGTCTGCATATTCGCGAGCTTTTAAAGAGAAACCCCCTTTCAAACTCTCAATATGCCTATCTCAAGGGTAAATCCATAGAGATCGCGTTGCACGAGGTCGTGCGAGCTGTTGAGAGATCCATTCACTTTAAACAAACCAACCTGACGACTTTTATAGATATCGAAGGCACTTTCAATAAAGTTTTCACCAAATCTATTGAAAATCCCTCATGGACATTAGAGTAAAAGATTTCATCCGTAAGTGGATAGCCTCCACGCTCGAAATCAGACTTATACAATCGCAACTAGGCAAAAGTCTCCTTACAAAATCCGTCAATAATCCCCAAGGTAGAGTTATCTCACCTCCTTTATGGCTGTTAGTCATCATCGGTATCCTAGTTGAGCTGAACAGCAAGGGTATAAAAGTGGTACCGTATGCGGACGACGTGGTAATTTTAGTATCAGGGATGTTTCCTTCTGTGGTTACAGAAATCAAAGAGCGAGCGAGTTTACGCTTAGGCTACAGACTGTGGTCTAAGTTTAAACCCAAAGAAAACTGAGTTGCTGCTATTTACCACCAAGTATCTAGGCGTTATGCTAGACCCAGAGCTTTAGTGGAAGTCCAAGTAAAGAAAGCTAGTGTAACTTTCTACGCCTGCAGCAAAACTTTCGGTAAAAGGTTGGGACTCAGACCTAAGCTGAGCTTGTGGATGTACACAACCATTGTCCATCCTATCCTCACTTATCGCTCCCTAGTTTGGTGGCCAGCCCTAGGCAAAAGTTATAACATTGACAAACTTAATAAGACCCAAAGATCTGCAGGAATCGGGATTATGGGAGTCGTCCTCCTACAAAGCACTTAATATCCTACTGCATCTCCTCCTCTTGAACCTTCACATCACATATTAGATTTAAGGAAGCGGGCTTCTTGTCATACCACGGCAGAGGTCTGTCACTTTTGCCAACGAATTTTACCTTGATCGGAAATTTTTTCGACACAACTGAATATCTCAAATTTTTTTCTCGCTGATCACTCGAGCATCTTTCAATCTGAAGTTCTAGCGATCCGGGAAGCGGGGAAAAAAAACACAACCCCAATGACACGTCCACCGCTATCTGTAGTAACAGCCAAGCCGCTATTAATGCTCTTTCGTCTGCTACTACCGTCTCTTAGTTAGATCGCACTGGGAAGTCGCAGGTTCTGCGCCTTTGGAAAATGCTTCCTCGATTACCTCTCAAAGTAGCCAACCTCAGCTTGAACAACATAACCAGTGTTCTAAACCCCTCAGCATCAAAAGGCGCCTAAGCGCTAATTGTACCCTGACGCTCAAAGGCAGATAGCCACCGCAACCTACATACCTATCTCAACCTTTGGCATAAATGGCGCACCACCAGGGACTTAGTGGATATATACGTGGAAGGAATCGGACTTCGTTGCTCATGATGTATTTAGACCGAAAATCATTCACTTCACCATTGAGGTTCAAGACATCATAATCGTAGCTCAGACGCGATGGACAAGCGGTAGCTGATGCAGTGCCTGGAGAGACGTCTCCAGGGACTGCAAGGACATCTGACTTGAACCAGTTAGCGTAGGACGGTCGAGAAGTCTGCGCCGAAATCCAAATTGCGCCAAAATCTTTCATGGTACCGATGTTTAACCCTGGTAAGTCTAGTAGTTGACAGTATTCCTCGTCTAGCTATGGGCTTATAGCCTCAATTGCCCGTTCCTAGCATTGCATTTAGGATATGCTTCATTTAAATTTGATGTTTCACTAGTTTATTATCAAAAGTGGTGTCGCGTCCAGGGAAAAAATAGAGTACCAAATGAGTCGTTGTTGTGTGGATTACAGGTTAAGATGCTATTCCGTATTGTTGTAGCTGTGTTAACTAGAGCAGCACACAGGAGAATGTGCCTGACTTGAGTCCCCCAAATACTTTCCTTTCTTAAACAATGCATCAAACAATGTGGTCAATCATTTGATTTCTAAACCAGAATAGCTCCTACCCTACCCTACCTTCACAAGTAATAGACACTGAGTCACCTGTTAAAGTTGGCCATTGGAATCTCACGTACGTTACTGCAAAAAGCAAATCCAATTCCAAATGGAACCATTCTTCTCGATAACATCTTCCTGCACTTTTCTCGTGGAAATTCCACTTATTGGTCTGAACTTATCCACATCAAGCTCCCGTTCCCCCCCAGTTGGAGGAAAACCGAAATTCATAAGACAAGGAAAGCTGGGCGAAAAAACCGAGCTAGAGATAGAAAAAGGGGCAAAAAGGCTTCGACATCCAGAAAAGATCTCGATCCCATCCGGAAAAATATCGAATAAAACGACCACTCTTGAAATAGAAAAAAGGAAAAGTCTTATCCTGTCCATGTCCACATAGCGCCCGTCCCTTAAGGTGATGTCTTCGACATTCCTTACCGAATATGGTTCTCTACTCGAGAGTGTAGAGGGATGGAACATACCTAAGTGCTGGTGGCTGATGGTGCCAACCCTTCTTACAACTTGAGTGAAGTAAAAACGAAAAAAAAAAAAAAAACACAAAAAGTGTCTGAACGCGTGTGTGTGTGAGGGTGCCTTACCCTGACCCTTTGGCGAAGACGACTTGGAACTTGATTGCATTTCGTAAGAAAAGAAAAACCAAAAACGGATACCAAAGGACGAGGGGACGAGACTGAAATGGATGAAGGATTTTCAGTGAGGGTCCCTGGGTCGGATGGATTTAATTTGTAAGAGTTTTGGACACTTGGATGTCATGTGGAGAGAAAACAACATTTGAACTCTGTAAATGAAAGAAAAGGGTTTCGAAATTAATTAATGAACAGCGAACACTTATACTCGGTACAAGCGATTTGTTGGCATTTCGCTCCTCGTGCTGCGGGTAACGATGTTCTGCTTTGGTTTTGGGGCTTCCTTAGCTCGTCGTTTCGTTTCGCATGCAGTTTGTTGTACAGAGCAACTTATCATGGTGTGACACTGAGTGGGAAGAAGGATCTTTATCGTAGGCGGTTGCACAAGGCTTTTGCCAGCGAGATTTTTGGGTGGCGGAAATGTATTGGGCTGTGATTTTGCTTTGAATGTAATTCATGACCATGACTGGAAGGACCACGCACAAACTCTTTACTGTCGCCCACTAATTTGCCTTGGAACGAACGTACTCGTACTCTGGCTTAAAAGCCAAGTAAATACGACTTATGTGTGTTTAATTTCGGTCCCGCAGAGGCAGTGGCATGCAGTGGAAGATGTTGTGTTGCCGGTGTGCCATTCGCATCCTTCTCGAACCTTCTTCATGGGCAAATTCTTTCTTGTATCTCTGAATGTTCGAGGGAAGTTCTTGAAGAAGAGGAAATCTTGCCTCTCGTCGGTGTTCTGCTCCTGTCCGTGTGGTTCATAAATCGTTGGTAATGGCAGAGGTGCTAGGTGTTGTTGCCAGTTCCATCGCCGGTGCCAATGGCATTTGCTCTGTTTTGTTGTGACTTAGGTACGGGTTATACGGGACACATGTGCGGCGGGATAGTGTTGTAGTCGTTCTTTAAGGATGCAAGTACGTTACAGTGGTTAAGCTTGAGGTACTGTTCCAGTGAACAGTTTGCTATTATCGTTTTCCTGCTGGCTCCTTACCTAGGATCGTCTCATCAGGTTACTGGTTTTTATCTTCCTTGGAAGCTATTTGGTTTTTGCAGTCTTTCGGGAGGACCATGGAGGAGGGAGTCTTGCTATGTGTTTGTTTTTCTTTTAGTCAATGTTATGCTTATTGTTCAAAGATGTTTGTGCTTCTTGTGCTCCAGGAAGATTGCTTAAAAATGGTCTTAAATAAAAGTAGTACTAGTATGTGCATGAAAGTTATTTGGAAACGATTGCAGTAAAGGGCAATTTCAGTAACTTATGTGAAGTGCCTCTCCAAGATAAAAAAAACCTTTAGGCGTAAGTATTCGGTAATACTTATAACCCTGTAATACCAAAGGTTGCCCATAAGGGGGATCTTATAACCTCTATTCCGGAGCCATACCCTTGAGAAAATTACGGCCTCCCGAGTGGACTTTGAGGCATATCACCCTAATCGCCGAGGATCTATTGTATATAAAAAAATATTCTGAGAATTCATGCTTAAAGGCGTTAAAGTAACGAGTAAATTGTTTGATACGACAAGGCTAGTGGAAAAAAGACTAAATGGGATACTAGGCCCCGTAAAGAAGGTTCAATATCTAGGAATATACATAACTGGAATCACACGTTCAGGAAATTTGAAATTATTTTTTTTTAATTCGTGCATGTTCAAGAGTGTACGCTCGTATGTGTCGAAGATATTCGTTCACTACTCTCCGGGGGTGGTTGCCCTAGATAGGATTCGAGAGAATCGACTGAATTTGTCGTAGTTCACAGTAACTTATTTGTTTCCATGTCCATATTCCATGTCATTAAACTGTTATATTGGGAATGCACACACAGAATATGAATTTTGAAGTGATCTTATACTGCGAGTGTGATGCCTACGTCAGCATCTTTTGACCATCTCTCATTCACAACTGGTGTTGCTGCAGAGTTTTTCTGTATATAAATTGTTCTTGACTATGGACGGACTTCAACTACAGAGCTTCGGCTCAACAGTCGGTGATTACCGTTGAACCACGATCACCCCGATTTTTGTTGTCATGCAATAAAGTCCTAATAAAAACATGGAATTTAGTTTTGAAGGTGAATAGTTTGCCCAGATTAGTAATTTCTGTCCTGGTACTCTTGACACACGAGCTACAAATTGGAGTCCGGATTTATTTTTCCAAAATTTCGAGCTTTATTTCAGAAAAACGACGCAAAAAAAGGATGAACAATTTCGATATCTGTTTCAGTAACTGCTGCAATGAAAATAAACAACGCCTATTCGGATGCGGATTTGCTATTCGAGGTAGAATTTGGCAAAAAGTCTTAAGCTTCTGGCACATAAGCGAGCGCCTCAAGTAATTCGCATCAAAGCCAACCTCGAAAATATAAGCCTTGTATGCTTTCATACCCATAAGGAAGAAAAAGATGATCAACTCAAGGATGACGTCTCCTAGACCGAACATACAAGGGTGGTCCGATAAGTACTTAGCATCACCGCCAGATGGCGCCAGTATCGCAAGAGCAACTTACTATCGTGTAGTACATTCTAGTAGACTACTACTGTCGAAATTTCAACCGGATCGGACTCGTAGTTTGTTTTGACCGCGTGTGGAAGCGGGAGTATCCGCGGAAAAGAGCAATATCGGTCGGTGATTCGATTCTTGTTTTTGGAAGGTAAATCGCGCAGCGAAATCAAAGAGCGTTTGGATGCTGTGTACGGTGACTCTTCTCCTTCGATGGCGACCATCAAAAATTGGTTTGACGAGTTTCAACGTGGTCGCACGTCGGTTTTTGATGAGCCACGTGCAGGTGCCCCGAAAACGGCTACCACGGACAATAACGTGACAAAAATCCACGATCTCGTATTGGCAGACCGCCGATTGAAGGTGCGCGAGATAGTTGAGACAGTAGGCATTTCAAAAGATCGCGTGGGTTATATCCTGCATGAAATTTTGGGCATGAGAAAGCTGTCGGCGCGATGGATGCCGCGTTTGCTCACTCCGGACAAGAAGCACAACCGTGAGACCACTTCAGAGCAGTGTTTCACGCTGTTTAAGCGCAATCCACAATCTGCGTTGTTTCGTGACTTCACCCGGCGAACGTGCTCTAAAGAAGTCGAAGACTGTCCCATCGGCCGGAAAGGTGATGGCCACGGTTTTCTGGGATTCACAAGGTGTGATCCATATCGACTACCTGGAGAAGGGCAAAACGGTCACAGGGCTGTACTATGCCAAATTATTGGGCTGATTCGACGCCGAACTGAAGAAAAACGGCCCCACTTGGCGAAGAAAAAAGTGTTCTTCCACCATGATAACGCACCGGCTCACACCTCCGCCCTCGCCACGGCCAAATTGGTCAAATTGGGCTACGAACTGCTGCCCCATCCACCGTATTCTCCAGGTTTGGCCCCGTGCGACGTCTTTTTGTTTCCAAACTTGAGAAAGTCACTCGCCGGGCAGAAATTTCAGTCGAATGAGGAGGTCATCGCCGCCACGGGGGCCTACTGTGCAGACCTCGAGAAAACGCATTTTTCAGACTGGTTAAAGATGCAAAACTGAGGAAAGAGGACGTATTTGGTCGATCATGGGAAAAGATAGCCTCCATAAAACCACAACCGAAAACGGACTCAGGATAATTGACTTCCTACCGGGGAATAATCTCCTTGTAATAAGCACACGATTCTCACATCTAAACATCCACAAGTGTACCTGGCGGTGCCCCGATCAATTGCCCACCAACCAGTTTTATCACATCTCCAAGGTACGAATGAGGATACCGAGGATGCTACAGAGTCAGTAAGCTACAGTCGCAAGAGCCCGCTAGAATCTTTGCCGATCGCTACTCCCTCAAACTCCGACAAAATCCTATGACAGAGGCACAATCCACAGACCAGCATCCAAAATGCCAATACAGAAGCTCCCTCTGATGTTCTGGGTTTTAAGCCGCCATCATCAAGAAACAAGTCCATGCAGCAAAGCGACATGCTTACAGGACCATGCTGATGAACGAGAGCTGTTCGCGAGCTGTACGAGCAGAAAAGGAGGGAGAAAAACACGCTTTTTAGAAAGAAAAAAGGAAAGCACGGAAAGCGTGGCCGAGAGTTTTACCATAAAGTAAAACAAACATGCCAGAGCCAAAGCCTGCAGGGATAATAATGGAGAACTAGTAGCAGAATCATAGTTGATGCTGCGAAAACCACTTCTTGGCTTCTGTAGACTGCTTCTAATAGACAAGATACCGTTGTCAGGCACAATGACATATTCTCAACAGACTACAACGTAAGAGAATTCCGTCCACCCAACAAAGACGAAGTCAAGTTAGACAATCGAGACTCAAATCTAATAAAACCGCGGGTGCAGACGGCCTGTCCGTGAAGCTTTTTAAGACGGCTAGAGATGAGCTGGTAAGGCGCATGCATCAACTTATTTGTTAATTGTATGCTTTCCAGCCATATGCAAATCTGACGAATGGAATCTCACCATCGTTTGCCCGGTCCACAGCTATGGTGAGGGGAACAGGGAAATAAGTCTCCTTAACATCGCATAAATGATCTTCTCTGGATAACCTGATTGGCTCTTATCAGTCGGCTTCAGGCCAGGCAAGTACTCTGGCAGATTTTGGAGAAGACTTCCAAATCGACACCCATCGCCTTTTCGTCGATCTAAAAGCCGGGTATGACAGTGAGTGTGCATAGAGACGAGCTATACGGAGCCATGTCTAGGCTTCAACATAAACTCGTTCGCCTAGTCCGTTAAGGTCGGTAACTAAACTAGCCAAGACCTTTTAGATAAGGCGGCACGCAGTCATGCAACTTTTTCAACATCGATGTATTGTACGATCTAGTTCAAGTCTGCGCAATTGCTTAGGTACGCGGATGACATCGACATGATTGGAAGGGCACAACGAGACGTCAATGAGGCTTTCGTAAGCATTGAGGCGGAAGCGGCTAAGATGGGTCTTAAGGTCAGTGAGTGTAAATCAAAATATATGTTGTCATATATATGTCATATGTTTGGTTTCAGTGTCCGTGCATTACAGAGCACATGGACAACACAGCTCCGGCCTTTAGAGTTTTCGACAATCCGGACGGACGACGCAGCAGAGGACGATCGCATCTACGGTGGCGCACACAGGTGTAAGGGGACCTTAACTATCTGTTAGTGTGACACTGGAAACAGCCAGCCAAAGACCGTGCCGGCTAGAAACGCTTGCTGATTGAGGCCCAGGTTCACCTCGGTCTGTAACGCCACCAAAGAAGAAGAAAGAAAAAGGGATTCGAAAAAGCTGTAATGTTAATACCATCAATGGTGCCCGCTGGCGTTCAATGATTTCGAAGGTTTTTTTTTTTTTGTGCCCAGAATACATGAGCTTAGCCTGGTCGACGCGTAGCTCCAGCAAGACGGTGCTGCATGCCACATAGCAGGCGAATCGATGAAATTAGGGAGGAATAAGTTCGGGGAACAATTTATCTCCCGAAATGTACCAGTGATATGTCAACTCATTTGTCTATGTCTTGGAAGAAAACATTATACAAATTATTAGCAAATTATTAGCGAGACACTGGCCAATATGCTCTAAAAAGTGGCTAAAAATTAGACATTTAGTATGAACCAATTGAATCGTAGTAGTGGTCAACATTTATAAAAAAATAATATTGTATAAATAAATGGCAAGTATTGGTGTATCAGAATAAATATCTTTTTTAAAAATTTTTGCAACATTCCTCGATCTTTTTGACATTTAAAAACCAAATATTTCAAAAATCACACATATTTCATTCTTCTTATGAAGTCAATTGCGTAATGACCTTTCTCCGAGTCGGTCTTTTTATATAGAAAGAGTCCCCGATATTTCAAAACGTTTTCTTACAGATATAGTATTAAGTAAAGCCAGTATTGACTCCACAGTAAAATAAAAAAAAAATCTCAAAAAAACATTAAAAATATAAAAATTGTTTAAAAAAAAAATTTAAATTATAAAAATTCTACACGAAAAAGCACTTACGTGATTCCTCTGAAAATGCAATAAAACAACAATTCTCTGTTTAACTTTAAATATAAAACAAGCAAAACACTTTATTTACGTTTTGAAAAATCAAAAATTATTAGTTTTGAGTTAAAATCAATATAAGCAAAGCAGTTAATGTAAAAAACCAAAATTCAACAAAACATTTTTATTTATAATAATAATAAGCGAAAAAAAATTAACTAACTGAATTTCAAAACTTAATAAAACAATGGATGATCGTAGGTAAGCAATGAATAAATATAAAAAGCATGATGAAGCGAAGCGGTTGGTAATTTAAGCGCCAAAAATCTCAGCCACAATAAAAAACACCGAAATAAACATAGAAAATATAGAAAAATCTATTAATGTAGAATTCGTAAATAAAAAACAATTTAAGAAAACAGAAAAATGTGAATTTGCCCAAAAGTCGGGGGCTTAGAGGGTGTATTTGAAGTCTTTACTCACCAAGTCGTCGAATTTCAATGCGTCTGCATCGCTTAATCCCATGCTGCGGGTGAGCTGGAGGTACGTCGAGGTGATGGGTTTGACCTTGCGCAGATCGAGTTGAGCCGGTGGTGCATCCTCAGGCTCGACATCTGATTCTTGGCGTGATGATTGCTGTGTCGATTGCTCTGGAGTTGGTTGTTCCTGAGGTGGATCCCGTTGTGATTGTTCGATTGGTTGTTCCTTGCGCGGTTGTTGCTGCTGTTGATACTGGCGGCGTTGACCATTCTGTGCAAGCAGCAACATTGGGCTGGAAAGAGATTTTGAAAGATTAATTGCACGTATCTGTGGAAGAGATTCCTGGACCGTTTCGGAACGCCTTGACATGGGTCTAGTGCTGGTAGTTGGTTGATCGTCGCCTGTTAAATCAACAGATTCCAGAATAGCCTCCTGGGTAGGGGGTTTTACACCGAATTCGCTCTTATGAGGATCTTCTTGGGACTGGCTTATTATGTCTAGGAACGATTCGCCATATAAGCGCCTCATGAATTCATAGTATCTCAGGAGACTTTCACGATTTAACATTCCAAATTTCATTTGCGATCCAAACGGACTACCAGCACTTTCCCTAAGTAAGGCGCTACGAGACGATTCAGGATATGCGTATTGGGTCTGAAATGGAGGGATTTTCTGCGTCATTGGGGGAAAGGTAAAAGCTTGGGATTCAGTAGGAGTTCCAGGCTTTTCCATGGAGGTGACAGTAGCCGAAAGTTGTAATGATCGCTTTCTCGGTTCAGTTGGAGGGATAATCGGAGTGCTAGTGGGAGCGATGGGTTCGGTCTTTTCTATAGGAGTTTTGGGAGCTTCCGGAGATTGCTGCAGGGAATAGGTGGAAATATCAATTTCCGTTGAGCTCTCGTTGGGAGCATCATCATCGGCCGTGGAGCGTCCCGGAGATAGTGGTCGAAGATTTTTCTTGCATTCCGGACACGCAGAGAGGAATCTCGTCACAGCTTCTCTCGGTAGGAAGGCATAGGTCTCGGTTATCTAGATAAAAAATTATGAAACAAAAGGGGGAGAAAAGGTTCAGGCAGACTTACGATGCGATAAGTTCGCTTTTGGCCAGCATGCCTACCACTCCTGCCGCCCATCTCTACGTGGATGTTGTAGATGATGTTGAAAAACTCCTCCACGACTGCCACCTTCCGATAGGTCCTTTGACCAAAGTCCTGTAAAAATGATTTTATAGTCAGGAAAGGCCTTTATAAAGCATATATACGGACCTTCGTCGTCGAAGCCACATAGAGCTCTACGTTGTTGGGATACTCGGTGTTGCTACTCTCGGGGTAGTCGGGGATATCCTTAAAGCACTCGGGTCTCTGGGTAGTAAAGGCTGAGCAAGGAATATATAAAAATCATTAAAAAAAAAACTGTCCGAAAGTAGACGGAAGGACTCACCCTTGGACTTTACCCAAAAGCGAAATTTTGAACTGTCTGGCCGACTATGCTCTTTGCCCTCGAGTGCCTTAAGTATTCTGGCCTTCTTGCGTAGCGTTATGGTCTTGGTCTTAGCTTGATCGCCATACGTCTTCAGAGCCCACGGTTGGAAGAGCTACAATAAGTGATTAAGTACCCCAAAAGTTTACGTTTGCTTATACAGGAAATCACCTCGAACATTTGCTCCTTTTCCGTACATAACTTCAGCTTTTTGTGTGCTTGTTCCATAGTATCCTTCGTCGACAGTGTATCCCCGCCACCGCCATCATCTCCACCGCCACCAACACCACCGACACCGCCATCACCATTGCCGGCATGACCCAAAGCAAACATCAACTTTCGTTTGTAATTCGTCTGAGTCGATTTGCTCGCACCGCAACTGCTTTCACTTTCGGCCTTCAGAACTACGTGACGTGCCTGCGAATGTGTAACAGTTGCAGTAGCCGTAGCAATCGAAGCAACATTCGATAGTCGTTCGTCCTTGATGGTCGTAGCCGATTGTATGATGGCTGTGGCAGCGGTGCTATCCGTATCACCGCTATCCTCGTGCATTGTCGAATTTTTCGGATTTTTCACTTCAGCTATCATCACTTTAAATTGAAAAACAATAACAGAATTTGCATACAGCCCACGATAACAACAAGGATAACACACAACGATAACAGTGGAATAGAAAAATATATGTAAAGCGGCACGACCAACTTTCGAACTCTCTCCGCGGAAAGATCATTCCCGCACAATTGTCAAAAGTCGACTATGCACGTAACGATTCGAATTGTTGTAATATCAAAAGGATGCTCTCGTCAATCGGGTACTGGATCTAAATATTTCTTTGCTATCCTGCGATTTCATTCGGCAAATTAAGCTAAATGAATGGAAAAAAGAAAACGCATCAGAACAGGACAAAACAGTCGCATATGCTGGCATCGCTTAGGAGAACTTGTTCGACAATCACCCGGAATATTCGTCGTCCTGGCCGTGATGGTGGTTGGTCGGTTGCTATGTAGTGTTGTCTCACTTGAAGGTCATTTGAGTATGTGTGAGCACATTACCTGTTGATATGTGTGTAAATAATGCAAAAAGGATAACGATAAAGAATTCAAAGAGAGCCGAAGACGCAGGGAGGAAATTTTGAAAATTTTTGAATGAACGTAACATGAGCGACGGAATGAGATGTAGATGTGGTGGTTGAAGAATGGTTTTCCACCCCTTATGGGGTGGGCAATACGTTTGTATGTGCGATAGAATGTCTGTAAGGGAATTCCGAATGAGTTTCTTCGTCTTG
Organism: Merodon equestris; assembly: GCA_958301585.1. Taxonomy (NCBI): domain Eukaryota; kingdom Metazoa; phylum Arthropoda; class Insecta; order Diptera; family Syrphidae; genus Merodon; species Merodon equestris. Next base: position 23,971,980 of record OY284417.1, on the reverse strand, counting down.
ATTCGTCTGTTTGTCAATTTGTCGTCGATTCCGCGCGTAGCTATTTATCTATGCGGAGCGCCTAGGTTTCTTATTTCTTTTTTTGGGTTGGTCAGGGACATGGAATGGGAGGAGGAAAGATATAAACTGGTAATGGGCTCTAACTGCCGCGGTATGCTTGGATATTCAACCAAGATACCATCTCAAGGATATGTACGTTATGTCTCCTATCCTGCATGGCGGTCGGGTGAAGTCATCCGTCATTTTTGAGGATAACGAGTTAACGTTGGGTGGACAAAAACCAAGGCGAGTAAGGAGAACTGCTTTCTATCCATATTTAACGAGGAGACCCGTGTCAAAAACCAATCTCCGAATCCCATCCAACCTTCTGGCTCCAACGGTATAGATTTTTTTTTTGCTATCTCCTTGGCCTCACATGTGTTGTTCCATTTAATTTTTTTTTTCTGTATCATCCATCAAAGGACAAAGGGGTGTAAGATGGAGCGTGGAATCGATTTTATCCTTGTCGCTGTCGTCCTGCCTCGAGGAGGACACCTTCTCAGACTTTTCATGGATGAAAATTATTTTCATACCGAATACTCGGCGTGCTCCTTCAATTCCTTCCAAGGACGACGATAGTCGGAATTCTTATTTTTCCTCCTGCTTTATGGCTCCCTTGTCTGCATAGGGGCGACATTGTGGACCAAATACCACGTGATAAGAGCGTCCTATTTCTCTGATGGATTGCGATTGAGAGTGCTTTTCGCGGCGAGGAAGGTTTTTGCCGTCATTTCCCTGTACATCAGGGACCCGCCAGTTGGATTGAGACAATCAACCCTAAAAAAATCAAAACCCATCAGCTGACCTCGTCTTATCTAATTCGACCCACTTGATGTTAAATCATTCGTCCTTTGAGAGTGGCAAACGTTTTTCAAAGGACTGGATTTTAACAAAGATTTTTTTAACGGTTTCAACGCTCAAGCTCACCTTTGACAATCGCACTCCAATCACCACGTACTCCGTCCATCCGGTTTTTTATCTCATACAACCAGAGATCAGCGTAAACAATATCCAGTACGATCTGCATCCCTTTTCTTGATTTTGGATGTTTACTACGAAATCATACTCCTGGACCAAGCACAATCGCATTCTCATTCCCAGTCGTCCATCCTCGTTGTCGTGGAAACAGGAATTTTCACTTTTTTCCCTCATAATATCAACAATTATCTTGCTGGTCAACTGAATCCATTTTTTCCTGCGCTCGCAACCGAAATATGACAAAAAAAAAGTTCACTAATTTCGGACTTCTCAACCCCTTGAGTAGATAGGGGTGGCAAACGGGTTCTCGGACACATATTCATGTGGTCGTAAGAAGAGCTATATGGATTGTCCTTTTGCGATCCTTTTTCTACTGAAGATTCACATCTCTCGCGGTGGCATGTTAAACGCTGGTCATCTGCTACTGGATGCGGGTTCGGATACACACACAGCATCGTCGCTGGCTTGCAAAACTTCAAATTCATGAACCCATACATGTAAATTCAGAGATACGATTTACCTTGTTGAAAATATAATTATATGTACGAGCAAGGGGATGACTTCGTTTGGTTCCTCGGTCCAGCATCCCATGTCGGGGTTGGGTCAACCAAGGTCATAATTGGTCCAGTTTTGATGTGATAGAGTGAGTATTAACGGCAAAAAAAAGGATGTTTAAGAAATTATAGGAAAACTATACAAAAGTTTGGGATTTTTGTCGATAATTCTCTCACAGGACTAGGAAGGGTAAGGAGTCTTGGGCGATACTTGTTTTTTTTTCTTTTGGAATGAGTGTGGGAAAATCTTCAGACGCGCTGAGAAGCTGTGGACGTGAACTTCGACTTGATTAGGAAAGTGGTTTGATGTGTTAGGAAAGGGGCAAATGAGGAAAGGAACTTGTTGAGCTCTTGAAACAGGATTCGTATGTGGTATCTTTTAGAGGAATGTAACAGATGGTCTGTAGTAACGGCAGACGAATTTATTCTGGGCAAAGATTTTGGCGCAAAGAAATTAACCCAGCAACTGCATTTTTAGAATCAAATTCCCTTAATGGCGCGTAGATTTTATTCCACAATCGAGTTATGAGCTCGTGGCAGCAGGTATCGCGCGTCTTTTCTTTTCAAATTTGTGACAGTTTATCTTCGTATTTTGTATTTCATCGCGTGATTTTGGTAAAACATTTCAAATTTTCAGCCTAATGACCTAAAGGCTACTTATTGCCTAAAAGTTTCGTAACGATACCAAGGGGGTGGGGTGATCGCGGTGTATTGGCAATCATCACCGACTGTTCAGCGGAAGGTCTGTAGCTCAAGTCTGTCCATAGCCAAGAACAATTCCTATACGGAAAAACTGTACAACAACATCAGTTGTGAATGAGAGATGATCAACAAGTGCTGACGAAGGCATAACACTTACAGTATAAGATCACTTAAAAATTCATACTCTATGTGCATTTCCAATATAACACCAATAACATGGAAACAAAAAAAAAAACAGTTACTGTGAACTACAACCAATGCAAAAAATTCAGTCGAATCTCTCGAATCCTATCTAGGACAACCACCCCCGAAGAAAAGTGAACGAACATCTTCGAAACAAACCCTTTGCACTCCGTCCATGTTGTGTGACAAACACCATAAGAGCGTACACTCTTGAATCTGCGCAAACCCTATAAATAAAAATTGAAGTGTCCTGTCACTATATTTTCTTTACGAAATGGGTTTCCTGGTAAAATTCCCTGATGTGAAGACCGATTTTATTTTTATATTCTGAAGATGACTGGAACGTATGATGAGCTATAGACACTTTTGTGAAGTGACTCAATCACTGAGCGCGGCTATCAAGTAAGTTCTCCAACGAAGCAGACCGCCAAAATGGGCTCAAAAAATGTAGGGCACCTAAATCTGTTTTCTGCATTAGACTCACTTTTTAGAAGATCAGATCCACATCCACTTCCTGTGACTGCCTGTATTCTTATAGACATACTCGTGTTATGAGGCAGTGTGTATTATCAAGATCGGTGAAGAGGACTTCCCTGGCCAAGAGCTTCAGACTAATCAATCTAGTCTACCACTTGCTGAGAAATATTTAAGAAAAGGTTAGTGCGCAAAGGTGCTCCTCGGTTTCATCACTTTTCTAAGATTCTACATGCCTGCCAGCCAGGAATATAAGACATTCCTTCAAAACTATCTTCGCAGAATTGAGAAAGATTTGAGAAATGTACCTGACAGGAAAAAGAACGCATTAGCCTTTTGATAATTCAGTTTTTAACAGAATTGGATCCAAATTGGACCACTCTGATCCGTGCCACTGTAAGAAGCCGAAGTACGATGTGAACGATGATTGAACGATGTCATATTCCATACATATAGCTCATTTTATTCTATTTTAAAATCTACCCGCCCTTTATTGTCATATCTTCCCGGACGGCTTAAAATCCTGGAACAATGTGCGACTGCACCAATCCTAATGGCCGTGCACGATATTGTCAAGCAAAGGTGGAAGGGAGGAAGAAAATGCATATGCAGTGATAGCTACATTGTGCTTAGAGACAGGCTTTTCAAAGTTTCCATTTCCGAAATAGTCCAAGATTTCAAGCTAACTACAATAGTCTTGCCAGGTCTCCTCACAACACACAGAGCATTTCTTCATGGGACTCATTGCCAGTATCAGTTGGCGTGTTCCTGGGGCCTACGTGTTATGTGCCTAACACCTAAGCTTAACACCACCGAATATTTTTCTTGTTTTTTTTTCCAAAAACCAATAAAATGGTGTGCTTATCTCCCGTTGCTCAGAGGGCTTTCATTGTTTTTTCAAAGTTGACTTAAGAAAAAAGAAAAACTTGTCGCAGCTGTCTATACTAGTTTTTGATGATTAATTTCAGGTTTGCACCTTCATGCCAATCCATTACCTGCGGAACTAATTGAAGCTGGGTTCGGTAGAGTACCTCGCCATTCAGTGAAGCGTCGACAGTCGAAAATTGCGTGCCACACGTCCTTTAAAGCAATTGCGGAAGTTATCATGACCAAATCGGTAGAGATATTTGCAATAGCCAGTGACTAGAGGAACTGACTGAGGTGTTGGTTGCAGTTTTCTCACCTCCGCTTTATCCACCCATTGGATGAGGGTGCGAGTTCAGCCACCCTTAGTGGTATTATTCCTCCAAGCTTACCATATGCCCATTGAGTCGGTCTTTTCTTCCCTTTTTCTAGATCTTCCTTACTGTGTTTCAGTTATATGGACAGTCTCGTGCAATAAATTCTCCTCATCTCGTCCGCGAGGAGGTCGACATGACTTATTCCAGCAGTAACAATCTCGCTTCTTTTAAAACCATCCGGTAACCGTTTATTGTCCTTATTGTACGATATCGGACGGCAGCTTTTGCTAAGTTTTCCTTCTTCAGAGAGCTTCTGTCCAGACTAGTGAAGTTGTTAAATTCGAATTTTTTGTACTTAATGATTGCAATATGGGTTGTTGTCCAGCACTCGTCCCATACAGGAATAACATCAATCGACTCATGAGGAACCATTGCCAAGCAGATCGTACCATTTCTCAAATCTACAATAGACCATCATGCCATATCAATCAGTGCAGCTTAAATGTATGGGTGGTAAGGTCTCGTCACTAATGCTGGATGCCGATGGTCGTCCATAGATAATCTCGGGTACTTCGATTTTCGACGCAGTGGACAGCAAATACTTGTCCTGAATAACAGCTTTAACTCATGTTACCCAATAAAGATTGTAAATTGTCTTTGAAGTTTTGCGGTTTTCTCTTTCTTTCTATTTGCATGCGTTGTCCACGTGTGTTTTAAACCACAGCCTATCATCGATCATCTCTTTTAGGTATGTAACAGATAGCTGACCGGTCAGGTCCAGGCCTACCCCTTGAGTCACGCTGAAATTATGTATGATTTAAAAAATTATCAATTAGACGGAATTCCTATAGAATTGCACGGGACTCATCCTGCGAACTTTGCCTTATAGGTATTGCGACAACACCAGTTACTCGTGACGTCAGGACTGGCCCTTGCTGGATACTGAACTCGGATAAAATCTTTTCGACGACATTCGACTATCCATTTTCAATAGATAAGCCTTCAAGTTAAAGTATTTGCGGTCCTAATCACCAGGCATGATATTGTAAAGCAAGGGAACCCATCATAACCCTACTTCCACTTGTAAAATAGTACACGAACTTAAGGTTTCGTGGAAGAAGCACAAATTTTTGTTTGTCCCAGATAATTCTGGGATTGCAGGAAATAAGATCTCAGATGAGCTAGCTAGAATGAAGTTAGAGAAAGTCTTCTTAAGACTTCAGAGTCAACAAAGATGGGCTCAACCAATATTGCTAAAGCTTTTCTTGAAGAATGGAGCAGTATTTGTGTCTGAGTGCTCCCGTGGATAGAAAAAAACCTGCAATAAAGGAAAAACAGGCTTCTAACCAGGTCCAATATACTATTCTTCACACCTCAGTCACTCTCCTTGCTGGACCATCGCTAGGTATTTCTTCGCGAGGCTGGCAAGTGACCCATGCTATTTTGGTGCTTCTGAGGCTAGCCTTGCAAAGTCGGCTTTCCTTGGTTCGACATGCATTGCTTGTGCGTCTATTCAGTATTCTTTCAATTCCACCATTCGTCTAATTACTAAAATTGGGTCCGGTCGAATACCTCCCCATTTCGCCTTCTCCAGGGCAATAGCGGAGTTCATGATTCCATCGGAATAGATATTTGCTATAACCCTCATGATCAGGGAGGAACTGCTTTAGAGGATAGTTGCAGTTTCCTTGCGCTCGGCGTACCCGTACACTTGAATATATTTCAAAATGCTTATGACTCCCTGAGGTAGTTTTAGTCGCAAGTGCGCGTACCTTGAGGTACTCCCGCGAAAGCATAGTAATTTTTAATTCCTATTGGTAAGATTAGGAGACTATCCTAATCACATAGCAAGACATTTTCATCCTTATTAACCATCTCCATTTTAAGCGTCTAGTATGCGCAATATTGATTGGCTCCTCACCTCCAAAAGTGTCGTTCTATGGCTTCAAAGGCAATGTCGACTATTAGGTATGTTGAGGACTTTGACATTACAGCGTAGTTTTTGAAACCATACGAGCAATTTGATAAAGCTCCCTTCTCCTCTACTATAGTGAGCAACCTGTCGAATATTATTTGCTCTAGGAGTTTCCCCAGTGCTCCTAGCAAACATATAGAAAGATGTGACCAGTGAAAGCTATTGAGTTTTAGGCATGGAGTGCTGAGGTTGAAATCGAAGTTAGAATTCGAATTAATATTTGCCAGCATACGGGGAATGATTTCATTGGAGCCGAATGAGGTACAGGGGGTGGATAGATAGAAGAGACGAGGATTGCGTGATTTACGAGGGCTTGTGTTAAGAGATATGGCGTTATAAAGGGTCAATGGTACCTGTCAGAAGTCTTTGAATGAATAGGATGTCAGATACCCTTCTTATTTCTTCCAACGTACTCAAATTGATAACTTTAAGACGGTCTTGATAGGGCGGTTAGAACAAAAGATTATTCCAGGGCAGACGTCGAAGAGCGAAACCTAGGAACCGACGTTGGATGCTCTCGATTCTAGAAATGTGGGTTTGTTGATAAGGGGACCACACTTGAGATGCATATTCAAGAAGGGGGCGAACAAAGGTAATATAGAGGAATCGAGTCACGTAAAGATTTTAGAGTTCTTTAGACCAACGCTTCACGAAATCGAGTGCAAAGTTGGCTTGAAGAATTATGAGTATAACGTCGATATGTGCACGAAAATTGAGCTCTTGGTGACACACAATGCTAAAATCGCGGATAAACTGAACGGTGGAGGTGGGTTGGTTATTGAGAAAGTAGAGACGAGGAGGAGGTTTGATTCATTTGCGTGAACAGGTGTATGATTGGCATTTGGACATGTTAAGCTCCAAGAAGTTTTTGAAGCCCCAGACAGAAAAGCTCTTGATTGAATAAGGGAAGAATCTTGTTGCGAGGAAATGATCTCGAGGAACTTGGTGTCGTCGGCCTACAGTGAGAGGTGGGAATGTTTGATGACAAATTCAATGTCGTTTATGGTAAGAATGAAAAGAAGTGGACCTAGGTGGCTGCCTTGGCGATCGCCGGAAAAAGCTAAGAAAGGGTTAGAAATGGCAACGGTTTTTCATATAAGAAGATATCCACTTCATCGCAGTGGGTTCAAAGCCTAGGAAAGACATTTTGAAGAGTATTAGTTTGTGGGAGACTTCGTTTACTGAAATCAGTTGGAATGACGTCGCCTTCATTCCCATTCTCTAATGCTGATAGAGCGAAGGACAGAAATTCGACAAGGTTTGTGTTTATAGACCTGCATTTGAAGAAGCCATCTTGTTCAGAGGAGATGAGAGATTTGCAGTGGAAACTCAGAGTGTCATACAAGACTCTTTCGAAAAGTTTTGGTATATGTGACAGTTTGGCGATGGGGCGGTAGTTGTTAATATCACATTTCGGACCTTTTTTTGTGTTTTTAAGTGCGGGACAGGGAGACCATCGGGCTTATGAGTACATTCATCATTAAGCTGATTCAATTTATTTTCGATGATATGGGGGTCAATAGTACATCGGAGAAATGGTCCAAGGGTGAAATTTTGTAAGTAGTCGAGGTAAGTAGTCTCCGGGACAAAGGAGTCATCGGCAAAGATTGTTAAAAAGTTGGCCATAGTTTAGGGATCATTCGAGGTTTCGCAATTGAACGAGAGTGAGGTTGGGTAGCCATCAGATTTCCTTTTGAAATTGACAAACTTATAAGATTGGCTTGGGAGTCGATCAAATGGCTTTCGTAGAGAGAGTTATGAAGCTCGGTAAATTGGGGGGAAACCGAAAGAAAAGGTGAAACGGAAGGCCTTCTTAGTGAAATCGATTCCGAAGTTAGTTTTGGTTTCGCCGTTGATGCGGATGGAGCCATTTTCGTCGTGAATGTAGGTGAAATAGGGACTCATGCTTTCGTAGATTCTTCTGTCTCTCAACGTCAACTTCGGCAAGGTGTGGTAAGTTTGCCGTGGCAGGATTGGGTGGATCTAAGAGAGACGGGAAGGCCGACGGAAATTTTGAGCTAAGCAAAAGAGATGAGCGATTGTTTTGAGAAATCTGTGGTTTGAAGGAAGGAATTGTATTAGCGCGATATTTTGGCCGTGTTATGGGCGCGGAGTTGAACCCTATGTGGTTGCACATCCTAAGATGATGAGAGCTTTGGGGGTTGGGGGAGAATTAGAAGTAGTTCAGGATTTGTGAATTTTTTAGAGAGAAAGCTTGATGACGTTTTACCTAGAGTTACGAGTATTACTATTAGAAGTGAGCTTATTAACCTGATGTTTGTAAACCAAACTAGTGATCAGGTTAACCTCCTTATATCGGAATAGCTTCATATTAAAGAGGGTGGTAAACCTTGAAGCAGTTTCTTCTACATAATTTGGCCGGTATATCCCCGCGAATTGATTTAATGATTTAAGGATTGGAGGAGTCAGAATGCTGACGATCTTGGTCGATGTTTTTCCAATATTATAATTTATATCAAATTTAGGATAACAGTGAAAGGTCTATCTTGTTACAAACAACAGATGCGCAAGCTATAAAGAATTGCATTCCCCACAACTGAAAGACAGTCCTCGTCTTCTTGGTTATTCAAATCGGTTGCAAACCCTTTACACATATCCTTTTGCAATCAATCTATTCCGATGAATAGCCAACGACAGAGCAGTTAGTAGATTTACAGACAAACTTTCATCTCACACAATCGTTTTGGTGTCAACGTTTTTAGTTAAAATTGTAATGTTTTTGGGCTCAATGGTTTTCTTTCTTATAGAGACTCCATGGGCTATCTTTCTTGTGCTAGCCATTCCAGCATATATGTACCATCGTTTTTCGGTGTTAAAGGGAACACCAAATTAAGGGGATATTCAATAGGATATTACTAATAAGACGGTTTTCAACACCAGAATGCCTTAGAGACTATTTCGGTCAGTTTGCGAGTTCATCAGAAAACAACAAATGACACTACGCCCATCGTTCTCATTCCCCTCTTAACTTACCCAACTGGCGACCTAGGGCCAAGTGATGGTCTTTTGCTGATGTAACCTTATTCTTCGTACTGAATAATTTCCAACCATTCCTCTTATAGACCTATTCTGTGTATGGGTACGTTCTCTTCGGCACATTCTCCAAACGGCTATCGTCGCCGCCCAGCAGAGTCACACACCAAAAGGAACTCAAAAACAAAAAATAAAAAAAAAAAACAAAAGAGAAAGTTCCCACTAATCCCTTCAGGGAGCATGGTGTGAGCCCCATCACACGCTAATACTCATCTGCACACGCCGAACATACCTATGCATCCATGCACGTGTGTACTTGTGTGTCTCTATTTTATTTCGTCAGCACCGTTAAGTCTACCTTCTCTACACTCTACTCCACTTTACTCCACGACGTTTCACTTTATCTCCACGAGCCACCCATTGACCCGACATCATTCACCCCCACACACATGTCACCCAAAACACAGTGACAAAAAAAAACAAAATAAACAGAAACGAAGCACCAGTCCAAGTGGAAGTAGGTGTGGAGCCTGCAGTCATAGTCGAACACCAAAACACAAAAAAAAAAAAAAAAACAAAACGAAAGGAAAACACGTGACACATCAAAACATTTTTCCGTGCCAAAAAACACCCCAAGGATTTTCGGTTCCACTTTTTTTTTTCTGTATATTTTTCGTTTCCTTTACTTCGGTTTGAGCTGTTGTTGTTATTTTTTTTCTTTTACTACCGTGATCCTTACAAGAGGAAGGTACGAGTGGCCGTAACGCGCGAGGCACACAGCGAAGGCCTCCTGAGCAAACACCGACTAAAAACCTACGCTGCTCCTAATTTTTTCCTTTTTTTTCCTGTTTTGTCCTCCTTCTTCTTCATGCCCATCTTCGTAAGGTGGTAGTGGCAGTGGTTCCCTGTCCTTTAATGTTTTCTGATGAACTTTGTCGACTTTGGGATCGGTATCTCAGCAGCAGCGTTGGCGGCAACGACGGTGGGGTGCCGTTGGGGGGTCGATGTGGCTCGGGGTGGGGTGAACAAATGGGCGATGGCCGGGGCAACTGGACGTATTTTCGACTAACGTGCATGCATATTTTAAGAGTGACCGAGGGAATGGTTTTTTGTTCTTTTTTTTTTTTGTACATACATACTCCTTCGGTTTTTATATTTTTTATTACGAGACTTCAATATCCTTCGTTGATATCTGGAAATGGATGATATTCGGAGCGTAATTAGAATTTTGACAACTGTATATGTGGGCCCGGGGGTCGTCTTAATTGAAATCGAATTTGAAATCAACTGTAGCCAAAGGCAGAACAAGCTTGGTGAAGGTATATTGAAAACAAAAAAGAAAGCGAAGGGATGCATGTATAAAAGAAAAAACAAAACGACAACGAGGTATGAAGGCTAATCTAAGGACATTTCGAAGAGAAGGTCTGATAAATTAATCAAGTTGTTTGGATTCATTTGATATCCAACCCATTGCTGGACGATAGCTGACTACGGGTGAATAGTTTCTGATGTGAGCTCATATCCAAGCTTCTTTGATTGATTATGGAACGAACTGACGATTATGCATGAACGAAACGGGTTGACATTTGTTTAACGGTCTTCAACCTGTTTTCTAAAAGAGATTTTTGAGGCTTTTTTGCTTTCATGTTCTCTGCGGTATGGTAAGAGGTACATGCATATATGTTAGTGGATGTCTGAATAAAATCAATTATTTGGACCTGTCACAGAAATCATTCGACGCAGCATCTGTTGCACTGTTCTGGAAGAGTGTCTTGGATTCACCTTAGACAATGAGTTCTTGCGAACAACCTAATAAGTCAAAAATGGCAGTATCAGTAGAGCTCTATCAAATTTAGAATTATTTGAAAAATTCCCTCTCATCCCTATAGAACACTATCCGGTGATAAGCAGAACTACAAGCACACGGGCTAGTGCACATGCGATATCCACTATTTTTGTACCAAGCAACGCTCATTAAGAAAATCGATGGACACAAGTAGTACTGAAGCTCGTACCACGCACTTACGTAATTTCTTGAAATTAATCCTTTCCAATTGACTAGATAAGAAATAATCAAACTCCCGGCATCTATGACGATTCAGGTTCGGAGCTAAAATTTGTAATGCCGTATGGCTCAATTGAACTTCAGAGGGCTGTGGCTTCTTAAGCATTACCCACTGCATGAATGTTTCCGTTAATGGCAATGCTTCCGATTGTTGTTTACAAGCCGGTGGAAGCATTTCGGTCTCAGTTTAGTGGATTTTTTTGTATACCTACGTGAATTCAATCGTAACAGTGCATTAAGGCTATATGGAAAGTATGCGAGGAATGCGGGTCTTAATAGAAAGTCACAACTGGTTATCGTTAGAGCCTGTCAGCACCTAGATATAAATATAGATATAAATAAATGTATTGTGTCTTGAACCAAAGCAAGTTACAAATATGTTGTTTGAAAAGCGATGAAGTGCTTGCCGAAAATAAAAATTCTAGACAGAAGGGTAGGAAAGTGGCTTTTGAGCTTAAGGTATTCAAGACAACCATGCGATGGATATTGAAAGATGAGCTTAAACTAAGGGATTATAAGTTTCAAGAAGGATAAAACCTCAACTATGCTCAAAATTGAGAGTTTCGATAGTGCAAAGGTGCTTACACGAAGGTGACGTAAAACAAACAAAATCGCGTTTATTGAACGTAAAATCGAAGCATCGATTTAACCAGAAGCCGTTCGATGGTCTTGAATTTTTGGACAGTGGTATTAGGTTGAATGCGACTGTGTTTTGGCGGGTGAGAAGGAACGAATATAGCCATAGTTCACGCTAAAGGTCGAGCATTTAAAATAAACCATAAACACATAATTGTTTTTCTTGTACTTCAGTAGAAATTGATTTCAAGTGAAAAACACCGAAAAAAATCCAGTTCAATTGAACCACTCTGTATACAGGGTGTCCCACGAGCAGTGTGCCATAAAGCTAGAGCGTGTAGGTCTGGTCAAGACAAGAAAAAAATAGAATGGGAGGGGGGGTCTATTCCCTCCCCGTTTAGCCGAGAAGGGCAATTTTCTAAAAAATTGACTTAATTTGGAAAAAAAAAATATTAAAAATCAACAGTTACATCCACAATGCCGTGATATACTTTTTTGTAAAGCCAGAAACCTCTTCTTTCATCTTGTTTTTAAACGAAGCTGTTTTAAGGAATAGTTTTTGAGAAAATAATTTTCAAACTCAAAATTTAAAAAAAAAAATGTTCGAACTATTTTTTTTCTAAATTGTATGTAATTAAGTATATACTAACTTTTTTTTCAAAAATTCAATTCCCTTATTAGTTTTTAGTTAAAAACAGAAAACCGGATGCAAAAATGTCTTGAAGTTTTTGAGAAATTAAAAAAAAACCCGAACCATTTTTTTCTAAGGAAAACCTTTTTTTTGGTTTTAACGCTGCTTATGAATTAATGTATGAAACATGACCTCTTTTTTATTATTTTTAAAAAATTCGGAGTTTTATTATAATAAATTTTTAATATGATCCCCATTTTTTAGAAGGCAAAGATTATATCTCCTTCTAATGGCTGCACATAAGTCTATATTTGACAAATTTTGCTGCAATTTGACTCCAGCGACTTCAATCCGTTCTTTCAGTTGTTCCAAAGATACTATTTCCACTTCGTAAACATAATTCTTCATGAATCCCCACACATAAAAATCTAGGAGTTAAATCTGGTGATCTAGGTGGCCATTCCGTGGGGCCCCTTCTTCCGATCCAACGGTCACTAAAATTATCATCCAGCCAGTTTCTAACCCGTAAGCTGTAGTGTGCTGGTGCTCCATATTGCTGGTAGATTAAATTATCTGCTATGGCCAAAGGAACGTTGTCTATCAAATCGGGCAAAAGGTCTCGTAGGAACTGCAGGTATGATTCTCCATTAATAACAGCATTCAAAAACCGGGGCCCGATTACAGTTTGTGAAACAATACCAAGCCAAACATTACAGCTAAAGCGGTGTTGTGATTTATTTTGTTTTTTGTTGCGTGGATTGGTGCTACTCCAATGATGCAAATTGTGGAAGTTAGTAACCCCATCTCTGGTAAACTGTGCTTCATCCGTCCAGAATATCCTTGCAAAATAGTTTCGTTCAGTTTCATCTCGAAGCAGTAATGATCGACGAAATTCTGCTCTCAAAAACTTGTCGTTTGAGGTGAGTTCCTGAACTGGCCTAAAATGGTACGGGTATAAGTTTCCGGTATGAAGCACCCTCCATACTCTAGATTTGGGCACTCCAAGCATAATAGCTATCCTCCTTGTGCTAAGGGAGGGATTACGTCAGACCAAATCCAAAATTCTTTCATTTAAGATTCCTGATCCATCTGTAACTGATCTTTCGCTTCTTCGATGCTCTCGCAGACGTCGGTGGATTCTTGAAAACATGCTACGACTGGGACACCTCCGGGTGGGATATCTTTCAGCGTAGAGTCTTGCGGCTTTATGATCTCGACCATTAGTTAAACCGTAGCAGAATTGCATGTCCGTTAATTTTTCTCGAGAGTATGAGTTTGACATCGTAATGTGTTGATGAGTTAACATCCAATTTGGAAATGATTTTTTTTATTAAAAATGCGATGCCTTTTATTTACATTTAGGTTGCAAATATTTTGTTTTTCAATAAAGAAAAATTGCGTTTTTATTGTCTTAAGGTCCTAGCGGGTAGAATCCATCGGCGGCGGACGGACACAGACGAAATTGGCAAGTCAGTTTTCAGGCGTTATCAATGAAAAAAAAGGATTAATCCAGGGTTATTCCAATACTGTGTCACTTTATTGTATCCTCTCATAAAACTCAGATTTTTTAAAAATAATAGAAAAGATGTCATGTTTCATACATTAATTCATAAGCCGCGTTAAAACCAAAAAAAAAGTTTTTTCTTAGAAAAAAATGGTTCGGGTTTTTTTTTTTAATTTCTCAAAAACTACAAGACATTTTTGCATCGGGTTTTCTGTTTTTAACTAAAAACTAATAAGAGAATTGAATTTTTGAAAAACAAATTAGTACTTAATTACATACAATTTAGAAAAAAAATAGTTCGAACATTTTTTTTTTAAATTTTGAGTTTGAAAATTATTTTCTGAAAAACTATTCATTAAAACAGCTTCGTTTAAAAACTAGATGAAAGAAGAGGTTTCTGGCTTTACAAAAAAGTATATCATGGCATTACATCCACAACGCCATGTTGATTTTTAATAATTTTTTTTCCAAATTAAGTACATTTACGGCTAAACGGGGGAGACCCCCCCCCCCCCCTCCCATACGATTTTTTTCTTGTCTTGACCAGACCTACACGCTCTAGCTTTTTGGTACACTGCTCGTGGGACACCCTGTATAATGTATTTGATTCAGTAGGACCCCAAACCATGGGTGAAAGTTCAAATACTACAGTATTCGAAAAAATAAATCACTTTTTATATCAGTATAAAGGTAAGACTGTCATTGACGTGTTTTCCAAATTTCATGCTAATATGCCCATTGATTTTATAGTTACGCTTGTGTTTTTTTAACAACTAATACTAGGGGAAAGAGCAAAGAATTCGTACAAAATTTTGTTTGCGGAGTGATTTTTTTCTTAAAAAGACAAAAATGTATTAATCTGAAAAACAACACGTTAACGAAAAGGTGCTCAAAATTCGTAGATTTTCCATTGGTGATATTGTTGGTATATTGTGTAACACAAATAAATACTTTCGCGGAAAACGTTTTTAAAAAAAGATGTCTTTATTAGCAAGAGAAATTATCTTTATTAACAAGAGCGTACCGTACTAATCGCGAGCTTAGGAACTACTGAGTGGATTTTAGTTCCACTTCGCTATTCTAATATCTATTCGTAGCCTCATGTGTGCTGCATCAAAACCGTGTGACCGCGATTTAGTTTGGTCAGCTTTTTGGGTACGAAACTCCAACTTGAGCTCGAAGGTCGTGGCGACCCGATAGGATATGTAACCTGTATACCAATTAAAATAACTTTGAAGGACCAATTTGGGCCTAGGACACGTCTCATCTCCCTTGATTCCATAGACACACTATTCTTTGAAAAAGAGCATCGCCTTAATAGCTATGTATAAATAAATTATTTCTGAGAAAGGGTTGTCGTGAAAACATCATAACTTGAGGTGAGATTAGATGAGACGATGCCGAATCAATAATCGAGCGTATACTGTGTTAAAGATAAAAAAAGATCGAAAAAACCTGAACCGCTACGTGAACTGAAGTATATTCGAGAATTGGGAAAAAAACCTTGCCATAAGTGTAGACTTAGAAGAATAAATAAAAATCGCAATATGTATAAACAAAACGACTGCAATAAATATCGGAAGTACTTGCCTAAATTCTATACAAATCTCACTGGGCGGAAAACTAGACATTAGAACCCGCCCGGATTGCAGTCGCCTCAGACAGAGCCGATTCACACAGGCTTTACAATGGACGAGAAAACTCCACGGTGTTTTCACGGCTTCAGTTTCGTTCACCCGAAAGAAACTGAGCAAACTTACCTGAGAAGAAACAGTTTCTACATAAGCCTGCTTCCATAGGGTTAAATGAAAAGGCAGCCAACAGTTGAAACTCACTGTTATTCCTCGTGGATGAGAATATAAATTCGCCCTATCAACTCTAAACGGATTGCAGTGCTGGGAGGCAAATATCATGGTATCATTCTAGATTCCAAATTAACTTGGAAATACTGAAAAAAAGCTCTCCTTATAAAGGGTGTATTTTTAGAGGTTTGGTTTTTAAACAGGTAACACTGTTTCTACAAATTATAAATTTAACAGTTGAAGTTGATTTTTAGTTAGCACGTTTTGTCATTTTACGCACGCGAATTGTGTAAACTTATTTTAAAGGCCATCGGTTCGCTAAACTTACCATGCGCTACATCCATTTGTTATCGTAATCGTCCATTTGAGCAAGTTATTCGGAGCAAGACGAATCATTTTCGCACCACGTACTCTCTTTTGGATGACACACATCCCCAAGAACAACAAACAATGCGAAGCAATTGCCGTTGTGAGGCGCAGTGTTCAGGAGAATCCGAATGAATCGACTTTGTGGAAGATTTTATGGAAAGATCTTGGCTTAAAAGTCGTTTCAACACGAAATTTTGCTCTCCGATGAGGCCCATTTTTGGTTAAATGGTTATGTAAACATGCAAAATTGCTGAATTGGGAGTGGAAAAAATCCAGAAGCCTTTGTCAAGACGCCCTTACAACCATTAAAACTCACTGTTTGGTGTGCTTTATGGACTTGTTGAATCGTCCCATATTTCTTTAAGGATGATGCCGACCAGAATGTGATTTCTGACTTCGTCATTCCTCAATTGAATGGCATTGAAGTGACAGAGCTTCGGTTTTCACAAGATGGCGCAACATGCCACACGGCGCGCAACACCATAATTTGCTGGGACATAATTTCCAGGTCCATCACCTGTTAACTGGCACCCACGATCCTGTGATCTCACACTTTTAGATTACGTTATTTGGAGAAATGTGAAGTCACTCGTCTATGCCGATAAGACAGAGGAGGCGCGATTTGGAAGTCAACATTCGCCGTGTTATTGCTGATATACGGCCCCAATTGCTCGATAAATTTGTCAAAAATTGGACTTCACGATTGCGCTTCATCCAGTTAGCCGTGGAGGGCATATGCCACGAATTATATTTAAATACTAATGGCATAAAATTGTCTAATAAATAATGTCGAAATATCATAGACATTAATATCAGCTTCAAGTTTTTTTATTTCATATTGAATTTGTATACCTCTAAAAAAAACACCTTATTTGAAAAGGAACTTTCTGGACTCATCGTCTAATTCTCCATAATTTTTGAGCTAAATATCACCAGACCAGAATATCACAAGACTTCAAGTCCTGGAACATACTGAGGCGAAAAGAAGTCAGCTGTTTCTTTCGAGATAAAAATCAGAGAGGCTTAAAACTCGAGAGCAATGAATGCGGGGCTAAAAACTCTACGAAAAGCATACCAGGCCGGATCAGAATTTATACGCAACGGTAATAGGGAGCTCCTTTCGGACAATGAAAGGGTTCCAGCCCAATGGAGAAGATATTTCGATAAACTGCTTAATGAGAAGAATTAACACAGAAGTTGAACAGGGCTCATCACAACTACTATACGACCCAAACGCAAAATAGTTGGCCTAGTTAATATTTCTTCTTACGAGGTTCGAATAAAAGACACATTCTAAATTAAATAAGGTAATTCAAAATTTATTTCGATATTGTGTGAGTGTTAGACATACTCATTTAAAAGCAGTATTTGATTAAATATTAGGACTTCATTTACAAAGTTAAGAAACAAAATAGTTGGGCCACTCTTTTATCGACGCAAAAAAGTTGGCCCAATACAAATACCTGGCCTTATCCACTGAGTGACGTCATCTTTGTTTTTGATAACGGCCATGATTTGACTTGGGAGTGTTTCCACTAAATTAAAACAACATTCAAGTGTTATGCCATCCCAAACTTGTATTTTTTCTTTTAACTCATTTAAGTTCTTAGCCCACAAAGTCTCCATTGGAGATAGGTCGGGGCTATTTGCAGGCCACGTTAGAACGGGAATGTTGTGTTCTTAAAGCCAGCTCATATTTTGCTTGGCTGTATGACATGATGCCCCATCTTGCTGATATGTAAAGCTGCCATCTTCTGTTTGAAGCCTTGAAATCGATGATAAGAGTTGGTGTCTAAGATGCCTTGGTATCTACTTGCATTTATAGTGCCATCGATGAAGCAAAGGTTTCCCACGCCTTTTGCTGACATACGAATACATACCCAGACCATTACTGAAGCCGTAAATTTCGGTTTTCTTCAATTTGGGTGAAATGCTTCGGTTGGAGTTCGTAAGACTCTTGATCGCAAGTCTCCAATACTAAGCTCGAATCGGGACTCATTGCTCCATATTACACTTTTCCATTGCGCCAAGGTCCAGCTTTGATGGTCACTGGTCTACCTTAAGCGCTTCTTTTTTTGCAAAGGAGTTAAAAGAAAAAACTTTTGCCTAAGTGACGGTTTCTAATAAAAATCTATTTTCAATGATAATAAAATACAAATAAAAATAGTAAGAACTACCTTATAAAATCTCTGTCCCATTATCTTAATTTCTCGAATGCAGGTGTCTCTTAAAACTTGCTTTTTAATAACATTTTCCCACTTTAATGTGACATTTGCCGTCGTAGTACGACGATCTTTTTTTAGGATATTTTTCAAAGCCCTCCTGTCACAATCGATAGCAATTTGTGGCATCCCGGGTTTCTTCAATGGGTTCACATTACCTGTCCTCTTGAATAAATTAATTATATTTGGCACTGAAGACGGTGATATTTATTTTCTGCGATATCATATGCCGAAACGTTTTTTTTTTTTAATATTCCTTTATTATTATGTTACGCACTTTGATTGCGACTGAGGTCAATGCATTCACTAAAAAAAACGAAACGGTCCACCAACTTTTTTTAGGTTTCAAAAAGACGTATTACTCTAATAACTAATCGAAAATATATCAAATCCCGAAAAAGTTGGCTGAAACTGACACAAATGTCCCAAAAAACGGGACTGGCTAAAGTAGGAGCCCCTTATCTGAAACATTCCAGATATGTGAAGGATTGAAACAAGGAGCCGCCATTCCACCATTTCTTTTGAATTTGTACCGTATTGGTTGCCAAAAACGTCGTAAAGACCGAAATAACTAAAAGGCTGCATATGGGAAACGCGTTTTTCCTCACGAAGAAGGAATTATTCAAAACAACTCTTTTGTCTCGCAGTGTTAAAATCAGAAAAACAAAATTTAACTTTTTTTTTATGTTGCATGAGGTTTTTCTACTACTGTTTACTAATTTGGGTGCCCGGATTTCAAATCTCCCATCAGATTTTAGATTTTTTGTAGCAGCTCTAGGTAGTGAGATACAGGTATCGTCTTGAATTTACATGAGTAGTCGATAATTTCTATCGATAGCAATGCGACTACACTAATTTCTGTATAAATGTCATTATGTCTTCCTCAAGGAAGACGTGTTTAAACAGCCCTGATTGTTTTTGTGTTATTTGTGCAGAATTTGTGTTCAAAACATTCCGTTTGAATGTGTTGGACTTCGTGAAAAAAGCGTATTTGGACGACTTTGGGTTTCCATTGCCGACGAATGCTAAGCCCTGAATACCTAGTTTGGTGTCCTACAATATCCTTAGTTCTGGACAAAATCAAGTACAAGGAGCATAACTGGGTTTTATCTGTTGATTTAAGAATGGAAAATTTCCTCTTGGGCCAACAAAGTAACTATACAAAGTATTCCTGTTTCCTATGCTTATGGGACAGCCGAGCTAAAGCTGAGCACTGGAAAAAAAGAGGCATGCTAGGGAGGCTTTGATTCCAGGAGAGCGAAATGTGAAAATGCTCCACTAGCACCCAGAGACCGAATTATATTGCCTCGTTTGCATATAAAACTGGGGTTAGTAAAAAAGTTTGTAAAAGCTCTTAACAAAGACGGCAAATGTTTCAAATAAATTGCAAAAGTGTTCCCTAAATTGAGTAGTGAGAAAATCAAAGCTGGTATTTTTGAAATAGAAGGTCTGATGGCCTCATTCAACACGTTGAACAGTTGCCGATACACTTTCAGCAGCTTGGATGCATCATGAGTATTAAGCTTAACTACCTTCACAGATCTAGACTATTTTTCTGGAAAATCTCGGTGATCTGAGCGAGGAACAAGGGAAGCGCTTTCATCAGGATGTTCGCACCGCGGCGCGCGGTGAGATGTCAAGGATACTGGAACGTAAATATGATGTCTGATTATTGTTGGAGCATTCAAAATAGTACTCCTAACACACCTCACGCGAGAAAATCACATAAAAGAAAATTTAATTCAGAATACCTACATACCATATATTTAATAAATTTTTATACCTTAAACTATGTGCATTTTTAATGAAAAATCCTCTCACTTCATAGAGGCAAAACTAGAGCTGCTTCATAAAGCTTTGATTTTCTTTGAAATCAGCATGGAAAAAATATTCAGATTCATGTAATAAATTTCTGCAACAGACTTACTGTTTTCCTGTGTAATAATCCAGTGACATTTTACGGATGTGATACTTGACCTCTGAGTAAGAAAGAAGAAAGCAGATTTCGGTTCTTTGAACACAAGACCTTAAAGAGAATCTATGGTCGAAAACAGGATGAAGAAAGAGGCCAAGGCCTCAACCCCAAGCTTTGTGTAAGGGTAAAACGGAAAGGTAAAACAAGTAGAACAAAGGGACAGTGGACAAACTATCAAAAAATGAATAAGTCGAAAACACAAAGAAAAGGCCGCGCAGTGGGTGTGAGAACATTACAAGGATTGTCCCAGAAGAGATGGAACAGAACAGCGAAACATGGAAGGAACACACTCATAACATGGAGACATGGAGGTTGTCAACAGAAACTCACAGATCATAGCTCGATATCACCCGCCAATAACCGTCGCTGTCTAGCTATTTCCGTGTAGGAAGATTTATGATCCAATGAGGTGCCTTCCGAAAGCCTACGCCAAATACTAAGTTGCTGCAGAATCAATGGATACTCTTGCCTCAAAGATTCAATACTTTGAAGGTAATAAAAAGGCTGACGAGCTGACTAGGAGGAGGTTAGCCCTTGACAAATTTTTGACGAAACCAGTCAAAGCAATTGTTGTGGGTTCAGTTACCTCAAATCCAAACATCTACTGAGTTATGCTAGAGAAGAAATCTTAACAACGGTTGTTATCTTCATGGAGACTACGAGACCTAGTTTGATTCCCATCAACAGGTTCTGTAATTGTGGAACGAACAAAATATAATATGGAATCCTACCCACTTTCTCTGCAGTTGGCCGGCTTTATTTTATTTATACTGAATGGTTTTCGCATTTTGCGATCGAGTACACGAGTTATTATTGTGTCTCGCAAAAGCCACTATAATCTATAATGTTGCTTTGATATACATAGGACTTGCTTCCCAGTACTTTCCATCTCAGAGAAAATGTCGAAGGAAGAGATAAATAATATTTATGGGCTATCCGACAACACCTGTCATTTTAAGTTAATGGAAAAATGCAAAATTTTAACAAAAATGTTCTCTTCTCTTGTGCTTGCTGGAAATATTTCGCTCTAGCAGTATTGCGGCTGTATTTTCAAATTTCATGTAAAAAATCAATATCGTTGGGAAACAATCGCACCACCATCATTTTCGAAATTAGGCCTAATGTTGCGGATGGAGAGGTTGTTCCACTATTTTCATTATATATAAAAGGTGATCATTATAAATAAAATGTGATTTTTCTGTTATTTGGTTTTTTAGTGGTATATTTGACGTACGATTCTCGGTATGTGTTAAGGTTAAACAAACTCAATTAGTGCTGCGAATTTATTATGAGAAGACTTGCACTCAATGCTTAAAAGTTATTGAATTTTATTACGAACTTCATGCTCTGTGAAAATTGTTTTTACGATTTTACGGTCGTTATAATCGATCTAATGAGCAAGCAATTCAAGATATAGTGACTTAATTTCGCAACAATTTCACGCTACTGGACATCAAGCTACATACCCGGGAAATATTACTGCTGTATCCGCAAGTGCTAATGAAGACCGTGTTTTCAATCGTTTATCGTTTATCGTTCAATGATTTCGAACTCTTTTTTTTTTGTGCTGCATGTAGTTCCAGCAAGATCTCCACAACACGCGAATCAGTAAACCAATTGATAAACAAGTTCAGGGGGCAATTTATCTCTCGTCTCGGACCGGTGAATTGGCCGACTAGATCGTGTGATTTGACGCCTACAAACAATTTTTATGCGGATACGTCAAATGGCTCGTCTATGCCATGGAAGACAACATTACACATCTTATTAGCTAGATACCATCCAACGTGCGTGAAGGAGTGACTCACAACTGAACTCTCCGTAGGGACCATTTAAATGTAGCCGTGGCAAATATTTGCACAGAATAATATTTAAAAAGCAAATGGCAAGCATTGATTTATCAATTCAAATAAAAATGTTGTTGATGTTTGCAATTTTCCTGTATTTTTTTGCAAATTAAAAATCAGACAAAAAAATTAAATAATAAATGACACCATAGTTACTGTGGGTTTGAAAGCATTAGGAATAAGTCTGAAGCAAGGACATTAGTTTCCATACCAGCTAGAGCAGAGAGATGTCGAACGGCGTTTTTTCACTTGTGTACTGTTTCAACTGCAAAAATGATAAGGTTTTTTGCATCGCATCGAGACTGGAGATGAAAAGTGAATACTGTACGAAAACCTTAAGCGTGATATTGGATTAAGGCAGGCCAAATATTTTCGGATACAGGCTCATGGTCTGTATTTTGTGGGGATAGAAGACTAGTGTCTGTTATGACCTGCTCAAGCCACCACTAGAACTCGCTTGCCACCCAACTAATGCGCTTCGGCTGTGCATTCAAATAAAAAACGGTCGGTCATTCCGAAAGACGCGACGGAATGGTTTTGCAGCATGACAATGGTCGTCCTTCTGATCGATGATTCATGGCCTTCCTGGGCAGAAGCTAATTTATGGGGATTGCAAAAAATGGGTGAACTGGTGTATTTCACCTAAAGACGAGGGGTTCTCTGACATGATATTGGTCCAGTCCAAAAGATGGGACAAGGTGATGGCTAGCGATGGTCAATACTTCGAATATTTTACTGAAACAATAACAACTTTGTCTACGATTTTATCATTTTAACGATCCTTTCCCTACTCGAGGACTAAATTTACGTCGACTATAAAACACACGTCCTTAGTAATGCTAGGTATATTTTGTCGCCTTCAGTGACCTCGTGAGATTCCTTGCAGCCACTTGATTTCAGTAAGCATTGATATAAAGAAAAGTAAAAAGAAAACCATTATAAATACATTGAAGAGAAATTGAAGGCTTTATTTAGTAAACATAGAATGATTCGATTTAGGTCAAAAATGTTTTGTTCGATACCTTCTTGCCATTTTAGAATCGATTTGATTGATTTTGCCTCTCTTTTATCGGATCATTGCAAAAGTTCGTGCCCGATTTGATGATGAAACATAAGCGATTACACTTTAAAGAAACCAATTTTATTAATCGATTATATAGTCCCCGTTATTTTGAACTATTGTCTTCCAACGTTTTACAAGCTTGCGTTTTCATAAAAACTGCATGATTTTCTTTCATAAAATGTCGTAATGTAGTTTTCGACAGCTTCCGGCGAACGTAATTTCTTTCCATTCAAAGTGTTCTCAAGGGATCAAACAAGATGAAAATCTGAAGGACCAAGGCCTTGGGAATACGGTGAGTGCTAAAGGATTTCCTATTTTAACTCCTTCAGTTTAAGGAGCATTTGTCGAGCATCATGTGGCCTGGCGTTATCATGATGGAACATGACGCCTTTGCCAACACCGCGCGATTTTCTTTAACTTTCTTTCAACTTAACCGTCCGGTCAATGACCAAATTTTCACCATTCGTTCAATAACCGGGTACCCGGGTACTCACGTATAGTGTCAGGTAGAAAAGTTATTAGTAGGCTTCGTGCGTGTGAAATAACTATGGTAATAGGGAGACCATATGGTGCTCGAACATTCTGATATTTGGGATGCCCTGCCCCTTCATCCCAAACAATTTTTTTTTTTTTTTTTAATATTTTTTTTTTAATATTTATATTAATCCTATACTTACAACTACCTTATGCTAGGCAAAAATGTTAAAACTAGCTTAATTAACTTATAAATATCTTACTGGCCCTACGCGGGCACTCTAAAACAAACAATATATATCTAACTTATGTCTTTCGACTACTTTATTTTTAATGTTTATGTCTGACAATACAATGGATATGTGGCAGTCGTATTCATATCCATTATATCGTGCAGCAATGAGCATCAATCGCTTCTGGAACATCATTCGTTTTATTCGATTTGATGATGCCAATACTCGAGCTCAGCGTATGGAGACTGATAAAGCTGCTCCAATACGAGACATTTGGACAATGCTTAATAGTAATTTAACAAAACACTATAAGCCAACAGAATACCTGACAATCGACGAGCAACTTTATCCATACCGTGGTCCAACTAGATTCACTCAGTATATTCCATCAAAGCCAGCTAAATATGCAATCAAAGTATGGTGGATATGTGATGCGGAAAATTCGTATCCACTTACTGCACAGCTTTACACTGGAAAATCGAGTGAAGGTCGTGAAAAAAACGTTGGTGAGAGAGTTGTCAAAGACTTGGTGGCACCGTACAAAGGATCCGGTAGAAACATTACAATGGATAATTATTTCACTACAAAATCTTTACTATCCTGGAACTTGACAATTGATGGCACTTTGAAGAAAAATAAGGCATATATTCCACCAGCAATGGTTGAATCGAAAACGCGAGAACAATTATTCACTGTATTTGGGTTTCATGAGAAAGTAACCATGTGCAGTTATGTGCCAAAAAAAAAAGGCAGTGATTATGCTATCATCAATGCATCATGAAGCAAAAATTAGTGATAGTGCAAAGAAAAATCCAAAATTATTCTGTTTTATAACACTCGGAAGCTGGAGTGGACACAATGGATAACATGCTTGGTAGATATATTTGCTACAAAAAGATCTACTAAAAGATGGCCTCTAGCATTTTTCTATAACATCCTCGATGTCGCCTGCCTTGCAGCATATATTCTGTATTATGAGAATAGTAAAATGCTTGCTAAAAAGTCGTATGAACGGCGATTATTTTATCGGCAATTGGGCAGAGAACTGTGTACTACATTTATTGAAAGACGTTCGCAGAATGCCCAAATCATGAGGCATTTCACAACGAAAGTGGCGATTGAATCTTTTCTTGGTCGAGCTATTAATCCATATGCGCAGCCAACAACATCTGGATCAGTACCCCAGACACAGCTCGATTCAACCGGAAGAAAAATGATTACTTGTGTAAGCTATTCAGTGCTATTCAGGCTATGTAAGCCTTCAAAGTGAAGTTAAAAAACGTCGCAAAACTAGACAAATATGTTCGGTGTGTGAGAATCCTATCTGTGATGAACATTGTATTACAACCACGACATGTAAAGAGTGTGCGAAATAATTAAATGTACTTTTATTCTTGTGTGGCATTGTATTACAGTACACTCACTGTTCATAGGAGCGAGATTGTTCACATTACCGAGCGTGCAAATTTTAATGCATTCTATAGTACGGGTAATCCACAATAAAGTGAATAAAGTGAAACAACTTTTAATTCATAATAAATCATCAATGAGCAATAAACTTAATTCAATATTTTTAAAAAGAATAAAGCATTTCATTTCAAATGTATTTTTTAAGATTTGTAAAAACAACATTTGTGATTGTAAGGCTACGAAGAATATTAAGGATCCAAGAATGTTACTCCAACATTTTTCAATAATAGAAGCATTTACGTTATCCTAAGCTGCTCTCAAATGAAATATAATTCAATGGCCTTTACAAAACACAACACGAAAATGATAAAAAATTGTCTGCAGTAACAAGCGATTACAGCAAGCTTTTTCTATAGAAAAGTTTAGTCAGGCAAATAACATTCTAGTCCGCAGGCTGAATGAGAGGAGTTACATTTGGAGGCATATAAATAACTGTTGTGCTACCGTCTGAATTTCCTAGTTTACTCTCCGGGGGGCATTATCCAAAATAAGAAGAGCTTTGACGGGTAAGCCGTCTTTTTAAAGGAAATTTGTAACTTCGGGAACAAAACAGTTGCTGAACCAGTTTTTAAAAATTACTGCAGTCATCTAAGCTGATTTGGAGCTTCTGTGATGTACAGGTAAGGATACATTCTTTAATGGACAAGGATTTTCGCTTTGCCTCTCACTAGCGGTTTCAATTTGTGTCGACCTGTGGCATTAGTGCACGCTAAATATGTTATCTTCTGCTTTTCTGTTTTTCGTTCAGTTTTCTCAGTTGATACCACATACGTTTTCCTGGTAGAAGGTCCCAATACATCGGGGTTATAAATTTGGTCTGGTTTCAAATCCAGATCTTGAATTCTTTTCGTAAGTTGCCTTTTAAATGGACACAGTTCTGGTTGTGACGACAATTTTTCCCCGGAAATTTTGAGATACCGAACACCAAACCTCTTTTCAAGTTTTTTTCACCCAACCGTCACTTGCTATGAATGTGGACTCATTGCCGTGCAGGCTTCTATTTATGGCAATGGCTTTTGTTTAAGAATTAAGCCAATTGGTAAATTCTTCCTCCGCTGTTCTAGGAACCATTTATAAAGCGCCTTTTCCATCTCAGGTAGTTCAGATGTTATCAGTGTCCTTCTATTTCCAAAGTAAGTAGTACTAGCCACAGTTGCTATAATATCGGCCTTCTTTCTGTTAATAGCACATACATATAGTCGATTTGGCTATTCCATATTTTTTGCCAATACTGTACCCGAAACACCTTGAATTTTATTTTTATATTTTGTAAAATTCGAATGGATCATGGCAAGGACTTTATCGTTCCTGCAGACAACTCCTTTAAAACTTTAGTTTTTTCTATTAAAGTTAAATGTTTGCGACTCAGTCAAGAAATTTCAAGAGAATATTTACCAACCCCAGGATGAAAAACGTAGAACGATGACAGACAAAACAAACGGTAAATTTGCTCGAAAGATTGTGCATTCTTTCTAGCTTGTTTATTCGTTTTAAAAGTATGAGTTCACTCTAAAGAGGTCTACTTGTTTACTCTGTAGAGTAGTCTGCATCAAATTTTGTGTGTTCACTCTATTGGATTGTTCACTCAACCGATGTTCACTGTACCGAGAGTGTACTGTATTATAAAAAGTAAGCAATAGAAATAAACAAATAATCGAAAAAATAAATTCTTACTAAAATAAATATAAACGGAATTATATTTTTCTTACCAACTATCTTTGCTATTGTTTATAATAAGAATTGTTTAAATACAAGAAATTAAACGACATTGTTTATTATTAATTTAAGAGTCAAATTACCTCAATACTTTAATAAACAGTCTCTTTAGTTTGTATAAACCCGGGTTTATCATATATGAAACTATGCTGGGTACCCGGGTACCTGATTATTGAACGAAGGAGGTATCAAGTTTGATAGTTAATAACTGTTATTAAATAATTAATTATAAAAAAAATTGACAAAAAATGGGTATCAAACTACTTCAGTTTTGGGGATCCGGACGGTCTTCAATTTTTTTGGATAAAAAGTTAATAAATTCTACCTGCGAAAATAAAATGGATACCCGGGTACCTGGTCATTGACCGGACGGTTAAGCTTAGAGTGTTGCTCACGGAAGTTATTCGCCATGATTGTTTCGAGAGTTGAAAGAAGCTCGAAAAAAAGTATTCCCCTGGAGCCAGTATCTTCATTGGATTCAAGCCAGCTTTTCTCACGTGTTCTGTACCTTCACCTGCTTGTTTCCAGCTTATTTTTCTGATTTTATAGAAAAAGTTTGGTGACATTTTGTATTTTTTTTAGTATGTGTATT
Source organism: Merodon equestris (assembly GCA_958301585.1). Lineage (NCBI taxonomy): Eukaryota > Metazoa > Arthropoda > Insecta > Diptera > Syrphidae > Merodon > Merodon equestris. The sequence continues at coordinate 23,944,361 of OY284417.1, read as the reverse complement.
AAAATATTGTCAATGCTACACAGTTTAATGGTTGGTGAGGTGACCCTTAATTATTACTACAAATATTAGAAAGAAAAGATACTATTAATATATTTAAGAATTTTATAATTCAAGTTGAATGCAATTCTTCATTATATACAAAATGATAGACTTAAGTTACACCAGAATGTCTGAAAGAATTGATTCTAAACTACTATTATCAAATTGAAACAACCAACGTTTTACACAATCTTCAAACTTTCCAGGAATAGTTAAAGATCTGATTGATTGGTGTAGTTTATTAAAAAGCGGCACGATGAAGCCAAATAAAAATTACGGAAGGCGGTAGTGCGGGGAAACGGTACAGGTACAACGTTAGGAAAAATTCTTCGTAAATTATAATCAGAACTTAACCTAAGATTCCGATTTCCCGATTTGATAAAAAAAAATTATGCCATAAAACAATACAAATAGAGGAATTTTCATAATGGAAAATAAGGATGTAACGATGTTTTCGGCAGGTATTTTTTCAAAACATTTTTTTTGCAGAACTAAAAGAGGCTGAATTTTATTTTGATATGTCCCGCCCCAGCAGGCAATACCATATTGGAGCTTCAAGTGAAAAATTCTATAATAGATAATTTATAGTAGTTGTTAAAGTATGATCAACAGCTCTGCTAGTTTATAAAGCTTTTTCACCTAAAACTCTGCAATGCTATAAACTATTACTTATGCTTGGTCTAACAGCCTCTCTTTATCTCATGATGTTCTTGCTGATCATGTAAAGTAATAAATGCCAGTCAGTCTTTCACTGACCAGTCGAACCAATTGGAGGTTTTTTTATTAACAGGTTATGGGCCCAGAACCCTAACCGTATAGAATAGCATATAGAAACTGCAATTGGCAATCGTCTCACATCGGAAATTGTTTGGCGGAAAGTACAGTCGTGTTTTTTTTTGTTAAAAAGTGTCGCGCACATTGAAGCCATGGATAGTGAATTAATTAAAATTGATAAACTTCGGAATAATGAACATTGGTCACTATGGAAATTCCAGATGATGGTTTTAATAAAAGCAAGTGATCTGTGGAATGTTGTTACTGGTGTTACGATAATACCAGAAGATCATGCAGAGTTGGTAGTGTGGACAAAACTGCATCATATTGCTCAAAAAATTATTGTAACAACGATTGGACAAGAACCCAAGTTGCATATCATGAACTACGACACGTCAGCGGAGATGTGGGCAAAGTTAGAAAGCGTAACATATATGAGCAAAAGTCCGAAACCAATATACACTTGCTTCAACAGCATTTTTTTAATTATTCAAAGGAATCGGATGATACAATCGCCATACAATCTAAGCTGCAACAAATTGCACAGCCGCTGAAAAATCTTGGTGAAGAAATCTCGGAAAACATGCTTATCACAAATATTTTGATGACCCTTCCAGAAAACTTAAGTCATTTTTTCACATCTTGGGAGTCAACCGAGAAGAAGGAACGTACTCTTAATAATCTAACAGCGAGGTTATGCATGGAAGAATCGCGTGTGGGAGTGGAAAGTGGCATTTCTGGTGCATTTGTGGCAAAGAAGGGGAAATCAAACGGTGGTGGTGGTAGCAGAGGAGTGAGCAGTGTCAAAAAACGTGGCAAGTGTTTTATCTGTAAAAAAGATGGTAACTGGAAAAATGAGTGTCCCCGAAAAGCGAACAGGTCAAGTACAAGCAGAATGGGTGATGCCTTCATCGACATTAGACATTACTGAGAGAGACAGTTGTTATTTGGACTCGGGTGCTAGTGACCACATGTGCTCCAGGAGAGAATGGCTACAAGATTTTCAAAGCTTCAATGAACCAATTTTTATAAGGATCGGAAACGGTGACATGATAACGGCTATAGGAAAAGGAGTGGTTAGAATTAAAGCGTTCAATGGTAACATTTGGAAAGAATGGGATTTATCTAATGTATTGTTTGTTCCAGATATAAAACTGAACCGGTTTTCATCCAACTCCTCTTTAGACAAAGGTTTCAACTTGGTCGCAAACAATAATCGTTGCGAAATATGCATGAACAATGAAGTTGCTGCAATCGCGTTTCGTGAACCGAACAAACTCTTTAAGTTAGCATTTCACGTGGTGAGCAGATCTGATACTAGTTATCACATTGGAGAAGCAAACGCTGCTGTAACTAAGCCCTTGACAACATGGCAGCAAAGGCTGTGTCATCAAAACATAATCCACATTAAAAGTTTGCTGACGAATCGCAATATGCTCTTCCATGAGGAACACAACTTTTTTTGCGATCACCGAAATGCATTTGACTCCAGCGATAACAGAGCAATAATCCCAGTTGAGCTCGTTCACACAGATGTCTGCGGGCCGATGCAGGAAGCATCTTATGGAGGTGGACGTTACATGCTACTTTTTCGTGATGACTTCTCCAATTTTCGCATGGTGTATTGTATAAAGTCCAAATCAGATGTCAGAAGCTGTCTTGAGCATTTTCTGGACCAAGTGCGTATAGACACAGGATTGCGTGTAAGAACGTTGCGTTCAGATAATGGTTTGGAATTTGTTAACGAGGAAGTGGAGGCTATTTTGCGGAAGCATGGAGTTTGCCACCAGAAAAGTGTTCCATACACACCAGAGCACAACGGCAGAGCGGAGGGAGATATGCGTACCATCATTGAGTGTGCTAGGTCGATGATACATGCAAGGGGCCTGAGCTACAAGTTCTGGGGAGAAGCAGTGACAAACGCAGTTTATACATTAAACCGGTCAGGCCGTAGTCCAGAAAAAGGTAAAACTCCTTATGAATTGTGGTTTAATAAAGTTCCCGATTTAACCAAAGGAAAAGAGGCGCAAGCTTAATACAAAAGCAAAGAAAGGGATATTTGTTGGATATGAAGAGGACTCAAAAGGATATCGAATCTGGTTACCTGACTGTAAGAAGGTATTGATTTCTAGAGACGTAATCTTCAGGGATTCGTCGCAGACAGCAATAATGATTTCTAGTAAAGAAAAGGAGCCGAAATTGTTACCAGAAAAGGAAGAAAATGAAAAACAAGTGCAAGAGAACTCGATTTCAGTGGAAGAAAATGCCGAGGCAGGCAAAGGTGAAGGTGAACCAGAAGAAACTTGTTATGCTGATGGAGCTAAGATCGAGGCTGAGAAGAGTGTGCGAAAGCTACGTTCCCGAACTATTAAAACGTGCGCTCAGAGTTACGGTTTTGCATATCTAGCTGCAGCAGAAGAACCTCAATGTTTTGAAGATGTTGAAAAATCTGAATTTCGCGAGCAGTGGAAGGTTGCAATGGATGAAGAAATGGCGTCACTTAAGAAAAATCAATCCTGGGATCTTGTGAATCTACCTAAAGAGCAAAAAGGGTTTATAAAGTAAAATATGATGCAAACGGGAAAATCGAAAAGAGGCTGAACTTTATTTTGATATGTCCCGCCCCAGCAGGCAATACCATATTGGAGCTTCAAGTGAAAAATTCCATAAAAGATAATTTATTGTAGTTTTTTGGTAGAAAAAATGACGAAGTGTACAACGAAAATATTTTTTCAATGATTACGTATCGTTTGCAAAGGTTATTTTAGAGTAAGTCCCAAGTATTTGAACTCTTCTACCCTCTCTACTAAAAAACACCACTGCAATGTAGGATGTGGCTGAAAGTGGGACAAGATGAAGCTGGGACATAGGAGCGGCCTACTAGTTTGAACTTTCGGCAATGCGTAGAATGGAAGTGAAACTCCGCATTAGCGTCAACTGTGGTCGGTAGGTTGAAGAATATTATTTTGGTTTTAGAACTTATTATCAATTTATATTCAACAAACCAAATCCTTAATATATTTAAATCCCAGTTGATGTCAGAAACCAGATTCAAAGTATTGTCTGAACCATAGGAACAGCCCACATCATCTGCAAAGGCAGAAAGAGTAGCTTTAAATCAAGCAATGTAGGATGTGGCTGAAAGTGGGACAAGATGAAGCTGGGACATAGGAGCGGCCTACTAGTTTGAACTTTCGGCAATGCGTAGAATGGAAGTAAAACTCCGCATTAGCGTCAACTGTGGTCGATAGGTTGAAGAATATTATTTTGGTTTTAGAACTTATTATCAATTTATGTACAACAAACCAAATCATTAATATATTTAAATCCCAGTTGATGTCAGAAACCAGATTCAAAGTATTGTCTGAACCATAGGAACAGCCCACATCATCTGCAAAGGCAGAAAGAGTAGCTTTTAAATCAAGCTCAATGAGTGAATTAATGCATATAAGAAACAGAACAAGTTCCAACAGAGAGCCTTGAGGTACTCCCAAATTCAAAAGCTGTACATCGCTCCTGGTTTCACCGTTTTTAACTCTTTGCGATCTATTTGAGAGATAGGATCTGAACCAATCAAGCATAAAAGCACGAATTCCCGATTTTTCTAGTTATCTCAACTAGATATTGTGGTCAACCATATTGAAGGCTTTCGTTATATCAACAAATAAACCCGCAGTGAACTCTTTTGAAAACCAAAGTGAACAGTGCTGAAAAACGGATTCTTGTTTAAATAAGATAATTATCAATCATATTTCACATTACTAAACTAGATAGCTGCAGTATACAAACAGATAAGCAATGGAGCGCTATACTTCGCAAGGGCGTCTAATAATTTTTTTGACCAATAATCGGTCGGTGGAATTTCGTGAATTTCGGGCAAACATTCCTCGGCAACTCGGCTTGAACAGACAGGAACCATAGGAGACCATGCAGGACGTGGCCGCCACCGGACTGGTCGTTCGGCCGAGAATATCGCGGCTGTGGCTGCCAATGTCGTTAAGAACGAAGAAACATCAACCAGACGACGGGCCACGCATTGGGCAAACGGACCCTAAAGCGAATTTTAGTGAAAGGCTTACACATGTTCCCGCACAATATGCAAACAGTGCATCAGTTAATGCCTGCTGACCGTCGGTCGCGTGTGAATTATTGTCAAGCCGCATTTCCACTGTTATGTACGTCAATAAGCAAAATCTTCTTTTCTGGGGCACTGAAAATCCGAGTATGACCCTCGAAGAACTATTACATTCACTCAAAGCCAATGTGTGGTACGGCGGGAGTGATTGGGCCGTTTTTTTTTTTATGACGAGGGACACGATAAATGCCTTCTGACTGCCGGAATTGGATGAGCGGGGCTTAGTGAACATGTGGTTTGGTTGGTTGATATTGTGAAGCAAGCGTCGCGTCTCCCGTTTTGGCGGTTTGGCATGGCCAGCAAGATCGCCAGACTTAACCATCCCAGACTTCTTTCTTTGGGGCTACTTGAAGTCGCGGACCTTTGCCAACAAGCCTCGAACATTCGCCCTTAAGAAGAATATTCCACAGAAATACGAACAATTATCACCGGAAATCTTGCGGAAAGTCATGGAAAATGCGATAAAAAGGGTACAAATGTGTATCAACACTGGCGGTAACCACCGGACGGATATCATCTTTTCCACATAACAGAAAAAAACTATAAAAAATCCAAATAAAGATTTCCATCTCTCAAAGTCTTTTTTTTTATTTAGTAAAAAAAAAAAGTATGATAAATCTTCCGCCACCTTGTACATGCATGAGGACCTAAGCGTTGTTGCATAATACTTAAGAAAAATGTAATTTACATAGTTCCATATCGCAATTAGGGTCCATAAGTAATTTAAAAAGAATAAAATAAAAATAAAATTAAACATTTTAACCCAAAAAAAAACTCTGAAAAGTAAAAAATAAAATTTTTGTCTCGGCCTTTTGACTTCATTAAAAGAACCTATTTATACGAGGGTGGTCGGATAAGTACTTAGCCTACAAAAGAAAAACAAAAATTTTGGAGAAATGGCGATTTATTTTTCAATGTAGTCTCCTTTTAGCTCGATACACTTGACCCAGCGATGCTCCAACTTCTTTAACCCATCTGCAAAATACGTTTGAAATACATCTGAAAAAATACGATGACCTCCTCATTCGACTGAAATTTTTGCCCGGTGAGTGACTTTTTCAAGTTTAGAAACAAAAAGAAGTCGCACGGGGCCAAATCTGGAGAATATGTGGTGGATGGGGCAGCCGTTCGTAGCCCAATTCGATCAATTTGGCCGTGGCGAGGGCGGAGGTGTGAGCCGGTGCGTTATCATGGTGGAAGAGCACTCTTTTCTTCGCCAAATGGAGCCTTTTTTCTTCAATTCGTCATCGAATCTGCCCAATAATTTGGCATAGTACAGCCCTGTGACCGTTTTGCCCTTCTCCAGGTAGTCGATGTGGATCACACCTTGTGAATCTCAGAAGACGGTGGCGCTCACCTTTCCGGCCGATGGGACAGTCTTCGCCTTCTTCGGAGCACGTTCGCCGGGTGAAGTCCACTGTTTCGACTGTTCCTTGGTCTCTGGTGTGTACCAGTGGATCCATGGTACAGTGGAGTGAGCAAACGCGGCACCCATCGCGCCGACAGCTGTCTCATGCCCTAACATTTAATGCAGGATATGACCCACGCGATGTTTTGAAATGCCTACTGTCTCAGCTATCTCGCGCACCTTCAATCGGCGGTCTGCCAATACGAGATCGTGGATTTTTGTCACGTTATCCTCCGTGGTAGCCGTTTTCGGGGCACCTGGACGTGGCTCATCAAAAACCGACGTACGACCACGTTGAAACTCGTTAAACCAATTTTTGATGGTCGCCATCGAAGAAGAAAAGTCACCGTACACAGCATCCAAACGCTCTTGCGATACTGGCGCCGAGGCTAAGTACTTATCGGACGACCCTCGTATAAATAGGTTCTTTTAATGAATTCAAAGGGCCGAGACAAAAATTTTATTTTTACTTTTTAGAGTTTTTTTTTTTTGTGTCGGGGGTTACTTAACATTTTTAATTTTATTTTTATTACTAAATGTGGTCATCAATGTCGGAAGGCCGTCCTGAACGGGGTTGATTGTTCAAGGTCATATCTCCGTCACAAAATCGACCAAACCATTCTTTAACGGTCCTCCGAGTAGGAGCACGATCCGGATAAACGCTAAAGGTTTTTTGTTGCAGTTCTAACGAAGGTTTAACTTTTCGTTCTTCATTTTAGAATCTTTTTTTCACACAAAATTTGACTTAACTCAACGGGATCTAGCGATAAAATGACTTCTGATGCCACGACCTATCCATTGGTATACAACAAGACCATAAAACAAACAATGGTTGCGTCATATCGCAAACTTTCGTATGAAGATTGGGCAAGAATTTGCAATGATCCAATAGATGCCCCCGTACCTATTGGCAAAAAAACTCGGACAATTGTTTCTCATAAGCCTCATAAGCAGAATCCTGGTGCCAGGTCCGGACTAGAGGATGGATGCATAAGAACCTCAAAACCAAGCTCCAGGAGATTCTGGCAAGTCACGAGCGATGAGTGTGGCCTGGCGTTGTGTTCAGGGAACAAAGATCCTCTCCAATCGGCCAAAGCTGGCAACTTCTGAGAGATTGTTTTCTTCAGACGGCCCAATTGTTGACAATACAGGTCAGCATTAAGGGTTTTGCCTGAGGGGAACAGCACAGAGTACATAAATGATTCCCTGCCAGTTCCACCAAACACACAACAAAACTTGCCGACTCGGCTGTCGATCCTGGCTTGGTAACCAACTGCGCGGGCTCACAGCGATTCGGCCACGATCGTTTTTGCTGGAAAATGTCGTAAGTAATCGACTTTTCAGTAGCGATTTGCAGATGGAAAGTCGGTCTATGAGGTTTTTTTGTACGGCACCGATAAATCGAGCTTCTCTTTGGCGGGGTTTTCACCTTTATCAAAGAAAAACTATAGAAAATGGCATAAATCCTCCTTGCTGGTGTCCATCATTGGCGCGCGCTTAAATCTACCGGAGTCAACCAACGGCAAATCATCTTTCTAACGACATCTAGTGTATGTACGTCCGATAGAACTTATACCAGATACAGATTACTAAAGGCATCTGTTGATAAAGTAAAAAAATTCTTTTTATATGTCAGATTAGGTGTAATATTTGTATTTCTTGTAAGGCTATCAGTCAATGTTCCAACTCATCTTTTAGCTCACAACCGTTAAGCATAAAGTAGATAAAAATAGACACTTTCGGAAGAACCTCCCTAAAAACGATCAACTTTTAAAACATATTTTAACTATGCCACATAAAACGTTATAATCCTGCGATAACTGACCGCTTGTACCTGCCTATTTCCCAAAGGATGTTAGTCAAAAACCTTATTCAAAATGACCTTAATTAATCATCCGTTGCTTTAAACAGCGAATCAATTTTTACAGTCGGCTCAAAGCCCTTCCTCCATTACGTATTGCATTCACAACCCTTCTGTACATAGTTACGTGTACATGTGTATTCCGGTAGCCCCCTATGTACGCCATCAGGGATCATCCATAGTCCAACTAAATTCCAATGAAAATTGCTATACATATTCGAACCTATTCATTTATTCCATCATTCTTTTCACATCAAAAGCAACGTTGATAAACAACTCTCACGCCAAACTCATCCTAAAACGCACAAAACACAAAAAAATACAAATAGTCCATGGACAAACAAAAAAAAAGTTTTTCAACAGAATGCCTATCCCAACCAAGCCCACCCCATCGCACGTCGCCACTAGTCACAAACCGCCACCCTCCAATCGATCAAAGTGTAAAAAATCAACTGCCACCCTCGCCGCCGTGGCGACTTCCGCCCGATCGCCTTATTTAAACTAAGTACAACTCGCCCACTTTGAAATTTCAACAAAAAAATTAAAATAAAATACATAAAGCAGGCGAACAAGGAGTAAGCTCCAACTCCACCCCATCCATTCCCATTCACCCCAACACCCAGTCGATCTATACCGACGGCAGTCTCTACTGCCCACTCGCGGAACGGCCTCGATTCGACATCCGCCCTCAAGGGGGATCCAGCTAACAATGGGAAACACTAATTATTTAAATGTGCGTACCCCGGAGTCACCCAAACCCCCATTCGAGCCCCATCGTCCTGCGGATGTTAGTGCACAAATACATAAAATAAAAACAAACCTACAAAGGATGAGTATCTGGCAGCCACTCTTACCCACATATTTATTTAATGTCCAACCACAGGACACCCTTAAGCCCCTCCAAAATATGACAAAAAAAAAGAAAGGCATACAAAATACACACCCCAACGTCGAAAAAACGAGAGAAAAATAACGAGAAAAACGCGGCACACACACACATACATATACATACGCGCAGAGTTCATCCTACGTCCGCCCGCGATGAATTTCAATTACTAACCCAATTAAAGACCCTTACTCAAAATATAGAGAGAAAGAGAAAAAAGCCAAAAACAAAAAAGGACACACGAGAAAAAGGCTGAAACGCTTTTTTCCCAACATTCAAAAAACAAAAGAATCAAATAAAACTCGACTGGTGTGTGCGTGCCGCGGATGGGTGGCGGCACTGTAGCAATTTCGAAATTTTTCCCACGTAACCACGCAGCAAGAAAGATGGTGAAAATTGTGCGTAGTCGCGGGTGTGCCGCGTTGCATATGTACTACACCTACACCCCTGTGTCGTCTCCATTTATGGCCGCCACTCGTTTCCGTTGAATGTTCACTGAAATATTTGCGTAAATAGCTGGTCAGCTCTGCTCGTATAAAAAATAGATGCGAACAATTTTCGAAGCCGAAAAACACCCCAACTCGCACGCACTATCGTTCCGGTGCCCCCCCCCCCCCCCCCCCCCTCGCCCCTCCCTCCGCCTGGCTTGCCGGAGGGATGCGTGAGGGAAAAAGAGCAAATCGAAAACTGAAAATTGCAGAAAACAGCAAAAAAAAAAAAAAAAACAACATTTTGCCGCACACGACGACGGGTAAGCCCAGTAATTACTCATGGTGCCTTATCTACAGAGAAAATAAAAGGTGCCATTCCATACGCAGGACAATTATGTGCAACATAATCAGCCAGGATGTATGGCAAACGATGGAAAACACACTACACTAGCCCCACGTGTCCCCCACGCGCGCAAAAGGATTGGAAGAAAAAAGCGACCAAAAAAAAGGTCGAACAAGTGCGAGAGAGAGCGAGAAAGGCGGAACACAACAAAGAGCAAAAAAAATATAAAGGACGAAGAAACGAGGAACAAGCGAACAATTCAATTCGCAAATAAATCAATTGTGAAGTGCATGAAGCTATCCTGCCGTATAATGTGCGTCCCTTACATGTCACCCATCCCTCCCCCCTTTGGAATCAAGTCGCCCACACTCTAAGGACGAAGGAAGGCACTATGACGCGAGGAAGCGAGAACGATAGAGAGGAGTAAAGGAACTCCGGTGGCATCCATCCGCCGTTCAGTAGTGAATGTGGGCCGTTTACTGCCGGATGCGTTTGAAGTCAATTCACCTCACATCTTCGTCTGGCCGCCATCAACTACTGTTCACACTCAGCCTTCATCCTCGCCTCCCTCTAGAAATATTCAACAATTTGCAGTGCCAGAATAATTTATCCTGCTTTATTATTTATTTCCCAACCACCCATTACCCCATGTCCTTTCAGCGGCCGACACAATCCTACCTCCCCCTTGTCCGACTGGCTCAGCTTTTCAGATGAAAATTTTGAGTTTTTTTCGCAGTTTTTTGTACTTGGCCCGTTTTTTTGTGAGTATACGCAGCAGTAGTCCTACCACAATATCATCAACATACGCACAGGCTCACGCACACTCAATCGTGGTGTGAGGGAATATGGAAAACGCACTTGCAACGCACACGGATAGTTCGGACTATGTATGAACGTAAGTGTGTGAGATAATTATTTGTGCGTTGCCAACAAGGATGACAAGCATGTAGTAGGTGGGGTGCATCATACTGCTGTCAGCCTGTAAAAAAAAACCAAATAAACAGGACATCACCCAGGTACATACTACATACACTAATTGCAAACAAAAAAAAAAGAAAAACAGGAAATAGTGTGAGTGGCGTTCCGCGTCCCAGCATGCGTTCTAATTATCGATACTTGATTTTTAGTTCCCTCCTTTTTTTACTTCTCCGTCTCCATCGCTCTACGGCGTTGTCCTTCATGCGTGCGCGAAAGGGTCGATCGGGAAAAAGGACGAATGAAAATCGATGCTATAAATGTACAACTACGCGGAACATATTCCGAACTATCCGAAACCGAAAGAAAACAAAAGCCGGCGGAGTTTCCTTTTTTTTTCAAATAGAAAATAATCCCTCCCTTCTTCAAGGACACGTGCTAATATCCTGCGTGGCCAAGTAGAAGACACTGAAAAAGGATCGCAAAATGTAGCAAATAACGTGTTGATTGTCGTTTGCCATGTTATATTGCCTGGTTACCTTTGTTATGTTGTAAGCTATCCCTACACCGGTCTCATATCCCGGCAGTATCCCAAGGGATAGTCGTCTCAAAAGTAGAGTGTATACGGGAAGCAATTAAGTCGTGTCCTTTTAATTCCCGTTGGTTGTTGACTACATTTCTTCTTCTTGCTTCGTTCACTTCTTTTCTTTTTGCCTTCTTTCTGTTAGGGAGTGGAAAATAAGCGTTTAGGGGATGTTCAGCCAGGATAGGATAGCAAAAAAAGTCCCAAGAAGGACGAAGGCATGGGGAGAGAATGGGAAGAAAATTCAAATTTCTCATGGGGTTGCCGATATCTCCATTTTTTTCCTTTCTTTTCCTTTATTTCTCCTTGACTGTGCCTTACTTTTAATGAGTCCTGTCTAATGTCCCTCCTCTCCTTTATATATTCTACATATACGACTGTACCTGTGTACTATATACATAGCACGTTTTCGTCAATGGGTTTGCGTCTTCTTTCTGGGACGTTACCTGTCTGTCTTCTTACTCTGGAGGACAGGAAAAGACATCGTTGGGATGGAGTCAGATAGTAGCCCGTTAGCCGAAAGGGATGTTATTGGTGTTTGTTGGTGGGACGGATTGCCAAGGGTGGTGCTTGCTATGTTTGGTCCTATTCAAACCTTCTTTTACTTTTTTAAACTTTCGGGGTAGGATGGTTGGCTGTATCCTGCTTACTATTTAAATATCAATAGGAAAGGAGCGGCATACTTCTGCTGTGCCGCAACCTTTTTCACATAATATCCTTGAATGGATCTAATTTTTCAAAAGACATTTTCCCAGACTTGAAAAGGCAAAGCCTACTAAAGATTGCTTCGGCTTAGAATGTACACCGTATCCGAAATGGATGGAGTTATTTGTTGTATAGCTCCCATCCATCCCATTCATTCCTTCAGACCCGTGTCCAACAGTAACCATCACAGTTAAGCCTTTTTATTTCGATACTAACCACCGATTAACTTCCATTTGGTTAACTTAATAGAAATCTCACGGCCCCATACTAGCGGTGCTTTCTTCCAATTGTGGTACTAAATACGATCAGTGGTCAGTAAAGCTGTAGAGGCCGCCGCACCGACTTGCAATTAGGATTCGCGCACATGGTCGTCTACCTCCACTTGCTTCGTAGAACCAAATACTCCCTTGAAACTGCTTGCAGTCTTTAATTAATTGGGACGCGATGAAGAGGTTTGTCGCTTAACATGCTCTTATATAAAGGTATCTAAAACAATTTACATTTTAAGAGGTTATTAAGGCATCATAGCCGATACTATTAAACTGTTTGCGAAGCTTCGTACACGGAGTGCACATGCATTCGGCGACAAATCAATGTGATCGACCCACAATATCTTTACGCGAGGGCAAGTAATCGGTAGTTCACCCATAATTGCTGAAATATCACATGACATTAGCTACGTCCCTTTTCACAACAGCTTGTTGTGGGTAATATCCTTTCTGCATGATACGTCGTTAAAATAATCGATGCTGCGTCGGTAAGATTGGGGCTCTTAAAGTTGGCGTTATATGAAACACACCCTCTTTAGAAACGTAGCAAGCAAGCGATTTACCACTGGGACCTTAAATATTCAAGAAGCTCATTTGCAGACTTAGCATTCAGCATATACTCGTACTTTGGACATCGTTGACTTAACATGGTCAATTCACGAAACGTACATGATTCGTCTACAACTCCCTAGTAAGGTTCCGCCTACTTCGATTATGTGGCAATCGTTGACCAAGGATTTAACCACCGATGAACCTAGATAGTCAATATGGCATTGTTCATGGGAGATCATGCATTACTTTTCATACAGTAGAATACACCTTCCTTTTGGCTAAGTTAAAACTGGTGGACTTCCAGCAGGAGGAGCAGCAGCAGGCCAGGTAGCCATATGGGTCCGTTTTTGTTTATATTGTGTGTCAGTAATGTGCACGAAAAAATTCAATTTTTTCAAAGCTTGACATATTGCTGCCAACTCCAGATTGTATTCTGTCTCCTCCTGTACTCGAGAATGTCGGATATTGTCGAAAAGTTGTTGTTGTTGTCAGAGTGCTTAAAGATGCGTAAGGCGTTGTTCTAGGTTGGCAAAACCACTGCGTAAGTTCTATCTGTCCTACTCATCTGGTTTCTTACCGGGTAGTCGTCAAACCTGACCCTAAAAATGACGAATCTTCATCTCCACTTACCGACCCTTAGCGCTAACGTCTCTTCTTTCTAAGGTTACGGGAATGATGATAAGACGACAGTTTACGAAATATCTTGAGTCCACTGGTGATTTAATTGCATATCTCACAGAAGAGTGGAAGCAATTTTTGCACAACCTCGGCGAGAACAAGATCGTTGCTGTTGATATTTTTAAAGCCTTTGACCGAGTCCGGCATCAGCTTCAAAAATACGTGCTTATGGTATCAATGAATCTCTGCTTTTCCCGCGCTAGAAATAATCTTTAAGGCCGTTCAAGTCATTTTGGGTGGTTTCAAGTCTGAAGCTTACCAAATAAATACTGGCGTTCCCCAAGGCTCTGCTCTGTCACCGACGCTCGTCCTCATTTTTGTTAATGATCTCCTGCCTGCTACTTATAATCTGATTCACTCCTTCCCTGTATGACAGTATTTTTAGTTCTTCATATTCGATCCAAGACACGTCCCTACTCTTCGGCCGTAGAATTTGAATGGCAACTTAAGTTAAGTACATTAAATTCCGACCTCGACAGTGAGGTATAAGCAATAGAGTGAAATGTATTGCTTTTAAATTCTATACTTTTTTTTTTTTTTGTCGGATGGGCCAACGGATGTGGAATCTTCATAGATACTAGAAACCCATGCCGCTGGCATGCACGATTCGGAGGCTCTCAAGAGCAACTAGACGCTCAAGCCTGCGCCTACCTTCTAAGCCACACCCGGTTCTCACCTGCCACTCTGCCCGCGGGACTGCCGCTAGGTATTATTTCGCGGAGCTGGCAAGCAATTCATGCTACTCCTGAGTTTGTAGACTTCCACCTGCTTCTATTGTTGTTGCGGTCTCTTTTGCTTTCCTTGCCGCGTCTACTCTCCTCAGCTCTGTCTGCACATTTTTGATTAGTGTGCAGATCGTCAGCCAGTATTCCTCCGACTCCACCGTTGACTGAATGATATTTTTTGATCTTGGTAGAGTGCTCCTCCAATCTGTGAAGCGTCTATATTCAAAGATTGCGTGCCTCACGTCCTCCTCTTGGTTTGAGCAGTCTGGACAAAGAGGAGAGGTATCGTGCCCTAACCGATATAGGTATTTACGGTAACCATCGTGACCAGAGGGGAACTGCGTAAGATGGTAGTTGCAGTTTCCTTGTGTTAAACTCTATACTACCTACTGCCATTTAAGCGAACCCTATGTAATCAGCCTTTATCAATGAATAGTGATTGTCTCGTTGAAACAGAAAACTTTCCATACTTCTTATGTGCATTAACAAAACACGTAGATGAAATGACCACGAGGTCGCCAAGAACGCTGCGAAACTTTTGAACTTACTTAAACTGACTTATATTATCAATCTAAATAACCCATTATTTCTTCTCTATCTAGGAATGCGCACCAATTTACCTTTAGCCTTCTCTTCGGACGCACAGTTAAATCAATTGTGCACTGGAACCTCCGCTCCATTTCACCTTTATATCATCAACCCAAATTGGGTCTTGTCGAAGATCACTTAAGGGATTCCATAAGTCCCTTTCCACGCTCAATTTATAAAAAAAAAAAAACTTTTTGCACTCGAGCATTATCTGGCCCTTTGGAAACTGTATTGCTCAAAAATATAAAAGAATCGTGCTACTATAACCTTCAAAATACTAACTGCTAAAAATGTCGGTCAAAAATTAGGCTCCGGTTAAAAAATATATCAATCAACTTTAATTCTGTCAAAAATGAGTCCGATGTCGATACTGTAATTGATAACTTCACTACAGTCAGTTAGGCTATTGAAGAAAACGTTCCAAAAAAGTTGATCAGTTTGTTTTTTCATATGAGCTTCCCCATTTAGTGTTGGGATTTAGCAGGCTCAGTGTATCCCCAGTCACACGACCGGGAGAAATATTCTCGGGTACTGCAAGTAACACGACTTCAGTGTGTTCAGTTAGTAAAGGACGGTAATTGATGGCAGCCCCAAACCTTTTCATCTAGAAGCTTGCTGCATTTGGTTGGAAAGGAAGAAAAGAGGTTGTTTATCAACCTGAAACAATTGCCTAAGGCTTAGTAGAAATATAATGATTTCCAAGCAAATTAGAAATAGCAAAAGTGGTATCCTTACACAGCTGGTAAGTCTGCTAGTACTAAGAAACCTTACTTGTTTACTATTAATGACACCTTCCCTGATGTGCAGTTCGAATTTAGACTATTTCGTGATAGCATGCAGCAGGTATTAGAGTAGGCCAATACGATAAGAATAATCGTTATCATCGTAAATCAACTGTCCTGATATTAATGGATATGGTAAAGGTTGTTGACTCCGCTTGGCACAGTAGTTTAATCTATAACATGAATCACTTTAAGTTCCCTAAGTGCCTGATAAAATTGGTTCACAGTTTCTTATCGTTTAACTGTGGTGTCTCCAAGCCTATAGAATTTGATATGAATTCTTCTCAAAGTTCAGTTGAACCAGTTTTGTTTAACTTATATGTATATATCTGACATCCCTATATTAATAGGATGCCAAGTTGAGATTTTTTTTCGATGAGATTTACATACATATGTAAGGCAGCTATTATTGACAACCCTTCGCCAGACTTCCCTGTCATGAATGTGTTCCTTCCATGTTACGCTTCTTCGCTATCCTACTTACGCTATCCTTCCATCTATTGTCTTCCCATCTACACATCTACATCTACAACGCGGCGGTCGTTGTTCCTTGGTTTTTAAATTCTTTATTCTTTAGACTTGTTCGTCCACTGTTCATTCATGCGTGTCCTGTTCATATTCGTCTTCATTTTCATTATTCAGACAATGCTTGGGGATAAACAGACTTCCTTGTTTTTTGAAGGTGTGATTTTCTCCATTCGCTGGACTCCAACAGAGAATCTTCTAAAGACTGTGTCTTCAAAGATCCGAAATCTATTTTCCTCCTTCTTAGTCAAAGACCAAGTTTTACATTCGTCAAGTTTCACTTGCCTTATTATAAATGCGTGTTTTGACATTTTCAGCTAAAAGAGTTGTGAATAATTCCTTCATTACCTTTTATGACAGTCAACATAATTCCCAGTTCATGGCCCACTTTCTTGAATCGTTTATTGAGTACACTCAGCTGCGAGTTTTTGATTTTTCCATCATTTACTTCTAAGCCTATTTCCTTTCCTGCTATTATTAGACTTTTTGCCTTTTTAGTTAACTATGACTACATATTTACACATTATCTCCCTGTAGGTCCAATTTAGCGGCGTCCGTTAGAGCAGATGAATTACCATTACGGGTTATTTCCTTATCATTTACCTAAGGAGTCTCATTATATATTCAAGAACCAAAGTGAAGTGGTGAAACGCCTTGTTTCAATTCTTCAAATATTTCAAATGTTTCAGTTAAGTCGTTTTTACTTTAGTCGTCCTTTGTGTCCCTTTGGGCATACCTGTATTACTCACCAACTTTTTGGGATTCCAAGTCTTACAAGGACATTGATACATATTCGATTAGTTTATAGAGTCATACGCCTTCTACGACAGCTTCGTAGAATTCCCATTTCTGTTCTAAAAGCGGTTTCTCCTGAAGCCACACTGGTAGTCTCCGATTATTTCCTTAGCGTATGATGTCCGAGAATATTCAACACCTTGTAACAACTTGATAATTGCTGCATTGTGCTCGATCACCTTTTTCAAATACGGAAATTATGACCAAATTTTTTCATTCCTCGGGGATTGTTTCATATAGTTGCGATTAACTTCTCCGGTAATTTATTATCCTGTATATTTTATTAATGCCGATGGTATTAATTTGGCTCCTGCTTTCTTCTTATTCTTTAGTAGATGAATTGCTTCCCTTGCTTTCTCGATGGTTGTTTACCTGTCTTGCTGCTGTACGGATAACATTGCTCTAGATGTACATAAAGCAATTTATAGAAATACCTCCTCTATTGGGCTGCAATTGTTTCGTTATCCGAAACGAGCTCCCCGCTCTCGTTGCGTATTAATTCTGATCTAGCCTCGTATCCTTTTCGTACAAGTTTTGTCGTTCAATACTCGTACATTTGTACCAGTGATCTTCTAATTTATGATTTCGAAATACGCTTCCACCGCAGCTATTACTTCTTCATTTAACGAATGTCGTTTCCCACGCATGTATTTTTTGGGATGGGAGAACAGTCAGAAGTCTGAGGGTACCAGGTCTAGCGAATAGGGTAGATGTCGCAGCAGTTCATACATTAATTCACTGATTTTCGCGATGGTTTCTTGAGCTGTGTGAGAGGCTGCGTTATCTTGATGAAAAATGATTTGTTTCTTCCGTAAGCCAGGTCATTTCTCACAAGTTCTTATATCCAATTGGTCCAAAAGGTTGCAATAATAATCCGCGTTCATTTTTTACCAGTTTGGGCATAATCCACAAACAAAACTACTTTTGAATCCTAAAGGCTGATGTTAAGCCCTTCTTGGCTGATTTCTGGACCCTAAATGGTTTTGGAGCCGAAGCGTTCACACCGCTCCTTGGGCTTTTGTTTTCATTCTATATTTTCTAAAACACTCCAAATGTTGTTAAGAAAATCGAATACGATTATTTTG
Organism: Merodon equestris; assembly: GCA_958301585.1. Lineage (NCBI taxonomy): Eukaryota > Metazoa > Arthropoda > Insecta > Diptera > Syrphidae > Merodon > Merodon equestris. The sequence goes on along the minus strand of OY284417.1, from coordinate 23,926,282 downwards.
CTTTTGTCCAATTGTTAGTGAAGAGCTTTATACTTTTGACAGTCGTTCATGAATTTGTTCCAAAAATAAGAATTTTATTACTTCTCGATATTCAAGTTTTTCCATTGCGCAAAATTATTGTGACTTATCAACTTCCAAAGTGACATGACATGAAATAATAAAGGAAATAGTGACATTCTATATTTAAAATTACAATGAATAATAAATAGTGTCGAATGTCATAACAAAGTACGTATGTATCTATTTATAAATATGTTTGGGGGTGACAGAATAAAAAGAAAACATAACAATTAAAAAAAAACAAAAATAAATAAATAAATAAAAACAACAATAGAAAATTAAAACACAAAGATTAAAATAATTGCAACAAATAAAACCAAAAGATCTTATCTTATTGTCAATGTATGGCAGTTAAGAATGTTTAAATTATATAAGAGCATAGTCTTTAAAAGTACATTTTTTACAATTTAAGGAAAGCAATTAAGATTTAACCAGTTCAACAGAAATTGAGATTAAAACTCTGTGCGCATAATAAGAAATTCTAGATGATCAACATTTTGGTCAAGAAGCCAGCTTTTAATACGTCTTAAAAATGTACCAGATACTGCTATTGTTCTGATAGTCTGGGGAAGCTTATTAAATAATCGGTAACACAAAATAGAATGAAAATTACGATAAGCGGTGGTGCGGAAAGACGGTACATATAACAAGCTAGCGGAGTTACCACGTAAATTGTGAGTGGATATTAAACAAAAATTACGTCAACCGGATCTCATATAAAACAATTTTAATACCTTAAAACAATATAGGTGACGAACAGGTAAAATGTTTGTGTCACAGAACAACAGATAGCTAGGATGTCTACTAGACTTACGACAAATTTTTCTTATAACTCTTTTTGAAGTTTAATTAATGGAAGAATATGGTTATAATAAATACCACCCCAACATACAATACCATATTGAAGTTTGGAGTGAAAAATCCCATAATATATAATTTTAAGCAGGTCCTCAATACTTTTTGTTTAAGATTTTGTTTAAGTCGAAAAAATGCCGCAGCACTTTCCGTAAGTATTTTCTTAGAGAATCCACGTGATTAATGAAACTCATTTTATAATCAATTAAGAGTCCCAAATATTTAAATTCCTTAACATTTTCGACTTGGAAACAATTCACACTACAGTTAGAAGCACAAGTACCCTCAGGTAAATTAGTCATGCAGTTACAAGTAGATAATTTAAACTTTTGGCAATCTGAAGCATGAAAATGAACATTTACATCCAAATTATACGATGAAAGGCTGAAGTGCATTAGTTTTGTTTTTGAACTAATTACTAAGTTATGTTCTTCAAACCATTTCCGTAGAATATCAAGATCCCAATTGATGGCACAGACCAGTTCTAAAGGGCTATTGCATCCATATGAAAAATCAGTATCATCTGCAAAAACAGTAGGCCTACCTTTAAAGTCAAGTGAAAAGAGAGAATTAATATAAATGAGGAACAAAAGTGGACTCAATACAGAACCTTGTGGGACACCTAAGTTAATGAATTTGACATCACTTCTAATATCATCAATTTTCACCCCCTGAGACCTATTTTCTAGGTAAGATTTTAACCATTCAAGTATGAAGACGCGAAAACCCGCTTTTTCTAATTTTCCTAAGGCTTAAGTTATATCGATGAACAAACAAGCAGTGTGCTTTTTCTCATCAAGGTTCGACATTATTTGGGAACAAAATTGCATCAGAGCATCTTCAGTAGATTTGCCTTTTTGAAATCCAAATTGAGCCGGATTAAAAAACTTTGTTGTGGTTAGAAAACTCACTAACCTATCTTTTAGAAGTCTCTCAAAAACTTTACTTATGGTTGGTAGAAGAGATATTGGTCTGTAATTTGAGATATTAGTAGGAGAATCTGTCTTAAGCAGAGGCACTACGTCTGCACATTTAAATTCTTCTGGAAATATGCCTTCAAAGACACTACGATTTAAAATAACTGCTAACACGTTTACAAAAAAATAAGCGCTTGATTTGAAAACTAGACTAGAAATACCATCGAACCCACAAGAATTTGATTTCTTTAGATAACCAATTACCCTTAAAATCTCAAGAGCAGTTATGGGCTCAAAAACAAAACTTTTAGTTTGGAGCGGTTCATTAAATTCCAATGGACAATTGCACTGAACACAAACTGGTGGATTTATAAAAGACGGTAAACAACAAGCTAGGAAGGCTGCAAGTATACGAATGAGTTGACAAACCTACATACGAGCTCTTTCATCTATGTATCTTCGAATTAATTTCTTTCATCTATCATCGAATCAAGGCATTCCTTTGGGAGCTTTGCAATAATTCAGGTTTTTTAACTTCTTTTACAACTCTTGATTCTGGGCCATACTGCATCCACCAGTGTTAGTTTCTATGCACTCTATTGATGCTGGGAAGTCCTTTAACTTTTCAACCTTGAACCTTAAGTTCCGCTACTGTAAATTTGAATTCGGTTTTCAATGTAATTAGATATTACAATAATTCAACGCCGCCTAGTAGTTATATTAAATACTACAACATTGACTCATATACTTGTATGTTGGCTAATGTACTACAAATAATAGGGTAAGAGTGGATAGTATGGACCACGCGGGTAATATAGACTATCAGCTTTTCTCGGAACACACAAATACAATCGAAGTGAAAGATGCTTACATTTATTCGCAAGCTTCCCACACATACCTCTGTTCAATTTCAGCCGCTGGCGAGAAGGTGTTTGTGAGTTTTGTGGAGTTTCTGGAAATTGATGTCGCTGATTATTTATTACGCGTAAGAGTTTTTCCTTTTTCCCGCCATTAAAATGTAATTTTGTTATTAAAAACACAATGGTTTTAATACAAAAAGTGAATGTCAAATACTACACTTTTTTTGTAAAGCCATTGTTTTTTCCACATCAAATGCTATAGCTAATATGGACTACCATAGGGTAGGCTAATATGATCTAGTAGTCCATTATATCCGCCGTAATATTATTAGAAGAACGATTTATTTCACTTTTCTTGCGTTCACCCTTTTGTTTGTATTTTTTGTGACCTAAGGCAATGGATTCAGCAAACAAACGGAAGACAGAATCCGGAAAATATGAAAAGAGCGACTGAGATGGTGCGATCCAATACGTGTGGTCAGTTGGCCTCTAAATTATACAATGACCCGCGAACTACTCTTCTAAGAATGGTCGTAAAAAAAAAACGTTGATCCTGAAACCTTGGTAGGCAATACTCGTAAGCTAGGTCGTAGACCAGTTTTTCCAAATAGATTTGAAAATATGCTAGTGGAATATGTGTTGATAATGGAGTCGAAATTGTTTGGGCTCACTGGAAAGGATATTAAAAGCTCAGTGTTCCAACTCGCAGAAAAAAATGGAACTCCCCATCCATTTTCAAAGGAAAACGAAACTGCAGGTAAAGACTGGCTAAACTTGGTTCTGAACAGAAATCTAAATTTGTCATTTCGATCACCAACGGGAACGTCCCTTGCCAGAGCAAAAGGATTCACTAAAGAACGTCTCCAAGAGTTTTTTTGATTTATTGCAAAGAGAAATGGATAAATACAATATAATTATTCAGCAAACAACATTTTTAACGTCGATGAAACCGGCATAAGCGTGGTGCTTTCTAAACTTCCAAAAGTTTTAGTATTAAAGAGAAAGCGAGAAATTAGTAAACGAGTAACCATACTCGTAATTGTCTGCATGAGTGCCGCTGGTACATTTGTGCTACCACTACTTATATTTCCCTGTAAAAAACGAAATCCACAGCTGTTAAAAGGAGCACCAGCAGAATCTATTTACGAATGCCATCCTTCCGGATGGGTTCAGACCGATATTTTTACATTTTGGTTTGAACATTTTATTAAACATGTAAAGCCATCAGCTGAATCCCCAGTTCTTTTAATTTGGGATGGACATTCAAGCCACATGCGGAACAGCAAACTTATCGATTTGGCTATCGATCACGTTAGTATATTGTCGATTCCTCCTCATTCCAGCCACAAGATTCAGTTGCTTGATAAAACATTTATGGGTTCTCTAAAGAAACATTTATCTTAAGAGATACGCATTTGGATGAGGACAAACTCCAGGCCACTGACTCATTATGATATGCCAGAATTATTTGGTAAAGCCTACCCACGAGTCCAAACTGGAGAGATAGCAATTAATGGATTCCGGACCACTGGAATATACCCGCTTGATCGGTATATATTTAAGGATCATGATTTCCTAGGAACTGACGACGAATTATTTCCACCAGAAGTGGCTGAGAATAATGAACTTGTTGCGGTATGCTCAACCCAATTACAAGCAAGACAGAAAGCCAAAATATGATTCTGACACCTGCTGACATATCCCCAATTCCTGTTAAGGGTAAGGATAAAAGTAATCGTGGAAGACCAGCTGGAAAGTCGACATTAATTTCCGGGGGTCCCCATACAAGTGCTCTTTGAAAGAGTCTCTGAAAAAAATTACGGATAAGAACAACAAACCAAGCACGTAAAAATATGCAGGTATCTGCGAACTTAAATATAATTCTTATCTGATTTAGATATTTACCTATTTTATTTTATTTTTCTAACTGAGGGAAGGAAAGGAAAAAACAAAACAAAAAGAAAGGTAAGTCATCCTCATCATCAAGCTCTGATTTAAAGCATTATATCTGTCATGATGAGTCGGACGACGAAATGAAGACCACTGTTGCCGCCAGTGGGAAAGAAGATGCTGAATGCATCTATTGCCGAACTTTATATTGAGTGGATCGCCAGGTGAAATCTGGTTCTTATTTAATTTCTTATTTAATTTTTGTTATTTTCCTCAAACTTAACCCTTAAATGCATGATTTTTTATTTTCTAAAAAAAAAATTTTTTTTGGGTTTGGATATGTAAATTAATGACAGAAAAAAATATTTCAAAAATCTTGAGTGAGAAAAAACGGGTGTATGCGGAAAAAACTAGTCGTATCATTTTTGACACAACATGCATTTAGAGCTTCATTGAGTCATCGGTCAATGAAATCAATGAAATAAAAAAAATATTGTAAGAATTTAATTTATATCATTTATTCATTTATTAAGAAAATTTAAGAATGGAATTTATTAAAACAATCTGAATTTCTTTTCGAACATAAGTAAACTTTGCATTTTTCACACATAACGCTACTAAGAAGCTTGCATCCTGACATCATACACCGCTTCCGGTTGCTCTGCCGTATTTGCTTATGATCTATACCATCACGTATTACATCTCTTGAGGGCATAAATTGTAGAGCATTTCTTCGTTTTGGAACTGGTTCCTCCCAAAAACTACTGCTGCTGGGCCGACCTCTTGTTGGTTGATTATGCGATTTATATTTACAAAGCGTGTCAGCAAGTTCGCTTCTAAAATCAACCAGGTTCATTAGGTCTTTCGAACTTTTCCCTCTTTTTTCCAAAACTATATGAGTTTATCACCGTCAAATCCAGGAGGTGATGGAAGAGTCTCATGTACCATTTCCTACTTTTCATTTGGATCCTGTTGCGGCCCAAATAAGAGTCCATTAAATCCACCCCACCCATATGGGCGTTGTATTCCTTGACGACTTTTGGACAGGTTACACTCTTTCTCCTCTTTTCGGTTTTATCGTACCTTTCAATTGTTGAAACAGGCTCTGCGCCTACGTAAGTTGACAAGAAAGTAACTTGTTTATTGTCCTTCCAGCTCACGGTAGACATCTCGATACCATCGTAGTTTGTGACGTATTCTTCGAACGATCCTATTTCAACCGACTTTGCCATTACCTGTTGCCAATGAACTGTAGAAATTGTCAAAATATACAATGTGGTTCACTCCTCTTTCGATTTCCCGAGAAAGCTTTATCACCACATTACCAACCGCTCCAACATTCGTTTCATTGTCCTTCATAGGATCGTTATCCTTTCCTGTGTAGATAATGAATTTATAAGCATATCCCTTCAGTGAACACAGCATAAACAGTTTGAAACCCCACTTATGTGGTTTCAAGGGCAAATATTGTTTCATAAAGTGCCCAATTTTCGTTGCGCACATTTGCTCATCTATGGAGAGTCGCTGATCCATCGGTACGCTAGCGAATCTCTTATTTAGGTGATTTATTACCGGACGGAGTTTATGGAGCCTGTCATGATTGGGATCGTCCACCGGCCTGGGCATGTCGTTGTCATTGAAATGAAAAATCCGCCTTATCTTTTCAAAGCGGTTGACTGACATGGATTCTTTTATGGCCTGAAAGCCATGTTTAATATTCCAATATGACCGAACACTTGGGTAATGATATACTGACATAAATGTCAAGATTCCAATGTACTTCCGCAATTCACAATTAGTCACACAATCGGGATGATCAGGTTGTTTTTGCACAGAGTATCTATTTGTTTCTTCAGTTATTCCATTGATGAATTCAGGCGTATAAAAATATGAGAAGAACTGAAACGGAGTTTCAAGTCGCATTATTTCGAAAGGAAATTCTTTGCAACCTTGAAACTGTATTTTTTCATCATCATATTCCAGAGATTTTTTTTTCCATCTTAGCCGTTGCATGTCTAAGGCCTTATGAGATTGACGAGAGCTACTTGGGCCTGGATGATCGTTTATTTCTGGCAGAGCGTCCTCATCTTTTTTCAGAGCAGACTCTACGTTCTCGATATCAGTGCCAATCTCCTCATTTTCGTGTTCATCATCCAGAAGTTCCTCCAGCTGCTTACGAGTCAACGATTCTCCAAGGTCGTCTTCATCTATCTCGTCACCATCCTCTGATAAGTACCCATTTTCAATCTCCTCTAGATAGCTTTCAATATGGCAGTCAGAAATATGTCTTCGAGCCATTCTGTATCAATAAAAAGCAAAAGGTTCAAACCCGCAACTAAGCAAGCTAAATAGAGTTGAAAACAATTGTGGAAATGTTTTTTCAAATATAAAAAAATTAAAATAATTGCTTGAGATTTACTTTCGATTATGATAAATTTTGACCTTTTACTCATCATTTTATATAAGTTTTTCTAAACAGATCCTAACTTTCCCTTGCATACATTTATACCTGAATATGTAGAATATCTAAGGGTTCAGCACACCCTAAATGTTCAATTTGCCTGTTTTTGTCTGTTCTTTTATGTTCGTTTATGATCTTTTTTATGGACTGCGTATATATTTATTTCTGGTGGATGGATTTATCAAATCATAAACGATTTTGTAAACCAAAATATTTATTATATGAAGTAAATAAAGTTTAACTAATTAACTGCATATTTATTTGCCGTTTCCTGTTTCCCTTTTATGTGTATTGATAACACATAGATGCATATATGGAAGTCTTGTCCATGTAGTAACAATTTGAAAGGAGTATAAATGCATGGAGTATCATTTTTGATACAAACAAAAAACCACTTATTTTTCACGACAAAAATCACAAATTAAAAAAAATCCTATGTATTTAGATGGAGAAAATACTAACCTTTGTTGATTTAATGATTAGATTTTTGAGCACAAATTTCCCAAAAATGTATTTTATAACAAAAAAAGAAAACTTTTGATTTCACTCTATTTCACAATTGTTGGCTATAGATCAACGAAATCAAAGAAACTACTGACAACGTGTCCATCATCCATTTTTTTACTTTGATTTGGTTAAGGAAATATTGTTCTATCGTATAATAAATACGGATTGTTGTTAATCAAAACAAAAACACTTTTAGAGCTAATAAAAAGTATTGTATCATTTTTGATACAAGATGCATTTAAGGGTTAAATTCATGTTTTTTCTATTAATTATGTGTTATAATTGTCAGGTTTATTTTTTTAAAACAAATAGCAACGTACGACTTACATTATCTGTGTTTTATTGGCAAAAATAACATTAGTGGTCTATATATACATACCTCCATTACTCTATTTGTTTTATATTTAGTTATATTAACGAAGCAAGCTATACAATGTGTCAAACTCACTACCCTTTCCAAAGCGCTGGAATAAAGTTCACGTGAACCCAACATCGTTTTTCATTACTTACTTTTTAACCTAAGAAATAAACAAAAATGCAAATACTATTTTTAGTCATAGAAATTCTAGCTTGACATCAGTCTGTCATATTAGAAAAAAAAAACAAGTTCGTACTTACAATTTTGGCTTTATACCAAGGAACATTGGCCCGTTGAAAAGTGAATTTGCAAGTATCCCCAAAAAGCTCCGACGCAGTTGGTTCTAATATATGTTCCAGAACCGATAGGTAAACTTTTGCAGTGACTTTCGATTCTAGGAAGACCATTCTACCCTTTTCATCTTCAGAAAAGCATCCCCAGACCATCACACCTTCAGTTTTGGAGGGCATTTGTAAGATGCATTCAGAGTCAGTCTTTCCTTTGGTTCTCCTCGCGCAAGAATCCTCCCATCTCCAACATACAGCTTAAACTTTGATTCGTCGGAAAAGATAACATTGAGTCCAATTGAGATGCTCTTGAGCCCAGAGAAATTGCTTTTCTCTAACTCCGACTTCATTACTGGTTTGAGTGCTCTAAGTCCAGCTTTCACGAGCCTTTTCCTCACTGAGCTTGACAAAATTATTTTTCCTATTGCTCGACACAGATCGTTTTTAAGATCCACCGAAGTCTTGAACCGATGCCGACGGCTATACAGCATCAAAAACCGATCTTCCACTAGGGTCGGTCTTTTTTAGCCTCCCTGAGCCTTTCTTTCTGCGACAGTTTGTTGAACAATTTTTAATCTTTTAAAAATTTCACATGTTATTAAATTAAGACGTGAGACGGAAAAAATATTAGCTTCGCATTCCGAACTGATTTTTCCCATTTTTTTTCAATAAATTACTTGGGTTCGTTTCGGTCTGCTATCACGAACTAAGTGCACCTCTTATTAATAATAACATCGACTTTTATGCACTATTTGAACGCCATTTTATTAAATAGTGCAAAAAAAACCCGTAGCTCTCATAAATTGCAAGAACTGCCCCCGAAAAGAGTAATAAAATGTTTGACCAACATTTTTCGAACCACACTATGCTTACAGCGGGGACCCTGGATTTTGACCATCAACTGCCGTTCGTTTGTTAATATTGTTGTTGCAGAAGAATCCTGTCTCAGTACTGTGGGTATGCGTAAAGCCACAAACGAAAGTAAAGCCGTCCTTAACGAATATTTCGTTTGGAAATCAAACTTTTTGTACCCCTATGATATCTAATTTATAATTATGTACAGTCTGGAAGGTATCCTACATTTCTTAGTATTCTTTTTCATGGATGCCACAATAATCGCCAGTAACTGCCAGTGTGCCGAACGCGTTTCCCTTAAGCCCTCCTCTGCACCCTCATCCCCCACTCAGTCAATTGACTAACAATGGAACCTTTGTAAGCAGGCCCTGAAAAGCACTGCCTCCGAAGTTCTGGGCCATAACGTTCCACCACAAAGGAACAGCTGGTGCGATGACGAGTATAAGGAAATGCATGTTAGCATCCTGCTCCATACTCGTACAAAGCTTCGCTGCATAGAAGTACGAGGGCTGCTCGTGAGTTATACGAGCTAAAAAGAAGGAAAAGAAAGAGCACGAGAAGCGCGAACGAAGATCTGGAGAGGTGCATGAATCATGAGGTTCGAAAGTTTTATCAAAGGATAAGACGAACATGCCAACGTTATAAAGACAGAACAGAAGCCTGCAGAGACGAAAATGGACATCTTGTAGTAGAATTACCGTCGATGCTGAGAACATTTGAAAACCACTTCTGCAGACTGTATAACGGCGATGCGAGTCAACATACCGCTGTCAGGCAGAACCTCTCATTCCTTAATGACAAAGATCGCAGAGAATTCCGTCCTCCTGACCTAGACAAAGTTAAGATGGCCATATATAAACTGAAGTCTAGCAAAGCTGCTGGCGCAGACGGACTACCTACCGAGCTCTTCAAAGCAGCTGGAGATGAACTGGGCGGGAGCATGCACCAGCTCATCTATGAGATATGTTAAGAGGAAAGTATGCCCGAGGAATGGAGCCTCAGCATCGTTTGCCCGATTCATAAGAAAGGAGACGCCTTAGACTACACCAACTACAGAGGAATAAGTCTGTGCAACATCGCCTATAAAATATTCTCTGCCGTTCTGTGTGAACGTCTGAAACCCTTCGTAAACCAGCTGATAGGTCCTTATCGGTGTGGCTTCAGGCCAGGAAAGTCCACCATCGATCAAACCTTCATACTACGGCAGATCCTGGAGAAGACAAGTGAATTTCAAGTCGACACCCACCACCTATTTGCATACGACAGCGTAATTAGAGACGAGCCATACAACGTCATGTCTATTTTTGACATCCCTGCTAAGCTCGTCAGACTACTCGGATGACTTTGGAGAATGCTCGCTGCTCGATTCGAGTCGGTGCATATCTAACCGATAGCTTTGATGTCAAAAAAGGATTTAGGCAGCGCGATGCGCTGTCGTGTGACTTTTTTAACAGAATATATGCTGTCATCAAAAAAGGACGCTCACCATCGACGTCTTGGCCAGAACGTCAATATTGGGAGCTACAATTTCAGGGTAGTCAAGGCCTTGCTGGCTCCGCAGCTACCTGGAACAACGACATCAGTTCTGAAATCAAACGCAGGATCACCCTTGCCAATCGCTGTTTTTTCGGGCGCAGAAGGCAATTGTGTAATAGAGCCCTCTCTCGTACGAGCAGGTTGATTCTATACAAGACCCTTATCATACCAGTCCTAGTGTATGGCGCAAAAGCATGGACCCTATCAAAAGTGGATGAAGAGTCGCTTGGCCGTTTTGAGAGAAAGATCCTGCATTTGATTTTTGGTCCTATCAATACCGACGGGGGATGGAGGAGAAGATTTAATCACGAACTGTACGGGTTGTACGGCAGGCGTTTACGGATCCAACGCCTAAGATGGCGAATGGACATCTCAGCTTCAGCCCGGAGAGTCTTCGAATCCAAACCCGAGGTACGACGGAGTAGAGGGCGGCCGCATCTAAGGTAGCGCACACAGCTTGAAGAGGACATCTAGCAACTGAGAGTGTGGCACTGGAGCGAGCTAGCAAAATATCGCGCTAGATGAAGAGGCATGTTGGTTGAAGCCCGGGCTCCCCACGAGCTGTAGCGCCCGCTAATAAGAAGAAGGATGCCACAATATTTAACCCAAGGAAGACTATTTAATATTAAAATTAGTGCTAAATTGGCTTATTGTTGTAGTGATCGTAGTGCAGAGCTATCATCACCGATTTTTTTTTTCTGATGCTGGTGGGTATATTCAAACCCCTTACCCACTACAGCTACATTTTGTGTTACACCAGGAAGGTAGAGCGTCTGCCAGAATTTTTCGATCCTCAACAGAACGAGGTTTTAAACGTTTTCCACTAACTCTTGGATTGCTGTCTTTGGACGCCTATTCAAACCAAAAAAAAAAAAAAAAAAGAAACGATTTTGCGAAATGTATTTTTAAAAAATTGTCCATATAAAAATTGTATCATATAACTAAATAATCAAAATTGCACATACATATGTCTATTAAGCGTAAGTCAACAATGACAAAGATTAAAGCGCGACTTTTGAAAGACCCTATATTTTCGGTGCAATCGTCTTCAGTAGGGTATTTTTGGACTACGCACTCTAGAGCTTAATATTTCTAAATTTATTCAGCTTTCTGTTTTTTATTGTTTCATAATTATCAGGTGTACATATGGGAGTCCGCCGTTTGTCAGTAGATGGCGCTAGCGGTACATGTTGGCAACAAATGTCAGATCAGAGACGTTGCATGGTCAGTTCAAACGCTGTGGACTTCTTATATCCTTGGCATCAACTGTGACTCAAATACGTATATCTGTTGCCTGTGCTCATCCATATAGGCTTCCGCTCTGGCTTTATAGCCTATGTCACCTTTTCTTTTCGTTGAGCTCTCGGGCAGTTCTGTTTTGCCAATGTTTGCATTCTTCGTCAATCTCAGAGTTATAGGGGCTAGTGTCGGGTCTTGGGAGAGGCTGAGGGAGCATTGATCGGCAATGATCCTGGAGGTCTTCTACGGCTGTAGCTTCTTGGCGTCAAATGTTGGTGTTCTGCTCGACTCCTTATTATCAACAATATCCGAATCTGTACATTGATGGCAATGAATCAATAATCCGAGACAATGCGCCGTCTAACAAGGTTCGGACAGCCAGGATGTTAGCAGTCAAACGCATTATGAATAATGAGGTATTGAAACTGTTACAAAGATACAAGCCTGTAATGGCTCTCCTTTCCTACGACAACAACTTAAACTAGTCTAAGGAGGTCTTTGAGTGCCACTTTTCTCTCTGAGCTATCAGTTTCCAGTTTCGGACATTTTATGGCTACTGACCAGTGTATTTTAGAACCCACGACAATCATTTTTCTAATTAAGAAGGAATGAAATAGCTGTCCAGTCCTTGATATCAAAATCTTAATGAGAATCTACAGTGGAAAACAGAACAGGACACTCAGAACGAATGTACAGTGGACGAACAGCCAAAAGAAGAATGAGTGGAAAACCCAATGGAAGGACAATATAAGGATGGACCTAGATGGAAAGAAAGAGAACGGGAAAATATGGAAAAACACATTCATGAAAGGAAAGCTTGACCTTCCGGGTCCAAATGGCCGCTAATCATAGAGATGGAAAAAAGAGAAAAAGTTCAATGATAATCAAATAATTCAGTTTTTCACACCATTCTAAAAACGCAATGTCCGTCAACTTTCCCACTGACCACTGCCAAGGCGCAATTGATGTTCATAATGTGATGTGACTGCCGGTCCAGAGGTGGTATTCTCTTCTGTTCGTTGCTTAATCATCAACATTTCACTTCCTGTACTTAAGCACCAATCACTTCGTCACCTGGAATTCCTCTGGTGAATCCAAGGATCACTGGTCAAAACTTGTTTTTCAGCTTGTATACGATTCACGTACCCTTCGCGTGATGATAAATATACCAAGAAACGTGATGTAATTTCTCTTCTTGATATAACCTCTTACAATCATCACCTTTCTAACTTTGTTTGGCCAAAAAGCCCCAAATATCAGACAATTATCGTTAATTATTTCCTTGGCCATATGCTGATGATGTGGTCCTTCTGTTGCAAATGGCACTACATTGAACCACGTGGGACAACCCCTTGCAATAACCTGTCTTATCAGTGCCATTTAGTCATTCACTCTCAAATTATTTTGATTGCAGTGAAACATAATTTCAGTAAAAATAAATCGGATGGCGCATGATGTCGTTCCCTCTTGCAAGCCATTTATCAATGTCAGAAACAGTGTTTGGAATGATTTTGCCATAACTGGAGACGTATGAAGGATAAAAATCAATTTAAAAAGGCCGAGTGTCAGTTTTTGGTTTACCTTCAAGTTCGAATTTTGTCTTAGGATTCTCAAAAAGAGATCATTAAAGATAAATCTATTTTTATAATATAACTTAGAGGCATCGGAATGGTGTCTCGAATACAGTGTTAAATTCCCCCAAAAATCAAAAGGAATTCATGGTAATTGCGCCAATATACTCTTAATTACAAAACCAAGCTTGTGCAAAAGTTTTTGACCTAACATTCAAGGTCATCGACCAAATCCCGTACTCTCCTGATATAGCCCACTCTGACTGTCTGTTCTCTAAACTAAAATGATAACTTCGAAGAAGGCATTCTGAGAGAAGGAAAATTCCTCGAAGAACCTGAAGGCCACACTTCAATCAGCCAACGAACAACGTATGAAGGGTTGGGTTACGTGTTGGCATATTTATAATGCACTTGATGGGGCCTACTTCGAAGGCAACAAAATAACTTTTCATAAATGAATTAATTTTTTGTGTTTCATTCAACGATTCTGGGCACTTCTACTAGCCACCTAGCTGCTTGTGTGTTTATTAAAATGTATACAAGAGTCAACGCCCATTCGCATTGGTAATTATAACCAGCCATCACCCACGTATTTTCGATATAAATCCATTTATTTTTGTACAGATATTAAAGCGTATACCTTTGCTTCCCATCTGTGGGTTAATAGTCGGTTTTAAATATTTATTTCGTTACTTCGAAGGATTTTTTTAAATTTTGTGAAAGTTGCGTGATTTGATTGTTTTTTAGTAGTCATGCGAGGCTTTAAAGTGAACGCTATTGTGATGCTTCAAAATATTTATTTATTTTTAAAGAAATAATAGTTGGAGTTAAGCTAGTGCCACTTTAGTGATAAGAGCGTTTTAGTGGTTTGCAGGTGGGAGCCGCAAGTGACCGTAAGAATATGGGTCACCAAAAATTAAAAAATTCAACGATGACACAGTTTGATGTAACTATCAACATTCAAGTAAAAATTCTAAATCAAAATATTGCAACGAAAACTGGGAAGACATTTTTCTCGTAAGAGAAGAGTCCAATCAAGAAAATAACTTCATTTTGCGCTCAACCGTGAAATCCAGAACATTTCAAGTACAAGGTAATGAGCCTGTCTTAGTTGATTAGGGAAAACCCGAGACATAGGCAAGAAGTCTCAACTGCTGGTATATGAACGAAGGCTTTGTAACGATCCACATCAAAGCTACTTTCGGGAATATAAGCTTAATACCATATACGTTTATGCCCACACTAAAAAGGAAGACGGAGGATGATACGGTGAGAGACCTAGCTAAAAGTGTTAGGAGACCTTAAGGCGAGGCTAAAATTTTTGGACGAACACAGAACCACGTGAGGAAATGGATTCAGTGATAAATTAAGAGAAGAACATATTGCGATCGACGCCAAATACTCCTCTACACCCTAGTTGTTTGAATCTTTCATTAACATCGACTCGAATCATAAGCTTGTTGTAGACAAGATGCAGACGCGGATATTACAGGCACTACGTAGTCGACTAGTACCATCAATATTTTACGACGGGAAACTGCAGTCTAAAGAGACCGCCTGGACCTATGCCCCCCTCAGGTCCACCAAGAGTCGATGCAATTTGCACAAACTATATACTTTAGCAACAGAGACGTTGTCAAAATGCCATTAGGGGTGGCCAAACATGACTATACTGCATCAACGCATGAGATATATTCATGAGCTCTACGAACAGAAAAGAAAAGAGGAAAGCAGGAAAGGAGGAAAGACATGCTGAAGTCTGCAGACTGTATGTATGTAACACCAATGATCACATCGGGGGAAGACGACAGAGAATTGCATTTACCTAGTTGCGAAAAAGGTTATGAGAGCAATATAAATAGTGGGCCAAATAGAAGTTTCTTTTTTAAAAAAAATAAAAAAAAAAATTTCCATGCTTATAGCCTTAGATAGATAGATTTATTAATTTCGTATAATAATTTACATTATGTTTGTTACCGCACATTTTACAGTACAGGGATTTGATAATATTATCTTGCCACTGAAATAATTTTTGAAAAATTGGAAAATCTTGGAATCAACTAACATTAATCAGAGTTCGGAAGGAAAATACGACAAAAACCTTCCACATAAGAGGAAAAAAAAAAAAAAAAGAAAAACGAAAAAACCAAAAAGAATACATAAACAAAAACAATAAATAAATAAATAAATAAATAAATAAATAAATAAATAAGTAAATAAATACAAATGATGGAAAGTATGTACAGTCTTAAGTCATTTAGTTAGTATACAATTCATTGATGAGTGGGTTGTCTGGAAAAATACACCTAATTACAAAATTAGATCGAAGTTTTTAAATTCTACGACAGATCAATTCAACATTCGCTTTACGGTGTAGATCTACGGTAGAGTGATGCCAAGGTAAGTTGAGCAAAACTTTATTTTGGCATATCTGTAGTTTCTTTATATGGCATTTTGTACAATCCCCCCAAACCTGACATCCATACAATAGAATCGCCTGAAAAATAACTTTGAAAATTATAATTTTATTTTCTGTTGAAAGCGCTGATTTTTTGTTAATAAATGCGTACAGCATTTTGATTGCCACCCCTACTTTCTTGACCGTTCTTTTGATTTGTTCATTGAACACTAACTTCGAATATAGATGGATACCTAAATATCTGACACAGGGCTCCCAGGGAATGGTTATTCCATTAACTTGTAATTGGGTCGAAGGGAGAAAGCAATGCTTTCTTTTCCTAGTGAAAAAGATAGCTTGCATTTTCTCTTCATTCAATTTAATTTTCCACTTTGTATAATATTTTTCTAATACATCCATTGCATTATTAAGATTGCTTTCAATATTGGAGGCAAACTCGTGTGATGAAAATATTGTTGTGTCATCAGCAAAAAGGGCTACAAGACAATTACGCAAATCAGGGAAATCGGACGTGTAGATATTATATAAAACTGGGCCTAATACAGATCCTTGAGGGACGCCAAAGTCGAACGTTATTATCTCAGCCTTCTTAGTAAGAACAAATATTCCCATTAATTACCAAATACAATGTCGTTCAAGTGGCTTTGCAGTAACGCATTCTGTCACCCCGATTTTCCAAGACCTTGTTGATGGCTTCGGGCTGTATCAGGAATCGCTTGGATGATATTGGTCTTAAGTGCTTGAATCGTTTCCGGATTGATAGCATAACATCGGCCTTTCACGGTTCCCCACAAAAAAAATCCAAAGGACTTAAATCGCAGCTCTTAGGCGGCGAATTAACATCGCTAAAGCGGCTGATAACACGATTTGGAAATTTGGTGCGCAGAAGATCGATTGTGGCATGGGCTGTGTGGTATGGCGCACCATCCTGCATGAACCAGAGGTCGTCCAAATCCATGTTTTCAATTTCAGTAAAAAAAAATAATCGGTTAAAATGGCTCTATAACGCTCATCGTTGACCGAAACATTGTTCTCAGCCCCATTTTCGAAGAAAAATGGTCCAATGATGCCAGCACTCCACAATCCGCACCAAGCTGTCACTCTCTGTGGATGCATTGGCCCCTCGACAAAATTGCCGCCCCAAATGCGGCAATTTTGTTTGTTAACGTAGCCGCCAAGATGCAAATGCGCCTCGTGATGAGCCTTCAATTGCTGAGTCAATTGGAACTTGTAAACATACATACATATGTGCAGAATTCTCCTCAGGCTAGTGCGTGAAATATTTAGCTGTTGAGATCGATGGCGAGTTGATGTTCGTGAATTGAGTTTCACACTCTCGGCCACAGCAGTCACATTCTCATCTGTGCGCACCGTACGAGACAGGAACCATGAGTGTTGTCCATTAGCATACCAGTTTCACGAACTTTTCGCACAAACTTGCGTACAGCAGTCGCGGTGGGTGCTTCATTTCGGCCAAAACCTCTTTTTTAAAAACGCACTGTTTGGGCTACACAGCACTCATTTTGGAAATAAATTTTCAACATTTCCCAACGTTATTTAAGCGTAAAGCGACTCATTTCATTCCGCGGGGGTATGATACTGACTTTCTGTCAAGATTTCGAGCGGGAAACAGCTGTCAGTGTCAAAATAATCTAAAATTAAAAAAAAAAAAAACACTAGATGGCCCGTCCTATATACGTAAATCTGTTGTTGCAGACAGGTTACTTATTCCAATAAGCAATTCTTAAAGCAGAAAACGATGAATTGCTTGGAAAGTTGCATCAACTTATCTTTATGGTCGAGGAAGGCATGCTCTATGAATTGTTTAGCCGGGCTCATGGGAGGGGATCTCATAATTGCGCAATCTATAGGGGAATAATTCTCATCAGCCGTGTTGCGTTAATGTCTGAAGCAGTTCGTAAGCATTCTGATTGGTTCTAATCAGTGAAGTTTCGAGCTTTGGATCTTGGGGTAGATTGTTCTGAATTTTTTGTTGATACACACCACCTTTTTGTCGAGTTAAAAGGAGAATAGGAGAGTGTCTAGAGGGACGAGTTGTACAGGGCCACGTCATGTTTTAACATTCCTATTACTTTAGTCACGCTTATCAGGGTGACATATAAATGGAATTACTGATACATTAAATTTTATAAAAAAAGGTTTTTGGGGGCAGAATCCTTTTACTGTGAAATTTGTTAAAAAAAAATAAGGTGACTTTAAATTTTTCTTCCAGAGATGCGGTCTTTATCCCCTCAATCTTGACAAATCTCTGTCCTTTCATGGATATTTTATGTTTCGGGAAAAGATATATTTCACTGGAGGCCAAATCTGGTGAATGCTATGGCTGAAACATGATAACGATATTGTTTTTGCCAAAAAATTGCGAACAGGCAACGATGAGTGAACAAGTGCATTGTCGTCATGCATTTCTCAATCAAGCGGCGCATGTCTTCTAGGTAATATTCCTTATGCTGGGTGGGCCAAAAGTCCCTTTAAAGTCAAAAGTCCTATGTAAATCTGGAACAACTTTTGAACGAAAAGATAAAAACTAATGAAATATTTAAATTACGAATAAAACTTTATTTCATGTACATTTTTTTATTAGGTATGAAAAATTACATCGGTCGCCATTAGAATGCGGGCACTCATGGGCACTTTTGATAGCACTTTTCATGACTTTTTGAAGTGTTGCCTGCCTAATTTGTGCGAGTTCTTCTCGAATGTTGAGTTTCAGCTCCTCTATAGTGTGTGGTTTGCTAATGTAAGCCTTTTCCTTCAGGTAACCCCATAAAAAAAAGTCTGAAGCCGACAAATCAGGCGATCGCGGTGGCCATTCAATATCATCGTTTTTTGAGATTATGCGATTTGGGATTTTTCACGCAATAAGTTCATTGTTTCACGAGCGATGTGAACGGTAGTTCTATCTTGCTGAAACCATATGAGCTGCTTGTATGAATGGAAAAAAACAGTCCTGAAGCATTGAAGCATTGTTCTGTAGCGATGCCCATTAACTGTAACGCTTGTACCCACATCATTTCCAAAAAAATATAGCCCATTAAGTAACACGAAGTGAGTGTAAGGGACGTTGATGGAGATTTTTGGGATTCTGTGTGCTCCAAAATCTGCAATTTAGCTTGTTTACAAATCCACACAGATGAAAATGTGCCTCGTCGCTCATCATAAAATTTCCTAAAAATTCTTGGTCATTCTCTGCGATGTTAAGGACAGTTCTGCAGTACTCCAAACGTTTTTCTGGGTCACTAGGATTGAGTTGTTGGACCAACTGAATTTTGTAAAAATCTTTCTTCAAAATCCGATGAATCGTGTCACGCGATATGCCTAACTGTGTTAAAAGTCGTCGTGTCAATGTTTCGGGATTGACTACAATACTTTCACTAACGACCTCAATATTTCCGGTCGGTCGTCCATAACGAGGTCTACCCGTACGTCTGACATTGCCAACGTTCTCATATTGCACAAATTTGGCCATTATTGCACGAATAGTGGGAGCTGTTGTAGCATTTCGAACTTCATAAAATTGCCAGTAGGCACGTTGAGTGTAAATTATTGATCGACTGTTTTCCGAAAATAATGCGACGATTTGTGTTCGCTGTGCGATCGTATAAAGCTCCATGTCAAATCTTGGACTTATGCCTGAAACAAAAAAAATTGCTCAAAAATATCTAAAATAAAAGAGTTATTAATTTTTTAACGTAGGAAAGAGACTTTTGGCCCACCCGTATATACATATATGTATACTTATTAGCAAGAATTCATGATGAACCACCCCATTGTGATAAAAAAATAGAGTGGACAATGCTTTCAGTTTTGACCGAACTTGATGTGCGTATGTTGGCCTTGGCTCCTTTGGTCTCTTCCATTGGGATGAATCGGCTTTGGTTTTGACATCTTAACCGTATACCCATGCTTCGGTATAATTGTTCAGCTCGTCATTCACTTCATTTAACAGCTCCTGAGGTATGCACATGCAACGGTTGGCTTAGTATAAACAAATGTCAGTTTCATGTCCAAAACATCTGAAAAATGTTCATGGCATGAGCTAGTCGATAGGCCAATTTCCTCAGCAACTTCTCTAAAAGTGTTTTAACGATTCTCAATAACAATTTCCTTCACTGCTTCAATGTTTTCATCTGTGGTTGCTGAGCTGGGGCGTCCGTTCTTCTGTGAAGACCTTGCACTACTTATAAACTCTTATTTTGTTCAGAGTCGAGTCACCAAGTGCCACTGTCAACATTTTAAGTACTTTGGAGCACTTAATTTTATTTGCTGTACACAATTTAATACGGATTCTATTTTTTCAGTAGCGAAAATTCGCCAAGTAGACCAAAACACGTCTAACCTTTATGTCTGTGAAAAACAAACAATATATATTGTACAAAATGGCGAATAATGTCAACCTATGATAGGGGATATATAACATTACAGAAAAAAAAAATTAAAAGTTGAATGTGCTTAACTCACGAATTTCTAAAAGTCACCTTATTTCTTGAACAGCCCTCGTAATATGATTTTTCAAACTAACCCAGAGAGTTTTTCCTTCAAAATGTGTAGCTCTGAAAAAATGGTTTAATATTTACATTTGAAAATCTTGTTGATGCATGGCCCCGGTGGCCCAAGACTTCTTTCGCATTGGCTTATCGCCAGTTATAATGCGATGAAGAAAATCCTTCCTTACTTCCTACAGAAGCAGCAGTTCGCTGTAAAAAATGCTTTCGGCTTTAACTCGTATGGCACCCAATTTCTTTACATTTGGACCATTTCCAAGACTTTCAAAAATGAGAAATGGCATTCTGGTTGTGTTTGATATGGATCTTGATCCTTGAATGCCTAGAATTCTACATCCAAACTTCTAGGTCAAAATCACTATTTTTGTAGCGTTGGAAGCAACAAGTTCTTTCTTTTATTGAAAATCTCTATAATCATATGACGCGCCGCAGCCACTTTTTTTTCGAAGTAGTAGGCTCAAAAGTCAACATTTTCACGCAAAAAAAAAAAAAATATATATGCCCCCTACAAAAGCTCATAAATGTAATGATGAGTTGTTGGCAAATACCCAGGCTTACTATGAGACGTTTCTGATCAGATGTACCACTAGCGCCACCTTTTGGAAAACATCGGATCCGCTCGTCAATTGCTTGCAATACACATATGACATCAACGTGATTAAATGAATACAGCAAGACGTTAGTGAAGCGTTCGAGAGCATTGACGCAGAGGCGGCTGGGTAAATGAGAGCGAAACTAAATATTTGCTTTGAAGTATTCAAGTGTTTCATTTGCCTTGGATCACCAGTGTTAAGTGGCAACGACAGCCGTCATTAGATGCAGAATAACTTTTGCCTAACGCTACTTCTTTGAGTCATTGAGTATTTGAGTATTATTTATAAGCCCTTTCTGTTCTTCTCAAAAAGAAAGAACGCCTTAGCCACCAGTAATCATCTCGATGCTTTTTTAGGGCGCTGGTTATGGGCTGGGCGAATGGAAACCGGCGAGGCTGAAAGGCGTAACAATTAAAGAGATAACCTTAGAACGCTGCTAAAAGTCAATAGGCATTGCTCGTCTTTGTTGAAAGGTTAAATAAAAAGTGCTGCTAGACTAGAGAATTAGAAGAACTGCAAACAAGTGTGTTTGCACAAAGAACTATGCAAGTGAAAGCAGCCGACAGTTTTTTTTGAGACCTCTGCTATCTATTGGAGCATTCAGACGCAAATTCTGGTCCATTGTATTGCCAGACGGAGACCTTACTTTTTTGTGTTTTCCTCATTCTTCGGAGAAAAGTGATATAGAGCTAAAAGATTTGGCACACACCACGCTGACCCCAAGGGTGAGCGAGCGAAGCCGTGACAGTCGCAGAGAAAGTGTTCTGCTGCATCATCCTCCTCGCAACATGCAGAACAGGATGCTTGGCAAAAGTGTAGTGACCCGTAATGACACCCGCAAATCGTCTGCAATCATTTCTCCTTAAGGATAAGAAGAATGTTCCGGACTTTTGTAGACATCAGGGCTTACTTGCTTAGTCATCCTGCATGCTGGATATTTCCTCCATCTACGATTGCGTGCATTAAAGATCCAATCGTTGATGTCAGACCCTGGAAGCAGGTAGATCTGAAGCGGTTTCAAGTCCTGGGAAACTCTCTTCTGGGCCCATTCTAGCGAGGTTATCAGAGATCTAATTTCCTGGGCTCCAGAGTGACCTGAGACCCATACAAGCCTTTGTAAATTTAGTCTTCCGACTTTGTTCAAAAAGGTCTAGAGTTCACGCAATAATTTAGAGCTGGGTAAAGGGGTGAACACAGCTTTAACTGTAGCTTGGCTGTCGCTACAAATGCATATGTTTTTTCCTTTCCACAATACAGTGCATGCCCATTAGGATTGCATATATCTCTGTGATTGACAGACGCATATTTTCCTAACGAGAAGTGCAGTCGAATGTTTTCACGCACAAAAAAAAAAATCCAGCACCGGACCCCCACCTAGACCTGGAGCCATCTGTGAAAATGCGAAGACAGTCCTTTGCAAGTTTATCATCTGGCTAGGGCACGTCCTGACGCCTTGAAAATTTTGCCTTGAAATTTTGGGAGGTCAGTTGTCATTGCGTCGGAGAGCATATCCATGAGATAGGGGTCGTAGGATATTTTTCGCGCAAGTACATTGTCACTCCAATGCGAGTTGTACCAAAAACCATTTCTCTTGAGATGAGACGTGGCTTTCAGTGTGCGATCTCTGATAAATATATCAAGGGGAGGAATGTTCATCATAGCATCTAGAGCAGTAGCCGGCGTGATGGGGAAAGCCCCCACACAGCTGAGACAAACCGCTTTTTGGAGTTTGGTGAAAGAGGCTACGACGCAACGTGCTTACGTTTTAGCCTGTTTCACCAGACACATATGAGATTATCGGTCGTATCATTACGGTGTAGATCCAGTGTAGATCCAAAGCAGACATCGCCTTGTTGGTTTTTGACTCAATATACTTTAACCAAAGAAGCTTGCTATCTAAGATGACTCTCAGGTGGGGGATGGGAATGTCTTTTAGCCCCAGCTGAGTCTTCTTTTTCGTCTTAAATGGCGCTACAGTCCGGTGTAAACCTGAGCCTCAACCAACAAGCGTCTCCAGCTGGCACGATCTTTTGCCAGTTGTTTCAAGTGTTGAACTCCCAGTTGGTTAAGGTCCCTTTTCATCTGTGTGCGCCGCCTTAGATTCAGTCATCATCTGCTGCCCTCAGGATCCATTTGCTATACATGGCCCAACCGTCTTAGACGTTGGATCCGGAGAAGTCGTACTAGGCCGACAGCCCGTACAGATCGACGTTGTATCTTCTCCTTTACTCTCCGTTTATATAAAGGGGACTATGGTTTGAACGCATAATTTTCCTCTCGAAGCGACCAAGGGCATTCTCATCCATTTTCGTTAAGGTCCAGACCTCTGCGCCGTAAAGGAGGACCGGGATGATCAGTCATGCCAGTATTTTTCCTCCTTCTCGTGAAGAGAACGACATCAGTATTAAGAGGATTAACCGACAGCCCATTGCTCGTGCACCAGTCATCGGTCACATTTAGCGCCGCCTTTGCTATACTCGAGCCGACAGAGAAAACGGCAACATCATCCGCATAGAGCTGGGCATAAAATCCAGAAACATTGAGAGCATCGAGCAGAGAATCGGGCAGCCCCTGTTTATGCCAGATTTCACACATTTTCGAGGCTTGCATCAGCGGTCAAGCAAATATGCACTTTGCTTTAATCCACAAAACAAGTGCTTCATCTACGCTATGCCGTCTCGCACCTTTATAATGCTGTCGACGAAAATACCAAGTACATGCTCTTTCCTTTCGAGTGCGCATTCAATTCTCCCAACTAGGTTTCAAAGCACAGTCCCACCACACAGCAAAGGAATCGGCGGATTAATTGAGAAATGAATTAAATGAATTTAATTTTATTTGACACCTTTACACTGTTTTCATGGAGATACGTCAAATCATTCTTAGCCGGTAAGCTAGCGTCAATTGCAGCCTTGGAAGACAACATTACAAGTTTTATTAGGGAAATACCAACAATAACCCGAAAAAGTATCTCGAAATTGGACTCTCAGTATGGACTGCTCAAAACGTATTCATGGTCAATATTTACAAAACAATTCTCAATTTAGTTAATGGCAAACAAGAATATCAGCTTTAATAAACGCCTTATACACTTTTGAAATTTTTCTGTGCTGTTTTTGAAAATCAAATACCAAACGCTTAATAAATCACCTTAATGAACAAGCAAATTCTTATTGATGAATTAGACGAATGAAATTAACTGTCTACGTTGTTAAGCGTTAAAAGCTGGAAATCCATTACTCACATTACTTTCTGCATTTATTGCAACTGAAAATTAAACGCGATTTATAAAGTTCAGCATCGGACACTTTTTCACCGCCGCAGGCAGTAATATCATTTAAAGCACTTGGTTTCCCTGAATTTGTTTTATAATTGAAAAAAAAAAAACTCCAAGGGCGTAAAAAAACCTAAAAAAATATCTATTTACTAAAACAAAGCATCAAAGTTAATATATTGTATTGTAGATAGCAGTAAATATAAAAAGGCAATTATTTAAAGCAATTGCAACTCGATAGAGTGTAAGCACTACCTTCGGCTAGTCGTGAATTTATGTAAATAGATAAATCGATTTTTATTGAAAATTAAACAACCCCCAACAAAAGGATGTTGACTCTTATGGTAACCCGTTGTTGGTTAGAATAATACACATAGATAAAGATGGACAATGGCTTTAAAGTATTTAAAACGTGTTGTTTCCAAACACGTTAAAACGACTACAGATAAAAGTATTGGGCCTTCCGTCCTTGGCATCTACAATGCTTTTCATGTCTCGAGAAATATTTCTTCTTTGCAGAAAGTATATATTGTTGCTTAGCTTTTATAGCATGATTGACAAATGTCGTTTTGGTACTATCAGCCTTATGGTTTGGGGTATACAATTTCAGGCATTGTTTTATAGTCTTAATATAGTGATTCGTTCTGTCTGGGGATCCTGCATGTCCCTTGGAAAACCAATTTTCTACCACTTTTTCGAGCAATTCAATCCACATATATGAAATAATGCGATGAGTATTAATTCTGGCCGATTTCGCCAATAGCCATTGTGAGAGCTTCATTCATTTAAGTTAGGAAGAATTTCCTTTAGTTTAATAGCTTATTCATTGTCAAGGTAAACTTCCTTAAATATCTACCTAGTATGGATGGCCTTTCGTATTAAATCCGACAGGGCAGGCGTGTTCAAAAGGACGAAGTAATTTCGCGGATATTAGTACACCAGTTGTTTAGACTGCTGTCTTCTATCAGGGTTTTGAGCAGGTTTTGATACCATCGGCACATTTGACACGGACTTATTATACTGCTATTTCGTAGAAGGCAACATCTGGGGGCACGGCAGTGCCCCCGCCAAGTCGAGCAAAAAAGCGGCACGGCCGTACCATCCTTTTCTCGAAGCAGTTCGGGCCATTTTCGACCCCCTATAACTTCGTTGTGGATAAAACTAGAAGCCTGAATTTTCAGTAACCAAGCAGGCATCGCATAGACACGGTATATTTCAAATTTCATTAAATTTGAACCAGTAGTTTAAGAATTATAACTAGTCAAAAATTTTTAATTCTGTCACTCACTCACTCACTGACCGATCATCAAAACTCTAGGGCACTTCTAGCAGACATAGAAGCTTGAAATTTAGAATACAATTAGTGTTTAGTGTATAAATCAAGGAAAAACTAAAATATTTTGCAATTTTGGTCCAGTTTTCTAGATACACCAAATATTATTACTAATAGGATAGTGTCTGTATGTATCCTTTTTCAATTTATCTAGATGGCGATTAACTCCTAAAAATATGCAATGCAACAATCAATTGGCGGTTGGGGAATTGGGTTTAGTGGTCAATGTGGTTCATGTATTTGACGGAATATAAAATAAATATCTTTATTATGTACATATATTTAATAACCATTTGATGAACTTATAATTAAATCAATTTTAAAACAAATTGTATGTTCGGTGTCAGAGTTGGAGACTACTAACTTGTACAGTTTCGCTCAAAATTACGATATTGTTAAAACACGCCCAGTCTCCTCTAAAGTCGAGTGCTACGAGATAAATGACGATAAAAAGTTCCTGAAAAGAAGAGATAACCCATATTTGATCAATCACTATTTCTACGACGGAGAACAAGTACCAGAGAAATACTTCTTCTCTTTACTCCTTTTATTCAAGCCATGGCGTTCCTTAGATGAACTCAAAATGGGGTGTGATACTTACACGGAGGCCTTTAATTTGGCGAAAGAAGATTTAAAAGAAGGAGTCGATTATGGTAATTCAATGATAGAGTCAAGATATAAGATACAAAAAGCATATGAAATGATAGTATGAGATAAACGAAGAAAGGGAAATTATTGATGATGACGATGGTCCTGAAAACCCTTTAGACTTTGAGGCTGTGGAAGCTGCAAACGCATTGGATGACTTTCAGAGAATCAATCTGGTAGAAGAAGAGCAGACTGATCTTCAAAGTATGATCGCAAAACTTAATGCCGATCAAAAAAGAGTCTTCGATATGATCACACATAAAATGGACACAACTGATAATAACGCTGACGTTTTACACTGTTTCGTGAGTGGAACTGGTGGCACTGGATCTTTCCAGCTTTTTAATAAAAACTCTGAAAGTTTGGGTTAAGATGTATTTAAACAAAAAAGTGGCAGTTAGTGCTCCAACAGGCATAGCTGCATTCAATGTGAATGGATTGACTATATACAGACTATTGCAGCTGCCTGTAGAACACAAGCAAACACAGAGGTACAAGCCACTTTCCGATGAAGTGCTCCAAGTTCTGAGATCAGATTTGAAAGAAGTAGTGTTGTTTATCATAGACGAAGTGTTGATGATATCCAATGTTACTTTAATATATATTCATTTACGCTTGTCTGAGATATTTGACACAAGCGATGATCAGAATGGGTGGTTTGGAAAAAAAAATCTTGTACTTTTCGGGGATCTTTTACAGCTTCCGCCGGTAAGAGAAAAGTCACCTTTTGAAAAACTCTCAACTGCTGAAACTAACAAGTTGTTAGGTTCCCTCAGTATGCCGAATCTGTGGATTGAACTGTTCGTATACGATGAACTTACTATTAACATGCGACAGCTCAATGATTCTAACTTTGTTGAAATGCTAAATAGAATAAGATTAGGTGTGACTACACAAAAAGACCGCGACTTACTCTCGACTAGATTAATAACTCTAAAAACCAATTCAAATGAAAACAGATTGATTGAAATAATTGAACACCTCTCGAAACTCCCTGATGATACCGTTTGCTTATTACCTACAAAAAACATGTGTCAACCATTAAATACTGCAATGCTTAGATCTCTCCCACATCCCGAAATAAAACTTACAGCTGTAGATAGCATAGATTGCCCCAGATACCCAACAAAAAGAGCTCGTGAATGCATAAAAAATTATGAAGACGGTGCTTCTATGACTGCGGGCCTAGAAGAGAACATAATTATAAAAATAGGAGCAAGAGTCATGTTAAGGCGAAATATTGACGTGAGTCTTGGTTTAGTTAATGGTTCTATCGGTATAGTGCAAAGAGTAAAGGTTGATCCGGAAAATACAAAAATAATTAAGAAAATATACATTACATTTGATAAAGAACAGGTTTACGAGCTTGGGCCGGTCAAAACTAAATTTGAAATTATTAATAGAGCTTATGTTCATCGCGAACAGTTTCCTATATGTATAGCCTATGCTATAACTATACACAAAAGTCAGGGCCTAAGTCTGAATAATGCGCTGATGGATATCGGTTCTGCAGTATTCACATCCGGTCAAGCTTACGTGGCACTTTCGAGAGTTACAAGTCTGGGCGGCTTACATCTAATTAATGTCGACTTTGGAAATATTAAAGCGCAGGAATCCTCAATTTGTGAATACAATAGATTAAGAAGCATTTACCGTCCAGACTTGACAAAAATTGTAACATCAAAGCCTCCGAGAAAAACCCATAGAGACAGGGAGTGGGCTTTGAGAAAAACTGCAGCTGAAGCTCAAGAAGTAGTACCGGAAAAGAAAAAGAGGAAGACAACCTACAAAAATAAGAAATGCTCATAAGACACAGAGTGGGCTTTAAGAAAATCTGTTGTTGGTATTCAAAAAGTAGAAGGTACCGGAAAGGAAGAAAAGTAGAACTATCTACAAAAAGAAATGAGATGCCATCAAAAACATAACTTGTAACAAAAAACCAAGTCTCGCAACTCAGTTCTTCTACCGTAAAAAGTTGTGAGATCTATGTAATACCAAGTCGGTTAATTTATTCAGCCCCTACTTAAGGGACCTTCTGTCTTAAGTTATTACGTAATTAGCTAACCTAACAACATCTTATAGTGACCATATTAATATTAAAAATCTTTTATGTTTTAAATAAATAGATTGACTTGGCAATCGCACTAAACAATCTAATTTAATATAATATGTATTACTTGTGAGATGCATGCGATGGAGAAGTCAATCTATTTATTTAAAACATAAAAGATTTTTAATATTAATATGGTCACTATAAGATGTTGTTAGGTTAGCTAATTACGTAATAACTTAAGACAGAAGGTCCCTTAAGTAGGGGCTGAATAAATTAACCGACTTGGTATTACATAGATCTCACAACTTTTTACGGTAGAAGAACTGAGTTGCGAGACTTGGTTTTTTTTACAAGTTATGTTTTGGATGGCATACATATCTACAATAACAACAAATGGGTTTTGGTTTTCCAGATTTTAATTGAATTGGGTTATTATAGGGTCATCCAACAAAAGGTGTCATTTAAAATAAATTGAAAAATTAATATTATTGTTAATGGAACAGTATCTGCCTCTATACCATGGCTCTGTTAATCTTTGTAAGCATTCTTCTTTGAAATTTCTTAGAATTTTTATAGAATTTCGTAATCGAGGTTTTGCATAATCGCGACTGCTTTTCGCGAGTACGAGCTCTAAAGCAGCTTTCTTTAGTATATAGGAAAAAATCGAATGGTCTTTATCGAATATTGGCATCCTCATTGTCCAAATTTTTAGTGCTATTCCACTGAATTGGTTGCACCACTATCATTTACGAAAAAAAGGGTTTTTTTTTGGGTTGCCCAAGGTACAACGTATCCAGAAATATGAAAATTATCCTCCTTCGCCAAGCCTTCCTATCGTGTGTTTCCATGTTTCGCTTTTTTGTTACATTCCTTCTAAATCTATCCTTATTTCAGCCTCCCATCCAGCGTACTGTGTGAATGTCTTAAGCCTTTTTGCACCGCACAAATTGGCACATACCAGTGCATCTTCCGGCAAATCGGCTATAGACCAAATTTTCACAACAAGGCAAGTCCTAGAAAGAAGGGCTAGTTTCAAAGCCGCATACGACAACGCGATGCACCGTGCAAGTTAGCATGGCGATACGATTCTGACTTCTTCAATCTGGTTTTCGAACAGATAGTGCGGCGGGCAGGCCCTATCTTATACAAGTCGGTCCAGCTGTTGAGATACGCAGACGATATAGACTTTTCGCGTGTTTCCGACGTGCTATTGTAGAAGCCTTCAGAGCTTTTCATGCTGTTGAGCAAAAATCGATCTGTCACCCACCACTTAAAAATCCACAGCTTCAATTTCGACATGGTTGAGAAGTTTTTTTACCTCGAGGCAAACATGAACTCCATAAACGACATCACAGCAACCGCTACCATTACGGCCTGTTAAACAACTGGAGTCGAAACTCATAACTCGAAAGACCAAAATTATGCTCTACAAAAAAATTATCCAGTCAGTCTCGCTTTATGGAGCCAAAAGCTGGATGATAAGCAGGACGCTAGAGCTGATTCTGGGACCGTTCGGAAGAAAAATTCTGCGTTGAATATTTGGTCCTATATGCGAGGAAGGCGAATGGAGGAGAAGACACAACCGCGAACTCTATGAGCTGTACAACGTTGTGGATGTAGTACGGAAAGTAAAAATCCGTCATCTACAATGGCTCGGTCACATTGAGCGCATGAGTACCAACGCTTCAGTTAAGGTAGTCTTCGAACTCGAATCTCTTGGTTCGAGGCCAAACCTCCGGTATAAAGACCAAGAAATTGCGGATGCAAGACACCCGGAACCGTCAAGGATGGAAGGCAGTTTTAGCCCAGGCTCAGACCTTCAATGGGTCGCTGGTCTTTGAACTAAGAAGTGTATATGGCGCGGCCTTCCTGGTGGCCTTTTCTCCTCGCATTTTTTCATTCATTATTCTTTTGAATGTTCGCGTACTGTCCTTTTGTTTTACGTATCCTGACCATCTTCGTTTTCGTCATTTTGATACATGAACAATGCTTGGGGCTGAATGGAGTTCCTCAAATTCTTGATTGTACAGTTTTCTCCATTCGTCGGTTTCTTCGTCCTGTTTTCCACCATAGATTCTCTTTAAGATTTTTTTCTCAAAGACCTGAAATTTTTTCTTCCATCTTGGTCAAGTTTTACCTCCGTAAAGTACCACTGGCATTGTTATAATTTTATAAATAAGGATATTGACATTGCGAGACAAAAGAGTTGTCTTTCATCACAAAGAAGCACGCAAGTCGGTCATTGACCATACGAGTATATTTGATTGTCTTTTCACTTACTTCCGAAGTTCCAGTTACTCATTTTCGTGAAACTGATTACGAATTCCAGTACCAAAAAATAAAATTAAGAATCCTTCAGCTACCCCGCCGAGGAGAGAAGCCGCAATTTTCATTCAATGGCGTTGGTATTATCGGGATCCGAACTCGCTTATCGCGCGTCAGCGGCCGACACACTACTCATTGCGTCACGGCGTTCTTGCTTCAGCTAATGACTATGAAAACTAGGTGTAGTTGTCAATATTGATTTACTGGTCAACGCGTAGGTAAGTTTAATCGCTGAACCCAGTTAAGCTGTTTTGTTCTAAGTACGCTTAATTTCAATATTCAATAGTTGAAAACAACTTTTGCTCATTCCCTTTCATGTTTCCCGACACCGTTAAACGTCTCTTCACGGTTCAACACAGAATGTTTTCAGCTTTCAAGAAAAGTGACGCGCAACAATGCCGAGCAATTTAAAACTTTCCGAAAGAAAACGAAAAAGAGAAATTTCAAAATGTTGTACCGAATTTCCGGTAAGTGCTATCTCGAACCACCTCAATCATTTTACTTTTAAGTTGATGTTGAACGAAATAGCGGTGATTTGTGAAATACCGGATTAAGTGCATCACAATTGCGACCGTTCACCCTCTGACTGAAAACGATAGTTGTCGGGTAACAAATAACTGGCTTTGTGGGAGCAGTAAGTCATCTTTTCGATCATAATTTGACAAATTTCGCAAAGGTATCAATACCATTAGGCGCTCAATATGTTAAGTTTTCAAGCTTAGGATATAATGGGGTACATACATATGTATAAGATTATATATAGTTGTCGAAAAGCATAGTTTTGAGTTGTAGATATCAGTAAGATATTTAGATTAGGCAAGAAAGTTAAGCAGATTTTAAGTGTTTTCGTCTAGGGTAAGACAGATCTAAGCAAAGTAAAATAAAAATGAGTTTACAATTAAAAGTCCTTAATAGCTGCCTCTATATATGCCATTTTGATGTCGAATTCTTTCAAAATGTATGTCCATAAACAGTCCCTGTTTCTGGGAGGCAGGCAAATGAATTTGTCAAACAAGCTTTTCGCTACACATATCGTCCTTAAATGGATTTCGATTCCGATACCGGCAGTCTAGGTCTAACTATATTACATGCATCCTAAAGCTTTACCAACCCTAAGCTGTTTAATCTTGTCTTAAATACAATCAGGTTAGCTAGCACTCGTGCGTTTCATTCCGAGTGGTCACCCTCCTGATTGCGTCTTTCAGCGACTGGACTTCGCCATCTCGTTTACTATACATGTCTGAGACTTCACCAAGGCTAACAGGTCTCAGTCATTCGTCAAGCCTATCAAAGCATGATGACGCTTCTAGCCTAGTAACATACGAAATAAGGAGTGAGGAGGACCTCACCGGAGTAACGCACCGCTCTGGACATCGTTTTCACAACTACCTGTAATAATAATGTCGGTGTGATCCCAGTCCGCCATTGCGTTACTACAACCAATAAGCTCATGAGCGCCGTCATCGTACTCGTCGCGGTTGAGCCGTTTGTCCATGCTGCCTCGGTAATTACCGGGATACCAATTCTACGAGGGTGGTCCGATAAGTACCTAGCCTCGCCGCCAGATGGCGCCTGTATCGCAAGAGCAACTTACTATCGTGTAGTACATTCTAGTAGACGGCTACTGTCAGCCGGATCGGACTCGTAGTTTTGTTTTGACCGCGTGTGGAAGGCAATATCAGTCGGTGATTCGATTCCTGTTTTTGGAAGGCAAATCGCGCAGCGAAATCAAAGAGCGTTTGGATGCTGTGTACGGTGACTCTTCTCCTTCGATGGCGACCATCAAAAATTGGTTTAACGAGTTTCAACGTGGTCGCACGTCGGTTTTTGATGAGCCACGTCCAGGTGCTCCGAAAGCGGCTACCAGAGGATAACGTGACAAAAATCCGCCGATTGAAGGTGCGCGAGATAGCTGAGACAGTAGGCATTTCAAAAGATCGCGTGAGCCATATCCTGCATGAAATGTTGGGCATGAGAAAGCTGTCGGCGCGATGGGTGCCGCGTTTGCTCACTCCGGACAACAAGCGCAACCGGGAGACCACTTCAGAGCAGTGTTTGACGCTGTTTAAGCGTAATCCGGCTCATACCTCCGCCCTCGCCATGGCCAAATTGGTCGAATTGGGCTACGAACTGCTGCCCCATCCACCGTATTCTCCAGATGTGGCCCGGTGCGACTTCTTTTTGTTTCCAAATCTGAAAAAGTCACTCGCCGGGCAGAAATTTCAGTCGAATGAGGAGGTCATCGCCGCCACGGAGGCCCACTTTGCAGACCTCGAGAAAACGTATTTTTCAGACGGGTTAAAAAAGTCGGAGCATCGCTGGGTCAAGTTTATCGAGCTAAAAGGAGACTATATTGAAAAATAAATCGCCATTTCTCCAAAATTTTTGTTTTTCTTTTGTAGGCTAAGTACTTATCGGACCACCCTCATGTAGACATGTGCCTCAATAGTCTACATGTCCGGTCGATATCCGGCCGGAGGAGTCTGACTGCACTACGTATTGCAACCTTTTAACAAAAAGGTGCAGTGGAGTAATTCCGATCACTGCCTCTTAGGCTGCTGTCGGGCAAGTTGGCATGGCGCCTGTAATGCCGAGACATGCCTAGCCTCTGAAGGCGTTGAAGTAAACTAAAACTATTGTAGTTTTCTGTTCAAATTTTGTCCCCCATAAAGCAGATGCATAAGTGATGATAGATATTACTATCGCGGTATATAACAGTGGATTACCTAGGTGTCAATCCTCAAGTTTCACCATAATTGCATCAACAGGTTCTTAGTGCCTTAGTCGCCTTGGCGAGTTTGTTTTTAATGTTGCAGTTCCAGTTAAGTTTGCGAACCAGATCAGTACCTAGATGCTTCTGGAATTCCGATGTTTGTACCATTTAGGGAGGCGGGGCAATGTTGTATTTTCCTTCTTTTTGTAAAGGGGATTAAGGTTGTCTTATTTGGGTTTGTCGATACACCCTCTCTGCTGTAGCAGTCGGAGATAAATTGAAGTTGCATGCGACCACAGGGAGAAATTTCGCATTTAGTTGTAACAATGACTACAAAGTAATCGATGTATCCGATGACTTCATAACCGAGGTTGGTTAACTTGTAGAGTAGATTATCGATGACTATCGACCAGAGAAGTGGTGAAAGAACTCCACCTTGTGAACACCCTTTGACTGCCGATCTCTCCGGATGTAGCTGATCTCTCAAGCATCGCTCTAACCCAGTAATTATCTCCTTCAATATCGAGGAAAGCGCAAATTGCGATCGCTTTGAGTGTGAAGCTATTTTCGACATGCGCTTGTAAGTGATGCATCGCGTTCTCAGTAGACCGTTCTTTGCGGTTGATTGATTTGGATGCAGAGGTGTTTGATTTTTCAATGTTAGGGATTAAGACATGGTTGACTTCTCTTCAGATTTGAGAAATGTATTCCAAATTGAAACAGGACCTAAAGAGAGCTATTAGTGGTGCTAGAATGATGTCTATGCCTCTCTGGAGAAAAGCAGGAAAGACAACGTCTTTACTTGGAGCTTTGTAGGGTTTTAATGAGCCAGTTGCCGATTGAACTCTGTCAAGGCTGAAGAGTCTACCAGAGAGGCTATTTGTTCTACTATCGATGTACATAATTTGTGACGCTCGTTAGAGTGGGATTAAGCAAAGTTTCCAAGGTTTCCAAGCGATTGACAGTGAAAGCAGCCCGAGTCAATTTGTGTGCTCCTGGGATAGGGTTCCCGCAGGTTCAAGAGTTACGCTCGTATGATGTTTGTCACACAACCTGGACGGGATGCAGATTATTTGTGTCGAAGATCACTACTCTCCGGGGGTGGTTGTCCTAGATAGGATTCGAGAGATTCGACTGAATCTGTCGCGTTGGTTGTAGTTCACAGTAACTTATTTTGTTTTCATGTCATAAAGGTGTTATACTCGTATTTCAAATGCACACATAGAGTATACGTTTTGAAATGATCTTATACTGAGTGTGTTATGCCTTCGTCAGCATGTTTTTCATTATCTCTCATTCACAACTGCTGAAGTTTTTCCGTATAGTAATTGTTTTTGGCTATGGACAGACTTGAACTACAGAAGTTCCGCTCAGCAGTCCAGGCAATGGGATAGGGTGTTATAAATTCGGTCCGCGGTTGGTAGTGAATCTACACTTTTGCAATGTTTCCCCCAATACCTTCTCCTGGATGTCAATTCGAGGTGGTATTCTGTTAAACCAGATCAATAATCAGTCCAACTCTTCGTTCGTTTAGCTCTGTTGAACAGAGATCTTACCTGTTTCCTCAAAGATTTAAGCTGTGTATTTGCATCGATTGTGAGAACCTATCTTGGGTGTACAGCTGTTTTTGAAAGATGAGATGAGTGCTTCGTTTAATTGGTAATCCGGTTCTTCAATGTCATCCGTCGATGTGATGGATTTAAGAAGGGTGTCCGTCTTGTTGAGCCTGGAAAAGAACCCAGTTGGCTCTTTCGGGCTGATATCTATGTTAGCTTCTTCAGCCTCACCAATCTGATATGTTGGTGGTCAGATAGTGAGGGCTCATTAGAGGCGTGCCAGTCATAAATTATATTTGAGACAAAAGAGCTAGAGATTTGAAGGTCAATCATCTATTCCTTAATGTGGGTTTGTTGCCCCTATTGGCAACGGTGAGGTTGTTACTAGATAACTATTCAATAAGTACCTCACCTCGTTTGTTTGTGTTGTTGCTGCTCCATGGTGGTGCGCATTGGCATCGCATCCGATGATCAGATGTCGTTTGCGTCGGTGACAATAATCTACAAGGTCTTGTATCTAAATAGGTGGGATTTGGTCGCTGTCTCTTGGGAAGTAAGCGGAGGAGCACACAATATCCCTTACTCCATCTTCAATGGGAAATTCCACGATGACGGCTGCCAAGTTATAATTTTTATTTATTTCATTTTTGTTTTTATATATTAAGAACACACTTACCCTAGACAAAAATGTTTAAAACTAGCTTACATAACAACTAACATAAAATAACTTACTGGCCCTATACGGACACTCTAAAGCTAACAGAACAATTTAAGACTATGCCTTTCGGCCTTATGATTAATTTGCAATAATTAAAATAAATAAACAACTTAGGCTAAGAAAGTGATATTTTTTAAAAACTTAGCATCAGATAATTTTTTTATAAAAAAGCTTATAACTAAAAACAACTTAACCCTACCTTAACTAAAATATACAATATATACAAAAATACATACGTATACCTTTTGTATGTATAATATATCTTTTTTTTCATTATTGTTTTGTGATTTTTTTTTGTTTTTTTAATTACAGCTAAATCTAAAGTAAGCCTTCCTGCCACCCTTGCTTGTCTTAGCCTGTCCTAACCTATCCTAACCTACTCTAACCTCTTCTAATCTACCCTAGTCTATGCAAGCCTGCCACTGGCATATGGCAAGCTTTGCCTTAAAGAGGCTGACCTATTAAAGTTAACCACTGACGCAGTCTGCTCCAGCCACCAAAAGCGTTGATGCTGTCGGGCGACGTCTCCCCGATCTTGGTGCGACACTGATTTACTAAACCTGAGGCGCTCGGGCTCGCGGAGCGCAACATCATGTTCGTATAGGAGCCGCCGCTCCACAGATTTACGGGCCACGTGGAAGATTAGCGGTACCGCTGTTCTATCCTGGATCAGCCCACATTGATCAAAATAGAGGAATGCCTCTGGGGGGACAAAGCCTTTCTCGGGGACTTTCTCGTGGTACATGTAATTAGGGAAGTAAGCCCCGGAGATCAGGTTATTGACCGAAGTCATTGCTCTTGCAACGTGGCTTCGAATCAGTTTTATCAGAAAGTTATCCACCCGTACAATCCTGGCCCTATTGTATAGGACCTCGTTCGAGTAAAATTTCGTGTACTCAGATTCGGGTGTCCTATATAACCCAAGACAAGTTCTGAGACATTGTCTCTCAAGCACCCGAATCTTTTCCATTAAGCTAGCTCTCACATTAAACCACACGGGACATCCATAAGCAATCATGGGCCTGATTAAGGCCTGATAGCAAATTACCTTTACTCTCGAATCAAGTTGGTTGCTATGAAACAGCCATCTTGTAAGAGCAAAAGCGCCTCGGGCCCTCGCCAGAGCAGCATCTATATGTTTGTCAAAATACAGATACTGGTCTAGCCAGATCCCAAGGTATTTGACTACATTTTGTTTCGTCAATGGGCGCCCGTCCGGTCCGAGAATTGAGAACCCGCGCCAATTTTTTCTAGTGTCTCGGGAGGCCCTAGCCAAAGGCGTTCTGAACAAAATAGTTTCTGATTTCTGGCAGTTGATTTTCAACTTCCAGTCATCACAATACTGCTGAATTTTTTCGAAGTCCCGCTGCAAGAGAGTGATAATGACGTCGATCGTTGGACCTGATCTGTACGCGATTAAATCGTCCGCATACGCTATTGAATGGTGAAGAGAAGCTATCAAATCACTGAAGTAAATGTTGAACAGGATCGGCGAGTTCACCGTACCCTGTTGCAGGCCGTTGTTAATATCAAATGTTTGGGTAGAAGTCACGTTGGCAATTTTCACTACGAACTTTCTACCTGTTAACATGTCAAAAATCATATATAGCAGTGGTTTACTTATGCCCAGCCGACTGAGCTTGTAATAAAGACCTTCTAACCATACGGTGTCGAAAGCTTTCTCCAAGTCAATCAGACAGGCACCCGTGCATTGGTTCTTGCATTTGTTCCACTGGATATCCGACACGAGTTTCGACGCGGCATGAATAGTGTTATGCACCGCTCTGAAACCGAACTGATTCTCCGGAATGATTTTATTTTCCTCAACAAATTTAGACAGGGCTCTATGGACCACCTTCTCGAAGACCTTGCTAACACTTGGAAGGAGACTTATCGACCGAAGATTTGATGGGTTAGATGTATCTTTACCCCTCTTGGGAATTGGTTGCACCACCGCTGTCTTTCAACCCACTGGATAATATGCATTATTCAGTGCATTGTTGAACAGTATGGTGTATGTACATCTCTACAGCCAATGGTGGGAGATGTCTGAGCACAACATTAGATATTCCGTCGATTCCCGCGGATTTTTTTCTCTTCAGTGACTCGAAGATCATCTGGAGATCCCCCGTCGAAATAAACAGGGTGTTCGCCCCTTCATTGGTGACGGCATTATTTGCCATGAAATCGTCATTGAACCTGGTAAAACCAAGATTCTCGGATCGCCAATGATCGAAATCATTTCTAAGGTAGGAGTGATGAAGCAGGGCTCTGCTCTCCAGGTCGTGATTCGGGCGAATACTATCATTCACCTTGTACACTTCCTGGCAAACAGCTCCCACTGTCGCCACCTTCTCCTGAGGATCCTCGATCACGAAGAAATCATCATCCAAGACGGCGCTCTCCGGATCGATGCGAACTGTTCGTAGCAAACGTTCATTGTCTGACGTTCTCGGAAGCTTTAGATCCTGAATGTCATTCTGATTGTTTCTCCGAAATATTTTGTTAATTTGCGGGAACATACTCGCGTTGTTGGAATTTACAGCACGAATTCTGTTGTTCCAATACAAACTTACAGATATTCTGTAATTTTCCTTGATCAACTGTTGGATATTTTTAATCAGTGACTTCAGTAACCTGACCTCCGAGTTTTGTCCGTCGGTAAACCGCCTGTACAAGAGTTTGAGTCTTGTCAGTAGTCTACTTTTTTGTCTATGCAGTGCGTCGATTGTCGCGTTTCGGTATACGTTTGTGGTATCGTGCTGTCGTTGGCGAGGTATCGTACTGTCCATCGTCTGCTTAATTTGATCATCCATTTGTCTGAGGTACCTGTCGATCTCGCCGTTTGACAGGTTCCTATTGGATGGTGGGAAGGAATCACTCGAAGTGAGCGATCTCGCCAGATTACTGGTAAAACGTGGCCAACGCGCCTTACTATAATCGTAGGGGCGCATTTGGACATACTCTGCCATCTCCGCGAATTCGTCTGGTATTGTGATCATGGCACTAAGTCCGCAGTGGTCACTGTCGTATACGAAGGTCCGTAGACAGTTAATAGACGATTCGTTCGTGTCAGCCAGTCTCAGTCGAGAGTCTATCAGCATGAGATCCAGATAGGAGCCGCTCCTTGGATACGACGGACTATCCGTTGCGAGCAATTTGACTCTATATTCAATGTTGCGAAGAACCCACCAATGGTTTAGTAGGCTCCCCCTAGTGTTAAGAATGTTATTTCCCCAATCACTATGTTTAGCGTTCAAATCGCCGGTCAGGATGTAGTAGTTTTCCACCAAATTTAAGTGCAGAGATCGAAAAAGTGTCTCGAGCTCCGCAATGAAAATATTGGGTTGAGGTGCTTCAGGTGCATAGGCAGCTACAATGTACATTTTCTTTCCATTTCGGAGAGGAATGCACACAATGCAGGCCTCTAGCACCTGGAACCTCCGCACTTCACCGCTATATATGACTTTATGCTTTAAATTATTTTTAATGAAGATCGCGACTCCCCCGCCACGTGTGGCGTTGGGTCGGTCCCTTCGTATTATTTTATAAGAACTGTGCCAGATTTTGTGCTTTTGATTTAGCTTTGTTTCGCTAACCAAAAGTACATCGGGGCTTTCGTCCTGCAACAGGTTAAAAAGTACGGCTCTTCGCTCAATCCTAATCAATGAATTCACATTCACTGACATGATCTTTAAGGGACTCTCTACCAGCGTACCCATTACGATTGTAGTTGCGCTAGGCCCGGCAGAAGCGAGTAGATTCTGTCCACTCGGGTCGCCGTCTCATGGATCTGCTGTTGGAGCTGGCCAATCTGCCCTTGAATGGCGAGCAGGATCGAACGCAAGTCCGCATCGGCCTCCGGTGCCTTATAAACAGGCACCGGGTCTTTGGGCGCAGCCGCGTGTTTTTGTACCGTCTGTCCCAGACCTGCCGCCATTTGGGCGTAGGTCATTTGGGGTGTGACGGCTGGTGTTTCTAAGCGACCCGGGGGGGGGGGGGGGTGAGGGGTGAGCGCGGGATCCTTGGTCCTCGGTCCGAGCACTTTACCGCTGTGCTAACTATTGGCGACACTACCCAACACGCACTATTTTCCGTTTTTTTTATTTTTTTATTTTTTTATTATTTGCTGTTACTCACACAGCTTACTGAGCAAGAATGATGCCAAGTTATAAATTCTGGAATGGGTGAACAATTTAAATTAGATCCAATCAAATATGTGAGCCTCGGAGAAGATTCTCCAGTAGCGTATATACATTTACGCGACCTATTTTGTAGACCCATAACCTTACCTCTTTGAACGCAGGGTTCTTGTATGAATCCAAGTGAAATTTTGTCGCGGTAGAAACGCAGGCTATAGGTATCTGAAGTACTTTTGGCATGGTGCAGGTTACCCTGCAGTACATGCATCCCACTCATCTACTTGCGACGGTAGACCGGGTCCTTCACGCGGTGAGGCTTGTTAATGCCATTCGGATAATGGACATTCGGTTGTTTTGATTGGACAGTCCTTTGTGGTTGCCTGCTGTGGCATTGTAGTGGTTTTTGGGCCGCCACTAGTTAATGCCGCGGTTATGGCAGTAGGTGCAGCTACCGGTAATGGTTCCGCTGACACCTTTTCGTGGCTTTTTGTTATGATTTTGACATCATTAAAGCGATAAGCCACTTTGCATTTTAGTTCTAGCAGCCAAGGACCTATTGCTCATTGCTAGAACCAGATGCAGGAGGTCTTTTTTGTTTATCGAGCGTGATTTGCATGACTGTCCAGTGCTGTGCACACAGGCCATCATTTTGTGAGTCGAGTGTCACCAAAACCTTAGTTATGGGTAGACCGGTACTTTGTGGGAAGTAGCCTCGAACGATGTGAGGTTTCGGGCAGGCGTCTTCTTCCACAAGTCTGACATGAAGTCCGCTTTTTTCTTTCATAGACGCGAAGTTGGATCTGTGGTTGCGTCGGCAAATACAAAGTAGGGACAACCTGACCTATATGTCGACCCCTTGGGGTATGGTTTACTAGAGCTTCATTTCTTTGTTTTTTCCTGCTTAATGGTGGCCTTAAACCGTCCTTGTTTAGACGACTTTAATTTAAAGAAGCCACCAGGTGATAGAGACTTATTCTCCGCAACGATGGTTTCGTCTCCTTCCGAGTCTGGGATTTCATCTGAAAGCATATTCACAGGATCTCAGAGCGGGAGCCGGAGTCGGAGAGTGAAGACACATCTTTTACTTTCCGTCCGGCACCAATGTCGGCATAAGATATGGACGTTGCTGTCGATTGTTGTGCCGCTAAGACCTCACATGCCCTAGCGAGCGATAGCATTTGAGGGGTATCACCGTCTTTGATACTTTTTAATTGAGAATTTTTTTTTTCCCACGGTCACCTATAGGGGAGCACGAAAGCTGGAGTGAAATCGGTGGTCGCCCGGTATCCGAAGCTCGCATACTACTGCTAAGCACCCTCTTAGCTATGCATCCATCGGCATATGCTGTTCCACCTTGGAGTTAGGGGAGTATAAGGGTGATGGGTACGGGGGGAAAATGTGGACTCTTGGCTTTTGGTTCCTCTAGAGACAGGTCTCGAGAGTCATTACCTGTACTTAGCCTTCGCACCGCGGCAGGGTGAGCAGTTTTCGCGAAGGTAAAGGGGGTATAGCATAAAACGATTGGAGATGTTGTTTTCGTTAAACATATCTTGGGGACAAATGAACAACTCCGGACGGGCTTCATTCGACGCGTAATTGCATAGTGAAGTGATTAAATCTTCTTTCATTTTATAACAAAACACAGTGCAGACTTAAGTTGCCGGCGTTCTTCTTTTATGTGAGCTCTCGAATTGACTAAACTCAAGGATCTGTATTTGAATAGGCGTTAAAACGACAAATAAGTGGTTTCCCTCGTTTTGATTTGCAAACGCGAGATTAAAACAGAATTAGTCCTACTCCGCATCCATCGTCATCCACCACTTCCGGTGCTTACCGTCAAAAGAATCTACCGTGACCTTGGGCAATTACCGTACTATACGCCATACTTCAGACTAGGTTACACCCCAGCATCGCCTCATCATCTCCGTTAATAAAAACCTCAATCACTCTCTAGTCTCACATCATTATGCAAATCCCATTTTCATTCACATTAGCAGGAAAATCCATAACCTTTTCTTCGCATCTCGTGCTTTCTTCTCCTGCCATTGTGCTTTGGGCGCATATGTGTGGTGGAATCCCTTCGTTCGTCCTGACATCAAGGAAATGCGATTGCATTTGAAAACGATGGTTAGACACCATACACATTCGTTCACGACCACAACGCACGACGCGGCGGCAAGTCCTTTATTCACTTTTGAAACTCGATCGAGTTGGAAAAATTTCATTGCAAACATCCTCCAGGAGGAAGGCTTCCTGCTATCGTACGAGTAGTTATTTCACCCTTTCCATCACCGCTCCGTTTTTATTTCAGTCGTTTTGGTTTTTGTTTGTTCGAGCGAAGGCTCATGTGAATGTGGGGGTGTAAGGTATGAGACGGTACAGAGTTAGAAATCCGGGTTGAAGCTTTGGGTGATGATGAATCTACTCCTTCCCCCTTCGTTCTTAATTTTTTCTCATTTTTGCTCCCATTTTTGCCAGAGATCCTTCGTTCGTCCTTTGCGCGTTTATGTCGTTTTTGTTACTCGCTTCGTTTTCCGGTTTTTTTGTTTTTTCGTTTTGTTCCTTCAAATGTGAAACGGAATAGGAGATGAGTAGATAGAGACGGTGTCCTGTCCCGAGCTTGGGTTACTGGTTTGGTTCGGCAAAAGCAGGAGGAGACACTGAGATATCCACGTACACCCATAGGTACCTTTTCTCTTTGGAATATTCTTAAATCAGCGTTCAGGACAACCAGATCGACAACGACGGCGACAACAACAACACCGACTACGACGACGAGGATGGAAACGATAGAGACGATGGTGAATGGTCGACGGTTAGCCGAGTATAGATGTAGGAGTCAGAGTCGAAGGGAATTGCGAGTAGGAGATGAACAAGCAGAAGGAGCCGTCGATTGGGGCAGGATACAGTCTTCACAGGACCGAAATGAATACACATAGACCGCTAGACCGGGGAGCCGTTGGTTCCGTTCCTTTGAAGAAAATATATTATACACAAAAAATGGAGGAAGCAGAGTCTACAAAAAAAAGAATTTCTCATTCCCTCCTTTCTCGTGATACCAAATGCCCTTTGTGCGAGACCATAGTCCTTGCAACAACAACGAGTAGAAAAAAAAACACAGAAAAAGGACGAAATCGTGAAAAACAGAAGAGCGAAGCTGTAGATGGTCGAAGGTGGCTTGGCCGCTGCTTTGGATGTGGGTGTAGTCGGGTGGCGTTCTGGGCTCGGGGGCTTGGGTCTGAATTTAGACGAGGGTGCACAAAGTTTTGAACTTTTCTCGAATTCCTTTTGTAGAGGGCAAGTAGCGTCGGCAGCGTCAACGACGGCGAAATGCCGGCAACCGACCGACTGAACCGGAGCTTCACCATGGCGAATGTATGTGGGATTCTTCGGTTCTGTTCCTCTTCGCTGCGCTCCACAGGAATGCGTGAGTGTGGATCTAAGGTATACGGGATTCGAAGGATAAGTATAGGATGGCAAGTGGGTTTCAGGGATGGTATTTTTATCGTCGTCCTCATTTTATTATTTATTTTTATTTTTTTTTCAGTTTCCTCTTTTCTGCCTTTTGGGTTCAAGTCGACGAAAGATGGACGAACGCCAATGGTCAGAACGGTACCATTTCGGATGGGTACACATTTCTATCGGATAGGGATTCCGGTGGTCCATGCAAGGAGCAATGGACGAGGGAGTGGTGGATGGTGCATGGTGTACAGGTAAGTGGGTGGGGATGGATTTAGAAGTCTTTGAAGCATTATGATACATGAATTGTAGGATTGATTAAATTTTGGAGGCAGTGTCGCCGACCTTGTGTTGTGACGTTTCAAGGCCGCTTTTTTCTTCATTTGTTTCATTCCTTTGGATTTTTGATGAGCTCAAAGGCTCTTCGGTGGTTCCTCTTTTGCGTCTAGCAATAGTGTCTTCTAATCCTGTTGACGGTGTATCACAAATTTCATTTTCATATTGAAATTTTAACTTTTTTGCTGGACGTCGATTTCAACTTGACTTCTGATCCTCGTCCTCGG
Source organism: Merodon equestris (assembly GCA_958301585.1). Classification (NCBI taxonomy): domain Eukaryota; kingdom Metazoa; phylum Arthropoda; class Insecta; order Diptera; family Syrphidae; genus Merodon; species Merodon equestris. The sequence continues at coordinate 23,882,564 of OY284417.1, read as the reverse complement.
TCTGTCTGGCAAATGGTATTTAATGCACGATTGGATGGATAGTGAGCGGAAAAAAAACTTTTCAATTGACCTTCCTTCGGCTTTTAGGTAGGGAAAAATTATTTTTCGAAACTTTTTCCAACTTGTTTGGGAACGTTTTTAACTTTACCTGAGCGTGCTAAGTGGAATTGAAGATGAAAGTGAATAAATATCTTGATGAATGGGATGCGGGGTTCTATTACTTGTTGTGCTGCAACTTTTCCAGGTGGAAAGGTAAGAATTAACATGCAATTATACGACGTTTTGCAATTATTTAATGTTTTGCCTAGGGTGGGTAGGTCTCCCCTAACCTACCCCTAATCCCTAGGATATTCAGAGAAATTGATAAATAATGAACAATATACAGGGTCCTTAGGGTGTGTTGGAATTCAGAACTTAGTTTATCGCAGGGTTCTAACATGATTAGCGATCTTTTTTTTAAATCCAAAATTTGGAAAGTTTGGGTCTTTAGTCACCACATCGTTTTCCAATGATTATAAACATTTTATAGGCAATGGAAGCCTTATGAGAGAGAGAAAATATAAAATGTTGATTGTTATGATAAAAATGTTAATCATCGGTAGCCCTGACTTTTTCCATCTTTTTCCAGTTGATAGATACCGCGCCACATCCCTCGTTTTTTTAGGCCAATTTTTCACTTTTATATAAGAATAAAAGTGTTGTTCCGAAAGTCCTTCCTGAATCGATAGGAGCAAATAGTTATCAGATTTGGCCCTTTCTGGTGAATACAGTGGGAGGGGAAGGAACTATCTTCTGAATATTTACAATATGTGGACGCACGTTGATAGTTGATGCGGGTCTTTGGGCATATTCTGATCGTTTTTGCTCCAGTGCTTGACTTAATTTATTTGATGTTGACGCAAGCGATCCTCAGCAATCAGTTATTAGGTTTGATCAGTTTATCATCATCAGTCCCACCGGGGATATTGCACAGTGGTTGCGAAGTTGATAGCTGATCTTGATCTACCCATAGCGCATAGGATTTTCGAATTTGACCCACTTTTCATCACTGGTAATAGATCGATGCAAAAAAAAAAACTATTTTCGTGTGCCGATCAAAATAAATTTTGATGTGGAAGTTTTTTTTTTTCCTCTTCAAATCTTTCCTAATGATGTTACTTTCCAGTACTTCTGCGAGCTGTTCTTGTGTTCGATTCAACTCTTTATCAAATAATGCTTGCAATTCCGCATACAATCACCACTTGTGAAACGAAAAACACCAAAATATATGAGTTCTTTGAGTTGGAACATGTTTACCATAAGTTTTGACGACTTTCACTAGCTAATGCAATAAAACTCTCCGCAGATGGTCGTTATCTGTCTGTTTTGAAATGGTGTTTTTCTTAGAGGTATATAAATTTAATATAATATTTAATGTTAATATCTATAATATTAGCTATACTCAACAGGTAATTATATGCCATTGTTGTTTAAATGTACATGCTATGGCTATCTCTAGTGAAGCACAATCGTGAAGTAAAATTTTCGACAACTTTATCGATCAACTGATGCTGTATTTCAGCAATAATACGGCAAATGTGGACTTCCGAAACGTCAAAAGTCTCTGGTTTATGGGCTTAGACTAGTGACCTCACATACCACCAAAGAAAGTAAATCTAAAGTTAGATCCCAGGATCGTGGAGACCAGTTCACAGGTCCATTACGCAAAATTATGCGCTCAGCAAATGTCTCCCGCATGTTGCGCCATCTTGTTGAAACCTAAGCTCTGTCACGTCAATGTCATTCAACCGAGAAACGTAGAAGTCAGAAATCATGTTTCTATTGCGCTCTCCATTGACGGTAACATTCTGGCCGGCATCGTCCCTAAAGAAATATGGGCCGATGATTCCATGAGCCACCAAACTGTGAGTTCTAATGGTTGCTAGGGTGTCTTGACAAAGGCTTCTGGGTTTTCTCCATTCTAATTGGCACTTTTGCTTGTTTACATATCCATTTAACCAAAAATGGGCCTAGTCCGAGATCAAAATTTCGCGTTGAAAATGAGGATCAAGCTGAATCACGTTTTCGGCATTCACCGAATAAGTAACGAAGTGCTATACTCTACAATATTTTTTTGTCGATTTATTTGACCAATAATCAGGCAGTGGTGTTAGCGCAGCGTGATTTTCTAATCGTTTCGTGCCAACTGGGCAAACATTCCGGCGCTTAACTAGTCGACTCGAACAGACTGAAACTACAGGAGATCAGAGCGTGACCGCCTCCGGACTGGTCGTTCGACCGAGAATATCGCGGCTGAGGCTGCCTATGTCGCTGAGAACAAAGAAACATCAACCAGACGACGGGAAACGCAATTGGGCATTGGTCATCATGGGACGGACTTTACAGCAAAACAAAGTGCAAACAGTGTATAAGTTAATGCCTGCTGACCGTCACTCGAGTGTGAATTTCAGTCAAGCCATCCTTAATCTCAACAACGAAGAGGACGATTTTGTGTCGAAAATCATCATGAGCGATGAGGCGCATTTACACGTCAATAGGCAAAATCTTCGTACCTGGGGCACTGAAAATCCGCATGTGATGCACGAAGATCAATTACGTCCACTCAAAGCCAGGATACTAGTCACAACTCCGGCCGACGACTCACTGTGAGGACTCGGGAGCGGGTGAAGGAACGATCAAATCAGACGCAAACCATCGAGAAAGCAGAAGATCTTGTTGCAGGAAATGAACATTTCGACAAAAATCTATGCCTCGCATCATCAAAATCTTGGAAAAGCCCTAAAAAGACACTCTGGACATCTACTAACAGTCGCATTGATGCAAAAAATTATAAGTTTTGAGGCGGCACGAATTCTGTTCACCGACATGAAAATTTTAATGCCGAAAATTTTGGAAAACAGGGCTTCCTTGTGACAGCATAAACGCCTTTGGAGATGGGCTGGCTACCGCTCCTCCCCTGAGAGTCAGAGACGGAAACATGCTACACTTTCGCGTATCACCCTTTCCTTTGTGCAAAGGAAGAAGATAGCTTTCCCTCGATTGATTAGGCATAGTGTCGCCTCTCATATGTACATAAGTTTGGAGATAAGAACCATGAGCCATCTAGACCCGATGTTCCCCATATTTTTCCAGAACTCAGAGGGTATCCCGTCCGGCCCAACAGCTTTTCTTTTCTTGGAGTTTTTAACCGCGTACCGAACTTCTTCGACTGTGATGTCGGATATTTCGGCATGATTCGGGGCGGCTCTTGGAAAGTACACTCGGGGAAACTGTTCGTTCAGAAGTTCCTCGCAATACTGTCGCCATCTGTGGAGAATTTTTTTGCCATCCACAAGGAGTTGGCCTTCAGCATTGTTAAGAAACTTTGGGAAACGAATCTCCTGAGCATTTCTTCTTCTCTGGGCGGCTATCTTAAAGATATTTGCTCCTTTGTTCAAATTGTTTTGTCGAAGCTCCTGGGTAGCCTGGTTCCTGTCAGACGCGGAAGACGATATTTCTTCCAACTCCTGATAGAGGCCTTCCATGCTTTTCGCTTTGAATTCGGCGCACTGTTTCTTCGCGATACCTTTGCAATATCTATATACCTTTTCACGGCGAGCTTTTTCCTCTCTATTAGTAGAAGAGCACTTTGACCAAGCTTGGAAAGCCATTTTCTTTTCGTATATCACTGCTTTGGCTTCGTCTGTCCACCACCAGGTTTCTTTTGCGTGTTGGCAGGGGCCTTTAGATATTCCGAGCAGTGATTTGGCTTTCTCCAGGCCAGATTGTTGTAGGGAATCCCACATGTCTTGTGCTCTGCACTCCTCATTACCTTCCTCATCGATAATGGAAGAGAGGTAGTTTTCCATGATGGTAATAAAAGCTTCGCCTTTTCCTTTATCCAGCTTATACCACTTGATTCTCTCAGACACCTTCGTTTGCTGCTTTGACTTCTTTCTCGCATCCATAAAAAATTCAGTCAGGAGGAGACGGTGTTGAGGGGCGATCGCGTCTCCCAGGATCACTTTGCAATCTTTAACTCGTGGCTTCATGAAACTGGATACCAAATGATAGTCTATTTGAGTTTCATTTCCGCCGCTGCTATAAGTGATCAGGTGCCGGCTTTATTTGACGAACATGGTATTTAGCACTATAAGACCGTACGACTTGCACATGTTAAGGATATCTTCACCCGAAGAGTTCCTGGTGCCGTATCCCAGCCCTCCGTGGTAGTCTTCATAGTCTTCGCTTGTCTTCCCGACATGTCCGTTTAAATCTCCCTCAACAAACAAAAGCTCTTCCTTTGGGATGATTTTCACAAGGTTGTGGAAATCTAGCCAGAATGCATCTTTTTCTTTTTGTTCGCATCCTACTTGAGGGGCATATGCGCTTACGATGTTCCACACCTCACCATGCATCACCAATTTGAGAGCCATCAAACGGTCACTGGACTTTGAAATGGTTAAGACGTTGCCAAGGGCCAGTAAGATTCCTAAATTTGTAAGGATAGTTAAGCTAGTTTTAAGCATTTTTGTCTAGGATAAGATAGATCTAAGAAACTATAAATCAAAATGAATTAAAAAAAAAAGAAAAAAAGGGGGAAGTTGTACTGATACCGCGGATCGAACAGACATGCCATTTCAATTCAACGTGGAATATGCGAGCAGTTATATCGTGGCGATCTGTTGCCACCTGGCTATCAAATAAGCAATGATCAATTTCATTGTACGATGCGTATACGCCGGGATCCGCTAGAAAGGCATATGATTTTAATTTTTAGCTATTGAACTTATTTCATTAGGCGGTACGAAGTTCGCCAGATTAGCTAGTAAGTGAATAAAAGAAGCTTGGCTCTGGCTCTTCATGAGCTGTAACGCCATCAATGGTGTCTGTCTGACAGTACAATGGACCAGTATTTCGGTCTGAGTGCTCCAACAAACAGCAGAAGCATCCAAAGAAAGAAAGAAAGAAAAAAAAACAGTGACTTGGCACTAGTAACTGAAAATAAAAAACACATTTGACAGATGTCACCAAAATAGCATGGCTGCCACAGGCAGCCAAAATCTACCCGTGCCAATAGAAAATAAAAACCTACATATGTAAGTCTTATTTTGTTTTTAAAACCTGTCAAACAAGAACATCTATCCTAGTTAAACGTAAATTAAAATTTAAAGCGGTTGGCTGGGTTTCGTAACTACTAAGCTAATCTTCGAGCGACTGGGTCTCGCCATCAGGCGAACAGACGATTCTCGGAAGGGGTGATGTCTGGAGAATACGCCGGGTGGGGTAGGATGCCCTATTTCAATCTTTTAACGATCTTTGTAACTGGGGGTTGAACCTTGTCGTGGCTCCAAAATTCCTTTGTTGTGCCTTCGCTCATTTTTTGGCCAGTTTTCCTTCACTCCTTAGCTCAAGCGCATTAGTTGTGTTCGGTAGCGAGCTATTGTGATAGTTGCATCTTGTTGTAGCAACTTATCACGTGGAGGTGGTCCGACCAAATACACAGCAATTTCTTTGTATCACCGTTCACTTTCGATCGTCAGTCACAATTCGGTGCAGAAAACCTTTTTTTTTCTCTTGACGCTGTAATACCAGTTCTCTCATGAAACAAGATGGGATCAGTTCGCCGGGACCCAAGATACAATTCTTGGTCTTCTACCTACCTTCCAAACGTTTACCTGGATCTCGGGAACCACAGTAGCTAGGGTTCTAAAACCAGTCGCTATCAGCTCAGAATCAAGTACTCTACTCTAACACAGCCAAGTTTCAGACTCATAGTTACTCGGCAAGTTTGGTTTGATACATGAGTACGGGCGGACAGACGGACAGACAGGGAAGCCTTTGCACAAGTCTTACCTACCTCTGCTTTGCAAGGTAGAAGACTAAAAAACACCATTCAACGTGTGTAGGCTTCATCTCGTTTGGCATCAAATTTGTTCTTGCTACGTTCGACATGGATCTCGATGCGTCCAGTCTGTGTCTTCAACGGTCCAGGAGGATTCTTGCCTTCCTTGACGGGTTAAAACCGATCACGACCTTTTATTAACGCAAGCCTCATCGTAAATACTCATTCGACGCACCTCAATCATTGATGATGAACCCTATTTGGCTATCTGATTATGGAACACATTATTGGATAATTCAAGCAGGGAACTAATCATAAAACTCTCTTTAATCAGGTAATTATTCTAATTTCAGATACACGCACGCCAGCGCCACCTATCAGTGAAATTAGGTAGAAATGCTAAATACTTTTGGTTGATGCATTGATTAGAGCAATGGAATAATTCCCGTTATAACGGCGATTCTATTCAACCGCTTACAACAACCCAAAGCTGCATTCAAGGGAAAGTTATACCGAAAAGCTCTCACAGGGTGTGTACAAAAATTAAATTTTAGTTTTTTTGGTTTGAAATATCGGAGTGGCATCAGATAGGGTTGGAATAGTTATGTTTAGTAGGTTCAACTCTGTTAAGTGTTATATTAAACCAATTAATCAGGTTGTAACATTGAGAGAGATTACAAAGCTTATCAGTGGCGTCCCAGTATCAATGCTTGAATGAAGATATACTGGTAAACTCGAATGTACAACGCATTACACAAAGAACACTCAGAGGGGGCAGACCTCTTATACTGGACGCTGATACTGCGCTTAAACTTGGCCCAACCCCTTTTTGGGGTTCAGCTTGGAGCTGGATGTTCGTTGTTAGTCTGGCCTATATTTGCTTCACATCTGAGTGGTACCATTTAGCCAATAAGCCTCTAAGGAAACTACATATGTAGCTTTGGCATTTTTTTTTCGCTTTCTATTAAAGAGAACCGACCCCACACTTTCTTGACACTTTGAGCCCGTCGATATTGGCTGCCATATTATAACAACTGACCGCGCCGGTGTTATCTCGTGTGTGTATTCTCGTGGTGTGTACCGTTCTCCTCTACCCTTTGAGATATTTGCTCTGACCGAAACTAATCTGATCCCCAGCATAAATAACCTCGAACTGTTCCCATCAAATTTTAATGTTTATCGCGATGACGAACTCCACTGATGGTTGCCCTTGTCGAGGCGTTCTACTAGCCGTCCTTAATACAATTGACTCTTCTCTTATTGCAATATCATCTTCCCCACTTCTCGACTTTGTTTCAATTAAGATTGCTCTACCCCAGAAGTCACTATACATCATTTGTTTCTACATCTTGCCCTCACAACCTATTGAATCGTATCAACTCGCCATTTACACAATCGACCAAATAACTGATTTCAGAAACCCGCAGGATGAAATCCTTGTTTTCGGTGACTTCAACCTTCCTCATCTTAAATGGACTCAATCAGACGATCAATCGTTTTACACTGCCACTGCCACCAATCCCACTACTGCCAAAGAATGTCTTTTCTTGGATCGCCTAACAAATTCAAACCTTAGCCAAGTTAGTGGCGTCCTAAACTAAATGGGTAGACAACTCGACCTCATATTCACAACCGATCCTCTCAACTCTTCTGTTTCACTTTGTCCCCTTACCCTTTCAACCATCGATAACTTCCATCCCCCCCTCCTCCTTTCCTTCTTTCACGATTCTCCGTTACAGAATAAACCCCCTACAGTTCTGGCCTCTTACGATTTCCACAAAGCAAAATTTCACCTATTCAATGAATACCTTAAAAAAGCCCCTTCCTCGTGCAGGGACGGGTTAAGAATATCCCTGCAGCGATACCTATCGCTTGTCGTAAAAGGCGACTAAACAAAGGTAAGCAAAAATCATATCTAGGCAATTTAGAAAACACCAAGGTGAGCCTAGGGACACATACATACCACCATTAAACTGCCCCACAAGTGTGCATCCAAATCAGTGGGTTGACACGACTGGAGATCACCGGTGTTGTAAGAGTAAGATCAATCAAAAAAAAAATAAAAAATCTGGAGCATGCCCGTGTCAAAAAGGAAGGGAAGAATGAAAACGGTCAAACCGTAGCATTATGGAAAAGAACGCTAAAAGGAAAAGCACTACCCCGCCAGGCACTACTAGTGGTCGTGATCCTGGGACGAGCAGCAATGCTCGGGTCAGAGCTATAGGATTTCCGGGGGATAGCAAAGTAATGCAATGGCGTAAGCCACATTTAAGAGTCGCGAGTTGGAACGTTGGAAGCATGAGTGGGCGCAGCTATGAGCTTGAAGAAATGATAGTTAGAAGGCGAGTAGACATCCTGTGCGTACAAGAGACGAAACACCGGTAATCGGGCACGTTTCTTGGACGTTAAAACAAAAGCCTACAAGATGTTTTACTATGGATTGGAACAAGGAAAAAACGGAATCGCCATCATCCTTGCGGCAGAGTTACTTGGCAACGTCTTAACCATTTCAAAGTCCAGTGACCGTTTGATGGCTCTCAAATTGGTGATGCATGGTGAGGTGTGGAACATCGTAAGCGCATATGCCCCTCAAGTAGGATGCGAACAAAAAGAAAAAGATGCATTCCGGCTAGATTTCCACAACCTTGTCAAAATCATCCCAAAGGAAGAGCTTTTGTTTGTTGGGGGAGATTTAAACGGACATGTCGGGAAGACAAGCGAAGACTATGAAGACTACCACGGAGGGCTGGGATACGGCACCAGGAACTCTTCAGGTGAAGATATCCTAAACATGTGCAAGTCGTACGGTCTTATAGTGCTAAATACCATGTTCGTCAAACAAAGCCGGCACCTGATCACTTATAGCAGCGGCGGAAATGAAACTCAAATAGACTATCATTTGGTATCCAGTTTCATGAAGCCACGAGTTAAAGACTGCAAAGTGATCCTGGGAGACGCGATCGCCCTTCAACACCCTCTCCTCCTGACTGAATTTTTTATGGAGGCGAGTAAGAAGTCAAAACAGCAAACGAAGGTGTCTGAAAGAATCAAATGGTATAAGCTGGATAAAGGAAAAGGCGAAGCTTTTATCACCAACATGGAAAACTACCTCTCTTCCATTATCGATGAGGTCGGTAATGAGGAGTGCAGAGCACAAGACATGTGGGATTCCCTACAACAATCTGGCCTGGAGAAAGCCAAATCACTGCTCGGAACATCTAAAGGCCCCTGCCAACACGCAAAAGAAATCTGGTGGTGGACAGACGAAGCCAAAGCAGTGATACACGAAAAGAAAATGGCTTTCCAAGCTTGGTCAAAGTGCTCTTCTACTAATAGAGAGGAAAAAGCTCGCCGTGAAAAGGTATATAGATGTTGCAAAGGTATCGCGAAGAAAAAATGCGCCGAATTCAAAGCGAAAAGCATGGAAGGCCTCTATCAGGAGTTGGAAGAAATATCGTCTTCCGCGTCTGACAGGAACCAGGCTACCCAGGAGCTTCGACAAAACAATTTGAACAAAGGAGCAAATATCTTTAAGATAGCCGCCCAGAGAAGAAGAAATGCTCAGGAGATTCGTTTCCCAAAGTTTATTAACAATGCTGAAGGCCAACTCCTTGTGGAAGACGAAAAAATTCTCCACAGATGACGACAGTATTGCGAGGAACTTCTGAACGAACAGTTTCCCCGAGTGTACTTTCCAAGAGCCGCCCCGAATCATGCCGAAATATCCGACATCACAGTCGAAGAAAAGAAAAGCTGTTGGGCCGGACGGGATACCCTCTGAGTTCTGGAAAAAGATGGGAGACATTGGGTCCAGATGGCTCATGGTTCTTATCTCCAAACTTATGAGAGGCGACACTATGCCTAATCAATGGAGGGAAAGCTATCTTCTTCCTTTGCACAAAGGAAAGGGTGATACGCGAAATTGTGATAACTACCATTCTGTCAAGCTGATGTCGCACACCATGAAGATCGTTGAACGGGTATTAGATAGCCGACTGCGGAAAATAATACGACTATCTGATGACCAGTGCGGGTTTGTCTCGGGTAAATTAACAACAGATGCAATCCAAAGTATAAGGGTCATGATGGAAAAGCATCGTGATTCGTCAAACGACTTGCATATGGTGTTGGTTGATTTCGAGAAGGCCTTTGACCGGCAACCAAGAGATCTTTTATGGGTAGCTCTAAGACAAAAAGGAGTTCCAGAAACCTACGTGCGAGTGATCGTGGACATGTACAAGAGAGCAACGACAAGAGTAAGATGCACGGCAGGAGTCACCGAAGAGTTCGCAATCAAAGTCGGTGTACACCAAGGGAGCGTCCTCAGCCCACTGCTCTTTATAGCAGTCCTTGATTGCTTGCTTGAAGGAAAAGTGACGGACCTCAATGTGCACCAGCTATTCTTTGCTGACGATGGAGCCATTATAAGTGATGATCAGGCGTCCCTACAACGAGCACTTAATGTGTGGGTGGACATTTTTGAGGGACACGGGTATCGTATTAGTTCAAAGAACATAGAGTATCTGTGCTGCCCGTTCTCTGACCCTCATCAGCGTATTCCAGACATTTACTTGAATGGAAGAGTGCTTCCCAAGTGTGAAAAGTTTAAATATCTGGGATCTATGATTAATAAAGAAGCAACTTGTGATGACGACATCAACCATCGCGTAAGCGTAGGGTGGATGAAGTGGCGGGAAAATTCCGCCATCTTCTGTGATCGAAAAATGCCCCCTAAGCTGAAAGGAAGGCTCTACACTTCAGTTGTACGTCCGGCGCTCACATACGGTTCACAATGCTGGACAATGCACAAAAAGTATGAGAGCAAATTAACGGCAGCTGAGATGAAGATGCTTCGCATGACAGCGGGAGTAACAAAGCGTGACAGAATTAGAAGTTCAAAGATCCGAGGAAGCCTCCACGTAAAAGAAACCATCACAAGAAAGATAGAGCGCGACCGACTCAGTTGGTATTGCCATGTTCAAAGGAGAGGTCCTATGAACCCCGTCCAAAAGGCGATATCAATCAACGTTCCAATTTCAACACGCAAAAAAGGCAGGCCGAAAAACAATTGGTGCAAACAAATGCAAAAACACCAGCATTTGATTGGCCTTAGCGATGAAGTAATCCCAAACCGGGAAGCCTGCCGCTACTTTCTGAGGTCAAACCGGCGGACCAGTAGGAATGCAGTTAAGTGGGAAGATTATGGTCCTACACTTCTGAGCATAACGACGCCGGAAAAAAGGAAAAGAAGAAGATGAATTACCCACTTGGAAGTTCTTGTAATGTGTCTGACTATCAAACTAAACATTTCAAAGTTTACAGAAATCGAGTCTTATGTTCGAATGTTTTGCGAAAAGGACGAAAAAGGTTTCGCAAATCTCGAGAACAAAAACTAGAAGGTCGCCGTTTGCCTCAATCGCACCCATGAACATATTTTTTGGGTGGAAAAATACACTCGGCTTCCATAAATAGGAAAAAGGACTATTATTCTCACCTCGAGCAACAAATTAATCATAAATGCTTGAACTCTGCTGTGAACACAGTAAAGTTAAAGTGGAGACCACAGTGTGTGCTGGGTGCTTGGCACTATCGCAGTAAATGGTTGGAAGGGTTGCAATTTGTTACTTTAATGTTTGTTTATATGGTACTACCCTAAATTAAATTTAGGTACAATTTTCCGAAAATGGTTTTTGAGAGCTAAACTCACGCTTGGTCCTATTCCCTGACACGTCTGTTTCACTCGGTTTTTCCTTTATATTAGTAAACATGTCTGAAACATGGTGTTAAACATGTTTCCGCAATTATCGAAGAGGTTATATGGGCTTTGATACGATCGACGACTCTTCAAATTAGAGTTCAAATCTGTTATATTCAAAGATAAGCCTGTTTGTGTACTTATCTGATTATTTTTTTAGTGGCGCATACATTTCGAACAAATTAAGACATCAACTTCAGGCGCGCAATTCTATAGTGTATTTTTTATTGTATTTGTTTCTGAACATATTATATGTGTGTTATCGCAAAATTTACAATAGTCCTGGTACAGAGATATGATATAGACTATTATATCTTTCAACTTTATATTTTTTATATTATTTCTTCTTTCAGTGGTGCAACAGCCCGGTGTGGGCTTGGGCCTCAACCAACAAGCGTCTTCAGCCAGCGCGATCTCCTGCCAGCCTTCTCCAGTTACGCACACCAAGTTGGTTGAGGTCCTTTTCCACTTGTGTGCGCCATTTGAGTCGAGGACGTCCTCTGTTGCGTTGTCCCAATGGCCCGGATTCAAAGACTCTTCGGGCCGGAGCTGTGTTGTCCATACGCTCTACATGGCCTAGCCATCGTTGTATCTGTAGATGCTTAACCAGGCACATGCCGCCGTACAGTCCATATAGTTCGTTATTGAATCTTCTCCTCCAGATGCCATCGACGCAAACAGGACCAAAGATCGCACGCAGAACTTTTCTCTCGAAAAGACCAAGAGCTTCCTCATCCGCTTTCAACAGCGTCCATGATTCTGCACCATAAAGCAGGACTGGGATGATTAAGGTATTGTATAAAGCCAACTTGGTCCCTCGAGAGAGGGCTCTATTACTCAATTGCCTCTTGAGCCCAAAGAAACAGCGGTTGGCAAGAGTGATTCTGCGTTTGATCTCGGTACTGATGTTGTCGTCCCTATTTATCGCAGAGCCGAGGTAGACGAAGTCCTTGACTACCTCGAAGCCCATTGTGACGCTCTGTCCAAGACGTCAATGTTGTGTGCCCTTTCTTGATGACAACATGTACTTCATTTTGCCCTCATTTACCACTAGACCCATTTTAGTCGCCTCCGCTTCAATGCCAGCAAACGCCTCATTGACGGCTCGCTGTGTTCGACCAATCACGTTAATATCATCCGCGTAAGCCAGCAGTTGAACGGACTTCTGGAAGATCGTGCCTCTGGTGGTGACTTGTGAGTTTCGCACGATCTTCTGGAGTATTAAGTTGAAGTAGTCGCCTTGACAGCGCGTCGCCTTGCCTAAAACCTTTTTTGACACTAAAGGTCTCGGTAAGTTCGTTGCCGATCTTGACGGAGCAGCGAGAGTTCTCCATCGTCATCCTACACAATCTGATGAGTTTGTTAGGGATGTCAAAACTAGACATGGCTTTGTATAGTTCGTCTCTATGCACGCTATCACATCCGGTCTTGAAGTCGACGAATAGGTGGTGAGTGTCGATCTGCATCTCTTGTGTCTTTTCCAGGATCTGCCGAAGATTTGGTCTACTGTGGACTTCCCTGACCTGAAACCACACTGATATGGACCTATCAGGTTGTTGACAAACGGTTTCAGGCGTTCACACAAAACGGCAGAGATGTTGTTAAGGTGACTTATTCCTCTGTAGTTGGTGCAGTCAAAGGGGTCGTCTTTCTTGTGGATCGGGTAAACGACACTGAGATTCCACTCATCGGGCATGCTTTCCTCCGACCATATCTTACAGATGAGCTGGTGCAACCTCCCTACCAGATCATCCCCAGCAGCTTTAAACAGTTCCGCGGACAATCCGTCCGCTCCAGCAGCTTTGTTTGACTTAAGTCTCGATATTGCTATATTGACTTCGTCAAAGTCGGGGGGGGCGAAATTCTTGTGTATCGTCGTCCAAATTGAGTGGAACATTCTGCCTGACAGCGGTATTTGGGTCCTCGTCGCCGTTTAACAGTCTGCAGAAATTATCCTTCCAAATTCTCAGCATCGACTGCGATTCTACTACCAGTTGTCCATTTTCGTCCCGACAGGCTTCAGTCCGAAATTTATATCCACTGGATAATTGTTTTATTTTCTGGTAAGACTTTCGGACTTCATTTCTGCTGTAGCACCTTTCCATCTCTTCGACCGCAGGCTTCTCATGCTCTTTCTTTTCCTTTTTGAGAAGCCGGTTCTGTTCCCTCTTCTTCTGTTCGTATAGCTCACGAACTGCTCTCGTTGTTCGATGCAGCATTGCGTTGTAGGCGTCTTGCTTGGCTGCATGGGCCTGTCTGCACTCGTCGTCAAACCATGGGTATTTCCTGGGTGGTGTTGTAAAACCCAGCACATCAGTGGCAGCTTCCTTGATGGCTTTTTGACAACGTTTCCAGTCTTCTTCTATGGTCAGTGCAGGCGATGTCGAACTTTCAGAGAGTTTTTGGGAGACTCGGTCGGCAAAGTTCCTAGTGATCGTTTGCGATTGTAGCTTTCTGTCGCCAAACCGTGGTGTTCTTTCTCGACTCCCTTGTTGTTTTGATATCCGTGTTCTTACCTTGGCTACAACAAGGTAATGATCCGAGTCAATGTTGGCTCCTCGGAACGTTCGGACATCGAGAATACTGGAGGAGTGTCTGACGTCAATCGCAATGTGATCAATCTGGTAGACGCTTGATTGATCAGGGGACCGCCAGGTCCCTTGATGGATGTTGAGGTGCGGGAACCGCGTACTCACTACAGAGAGGTTCCGTCCCGAGGCGAAGTCCACGAGCCTGAGTCCGTTCCCGGATGTGTTGTCGTGCAGGCTGTGTTTTCCAATGACTCTAGCAAAGATTTCTTCTTTTCCCAGCTGTGTATTAAAATCTCCTAGAACGATCTTCGTGTCGTAGCTGGGACATTAGCAGTATGTTCTTTCTAGGAGATCTTAGAAGTCATCTTTGCTGTTGTCATCTCTGTCTTCAGTCGGAGCGTGGGCGCAAATCAAGCTATTGTTACCGAATTTAGCCTTGATGCGGATTGTTATGAGGCGCTCACTTATTGAAGCTCAAGACTTTTTGCCTTAGTCTGCCTCGAACAACAAATCCACATCCAAATAAGCGCTGCCCTCCCCCTCTGTAGCAATCCCCGTAGTAGAGGTCGCAGTTTTTCATCCTCCTTTTGCCCGGCCCATTCAACCGCATTTCCCATTTCCTGGATTGCGGTAATGTCTGCTTTGTAGCAGTCAAGGGTCTCCGCGAGTTCATCAGCTATACGTGGTCTGTTAAGGGACCTCACATTCCACGTGCAGATCCGAAGTTCATAGTCCTTAATTATACGTTTGCCGGGGTCGTCAACAGTGTATCCATCATTATCCGAGGCTTGTGGTTGGTTCGTAGTGAGTAATTTTTTTACAGGTACGGCTCACTAGGCCATAGCCCAACCGACTAATCCTGTTTTCTGACGCAGGTTACTCGCCATTCGCCCTTCTCCAAAGGGAGTCTCCAGATGGCACCACGAGGAGGTGGAGTTAGGACTTGCTAACAGAGCCGCTAGGTGTTCGTCTGCGGTGGCTCTTCTCGTTTTTTTGTGGAACTAACATCCGTCGGATAAATGTTACCCCTACGAGGCTTTTGTTAGCCTTTACCATTCATTTTTTATATTATTTACTTTTATTTTTAATAAAATTCGAAGGGAAAAAAAAACCCAAAACATATTGTACAATTTTGAACATCAATAAATAAATTAACACAATTCTCTGTGAACATTGGCTGTCCTAGGAACATCACCCATTATCATCTGTGCATATGTAATTGATTAATTAGAGGATTTTCGGAGGTATCACATCTTATCCTAAACTTTTCACTGAGTTTTTGGATTCTATTGAAGATCAACTCAACATTAGCTGCTCGATGAAGACCTTTTGTGGAATGATGCCATGGGAGATTATGCGTCATTTTTAGTATTTTATTTTGGGACTTGTAATTTTTTTTTCCACACAACTCCCCCAAACTTGAATCAACGGATACAATAATTTAATGGCAATACTAGATTTTTTTATTGTTCTTGCGACATGTTCCTTAAAAGTCAATTTTTGGTCCAGATAACTGCCCAGATATTTTACAAAGGGCTCCCACAATATAGATTGACCATTAATTATTGGCTGATTAGCCGGAAGAAAGCAAGGTTTTTTTTTAGTAAAAAAGTTTGCTGGAATCTTTTGGGCGCTTAGGTGTTTTTTTTTTTTTTTTGGGGGGCTTCTACTATCTGTTGGAGCACTCAGACACAAATACTGGTCCATTGTACTACCAGACAGACACCTTGTCTATATTGTATTTTCCCCGTTGTCCGGAGAAAAGTGAGGAAAAGCTCCAGTGATGTAGAGCGTCACCGTGCGAGCGAAGGCGGGATAGTGGCAGAGAAAGTGTTCTGCTGTGTCATCCTCCTCGCAACATGCAGCACAGGTAGGCGTCTCACTGATGCCAAGCACGTAGAGATGCTTGGCAAAAGTGTAATGGCCCGTAATGACGCCCGTTAGCCTTCTGCAATCATTTCTCCTTAAGGATAAGAAAAATGTTGCGGACTTTTTGCAGACATCAGGGCGTACGCGCTTAGTCATCCTGCATCCTGGATATTCCCTCCATCTGCGACTGTGTACGTTAAAGACCCAATCATTGATGTCAGATTTGACCGTGGAAGCAGGCGGGTTCAGGTCCTGAGAAACTCTCTTCTGAGCCTTTTCTAGCGAGTTCATCGGAGATCTCGTTTCCTGGGATTCCAGAGTGACTTGGGACCCATACAAGCCTAAGTGAATTTAGTCTTCCGACTTTGTTCAAAAAGGTATTGAGTTCTTGCACTAATTTGGAGTTTGATATAGGATTGGGCACAGCTTTGAGTGCAGCTTGGCTGTCACTGCAGACACATATGCTTTTTCCCCTCCACCAGTGTTTCACAACATAGTGCATGGCCATTAGGATTGCGTAAATCTCCGCTTGGAAGATAGACGTATATTTTCCTAACGAGAAGTGCAGTGGAATGTTTCCGCGCTCAAAGAAAACTCCAGCGCCGGATCTCTGCCCAGTCCTGGAGCCATCTGTGAAAATGCGAAGACATTCCATTCCAGGTTCAGTGTCTGGCCAAAGCCAGTCCTGACGCCATGGAAATGTGACTGTAAAGTTACAGCGCAGTAGGATGGCAGGTGTCATTGCGTCAGAAGGCATATCCATGAGACAGGGGTCGTAGGATATTTCTCCCGCAAGTACACTTTCACTCACAGTGCGAGTTGTACCAGAGACCATTTCTCTTTAGACGAGAAATGTCTTTCAATGCACACCCTCTGATATATATGTCAAGGGGTGGAAGATTCATCATAGCATCTAGAGCAGCTCCCGGTGTGCTGGGGAAGGCCCCCGTGCAGCTGAGACAGACCGCTCTTTGGAGTTTGGTGAGTGAAGTCACAGCGTGTTTGCGTGTTAGCCTGCTCCACCAAACAACCGACGCATATGAGATTATCGACCTTATCATTGCCGTGTAGATCCCAAGGATCTTTTTCGGCGATAAGCCCCATGTTTTGCCAAAGGCACCTTTGCATTGCCAAAAAGCTGGTGGTTTTGGACTCAACATGTTTTGACCAAAGAAGCTTACTATCTAGGATGACTCCCAGATACTTAGCTTCCTTGGATATCGGGATGGGAATGACCTTTAGCACCAGCTGAGTAATGCTAGTATTTTTCCTCCTTCTCGTGAAGAGAACGACACCAGTTTTAAGAGGATTAACCGACAGCCCATTTCTCGTGCACCAGTCACATCTAGCGTCGCCTGTGCTTTGAGAAAGACATTCGCTAAACATGAGCCGACAGAGAGAACAGCAACATCATCCGCATGGGCCTGGACATAGATTCCAGAGGCATTGAGAGCATCAAGCAGAGAGTCGACCACCATGCACCATAACAGCGGAGACAAGACTCAGTAGTTGTCACGCAACATACCAGCTAAGCCGAGTTGTTTTCATCGTTTCAGTCGCAGTTTCCAATGAGGGAGTGTGCAACGAGCCGATGACAGTCTGATTTGCCGGAAAATGGGTCTGAAACAGTAAACTAAGAGTTTCTGCTGTAGACTCGGTGAAGGTACCATCAGACTTTCTGAGTACATCCACCTTTGTCGATTTTCCTCGTTTGAGAACCAACTTGCTGGTCGCGCTCAGGGATTTGATCTCTTCGCAGAAGGACTTATAGGAATCATTCTTCGATTTACGAATAAGCTTCTTATATTCCTTCTGCTTCGATCGATATTTATTCCAGTCATCTTCCGAGTTCGATTTAAACGATCTGTTCAGGAGACTTCTGGCTTCTCTGCGAAGACATTGGAGCTCAGCGTTACACCAGGGAACCGGCTTCCTGCTGGGAGGTTTTTTGACAGGATATGCGAGTTCAAAACAGTTGGTGATGGCGCTGTTCAGGTTATGAACGGCATCCTCCACCAGTTGATTTGTTTTGAGTTTAGGCGGGCCTTGAGTGGATTTCTCAAGCTCCTCCCTGAATCGCACCCAGTCCGTCTTTCTCGGATTCCGCTTGGGCTGCGATGGGAATATCCCGCACTTCAATTGGAATTCGATGTATCTATGGTCTAACAGCGTAACATCAGGTAAGACTCTACAGTTAGTGATGGCCTTCACATGCCTATTAGACAGGATTAGGTCAATCACTTCCTGTCGTCTCGCCGTCACAAAGGTTGGTTGAGAGCCAACATTGTTGATGATAAGATCAGACGAAAGAATGAAATTTAAAAGATGGTCTCCTCTCCGGTTGCATTTGCTGCTGCCCCAAACAGTATTTTGAGCGTTAGCATCGCAACAGATGATGAGTCCAATCCTTTTGGCTTCCTTGCTTTTGGTATTGGAATTACTTTTGCAAATGTCCATACATCTGAGAAATATTGAGTTTTCAGACATGCGTTAATTATATAGGCGACAAACTGAACACCATTTCTGGCCAAATTCTTAAGATAAATATTTTTTATTTGGTCGATGCATCCTGATTTTTTGGTAAGTAAGTTGTTTAAGAAAAATATTGTGTCTGCTTCGCTTATAAATTCGCTGGCAGGGGTTTGACTCGCTTTAGATAAGAACTTTGTTTTTCATTTGAGATACTGCCGTCTTAATCCCCTAAAATGCGCAATAAATCAGGGACATACGATCCCCTCAATGATTTTTAAAAATGAATATGACGGTACATCAGTCTGTCTACTAATATTTTCTTATTATTGACTTCCATAACCTTATTACTGAACTCAGTGGAGCAGAGTCTGCACAGCTGAATGAGGTTAGCAGGAATGTCTAAAAGTTAGTCGAAATTTTGTGTAATTTTCTCATACCGGCTTCTTCTTGAAAATTCTTGAAATTCTGCTTGAGTGGTTGCCTATCGGCTTGATAATGAACTTGTTTGGACGAATACTATGTTTATATAAAAAAGTACGTTTAAGTCATTTTTATGAACATATTTCAGGTTAGAAGTTCTGTCAGAACTAAGTTTTGACGTCATCACTTGGTCGATATAATTCCTTTCGTCCAGGAGTTTGGTCGCATTATATAATATATGTACGCCATATATAATCGACTGCGTTCTGGCCTTGTAGACCTGACATGGTCCTTCTGCTCTTTCGTGGTTGTTCCGAGCTTCATTCCTACAAAACCATCTCTTTATTTCTGCTTTTCCACTGTGCATGGTCTTTATGGCTTGTGACGTCCTTTCCTCCCTTTTTTTGACGAGCACCGTTTGATCTGTTGTGTTAGGCAGCATTATATAATAGAGAATAGTAGGTTTGTTCAAAAAGTAAGGTGAGTTTTTGAATTAAAGTGCTAAGTATATTCGGTTTTCGATTTTTTTTGTTATGTTGGTGCATTTGTCCCTTAACATATGTTGGGACTGTTAGATATTTTGGATATTTAGTTTTTTTCACAGATATAAGGGTAAGACGAGTCTTGGTGTGATTGACATTTTTTCGTATCAAAAAATCTGTTAAAATGTTGGGTGAAAAATAAAAGTAAGTGCTTGAAATGATGACCGTGTTAGTTGGCGAATCTACTCTGAGCAAAAAAAAAGTTTATAAATCGTAAGAGCTCTTCACAAAAGGCCGAAAAGATGTTAATGACGATGCCCGCTTTGGACATCCCAGCACCTCAACAACGAATGAAAACATCGAAGCAGTGAAGAAATTTGTTATGAAGAATCATCGAATATAATAGAAGTTCCTGTGGATATTGGCATATGTTGGATAATATAATATTCGATATTTTGGGCATGAAACAAATGTCAGTGAAGCTCGTTGCGAAATTGCTAAATTTTGGCCACAAGAACCGTCTTATGAGCATCACTCAGGAGCTATGGAATAACGTGAATGCTGGTCCAGAATTGCTGAAAAGGGTCACCGCTTGTGACGTAACATGAGTATAAGGGGTGGGCCATCTAGTGGTTTTTTTTTAATCATAGGTTATTTTGACACTGACTGCTGTTTCCCACTCGAAATCTTAGCAGAAAGTCAGTATCATACCTCCTTGAACAACGTTGGGAAATATTGAAAACTTATTTCCAAAGTTAGTGCTGTGTGGCCCAAACAGTGCATTTTTTAAAAAGAAGTTTTGGCCGAAATGAAGCACCCACGGCGACTACTGTACCCAAGTTTGTGCAAACAGTTCGTGAGATTGGCATGCTAGTGGACAACACTCATGGTTCCCGTCGTCGTACGGTGCGCACAGATGAGAATGCGTCTGCTGTGGCCGAGAGTGTGAGACTCAATCCACGAACATCAACTCGCCATCGATCTCAACAGCCCAAGACTTCACGCACTAGCCTGAGGAGAATTCTGCAGAAAGATCTCGGATTATTCGCTTACAAGGTCCAATTGGCTCAGCAATTGAAGGCGCGCGACCGTCGGCTTCGTTATCGCTTCGCAGTTTGGGCCTTGAATTGGACAACGATTTTGGGCGAACAATATTTTTTTCTGACCAGGCGCATTTTCATCTCGCCGGCTACGTTAGCAAAATCCGCTCGGAAAACCCGCACGTTATTGTCGAGAAGCCAATGCATCCACAGAGAGTGACAGTTTGGTGCGGATTTTGGAGTAAATGGCATCCTTGGACCATTTTTCTTCGAAAATGAAGCTGGCAACAACCTTTCGGTCAACGATTGGCGTTATAGAGCCATGCTAACCGATTTTTTTTTTACTGAAATAGAAGACATGGATTTCTACCACCTCTGGTCCATAAGATTGGGCGCCATGCCACAATCGATCTTTTGCGCGCCGAATTCCCAAATCGTGTTATCAGCCGTCTTAGCGATGTCAATTGGCCGCCTCGGAGCTGCGATTTGACCCCTTTAGACTTTTTTTTGGTGGGGAACCGTGAAGGACCGATGTTTTGCCAACCATCCGGAAATGATTCAAGCACTTTAGGCAAATATTATCCAAGCAATCCGTGAGCTACAGACCGAAACCATAAACAAGGTCTTGGAAAATTGGGGTGACGTAATGCGCTACTGCGAAGCCAGCCCAAGCAGCTACTTGAAAGACTTTGTTTTTCATAATTCATGGGAATGTTTGTTCTTACTAATAAAGCTATAATACACAGAAAGAAAGAAATTTTGTTCATTTTATTGCATTTTTAAAAAGAAACTTGTATTTGGCCCACCCTTTATAGTTATGACATCGAAACCAAGGCCCAATCATCCCAATGGAAATTATCTTTCTGCAGCAACATTTTCTGCTCAAAGTTTTCTTCGATTGCAATGGTTCATCATGAGTCCTTGCCGAAAGTTCATACGATCAGTAAGGAATATTACCTTGAACCTGAAATAGGAAGAAAACTTCCTGTTTCTGGGGAATTAATTTTTTTTTTAATTTCGTTTAGCTAGATTCATATTTTTTCTTGTTCTACCCTACCCTAAACTGATTAACTCTAGACTCAAATATAATATTGTTGGCTAGCACTCGTGTCTTTCATTTAGAGTGGCTACCGTCCTTATTGCGTTATTTCAGCGACTGGACCTCGCCATCTCACTCACTTCGCATGCCCGAGACCTCACCAATGCTAACGGGCTTCAGTCAATTCTCAGGTTCAAGCATAATGACGTGACTAGCCTCCAAAAGTTCCCCTAGATAACTCTAATTTAACCTACGAACTATGGAGTGAGGAATAATGCATCGTTCTAGGAAGCGTTTTCACCCGACAACACCAAAAATCGGCTTGCTATTTAACAACATCGGTGAGATCCCAGTCCGCAATTGCTGTAACGTATGAATTCATCAGCAACGTGGATGAGCTGTTTGTCTCTGGCGTCCCGGTGGTGGTGGTAAAACACCGGTATACCATCTCTATTTTGCACTAACCTTTCGGAATCACTACCCAGCAATGTTTCTGGGGAAATAAAGTCTGAGTGCTCACGTGGTATCTATAATTGGGGTAAAAAGCTCCCGGCGATCAGGTTATTATCGTTAGTCATAGCTCTTGCGATGTGCCCTCGGGTCATGTTAACAACACAATTGTCGATTTTATTTAAGCCGTAATCATGTTCAATTTTCAGTTTTAAATTAATTTTATTCAAATGTTGCTTATAACTATCCTACGCTAGACAAACATGCTTGAAACTAGCTTAATTATCCTTACAAATTTAAATATCTTACTGGCCCAAGGCGGATACTCTAAAACAAACAGTACAACTTAAATCTGTGTCTTTCAACTGCTATATATGAACTTAAAATTAGCGTTATTATAACTAACTTAAGCTAAGAAAAATTTGCTTTGTTTAAAAAAAACTTAGCATATGATCCTGATTTTTTAATTATATTTAAAACTTAAGCCTAACTTAATCTAACTAAACCTAACTAAACCTACCTATTAACAGACATCACGTCAGAGCGAAAGTGCCCCGGGCCCTTGTCAGAGCATATAGATACTGATCCAGCACGATCCCAAGGTATCTAACTACACTTTATCTCGCCAGTGGACGCCCGTCCGGTCCAAAAATTGAGAACCTGCGCCAATTTTTTTCTAGTGTTCCGAGAGGCTCTAGACAAAGTTGATTTTCAACTTTCAGTCATCACAATACTGCTGAATTTCTTCGAAGCCACGCGGCAGAAGAGTAACAATGATTCCGATCGTTGGACCTGATCTGTACGCGATTAAGTCATCTGCGTATTCTACAGAATAGTGAAGAGAAAGTAGCAGATCGCTTAGATAAATGCTGAAATGGATCGGCGAATTTACCGTACCCTGTTGCAGTGGTTTACTTATGCCCAGCCGATTGAGCTTGTAATAAAGACCTTTTAACCATACGGTGTCGAAGGCTTTTTCCAAATCAATTAGACAGACACCCGTGCATTGGTTCTTGCATTTGTTCCATTGGATATCCGATGCGAGTTTCGATGCGGCATGAATAGTGTCATGTCCCGCTCTGAAACCGAATTGGTTATCCGGAATGATTTTATTGTCCTCAACCCATTTAGACAGGGCTCTGTGGACCACCTTCTCAATGACTCGGAAGGAGACTTATCGACCGGAGATTTGCCGGGTTAGAGGTGTCTTTACCCCTCATGGGGATTGTTTGCACCACTGCTGTCTTCCAATCCACTGGATAATATGCATTATTCAGTGCATTGTTGAGCAGGATGGTTTAGATCTCTACAGCCACTAGTGGGAGGTGCCTGAGCACAAAATTAGATATTCCGTCGGTTCCCGCGTATTTTTTTTTCTTATCAGTGACGCGAAGATCATCTCGAGATCTTCCGTCGATATCAACAGGGTGTCAGCTCCCTCACTGGCGATGGCATTTTTTGCCGCCATAGTCATGTCTCAGCCTCAGTATTCACCAGACTTGGCACCTTGTGAGTGTTTTTCTCTTTCCAAAACTGAAAGAAAGAACAGATGGAGATTTGTCACGATTGAGCAGGCAAATATCGCATCACAGGAAAAGCTCAGGGCTATTTCGAAAAGTGCATATCAGAAGGGCTTTGTGGAATGACAAAAACTCTATCACATCCACATGTGTTTTATATCGGACGAGGATTACCTTAAAGGGAACAATATTGAAGAATGAATAAATGTTTTCCGAGAAAAACAAAAAGTCACCTTATTTTTTGAACAATCCTTGTATAGTTGGGGATGGCTCCTTAAAACCTAGCACATTATAAGTGGCATCTCTGATGTTAAGCTGACAGTATGCTTTGAATTGATTTTTTTTTTTTTATAATTGACGCATGCACAAAGTGTTATGGCTACCTTCAAATGTCAAGACACAGCACGGGTCGAAGGTATAGAGGAAGAGAAGGAAGACAGGTACCGGTGCACATTGGTTTTAAATGTTTGTGGATTGTAATGTGTGGAAAAAGTTGAGTTGGAAATAGCATTCCAAATTCGCTTGGTTCGGCTAAATTTGACTGTGCTTGCGAAGATAAGCTTGAGGCTGAACTGATGAACATTCCGGGCGAGACGTGTATTGCGGCTAAATTCTTTAAGAGAGGAATGCAACTGGCCAACTCACTTAAGCATTGTTTGTTAAAATAACGATGCGTCAATGTTCGAGTGAGTCGATCGACTTCGCGCTATTGTTGTCTGCTATGAGTTTTATCGCTCGCTTTTGTATTTTATCTAGCAGGTGCAGAGAGGTCTTGCGAGCACTAGACCAGATATGCGCTTTGTACTCAAGCTTGGGGCGGTTGTAGGCCTCGTAAACTGAAGCCAGATCAGAGAGGGTGAAATATCAAGGTCAGGATTTAATGTGCTCTACTTATGCTGCCGTTCGAGTTCTACGCCCGAAGAGCAGGGACGTGAGCCCTTGAACGAATACGAAAAACTAGTAGTACTCTAATCAACGGAGTGTTTTGAATTAGAAGTAGCAGTTATGAGATCATTTATAAAAATGAGGAAGATTGTCGGTGACAGAACAGACCCCTGGGGAACACCAGCTCTTATTTGGTGAATAGTAGACTTGAAACCGTCCAACCGTCCAGACAACTTGAATTGAATGGCCCGAAAGGTAATTTCTAATCCATAAAAGAAGAGACTCATCGATACAAAATAGTTTGATGCCAATTTCTGTCAAATGCTTTTGAAATATCAAACCCAACAATCTTGCTTTCACCGAAATGGTGTAAAGATTGGTTCTACTTTTCAAATCATTAGTGGACCTGTTGCTGCGAAAACCGTACTGACGGTCATTAAGAAGTATCCGTGATTCAAGATATTTCATAAGTTGACCATTTATCAGCGGTTCCATGACCCTACAAAAAAGGAACCTTAGTGCTATGGCTCGGTAGGAAGTGGGAAACGAAGATTTCTCGATTTTAGGTTCAGGCTGGACAAATGCTGTTTTCCATCTACTTCGACAGAGACCAGAAGAGTAGGAAAGATGTAAAAGCTTAAGCAGTGGTTTTGCCAGCGTGGAAGAATACCTCTTCAGAAGTATTGGGGGAATGGAAGAACTCGGGGTGTGTCACATGAAGACATTAGTGATGCGACCAAAAAGATATATTGTACTCCCTTCGTTGGTATAGGACTTGAGTGCTGACTTCAAAAATTTGACAACTTGTCTAGATGAGATATTCTGAAAGTCATTCCCTGTTATGGGTGTGTTGCTTGTCATTTTGAATCTTTCTCGGGCAAGGCTTGGGCAGACGGTCAGTATGTGTTCTATAGTTTCCTTTCCGGCCCACATCGCTTACAGATTTCCGTGCTGCTGAGACCCATTTTATAAAGGCGGTAGGTAATTGCAGGCCCTGTGTCTTTAAGTGCTTCCTAGGTCGGCTTTATTTAGCTAAGCCGTATCCTTGCTGTTGATCCATAGTTTGTGTCAGATGTTTGATGGAGACTCAATCATCAAATGACTCCGCGGTCACTGGCGATTGCAGATTCTCAACGTAGATGTAGTTGGTGTTCGCGCTTTAGCCATCTGATTTCGCAACATAACAAGGTAATGATCCAAGTCAAGGCTTGTTCCTTGTTTGGTTCAGGTATATATTATACATAGAATACAGAAGGAATGCCTGACGTTACTGGTGATTTCATTAACTTGGTTGACAGTTGGACCATTTGGTTGGGTAATTTACAACATCGATTATGTCCACATCTGTTCTGTCATCATCGCCGAAGCTCAACTCGCGACTAATGGGTTAATAAATTCCCCCCACTTCAGAGTTTCCGTTCATCCTTTTAACTTCCCAGTTCTTCTAATGGGCCCAATTTTGTGAATTTCCAATTTTGACATATACATACATAGCTCCACGTTTCAAGGTCCCTATAGTCGACTAGTTTAGGTTTTTAAGTCGATGTCTGTGCGTATATTTGCATATGTATGTATGGACATACATATGTTCGTACGGAGTTTTTCGCCTCGCCTATCTCGAGAACAAAAAATGATATCGATATGCGACCAGTTGCACTCGACGCTTAATTGCATAATTTAAATTTGAATAAATTTTCAGCAAAATCGGTCGAGCTATTTTTTGTAGAGAAAGAAAAAACTAAAAACAGGGAAATTTACCAAAATTCGAAACGGATGAAATACGCTATATTTGTTATTATTACATTCAGACCACTTTTTTCGTTTTCAAAATCACAACTCAAAAAATTAATAAAAACCATCATTCCTCAGTAAAAAAAAAAACTAATTTCGTCGCATTTTTCTCACCCGCTACTGTTCCTAATTGAAATCAATAAAAAGCTCTCAGAGGCCAGTCTCCCAAAAAACACATGTTTCCACCGAACACACATTTATGCCTGACAAAACACGCACACTTTCTCGTATATAACCGACACATCGATACGCCCACGTCCCCACGAGAAACGAAGAACAATTCACCTTCCGCACGTGAGCGCAATCTCCCATTAATGCACACCTCACCGACCTACCCCATACGAAACCTTTGAGTACACACATGAACAAAAAAAAAAAACAAAGCTCTAGACCCGGTTCCAAAAAAGGGAGAACACAGAGAGAAAAACAAGGAAAAAATGCAATTCCATCAAACATCTGTCCCGTTGCTATGCCAATAGAGAAGCCCTGACTCCCATTCAGCTATCGGGCTGAATGTCATCGAGAGGATAAATAAGAATCCAAAGAGAGAGAGAGAGAAAGGAAGGAGAGTGGATAACAAAAGCTGCGCGTCACCGTCACCCGTGCCTCATCGGCCGTTCTTGAACGTGCACATGGCCCATCCATGCATTCATCGACGACGTAACTCAACATGCATTAACGTGACGAAGTAACGCGAAGGCCTCGAGGTAAAGAGCTTTTATTTGTCGTTATAACATACACATCCACAGATGGTGTGTGAAGAATATGTATGCATGTATGGCTAGAGTGTGTTGGCGTTGCCCAGCAGCTTTACGATATTCACTCCGAATGATGACGATGACGAGATGGGGCTTCTCCAACGTTGGTCTGGATACTTTGTTGTCATTGCACGTTTAGTCGTCAAAGCGTTCGATTGGCTTTGAAGAGAGTAGCGCAGAGTAGAACGAGAACGAATTAGCGAGTGGTATACACGGGGAATACGAGTACAGAACGTAGTGAGTGTAGAGTGTAGTGTAAAACGAGAGTGGAGATTTGGTACTTTGGATAGAGCTAGCCAGTTAGTAGCCATAGCCAGAGTCAGAGTCGGGAGACGCACAAGGTATTATATCGTACTCGTGAAACGATCGGTGAGTTTGCGTTGAGCGAATGAAGCCAAGTGGCCGTCGCCGGTGCAGTGTACGAGTATAGTGTGGTGTAGTGTATGCTAGTACGTGGAGTGTGACTGTCATTGTCGTCGCGTGGTAGAAGTGCAGCACAGCGGTACTACAGTGATGCAGTGAATTATTCGAATGAAGATGGATTTTGGTTTTCTGAACTTTTCGATTCTAATTTCGAATTAATTCATAATTTCGCACTCGAATTCGTGTGGTTTACATATGTGATTTTGTTTGGTTTTATTTTAATTAATCTTCGTCGCCGGGTGAGTGAAGAAAGATATCAAGGAGAGGAAAGGATTGCATTTACCTACATTTATTGTTTTTTTTTTTTTGCTGTCTCTCTTCGTTACTTGCGTGGTGTATTGTGTATGTTGCTGGGCCTGCCCGGTGCTCGTGCATTTCCTTGTCTGATATCGTAAATCAGCCCAGCATCCCAGTTAATAATCTATATCCTCCGGTGTTACAGTTTACAAGAGCAGAAGCATAAGCTGTCGAAGGACGGGAGAGTAGAAGAAGAAGGACGAGGAGCCAAGTATAACACTACGAGTATGTACCTTGGTTGGTTCTCCGTGTGTCCGTGTGTGTTGTTCTATTGTGTGTTGAATTTTGCGAATGGTGAATGCGAATGCGAATGTGGATGTGGATGTATAAGTGCGTGGAAGGGTTGAAATAATGGTGTAACCGAAAGCAGGAGGAGATGTATGCCATACCATGCTATGCTATGTGCCGTGTACCTACAAGATGACTGCTCGACTGATGGTTGGTGCTGTGTGTGCGCTTTAAAACAGCAGTAAGCCGGTAACAAGCACCCGCAACATCACGACCAGCCAAAACGGACCAACGAACGAACCAAGAAACAAAGTAAAGAACGACCGGGTTAGAAAGGGTGTGAGACGCGAGGACATTTACAATAATGGTGATGGTGCTGTGATGCGCCTGGGATTTTCGTTTTTCCAACATTTGTTTTATTGTTGCAAATCGAAAAAAGAAGGAGAAACAAAAATCCCTTTTGCTGCCAGTTTTGTAGACCATTCGCAGTGGAGGAGCGCACACAATTCGAGCGCCCGTCCCCCCACCTTCGTCGGCATCGGTTTCAATTTCGATTTCGATTTCTAGATGGGAAAGGACGTTCTTCTTCTTCCTACCCTCCTACTTTCGGTTTTTTTTGTTTTTTGTATTCGTTTTTATGCTTTGTATGTTAACTTCTTTTGGATTCATACTCGAACACACTTCAACACGCAAGACAGAGCGCTCGAATGGACGTACGGATTGAAGCGACGAAGTGAAGTGTATCTGCTGCTACATCCTGATGTATCTGAAACAGAAATTCGTTTTTAGTTTTCCCCCGATCACTTGATGGTGCGCTGTGTGTAGTTTAGTATCTTTGTCTATCAATTTTGATGGGATACCGGAAATTTCGTGAACCAATGGGCAGTAGTTGCAACCAATCACCCTTCGGCTGAGGACCGATCTTTAGTTCGTTCTTGGGATCTGTCTTCGAGTATAGTCCTTATTCAAATGTTTTCTTTTTTTTTTTTCAATTTTAGTGAAGATTAACGGTATCGCGAGTACAATGTGATTTGAGTGGATGAATAGAAATTTTATTTTCGGATTTTATTTTTCGTTTACAATTTTTCTGAAAATACAAAATTCGATAAAAAGCAATTTCAAATAGAGTGACAGTGCAGTTGGGGAAATAAATTCAATTTAAACGTATTAAAACGCAGTAAAGCTGACGCACATGAGGTAAGTGAGTTGCGTTATTACCTATTGTCGGTTGTTGTTGTTATTTTTTTTTCATTTCTGGTTATGTTTTTTGTCTAACTCCCTTTGCTCTTCTAATCTCCAAGCTGTGCCTAAGCTTTGAGTCATCTCCCCACATTAACATTGTAACGTGGATAGAGTAGAAGTGGGAACCGGTTTAAGTGTTACCATTCAGTTGTGGTTTTTTTTTTTTGCCTCTTTTTCCTTACCTCGATATGTAGGATTAGTTAATGCGAACGACAGACGGACAGTGTACGGAGCAGTAGAGGCTGACAAGACAAGTGTACCGAGTAAAGGGAATAACGAAAAAAAATGATATTGAGTGGAGGCCACACGAGATTGGGCAAAGCGATAACGAAGAAAGAGTACTTTTATGACGGATGTCAGGGAAGTGTCAGTGGTAAAGTCATTTATGTCGGGCTTGCAATTGACGATGGTGACAGGTTTGGTAGACCCGGCTGGGGACATGGGTTCGCACAAGTGTTTGGTGCGTCTATTGTTGGTTAGAAATGCTTTGGACAAGGGTTCTTGAATTTCACAGCTGGGTTCCATGAATTTTTGTATTTATGGTTAACGAATCGATTGACTTTTGACTTGTGGCTTAGACGGTTTCTTGTAACAATTATGTTCTTTTAAAGACCACAAGCCACTTGTTATGGCATGTTTTGTGGTTTGTCATTACCATGTTTTACATGCATTTGAGGGGGTATCCCCTTATGTCTCTTCTATCCACTAAGTAAGACTCCATAAAAGGTCTTTAAAGTGACATACTCAAGCCGATTCCAGAGATTTTGTTTTACTTATCTATCAACTGGTTTGATACGTGCTAGGGAGGTCTTTCTTGGAGATTCTTACACTCTGGATATCTTTGTTGAAATAAAACATAGAAAATTTGCGACAACCGTCTGAAATGCAATTCGATATTGTTTATATGATCATTATATGATCGTTTGCAGTGATTGACTTTTGAAGCCAACGGTAACGGAACGTCTCATTATGTCGTGCTATTCGTCAAATGATTTCTCGGAATTACACGCTTATGAAGCCTCGTCTTCAATAGATCAGTTGTGTGACCAGCTCAATGGCATGCGGCACCATCTTGTTGGAGCCACATACTACTGATGTCAAGTCTATTCGCTTTGGCCAAAAACTGTCTTTCAACATGGCCCGATAGCAATGTACATTGACGGTGATCATTTTCATCGATGAAAAAACGTGGTCCAATCACACCTCCGGCAGAAAATCCATGCCACAGGGTCGGTTTTTGTGAATGCAATCAAGTCTGTATCGCCGAAAATGAACTTTCAACGGAATTCGGGATGTTTCTTCAAACTTTCGCAAAGCCCAATCGAAACAGTATGATCGCCTCGATCAGG
Source organism: Merodon equestris (assembly GCA_958301585.1). NCBI lineage: Eukaryota > Metazoa > Arthropoda > Insecta > Diptera > Syrphidae > Merodon > Merodon equestris. The sequence goes on along the minus strand of OY284417.1, from coordinate 23,852,189 downwards.
AGGCATTAGTAAAGAGTGGGCCAAATACAAGTTTCTTTTTAAAAATGCAATAAAATGAACAAAATTAATTTTTTCTAAATGTATTATGGCTTTATTAGTAAGGACAAACATTCCCATTAATTATGAAATACAACGTCGTTCAAGTGGTTGCCTCGGCTGGCTTCGCAGTAGCGCATTCTGTCACCCCAATTTTTCAGGACCTTGTTGATAGTTTCGGGCTGTAGCTCGCGTGTTGCTTGGATGATATTGGCCTTAAGTGCTTGAATCGTTTCCGGATTGTTGGCATAGCATCGGTTCTTCAGGGTTCTTCAGGGTCCGCAAAAAAAGTCCAAAGGGGTCAAATCGCAGGCAACCAATTGACATCGCCAAGGCGGCTGATAACACGATTTGGGAATTTGGTGCGCAAAAGATCGAGAAGTCGTTCAAATCCATATCTTCAATTTCTGTAAAAAAAAAGCAACGCCCACCGTTGACCGAAAGGCTGTTCGCAACCTCATTTTCGAAGAAAAATGGTCAATGATGCCACCACTCCACAATCGGCACCAAACTGAACGTGAGGGCCATAGATGCGGCAATTTTGTTTGCTAACGTAGCCGCCGTTGTCCAATTCAGGCTGCTGTAAGGCATAAACTGCGAGGCGATAACGAAGCGGATAGTCGCGCCTTCAATTGCTGAGTCAATTGGACCTTGTATGTGAATAATCCGAGATCTTTGTGCAGAGTTCTCCTCAGGCTAGTGCGTGAAACGTTGAGCAGTTGAGATCGATGGCGAGTTGATGTTTCTGAATTGAGTCTCACACTCTCGGCCACAGCAGTAGCGTTCTCATCTGTGCGCACCGTACGACGACAGGGTATGCTGAGTGTTGCCCACTAGCATACCAGTCTTATGAACTTTTTGCACACCTTGCGTACAACAGTCGCTTCTGACTATGGTCTGACAATAACGTGGTATTGACTGATTTGATTCATTTAGAATTTAAACCCATATGATTGAGATATTTTTGATCTTTGATTGGTAAGTTCTCCCACTGGAACGGGAATATTCAGTAGTGAAGACGCTGACTCGAATTTATCGACTATAGCATGCATAACTTGTCTGCGGGACGATTTCTACGCTCCAAAACTCGACTTAGAATTTTGGTAATAATTTTTAATGATTTCTGAACCTTCCTCGTCCATGAGTAGAACGATGATAAAAATGTAAGCCCCAGCTGACTGACAGGTCATAAAAAAAATGTAAGGCCTTAGACTTATCCACTTTGTGGTCCGGATTTGACATCCCTGTTTTAATCGAATACGTCGAGCCGAATTGTCATCCGAAGCTGTATATATTAAGTATAAGGTTCACCATTTTACGATGTAGACTTCTTCTAAGTTCCACGCATTAAGAGAAGATTATGATCGAAAAAATTCATATATCCGAGCTCATTATAAGCAAAACTGTAACAAATTTCGAAGAGACTCTTAAAGCTTATAAATCGAATGAACAATTTGTAGAAAATAGGGCTTCCGTCAATAAAACTGTTGAAGACGATCCAAATCTATAGATTTCACGGCGAGTACAGCATTTCGGACCCTGCCACACCTCATAAAATACCATCCGTTTTGGCTTGATTGCAGGAAACGTGCCCTGTGCGAGTTATTTCACGCCTTAGTGGTTATAACTGGCTACCGGATTCATGTGATTTGACTCCGTTGGATTTATTTTTATGTAACTTCTGATGCTTGGAAAACGAATATTCGTCAAGTTATGGCCGAGTTTTTGCCGGAAAAACTTACCTTGGCAGGATCAAGTCTTGCAAGGCTCCCAATTGGAGATTTGTTAAATATTATATTATATTCAAAATGGCAAGATCCAAGCAATATACTGAACTAAAAATTTTATCGCAATCTAACTCACAAATGTGTTTGATTAAAATTTACTTTCGGAATAACGAATTGGATTGAAATCTAATTTAAATTCGAAAATAGAGAATTGTTGCGTCCCTTCCCATATTTTTGATTTAACGTGGTACAGACTGCCTAGTTGCAGAGCTAGGTTTTTCAAATTACAATAATTAAAAAAAACTCTTACAACTCTGAGAAAAAGATATTTTTATTAGAGACTATTGCTGTTACTTATTTATCAGGCTAGCGAACCCTGAACAAGAGCCTGCTTCCACTCATATCGGCGCGCTACTTCGAATTGGAGAGTCCAAGTTTCCTGATGTCCGTGAACACTGGGGTCTGAACCAGAGATTCGGTTTCCCTTGCCTTCTCGAACCAGGTGGCTGTGATTTGATTCTTTGCTGGAGCGCGGTCGTCTATAGTATGCGCTTGATGTAGCCGAGCCAATGTAATGGACGGATTTTTCTTCTGAACTACGTCCACATTATTATACAGCCAATGAGTTGTGTCTTCTCCTCCATTCGCCTTCCTCGCAGACAGGGCTGTATATCCGACGGAGAATTTTTCTTTCAAAAGAACCATAGAACCTAGAGACCAAGACCTAGAACCAAGAAGAACCAAGAAAGAACCTAGAACCATATCTGCTGTTTGGCTTATCGTCCAACATTTGACTCCTTAAATCAGGACTGGCAAGATCAGTGTTCGGTCGAGAGTAATTTTGGATTTTCTTGTTAGGAGTTTTGACCCTAGATGTTTTGACAAACCGAATTAGTACCGGTTGCCAGGGTGAATCTTCATCGGATCTCCTCTAACTTGTCATTTATGGAGTTAACTTTTGCTGAGAGGTAGACCGACTAATTAACTACCTCAAAATTATATCTGTCGATGGTTACGTTCTGCAGTTCTTAGAAGATAATGCCTCTACTACGGCGCGATGTGAGCTTGTAATGATATCAATGACTTCCGCGTAACCCAACAGTTGGACGCTTTTGAAGAAGATACTGTATTCCGTGTTGAAACCTGTGTTGACTTCACTATACTTGTGAAGAAATCACACGAAAGCGGGTCTCCTTGCTGTTATCCGGTGCATGTTTGGAAAGGTTCGGAGGTATGAGATCCAAACTACACAGTGCATCGCGTGTCTTCCAGAGTGACGCAACACACCCGAATCAATACGCCTCGGATTATGAAATCGGCCATCGTCCTGTAGAGCTCTTGAGGATGAATGCTGTCGTATGCGGCTTTGAAGTCGATAAAAAACATGATGAGTATCGACTTGTAACTCGTTGGTTTTATCCGGGATCTGGCGTAATATGAATTCTCAAGGTTGGAATCCACACTAGCACATGCCTGTTAATGTGCGAAATGGCTTAAGACGGTTACATAGTATACTAAATAGGATGTAGGGGGCTTGGACTTGATCATACAGAGTAATGTTGTTCACTGCTCTCAATCTGGCAAGATGCCTAAAAACCCTTGTCACTGCGCACGTCAAGTTGACATACAGTCACCCGTCTGGCTAACCTCAACAGCCGTGGGAGTTCAACTAATGTACATATGCAGCCACCTCCCTAGGCTAGAGGGCCTAGAGACCCAGGCTGGCGGTTGTGCAAGGGGCTAACAACTCACCCACTTAATAAACCTATCGTTATGAAAGAATGACAAGCCTCGGTTATATATGGATATGGAACCTTTTCTTCTGATTCATTGTTATTCTTTGGATTTAATTTTTGAAGAAACAACTCACGAAATTCGACCGTAGTATCCTTTGCAATGTGAGAAATGACTTTATGCTGCTTAAACCGCGTCCGCGTACTGTACACGGGATGTTCTTGAAGCCAGATTATAAAATAAAAAGCGCTACATTGTTCAACGTGTTGGCAGCAACTCTTGTCTCTTTTTCTGGCAGCATACGAATTCCGCGTTGGAAAGTCTTCACGCTTTTGAGGCAATTCATGAATTGACCCAATCTTAGGCTTCTTCGAAATATTAAAAGTCGATCATCGTTCGGAACAGCCGATAATCGAAAAAATCTGAGCAATATGTGATGAGTTGGATAGGATGTACCATTTCAGTGTTTCAAAGTAGGTTTTCACAACTTGAGCAACAACTGGTTGAGGATTGTCGTGCTGCCTAATCACTTCTTCGTGTCTTTGCTATTTTTCCTTCATTGCTCGGCTCAGACGAACTAGTTGTTATTTGGTATCGAGCTACTGCTTGCTTTAACCCGGTTTCAATTACTCATAATATATGTACATATCACCCTGAGCTTGTTCCACCAAATACACAGCATGAGCGTTGATCCTGGCGTGATCCATCGTGATGGATCCCTTTTTTATTGGCAGTCAAAATACGACGCAGAAAACTCTTTCTATGTTGGCGCTGGAGCCAGCAGTTCGCTCGTGAAAAAAATTCTTCACGACGTCTCACGGCTTCAACGCAGCTTTTGCCTTTGAACGCTCCTTTTCTTCTTCCCCGAGAAAATCACCACTAACATTGGTTCCAGTTTGTTCGAGTCGAGTAGCTAAGTGCCGGAATGTTTCCCCAGTTCACGCGACACGATTAAGAAATTGACGTCGAAATTCACGCTGCGCTAACACTGCCGACCGATTATTGATCAAAAAAATCGACAAAATTATTCCAAGCTCTTGCGGAGTATAGCGCGGAGTATTGCTTGTCTGTTTGTATACTGCAGTTGTCGAGTTCACAAATATCAATTATGATTGACGTACGACGCCAAATGCAAAAATTATAACATCTTCCGATAGAGTGATTATTTTGCGCCACCTTGCGATGAAATTCTTGAATATGAAGATCAATAGCGGTTGCCCAAGCTTACAATGTGACCTTTCCAATGTGATTTCTAAACAGCATACACCGCTAGCGGCGTCTATTGGAAAACGGCACACTCCCATTTGTCCACCTTTTTGTCGATGTTTTCTATAATATTCGGATTTTAGAGGGATGGGATTTTAGAACTATTATTATCGCACATTTAGAACTCAAAAGTTCAGAGCCTTGTCGACAACCCTTCGCCAAGCCTCAGTGTCATGAGTGTGTTCCTACCATGTTCCGCTGTTTTATCATCCCATTCATTGTTTTCCCATCTGCGACGCTGCCTTCTTGGAGACTTTTTTTCCCTCGGGTTTTCCTTTCATTATTCTTTTGACTGTTTGTCCATTGTACATTTGTTCTACATGACCTGCCCATTTTAGTCTTTGTGATTTTATTAATTAGACAATGCTCGAGTTCTTGTTTGTGTAGTTGTCTCCATTTGCCTGTTTCTTCGTCCTGTTTTCCACCATAGATTCTCCTTAAGAGGCCCTATTTAAAAGGGCCGATTGTCCTTCTTCATAGTCAGAGACTCAGTGGCATTATTATGGTTTTACGAATACAGATTTTGACATTGCGGGACAAAGTGTTAACTACTTATAAATATAATAGTTCCTTCACCGCAAAGAAGGAATATGGTCCCCAGATGTTTGAACTAATCAACGTGGACTTCGAGTAAAGTCAGGTGCGAAGTTTGGATCAATCCAAGTCGGTCACTGCCTATGTGCTATCTGGTTTTCTCTTCAATTATCTACTTCTAAACTTACTTTTGTCCCTGTGATTTGTAGACTTTCTGCATTCTTCTTAACTGGTTCCTCACAATCTCCCAAAAAGATCGAGATCATCAGCGTAAGCTAGAGTGGGCATGTGTCCATTAAGGTAATTTCTCCATCACTTTCCTAAAGGCTTCTTTAGCAGCCTGAAAAAAGAATATCTTTATTTTCTTTTTTTTCATTGCGTCATCTTTCGATATCGATTCTAGGGTGGATTTATTATAGGTGAAAATCGCTGGCATTACGTGTAGTGAATGATAAGCACTGTGATGGACGCTAGCTGCTACTTCGTTCTTTCTTCCGTTCTTGAAGTTCTGTTTGGGCCCAGGGGTGGCTGATGTATGACAGAACTCGTGGTCCAAAATCTCTAAGCCGATTTACGAATCAAGTTTTCGCTTGGACCATTTTGTAAATGTCTGATACCGTAGTGGGAACAATACCGCCCCCAAGCCGAAACATAGGAATCTCCTCACTCGAAAAGCGCTTTGTGAGTCTAAGCACTGTTCGCGCCCGACCATGTAACGTCGCAACTCACGAATCCGCATGAAAAATTAATCTACTTCCCTACCGCCTTACACGATCAACGAAGGGTTGGTTTAATATTCAATTTTAGAATCCTAACTCTGCCAGGAAATCCCTCAGAAACGCAGGAAGTATGCGAAAACCGTCATTGAAAGAGATGTTTCCGATTATACATTCTTGAATGCCATTATTGTGTCAAATAAGGCACTTTCGATCTGGTAAATAGTAAGGAAGACGTACGAGGTTTTCTCGTATTTAATCCCGGGTTCGGGAGATCCGCGAAATGTGACATTTTCAACTTTATTCGTTTGGAGATTACCCATTAGTATTTCACTTCTTTCAATATTGACTGAAAGTGCTTAAAGGATTTTAACCACCCTAGAATTAAGGCAAGGGCTTATACTTTTTTGAAATCTCTACATTTGCTTTGGGCGACCAGAGGTGAGTCTTTTCTCAATCATCTTTTCAATCAGGTGTGTTTCTTGTGTTTCGAGGCTTACTCAACGATTTTTTTAGTATCTACCCTAAGTTGCCAAGAATTAAACTTTGTAATCGACATCAGAAACGAACGCACTATTTATTGAGCCAAGGTGCACTATCAGTATCCCCAGCAATTTTTTAGCTTTCCAATAAAACCTTTGTAATGTTATCCGACGTTCGCCACCGTCTGTCTTTTTATGGTAATGTCAATGGGTTGTGACTAGAAAAACGATTAAAAAAAAAATCTATATTCTATGGATACCTAGTTATGTTAATGGTTTAGAGGTCTAGTATGTGGGTGGAACTGATTTCAATAAATGAGATGAATTTATTAGTGAGAAAAAACTTGGTATACTCGTTCACAAGTATATCAAAAGGCTCTTTCTGTTGAACCAACGTCAGCAATAAATAGTGTTAAGACTAAAGTAATTTGTAAATTATACTAAGGCTTATGCAAAAGGAAATTTAATATTCCACCTGAATAACTATCCTTTCCAGATTCAAGTCTTTCACCAACCGTAATTAAGCTCTCATATTCTATTTTTTTTCCATATTTCTCTTTAACATAGTCGTTATAGGTTAGGTTCCGATTACGCCCCAGAGTTGGTTTCACAAAATAGGCCCCATCAATTAAAATTACCAATTGGGTCAATTTCGTCTATATTCGTATGCTGAGAGGTATGACTTTCAGTTCCTTCTTTCTTGGCTTTCAGAGATTCTAAAGGAATTGCTCTATTTTCGTTGAGTTTTTGTTCATAAACACCTGCACGCGATGTTTAGAAAATCCAGCATAACCATGTTTTTGGCACGTTTTTGGACCCATCAGAATTCCATTTCGCTTACTTACTTATAAACTCATTTCTTTTCACTAATTGTGAAAGGATTCATAAAGCATTTACGGATAGAATTGAACGGATAGACTACCCCATAGTCTGCGGCGTTGTGTTTCATGACCGAAATATCAGTCACAATATGTTGCCCTCTCAAGTCACCTCCCTAAGCTTATACCACGATATTTGTAGACCCCCTTCTTGATTTATCGATGATTTGATGTTTTCGTAGACATAAAAGGTCGACCTGAACGAGGCGAATAAACAACAACTGTTCAGGCATCTTTGACTGCTTTGTTCCATTCATAAACCTGTATTTTTGACCTGCACCATTAAGGTTTCCGTATTTTTTTTTCCAGTGATTCGGTAAACGAAATTCTCTTTGAAATAAGCAATGTTTGGCAAAATCTTTGTTCCTTTATAAACATCGGAGAAGACTCGAAACTATAACTAATGAACACAGCTTGTAATGTTGGTGCTGAGTCACAGGTAGTGGCTCATATTCAACTCGTTGTAGTGATAGCAGATGACCGTTTATGTCCGTTTTTCAAATGACAAATTCCAGGTACTTTTCACATAATAGGTATACAGACTTTTCGCACTCAATCATTTCAGTTTAATATTTCAAAGAAAATTATTGTTTTTATTTTTTTTATTTTGTTAACGTCCGACTAAGTTGTCCATAGGCTTGAGCTCCTCTCAAACCTTTATGTTGAGTATGATTTGATTTTTCCTGTTTTTTCTCTTTCTAATGACAACTTATTGTCGATTAATATTTAATGATTTTATAGTTCTCGGTATTCAAATTCGTATCGTCGGCGCGATGTCAAACCAGTTTTCGTAGTCAGATCTTGTTTTTATCGCAGAGTTTATGCAGATGACCTTATGAGAAATATATTCCAAAATAGTGGGCGACTTACATGAATATTTGTTAATAAATTCGTATTTTATAGCATTTTGCTGACAGATCTTTTCCCCATCAACTTCACACTCGGCTGGTGTTAAACAATATTCATTTGCCCACTTCTGCACCAAATCTTCCTTTAGTAAGGTGCATTGTGTAACCTTTTTTCTCGATAGTCCATACTGGGCCGTGGCTTCTAAACAGGCTTTCCTTATCGTAGCGATATGAGAGTGGCTGAAGTCTCATGACGTCTTTTCCGATTCAAATTCACTTAAAAACTTTGCCATAATTCTACTTAGGATGACATCATTCTATAAGGAATGGTTATTAGTACAAATTTGTTCATATAACACAAATTTTCAGATTAACACATTTGCCTCGAGTCTATGTTAATTTTCTTCCAAAAGGCGGTACTCACCGTGACTAAGTGGATAGCAATAGGCCTCTTACGTATGACGTGGAATTTTCCCTAGCGTTCCGTTTGACCTATGGAACAATATGAACGAAGTTTAGAGTTTAACATTAGCATTTGCTTCCTATTAACTTTGTCAACTCAGATTTGGACTGTTATGGGCTAGGGCAATTTTGGGTTGGGCAGAATCCTTCACTCCACTCTGAACACAATCTGTAAGAAACAGCTTGCCTTAAAAAGCGATAAGTACTTAGCCTAAAAAAGAAAAACAAAAATTTTGGAGAAATGGCGATTTAATTTTTCAATACAGTCTCCTTTACGATACACTTGACCCAGCGATGCTCCAACTTCTTTAACCCGTCTGAAAAATACGTTTTCTCGAGGTCTGCAAAGTAAGCCTCCGTGGCGGTGATGACCTTCTCATTCGACTGAAATTTCTGCCCGGCGAGTGACTTTTTCAAGTTTGGAAACAAAAAGAAGTCGCACGAGGCCAAATCTGGAGAATACGGTGGATGGGGCAGCAGTTCGTAGCCCAATTCGACCAATTTGGCCGTGGCGAGGGCGGAGGTGTGAGCCGGTGCGTTATCATGGTGGGAGAGCACTTTTTTCTTCGTCAAGTGAAGCCGTTTTTTCTTCAATTCGGCGTCGAATCGGCCCAATAATTTGGCATAGTACAGCCCTGTGATCGTTTTGCCCTTCTCCAGGTAGTCGATGTGGATCACACCTTGTGAATCCCAGGCCATCACCTTTCCGGCCGATGGGACAGTCTTCACCTTCTTCGGAGCACGTTCGCCGGGTGAAGTCCACTGTTTCGACTGTTGCTTGGTCTCTGGTGTGTACCAGTGGATCCATGTTTCGTCGACTGTCACGAAACGACGCAGAAACTTTTTCGGATTGCGCTTAAACAGCGTCAAACACTGCTCTGAAGTGGTCTCACGGTTGCGTTTGTTGTCCGGAGTGAGCAAACGCGGCACCCATCGCACCGACAGCTTTCTCATGCCCAAAATTTCATGCAGTAAGTGACCCACGCGATCTTTTGAATTGCCTACTGTCTCAGCTATCTCGCGCACCTTCAATCGGCGGTCTGCCAATACGAGATCGTGGATTTTTGTCACGTTATCCTCCATGGTAGCCGTTTTCGGGGCACCTGGACTAGGCTCATCAAAAACTGACGTGCGACCACGTTGAAACTCGTTAAACCAATTTTTGATGGTCGCCATCGAAGGAGAAGAGTCACCGTACACAGCATCCAAACGCTCTTAGATTTCGTTGCGCGATTTCCCTTCCAGAAACAAGAATCGAATCACCGACCGATATTGCTCTTTTTCCATTTTTTCTAAAATCCGCGGACACTCCCGCTTCCACACGCGGTCAAAACAAACTACGAGTCCGATCCGGCTGAAATTTCGATACTAAGTTGCTCTTGCGATACTGGCGCCATCTGGCGGTGAGGCTAAGTACTTGTCGGACCACCACAATATCAAAAAGTGCGTCAGCTTCTCCGTCACTGGTATACGAGTTAGAAAAGTAAGAAAAGCAATCGGAACCGATTTTCATGACAAGTGCAATATTCTTTTCTTCTGTTTTTATTTAAATCAAAATGAAACTGTATATAATAAGGGTGGACGCCCAAAACTATTAATGGATCAACCTGCTTGTCTCATAGAGTATCTTATAATAAAAAGCCGCCAGAACACCGAAAGCTATAAAAACGGTTTACAAAAATGTAAGTAAATGGACTGCTAACCCTTTTTATAGATGCTTTCGGTGTCAGAAAGCACTGTGTAGAATAGGGCTGGATTCTGCTATGAAAAAGGAAAAGGGCAGCACTTTCAGAAGGCCAGATTTTAGTACTGCAAAAAACATATGAACTCTTGAAGACTGGAAAGGAGATATTCGGTGAAAAGAAAAGAGTAATGGAAAAGAAAATTATTTGGATACTCTGCGGACCAATTTTCTCTATTTTGCTAAATAGTGTGCTTATTCAATGGACGAAGCAATTTTCGAACAAGTCGTGGACTCCAAGCACATAACCAAAATTGTCAAAAATTGACCAGCACAAAGGCCAGATTTAGATCCGATAGAATGAGGAATATGGAACGCTCCAAAAGGACACCGGAAAATTCGGGTTAGTTGTGGCTCGGATTATAAAATGAAAGGTCAAGAATTCCGAATGAAATCATTGAAAACAATCAAAAAAACATTTTAATTATGTGTCGAGTCATGTTAGACGAAATACTCGTAGGTTGGATTTTATTTTCGAAAAGTGTCAGAAGCCGCATGGTGAGTAAGGCTCTTTGCAAGGAGCTTGAAAAGCGTTCGCTAAGGATTCAGTTCTTTCATTTCATCCTCTTATAGACGCATATTGAACAGATTTTCAAAAATTAAACGAACAGCTAATTGCCCTAAACTACTTATCTTTTTTCTCTAAAGTTTTTCTCAGAGCAACTAGGCCAAGGCTTGAATACTGTAATCATTCCCCAAATTCGGTTCGAAAACTGGCGGAGTGAGTCATTTAAACAGTCCTAGAGTTTCCTTTATCGGGTCGGGGTATAACCTGTAGGACTCTAAAAATTCCAGTGCATAGTAAAGGGTGTCTCAGTAAGCGCTTTCCGTGGTCTGCTGGTTTGAGCTCCTGAGTTAACTGAATCTTGTACGCATGAAGGTGGAGGTCTTTAGTCAAAATTCGCTGCGTAGTGCTTCGTGAAATTTGCAGTTGTTGAGAACGATGTCGAATTGATGTTTTCGGGTTTTCGGCAACACTCTCGTTTACAGCAGCAATGTTTTCAAGAGACCGACCGGTACGTTGACGCAAAGGATTCTTATTATCCATAATTGACCGAGTTTCTTCAAATTTCTTGACCACTCTTCAAATGGTTGATACATTAGGTGCACTTTCTCGGCTGAAAATTTGGCGAAGTTTGCGAGCGGTTTCAGCGTAACTTTCCCCATTTTTGTAATGAGTTTTCAAAATTATAACGCGTTGTTCTTTCAAAAAGCGCTCCATTTTTAATAATCGGAATAAACAGAGGTGACAGCTGTCAAATTTCAGAGTTGCCACTTGCATGAAAAAAAAAATATTCCAATTTTAAAAAGTGTACTCTTACTGAGACACCCTTTATATTAAAGGTTTTTTCAATACGGGCAGGTAGATGTTGAAATGGAATACAACAAGCTGTGTGTAAGGTATTAACAAACTTCTTCTTTTATTTGAAAGACCTATGTATCCCAATATGTATGGAATGTGACACCTTACGGTAACAGATTCGAGTAGTCCGATTTTCAAAGACGCAACGTTTGCACTAACGCACACTCATTCTGATAATAAATTTATATCATTTGGACGTGCTGTTCACTCGTTTAACTTGCTAAAATCTCCCCGCGCCAATTGAAAAACCCTTTAATACAACACAAACAGTCAAAGTCTTATTCAGATCACTCCTGGATCCGCATGTATCCTGAAAACCAGCCTTTCTGATTCTATTTTGCCTTTCTAAAGATTAAACTCGTTACGAATACGACTTCTTATAACTAGACGCACGATTCCATGCAAATTTTAGTGCACATCTGAAATAGTACTCATGCGGAGTTGTACCATCACAAACTCCTCGTCACAAATGCCTCAAAGTTCATTACGTATGCATATGGCATGGTTGTTGGCGATTAAGATTATCGTATTCTAAGCTGTATATTAACATATACGTCTATAGGATAGTTGAATATACTCGCACTATCGTTGAGTGAAAATTGAGTCCCATTAGCTTAAATGAGCTGTTCGTTTGTCTGAGGAACTTAAAAGCAACGTCAGTGTCTATATCAGTGCCTTATATCATGGTTGTTTAGGTCTAATGTTTAGGTAATAATGTCGGCTCCTTATCACCTGGGTCCTGCCGAATGAACAAGTTGAGAGTCATCATCACCATGGTGTGTTTCAATTGTGTATTCCGAGCTCCGAGCTCGTATTAACGACATCCTTTCCCGCTGCCGACTACCATGAAATCCAGCAGATGAAGGTTCCGGTCGCACATATGCTCATACCAGCTGAGTGGTGAGCCCATCGGACTGTACTGGACTATATTTGGCCACAATCTCTGCGAGGTGGTTTGGATACAGTTCAAAGGTTGAAATCGTCCTTTTTAACAGCTATGAAGCCAGAGTGTCATCTACTCAACACCCAGGTCCCGGATCAGCATTAGACATTTTACACACTGGCAAGACCATAGTCTTGTAGAGCTAGTTGACTTGTAAACTATGATGAGATTTTTGAATCTAAAGAGCTTTGACAATTGTCATTGGATGCTACTGCTGGTCCAGGGTAATGGACAAATTGCGAGAAGATGAAGGATTCATATAGAGCTACGCAGACCAATACTAGTTTTCACCTGTGGATTTTTTTTTTCTTATAGGGTTCGCGCAGGTTCTAGAGTTACGCTCTTATTGTGTTTGTCACACAAACTGGACGGGGTACAGATGGTTTGTGTCGAAGATGTCCGTTCACTACTCTCCGGGGGTGGTTGTCCTAGATAGGATTCAAGAGATTCGACTGAATTTGTCGCGTTGGTTGTAATTCGCAGAAACGTATTTTGTTTCCATGTCATTAAGGTGTTATATTGGAAATGCACTCACAGAGTATGGATTTTGAAGTGATCTTAGAGTGTTATGTATTCGTCAGCATTTTCTTGATCATCTCTCATTCACAACTCAAGTTGTTTCACAGTTTTTCAGTTAAGAATTATTCTTGGCTATGAACAGACTTGAGCTACAGACCTTCCGCTAAACATTCGGTGATGATTGCCATTGTACCACGATGGGATCATAGCACCTTTAGTTGACTCCCTACAAAAAAAGTCGAAGAGCAAGCAAGCCAGATTGGCCCCTTGTCGAACAGATCTTGGATACTGACTATTCTGGATGACAACCCTTGGCTAATGGTGAAACTTGGCCGATGGTGACTTTAGTACACTGGTCATCGGCTCCTGCAGGATATCTCGTATACCATATTTTAGAGTTATTTAATGAACTGGGTTGGGAAGACTTATGGAATTTCAGCCGACTTATGGTTCTGATTTTTTTTACGTTGATGATAACAGCGTGAAGGAAGAGCCTTCAATTCTTCTGAGAGCTAAACGCTTAGCAAATCATCCCATTGCATTAGGATGCGTCCAGGGTCGCTGATTCTTACAAAATATACATGAGACGTCATATTTCGGACTATTTGACCAGATTTTTCTTTAGGTCTGTGTTCTTCGCATTCCTGCGGCATTACTTACTAAGTAATGGCGAGGCATGCCAGACTCTTTCTCTGTTGAGGTCTTTGGCGGTGAATTCCAATCCAACACCAGCAATGATATGGCTCGTGGTCCCTTGTTCATTGTGTTAGGCAAAGTATAGGCATCGGGAACCGTTTCTACTGGTTCGTAGATTGCCTCTTCCTTTTCCATAAGTCTAAGTCTATGAAGGCTTATAAAGCTGGTGTTTGTCAGTTTGAATCATATGTGAGAAGTTCATAACCTCCGTTAGTAGGTGGCGAACTTATTTTTTTCTTAGTTAAATGACAGTTATAGAAAATGTCATATTTTCTTTCGTCTAAAACACTATGCCCTGTCCGTCTGGCAAATCTCTTATGTTAGGCTTATATTTGGCACCAGCAGCTCAACCTCTGTAAAGCAATCCGACGTTATATGTGAAACTCATTTTACTGTTTACGTTCCCTTAGTCATCGTCGTGTAGTCAATCCACCATTTTTTTGTGATCTCTTAATACTACCTTTTACGGAAAAGGCTGTTTATCACTCGCCAAGCTTGCTTCAAATGGCCTCCACTGGTGATCACACCTCCGCCAGTCTGAATAGTTGTGCACGTGCACATGTTATTCCTGCCAGATCAACCAGATCTATCGCTCACGTTGCCTTAGATTGATTGCTTCCATCCGAAACATTTATATTTCTTTAAGACATCTCGGGTTAATAACTCAAAGCATTATGTGTGGGCTTCATAGTTCGATGACATCTTACTCCACGTCCGGCTTTGGCGAAAACCCATTCCACAGTGGCAATAACTGCTCATAAACGCCAACTACGCATTCTTACACTTCCAAAATCGCGTCGCAAAAACGACGCAACCAAAGAGATAAGAGAAAAAAAAATGTTCACGGCCTAACACTAATTTGGCCTGCAAACTATACACTGATTTGTCACAGCCTATATTTGGAGGAACCTTCGCGCTTACAGTTATAAATCACCATGTCAGACAATTAACAGTAACCGAATAGTAAACGTCACGCGTTATTAACTCATTTGATTCATTATCACCAAAAACGGTTTTAGGTTATGTAGGTGTCTGGCAACGCCTGGTTTTGGCACTACTCTACCGATTTAAAACTAACTCTCGTCCCGGCTTTATTTGGTTACAAGCATGTTAATGGCTATAACGTACTTTTCTTTTTTTCAAAATTTCGGTTATAAAAATCCTGTTCAAAATGAAGGAAAGTCGTTCCCGAAGTTTGGTCATTCACTGCGGCGGGATTTCAATTGGCATCAACGAGAACCTGATCTTATATCCCCTTACTCTTCCTTCCAATAAGCATGTTTTTTTCATTTTTATAATATTTAAAAAAAAAAAGAAGATATTTGGAGGAATTATGGCAGATTTATGGGACACAAGGTAAGGTCATAGATTTTAAGCTATTCGTTCTCTGCTCTTTTGGAACCTGTCTTTAGATGACTGTCAACCTATCAAATCATCATCAATTTACACTGCAATCGTCGTTAAAGCCTCCTGTCCTTGAGGTGGTCCGATCGCTTAATTTATTTCTCTTAAGTGTTAATTTCGAAATTCTCATGTTCTTCGTTTTTGAGTTTTTTTTTGTTTGCTTTTCTCGTTTTCTAAACGCGATAATCAAAATCCACTGACGACCTATTAATTGCTTTGCACCACGCCACGTTTTAACAACTTCCTTCGATTTTTGACACAAAGCAATGAATATCTGTTGCGGATAGAGTGTCGTTGGAAATAACTATTTGGCATCCAAACTAATTAAAAGTTTATATGAATGTGAAAACGAAACGAAGAAGAACGATAATAACCACAAGAATAGGAATCACAATTTTGAAAGTGAGGAAGATAGAAGAGTCGTCCTCCTAAACGTGGGATGTCAATTTTGATAAGAACCCATTTGTCTTCTTTATTTCAAGAATTTATTATAAAAACTTTTTTTTATATTTCTTTTTTCGTTTTTGTTTCATATCTCCGGTTTGGTTTTTGAACGATTACGTTCTTGTGACCTCGCTGGCGATGGTTACGTGTGAAACTTGAAGGGGCCTCCACGTCACGAATGATTAGAATGACATCCAATATGGACATTTCTTTCTTCTCTTTTTTTTGACGAATTGCTCTTGAGTTATAATTGAGTGTGTGAAGTGGGTTTTTGCTGGTTTATTGATTCTTTTTACATTTGTTTTTAACTTGATCTTATGACGGATCGTTGAGTTTTGATAAGTTTCTTAGAGCCATTTCCTGGGTTGGCGATAGAGAATGGACCACTCGAAAAATGTTGGCGTAGGAAGGAGAAGCCTATCTTGAATGTAGTTCCATATTGGGATTATAGGAAGTAAATTCGAAGGTGCATTTTAGAAGGCGTTTCAATACCTTGCATAGAGATAAGGTTACTGGACTACAGAGGGCAAAGGGCCTATAGCCAGATTTCAGGCAGATTTAATTTTAAATTCACCCTAAAAGGGCATATCATTTATACTTTTATTTATGGTACATGGAAAAATCTACAAAGCCTAGAAAATCTTTTCCACAGAAAGTTGTTTAAATTGAATATTTACAATTTTTAGTGAAATATTATTAAAAGCTTATTTTTTCTTCTTAATTGAGGCTGAATGGTTTAAAAGATGATTTGTCAGTAATTTTTTCCTCAGGCCATCAGAAAATGTGTTGAGTAGTTCTGCGGGTACTTGATTGAAGGTCTGTGGAATAATAACAGAATATTATAGCCTGTCATATGAGTTGCCTTTTGTCTATATGTCTTATAGATCGCTTATACTCTTCGAGTTCGAATAGTTTTTTTTTTCTGTTGTAGGTTGTATGTTGACCAGCGTCGGGCTCCGAGTTTATTCTTTTTTGGCTTTTATTAAAAAATTTACGACGCCATTTTTTATTCTCTGTAGTTCCTGCAATTAGCTTGAGGTGGTATTGCCCCATGCCACTATTCCACACTTTAATTGTGAAAAGTAAACTTGCTCAAGACATTAAAATTGGTGTACGAGTATATGCTTAAGTGATAAAGCGCCTTTATTGCTTTTCGAAGTCTTTCATTAAGTTGTGAAGATCCCATTTAAAAAAAAAAAAACAAGATCAACACCCAAATACTCAAAATGTTGTGCATTTTCAATTAACTCGTGGCATTTGTCGTAATTCAGTTGCTTTTCATTATCATTTTGATGTAAGCATTTGGTGATGTGCAGTTTTATGTTTGTCATTGTTTGTCTTGCTTTTTAATATTGATCCCAATCGTGACACCGTATCAACACTGTATCCAATTTCCCTGCGTTATGCTTGTTGCTATTAAGTCTCAATATCTAACAACGATGACTGTGCCATCCGCGAATTCAGTACTGTTCTGTAACATGCTGAGAATTTGGTTTACATATAGTATGTGAAGCAAAGGCCCCAAAATATACCCTTGGGGAACTCCATATTGTACCGTAGATTTTTTTCGTTGTTAACTGAATTGGATACCTTGAACTTTATTTTTGTATATGTTAAGTTGCTTCTAAACCAGTCTATATCATACGTTCGCTTTCCCATTTTTGCAGCATTTCAAAGAGTTTTTCAAACCTTAATGTATCAAAAACGTTGTCGAAGTTGTCGCACCAATACTTGTTCCAGTATTTTATCAACAGTAGCAAGTGTAGAGATGGGGCTATAGGTCAGAAAGCCAATTTTATCGGCCGTAGTATCGTAACGTCTCTTCCAAGCTCAAGTTAACTATATGTTTTAATATTAGTGTGAAGGTTTCTGCGCATGTTTGAATATCCCATATTCCAGGTGACTCATTTCATTTTTTTTTCATTATAGTCTTATAAATGTCTTCCTTTTTCACTCGAATATATTAATTTTTTGAATAATTCGTAGTTTTTTAATTCATACAACAATTCGACAACGTCGAGTCGCTTTTTTTAATTTCAACCTCAAAACAAAACAGGCTGAGCAAGGCACGCGTAATTTTCTCCCTCTGCTGCAAATTATTCGAGGAAAAAGGAACCCATTAGGACCTTTTTGATATAATGACATAATGACATGGTTTGAATTGAATTGAATACCTGTGTACCTTTCTTGACTTATATGTCAGCCTTTTTATTGTCTTCATGGGTTTCATTACCTGGCACCCAGATCAACTTTAATCTGTTGTTTACAGCCAGTTTGTTTAGTATATTGTGACATTCCCAGACAGCTTTACAGTTAAAGGTGTAGTTACTTCCTTAGCGCTTTAAGAACCGCTTGGCTGTCTGAGAATATAGTTATCCTTGTGCTAGTGGGTCTCCTGTCGCTGAAGCTATGATCTGCTTCATTGATTGCAAATAGCTGGGCCTGAAATATTGTTGACCCATTGCTGAGGGCAATGTGTAGGCTACATTTTGGTCCTATTACACCAGCCCCTACTTTGTTGCCAGATTTAGACCCATCTGTCTACCATTTCTGGGCTCCATTCTTCATCCAAGGGGGGTTGTTCTTCCATACCTCTCTGCTTGGTATGAGTACTTCGTAGTATTTTCGTATTATTTAATTAAAGTCTAACTCAGGGGATACAGATCACTCACTCGGGTTAGAGCTTTTCTGAAAGCTCTAGAAGGCTTCAAAATATGGAGACAAACGTCCAGAAGTACTTTTTGCTAGGAACTATGATACTTGTCCGAGAATAAGTCTTTTCCGGCTTAATCTAGTTTACCTTGTATTCGTAGAATAGCACCTAAGACTACGGTGGTATGCCAAATAACAGGTCAAGTGAATACTTTGTATACATATATACTACTATATACTGTGATGTCCTAAATTTTCCACATCGTCAGCACTCACGCACAGCAAAAGATCTAATCATTTTAGCTTAGACACGAGTCTCACCCAACGTAGCATCAGTGTGTAATTAATAAAGACACGGTAATCCTAGTCATTTGCTGTTTATGTTGCAAAGCGAAGGAGAGTGTAATATGTTGCCATTCATTGCTGGTGATGCATTTATTTAACAGATGAGCAGTAGATCATCCTGATTTTGATCACGCTATTATTTTTTTCGTTTAATTGCCTTTGTGAAAGCATTATGGCTCAGTGGTTACCATGCTGCTTTGTGGCACCGGTCACACAGAGGCTCGAATCTCGCAACAGCCATAATAGCTCATTGAAATTGTAGTTCACTGGGTTTTCTCTGAGTTGGGTATTGACAAAGCCTCAAGTAATATATAATACATGTCTGGGAAAGCTTTACAAAATTTGGTGTTCGGAATGAATGTTTAATACCACGTGTCTCCTGCTTGTGATGATGATATACCATTATCATGGTTTGGAATGTGAATGTTTAGCTCATCGAAGAGTATACGAAGTGTGTTCAAAAAATCGCGGGACTTTTCAGCTTCGAAGGAATTTTGTTTTAATTGTTTTTAGCGATTTCAAAATCATCCCCACAAGAAGATGTCAGCTCTTCGTTCACTCTCTGAAGCACTTGTAGAATTCAATCTTTTGGATGGCTCCAAGCGATGTTTGTGGTCTTCAGTCTGACTACTAGCGCGTCATCACTCAATTGCTTCACGTAAACGGCATTGCATCTATAGGTGGTTTTTCTTGCTAATATTTTGTGTCTAAGACTGATGGTACCGCTCCAACGCTGCTGGTCGAGTTTTTTAAGTCTAGGACATGTTGGAGGCTTTAACCGGTGCAATTGAACCCTAGTTTCTACGTCATATATAGTAGATCCACGTTACAGTGGTTTTACGCCATTATTGAGTGCCTCCTGAGCAACTTCTATTCACTGCAGTTTTTCGAAATTCTTGAAATTTTTTTTTTTAAAAGTTTTTCAAATTTTGTTGCCACATGTTCGTACTCAAAAAATCCATAAAATATTTATGGAGTAAGCCAATCAATATGCCAATACCTTTCACGACTTTCTCTGTTGTGATCGAGCGATCGTACTTATTCATTCAGTTCACTTCCTCTAAAAGATCCTTTTTTATGACCCTTAAATACTGTCAGTAAGTCAATGAAAAATTATTTATTGAACTGTTCGTTTCAAGTGATTAAAAATCTTCAAAATAGGCTCCTTCTGCGTCAATACATCGCTTCCAGCGAGTCTTCCAGCTCTTGAATGTATTGCAATAGGCCTCCTCCGGAATGTTCTTCAATGCCGCGGTACAAGCTCTTTTGATTTCGTCAACGTATCCGAAATGCTTGCCTTTCATGAATGTTTTGTTTGCGTGGAAACAAAAAGAAGTCGGAGGGAGCTACATCCGGGCTGTACGGAGGCTACAGGATCGTTGGCACCCTGCTTTAACCAGGTGGTCGGACGCGATAAAGGCGGTGTGGGCTGGAGCATATTCGTGGTGCAACCTCCAGTTGTCTGCGATGGCTCGCACATGCGTTGCACCTTCTGTTTTCGTCATTTGAAAACTTCCAGATCAAATTTGAAATTCACAGATGTACCAGGTTCTACAAACTCGTGATGAACCGTCTGCGGATGTCAAAAAACGCGATAAGCATGATTTTCACCTTGGAGTTGCTCATCCTGGCTTTCTTCGGGTGACGGGACGCTGATGTGTGCCACTTCGAAGATTGTGTTTTCGTTTTCGGGTCATATTCAAACACCCAAGCCTCGTCACCAGTCGCGGATGGCCGTCCGGCGCAGTCTTCGTCGTCGACCTCTTCCCAGCCTTTTACAAAGGCCTTGTGCCACCCAAACGCTTGCCGACCTGACAGGGCATCTTCTTTGTAAGCTGATTTGATCATAGATAGAGTAGCCGACGCGGTCTTTCCAAGTTTCACGCAAAACTTGATCGCAACTCTTTGTTCGAACGAGCCCTGCATTTTAACTTGTACAAGGTCACAAAACAATTTTCACGGATAGGCTCTTCCGCACTCTCCGGATGTTCGGACCACACTGAGCGGCGGGGCGCTTTTTAGCTGACGTCCCTATCTACCAGTAACCGGTAAAATTGCGCTCCAATGTGCAGGTCACAATAAGGTCACCGATAATACTTTCAGGATATACCCTATATATCAATCAAAAATCCATTAAATCTGCCAAATTCTAAATTCCTGTTACTTTTTGAACAAACCTATTAAATTGCTTTGTTTGTAATCGTGATTATAAAGCAGAGACTTTTCCCTGCTTCACCTTTCTAACTTGCCTGCTTTCAATGTAAAAACAAGCTAACAGCTTGGAGACATGGACAACACAGCTACTCTAACTTTCGGATATAGAATTGTAGTATGTCTTTCGCCAGTCCAGGAAGGGTACTACTGGTGTATCAGCCGAATATAAATTACGAAACGGCTTTTTCGACGACCTTACTAAGACTAATTTGATCAATCGATCATCATGTACTAGACTGCAAAGAAGAATCGTTCTTCACGTGCCTAACCTTAATTGGTCACAAGCTAGCCGTACTCGTACCACTCCGTCGGCAGTTAGAAATCCGGAAGACTATAAATCGTTGTCGCTGGAAATGTCCGAAATTCCTGGTTATTTACTATAATACGATGGTCGTTAATCATTGCTGGAAAATGGAAAAGAACGGACTTCAGTCGTTGTCTACTCGTTTGGTGTTAACATACGACCTTATTATTAAAACAAACATATGTAAATGGAAATTAACCCGAAAGAACCAAAGCCGATTTCACTTACACTTATGCTATGGCGCAGTCTACCATGCTCACAACCGATATGGTAAACAAAGCAGTCCAAAAACTGCAATGATGTTGCCAGTTAAAAGAGATAGCATGCCTTGAAGCAGAGATAAGCAAAGGTTTCGCCTTTGGAGGTTACTTCCTAGGTAGCTACTTTCGTAGCTATAAAAGTCTTAAAAGAATTGTAATTAAGAATAGAACGATTAACCTGTCGATGCTTATTCGTTTTATTATTTCCTTATAAAGTCTCGAAATCGCTGGACCCCTAAAGTGCCTTGGGAAACATTGCCGTCACACCGGTGACAGCTCGTAACTAAATGATATTCAGATAGCTCTGAATACCACATAAAGGCGTAGCAATTAACATAATAAAATCATCTTCCCATATTCGGACAAGATTTGTAACACATTACAAGCCCGCAAGCCTTATAGGTGCCTTAAATGTACAAAGCAAAACGATAATCAGGTAATTAAATTCCAAGAAATGTTCATGACATGCCATGTAACATTTGCCCAAATTGACTTCAACATCGGAATAGAGCTCAATCAGATCTAAATATCTATAGTATATGTATTCCAAGGTTATCTTGACGGGTTGCCAATCCCCTAAGGCATTATTCACTTTCAAGTCATATGATCACATCAACTGATTGATGCAAACAGTTTTATTACTTTTCCAGCGAAACCACAATACGCTCGTATACTTGGCACATTTAAATATAAAATAATAATAAGTGTGACTAATGAGCGGAAATGACGTGAAAAGTTGGCAAAGGCTTGGCTAATTGAAGAAAAACTTGTGCAATGGATGGTTAGGTTATAATAAATTAGAAAAGGAATTGCTTTATACAAGTGTAGCAAAGTCTTGGGATGTGCTACCTTCATACTGATGAATATGCCGGCAAGGGAAATATGACGAAATATGAAGACGGACGTTGGTGGGAACCCTTATGCAACCTTTACCTAATAGGCTTGAAAATTATTAGTTTTCTCGGCTTTCTTTCCTTCCTTAGATGACATTACAGTCGGCGGTGGATCGAGATCTGTCTCTCTAATTAGCACGTATAGTCTTAGATGTCTCGTTCTCCTGACTGCGCCACGTTAGATGTGGCTTTCCTCCACATCCCATTCATATATCGTAAATTATAAAAAAATTCGCACGCAAAATATTTCCCTCGAATCGTCTTAAAATCTTGCATAGGGTCATCTTGGTTTTTGGAGATAACCCTCTACTGCTTTAACTCCCACTAGCATACTGAGACCTAAGAGTCCGTAGTTCCGTCGAACTATCGAAGACCTTTTTGAAGGTAAAGTATAATCGTTTTGCTCTTATTAGTCGCCACTTATACATTAGCCGTTTGCAATGATAGCAAATGCGTATTGATAGACAGCGCTGTAGAGCTCATACGAATGGGTGTCGATCTGGAACGTGCTCGTCAACATTTCATTTCAAAAAAGTCCGATTTTCCGAAAGAAAAATATTAACATAGCTCAACGTTTCGAATTTCCTAGAATTCGAAGCGATTGCTTCTATGGAGATGTCTGTATTTGCGTGTTTATGTGCGTTCGTATTGTATATTCGTGAACTTTTCCTTCGCCTCGTGTATCTAGAGAACAAATAATGCTATCGACTACGGAATAGCTTCATTCGATACATAATTACTCAGTGAACACCTGGTATGGTTTGTAAAAATTTTTCATTTGCGGTTTGCTTTTTATAGGGCCCTCTAGAGCTCGAATCTGTAGTTGTTAGATAGTCTATACGTATGTAAGTCCGTCAGCTTTTTTTTGTGGCGTATGTCATATGAATAAATTACGATAGGAAGTGGGGACCAGTTCGACACTTAATAACATAATAAAGAACTGATTAAGCTAAGCCTTTATTCGCTCTTTTTTTATATGTACCAGTACCAGTTTGGAAGTTGGTTGTTCATTTATCGGACGTAGCTTTTTCTGACCTGGTAAGTCGCTCCATTCAGGTTAGCAAGAGTCAATTCGGTATGGCTATCTTGGTTTCGTTAATCTGTGTGCCAAAATTGTCTTCCATCATCCTCTGTCGGGAGGAAATCACTTTTCCTGAGATGTTCGCTTTCAGTTTTTAAAGCCTTGATATATTAGACTCAATTTAGGGGGTGGTCTAGGTGCAATGGTAATCATCACTGACTGTTGAGCCGAAGGTCTGTAGTTCAAGTCCGTCCATAGTCAAGAACAATTCCTATACGAAAAAACAGTGCAACAAAATCAGTTGTGAATGAGAGATGATCAAAAACGTGCTGACGAAGGCATAACACTCGCAGTATAAGATCACTTCAAAATGTATACTCTGTGTGTGCATTTCCAATATAACATCTTAATGGCATGGAAACATACAGTTACTGTGAACTGCAACCAACGCGTCAAATTCAGTCGAATCTCTCAAAAATCCTATCTAGGACAATCATCCCCGGAGAGTAGTGAACGAACATCTTCGACACAAACCATCTGCACCCGGTTCAGGTTGTGTGACAAACACCATAAGAGCATAAGAGCATACACTCTTGAACCTGCACGAATTATAAAAAAAATTTACCTCCCAAATACCCAGCATGAACTTCGATCCTTCGATTCTGCGTCTTAAAAAAACGCCCAAAAATATAGCAGGCTGACGAAAATTCAGAAATTTAAATGAGGAGCCCAAGCTTACTATGTGACGTTTCTAATCTTGCAGTTCTGACCATTATCCACCGGTGATCTATTGGGAGATGGAGGAATTAAATGTATGCACTTGGTATATACCAATGTCACTGTTTTTCGGCATACGGGTGTCTCAGCTTGCTCAAATGAGGAGCATGTTTGATTTTCATTTAAATATCCAATTTTCAGCCTTATTTTGGGTCCATACGAGGTCGAGAGGCAATCCAATCTGAGTACAAAACCAACTATCTGTCCAATTTGGAAGACTACTTTTTATTATGTCTTCTAGGACAAGGGACCTACTCTAAGCATTTTTTTCTAATTTTTTTCTCGACGCTAGCGTATTGGGAGCCTTTACTATTTTTCTACTTACCCGTGCAGGTGGGTGATGTTAATTTTACGAGCAGCTGGTGGAAAAACAGCATTTCAGTGTGAATTTACTTTCCGAATACGACTGTCACTAGCGCGTGATCACCTGCAGCACTGTCGCCCGCACTCGCAAAACCACATTTCCCAACACTTTCAACTGTCACTAATGTCAAAACATTAGTCCAATTGCGCAATACGCCAAAAAACCGATGCAGCTGCACGCAACATGCCTAAGACCTCTGACTTTATGACGGCTCCAAATGCATGCCGGCAACCCAAACAACTTCTCCACATTTGTCGGTTTACGGACAGCACGACTACGGATGGCCGTAACAAATGCCGTTCAAGACGCGTCCAGTGATAATTTCACTCTTCCAGACGAGTCTCCGCATACATATGTACGTCTTGATCCTCTTTTTTGGTTTTCAGTTTTTTTTTTCTTATCGAGCTGACGTTGATGATGATGATCCATTAAAAACCAACAACGAAACCGAAACCAAAACACAAGCTCAAGCTAAAGGAGTACATGCAAACACACACACGGGCATATAGAAATAAACAGGTAACATCGCCTCGATCTGTCGATCTGCGAGTTGTAAAATCGGTACATGTTCATGCCAACAGACTGTTCCCCCATGAGGTGCTATTAAAATCGTGGTTTTAAAGGTCTCAGATTCTGATTGCTTGTTTTTGCCCCGTAGACGTCTTCGAGTGGCGATTCAGCGATATTTTTTGTTTCCTTCTTATTTTGCGACCGTTGATCTTGTGGTGCCATAATTTCTCTTTGTCTTCATCGTAAATGGGCAGAGAATCAGTTTACGGCTTCTTTGGCTTATTCCCTCCTTCGCATGATCGTGCGTTTTCTGATCGGTAGCTTACGATCGCGGACCGAAGATCGTATTGAGTCTTGGACAATGCCATACGATTGTGGTGCCAAACTCAGTGGGGGATACTTGGTTCTTTATTGTCTATCCGTCAAATGTATCCATTAGTCATAGGATTGTGGAGGTATCTATCGACTGTGAAAGTGGGTTTGCTTCGAATGAGGTTGTTTGTTATCAAATCAGGGTTCTTTGTTCGCGTTATCAAGCGCGAGTGCATTGAAGTGCAATGAAAGGAGTGGCACGGCAAGTACTTATGTATATTGTGTGTATTCTATTATGGGCTGATAAGGGAAGGTTACGATAAAAGCTTCCGTCATAAATTATCTCTTTATGCGAGCACGTTGGAGGTTTCTTTTTTTTTCCCACACAAAGGGGATATCCATGCGATCGTAGCTCAACTGGTGTTGAAACAGCTGTGCTGGGGTTTTTTTTTTCTTTCTGTTGTTATCATTTGATTGGAAAGGCAATATGGAAAGCAGTGAATGCGGGTGACCACCACCACGTAAACATCCCCTGAGTAGATGCAAAGTGGTAAGGATGCACTCAAGTGTAACAGAGAAATAAAGAAGGACACTGTCGTAGCAAATGGTGTTTGTTATACAATCACGACCACGGAGAACAGGATGTCGTCGTCGACTCCCCGACCATGCACTGTGCCGATGTCTGGAGAAGACGCGTACAAGAGGAAAAAAACCGGATCGATTACATACTACTCACATTGTCGTCAGGTGGAGACGTAGGGATTGCCGATGCCGGCATGAAGGAAACCATCGAATTGTTTAGCTCGAATGAAAATTGAAAATAAGCAAACAATTCATGCGAAGCACATGGTAAAGAAGATGCAAGCAGCACGTTGCGTTTACAAATGTCTCGTCTATCGTCTCGTGTGGTTACGAGGAGTCCCGATCTACCGCAGAGAACATCATCGAGCGGGTGGTGTTTAATTTTAGATCCAATCCAAACAGTCTTTCTAAACATCCTCCTTCTTGGGCTCCGTTTCATATATCTGTTCTGGGATTCAAGATTGATTCGTTGCTCAATCGATATTGGGAAAATTGCGCAATCAAATCAGAATTCTTGAATTCCTTTGGTTTTTCCTCTTAATGTCTGTGTTCATTTCCTTTCGTCCGGCGATGGCAGCTGCTGCACGAAATGCAACACTACAGCATTAAAGCTGTTAGATGATGCATCCCTGGCAGCGATCAATGAACTTGTACTATGTGAGTGCGATGCTCGGTGCAGTGTCCAGCTGTGTATAGAAATTGCAGCACAAGATAGAAGGAAGGAAAAGAGAAACAAACAACAGACATTCAAGTCATTGGACGTCCTTCGCAAGTGCACTGACCCAAACGTAGTCGTAGTGTACTCTAAATGCAGCATCGGTAGTGTTGCTTCTTATTCCCGTCCCCGCCAGCGTCGTTGATTTATATTTAAATGAATACATCAAATCTCAAGCTGTCGTCCATCACCCCATACGACTCGTAGCCAAAATTCAATTGAATCATTCATACATATATTAAATGCCATTTGGAGTGGGCACGAGATCCAAGATTCAGGTTCGATTTACTTAAACCACTGGCTCATGCCTTAATTAGAGAAAAGTGACGGTTTTCAATTTCACTCTCGCTGCAATATGAGCCGGTCAATTGCCGAGAATCCATTCGTACACATCTCATTTGTCACACATATCAAGTTCCGCCTTCCAGCTATCATCGGTTGCCTCAGCTACCTTGGGCGATCATAGATACGAGTACTATAGCCGGTATCTCTAACCGGCTACGGGTATTGCCTAAACAAAGTTCATCCGAACGAGAGCGTGTACGATTTCATTGTTTGAGTTTCCTTTTTCGCTTTCCACTGATTTTGTGCACTCGAATAAAAAATGATGATGCGTCATTACGAGTATAACAATGTCATTCTATCTATCTACGGATGGTGTGTAGTGGACCTATATAGGTGCAGATAGTCAGGATAGCATGTGTGTAAATGGGTAAAAATTATGCAAATAGCCACGTAATTCAACCCACGATGATTATGGATGATTATAACTGCACAATTCCATTTCCGCATCAAAAAGCACGAATTGTTGTTATTTCGTATCTCCACACACAGCTAGACGCGAATACTCGTACGCGGAGTATGTTATGCATTTTCCCTTTGTAAATGAAGTAGAAAACTAACTTTTTTATTGTTCGCCTCGTACGTACCATAATTATGTAATTTAATTCTTCTTCACCGAAGGAAGCACTTTGGCGAGATGAAAATGGAAATGAAAAATGAGAATTCTCATTCAAAAGGTTTTTTTTTTATTTAAATGTTTTTCTTCTCATCTACTGTCGTTGTGGCTGTTACAGATTTTAAATTGTGAGCACACAATGTGGCACTATCTTTCTTGTAGTACAGTCCAGTGCATCGGATGCGGTGTTCCTTGTGATATGTTGGAACCGAGTTTGGTCATAAAATTTGAGAACAAACACGGAGTTACGAGTGGAACTGGTTGCATATATGTTTTATGGAAGAGAATGGAGAACTCAGAGCGGAACAGAAAAGTTCTGCTTGTGAATTTGAATATGCGGTCAGCAGATGTCTGAGATATGAATGGCGCGGGGAGGAATGTATTTTGACTAATCATTCATTTTTGACGCACGATGTGGAATGTATGGGAGCTAAATAGCTCTGGCATTTACTAAACTTTATATCGATTAACAGTTGTCTGGGTAATCTTCGGAATGTGCCTTAACTGGCAACAGAGATTTATGTGGTTTTAATTAGAAAGCAGTCACAATGCACTTGTCCATTAAGAATCCCAAACTGTGTATTGGTTATCGCTGGAGTACTTTGTCATAATTACTGGTCCAGTCTACTGCCAAAATGACGAGAAGCACGAATGAACAAAGTTGAGGCAATCACAGAGGAAAGGAAAGTCGAAAACATGTGCAAACCTAGTCATCAAGGATCTTATTCCCCAGGTTTTCAAAGTAACCCGAAGGCTAACAGCATCCCATAGCTTGACCTGATTGAGTTCGGGCAAATGTCTGGACCATATTATTGGATTCTTGTGAAAAATGTGTCTTCGAATCACAAATTACTGACCACTCCATGACTGGCTTATTAGTTTACTACTAAAAGTATAATAAAAGAGTGGAGTCAAATCTGAGCAACGTGTTAACTAGAACGGCTTTCACTATGCTAAAATCATCTCTATATTTTGAATCAAGTATAGCAATGCTTGTGCAGCTTATAATATATTCTTTGAATCTCTTTCCAGACATCTCAATAATTGTATAAACATTTTTTAGAAAGGCTTAAGCCTTGAATTACTTATTCCCTATTAAAAAAAGTAATCAAAAAGAATAAGATCAGAGTTAAATGTGCTTTCTTATCCTTATTTTGATGGCGCTACAGCTCAACCAACAAGAGCCTTCAGCCGGCGCGATCTCCTGCCAGCCTTCCCCAATTTCGCATCACCAAGTTGGTTCAGGTCCTTTTCCACTTGTGTGCGCCATGTGAGTCGAGGGCATTCCTCTGTTGCGTTATCCCAATGGCCTCGGTTCAAAAATCCTTCCGGCCGGAGCGGTACATACCACCAGGCACATACCGCCGTATGGTCCATATAGTTCGTGATTGAATCTTCTCCTACAGATGCCATCAACGCAAACAGGTCCACAGATTGCACGCAGGACTTTTCTCTCGAAAAGACCAAGAGCTTCGTCATCTGTTTTTAACAGCGTCCGTGCTTCTGCACCATAGAGGAGGACTGGGATGATAAGAGTATTACGAGGGTGGTCGGATAAGTACTTAGCCTACAAAAGAAAAACAAAAATTTTGGAGAAATGGCGGTTTATTTTTCAATAGTCTCCTTTTAGCTCGATACACTTGACCCAGCGATGCTCCAACTTCTTTAACCCGTCTGAAAAATACGTTTTCTCGAGGTCTGCAAAGTAGGCCTCCGTGGCGGCGATGACCTCCTCATTCGACTGAAATTTCTGCCCGGTGAGTGACTTTTTCACGTTTGAAAACAAAAAGAAGTCGCACAGGGCCAAATCTGAAGAAACCGTGGATGGGGCAGCAGTTGGTAGCCCAATTCGACCAATTTGGCTGTGGCGAGGGCGGATGTGTGAGCCGGTGCGTTATCATGGTGGAAGAGCACTTTTTGTTCGCCAAGTGAGGCCGTTTATTCTTCAATTCGCCGTCGAATCGGCCCAATAATTTCGCATAGTACAGCCCTGTGACCGTTTTGCCCGTCTCCAGGTATTCGTTGTGGATCACATCTTGTGAATCCCAGAAAACGGTGGCCATCACCTTTCCGGCCAATGGGACAGTCTTCGCCTTCTTCGGAGCACGTTCGCCGGGTGAAGTCCACTGCTTCGACTGTTCCTTGGTCTCTGGTGTGTACCAGTGGATCCATGTTTCGTCGACTGTCACGAAACGACGTAGAAACTCCTTCGGATTGCGCTTAAACAGCGTCAAACACTGCTCTGAAGTGGTCTCACGGTTGCGCTAGTTGTCCGGAGTGAGCAAACGCGGCACCCATCGCGCCGACAGCTTTCTCATGCCCAAAATTTCATGCAGGATATGACCCACGCGATCTTTTGAAATGCCTACTGTCTCAGCTATCTCGCGCACCTTCAATCGGCGGTCTGCCCATACGAGATCGTGCATTTTTGTCACGTTATCACGTGGTAGCCGTTTTCTGGGCACCTGGATGTGGCTCATCAAAAAACCGACGTGCGACCACGTCGAAACTCGTTAAACCAATTTTTGATGGTCCACATCAAAGGAGAAGAGTCACCGTACACAGCATCTAAACACTCTTTGATTTCGCTGCGCGATTTCCCTTCCAAAAACGAGAATCGAATCACCGACCGATATTGCTCTTTTTCCATTTTTCTGAAATCCGTAGCCGTCTACTAGAATGTACTACACGAATGTAGGTTGCTCTTGCGATACTGGCGCCATCTGGCGGTGAGGCAAGGACTTATCGGCCCACCCTCGTATATTAAGCCAACTTGGTCTTTCAAAAGAGGGCTCTATTACTCAATTACCTCTTGAGCCCAAAGAAACAGCGTGGTTCTGCGTTCTCGGTACCTATGTGGTTGCCCCTATTTATTGCGGTGCCGGAGTCCTTGATTACCTCGAAGTTCATGGTGCCCGTGGCTCTGTCCCAGACGTCGATGTTGTGCGTCCTTTCTTGATGACAACATGTACTTGGTTTTGCCCTCATTTACCGCTAGACCCATTTTAGCCGCTTCCACTTCAATGCCATCAAACGCTTCATTCACGGCTCGCTGTGTTCGACCAATCATGTTAATATCATCCGCGTAAGCCAGCAGTTGAACGGACTTTTGGAAGAACGTAACTCTGGTGTTGACTTGTGAGTTTCGCACGATATTTTCGAGTATTAAGTTAAAAAAAGTCACATGACAGCTCGTCGCCTTGCCTAAACCCTTTTTTGACATGGAAGGTCTCGTTAAGTTCGTTGCCGAGCTTGATGGAGCAGCGATAGTTCTCCATCGTCATCCTACACAATCTAACGAGCTTGGTAGGGATGTCAAAACTAGACATGTCTTTGTATAGCTCGTCTCTATGCGCCCTGTCATATGCGGCCTTGAAGTCGACTAATAGGTGATGAGTGTCGATCTGCATCTCTTGTGTCTTTTCCAGGATCTGCCGCAGTGTGAAGATTTGGTCTACTATGGACTTCCCTGACCTGAGACCACACTGATATGGACCTATCAGGTTGTTGACCAACAGTTACAGGCGGCAAAGAAAATTTTGTAGGCAATGCTAACGAGACTTATCCCTCAATAGTTTGCGCAGTCAAAGGGGTCTCCTTTCGTATGGATCGGGCAAATCACACTGAGATTTCACTCATCGGGCATGCTTTCCTCCGATCATATTTTGGTGCAGGCATCCTACCAGATCATCCCCAGCTGCTTTAAATAGTTCCACTGGCAGTCCGTCCGCTCTAGTAGCTTTGTTCGACTTAAGTCTCGATTTTGCTATCTTGACTTCGTCAGAGTTGGTGGGACGGAATTCTTGTCTATCGTCGTCCAGAATGAGTGCGGCCTGACAGCCAAATTCTCAGCATCAACTGCGATTCTACTACTAGTTGTCCATTTTCGGACTGAAGCCTGTCCGAAATTTATATCCACTGAATAAATGTTTTACTTTCTTGTAAATTCATTCCTGTTGTAGCAACTTCCCATCTCCTCGATCGCACGCTTCTCATCTTCTTGCTTTTCTTTCTAAGAAGCCGGTTCTCTCCCACCCTTTTCTGTTCGTAGAGCTCATGAGCAGCTCTCGTTCTTCGGAACAGCATTGCCTTGTAAACGTCTTGATTTGCTGCATAGGCCTGTCTGCACTCGTCGTCAAACCACGGGTTTTTCCTGGGTGGTGTGGCAAAAACCCTGCACATCAGTGGCAGCTTCTTTGATGGCTTTTGTTGGTTGATTGATTAGTGATTTCGAATTTGGCCACCAAACGTTGAAGAGCCGACTCTAAAGTGCCATCACCGTAAAATGGGCGCAACACGCGCAGCGTTTTCACTAGTGAACACTTATTTTGAAGTTTTATCATTTGGACATGCTGCTCAATCGTGCTACATACCATAGTGATTTGACATCAGTAACTGAATAATAGACAGCAGCATCAATTTTCCTTCGTAAAGTGGACTCGGAGAGAATAATCGAACAACTTCGGTTTAAAGATCGAAGAGTGTTGTATCAAATTTATCGCTGCCTGAGTTTTAGGTCAGACATCATTCCCATAAGCCTGGGCTTAGACTCCGGAC
The DNA here is from genome assembly GCA_958301585.1 of Merodon equestris. NCBI lineage: Eukaryota > Metazoa > Arthropoda > Insecta > Diptera > Syrphidae > Merodon > Merodon equestris. Next base: position 23,819,932 of record OY284417.1, on the reverse strand, counting down.
GCATTTAGGGATAAAATCGATGATTATAGTAGCGGGCATATAAAAGCGCCTTGTGGGCTATCAGAACCAACGTTCATCAAGTTGCGCAAGAGCGTCGCATATGTTTAAAGTTATGCTATAAAAAAATGTTTGTCAAGTTGGGTTAAGTTTCGGCCATTTGGAACTTGGAACCACAGAGCTTGGTAGACAGCCCGTCGCCAAGCCTCCCTGTTATTAGTGTGCTCCTATCATGCTTTGCTGTTCTTTTCGATGTCTTCTAGGTCCATCCTCATATTGTCATCGTAACCATAGCGCGGTCGTTTTCTTGGGGTCTTCTTCCTACGGGTCTATTCGTCCACTGTCCATCTGTTCTATGTATTCTACCCATCGTAGTCATCCGGATTTTATTACTCGGAAAATTCTTGAGATGAAGAGAGTTCCTCGAGATCTTGGTTCTGTAGTTTTTTTTCAACTTGTTTTCCATCATAGATTCTCCTTAAGATTTTGTTCTTTCCGCTAAGACAGGGAGGTGGTCGCGGTGCAATGGTAATCATCACCGACTTGTTGAAAGTCCGTAGTTCTAGTCTCTCCATAGCCAGGTATAATTCCTATAGGATAAAACTGTGCAACAACATCAGTTGTGAAAGAGAGATGATAAAAAAAAATGCTGACGAAGGCATAATACTCGCAGTATAAGAACACCTTAATGACATGGAAACTAACTTACTGTGAACTACATCCAACGCGACAAATTCAGTCGAATCTCATGAATCATATCTAGGACAACCACCCCCGGGAGTAGTGAACGAACATCTTCGACACAAACCATCTGCTACCCGCTCAGGTGATGTGACAAACACCATAAGGCCGTAACTCTTGAACCTTCGCGAACCCTATGAAAAAAAAAACAAAGAGAACAAGTGTCAGGTATATCCATCGATCCAAGTCAATCAATGGCTATATATTTAAGAGGATTGAATCCCAATAACACCAATAAAACAATAAATCCACTTTAATAATACAATGTTTTTATTTTCCCCTTTTCTTGTGCGCGACACACGTCTGACTCCTTTGAGTATTCTATGCAGACTGACTCTCTTTCCCTATGCGGTGAAATATCACCATGAAGGGAGTCAGTCTGTCACCGGTTGCCTTACATACATACATATTTATATATTATTTCTTTTATTTTTGCTTTGCCCATTTATGCTTACATATATTTGGTTTTCTCTTTCTGCTTTTCTTTTAACTGTTTCCCACTATCTCCCATAAGCTCCAGATTATTATAGTGGAAACACAATCTGGCTTTGCCGCGTGCCGACTTTTGACAGGCTTTGCACTGCTTTTCACCGACTTACGTTCTCTTACGATAAAATGTGTCAAAACGCCGGCAACCCGCAATTTGCATTCACAATGTGGCTTTGACACAGGAGCGCGTATAGAACTTAGGAATATGACAACACTAAGTTCGGTTTCCTCAAAATCTTTACGTATGATTTCAGTGCAGAAAGAAGTGTAGACTGGTGTTATTATTATTTATATGATTTAATTGAAACATAACAAATCAGCTCAAATAAAGGTCTACGAATATGAAAAAAGAAAAGAATTTATTACTCTAACCTCCATCATGATTAGTTTGTATCGAAAAGTCCAATAATAAGCTATGAAAATATATGCATATTGAAACGAACAGCTCGGAGCACAATACGTTACTCGCTTTTGCTAAAATCAAACAAGTCAAAGACAATTCATCTGTCAAACGCAGGTCTGAGTAGAGAGTAGCTCTACTCTGGCGCTTTGCTTAACTTTACGATATTTACGATATGAGGTCGAGCAAAAGCCTGAGGTAACATTGTAGGAAGCTCCATAAGATTTCGTTGTTTCTACTCATGCTGTCAAAGTCGGCACGCGGCAAAGCCAGATTGTGTTTCCACTATTAAGGTAAGCTAGAGTGGGTTTGAGAGAGAAGTTCTGACAAAGGTCTCCTTATTTTAATACCTCCCGTGTCTCGTGTGTTTCAGATAAGACGCTTCGTGCTTTAACTCTTTCCTTTAGGCATACTTGTATCAGTGTAACAAACTTTTTTGGGCTTTCTAGTCTTACAAGGACAAGGTAAAGTTGGTGGGCCGTTTCCTAGAATTCCCATTTCCGGGTGTCAAGTGCACGTTCAGTTTTCTCATCTAGGTTTTGAGGCGCAGTCCTCGTTTATAGATATGTTGCACCTCAAAAAGAGAATGCACTGAAAAGCAAATTTGAGTATGACTATTCTATTCGTATTTTTCTCTTGAGAGAAGGAGGTCAGACTGAGAGATCTAAAATTCTTTACCAATCTTGAAAAATCTTGCCCTCGTCCTTTGTACGTTCTCTTTATTCCCATACAAGATGACGCTACGGTGCGTGATGACCCTCGATTTCTCGCAATACGAGTACATGTGGTTTTTTCTTCCAGCCCATTCGCTGACGAAAAATGTCCACTGCCGCACTACAAACCACTGTTCATCTGCACACACAACCTATGATAAAATGTAATTGTCCGTTTCTGCAACGCCCCTAGGCCCTAACATGGACTTCATATTTGGAATTGAACTAAATCGTAACGTTTCGACGGACATGACGCACATAGTACATTGTTCATTCATTACCTCAACGAAATATCTTCCATAAAACAGCTGTCATAAGGCGTCAGTTGGAGCGTGAATAACAACACTTCGTACTTAATCCAATACATTTCCCGGTAGTTACCATGCTCTAGCTGAGCAAGTATCGAAAGTAGTTTGACAGCTGGAAGACAAAGAACAATCTGAGCAGCCACTGAAGTTCAAAGGTACAAATTGGAGCTACTACTGCCCGTTGTCAAGCACTTCAAAAATTGTCGTTGGAAATTAACTTGTTAGTGGTAGGGAAATGCTTTAAAGCCATGAGAATGATCCAAAAGTAAGGAGGCTGCATTCCACAAGAATTGAAACTAAAAGAGGGTTTTTTACACATGTGAAAAGCTGCTTCAGTGACAGAATAGGGAGGGCTTTTGTATCGAATTGTCACGGGTAGACAATCCTAATTCATCAACGGCGTAGCCAAATATTTCAGAATGATACGATACGAGCAGCTTAGAGTAAATTAAATTATCATTACAGATCGCTACCGAGTACAATTACTGCGCCTGAGCCGTGTATTGGAGGCAAATGGTTGGGATACTCCAAAAGACACGACAAAGTGATTTTGCAGCAGGACAATAATCTTCAGCACGTCACAAACCGGTCTAATTTTACTTGGAAACGCAAAACCTGCCACATTCTCCAGACAATTCACTCATTCGATGTCTCATGACTGGTCCGAACAAAATAGTATTTTTTATGATGATTGCAAAAAATCGATCTGCAGACATGGTATTTGTGTCTTGCCCGAAAGATGGGAAAAGGGATGAATAATACTTTGAATAATAAAGTTTTTCAATTTCACTTTAATTTGAAAAAGAGTCATAAAAAAACCTCCAATTCACCGCAGAGTTAGAATTTTCTAATTAAATCAAGGATCACACATTTGCAACAAAACCTACTAGGGACGGGTTATTCCATTTACTGACATACCACACTGTCGCTTTTTGGGATATGCTTTTGTTTTTGTGCGAGACTAATAGGTGACCAGAAGCAACAGCTCTGTTTATTTACATATCCATTTAAATGGAAATGTGCTTCATCACTCCATGACACATTATTCAAAATGCGAGATTTCTCTGACTTTCTAGCAAAAAGCTTTTTCGTAAATTGTGACTTCATTGGAATGGAATTTCATATCATGTTTTAGAATCTGCTCTACTGCTGATCCGGTGACGTTTAAGGTCGTTGCTCTTTTATGTAGTGTTAGGCGAAAATTGTGATGAATACTAGCTGGAGCTTTGTTTATTGTTTTTTTTGTACTAGGTTACTTTTTGCCTCTTCAAATAAAGTCGAATCATGAAAATATGTTCTACTCCGTAATATCATATGACTGACATGTCGAACAAAGAAGCTGGAGTGTGTAAAATATTTCGAAATACCCAAGTTTGGTACTCCAAAGCAGAGGTTATCTATACTTTGGCTACACGGAGTTTCGTTGCAAACCCTTTGCCAAGCTTTCCTGTCACGAGTTTGTTACTTTAATGTTTCGTTTTTCTGTTCTGCCCTTATATTGCCCTCTCATCTACAGTACGGGTGTTCCACTCATTGTTCATATCACTGTTAGTGCTTGACCTGTTTCTCTGCCTTGTTTTCCACCTTAGCATCCTTAAAATCTTATTTTCAAAGACCCGAAATCAATTTTCCTTCTTCTTAGTCAGGGATCAAGTTTCATATTCGACAAGCGTCACTGGCTTTTTTATATTGTACTTCTGCAAGACACAAGAGTTGTTTTAAAAGTTCGAAGAAGGATGCATTATCCAAGTATAGCTTTTTATTTATTTCGATCTTTGTCTCATTTTTGGCAGTCAATACAGTTCCCAGATATTTAAACACGAGCACTCTCTCAAAATGTTTATCAAACACAATTAGGTGCGAGATTTGGATCGATCCAAGACAGTGGCCCAGAAGATCCAGATCATCAGCGGCAGCTAGAGCTAGTATGATTCCATTAAGAATTTCCATTTCTTTCAAAAGCCGTCGTATGGTAACAATCTGGCCAATTATCGAGCGGATCCTCCTGAAGCTACACTGGAAGTCTGCGATTATTTTCTGATTGCATTATGTCAGTCTCATTGAGAGACACTGTATAACTCGACTAAAGTTGTGACACGCACATGTACCTTCTTTGTTAATTTCTCTCCAACTTTTCTTATTAATTCAGATGGTTTTAGGTACATTCTTGTTGCCTTTTTATTTTTAAACCGATTGCTTCTATCACTTCGTCGATAGTTAGCTGTGTGGATAATATCGTCTTGCACACCAGGTACATCAAACAGTTCATCGAAATATCTTCTCCACTGGGCTGCAATTCTTTCGTTATCCGAAATGAGCTAGACATTATCGTAGAGTATGGCTCTACACGGCAAGTCCGATAATTTCATATGCATCGGATGTCTGGTGGAGCAGGTTAACATGCAAACACGTCATAGCCTCTTTCACCAAACTCCAAAAAGCGGTCTTATCTGTACGGAGGGCACTGCTTTACTCGTAGATGCTATGATGAACCTTCCAACTCTTGATACGCAGTCCTAATGGCCACACACTATGTTGTCAAGCATAAGTGGAAGGGAAAAAAGCATATACGTCTACAGTGACAGCCAAGCTGTACTCAAAGCTGTTTCCAACCCTTTAATCAGCTCCAAATTAGTGCAACTTAATTCACTAAGGCTTGTATGGGTCTCAGGTCACTCTGGGATCCCAAGAAATGAGATCTTTAATGTACTAGCTAGAAGGTGCTCAGAGGTGAGTTTCTCAGGACCTGAACCCGCTTTAGGTTAAGGAAAGGACATTGCCTTTCAGATCCCTTAGGCACCTTTGTTTCTTTCTATCCCGCAAGCCTCATTTCTTCATCGTTTCCATGCCTTTTCAATGTTATACCCATTGCTCGCTATCTTTTTTTTTACTCTGGGCGGTGTGTTGACTTTATAAAGGGTGTTTCTTTTAGAGGTATAACAATTCAATATGAAATAAAACACTTGAAGCTAACGTTAATGTCTATGATATAAGTTTCGTTTAATAGATAACTTTATGCCATTAGTGATTTCGGAAATCGAGTGAAACGCAATCAAATTTTCGACAACTTTATCGAGCAACTGGGGCCGTATATCAGCATTAATACGACGAATGATGACTTCCAAATCGTCCAGCGGCTTTGGTTTATCGGCATGGAGTAGTAGCTTCACATACCCCCAAGAAAAGTATTCTAAAGGTGTGAGGGCACAGGATTGATTGACGATTTTATGGAGGTAGTACACGATAAATTTGGCGAACCGAACCATGATTTCCAAAAAAAGCTTGCACAATTTGCATGCGTTGTTCTGGCATTAATCCATTTATCGTCGAATGGCAAAACGTACTAACTACAAATCTACTTCTAGCTGTCAAATTGACAATCCTTGAAAACAGTGTTACGGGTTTAAAAACCAAACCTCTTACAACAAACAAAAAACGTTGTATTAAGCTACAGTATTTGAGTGGAATGTTAGGAAAAATATTAGGAAATATTGCCCCATTGTCACAAAAAAAAAAATAAAAAAAAAACCTTTGGCTATGTTCTTTGGATAATCACCACCATCACTTTGTGCATTCACTGTTCACTACAGAGTTCTCCAGCAATTATTAAACTTTCTAGCGAGCAATCAACTCGTACAAAGGCAATCATTCTCAACAAGTATAAGATTACATCAAAATTCACGTGCGCTGAAATTACTTTGATGTTTCATTCACCAAGGAAACCCCTATCCTCCGCCATACTCATCAGGAGATTAATCCCGTAGAATTTTTCGAGCCTTGGCTAAAATCAATTTGTAAAAGTATTACAGCTCCTTTCAATGATATTACGTTCTTATGCGCGTTATCTTTAATTCTATCCGAGTCTACTTAGCGTGTTGATTCAATATTAAACTGGAATTGCTCTTGCCCGATTTAGCCACTTAACACTTAATGTGGCCATAATTAACTGACATCAAAACGAACGTTATTGCTCCTATGGACCCTCTCTCCGGTTCTACTGGCCCCTTTTAATCCATCAACTCTTTTAGGTCCTTATGCTTCGTGCGTTCGCATTTGTGCATGTGTTTGGGTAATCCCTCTCGAAGCCACATCGTCTACGGGCAATCCATTTTATGTACTTTCCAAAAAGGACCTAGTCTCTCGAGAGGTATAAATAAATGTCCATTCCACCGCATATACCCTCGTATGGTGTTTGTGCGTCTGCGTTTAATAGCGTGTAGTGTTATTAACATGAATATTTAACAAACCTCAGCTCATCCCAATCTGCGTCGGAGAAGACGTCCAAACTTTGACAGGCGATGACTGGCATACGATTCGACACATGCTACATAAGAATACGTACATATAAGGGAAGAGGAAGGAAAAAGGATTATGAAGTGAAAATAATAAAATATTCGCTCGTGTAAGCAATTTGTTAAGCAGAGTCTTAGAATCCATTCTACTCACGACGTCGTTCGTTTAGTCCCATTTAAATCGAATCACACTTGCGCGCGTGTGTGTGTGTGTGCGATGATGGAAAGTCTCGACGAAGTCAACACCAATTATCACTCTGAAATGGATCCCTAGCACCCGCACTCGTAATTCGTCCTTTTTTTTCGCCATTTCTTTTTCGGTCCTGTTTCCTTTTGTACCCTGTTTTGAACTTTCCCAACTTTTGCTCGTCTTCCAGTTGTTCTCGTAGCTCGTCCTATTGTACGCCTCCTCGGAGTGCGAGTATTTTAATTCTGGAATCCTTTTTTGAAAGTTTTCCGTTTTAAAATTTAAATTAGTCTCGTTGTTATTTGTGCTTACAGGAGGAAAAGACGGTGAGTCCTTTTTTGCCGTTTGCCTTTAGCATATACGCCGCTGTTCGCTGGCGAATGCAATTCTTATTCTTTTGTCTCATACAATGGAGAGTATGAGAGAGGGGAGATCTACGAGCGCGAGGATAAAGGGTGTTGATGATGATGGGCGAGTTGGATTGGGGTGTAGACTGGTATTTACGACAAAAGGTTCCTTCGCTGCAAAGTCGTTTGAAGGACTGTACTGCGGTACTTTTGCCTGTACTATCCGCATAGCCAGTATGAACCGTGCGGAGGGTTGGGCAGAATTCAAAGTTTGGGGTGTAACGTGTAATTACCTGAGTAATTTAGTAGATTGGTCCAGAATGGCACTCTGTTTTTTTTTTCTTTTATTTTTTATGTTATACTGGCATGGTGAAGCTTCGGGACTTGCAATCATTTGATTGGTGCAGTGGCAACAAATTGATGGGCTTTTACTCAAAAACATTTTGAGGCCTTGCGGACTGCGAAAGGAGTTACGCGTAGACGAACCTGTCACAGTTTCCAATATTTCCTTGAAGAATAGCCCTCAGCTGCTGGGTTGTAAGGCAGTACGGTCGTAGTCTTTCACTTACTTGATTATATTGGCGTTGGACGTCAACAATAATACATGCTTTATTCTTTTGACTAAGATTAAGTTCCTGGTACTTGACGCGCTAAAATGACACAATAGTTCTTGAAAGCTGTCTAGCTTACGGCACGATCGCATATTTAACTGATCGAAAGTATACGAGTACATCCTTGTCATTCGATAGTTCATCCAAGCCTGCAGAAAATATAGCACTTTCATGTAGAAGCTTAGAGGTAGAGCGTTGACTTCGGATTAACCTTCCTGAGTAGAAGGAAAATTTTGCGCAAGAGAAATTCCTTAGTCCTAGCACAAGCCTTTATAGCAAGTCACTGGGGGTGGTCGTGGTGCAACGGTAATTATCACCGACTGTTGAGCGGAAGGTTTGTAGTTTAAGTCTGTCCATAGCCACCAATTTCCATACGGAAAAACTGGCATAACACTCGCAGCATAAGATCATTTCAAAATTCATACTCTGTGTGTGCATTTCCAATATAACACCTTAATGATATGGAAACAAAAAAGTTACTGTGAACTACAACCAACGCGACAAATTCAGTCGAATTTCTCGAATCCTATCGAGGACAACCACCCCCGAAGAGTAGTGAACGAATATCTTCGACACAAAACATCTGCACCCCGTCCAGATTGTGTGACTAACACCATAAGAGCGTAACACTTAAACCTACAAAATAAAAACTTAACGTTATAACGTTTTAAGGTCTAAAGGCAGATCACCAAACTTCATCCTTTCAGAAAGCATTACCCTGCATTGACTGAAAGCATTAGTTACCTTTTTCTGTTGGCCATGCTGCCAGTAACGAAAAAACTGATGTTCTTGCTAAAGGAGGTTCTATCAAGCATTTAATAGGCTCTGAGCCTTCACCTGGCCAGCACTCATTCTACAGAGTGATTCACAAATATTTATCCAACGTTGTTTCGTTTATCTTTAAAATGAAATGACATGGTTTTAAATACATTTTTTGAATCGTTTATAGTACGAGTAGGTGCCATTATTTTTTATGACCACTTGGGCTCTTTTTACCAAATTTTCAACCCTTTGGTCAAGGACTTCAGATGATAAGTTCTCGCACTGTTGGGAGATATACTTTTGGAGAACTTCTAAAGTTTGTGGCTTGTTCAGATAGACCCGTGACTTAAAACAAAACAAAAAAACTCCGAGAAAGAAGTCTGGAGCAGTCGAAGCGGGTAATTTAGCCGGCCAGTTTAAATCGCCAGAATAAGATATTAGAAGACCCGAACACGCTTCCTTTAAAATGACTATTGTCGCGCAAACGGTGTGTGCAGTAGCACCGTCCCTTTGGAACCACAAATCCTCCAGTCCCAATTCATCGAATTGCGGCAATAAAAACTCGTTGATCATGGTTCTGTCTTATGTAATACTCACCAGTTACAAAAACTTTGTTATCACGACATCCTCGAAACAACGAGGCTAGATGAAACCTCCGTTGAAAATAGGCCACCCTGCAATGACTTTGAATTTAGTGATAAGCTCTTCTGGAGTGATACGTCGATTTTCAGTTGAGCTACTAGAAGGATAACGAAGAGACTTGTGGACATAATCAGCAAGACATGCCTGGAGGTGTAAGCGAACTTCTTTGCTTTTTTGGATGGGGCTGCACTTCGGAGAAGATCTAATCCTAAGCTATGGAGCCCTGACTGACTTTTCGTCAGCTGCCTGCAGTGTCTTCATCTGAAATGGTCAAGATTTCGTTCCACATGTATTGTGCGAAACCTTGGAGACAACCGCCTTTGCACCGTCGTCCCTCGTAGTTGAATCTTCCCCTTCTTACTTACTTACTTAACAGGCCAGCGACCATGGAGGATCTGAGCCTGGGCTATGGCTGCCTTCCATCCTTGACGGTTGTCAAGACCAAGTTATCTAACATCCGTGATTATTCGAACCAGGAGGCTCGGAGTCGAAGACCCTCTTAGCTGGGGCGTTGCTGTTCATGCGCTCGATGTGGCCGAGCCAGTATCTTTGCCTTCCGGACTACATCCACATCTTTTTACAACTCGTAGGGTTCGCGGTTATATCTTCTCCTCCATTCACCTTTCTTACAAACAGGACCAAATATCCGGCACAGAATTTTTCTTTCGACAGAACCCAAAATCAGCCCCGCTGTCCTGCTTATCGTCCAGTTTTCGGCTCCGTACAGCAAGACTGTCATGTTCTTCAATCACCGTGAACGCTTCCACATCGTCACGATGATGATGATATCCTAGCAGCTGGACAAATATGTAGAAGATAGTGCTCTCCCTGTTGATACCTGCCCTTCGCACTATCTGCACCAGCACCAGCCTGAAGAAGTCACACGACAGCGCATCTCCTTGTAGAAATCCGGTGCATGTTTTAAACGGTTCATAGGTCCTAGAACCGAGCTGCACGGTGCATCGCGTATTTTTTATCGTGGCGCTATACAACCGGATCAGTTTTCCTGGGATCCAGAATTCGATTTAAAACTCGTTGGTCTTTTCCAGGATTTGACGAAGTGTGAAAGTTTGGTCTAACTATATGTAGTCGATTTCCCGGGCGGGAAGACACAGGGGACCTGCCGATAAGTGGGGTGCAAAAGAGCTTTAGACGTTCTCACAATACGCACAATACACAGGATCTTGTATGCGACATTAAGCAGGGATATACCTCTATAGTTCTTGCTAGAGGTGGAATCGCCTTTTTTGTGGATGGGCCAAATAAAGCTGGTATTCCAGTCGTCGGGCATGCTTTCATCTTCCCAAACTCTGCAGATGATCTGATACATGCTCCCTACCAGAACTTCGCCGCCAGCCTTCAAGAGCTCTGATGGCAAGTCATCTGTGCGGCCTTGTTGTTCTTCAGCTTGTATTGTTGATGTTCTTCAGTTTGCGATGGGCTGTACCGACGTCTTCGATGCTGGGTGGGAGGAATACTGTAGCGGCTGGAGTTGGGATTTCTTCGGTTCCTACCACTCTCTCTTGGTGATGCTCGTTAAGCAGCTGCTGGAAATGCTGCTTAAATATATCCACTATTCCCTGCGGGTCGGTAACAAGATTACCCTCGCAGTTTCGAAGAGCCTGGGTGCCCTTCTTGAAGCCTTCTTCAAGGCTTTTGGCTTTCTTATAAAGGGCACGAATTTGGTGCTTATCCCTACCTAGACTCCTCGATGTCATTGAGGAGGCCGGGAAAAATCTTTTCTTTTGTCGCAGTAGTTTCTTCTTCTCCCTTCTTCTGGTTTGGTACACTTCTTGCACTGCCCTGGTTTTTCGCTGTAGCGCCTTTTGATACGCCTCGTCGGTTGCTGCCTTTTTCTGCTCACACTCTTCATCGTACCACGGGTTTCTTGTCGGGGGTGATAGGTAACCTAAGGTGGCCTCGTCTACTTCCTTAATGGCTGAGCGGCAATGCAGCCACATACTGCTGGCATTTGTGTTTGATGTAGGCATACCGTAGAATCTTTCGCTCCCTGTAGTCTCTGGCAACCTACGGTGTGCTCAGGCGTCCAATGTCCAACGTTTTCATGGTGGGCTGGTGCAGTTTTCTAACATTGGACAGTCGAGGTAATGGTCAGAGTCAACATTTGCCCCCCGGAATGTTCACACATCCAGGATCTTTGACGAGTGTCTTGCATCAATGAGCACATGGTCTATTTGGTTGACGGTTCGACTATCTGGAGATCGCGAGGTTGCTGTGTCTATTCGCTTACGAGAAAATCTTGTGCTACTTATCACCACATTACGAGCTGTCGCAAAGTCCGTGAGTCGGAAGCCGTTATCTGTTGTGGTATCGTGTAGGCTGTTCTTCCGATCACTTCACCAAGGGTGTCCTTCTTACCGATTTTGGCGTTAAAGTCCCTGAGTATGATTTTAACATCGGACTCCAGACAAGCTACGTAGGCTTGCGTCTTGAGTCAATGGAAGAAATTAAATAAAATTCACTGAAGAAACTAAAAGTCATGACTCAATGGCGGATTGAGCCAAGCACTAGAATAGTTGTGTCAAAATTTTAGAAGATCAAGTAAACTTTTTGTTTTTTTTTAACAATTTTTTTACTGTTTAATGGCTTAACCTCTGGCTTTCATGTTCTGAAAGAAGAATGGTTATCCTTGAACGAAGTTAAGTGTCAATCAAGCCATTTGGAAAGTCGAATTTACGAGATGTTTTCAACGAAATGGGCTACCCGCGATTACCCTCTTGTCAGCTAAATCATTGAATTCATATATCCATTCACGATATTCCGTCAATAAACCCCCGTTTGACAGCATTTTAATTAAATTTAAATTTTTCGTCGCCACATTCCCCTTTATTCCAACCCTTCCAACACCATGGTGTGCTATTTGAATGTTCCCGAACCCGTCACTCTGCAAACCACTGAATCGTCTCGGATTTCGACAGTTTGTTCCAAGTGGTAACTTGACGCCAACCCCAAGTTCTTTATTTATTTATTTTTTTTAATTTTAAGCTACGCATAAGCCTTGCAAAGCATGTGTCATGATACGTATTACATGCGCGTAGTGCAGAAGCTACATAGTAAGACAGTTCTTGTTGCCCCGTGTTACTTGATAGCTGCACGATTTTATTGTTTTGTTTTTTTTCTGCTCTTTTATTCTTATTGATTGACAGTCGGAGTCTGAGCCGTTTTAGTCACACGTGCAGAGTTAATTGGGTACCAAATGGAGAATAGCGGGGGTTTACGTTAGTGATTTTGCATTGGCAACTGGCAAGTTGGGAGCGGTATCATAAATCAATGATAATAACAATTGTAATGCTCGAATCTGTATCGAATGAGTCAGCGTATTCCATGGTCCATGAGGGTAATAGGTTTGTTGTGTGTCATATTTCTTTTATTTGGACTTGTTTTTTATGTTTTAGTTCTGTAGTTGGGGGAGTCACATTGTCGTGCATGTTGTTATCAATTTAAAGAGCCTTTTTAACGACGTATAATGAAAAATGCAGATAAAAATTCTTTATTATGACTCGATATGAAGAAAGCATTCAAATTGTCTTGCCATTTTATGGAGTATTTTGAGAAGTCACACAAGATCACATAAAATTCTTAGACACATGACAATTAAACCCACAATGCAGTTAAAATTAAACGGAGAAAAATGTCTACAGGCGTTAAATCGCACTTTAAATCCTAGTGACCATTCTACTTCGCCTTTTCCGGAAATAACGCGTTCGGAGGACTTTTCTTGCAACAACGCCCTCATAGGGACCGATTTATGTCATGTTGGCCGGCGTGTTGGAACCACATGTCATCCAGGTCAGTGTGATCCAATTAAGGCCACAAAAGGGCGGCGATCATGATCCGATATCGCTGGCCATAGAAACCGTCATCGTCTACTTGTTTCGGAAGATGTATGGCTCAATGACGCCGACCGCCAAAACCCCATTCCAAACGCTGTAAATTTCTTTGAATGCAATGGGGACTCTTAATAATGGTGCATCTTCTCAAAGGCATCAATTTGGCTTGTTCGCGAAGCTGTTGAACAAACAATGTGTTTTATCATAATTTTTGCGAACGAACGACGAGCTTGATCATATGGGTTTTTTTTGTATTATTATAATTAATGCAGGTTCAAGAGTGTAGGCTCTTATGGTATTAGCCACACAGTAACTTTTTTGTTTCCATGTCATTAAGGTGTTATATTGGAATGCTTTAGTTCTTGTGACAATTGGGTTTTAAATGGATTGAGAATCTTGGCTCATCCGCCACATTTTCAACCGTAGCGGCAATATTTTTTTGTGACGTCGGATATAGCTATTAAAAAAACCTTTATGAGGTCTATGTAATAGATATAAACCTAGTTTGTTCGTAGACATTATTAGTCACAATTTTCGTAGGCATTCCCACCAGGCTATTACATCGTTTGAAAGTATGGGTCTTACAACTGGATTACATAGCCATTAAGTGATCTGGGGCTAAAATTCATTTTTTAAGGTTTTCTCCCAGAGGCCTATCGTAGGTTTTCGTATATGTTTGGTTTTGCTGGCTCCCTGGGTAACTTTCTGTTTAAGATGATAACAAGGTATTGTGCTTCTAAGAATATTTTAACATGGTGTCCAATAAGGCAATTGGATATGTATAATGAACCGTTTAGCTTCTGGAGAAATGTTCGAACTCCGTTTTCAGGGAAATGGTCAAACCACTATCGGATGCCCATTTACAAAAAGGTAGAAAATGTTATTTGCAAGTGACCTTTTCCAGTTTCATGAATAGTTAATTTGCTACTATACTCCAGTGAGAGGTAGAAAGAATTTCTCTTTATATTTCCGAGTTTATTTTGGTATCAGGCGTCCTTTGACTGTTTAAAGGAGGTTTTGTGATGAATGCCTAACTCTATGTCGAAGACGTTGTGTTTCTGTTTTTGTCCGAAATCAATCAATCAAGTCGATCCCTGTGCTGGGGATTCTGATGAAGTTTCTTTCTATAAACATAATATTTTCTTCGCCAACGATAGAAGGTGCCCAGGCTCATCAAATGTCAATAGTTGCCAACCAAATTTGGAGGTAAAATTCTACCACAGTCGTCTCTTCAAGTCCTTTCATATAGCTCAGTTATCATCCGAATTGATAAGCTAATTTGACGAATTGAATAGTAAAAAAAACTCCTCAAACAATCCTAGTAGACTGCATACCCCAGATGCCACCTAATGAAGGTAAGAAATAGGCACTGGAATGTTTTTAAGGAGAAGTAAAAGGAATCGGGTTGACGTTAAGACTTGGCAACGCTTATTCGAGTGTGAGCCTACTTTTCGGGGAAAAAGTTCTATATATTTCGCTAAGTAATCCAGGCTCTTTCCGACTCCTCCAGACTACTCGTGAGAATATAATCCTCTTCCCTTAGGTTAATATTTGAACTGATGTACAAAAATCGATTCTGACTTCTGAAATTTGGCTGGCTCATAGCTACCTCTAAATACTCTAGGATTATTCGATTTCAATAACTACTCGTATAAAACGGCTTGATATTCCGTTGATCAGATGGGGCCCTTCGTCGGTTCACTAATAATAAATTGATTCTGGCGCACGATCTTAATTTCATTGGATTGTGTAACGAAAAATGCATTAATCAAGGGTAAATCATGGTAAAGGGACTTTGATAATGATATAGAAATAATTAGTGAAGCCTTTTCTTGGCATAGATGGCAGGGTGAACCAGAGCCTCAACAAGTCTCTTCAGCCGGTATGATTTTGAGTCAGGTGCTTCCAATCCCACATTCCCAGTTGATTTAAGTCCCTGTTTTTGCGGCCTGTGTCGGACGCACCATTGGTGCTCATTTGCTCTATATGGCCCAGCTATTTTCGATGTTGGAGCCCAGGCGCCTGACTAAGCCGATGTTGCTGTACAGCTCTGTATCTGTTCGTCTACTCTCCGTCAACACAAACAACTAAAGAGAATCTTAATTTTTCAATAGTGGCCTCTGCAGCAAAGAGAAGGACAGGCATGACCAAGATTTTGCGTTGTCGAGGGGAACTCTACTTCAGGTACTTCTCAAGTTAAAAACGTAGTAGGAGTCAGTCTACCTTAATCCATTTTAACATTACTAACTTTAATGGAATAGCGAAAGTTTTTCATTGTCATCTCGACGAGTTGCTCGTCTCTGCAAATACCGTCAAATGCGGCTTTAAAGTCGACCTTAAATTTAGTCTTTATTGGCATGAAACCGCACTGATGGAAATCTATCAATATTTTTACAAGAGTTTTAGGCATTTACATAGCACTTCAGAGAAGATGTTACAAGCAATGTTTAGGATACTTATGCCCCTCTAATCAGCGCAGTTGCTTAAAGTATTCCAACAGGTCTGCGTCGGCAGCTTTGTCAGATTTCAGCTTCAAGTGGGCCTAACTCTCTGGTGTTTTCTTCCATTATTACTGGTCCGTTCTGCTCAATTTTGATATCATCGCTCTTATAGTGGTCTGTCTATATTTTCAGCATCGACTTTGATACCACTACAAGCTGTGCCTGTAGGCTAGGCTAATCTAGTTTTTAGGCTCAGCATGTTTTTTTTTTTTTTATAAAACTTTTTATAAAACTTTAAAAGTTTTTTTCCTGCAGTTGCATCCGTTTATTTCCTTAATTTCAAGGTTCTTCCTCCTTTACTGTTCGTACGAGTAGACTTCTCGAGCAATCGATGCAGCCATGTATGCATTCTGTTAGATTGTCTTGTCTTCATTCTTATCATTAAACCAGGAGTTTTGACAACACCAATAAACCTACGTCGGATCACGGGAGAGCTTGATTGAGACAAGCCCGGAAATGGCTCTGGTGATCTCTACTAACGATCTGAGTTGATGTTGGCTCCTCGGAAATATCGAACGTCGAAAGATCGAAAGATCAGGATGCTGGATAAGTATTTGGGCGAGATCAATTTGGTTGGTTGTTAAATGATAAGATGTGGTATTGTGTAGACTATCATCTTCTCCAACTCGTTCAAAAATATTCCTCTTACCCTCGCTTCACTAGGTAGTCTTCTATAGGTAGATTAATTTTAAATATAAAGCTCTGGTGAATTATTCTTGAGTCAGTCTTTCTCTTCTGAGCGCCTGTGCAGCTCATATTTCCGAGGGAAGCTTTGATACGGATTGTTATGAGGCGTTTGCTCGTTTTCTGCCTCCATGTTACATACATGAATTATAGTTGAGTTGTTAGGTACGCAGGGGCCACCGCGCAAAGAATTGAGGGCAGAAGTTCTAGAAAAAGACTTGAATTTGCATATACGTATGTACATATGTATTTTCAGGAGTTCTTAGTAGCTCTCTTAGCGATGCGCCGTTGTTTCGAGGTTTCTTAAAGAATCCTTTTTATTGTATTTTTACGCACACGGAGCCATGTGTGTTATCCTTTGTAGGAACATATTTGATCCACTCCCGACGAGATTGTGTCAAAATAAAATAAGCCATACCTAAAATGTCCATTTACCATGATGTTAAAATCAAATCTCTCGCCCCGTCTATCCTTAGGGCTATTCTAGTCTATTTGGTTTCAACTGTAAGCAATTTCTTTTAGGAAATAATCTTTATGAGTTCGATGAAAAAACAAAAATAAAAGTTTTATTACCTTCACGAGCATATTTTCGTTCGGCTATTTACAGCACACATTAAGGGCTTTTAAATGAACCTGAATGGTGCTCATATAAAAGTAATTTATCCCAACCCAGGGTAAGCTGTTTGGAATGAAATTTTCCCGAAAAACCTTATTCTTAACAAAACATCCATTAAGTGGGGTCTAGTGTTAAGTGCTGCCAAACCCACTGAATAATAGTTTATTGTCCAATCTCCTCGAAGGAAAGTTTGTCTTCTGATTCAAAGACTTTCGAGGGCTTTTCATAATTTCTGATTAAATTGCAATTTTTTTATGATTAATATCCAAATATCCTACCCTAGATTACCATATATACCTATAGCCATTTCCACATCGTTACCAAGAAATTAAAGGTCTACCGAGTGTCTCATCGATTCTTAGAAAATTTTCTCATCTTTTCCGACCATAAATTGTGGCCACCCGCTCCATTTTCGATTAATTTTCTTGTTTTCTTCACAATTTTAAGGAGCTTTACATCAAAACAGCTTTATTGCCTGCCACCTCCCTCGTCGGCCTTCGAATACATCATAAAACACTCGTAAATACCAGTAAACCGGCTGAAACTACCCCGTTTCCCTTGCCGATCCGGGGTAAGCAATCGAGCTTCAAATTGTGTTATTAAGTGGTCGATGGTCAATTCAAACCATAACAGACAAGAATGCCTCGTCACTTGTCGATATACGAGTATTCCTCGAAGCGATTGTTTTCGTGGAAAACCAGGAACAGAAACGGACTGGGATATAAACCAATAGAGTTCAGTTATGATGAAAACCACAAGCGTTTCGGCTATTTGTCTGCTTGCTTACGGCAATCTTACATAAGTTTCTGTCTGCCGGCCTCCGATCCGCCGTTTACTTCTCTGACCTTTGGGCAGGTGGCACGGGTGAAATGAGTCAAAGATGCATCGTCAATAAACAAAACATTACGGTAAGGAAGATGTCAAAACCACAGATTCCGTTCATATAGATAATATGTGCGGTTGAGGAGGGCGTGGCAGAGGCCCAGTAAGATGAAGAGGAACGTTGAGGCTAGCAGCGTACGGCAAAGACCCACGCAGCATGCAAATGCTTACCGCGATAATTGCGGTGGGCGGTCGTGATTTTCTTTCCAGTCTCGGATGCAGACATCGAGGAAAGCGTCGTAGCGCGGCGCTATTATCATATTACACCAAGCCGAGTCTGCGCAAGAGTGAATCGAGCAGAATCCCAATCGGCATGCCATTGGTGTTAAGATTTAAGATTTGAATATATGAAGGTACATGGTCCTTGGTTAATAGCCCGGATGCAAATGATGTGTTTGGAGAAGAGCTAATCGCTCGCGGGAGGCAGACTGGGAGTGTTCACAATCGCGATGAGGTAGTTGGTTTCTCGGTTAATGAATAACGCATGATTGCTTGATTTCTTGGTTTCTGTTGTCTTTTTGTACGCCTTCGAATGTGGCACGTAGGTGATGACACTGACGCGTAATTGTTTATTTGTTTTCGCCTTTTTGATTTTGGATTGGGATTTGTGCGCTATTGGCTTTAAACAGACGGGTAATTGGGTCAGAGATTATTGACTTTTTTTTTCATTTGTTTAGCCAGGAAAGCGGGTGGGTGGTAAGCTGTCGATTGATTGACGCTGATGTTGGGATATTTTTAATTGAAATCGCATTGACTAGATGATTTAAGACTGTGGGTCACTTGCATAAATTGCGATTGGCAACTCTCGTTGAGTGGAGGCGATTGCTGGCCTTTCTCTGGTGGTAGTTGTTGTAGGGCTTGCATCATGAGGCTATTGTTCACAAAAACGACTTGTTAAAGACAGTCGAAAATAATTAGTTGATTGAGGAATGTATTTCGAATTGCTGTAACGACTGAGTCTATTGCCTCGAGCTCTTGGTTAAATTGAAAATGTGTTAACATGGAGAGAGATCTATGGTTTATGTTAGGGAAAGCTTGTGGAATGTGAACAAGACTCGATGCCTTTAAAAAAATAAATTCGTAAATAGGTTGAAGGAACATGCACTGATGATGAATCGGAATATAATTGGAATATAGTACGGACCATGTACCTAGTAGAAAAACCGAAACATGGACGGTACATTTTAGTTTATATTTTATCATCATTATTGCACTGTAACACCGAAAGGCACAATTTACTGCGAATTATATCCCGAAGCGAAAAACATTTACCCGCTGTTCGGTACTAGTTCACACACCATACATTCGTATATCGGTTAAAAATTAAGTACTAAAAGATTGACCAACTCATGTAGGACTATCGGTGTCTCTTATTTCCAGAATCTTATTTTATAAGGAAATAAGGGGACAAAGAAACCCTTAAAACCTATTATCTACCACCTTCTGATGAGAATTAGACATAATTAGTGTGAAACTGCGGACAAAAACTCGGATGAGAATAGATCACCAACACTATTGTGATATTTACTAAACTGTGATGATTACTAAACTCGAAAGCAATTAATTTGAGAGGACACAAGGTTGGAATTGGAGGATCTATTTTGGCTCTTATATCTCCATCTCTTTGGGAATGGTCGTGGTGCAATGGTAATCATCACCGACTGTTGAGCCGAAGGTCTATAATTCAAGTCCGTCAAACAATTCCTATACGGAAAAACTGAGCAACGACATCAGTTGTGAATGTTGGCATAACACTCGCAGCATAAGATCACTTCAAAATTCCTACTCTGCGTGTGCACTTTCAATATAACACCTTAATGACATGGAAAGAAAAGAGTTACTGTGAACTACAGCCAACGCGTCAAATTCAGTCGAATCTCTCAAATCATATCCAGGACAACCACCCTCCGGAGCGTAGTGAACGAACATCTTCGACACAAATCATCTGCACCCCATTCAGGTTGTGTGACAAACACCATAAGAGCGTACACTCTTGAACCTGCACGAATTATACAAGAAAAAAAAAAGTCAGTATATACGGCTGATCCTAACCGTTATATTCTTGCACAAAATGCAGATTCGCTTGCCAAAGATCGTTTTACCAAGGATCGGTGTAAGTCCTCTTCTCCAATCAAGACTACGAATCGCTGCAGTGACGGAAGTCAATTCAGTGATATGTTATTGAGGTCTACGCAGATAATTGTTTGGAAGTGATTCAACGTATTTCAGTTAATAGGTGAGCGGGTAGAGAGAGACTTTCTCCTATGGGGTTTTTCAATACGGACATAACCATTTTGATTTTGAAGTTAATAAAACAAGTATAGCACTCGTACATACTCGTATATTAAATTTAAGTATGGAATTTAATCGCGGAACACCGCGAATACGTTATCAGCGATCGTTGGCAATTTCGTGTTAGATATTTTTCTTGACCTCCTGAAATGGAATATACTTAGGGTCATGTGGGATTCGACCAGATTTCCTCAAATAAATTTGAGTTTTTCTAGTAATACCCACTAAAACCCCCCGAATTACGCCTTTATGAGGCAGCAACAGAGATGTCTCGAAGATTTAATCGCCCTTGACAAGCTGATGTTGTCCTAGCCGTCGACTTCATGAAAACCGAGTATATCCACCGGGCTTGTGTCAGGTCATTGACAGAGTCTTTGCACAGATGCCACGCCAAGACAAGGTTGCTGGTCTGTGCCTACCTGCGTCCTGGTCTTGATGAGGTCTTCCAGACCTTTATGTTCTTGGTAGTATGCGATCTTTCTTCTATTTTCTACGTCCAAGTCTCGCTGATCGCTAACGATCTGGGAATATATGACTGTTGTTACGTTGTTCTTGGTCAAGAGAAGATCCGGATACCGTTTCCCCGTTGGGGTCAGAAATTCCGGTTCGACCAGTACCTAGAAGTCATCCTCGACGCGTTTCTTTAGACGTTTAACGATCGCATCGTGGCGCCTTATCCTGATCCCATGAGTTCTCTCGCAAATCTGCAGGACATGGTTGAGATTTTCTGGATTCAGGCACCCTGCTTGACCCTTCTATCCACCTGAACGAGTTAGTAGGTTATTGATGACTCCTGTCAAGAATCTTGTCGGTTTTTGCAGCCATTAATTTTGGTTTGCTTCAAAGAAGGATCCATCTAGTGATTTGTACAATTTGGATCTCCAGAAGTACTTGAGCTTCGCCTTCGTGTCAAAGATCAGTTCAGCGGTGGTCAGTCTCCCTTCACAATTCTTCCTTTCCTCTTCGACAAATTGACCTGCGGAACTCCTCTTCGCTTCGAGGGACATCGTTATGTTTATGAGTCTTCGAAAACGCATAAATGGAACTTGGTATCTCAAAGCTGGTATGCCCATTCCTTCATCTGCACATCACATCTTTGCTGAGGAAACACCACTGTCTCATAGCACTCCTGGTGATTTCGTCTAATTTGTTGAGGATACTGACGTTCGTCTCTCCCAGCGCGATTTGATGGTACAGTCCTGGGAGGATCATTGTTTGCAGGCCGAAAAGTCGCTGCTGCGCTTTTAGGGCAGCTTTTTCTTCAGCGGAAAATTTGACTCCAAGATATATGAACTCGTTTTCACGGAACTGTTGAGAAACAGACTGCTCTGGGATTGTGAACGGACTTCGATGAATAGTCACCACTGCTTCGGCATGTTCTCGATGGTGATCGTGAAGCACTTTGCTGAATTGGCGTAGAGTCCATAGGTTGGTAGAAACTTGGCCACCACATCGATGGTCCTCTGCAGACCCCGTTTAGTTATAGCGACAAGTACCATATCATCTCCGATCCTCATTCCGATTTCCTCGGGGGAAGTTTCAGTGCCTCATCAATTACAAGAAAGAATACCAGCGGTGATAACGGGTCACATTGCTTGACTCCTTTTGTCGGTTTGAACTGCCTTGAAGCATGTTTATTGTATGCCAGGTAAGTCTGAGACCTCGTAAGTTGTCATTCATTTCTCGAGAAGGGCCTTTGTTATGCCACATGCAACGTTTTGAAGGCTTTACTTACTGTTTTTAGCACCAAGTCCAACATTAGCTGAAACAACATGAAAATGTTCTCCTTGGTACCAACGCAGACCAGGAACGCTCTTTGCCTCTCATACAGATTGGCAATTTTCAACAGTCTCGAGGCTAAGGCTTTGTAATACAGATGGATCAGAACCAATGACACTGTTATAGGACGAATTCTATTATAATAATATCTGCAGGAACTTCTCTGGGACTCTCCCGCACCAAAGAAATAGGTTCAGAATTGCCACCAGCTGCTGTGCCATTCGGTGGCTTTGCTTCCTTGATTTCATCAGGTGCTATGACATCAAAGATTTCTTCAAATTGTTCATATCTCACCGTGGTCGGGAATACTGCCGTTTTCTTGGGTCATCGTCTGTTGCCAGAATGCGAAGACGTCCTTATGGTAGGTTTCAACGTCCCTGAGCAGCCAACGCAGGCAGGTGTTGGGATTCCTCCGCCATAGGTCCTGGGTTTTAGCATATTCGACACGTCGTTGCTGCCATCTGGTTGCATGCTACAGGCACGCCTGTTTATTCCTGTCCGCCTTGCCTGCACACCTCAGAACGGAGTGTTTGCTCAAGGAAGAGCTGAATACCATCACAGCCATGTCTGTAGCTGTCAAGCCCTTAATTTGGCTTAAAATGGCCAAATAGTTCAGTCTTCATCTATCTTTTGGGCGTGCAGCACCAGCCTCCACTTCAATGCTGTTGCTTTTCTCATCCTCAGTAAGGTATGGTTCGTTTTCATATTTTTCGGAACCATTTAGAAGTCTCTAGATCTCTAATCGCATGATTGAGGTTATCGAGATTGCATGATTGCCGAACTTCCCCGTCAACTATGTGGCATTTTACATTGTTTTGTTCAAATCACATATCAAAGTCGATTGCTGCAAATTCTAGCCAAAAATTGTCTTCCAATATGGCTCGATAGCGGACTTTATTGGCCCTAACATGACGACAATTTTCATCGACGAAAAAATACGGCCCAATCACGCCTTCGGCATAAAATCCGCACAACACTGTCACCCTGTAAATGTTTATTGATATTAAGCCAAAAATTCGCTTCATGGCTGAAAATGATCTTTCGATGAAGTTCAGAATTTTCTCCAAATTTTTGCAGAGCCCAATTGGAGAAGTTTCGGAGCTTCACATAATCAAGAGACTTTATTTCTTGAGTTCATTTGATCTTGTAAGGGTCCACATTGTGGTAGATTCAAATTGAACCCCGTGGAATCGACTGAATTGGCTCGTTTTGAATTGAAACACTTAGGTCTGCCATATTTTAGGCACTTTGACCGGTGCGTAACCTCTCTGGCACAGACACGTTCAATAAAGAATATATTGACTCAATTTTCAATCAGCTTGTCGGTTGAGACGAGTATTTCGATTGAAAATAGAAATAAGTGCTCTTAAAATTTCATCAGTATTTTTTTTTAATAATTTCTCAACATTGCTTGTCCCTAAACCTTACCATGACAAAAATATAAGCCTTAGCTAGTTTTCTGGTATTAACCGATCATAAAAAAAAATCGTCAGTACGTTTTAATTAAAATAAAGGATTGTTATGTCCTTATTGAAAAAACCCCTGATTATGAAATTAACCATCTTAATAATTTGCCTGGAGGTGCTTTCCTCCAAGATGCGAGTGGATTTGCCATCTCTTTACACAAAATAAACCAGTAAAAGTCTGACCTGGCTTCTCACTATTTTTTTAGGTGGAAACCCTTCAGTTTATTTATGAACAAATACCTCGTTTGTAAAAGGCTTTGAACAAACAGCTGTTGGTGTTCTCGTCTACTACAATATTTAAAAACGTAAGACTATTCAAACTAATTGGCTGCGCTTTCTCTTTTTTGCGAATTGACAATATTTTTTTCCAGCGAATTGTGTTCGTTATTTCACTGTATATAGGGTCATCCAGCAACAGGTGTCATTTTAGATCCCTAAGGAAAGGCAATATTTTTATAAAATTTTACTCTAATCAGTACAAATTCTGCCAGATTTGTTTGTTTATCTAATCTGGGAAATAGGTGCGAGCTTTATGACTTCATGAATAAATTAGTTTAAAAATAATAAACTCCTTCAATCGTTTCAGAATCCAATCAGCGAAAATACTTTTGTTGTCCTCAATTTTTTAAGTCAGCTGGGCCTTATAAATATGAAGGCCAAGATCTTTATACTTAATGCGGTGCAAAAAAGTATCACTGTGTACCCATCTTTCGATTTAATTTTTTTTATTTAATATTCAGACGAATGTTGACAGCTTAACAATGGAACGTAATTTGAAATGGTTCCTCATGGCATGATTTAATAAAATGAACGAGCCAGCTCTTAATGCTAGCTCCATAGAGCTATATATAACTTACATAGTTCAAGTGGGACAATGTTTTTTTCTTCTCCTATACCCTAAAGCGATCTTTGTCAAGACATGACACGGGCCGAAGATATCGAGGAAGAAAGGGAAAGGAGGTACCAGTGTACATTGATTTTAAATGCTTGTATATTGTAATGGATGATAAATAGTGAGCTGGAAAGAGCGTGTGATTCGGCTAATAACATGAGTCTCTTACGTCCGAAGACAGGCTTAATGATAAATTCATGACCATTGCTAGGGGGGGAATGCAATTGGCTAGCTCATTTGAGCATTGTTTGTTGAAATAGCCATAAAACAATGAAGAAACATTTCGTCGATATTCAAGCGAGCCAAGTGACTTCACAATATCATGATTTCCTTTAAGTTTTATCGCCCTATTTTGAATTTTTTTCTGACAGGTACAGAAAGGTCTTGGGGGCACCATACCAAATATGAACGTTGTGTTCAAACTTGGGGCGGATATATGTAGGTCTTATCGATTCAAACCAAAACATAGGGGAGAAAATAAAACCTGAACATTTCACAGCCATCGTGACCACGAATATGTGGTTTTTCCAACTAAGTGCTACATTAACGCACATACCAAAGGTGGACGGTTTTTCTGTTTCAACGACACAAGCGCTACTCTTGGCTTATATAATCCACTATATTGCTTATACCCTGTCGAGGTCGGAGCAGGGGAATGCGTCTTGGGACGAATATGAAAAGCTGAGAGAACTGTCATCAGCAAAGGAATATATCGGATTTGAAGTAGTAGACAAGAGATCACTTATAAAAATGGGGACAAGTACTGATGACAACACAGACAACACCTTGAGGAGCGCCAGAATTTCTTTGGTGAATATCAGACCTGAAACTATCCAAAAGAATATGGATTGAACGGCCCGGAAGGTAATTTCTAATTCATAGAAAAATAGGTTGATCGATACCATAAGCACACATTTTCGACAAAAGCAATGCTTTGAAAACGTGGAGCAAAATGATCTTACTCTCATCGAGATTGTGCACAAATTGCTTCCATTCTTTGCTGAAATGAACCATTAAATCAGCAGTGGACCTGTTACTACGGAAATCATACTGCCGGTCATTGGGAAGTCTCCTCAATTCCCATTATTTCATAAGCCGATGATTTATACGTGTTTGCACGACCTTAGAAAGAAAATACTGTAGTACTATAGGCCGGTAGGTGGATGGAGACGAAGATTCGCCCTTTTTAGGAACAAGCTGGACAAATGCTGTTTTCCTTTTAATTGAAAAAGAGACTAGAAGAGTAGGACTGATGAAAAAGCTTACGCAGTGGTTTAACCAGAAAGTGGATTGGTGCCGTAGAAGATTTGATGATCTCGACTACATGCCAAGACAAAGTCAATTTGAAAGCTTTGAGCTGACTACTAAATGTTCAGCACGCAGAATGGCTTTGTCTAAGGATTTATTGCAAATGACGGTAGAGATTGAAGACAAGGCAGAATTTTTTATGTTCTTTAGGAACGACCAAACGTGAACTTTTGAATCATTTCATTTCAATCATTTCTTACTCGCGTAAACATATTCCGCTTTTTTCAGATTTTCTGATAACCTCCTTGCAACTCGAGCCGAACCATGCATTTGCTTTGGGTTCCATACTCTTCACTCTTTGAGGAATTAAGGATCTAGAATCTCTTGCCCTGTAAAATAATATTTAAGATCGCATCAGCAGTGGCATCCACTTCACTATAAAGGAAGCATAGTGATATGATTCCTCTGCTCCAATAGGCTTTCTCGTTCAGTCATTCCGTTCATTTAGAAATTTGTTTTCTAACGGAGTGGGGTATTTGTGCTCACCCAAAAAAATCAAGTTAATACGATACAGTGGTCTGACAAGTTAAGAGGTGACAATATGTCAGTAGAATATTTGTCAGAATGAGAGGTGAGAAACAAGTCCATGATGAATGATCAGCAATACCAGGTATTCGTGTAGGCTCATGTACAAGGTGGCGCAAAATTAATAATCTAATTTTGTGTTTGAATTATTTTTTATTTTTTAAAAACAATAATTTTGAATAATGTAAATCTTTATTTGGAACCTTTCATATTTTTTTGTTAAGTGGAAAATATGACATCCCTCAAGTGGCTGCTGCCAGTGTTGATAAACATTTGTACTCGCATTATCGTATTTTTCATGACTTTCCGCAAGATTTCCGGTGATAACTGCTCACAATCCTGTCGAATATTTTCCTTAAGGTCTGCGATTGTCCGAGGATTGTTGGCATAAGCCCGCGACTTCAAGTAGCGCCAACGAAAGAAGTCTGGGATGGTCAAATCGGGCGATCTTGCTGGCCATGCCAAATCGTCAAAACGGGAAATTACGCGACCAAGAAACGCTTCCTTTACAATACCCATTGTCCCTCGTTCTGTGTGCGCGGTTGCACCGTCTTGTTGAAATCACATGTTCACCAAGCCCCGCTCATCCAATTCCGGCAGTAAGAAGTCGTTTATCATTGCCCTATAGCGTTCGCGAGTAACAGTGACCGTATTGCCGATAGCGTTCTCAAAAAAAGATGGCCCAATTACGTCTCCCGCATAAACACCACACCACACAGTGGCTTTGGCAACAATATCCAATTGGAAAGACTACCTACCTCGCGCTGGTGGCAATATTCACAGCACCAGATCCCTACTAGTATGTATGGTTTTTCATATATACGCTTACATATTTATGTACTTACGTAGTCAGAAAAATCCATGGGAGGTGATACTTTGGGATAGGGTTAACCGAGAAACTTATCGATAGCCGATGCTCCTTTTCATCTATGTGACACCATCAAAAGTGGTCACCTCTGCTATGAATCAGACTGACAAGTTCCATATGCTCTACGCAATCTCTGTGAAGAATCTATGGCCCAGTGAAGATTCTGGAGAGCTGGGCAGTGGCAAAGCAGATGTTGGATCGTCTCGGATCCCGAGTTCCATTTCCGGAGCATTGCTCCGATGGGACAGTGTCCTGTGATCACTCCGACGAGCATACGGATCGAGTTTCGGTCCAGCGTCAAAAGCTTCTTTTTTTTGCCGATATTAAGCTCTGGCTACGATGACCTTCTCGTGTGACAGTCGTTTCTTGCAAGCCCAGACGATTGGGCTTCTTTTATTATTGTGTCATTTATGATCCGGTATAATGCTCTGATCGGTGGTTACAGTGATGTGTCCGAGCCTTGTCTGGCCAATTCGTCCGGTCTTTCGTTCCTTGCAATTGAACTGTGGCCTAGCAACCAGCAGAGTTTGACCTTGAGGTGTCTGATTGACTTTAGTGAGCCGCGACATTTCATGACAGCCTTTGATCTCGTTGTACAGAATCCCATTGACATTGACTTCAGTGCAGCTGTCTACAAAGATGGTGATATCTGATGGTGGGATATCGATTACTTGTAAGTGCTTGGCTGCTTTCTCTATTGCCAGGATCTCTGCTTGGAAGACGCTGCACAAATCAGGGAGTCTGAATGATTCCTGTTTGTGCAAGGTGCCAGAGTAGAATCCGGCTCCAGTGTCCATTTTTGATCTGTCGATGGTCGTTGATAACGCCGTTCGATAGCCACTCGTCTCTGTCGGGGAAAAGGATTAATATTTTGACAGACAAGTCATTGTGGAGGGATATAAAGTCGGTCGTAGCTACGAAGCTACTAGAACCATGTTTCTTTCCCAGGTCATCTATTATTCTGAGTATGGCTGTATGTCCATAGTTGACTTGTTTCCACAAAGAGGACTCCTTTAGTCTGAGAGCGTTTTTTGCAACGCAGCCTTTTATGAATAAATCCAGAGGAAGCAGTTGAAGTGTCATGTCCAACCCTACTATCGGCGTGCTTCTAATAGCTCCCGTTGTACAAACAGCGGCTGATCTTTGTACTTTGTTGAGCACGCTCATGTAGCTTTTCGTGCTGCTAGCAGTCCACCAGACTAGGGCCCCATAAGTTGTAATGGGTCTGATGACTGCTGTGTACATCCAATGAATGATGTACGGTTGCACATCTTTTGCCGAAGGTCTTTTTGCATGCATAAAATGCATTCAATTCTTTTTTAATCCTTTCCTCCAAGTTCCTTCAAGTCCTTCGAGTCAAGAATGAGAGAGTTTCTTCAACGCAGATTCCATTAGTTCGCTGATAGTTGTAGCAAATTTACCTTTTATCACGTTAACTAAGTCATCTGCATATGCTACGGTCTTTGTGCCTTTCTATATGAAGGTTTTAAGGATTTTGTTAACTGCAGGCGGCTTCTTATAGGTGAGAGAGAACTTCACCCTGTGGTATGCCTCTAGTTGTCACTTTCCTTATAGAGCTGTATCCAATGTCTGCATTGATAATTCTGCTGTTTAACATATTTCCAATCCAGATTACAATGGATTTATGTCCTCTAGAGCTGTTATTATGTCCTCTATATTTACGTTGGTGAAGGCTCCCTCGATTTTTAAGAACATAAAAAAAAAACATAAGGAAGCTCTGTTTTTCAGAAATGGTTTTGACTCATGTTTTACCTATTCTGTGCGACATCTTCAGCCAACATACATATGTATATATAGCATGTAAGGGGTGAGCCAACAGATGCTTTGGATGTTGGCTGTCAATTACTGTCATTAAATGAAACTGATATAGTTGATCCCGATGTTAAGTACAGTCTTCGGAAGTTTTCGGTTAAAATAATCGCCCAAGTGGCAGTTTACGGCAAATTTTAAGTGTTGAGCATCATTTACCACGCCATAAACTCGAAATTAAGCAACAATTGAAACCTTTAGACCGCCTACGATATCGCTGATTGATTGAGTGACAATGTGTCATCAACTTTGATCTTTTTCGATGAGTCAGAATTTTGGATGGGTGGTTGGGGATTGAAAAGACACTTTTTACATAACTTCACGTTTTAAGGCGTCTATCGGTTGAGTCTTTTATTTTTTGACAGACGCGCATCTTTTTTTTTTGACATATACTCGTAGATTCGTAAGATTTGATAGATTTTTTAAAAAGTTTATTATGTATGTTTCACGACATCCAGCGTGTTTCTATCAAACGACGAAATGCTCGACGAAAGCATTTTTATAAAATTCGTTTTCTGAAGGTCATTGCTTCTTCAGTCTCTTCCTTTTGGGGTTTTCGGTTCATTGTACAATTAAGGAGTTGGCTAAAACCTACCTCTTTCACTGAAAAATAAACTTATATTAAGTCAACCGAACAGTTATAGTCATCTAATCATATATATTCAATTAAGCCTGGCGTCATCCTGCCGCCGTCCATTAAAATGTCAATCAATTTTCCAACAGAGTCACACTAAAAAAATATGACAAACAAAAAAAAAAAGGAGGAAAAATCCAAAAACAGTACAACTGCAATCCATCATAGAGCTGCCCTCTCGAAAAAGTCAATCCATGTATCCTGTGTACTTTGCAAAGTCGGCTGTCAGAAAAAGGCAAAGCTGTCAAACAACATTAAACTGATGTCTTAACATGACCGTGTCCAAACTTAACCAATAATTCACGTTGCCTTCGCCGAATGCAAACACAATCCACGAAGAACAAGTAAACTTTGGAACAATAAACACGATTCGTACGTCATGTACCTAGAATGACAGCAGCATAGAGGGGTTGAGTTAGCAACTAGACATACCGTCGGCTTAGTCAGGGGACACAACTGAAAACGATAAAAAAAAAGCAAACAAAATCCAATTCCCAACGAAGGAACGTGCTGGTCGGAAAGTGTAAACAGATATTCTGAGTGGTCGGGGAGAAGGTTGACAGGCAGTATCGACAAGTTTCGGATATCAGTTTTCCATATACCCGAAATGGAATCAGTAGACGTCGGAAAGTTCGATTATTAACCCTGTTCCCATACGACGGGACGAGTGACTGTGTATTTAATTTTTGCCTTCGAATTCGCCGATTTGATGGATGAGGGTAGGACCCGGTGATGACAGAAACTTAATTACCGACATTCACTTAATAAAAATCTGTTAATCCTCACGGATTCACAGTAGCATGTGAAATCGCATGAAAGGACTAATTGTCATTCAGCTGAAGCGCTGAATCCTCATTGAGGATTTCACAACCAACCATACGAAGCGACCCACCCTTATACTGTTCACAAGTACGAGTATGACGTGTACGAGTAGAAGAAAGCTACGTAATCCGGGGATGTGTTGCCGCAGTACTTGGGTCATGCATGTGTGGGTCGGATCAGGCGGGGTGAAAATCCAAGTTCAATGCCAAGGATGAAAGTAACCATAAAACAGCTGAAAGTCGTTGGAATTTGTCATTCATTCAGTATTAGGAGAGAAGTATCGATTTTTTTTCCTACTTGCTTCCATTCTTCCTCAGTGTTGTGCCTTCGCCCGCACACACCATACCATTGGATTGTACTATCGTACTGAATCTAGTATTGTTGCTTACATCTTTACGATGCAGACAAGTTTTATTGTCGTGGAGTTTTACGAGTCGCTGGAATGTTGCTCTCCTCTCCTTGACAGGATTCTGAATGACTTGACATATTTTTTCCTTTCTTTCTTCCCGTCAATGTCTGTGTAAAGAAATTAGCTTTAATAAGCCGTTGGCGAGAATGTGTTAAAAATGAAATGATTCATTTCAGTCACGCATTTGATTCGCACTAAAGTACTCGTTACCACTTGCTGCTGTCGCAAGTGACTCCACTCCTTACTCATCGCTCGTAAAGACTAGATAGCTTACTTATGCGGCGATAAAATAAACGTTTTTAAAACCAAACCGATGTCAAAGGCGATATTTGCTTGCGACAGGCCCATTAAATCCCTTACTGTTGATTGGTTGTTGCATACAGATAACCTCGCAGAGGCGCGCCCGATATGAGATTTTATTACGTTGTGTCTCCGCGAGCTATCTACATTATACGCCCTTTCATGTTAATTGCCACATTCATATCTGGTACACACTGTCGCAACAATTGAGATACACCGTTAAAAATCGCCTTCCGCTAGCACGGCTTTTTCGGTAAATTAATTAACTCGCATTGAATTCGAAAAAAAATCTGAAGGCGATTGCAACCTATCTCAAGTCAAACTGACTACCAAAGAGCGCTTTGAAGATTTCCTTGAACGAAGATTTCAAGAGCGCCTGAGGCCGATCTACCATATGGTATTACGATCGTCAGAAACGAGCAAGTTGTATACATATAAGGTGATGAGGCAGAACTTCCTCGTAGTTGGTTGATTCAATTCAACTGATTTGAGTGGTTAGATAACCATTCAATTGATTCTGTTTGTATCAACGGTAATTATTTATTTGGTTTTGCATCAACCCACAACAAACAGGAAATCTAAACACATGATAGATTACCCCGTAGGCTATTATCCGTTTCAGTAGTAAGTGGAGGAGGAAATTTAAGAATTCATTGAATTCGTAACCGTGGAGCTCATTGAAGCTCAATGATGAAATGTATGCCACAAGGGTTCTGACTTGTTTGATGTCGACCCACTTATTGGAATCTGTGTTTGTACTATCCTTGAAATAATGAATTGCCAAGAGGGCTGTATTGAAGCTGAGGTCGTATTCATGGTCTTCAGTGCCGGCTTGAGATCGGAGGAGATATTGATATTGGTCGGTGCTCAGACGACGTGACATGTGTAGTAATCTTCTAATCATATGCCTTGAACGATTTTTCTTATTCTGTGGAAGTCTATCATATGGAGATATCATTTGAATTTTTCTCTGCTCTTATAAGTTTACGGAGACGTAAGACGAATGATCAAAAAATAAAAATAAAATAACTACGTCAATGCTATCATTTTAAAATAGTTTCTATTACATATATAACAAGCCCTAGAAGTGGCGATGTATACACGCCCTCACAAAATTAGTTTGGTCCCTCCAAATTTACGAAAAAAAAAAACCCCATTAATAGCCTCTGCAGCATAGAGAAGGACAGGCGTGACCAAGATATTGCGTTGGGGAAGCCCAAAACGGCGTCGGCCTACCATCTTTAATGGAACAGCGAAAGTTTTCCATTGTCAACAAGTTGGGCATGTCAAAGCGTATGTGAACTCTGTATAGCTCATCTTTATAAATACCACTTTAAATACGGCTTTAAAGTCGACCTAAAATGTAAGTTTTCTTGAATATCTACTGTAGTTCGAATATTTGGTCTATCGTGGCATGAAACTACACTGATAGGAATCTATCAATATTTTTACAAGAGTTTTAGGCATTTACATAGCACTTCAGAGAAGATGTTATAAGCGATGTTTAGGATACTTATGCCCCTCTATTCAGCGCAGTTGCTTTAAGTATTCCTACAGGTCTGCGTCGGCAGCTTTGTTAAACTTCAACTTGGATGTTGCTATCTTAACTTCGTCGAGATCTCTTGGGTTCTCTTCTAATATTAATGGTCCGTTCTCCTCGATGTCATTACTTCTATAGTGGTCTGTCTATATTTTCACCATCGGCTTTGACACCACTAAAAATTGTTCTTGCAGGCTTCCACTTTAGTTCTTAGACTCATCATATTCGTTTTACTTTTTTGGTAAAACTTGCAGTTGCATCCTTTCATTTTCTTGATTTCGAGGCTCTCTTGCTCTTTCTTCGTCCTCCTTCACTATTCGTAGACTTCTCGAACCACTCTCATCTATCGATGTAGCCATGTATGCATTCTGTTACTTTAGATTGGCTTGTCTTCCTTGTCCTTTTCGTAAATAAGTTTTTTGAAGCTGAGCTTTCCAAATTTCCAGTTGGCGCTTTGACAACGTTTTCATTGCTTTTCCATGGTTTATAGAGTCATGGGAATTCATATTGAAATCATATTGAAGCAAGACCGGCAATGATCCTGGTGATCTCTTGCGACTATAGCTGTTCAACGTCCATAACGATCTGAGTTGATATTGGCTCCCCGGAAAAATCGATCATTCAGGATGCTGGGTGACCATTTGTCAAGATCAATTTGGTTGGTGGTCAAATGAGAAGATGTGTAGACTATCCTCTTCCCGATTAGTTTAAAAATATTCTCCTTTCCCAGTTTCATATTGAAATCTCCTAGAATGGTTTTGATGATATAGCTTTCGAATTATCCTTGAGTCAGCCGTCTTTCTTTTCTGTGCAGACGTGAAGCTTATGTGTTCGAGGAAAGTTTTGATGAGGATTTTATGAGGCGTTTGCTCGTTTTTTTAGCTCCAACGTCCTAACATAGTGAGGTATGTTACATAGTTGAGTTATTAGGCACGCAGGTGCCACCGCATAGAGTTTAGAGCAGGAGTTCCTAGAAAAAGACTTGAGTATAGATGCTTGCATTTTCATGTAGATATATTCGCGCTATCCAGCCCTTTAGCATCTAAAGGATAGACACCGTGCCAATTAATTTAAATAATGAAGGAATGACATACTAGGTTACGCAGCAAAGACAGCGAAAGTAATGATGACTTTTTATTATTGTCGAAAAACATTTATTTATTCATCGATGTCTATTTTGTCCGCATCAAAATAATCACCCTCAGATATAATGCACTTGCGCCAATACTTTTTCCAATCCTCAAAGCACTTCTGATATGCGCTTTTTGGTACAGCTTTAAGCTCCTTTAGCGATGCGGTCTTTATCTCCTCAATTGGGTAAATTTCCGTCTTTTCAGGGGTTTTCTCACTTCTGGGAAAGAAAGAAGGTGAATAAGGTGACTGAGGTATGATTAAAGTATTTTTTTGGTTCATGAGCTTTTTGGTCTAAATTTAGTGATTTGGAAACCAACTTCGCTGATACAAGTTTCATGCCCAAAATATCTGAAGGAATTTCATGGCATGAGCCAACCGATATGGCAATGTCCTCTTAAACTGGTCTGATAGTGATCCGATGATTCTCCAAAACAATTTTCTTCACTATTTCATTGTTTTAATTCATAGTTGACGTGCCAGAGCGTCCAGGGAAGGCAACGTCATTAAAATCTCCTCTGCTTACTACTAGAAGCTGGTACCACATATGTATAAACATTTTTTTTTGCTCAGTGTAGAGTCATCAAATGCCATAGTCAACATTTCAAGTGTGTTAGAGCATATTCATTGATCCATTTTTTTTCAATAGCAAAAAATCGCTAAACACACCAAAACACGTCGTACCTTTATATCTGTAAAATACAACATATCCAAAACGGCTGTCAATGTCAACATATGTGAGGGGACATGTGTACCAAAATAACAAAAAAAAAAAATGGGAAATCGAATGCACTTAACTCAAAATTCAAAAAAGTCACCTTATTTCTTGAACGGTTTTCGAAATAAATTTTAAACAATTAAATAACGTTACTCTTATAACTACTCTTATAACTTGTGTGCCTGCTGTCAAATTGGCTGTTGCTTCAAAAAGTATTTTCAGTTCTAAATTGTCTACAATTGTTCTTCTGTATTACACATTTCCAGCCTTAAAATGTGCGATAGAAAATCTCAAAATGCGTATAGCTTGTTCTTCTTCTTCTGCCCATCTTAAAGGTGGATTCAAAAAAATAACGATAATTTCTCAGGAGCACTTATCTCTCTTAGTTATGCGCTTTCGAAACATCGGCTCTCTAAAGAGTCCGTTTTATTTTTAACCCGACGTGTGCCGTATGTGTTATCCTTTGTAGGAACATATTTGATCCACTTCCGACGAAATTGTGTCAACATAAAATAAGCCATACCTAAAATGTCCATCACTCGCTCCGTCTACCCTTAGGTCTGTTCTAGTCTATTTGGTTTCAACTGTAAGCAATTTTTTAAGGAAATAATCTTTATGCGTTCGATGACAAAACAAAAATAAAAGTTTTATTACCTTCACGAGCATATATTCGTTTAGCTATTTACAGTTAAGGGCTTTTAAATGAACCCGAATGGTGCTCATAAAGAAGTAATTTATCCCAACCAAGGGTAAGCTGAAAAACTTTATTCTTACAATAACAAAACATCCATTAAGTGGGGTCTAGTGTTAGGTGCTGCCAAACCCACCAAGGACTTTTATTTTTTGAAGCTAAGAAAGTCCCACGAAAGGGACTTTCCGTCTTTTCATGTGTTTTCATGGGATTCAAACATGCGTGAAAAATCATGAAATGCTACGCGACAAACTTAGGCGGATTTTTCGGATTGCTTTAGATAAGATACGTCCCAAAAAGATAGAGCCATTGAAAAACTTGGAAGTATAGATAATAAATCAAAAGTATTAATAATAACAAAAATTCTAATGGCTCGATTATCTAGCAAAAACGTACTTCTTTTCGAAAATTCTTTACAAATTTAATCTTCTTCTTCTTTTCCTTTCTCCGGCGTTGTTACGGTCAGAAGTGTAGGACCATAACCTTCCCACTTAACTGCATTCCTACTGGTCCGCTTGTGGGGTCCGCCGGTTTGACCTCAGAAAGTAGCGGCAGGCTTCCCGGTTTGGGATTACTTCATCGCTGAGGCCAATCAAATGCTGGTGTTTTTGCATTTGTTTGCACCAGTTGTTTTTGGGCCTGCCTTTTTTTTTTTTTTTGTGACACAGGCATGCTCCAGATTTTTTTTTGTTTGATCTTACTCTTACAACACCGGTGATCTCCAGTCGTGTCAACCCACTGATTTGCATGTACACTTGTGGGGCAGTTTAATGGTGGTATATGTGTCCCTAGGCTCACCTTGGTGTTTTCTAAATTGCCTAGATGTGATTTTTGTTTACCTTTGTTTTAATCGCCTTTTACGACAAGCGAGAGGTATCGCTGCAGGGATATTCTTAACCCGTCCCTGCACGGAGGAGGGTCTCCAATTTCTTAAAATTTTGAATTTTAGATAAAATGCCCCTTCGATCTTATTGGGAGTGGAATTTGACCACTATTTACTGCAGCTTACTTTATCCTTTTCCTTCTAAGTAGCTTCGGTTTTTTTCAAGTACAGGATAGCTGTAGGTTTAAATGGGCAGCAAAAGACCGAGCTCAGTCATCTTTTGACGCGATACTGCATCCACCCAAGAACTGCACATAAACATTTACATCGTTTAAATAGTAGTAACTCAAACTTTTAGCTAAATCTGCGTTGACATGTCTTAGCAGTCTTTGGCGTCGACGAGTTCCTTGGATGAATATGGCCTGTTAAAGAACTTGGCGCTATAGGTACCAAGCTGAACATCATTATTCACTTGACGCTAACTGTAGTCGTGCGATGAGCGACTTCGGATCCCGATAACACCAATGTCATCGAGTGTTTATTTCGCGGCTTGTCTCCTCGGCGGGAGAGAGTACTACCCCCCGTAGTACATTTGCCCTGAATAAGCTTCTCGGCTCTCGCCGTTCGGAATCGGCACTAAACTGTTACCGTTCACTTGTGTGAAAAACAAATCGCACACAACATAAGAGAATGAAAGAAACTTGGCTCTGGCTCTTCATAAGCTGTAACACAATCTTAGAAGAAGAAGCTTACTGTAGTCCATAATAAGATTGTCGGTTCTAAGCTATTGCTAGTCTTCAGACAGTACTACGGGCGTATTTTTTCCTCTGCAGCTGTCGAGATAGGATTAGAGTTGATAATCCCATCGTCTGGCTCTAGTTTGTCATTTTCAGACCATATGAATCAGTACCCAAGATGGAAAAGATTTCACTGACCCCGGGCGAACAGACAGTGGGTATCAAATATCGTGCTATTGACTTATATCCCTCTGACCGTTCCTCCTTCCCATCGAACTTAAAAGACTTGTTAAACAATTATTTGCTGTCGAGGAGCTTCTAGGTCTAGGTCGAAAAAAGTATTATTATTGATTTTAAAATTGGTTACCAAATCAGGTTTCATCTTGGGGCGTTTACGAGTATTTGCAAACCAGTTGTTAAATATCTTCCTCAAAATAGAGAAAATTATAAATGGGAACCGTTGCCAAGTCATGGTAATCGAATTGAACAGTGTTTCTCAGCAAGGGTACTGACAGAATGCCCTGTAGTTGGTTTGAAAAAGCTTTTAAAAATTCGCCAAGATTCTGAGTTAACAACAAACAAGAGGTAGAAGAGACACCTATGGAAAGAAATGGAGCAAACATAACATATATGATTGAAAGAAATAGGGGCTCTCTAGGGAAGGTATATGTACAAATGAGAATCCACCATATTCCAATAGATACATATATGATATATATAGAGGAATATGTTGATCACAGATATCTGGAACAGAAATATCACATGGTTAGCCTGCGCATCTGTCTTACATATATGAATTTTCATCGTCTTTTGTACGTGAGAACGCCGACTTTCGAGCCAAAGACTGTAAGACAAGGAGCGTCCGGAACCGTAGAAAAGTTTGAGGGTGCGGAAGGTCACAACTAAACAAGCCATTATATGAAAGACTTGTGAATGGTTCAAAAGCTAGGAAATTGAGTACCGTATGAGTTGAAATCGGGAGAGGTTGAACAGTGGTTTTTCACGAGAAAATTGATACTCCAACGGCAGGAAAAAAAGTAATTTTTGCTTCGTAGTATAAATGCCTTACAATAACCCAAAAGGAAAGAGATCGTAGAAGCCGCGCCCATGTATCAACACTGGGGTGGCTAAGCCAAACGCCATATGATGTTCGACACTGTTCAAAGCAGCCGTAACTGACTTTGTCATATGGGCTCCATGGTATTTTATCGTCATCGCTCTCATATAAATAAAATATTCAATTTCCTCTGTTGCCATTTCTTGAGTGAACTTGCCGCCTGGTACCCAACTTTGGGAGTTCACTATGAGTTAGCGCATAGCTTTCCTCTTAGCATAGGACTCTGTGGAATTTGTTTGAAGCATAAGCATACTTTGACTGGACGTTATAAGCGATTCTATGTTATTTCCAGCGAATGTTATCCTATAAGGCATCGATTGAAACTGCTGCTCACCCAGGCCAAGGGTCATCCATAGGAAAGGGCGATATCTGGAAAATAGGGCAGACGGGGTAGGTCGTCCCATTTAAATGTATACAGGTAAGTTCCAACGACCTAGTATGATGTGGCTGAGCGTTTTGGTGCTGCAAAATTACCTTAACTTTATCTGCGTTGTGAGCGTTTTTTTTCTTTTATTATCTGCCCAAACCAATTACAAGTCGTTTTTGGTAACGAGCTCCTGTGATACTCGTAGTTTCCATTAGAGTGCAATAATGTACGGTCGGATCCAGAACTTGCTGATCCGACCAATCTCACAGCATGACCTTCAAAACCTACATGTTAGGCTTGATCGTCAGTTGGTTGATAAGTGACCTTTCCTTTCTTGTCTCTGGAGCAGCAGTTCGCTCGTTTGTTGCTTTTGAATCACCTAAGGCTTTCAAAAAATGATAATTGCTTGTTGGACTACGTCTTATGAATCTGCAAGTTTTTGTTGCATTTGATATGGATCTTAACCCAGTAATGCCACCAACTTTGCAGCTTTAAACCAGTCTGGGGCGCTTCTTCTTTCCTTCCTCCAGCCTCCACGTCGAAATCACTACTTTTATAGCAATATTTCTCTAAAAGAAGCCTCATTGTGCCTCATTTCTATAAAATTTGACGCAATGACAAAGAGTTGTTGACAGATGTCCAAGCTTACTCTGTGATGTTCCTAATTTAACATTTCCAGCACGCACCATTCCATCAGGATAGACCTTTATCCAGTTTTAAAAACTTCGCTTTTCTTCTTTGTTATGCCTACATAAGCGTCCAAAGATAGAATACTGAATTTACTCTCACCGGTGTAAATGTCCCTATTGCCGAAGTGGTCAATTTGTACACATATAGGGACCAAAATTCAGTCTAAAATATAATGTATCAGCAGGCAGTAAAAGTGAAGTCGCACTATTTTTTGTTGAATGCTGAAGTAAATCGACTTAAATCCATGATGACCATTGGCATTTGTAGCCAACTCACGATCTTTTTGTTTCTGATCTGTCACTACTGCATCACTGCTTTCAATAGAAAATTCAAGCTTAACTTGAAGATGAGTGTTGAAGCTGTCGACATATAAACCTTGAACTGCTTAGTTATTTGCTCTTGTAGACATTAGTCTTTTGAAAAAAAAAACCTAACCACAGTCAATCGGAATCATTTCCAATTAATTTCGATTAAATACGCCGCAGCGCAGTGTGTGCACACTTTGCAAATAAAACACGCATGTTTTGCACAGCTGCATTCTTCGCGATTGTTTGTTATAATGGCTTGTCTCAAATTCCAGTGCTAGGAACTCCTGTTTTATGTCTTCTAAGTGAAGAACATACTAAGCAGGTCACAGAGTTCACATGTGTTTTGATATGATCGGAAGTTATTTATCTGCTTACAAAATGGTTTAGAAAATGCTTATTAAATATTGCTATAAGATTGAATTAAGTGCAGCAAAGTTTTAGAAATAAACAATACGCGTTCGGTAAGTAAAACCGGGGTTGACTAATAGAACAGCCGTTAGAGGATTGTGAGGATTTGGAAAAAATCAGCCCCATCAGCAAAAACAGCTCGTGTAAGAACTTGAACCGTACCACCTGGAACGAAACTGGAGAAAGACCCACCTTTTTGCCCAAATGCACGAGTTGAACCTGGTCGATATGTGGTTCCAACGCGACGCCGCTACACGCCACATCGAATCGATAGATAAATTGTGAAATGAGTTCGACGAGCAATTTAACTTTCGTTTTGGACCGGTGATTTGGCCGCCTAAGTCGAGTTATTTGACGCCTATAGATAACATTTTTATGAGTGTACGTCAAATGTCTTGTCTATGACGATAAGCCAGTGTCATCTGCAGTCTTAGAACACAACATTACACGTGTTTTTACCAATTGATATGCTCGAAAAATTTAACCAAAATTGGACTTCCATTGGACTTCCGTGGTCAATATTTACACAATATAATATTTGAAAATGGCAAGCATTAGCTTATTAACTCAAGTAAAAATTATATACATTTTTACAATTTTTTTATCTTTTTCGGCAATAAAAAACCAAAGACTTAATAAATCACTTATTTTGTTGTATATCATTTGGTTGGAGTGTACCTTTTAGAATTTTTGACCATGCTTTAGCTGAGCAAAAGTATCGAAAGAGGTTTTGTTATTTTAAAGGGCGATTTCGACTTGGAAGAAAAGGGATGACCTGGATAGGCCCAAAAATTCAAAGATGAAGAATAGGAGATGACATCGATAAAAGCTGATGTCAAACAGTTAAAAAATTGTCTGATCTGGTAGTTGACTTGTCTTGGTAGGAAAACGCCCTAAAGCCATGGCAATATTCCTGAACTAAGGAAATTCTGCCTCACACAAAATGGAAAGCAAACTACGTCGAAAGGCGTTCTTTCACTTTTGGCTGTCGCAAAACTGCTCAAAACATTTTTAGAAACACTTAAACATGATGTCCAACCCTTTTCGCGACTTACTATCGATATATTTTTCGGCCATGGCCATCATGCATAGAGCAGAAGCTAATGAGTATCGATGTCGATTCATGGCAGCAAGCAGAAGGACAGAGGATATTTCTGGGAAAATAAAATAGAGAAAACGCCAAAACCTTCCGAGAGGCAGGTGAAATCGTTTTTGGTAAATTAGTTATTTAGAAATATGAAACCCTTAAACAAAAATATTGCTGCTGTGGAACAACGTGTCGCTAAGGAACGTCCGACATCGATGTCTCAACGTTCTTAGGCATTAGTCAGTCATCCATCGACCGTTTGACGTATATTAGATGAGGATTTGCTTCACCCAAGATCATCGTTAGTGATAAAGCTCATTTCACTTTGGATGAGTTCATGAACAAATAAAATAGTCGCCATTCGGAATAAGAAAACCTCGAATAATTTCATTTCACTGGCCATCGTCATTTGCATAATGAAAGATGCTATAAGTAAATGATTGAAAATATTTTGTGGCAGACACTTGAAGATGTACCATAGACACAGATAGGTGGGTGGAACAGCAGCATCTAATTGCGCCGCCTTTAGCTAAATTACGGCTCTTATTCGTTTTGGCATACTGTCGATAAGTTTTCTGCAGAATTCTGGACTGCATGGTCGTAGTGCAATCGTAATCATCATCGACTGTTGAGTGAAAGGTGTGTTCAAGCTTGTCCAGTGCGAAGAACAATACCTATATTGAAAAATTGTGCAACAACATCAGTTGTAAATGAGAGATGATCAAAAAATGCTAACGAAGGCATAACACTCGCAGCACAAGATCAAAATTCATACTCTGTGTGTGCATTTCCAATATAATACCTTAATGACATGGAAACAAAAGAATTACTGAGAACTACAACTAACGCGTCGAATCTTTCAAAAAATCCTATCTAGGACAACCACCCTCGGAGAGTGGTGAACGAACATCTTCGACACAAACCATCTGCACCCGTCCAGGTTGTGTGACAAACACCATAAGAGCGTAGCTCTTGAACCTGCACGAACCCTATAAAAAAACAAAAAGCCGCTAATCTATCTTGGATCAGTCCTCATTGATACAAATAGAGGAGAGCTTCTAGGTAGAAAAAGCCGTTAAGCCACACTATCTTGCGGTGCAAGCAGTTGGATCAGGCTATTGACCGAAGTCATTGTCATTGCAAGATGACTTCGATTTAATTTTATAACATTTTTACAAAATTGTCCACCTCAGTTCGATCCAAAAATTGAGAATCTGCGTCAAAATTGTCTAGTGGCCTGAGAGGCCCTAGACAAAGACGTTCTGAATAACATAGATTATGATTTCTAAAAGTTGATTTTCAAGCATAATACCGCTGGCATTTCTCGGAGCCACGTTGCGGAAAAATGATAATGACGTCGGTTGTTGAAGCTGATCTATGCACTATTAAGTCAATCGCGTTCGCAGATAATCTGTCAGATCAATGAGGTTAATGCTAATAATGATCGGCGAGCTCACCGTGCCCTGTTGCAGTCCATTATTAATTTTCTAAGCATGAGTAAAAGTCACGTTGAAAATTTTCACAACGAACTTTCAACTGGAAAGTCGGTTGAGCTAGTAATAATAATCTTTCAACCCTATGGTTAAGAAAGGTTTATTAGAAGACGGGCACCCGCGTTGGTTCTTGCATTTATTCCCTCGGATATCCACACGAGTTTCGACGCGGCATGAATGGGGTCATGCCTCGCTCAAACACTGAGTTGGTTATCCGGAATGATTTTGTCGTCCTCAACTCTGAAGACAGGGCTCCTGATCACTTTCTGGAAGACTTTGCTGATACTCAGAATGAAACTTATCGACGGTGATTTGCCGGAGGTGTCTTTACCCCTCTTGAGGATTGGTTCCATCACCACTGTCTTTCAATGCACATGATAATATACATTTTTCAGTGCACCGTTGAACAGGATGGTGTACATCTCTAAAGCCACTAGTCGGATGTGGCTAAGCCCACCATTATATATACCGTCCATTCGCGTGGACTTTTTTTTTCCCTTCAATGACTTGGAGATCATCTGGAGATCCCCCGTCGAAATGAACAAGGTGTTAGCCCCTTCATTGGCGACGGCATAATCGTCACTGAGTCTGAGGTTTTCTGATCGCCAATGATCGGTGTCATTTCGAATGTGGAAGTAATGAAGTAGAGCTCCGTTTTTCAGAAGCAATGTTCTCGGTAGAACAGGTCATGGTTACCCATTGCCCTTGCCCTGGAGTGTAACTCCGTGATTAAAGATAATATAAATAAAGGTAGCATCCAGAAGTTAGTCACCACTGACATCTAGGCTCGACTTTTGAAGGGCTCTATACCTATTTAGTCGAAAACAAAGTCGCTCGGCATGATTTTTTTTTGTTGCTAGAAACAAAGGGTGCGTCAACAGCAAGTTGTTTTGAGGTTGAGACTAAAAGCTTATATCTCTGGAAGCTAAATGCTATCCTAAAAACGTTTTTAAAAGCGTTTTAGTGATTAGAAGTAATGTTAGGATAAGGGCTGGGTCGATCGGCTGGTGATGTTGATGTTGAGCCGGCGCGATCTTCTGCCAGCCTTCTAGAATTTCGCCCACCAAGTTGGTTCAGGTCCTCTTCCACTTGTGTACTCCATTTGAGTCGAGAGCGTCCTATGTTGCGTTGTCCCAATGGCTAGGGTTCAAAGACTCTTCGGGCTGGAACAGTGTAGACGCTTAACCAGGCACATGCCGCCGCACAGCTCATATAGTTCATGATTAAACCTTCTGCTACAGATGCCATCAACGCAAACAGGGCCATAGAACTTTTCTCTCGAAAAGACTAAGCGCTTCCTCATCTATTTTAAACAGGACTGGGATGATTAGAGTATTATATAAAGCCAACTTGGTCTTTCGAGAGAGGGCTCTATTACTCAATTGCCTCTTGAGCCCAAAGAAACAGCGATTGGCAAGAGTGGTTCTGCGTTCGATATCGGTACCGATGTTGTTGCTCCTATTTACTGCGGAGCCGAGGTAGGTAGACGAAGTGCTTGATTACCTCGAAGTTCATGCTGTCCATTGTGACGCTCTGTCCGAGAGGTCGATGTTGTGCGTCCTTTCTTGATGACAACATGTACTTCGTTTAGCCCTCATTTACCGCTAGACCCATTTTAGCCGCTTCCGCTTCAATGTCAGCAAACCCCTCATTGACGACTTGCTGTGTTCGACCAATCACGTCAATATCATTTTCCTGACTTCATTCCTGCTGTAGCACCTTTTCATCTCCTCTCCATCTTTTTTTTTCTTTCTGATAAGCCGGTTCTCTTCCCTTCTTTTCTGTTTGTAGACCTCACGAGCAGCTCTCGTTCTTCGAAGCAGCATTGTCTTGTTTGGATGCATGGGCCTGTCTACACTCGTCGAGTTTTTCCTGGGTTGTGTGGAAAAACCCAGCACATCATGGGTAGCTTCCTTGATGGCTTTTTGACAACGTTTCCAGTCTTCTTCTTTTGGCAGTGCAGGTGATGTCGAACTTTCGGAGAGTTTTTGGGAGACTCGGTCGGCAACGTTCCTAGCGGTCGTTTGCGATTGTAGCTTTCTGACCTCAAACCGT
Source organism: Merodon equestris (assembly GCA_958301585.1). Classification (NCBI taxonomy): domain Eukaryota; kingdom Metazoa; phylum Arthropoda; class Insecta; order Diptera; family Syrphidae; genus Merodon; species Merodon equestris. The sequence continues at coordinate 23,775,619 of OY284417.1, read as the reverse complement.
GGTGTTCTTTCTCGATTCCGTTGTTTTGTGATATCCGTGTTCTTACCTTGGCTACAACAAGGTAATGATCCGAGTCGATGTTGGCTCCTCGGAAGGTTCGGACATCGAGAATACTGGAGGAGTGTCTGACATCAATCGCAATGTGATCAATCTGATTGACGGTTGATTGATCAGGGGACCGCCAGGTCCCTTTATGGATATTGAGGTGTGGGAATCGCGAGTCGCTGGGACATTGAGCATACTCGTACATATGTTCTTTCTAGGAGATCATAGAAGTCATCTTTGTTGTTGTCATCCCTGTTCTCTGTCGGAGCGTGGGCGCATATCAGGCTAATGTTGCTGAATTTAGCCTTGATGCGGATAGTTATGAGGCGCTTGCTTATGAATTTAAAATTCAAGACTTTTTGCCTAAGTCTGCCTCGAACAACTAATCCACATCCAAATAAGCGCTGTCTTCTCCCTCTATAACAACCGCCGTAGTAGAGGTCGCAGTTTTTCTTCCTCCTTTTGCCCGGCCCATCCCACCGCACTTCCTGGATTGCGGTAATGTCTGCTTTGTAGCAGTCAAGGGCCTCCGCGAGTTCATCAGCTACACGTGGTCTGTTAAGGGACCTCACATTCCACGTTTTTGTTTTACGTTTGCCGGGGTCGTCAACAGTGTATCCATCCTTATCCGAGGCTTGTGGTTGTTTCGGAGTGATTTAGTTTTATACGCGTACGGCTCACTAGGACGTAGCCCAATCGACTGATCCTGTCTTCTGGGGCAGGAAACTCGCCATTCCCCCTTCGCCCCGTTAATAGCTCCCAGAGTCTCCAGATGGCCCCGCGAGGAGGTGGAGATAGTACTTGCTAACAGAGCCGCAAGGTGTTCGTCTGGTGGCTCTTCTAGCTTTTTATCCGATATTGATGTACACGGATAATTAATTCTTTTTGGAATAAAGTGGAATTCCTGATACTTTTTGAACACACCTATTTCAGTGAATTTAATTTTTGTATATATATAAGAAAAATAGTGAGGGACTCAAAATATTGACCATATTGGGCACAATATTACACTAGTTTATTGGAAATCTGTTATGACTTGTACCCCATAGAGATCTAAAAGAAACTTCGGCCAAAAGCGGTTTTGTTCGGGATAGAAAACAATTTGAACCAAAACTTTATTTGTTTAATATTATTGCGTTTCAGTTTTCTTTCCGGGAAACGAACCAACACTAGAGTGTACTACGCTAGCCCTTGGCCCATGACATTCTCAAACCATCAACAAACAGCTCACCTGTCCTTGGAACTAGATACACAAATGTATCATAATTAATCCAAATACTTTCCATTAACCTTGAGCAAGTATAATGGATCTGATTGATTAGTCTCTATGTTCCGAATGGTTGAAATAACGATTTTTCGTTTCGCCTAGTCGAAAGCCACATTTGGCATCGCATTTATGAATGCCGTAAGCCCTCAATTTCTTTACCCGGCACATGTCACAGGGATGAAAAAAAACAAAACTATTTCCACTGTGCAAATAGGCAAACCCCCAAGGCCGTTCATTGTCTCCCTATCGACTTGCCGAGTCACAAGTCACTTCGTGTGCATTATGTCACGTAGCCCACTCATCCAACGTAATAATAATTCACTTAGTTCAATATTTCACACTCGCGAGATTTTCGATTTTGCCTCGAGTGCACACGAACGACTTGCCAAAATCAAGAAGAAAAAAAAGCCGAAAAACAATCTGAACAATTTTTCTTTCCCCGTTACGACTTTGCCTTCTGGCCAATATCATCTTCATTCGAAAACGATAATTATAATTCATCAAAGCGAAATTCTTTTCACTCTATGTCTTCATTCGAAAACACCGCTTACGTATGTACATACGTGTAGAACGTAATGTAGTACATAAGGTAGCTCGTACATGCGCCCGACTGTCTCTGCTGCCACTGGGTGACACCTTTAAACAAATCGTTTTCAACGATAACTTGTCATTTCTCAGACCGCACGCCCGCCCCCTTCTTCCGCTTTTCTTTGACGTACATTTGGAACCCCTATGTCCGAGCGTCTTGGATTCCGCCAAATACCATCACGCTGGCACGACTAAGAAATTCGCTTTTCGACGACGGAACAAAAAAATGTTGACGCACCATTACGACTTTTGAAAAATGCATTGCCTCGATGGGAGCTAGCTGGCATCACAACATATTCGCGCATAATCCCCCACATTTGATCGCGCTAATGACTTCCGTCCCAAAATAGAAGAAGCAGGAAATTGGAATACACAAAGCATTCCGAGGTACCGCCCGAGGCACTACATGGCACGGCAGTACACATACTGTACATATCGTTCAAATGCCACACATCGACCGGATCACGGTTCCGAGGGAAATCAGGAAAAATCGAAAAAAGAAAAAAAAAGAAACCGAAAAACTATAACCTGTTCTTGGCAATGGCTGGGAGAATTTAAATTGTATCTACATACGTATCTATGGGCAGGAGTGAATGAGAACGAAAGCAAATGAAACGAGACGGGTTAGAGCGAAACGAATTGCTTCTTACATTCAACCTTGACCATGAAAAGATGCACCGAAAATAAATTGATGAGATACAAAGATACTAAAAAAAACATAAACACGATTCGTTGGTAGTGGATGATACAAAAGTGAATCCGTACAGACGATAGGTGGTAGCCACTCGGCTTGATGTGAAAATGATGATGCATCAGGCATTTGGCAACCGCTTTAGACGAGCGGTCGGTCGGCGGAGGTTCTGTGGCCTCCTCTGACTCGCAAGTTTGCAATTTTTTTTTCTGTATTTTTGTTTGTTTGACCAAAAAAGTGATGTTGGCAATTGTCCCACGAATAAGGCCAAAAAAGCACGAGAACAGGGTGGATACAATCGGGTTTTTGGCCGTTTTTTTTTATTCTACTTTTAGCAATATTTTTCACTGTTGGGTGCACGTTGTTGCTGACTGCTTCATGCAGGACTGATTATTTATGATTTATGGGCCCAAATAAACGAGCACACAAGATCCATATAGTCGGCTCTATCGCTAACGTTATCGCTATTTCCGGGAATAATCGAGTGAAACGTGCGGATTCATTCCATGTCCTTTCCACGCTGATTAATTCCGGCCAGAGGATATGGATGCTCAATGTCCCATGTTCTATTAAGTTTCCCAATGTGTCATCCGCTGAGCTAGGAATTCTATGACTCAATTCCAGGCATGACATTTAAAACATGGTCTGAAGGCTGTCCCTCTAGACATGGCTCATTCATATCGTTTGCTGACACGCTATTGCCATCATAGTCGTCAACGTCACACCATCGTCATGTAAAAATGATTGTTAATGTCAGTCACGCTACCGCACTCACATGCGCGCGTAAATGACAAGAAACCAATTTCAGTCACTTATACACTGCGACAACGACCGCAATTGATAAATGATTGACTAATTCCTTGAAACGGGCATTGTCTTTTGCTCCCCAAATATACATAGTTATGACCACGCAGGATTCGAGGTTACTTGCTAATTCGAGCTGTCAGTTGTGCTCATAAAAAAACATGGAAACATAAACATAAATCACGAAACACTTCAATGTTCATTCGAATGACTGGATGAATAATGAATGACAGTTGATAGAGATGATTTGATTTGTCGAACCGGATAGGTGGGGACAAGGGATATATGATAGACACGCTGTGTGAGAACTGTATTTAGGTACAAAAGAATTTTGTCCGCAAGTTTGTCGCAGTGGGCGGTCGGAGTGGAGTGTGCAATTTAGGTGCTTTTGAAGGATGGACTTTAAGTGAATCGAATTAGTTGTTGTTTCTGAAGGGAAAATTCCTATTAGCTTTTGTCGGGAATGAGGCTGGTATTTGACCTTCAGTTCAAAGGCGAACTAAGGGACTTGAAGTCCTCGAAAGGTAATTATGAAGAGGTTGGTTCGAGTGAAGTCTTGAGTGGTTCCAGAAAATTTGTTTAAGACGTTGACCCAACTCCGGTTCATAAATTAACATTCTCTCTTCTCCTACCGGTCATGGTCAAGGACATGACTCACAATGTTGAATAAGTTCCCTTTCCCTGGGTCACACAACGTCGCGACCATACACCATATTCTTGGGTTTATGGGTCTTGTAAGTTTTTTCATAATATATGTATGTAGGTTTATTTTTTTAGAATCGTTTATTCTTATTCTTTTACTAAGTTCGTGCTTGGGTGCCAGGTAGGTGGGTAAAGGAGGGTATTCGATTGTAGCTCATTCAGGGTTGAAATGCTGTTTGTATGACATATGTTATAGAGAATTTGTTAGGAATTCCATATTTAACCTGTGAAGTTGAGAAAATTGATTATATCGGCCACACTAAGGTTAGTGCCCTCACGCGGTTGCTGACGAGGGCTTGCCATAGAACCAAATTGAAAAAAATTCGAGGTCCAACGACGATTTTGCACGATACGCACGTTAAGTTAGCACAATCGAGCGTTAATTTTTAATGAACATTAAAACTATTTCCGCGCATTCTTTTGGTGTGAAGCGATTCATGGTTAAAATGGTACTGAATTGACGTTTCCAAAATGCTATGACATATGAAAATCGATTGACAATTGTTGAAGTTATTCAAAGTTTACATCGACCCATATGAGATGGCGCACCCTGTAGAACGCCATCATACATAATGTTCCACAGTAGGGGTCCAAGGACTGGGTCCAATTTTCTGATGCCGAACCGGCTGTTTGAAAGTGCACTATTAGCTTCCGCTACTGCCAGTAGCCTACCATATATAATTCGTTCCAGTTTCTTACCTAGTGTGTCTAATAGACAATTTAGGCAATACGAGGCGGTTCTCCAGGCGGCTTTTTACTATTAAGGCAGTAGTACCAAGTGCTGTAGACATTTCCCCAAAGTGTAGTGGAAATCGTCTGGCCTGGGCTTATTCGCCGCTTTGAGGGCCTTATTTGGGATGCCATTAGGTCCGGGTGTTTTGCTGTTTTTCACCTTAGAGACAGCTTTGTATAGCTCCTCTAGAGTAATTAGAGGGATCTCCTCTGTGCTGATCCTTGCCGTGCTGCTACTAGAAAGCGGTGTTCTACTATTTGGGTGGGCATTTCAGGCTTTGTTATCGGGGGACCCATATTATTTCTCATCCTTTTGGTAACCACTCTGTATGCTTTACCCCAGGGGTCTATATCGGCTTCCTCGCAGAGTTTTTTTGAAACATCTTGCTTTGCTTTCTTTTATAGCTTTCGCCAGCTCACCTCTCGCTAGTTTAAATTGAAGAAGGCGCTTTTGGAAGTCTGGCTTGTTTCTGGATCGTTGGGATTTCCTTCGCGCTCTGAGACAAATTGCTCTTAGTCTCTGGATATCATCGTTCTACCAGTAGCATGGAGAGCCCCTTTTGCTGGGTTTCCTTCTGGTCATCGCTGCGTCACATGCTACAGTTAGTGCCTGCTTAAACTGCTTGGAGATTGCCTCTGCGGATGCGCCGTTATACAAGGTCACACCTCTTACGATCTCTTCAAACATCGTTATCAAAGGGGGAGTCCTTCCACTTGGGTCCTGTTTGGTTTGGACGATCTAAAACTTTCGTTGATAGCCCTACTCTAGATTCTGCACTAATCTAGCCCGAACCCGTATTAACAAGATTCCTCCTACTTTTGAACACGGCCTTTATGTTTAGAAATCGTCGTCCGAGGGCTCCCATTGGTCCATAATCGTCTACCGTCCTAAAAGATGGTGCCCCTGTTGTGTACGGGTGTCGTCTGTCCTGGAGCTGCTGTCGTTTGCCTATTTTCGAAATTTTAGACTTCCTTGACCTATCCGTCGATACGTCGATTGCATTTCTTGCCTTATTTTATTCACTAGCCCTTTCATTGGTGGCATCAACAAACATTTTTTTGCATCATTATGGTTGGGTTGGCGCTTTGACTAGAAGCCCTGATGATCTTTCAGGCCTCATCCAGTTGTCAGTAGCAAGGCTTCGAAGCTAATCAGTTTAATTTGGATAAAGTATAGTTCATGAAAATTAATTGATAATACAGAGGAAGCTGAAGATTATGTGTTTAGGTGCAAGCCTCCTCTAAATCATATGTGTCATGAAGCAGGGTTTGCTGTCGAGAAAATGTTCCCCTAAGCCGCCCAGACTTTATGAATTATCTCAAAAATCAGTAACTTAAGCTTACGAATTAAAGTATGAATCGCTCTCTGTCATCGATGCCTCTCACTGGTGGCTTATCCCCCATTAAACGCTAATTTATTTCATTTTGTATTTAACAATAAAATTAAGACAAAAATATAACAAGGTAATTCGTGACAAAATCCCCAAAATAACCTTATCGCTCGTCACTCAAGTATAAGGTACCCAACGTGACGAAGACGTACCTGGGATAAGTTTTAATGAGCTCGCGGCAACTTTCTCTTAACGACACCTAGAGCGCATTTTTATACTTTCGTTCATCCCTCAATTTTGAAGAAATGAAAAATAATAAAATTAAATGCAAGACAAGGGACGGAAAATAGAAAACTTTTTCGCCACAAGGAATTTTCCGCGAGATAAGTTGAAAAACATTAAAAAGAATGTAAAAAGATTTACCTTCGATATTAGAATAATTTAATTAATGTCCTTGTGTTACAGATGGTACTTCATTATCATCCTTGTTTCTGTCTTGTTTCTCCTTTTCATCAATTTCGGTTTTAATTAAACGCCAATGGCTTGGGGAGAAGACAATTTTCCTAGCGCCTTGCCCTTTAAGACGCTGCGTAACTCAGCTGATTGCTTAAAAGAAGTGGGAGAAACCTGACCGCGCGTCGTCGTCCTTTTTTTTGAGGAGCATGGGAAAGTTTAGTAATTAATTATTTTATGAAGAAGAGGAAGCTATAGGGCTTAAGATAGATTGTTGTAAATTTGAGATTGCTGTTTTTGAATATTTTTACATCGGGAAAGGGAAGATGAAAGGGTGAAAGCTGGCAGGTCTAAGGAAATTGAGGTTTCACTTTATATTTCGTGCAAGGTATGAAATGGTAAGGGCAATGGCACCGTAATATGCCACTATTTAATTTTACGGTTTCTGTTTCAGAAGCCTCGAAAAACCAATTATAATTATGTCATTATGGAAGGCTTAGTACACCACTACTTGAGGGTTTGTTGTGCGTCTTTACTGTTCTCAGGTAACCCCTTTGCGAACGTGGGCTAGTGTTGTGCTTAAAATTTGAAGCTCTCCCGCCAGCCCAATTTAATTTAAGAAATTGATTAGGCGGTGGAGGGTTGGAACTGCTAATTCCTTTTTGAAAATTGACATCTGTCCCAAATTTCTCATGCTCATGTCATTAAGGCTGATTTATTTATAAGGCACCATTTTATGAGACTTGATCGAAGACCGAGTTAATTTTTGTATAAAAATTCCAGACAATTGCCTAAGCAATATTCTTTATTTACTCATTGTCCTTTTAAAAAGAAATCGCAGTCATCGCACATCATCGTAATCGAAGCAAGTCGTCAGCATAATCTCGAATTCTATCGTTTCTTCGACGTTATGTTGTACTGTTGGCTTCTTTCTAAGTCATATTCTTAGAAGATTTCCTTGTTATCATGTTTTGATTATCTTTTTGGCCAAATATGATTTTTGAATACCAAATTCGTGGTTTTGTCATTGTTTCGTTGTTCGTAGACGTCAAAAGACTTGAACGAGGCCAATGCAATATCACTTCTCGACTCTCTTCGAAAACTCTTTACCATTCATAGGCCTACATAAAATGATCATTTTTCTATAGATAGAATACACCATACTAGCGTACTAGATGGTGAAGCATACAGAGAAGCGGATTACTAATTTTACCATATTTTAATCATGGTCAAAATCAAAAGACGAACTTTGTGAATTTGAGAAGAAGCAGAAAGCAGAACACAAGAATGTGTAAAAAAAACATTGTATCCAGCGCAAATACCAGGAAGAATTTAATAACCAGTTCACCCTACTAGACGTTATGGAAACTAACGACGAAGCAAGACAGTTAGACGCAATATGGTCAACAATAAAAGTGTCGAAAAGGAAACAGAGAAAAACAAACTAGGCTCCTGCAAAGCTCCCAAAGGCAAGCCTTGTTTCGAAGAGGAATGCGAGCAAAACGTTAAAGCCTGTAAGGTTCTAAGACTACAAGACCTAGAAGAGGTCCGGGCGCACGAGATAGAAAACAAGTTAGCCGTCTTCTTCGGGATAAAAACGAAATTGGCAAAGAAAAAAGTTTGCTATTGTAAAATTCAGGAAGTATGTACTGCGATCAGGATTTATACGTAACGATAACGGGAAGCTCGGTTCCGACAAGGAAAGAGGTGCAGCCTAATGGAGAAGATATTTCGATAAACTGCTTTACATGAATAACAAGCATTATCGGAAAATGTTATCCGCACAGCAGACATTTAGGTAGACCTGCCAGCCATCCAGGAAGTAAAGAAATCAATCCATCAGCTTAAGATTAACAAGACTGCAGGAGTCGACCTAATACTATGAGAGTTGATAAAATATGATGAAGAGGAATTAACAGAGAAGTTACATGGGCTTATCACGACTATATGGAACAATGGAACTATCTCCGTGGACTGGTAAAACTAGGTCGTCATTCCCGTATTTAAAAAGATGGGATCAGCTCGCTGGGAGCCAAGCTACCATTCCCGGTCTTCTACCTTGAATTTTGCAAACTTTTACCTAAATCTCAGGAACCACAGTAGCTAGGGCTCCCGGTCGCTATGAGCTCAGAATTATGTACTTTATTACACAGCCAAGTTCCAGATTCATAGCTACTCGGCAAGTTTGGTTTGATCTATGATAGTCCTTGCAAAAGTCTTCCCTACCTCAGCTTTGCAAGTTGGAAGACTAAAACGGTGACTGCTAACAAGTTGTTAGAAGGTGTTGTCAAATAATTTTTTTTTAGGAGGCTGATGTCATACGCAATAATCAGAGACTACCAGTGGGGCTTCAGGAGAAACCATTCGACGACTGACCAGGTTTCATTCTACAACAGCTCTTAGAGAAGAAATAGGAATTCCACGAAATGAAGCTATCAACAACAGCAAGTATGGCTAAAGGGAAACAAAAGACGAGTTAAAGTAGGAAAAGGCTTATCTGAAACATTCGAGATATATGAAGGATTAAAACAAGGAGACGCCTTGTCACCACTTCTCTTTAATGTAATACTGGACTATGTAATCAGATCTTTTCGGAAATATGATAGCGGGATAACAATTATTGAAATTAATTTCACTCCAGATCACGATGAAGATCTCCTCCTGGGAGATAGTTAGGAGGCAGTTAAGAGAAACCCAGAAAATCTAATAATGGCAGAAGGGAAGCAGGCTTAGAAGTAAATGAAGAGCATACAAGGAGGCTTGGATCGATTCAAACCTTGCTGTTACTCGGCAAACGCTTTGAGAATGTGGACGAGTCGAAACCGTATTGACTGCCACAAACGACATAAAGGTTGGAAGAAAAGTTGAATACGGGCAAGGTGTATTTCTGAAATTGCTCTAAATTCAGGTTTTGGTAAGATTGGCAGGACACGTAGAACAAATGGACAGTGGTCGAACTTTCAGAAGAATAGCGAATTGAAAACCCGACTGAAATAGATGGACAGGAGGGCCGCACCCTAAATCAGGGAACACAATAAAGATAGACCTAGAAGAGATGAAATATAGGGGCAAAACATGAAAAAAACACACTCATCACAGGGAGGATTGGCGAACGGCTCTCAATGAGACTGAGTTCCAAATTGACGGTGATAATAATAAATAAAGCTTTCGCGACGATTTTAGTGCCATGGTCGAAAAAAACTGTTAATGAGCAGTTGTGTCTGGTTAGAGAATAACTTCTGCTATCTGTTGGAGTACTCAAACACAAATATTGGTCCATCGTACTGTCAGACAGACACCTTAGATGGCGTTAGAGCTCATGAAGAGCCAGAGCCAAGCTTCTTTTTATTCACTTACATATGTTGTGTGCGATTTGTTTTTCACACAAGTGAACGGAACCTAAAGCTTAATGCCGATTCCGAACAACGAGAGCCGAGAAACTTTTTCAAGGCAAGTGTAAAACGGGGGTTTTGCCAGTATCCCACCGAGGAGGGACGCTAGTCTTAAGTATGAAGATGATTTCTACACTATCTGGTTTTGAGCTTTATTAGAAAGACTATAGCAAAACTTCAAAAATGTGCAGGTCTTTGATGAATGGTATAAATGTGATGTGATTGTGTAGAGAAACTATGAACTATCAGTTCTTCGTTCAGAACATCTCCAAAGACCGCTACTTGACGTGCGCTCATGACCGCTCGATGTTTTAATTGCGATAACCTTTAACAAGTTTTGTTTTTGCTATTGAGACCACCTGTAATGATGACTAGACATTAGCCTAGACTAGGCGCCACTGTATTTAAGATAGTTCCCATGAAAATGGATCATCATCTGTATCATAGTCGGATAAAGTCAGTACACTATCTTGAAATATCATTGACCCTTCGAACCTGTCAACCGAATTAGATAATTGGCCGGTTTCTCAGCGTCAGAGCAAATTACTTGTGCTGATCTGTTGAAACTGGGTTCGTTTGTTATCGAGACGCCAATGGGTACCGAAAACTACCCAATTTTGTATTCAAGTACCTCATTCGTTATCTTATTACGGGTTTCTTACCGATTTTAACAAAATGCGAGGATCGCAATTCCAGAATTAAATGACTCCAAGAGTCTTTTAAGAGCTTGGGAACAGACGAAATCTCCACTAAATATCATCTATGGGTATCCTACTTAAAAGTTTTCTTTTGGACACAGAGCTGATAATTACACATTTTGAATTGTTAGTCCGCAGAAGCTTTTATTTCGTTCCTACTGAGCTTAACCCAGGCTAGCTATCATTCATGGATGACAACGGAGAACTCACGCTGCTCCATTAAGGTCGGTAACGAACTAACCGAGACCTTTGATGTTAAAAGGCGATTTAGACAAGACTAGACACTGTTATGCAACTTTTTGAACATCATCCTTGATAATATCATATGCAACTCACTGGCCAAGACAAGAGGTATGATCTATTTCAAGTCTGCGCAATGTCTTGCGTACGTGGATGACATCGCCGTGATTGGAAGGACACAGCGTGACGTCAATCTGGTTGTTGTAAGCATTTAGGCGAAAGCGGCTTGGATGGGTTTTAAGGTCAGTGGGGGTAAGTCCGGACATATGGTATAATCACCAAAAGACACAAAACACCTACGTCTTAGCCAAAACGACATTCTTGGCAGCTATAATTCTGAAGTGGTCAAGAGCTTTGTCTACATTGGCTAACTCCTGACCAGCAATAACAACACCAACGCTGAGGTAAAACGCAAAACTACTCTTGCCATATGTTGCTTCTTTGGACTCAAAAGGTAATTGCGAAGTAGAAGCTTCTCCTGAAAAACCAATGTAGCATTATATATGTAAGTCACTGATCATCCCGGTCCTGCTTTACGACGGAAGGCTTGGATTTTAACGAAAGGAGGCTCTTGGTCGTTTCGAGAGGAAATTTCGGCTTTTTATCTACGGCCTCGTTTATATAAACTGGGTTTGGAGGACAAGATCCAACGAAGAACGGGTTCTACAGCGAAATCGGGCTATTATGTAGAGCGCATGGACAACGCAGCTCCGGACTGAGGAGTCTTCAAATCTAACCTGCACGCAGGTGGAAGGGGACCTCAACCAACTCGGAGTGCGGAAACAACTAGCCAAAGACTGCGCTGGCTAAAGATGGAGACGGTCGTTGGTTGAGGCCCAGGTTCATCCGCGGATTGTAGCGTCATCAAAGAAGGAGGAGAAGAAGATATCATTCACAATGTCTATCTAGTCTCATTAAGGGCATAGGGGGTGGTCGTGGTTCAAAAGTAATCATCACCGACTGTTGAGTCGAAGGTCTGGAGATCAAGTCCTTCCAGTGAAGAATGATTCCTATAAGTACGGAAAAACTCTGCAGCAACTTCAGATGTGAATGAGAGATGATCAAAAATTGCTCTTCTTCTTCTTCTTCTTTTCCTTTTTTTTTCCGGCGTTGTTATGGTCAGAAGTGTAGGACCATAACCTTCCCACTTAACTGCATTCCTACTGGTCCGCTTGTGGGGTCCGCCGGTTTGGCCTCAGAAAGTAGCGGCAGGCTTTCCGGTCTTTCCGGTTCTTCATCGCTGAGGCTGGTGTTTTTGCTTTTGTTTGCACCAATTGTTTTTCGGCCTGTCTTTTTTTTTTTTTTTTTGTGACACGGGCATGCTCCAGATTTTTTTGTTTGATCTTACTCTTACAACACCGGTGATCTCCAGTCATGTCAACCCACTGATCTGCATGTACACTTGTGGGGCAATTTAATGGTGGTATATGTGTCCCTAAGCACACCTTGGTGTTTTCTTAATTGCCTAGATGATGATCAAAAATTGCTGACGAAGGCAAAACACTCACAGTATATGATCACTTCAAAATTCATACTTTATGTGTCCATTTCCAATATAACACCTTAATGATATGGAAACAAAAGAGTTACTGTGAACTACAACCAACGCGACAAATTCACTCGAATCTCTCAAGAAATCCTATCTAGGACAACCACCCCCGGAGAGTAGTGAATGAACATCTTCGACACAAACCATCTGCACCCTGTCTATGTTGTGTGACAAAAACAATAAGGCCGTACACTCTTAACTACTCAAACTCAGGGTCAAACTCAGTTTTCTCTAACTTTTACTAAAGCCCCACTCTCTGTTGTTCCCCTTCATGTTTCCTTCGGACTGCAAGGTCCTCTTGTCGTCCTCTGTTGAAGGGGTTTTATTGTTGCCCTTCCGTAATCCGTAACCAATCCATTTCCACGTTCAATGCCATTGATTTCTGTATATCGCCAATTTCTGGACACCGTCCTTAACAAGTCTTGGTTTTGGCGATTCTTTGACAATGTCGTCTACCTCTATCGGTTGAGGCATTACTTTGAAATCTTTTTATCCTTTTTCCAGCACAGTATAGCCGAGCTGATAGTATGGTTTCCAGGCTAACGATTTGCATCTTTTTTGCTTTCATCGTTAACTCGATAATATGTTTCTCCCTTGAGGTTATTTCACGAAGTTCATTATTTTATATGGAACTAGACATGCGTCGAAGCGTAGTCTAGGTGCTTCCGCTGGGTTGAAAGAGTTTTTAGAATTCTCTCGTTTCCTGTCAATAGAACTGTTCGCAGTAAGTCATGTGTGCTCCCTTTTCAATCTCAATTTCCACTCACTAACTATTTCCATGCACGCGTCACATGTGGGTCTACTGTATGAAACCTTAATGATAACAATTAATATAACTATTATAGAATACCTGTGATGCGAAAGGCATTTCAGATTAGTCCTCTGTTGACACTGCCAAATGCCATGTTCTCTCTATGAATGGAAGCAGCCGAAATGGATGTCTTATATGAGGTACTATCGTCAAGTCCATTCGCCTTGTTGTTTTTAAGAATCTTAGTCGCGATAGTTACTTCATCGTTATCTGTCGCCATCGTTATCTGTGGACGTAGGTATACTCGGGCAATTCTTACATTGAACATTACGGTCTGACATTGCTGACGGATACGCGATTCAAAACCATAGCAAACATCTTTTAACTGGGAATAGCGACCACTTGTCAGCTCTTTAGCTATTCTGTATACGGTTCCGCTGCCGCACCTACCTGCAGCACACCCTACTTCTGCGTCCAATATATCGATGTTGTTCACTATTCAGGCCGCTGTTGATTGCTTCAACACTTTGCGAATGGTGATCCTAAAATGTTAGGTTGTAGAGGGTTCCTTAGCTTCTTCACTAAGGATTTTGCGGGGTGTCTGAACGGTTGTTGTTCTAAGGCAGAGAGCAGGTTGATTTCGAACTGTCCCCATGTCAAGGATCTTGGGCCCCATGATATTCCTATTAACGTACTGACTGGCGAACTGTCTGTCTTTGAAAACATGCTATCACGAATAACAAGATGCTTGCCTGGCTAGAAAACTGTAGACCTTTCGCTATTAACTTTGAGATTTCCTAGTCAGTTTTTCCTTATGACATGCTTGAGCTTTCTTTTTCGTTGTCTAGCTTAGCATCCAAGTCTCCGATGGCAATGTCTCGTTTTGGTATTGCACTCGAGATGACACTTAGTTGATCATAGAGTGTCTTTTAGGACGTAACACTGGGTAGTGGTGAGACGTCGTAGTCTAGTCTGAAACCTCGGCATATGAGGTATGTGAACGCTTCGTGATCGGTCATATTTAACCGGTCCATATTCACGCCTCTTCATTGATGAATAAGTTCAAAATCTTTCAGCCGATACGAAGTATTAATTCCTTTTTTTTTTCTCTTTTCCTGTGGGTTAAGGGTAAGTAATGTCTGACGTAAGCAATTTAACAACTCTGCTACAGAAGGAATCTCACAAGAGTCAGGTCATGTGAACTCAACTCATATCCTGTAAAGCATAAATCCTTTGCACACAAGTCTTGATTAACATCCTCAACCGAAAAGCACATCCTGTTTACAAACACTACGTAAAAGAAACCTTAATTTGAACATCTCCAAACGAGCTTAATGCGATTAGAGCCCCAAACCTAAATCAGCCTTTGCAATCTCCCAAAAGCTATGTCTCCAAAGCTCTATCTGAATACGTATTAAATTACATTCAAACAACTAACTCAGCATTTCAACAGAATCCACTTGTACGAAACTCTCTGCAAACTTTTCACATGTACATCGTATCTGTTTCATACTTTTTATTACTTTCAACTAGTTGGGACGCATTGCAAAGCAAATCCAAAGCACGTTCCTGTGACGAATGTCTTTGTCAAGAGCACATCACGTTGGTTCCCCGAGAGAATTCACAAATCCATTCGAATTTTTCTTCAAAGACATCTGTACCTTTTTGGATAGCCTTGTAACCTAAACTCATTTGCGTCGTGGGTGCAAGCGGGGTGACGAACAATCCATTATGGTTTTGTTTATTTGTTTGATATTATTTTAGGCGAAGACGAATGGCCGATATTTTTTAATTTATCTTCGCCCGACAGCTAGCTAATTGAATTCGTGAATCCATTGTCATCTATCTTTCGTAGGGGAGGTCTATGCACGCTCCAAAGTCTGGCTATAAATCCCCGATTGGTTGAGATTTCTGACTAGGATTCTGGATGAATGGTGGCAATGACGTGTGAAGAAAAAACAATTTGGAAATTATTTTTAATTTGATTTCGCTTAAGTGGATGCGGGATACAGATGGATTTAGATAGGTTTTTAGGCGATGTTTTATGGAAATGGGATTGTTATGGAAATTAAGTTTAGCGAAGAGATTAATAAATAAATTTATTGAATGTGTTTCATGGGTTCTAATGTTTTTCCTTTTGTTTTTCATTTCAGAATCAATGATTTTTATTCGCAATCGGTAAGTGAAGTTTCATGGTTCTTATTCACTGTAATTCGGTAAGTTTATGACGTAATTTGAGCGAAAATGCTTTTGGTACTTTTTTTATATCAAATTTAATGCACGAAAGGGAATTTGCTGTCATTGGAGAGTAATTGCCTGGAACGATCTTAAAATTTCTGAAGAAAATGTGAATGTCTCTACTTTTATATTTCGCGTGTCGTAAAAATTGCTAGGTTGTAGAGTCGTAATACTATTTGATTGGATTGGATTTCTAGGGTGATAACAAACAGAATATTGTAAAGGACTAAGAAGAGCAAACATTTGAGGCTACGTCAATTCTTTTTTATGTTAAATGCTAGATCTCATGACTAGTGCGTCTTCTATTTTTTCGGCATCTACTTTTTTCCTTTAAATAAACATTACTTCAGGGCTTAATATTCGAGGATTGTTCAAAAAATAAGGTGACTTTTTTATTTTTCTCGAAAAATATTTATTTATTCATCAATATCTTGTACCCTTCAAAGTTGGCCTCCTCAGATATAATACTCTTGTGCCAGCGATTTTTTCAATCCTCGAAGGAGTTCTGTAATGACCTTTTGGTATAGTCTTGAGCTCTTCTAGCGATGCGGTATTTCCATCCTTTTATGGGTGTTTTCACTTTTGGGAAGAGAAAAAAATCGCGTGGCTGGGGCTTTATGACGGTATTGGCTAAATAATTATGCACAAACAACGTTGAGTGAACAGGTGTATATCATGATGCAGCCGTGCTTCTCGTAAGCGGCGAATAACTTCAAGGTAATGTTATTCACCGTACGACCTGTCGGCAAGAACTCATAATGAGCCGATTGCCATTGTAATCGAAGGGAATAGTGAGCAAAAGTTGCTCACATTTGACCGAATTTGGCGTGGTTCCTCGGCCTTGGCTCTTCTGGTCATTTCCATTGGGATGATTGCGCTTTTCTTCGACGTCTTAATCATATACTAGCGATCACCCTCTTCAGCAAATCTAGATCATTCAATAATTCTGGAGCGATGCTCATGCGACAGTTCTTTTGGTCAAAATTTAACAATTTAAAAACAAACTTCGCAGCAACCTTTTCGTACCCAAAATACCTGAACAAAAATAATGGCATGGGCCAACCAATATGCCAATATCTTAAGCAACTTCTTTTATAGTGTTTCGACGATTCTTCAAAAAAAATTTCTTCTCTGCTTCAACGTTTTGATCCGTTGTTGACGTGCTGGGGCTTCCAGGCCGGACATCGTCATCAACTTCTGTGAATCAAATGCAACAGTTAACACTTCAAGTACGTTCGAGCACCTAATTCTACGGGGTGCGCCATCTCATATGGGTCGATGTAAATTTCGAATAACGTCAACACTTCTCAACCGATTTTGGAAGTTCAAAAACTTTTATTCAACTTAGACCTTTACAATTTATTTTGATTAATTTCTGAAAACAATATCAATTAAATGACCGCCTTTATTGCCGATGCAAAAATGGGCTCGTTTTCGCGCATTCTCCATGACATTTTCGAGCATTTCGGTTGAAATTTCTGCGATTTCCGCACGAATGTTTCTTTTGAGCTGTTCTATTGTCTTCGGGCCGTTAGCATACACCTCGCTTTTCAAGTATCCCCACAGAAAAAAGTCTGGAGGAGTCAAATCCGGCGATCTCGGAGGCGAGTCAATGTCGCCCTTTTCTGATACCAATCTTCCAGGGAACTTCTTACGCAAAAGGTTCATTGTTTTGTCCGCAGTATGGCATGTTGAAACCAATAGTAAAATAAGCTTTTTTTACGCATTTTTGGGACCACATAATGGGCCAACATCCACCGATATCGATCGCCATCCACTGTATCGCGAACTTTGAAGAAATACGGTCCAACGATGGTTTTAGCGCATACACCGGCCCAAACAGTAACTTTTTGATCATATAGCGGCTGTTCGTGAATAATGTGAGGATTTTCGTATGCCAAGCGCCGTGGTTCATCTTGTGACAAAATTCTTTGAGTTCTCTGCACCTTGTATGGAAATAAGTGAAGATCATCCTTTAAAATTCTCCGCAAAGTGGGCCCACTAATGCCTAACTGCTGGGAACGGCGCCGATATGACAAACTTGGGTCTTCTTGAACACAGGCCTTCACAGTCTGAATAGATGAGTTTGAACGCCGCGGACGTGGCCTAGGTTGCTCACGAGGGCTTGCCACAGAACCAAATTGAAAAAAAAATTCGAGGCCCAACGACGAATTGTATTTTTTTTGGGCGCAACACGATCACGATACGCACGTTGAGTTAGCACAATCGAGCGTTCATTTTTAATGAACATTGAAACTATTTCCACACGTTATTTTGGTATTAAGCGATTCATGGTTAAAATTGTACTGAATTGACGTTTCCAAAATGCTATGACATATGAAAATCAGTTGACAATTGTTGAAGTTATTCGAAGTTTACATCGACCCGTATGAGATGGCGCACCCTGTATTTTTGACAAAAATTTTAATACAGATTCTTTGATCCGTTTTTTTCCATAGCGAAAGCTCGCCAAACGCTCCAAAACACACTTTACCTTTATATCGGTAAAAAACTAACTAAATGTCCAAAGTGACTAGTAATTTCAGCTGGTTGTTAGAGGAAAATTGTGCCAACATATCAAAATCAAAAATTCGAAAATTGAATGCAATTAAGCCCATGAAATTCAAAAAGTCACTTTTTTTTTAACAAAACTCGTAAAATGAAGCTTCTCCTGAATTGAAGTGCAGACTCCGTCTTGGCATACTACGGGTGTGTGTTATCCTGTGTCACCTTAGAAGTCGTATCTTTCTCCAATAAATCGTATCTCCTTACTCAACCCTGAACTTCATTACAAAGGTGGATCTAACATCTTCGCCTAGTTAGTCTTTCGGCATAATACATCACTACTACTCCCTTTGTATGTATAGGATAAGTCATATAGAATCTTCTTCTTCTTTTCCTTTTTATCCCGGCGTCGTTATGGTCAGAAGTGTAGGACCATAACCTTCCCACTTAACTGCATTCCTACTGGTCCGCTTGTGGGGTCCGCCGGTTTGACCTCAGAAAGTAGCGGCAGGCTTCCCGGTTTGGGATTACTTCATCGCTGAGGCCAATCAAATGCTGGTGTTTTTACATTTGTTTGCACCAATTGTTTTTCGGCCTGCCTTTTTTGCGTGTTGAAATTGGAATGTTGATTGATAACGCCTTTTGGACAGGGTTCAAAGGATCTCTCCTTTGAACATGGCAATACCAACTGAGTCGGTCGCGCTCTATATTTCTTGTGATGGTTTCTTTTACGTGGAGGCTTCCTCGGATCTTTGAACTTCTAATTCTGTCACGCTTTGTTACTCCCGCTGTCATGCGAAGCATCTTCATCTCAGTTGCCGTTAATTTGCTCTCATACTCTTTGTGCATTGTCCAGCATTGTGAACCGTATGTGAACGCTTACGCGATGTTTGATGTCGTCATCACAAGTTGCTTCTCTATTAATCATAGATCCCAGATATTTAAACTTTTCACACTTGGGAAGCACTCTTCCATTCAAGTAAATGTCTGGAATAGGCTGATGAGGGTCAGAGAACGGGCAGCACAGATACTCTGTCTTCTTTGAACTAATACGATACCCGTGTCCCTCAAAAATGTCCACCCACACATCAAGTGCTCGTTGTAGGGACGCCTGATCATCACTTATAATGGCCCCATCGTCAGCAAAGAATAGCTGGTGCACATTGGGGTCCGTCACTTTTCCTTCAAGCAAGCAATCAAGGACTGCTATAAAAAGCAGTGGGCTGAGGACGCTCCCTTGGTGTACACCGACTTTGATTGCGAACTCTTCGGTGACTCCTGCAGTGCATCTTACTCTTGTCGTTGCTCTCTCGTACATGTCCATAATCACTCGCACGTAGGTTTCTGGAACTCCTTTTTGTCTTAGCGCTACCCATAAAAGATCTCTTGGTTGCCGGTCAAAGGCCTTCTCGAAATGAACCAACACCATATGCAAGTCCTTTGAAGAATCACGATGCTTTTCCATCATGACCCTTATACTTTGGATTGCATCTGTCGTTGATTTATCCGAGACAAACCCGCACTGGTCATCAGATAGTCGTATTATTTTCCGCAGTCGGCTATCTAATACCCGTTCAACGATCTTCATGGTGTGCGACATCAGCTTGACAGAACGGTAGTTATCACAATTTCGCGTATCACCCTTTCCTTTGTGCAATGGAAGAAGATAGCTTTCCCTCCATTGATTAGGCATAGTGTCGCCTCTCATAAGTTTGGAGATAAGAACCATGAGCCATCTAGACCCGATGTCTCCCATCTTTTTCCAGAACTCAGAGGGTATCCCGTCCGGCCCAACAGCTTTTCTTTTCTTGGAGTTTTTAACCGCGTACCGAACTTCTTCGACTGTGATGTCGGATATTTCGGCATGATTCGGGGCGGCTCTTGGAAAGTACACTCGGGGAAACTGTTCGTTCAGAAGTTCCTCGCAATACTGTCGCCATCTGTGGAGAATTTTTTCGTCTTCCACAAGGTGTTGGCCTTCAGCATTGTTAATAAACTTTGGAAAACGAATCTCCTGAGCATTTCTTCTTCTCTGGGCGGCTATCTTAAAGATATTTGCTCCTTTGTTCAAATTGTTTTGTCGAAGCTCCTGGGTAGCCTGGTTCCTGTCAGACGCGAAGACGATATTTCTTCCAACTCCTGATAGAGGCCTTCCATGCTTTTCGCTTTGAATTCGGCGCATTTTTTCTTCGCGATATCTTTGCAACATCTATATACCTTTTCACGGCGAGCTTTTTCCTCTCTATTAGTAGAAGAGCACTTTGACCAAGCTTGGAAAGCCATTTTCTTTTCGTGTGTCACTGCTTTGGCTTCGTCTGTCCACCACCAGGTTTCTTTTGCGTGTTGGCAGGGGCCTTTAGATGTTCCGAGCAGTGATTTGGCTTTCTCCAGGCCAGATTGTTGTAGGGAATCCCACATGTCTTGTGCTCTGCACTCCTCATTACCGACCTCATCGATAATGGAAGAGAGGTAGTTTTCCATGATGGTAATAAAAGCTTCGCCTTTTCCTTTATCCATCTTATACCACTTGATTCTCTCAGACACCTTCGTTTGCTGCTTTGACTTCTTTCTCGCATCCATAAAAAATTCAGTCAGGAGGAGACGGTGTTGAGGGGCTATCGCGTCTCCCAGGATCACTTTGCAATCTTTAGCTCGTGGCTTCATGAAACTGGATAACAAATGATAGTCTATTTGAGTTTCATTTCCGCCGCTGCTATAAGTGATCAGGTGCCGGCTTTGTTTGACGAACATGGTATTTAGCACTATAAGACCGTACGACTTGCACATGTTTAGGATATCTTCACCTGAAGAGTTCCTGGTGCCGTATCCCAGCCCTCCGTGGTAGCCTTCATAGTCTTCGCTTGTCTTCCCGACATGTCCGTTTAAATCTCCCCCAACAAACAAAAGCTCTTCCTTTTGGATGATTTTGACAAGGTTGTGGAAATCTAGCCAGAACGCGTCTTTTTCTTTTTGTTCGCATCCTACTTGAGGGGCATATGCGCTTACGATGTTCCACACCTCACCATGCATCACCAATTTGAGAGCCATCAAACGGTCACTGGACTTTGAAATGGTTAAGACGTTGCCAAGTAACTCTGCCGCAAGGATGATGGCGATTCCGTTTTTTCCTTGTTCCAATCCATAGTAAAACATCTTGTAGGCTTTTGTTTTAACGTCCAAGAAACGTGCCCGATTACCGGTGTTTCGCCATTTCGTCTCTTGTATGCACAGGATGTCTACTCGCCTTCTAACCATCATTTCTTCAAGCTCATAGCTGCGCCCACTCATGCTTCCAACGTTCCAACTCGCGACTCTTAAATGTGGCTTACGCCGTTGCATTACTTTGCTATCCCCCGGAAATCCTATAGCTCTGACCCGAGCATTGCTGCTCGTCCCAGGATCACGACCATTAGTAGTGCCTGGCGGGGTAGTGCTTTTCCTTTTAGCGTTCTTTTCCATAATGCTACGGTTTGACCGTTTTCTTTCTTCCCTTCCTTTTTGACACGGGCATGCTCCAAATTTTTTTTTTTTTTTTTTGATTGATCTTACTCTTACAACACCGGTGATCTCCAGTCGTGTCAACCCACTGATTTGCATGCACACTTGTGGGGCAGTTTAATGGTGGTATATGTGTCCCTAGGCTCATCTTGGTGTTTTCTAAATTGCCTAGATGTGAGTTTTGTTTACCTTTGTTTAGTCGCCTTTTACGACAAGCGATAGGTATCGTTGCAGGGATATTCTTAACCCGTCCCTGCACGAGTATAAGTCATATAGAATATTGGACAAAAAAAACTACTCTCACCAATATAAGGACACGGCACTGCCACTCGCACAGAGCTCTCCGATACTGTAGGGCCATCCAACAAGAGGTGTCGTTTTGAATAAATAGAAATACGTAATAATTTTATGAAATGTTTACTCTAGTCTGAAACGCTAACCACCCTAAAGTCAGTCAAAGAATGAAATACCTGTCAAATGTCAGCTCTACTTACCAATAGTCATTGTCCGGATGACATTTTTTCATCAGGTTTTCGCATTTCAGCTGTTTTGTTTTACGGGGATCACAGCTCCGATATTTTCCCTTAGTGGATGGGTCCTTAATATAGCATAAAAGACAACAGTCTAAAGGTGTTAAATTTCATATCACTGCGGGTTCCAATTTATCACGCAATAGAGCCTTTGTTTTGCCACCTTTGCGGTATGTGGCGCCGGCCTACTGAAAATAAACGTTATTCACATCCAAGGCAGGGATTTCGAAAAAAAATAGGAGTCAATCACACCGAGGTCGGAAAAGCCGCACCAAACTGTCACTCCTTGTACATAGAGAAGTTGTGTCACTCTTCACTTGAGTTTTGGTCTTGGGACCAGGAAAAGAAAAATTTACTTCATCCACTCAACCTCTCCGAATAACTTTTTGTAAAAAGGCACGGTCTTATTAATTTATTACTAGCATTTAATTCACTAAAGAACGGCGTTGTGCGTGGTTCGCTGGAGTTCAGTTCTTATCAATTGGGTATTATAGCCACGTGGACTAAGATTTGTAATCACAAAGCGGTGTATAATGGTTGTGGGTATTCCCATTCCTATGATCGTTTCACAATATTTTCAGTTGATCTCGACGAATGAACATAAGTTAAAGTCTTCACAACCTGAACCTTTCCAGGCCGTTCAAATTTATCAATTAAAACCTGCGTTAAAACACTTGATTGTGGCCAATCGATACCAATAGTGTGAACCTTACATAACTCTGTTTTAATGTTTGAGTTCATATCGAATTAAATTTAATAACATCCTGGCGTCTACCTATACTGAAGTCATTGCCGTAATAGTTAAAAGTTGATAGTGGCGAGGAATTTTAAATGACACCTCTTATTGGATAGCCTATTAAATGTTCTTTAATTTCGTCATCCTCAATAAAGGGCCTACGTTGTGCCTCAAAGGGAACGTATGTTTCATGGAGCTAATGTCTCGGACCATTTTGTTTTAAACGGAATTATGTTTAAACAAGTTTCTTGATACCGTCCATATACCTATATAAGCTTGGAACATTTTAGTGTCCTCGTTAAGGGGTTGGTAAGTGAGTAAATTACGCACAGACCGGCTTGGAAAACTTTGGGGCACATTCCTAGTGCTTTTAAAACTTTGCAGTAGGACCCGAACTCGGTTCAATATTTGAGTCATCTGTCTATCATCTGAGAACTTCAGCTTAGAGGACCAGTAGTCATCCCAAACTAAACCATTTAGGATCAATATTTGATTTTTTGTCAAAAATGTATGTTTGTGGTAATATGGTTACCATTTTGAGCTCGGCAAGTTTTTGAAGAATATGACATGATAGTCTACCTGTTTTTGGTCAGGATTGCATGGTGATCTTTTTTTTTTATAAGGACTTGTTCTGCCAGGTATAGATGATAAGTCTCAATATCGTGGACCAGAGAAGATAACTTTATGTTTCAAGCCTCAGGTTTTTCCATAGACAACGCGACAGTACCTGAATCGCGTTTTTATATTATTTTTTATGGTTTCTGGTTAAATTTAAGTACTTTGTTTGTGCCATCGAGGGCAACTAGCCAAGGATATTGTTTCCTTTCATTAATGAAAACTCTTTTGAAGATAGTCTTATTTTAGGCTTATTCAGAATTTTTTTAACAGACATAATAATTCTAAATTTTAATACAAACGAATCCTTATGTTTTTTTTAGAACCCTTAATGTCAAAACATCCGTTCCGATTAACGTTTCTATCATGGCAAAGTCCATGAACGCGTAAATTTCAGGAAATTACTAAAAAAGTACCGAAATTCCAAGTCGTTATAATCGTCCCACCAGACAAGCTGTACATGCTACGATGGATAATATTGAGTCGATATATTCACTATTGGTCGACGTACCAAGAATATAACAGCCCGAGGTGCGTCAAACCAAAATGATAAGTCGATTCCAAGAATTGGGTACCTCTCAGTCCATATTAAGGCGAATTTCGCGAATATACATATCTCAACGTACCCCTGGATCAATTGAAGCGCTGAAACGTCTCTAATCGTGGCCCGCAAAATTTTTAAAAAATTCTGAATTTCAATGACATAATATTCAGCGATGAAGCCCGATTAAATGGTCATCTAAGCTGACTTACGCCAAGGCAGCCAAGTACGCCATGTAAGCCGACGGCGTTAGAGGAGGTCAAAACTAATATCGAACATCAAAATTGGCTTCAAAGAGTCGATCGCTGGAAACGTGTTCGTGGTGGTCATATGAACGAGATCGAATTCCATAATTCAATTAACCTGTATACTAGACCTGGACTGTCAGCCCTCTGTCCTCTGTGTTTTTATCTAAATTCAAAATTGGTTGGTCCATATTGAAAAGCCTGTAGATCATTCTTTGACGTACCAGACAGAAAATAATTACAGCGCATATTGCATATGTTCGCAAGTTCTGCCTTTATGACCATAGGACGACCGAGCACAGTTAGTATGTATAGCAGGTGACTATCGGCAGATGATCAGTGACTATCGACGATAGAAGCCTGCAGCCTTTAGTTGATAATACTGTGACACATCCAGATGTTATTGAGAAACTACGGCTTTTCAGCATTACCGACGACCCCCTATATAGGGCATTCGTGACAAAGTCATAGCCAGTATTGCCTCACGCTACCACGGTATTGAGGAAGGCGTAAAGCAGCATCTCTTTTCATTTAAAACTGGCTTCTACGTACTTACCTATATTTAAATGTTGGAGGGCGCTCTCGCTTACAGATCTTTGCGACATGCTTAATAATAAGAGAAGGCTCTTCTGCATGTCTTTCCACTAGCGCCCTGTCATTGAAATCATATACTGCAGTGTTTCATTCTCAGCAAGGCCTTGACAAAACCTACTGTAGTGTACTTGTCTGGGAAAAGCTTATCGAAATTTGTCGTTCCCACACAGTATAGGTGTTAGTGACAAGCCTCGGCTCTGGTCATCTGCGGAGTGTAATGTCAAAAATAATAATAAAACAAAGGACTGCCATCATTTTTCCAGAAAAGTTTCTGAATCGACTTCAGAAGGAACGACGTCAAACCGATTAGGTGTTAAGATTCAAGCCGAGTGCTGAGTTGTCAAAGCTTTGGTCGTGATTCCCAATGTTTTTCTCCGAATTTCGGATTAGAAGCGAGTTTTTATTCAAACCAAATTAACACTTCAACGTTGTCAAATTTTATGTCACTTAACCATTTGCTAAAGCCCCCGCGCCGTGAATCTCAATAAACCTTATTAGTCATAAAACAGCCGTGCTTAGCTGAGCCGTTGACATGCGATCGATCTTATACCGCATCCGGTCGCGAAGTCACAACTCGTCACATTCACATTCCAACTTGATCAGTTCACAAAACAACTTAAAACCTCAATCGAAATCCCTGGAATTCACGGTAATTCACAACAATTCTGAGAAACAGTCATTAACTATGAGTCTCCACTCGCATAAGGTGCGTCCCAAAACATATCTCCTGCAATCTGTCGCCTGCATTCGTTCGAACTTGAACAATAACCGTCAAACTAATAATGATACACCCTGACGCCACCAGAACTTATGTTCAATTTCTGAATTTATTGAGATTTGCAAATACCAATGCGAAATCGCAGACTTAATTAAGCGATAAAAGCGAAGAACATTCATATTTACATAAAATAGCGATGTTAGAATTTAGATGCATTTTGGATGGTCGTGGCGTGCGCGGAGGAAGGAGCTTCAGCGCGTTCAACCCCGTTTTCGATGATCATAGTCGAAATTTTGAATGAAACCGGTCGGGGTCAGGGGAGTTCTTGATTAAGTCCATTAGCACGACATCTTATCTTGTGTAAGAATCGCAACCAATCGAAATTGAACCAATTAAGTAGATGGACATATGTTAATTGGATGGAGAACACAATATTTATTGCCGGAGGCAGCCGGGCTCCACGGTAAAAGTGGAGGTTTTCTTTTATTTGTGGTTCGTTGAGGATTGTTAATGTGATTTATGTGGCCGGTCTTTCTCGAACCGGTTAGACTGGAAGTTTGAAAGTTGACTCGATGTTATGGATTTATTTTGTTAGAATGGTTATCGATATGTGTCATAGGCGAATGGATGGATGGCAGTCGAATGACCAGACGAATATTAGTGAATCCCAACTTTTCATGAGAACCGTTAATGCATTGAGACTTTATTATGAGACTTGTGCATTATGCAGCTTTGATCTGATTAGCATATTAAGGCGATTTGGCGTCTTCAGTGATGAGTGTGGTTGACCGCATACCATGAGCTGAATCAGTCTGACACCAAGCTGATAATATATTCAAATGTGGTACCAGTTAAGTAAGATGTAGTTTTTCGCATCTAGTGACGGTGGGATTAGATTTAAACAGATTGTTGGGGAGTCCGATAAGGCCTTTGGACGCTTAATTGGGGTTGACATTTAGTTGTTAGAATTTAATAGATGGAAATTGTGTGAGGTGATGTGTCCGCTTTCGCTGAAACAGAATCAAATCAATCACAGCCAGAGATATGGGAATAATGGGTTCGGCTTACCGCTATTTAGGCATAAATCATTGGTCATAATATTGTAGCAATTAGAGTCACCGTTATTTCCATGATTTGTTTGTTGAATTAGGGAGTTTTATGCAACCATTCTTCATTACGTTACAGGTAGTGCAGCTGGTCTCTCTAGGTTCAGTCAGAATTGAAGGCTTTACAGTAAGACTGGAAATGCCAAATATTTTTGTTTTTCCTAAAATGACTAAAAATACTATAGTTTTCGTCATCTGTAGCCTTAAAAACCTCCTTCGGACTGATATACAGGGTTTTTCAAATGAATTTTGCATTCAAGTAAAACACAAAAGCCAGAGGTCTTCAATTCCAGGTGTAGTACACATGTATAACCACTCTTGCGACCGGAATATAGGCAATTTTGCGATTTCATTCCTTAGCTTCTCTTACCTAATTGACCAACGACTTATGTAGCTCCACAAAAAGAAATCCAAAGACTTTAAATCACATGAGTGAAGTGGCCGTTCGTCTGGACTATAATATTTCTCGAGATTACACGATTACGGAACTTCGTCTTCAACAGACTGAAAGCGTCATCTGGTTGGAACGAAAATAGTCTTCCAACGTGGCTTAATAGCGAACCCGATCGATTGTAGTGTGACGATCATTTTTATCGATAAAAAAGTACGGTCCAATCACGTCTGCGGTTGGAAATCCACATCATATGGTCACTTTTTGTGAAGTCTCTTCAAGCACACGTGGTCTTGTCGCGGTCTTTAAACGCATATTTTGGTTTTTAACAAAGCTATTTGAATTCTGAATTTTGAATTTTCATAGAAATTTCGTCAATGAATTCTGAATTTTCATTAAGCTTTGCAGATTCCAGTCGAAGAAGTTTCGTCGCTTGGTCAAAAGTCTTCGGCTCTTGACAAAATTTGTTCTTATATTTGGCAAAATGTGGGCTGAAAGCTTTCCTATTTGGCTCATTTGGAAATCAAGCGCTTACAGCTGCCAGATTTTAGATCGTTATCTCACCGGCACCTTAACATTTGATAGCGAATATGGGGTTTGTTCGAAAACAAGGGTAACTTTTTATTGTTCTCGAAAAATATTTATTTTTTCGAAGCAGTCCCACTCAGATATAACATACACTTACCCCAGCGCCTTATCCAATCCTCATACGCGCTTTTTGGTATAGCCTTAAGCTCTTCCCCGGTTCTATTATCTGTCTTTTCAGTTTTGAAAAGGGTGTCAAGTCCCCCTCCCACACAAGCAAATGAGAGAGCAGGTGCGTTATTGTGATGCAACAGCCATGAATTTTTTTCCACAAATTCGGCCGCTTTCTTCGCATTTTTTCATGCAAACGGCCCATAACATCCTTATTGACTCTACGGCCCTACGAATTTGGCGTGCTTGGCTCTTCTGGTCGCTTCTATTGGGATGATTGGCCTTTAGTTTCGATGTCATGGCCACATATGTATCTATGTTTGATCACCAATGATGACCATTTTCAGAAAATGGATCATTCACGGCATTCGATGGCTCCTGAGCGATGCTCATGCGACGGTCGAAATTGAACAATTTCGTAACAAATTTTGTTGACACATGTTTAGTGCCTAAAATATCTGAAAATATGATGGCATGAGCCAATCGACGTGCCAATATCTTCAGCAACTTCTCTGATAGTGATACGACGTTTTTTCATACCAATTTTCTGCACTGCTGAAGACTATACAGCCGTTGTTGCCATGCTGGGGCATCCAGGGCGGGCATCGTCATTAATTTCGGCCTTCTGTGAGGAGCTTGTATCACTTATAAACATGTTTTTTGCTCAAAGTAGACTCGCCAAATTTATATTACAAGTATTTTTCACACCAAATTTAATTTGATTCATTTCTTTCAATAGCAATAAATCGCCAACCACCAAATTATATCTAACCTGTATATCTGAGAAAAAAAAAAACAAAATATCCAAGATAGTTCAGAAAATCAACAAATATTAGGGAATTAGGGGGAAAAAATCGGACATTGAATCTAATTAGCTCGCGAAAATCAAAAAGTCACTTTATTTTTTGAACTAACCTTCTTTCTCTAAGAAAGGTTTTGGGCTTGGACTGGAAGACTCGCCGGGCTTTAACTGTGGTATACATTTGGTCAACATGGCCTAGCCATCTTAGACGTTGAATCCGTAGATGCCTTAGTGGTTACATGTCGCTGTACAACCCATGCAGTTCGTGGTTGAATCTCCTCAATATTCCAGCTCAACTAAATCTCCCTGTTTGGAAATATGATGAAACTTCTACGTTAACAAAGGTTCAAGAGTGTACGCTCTTATGGTGTTTGTCACACAACCTGGACAGGGTGGTTTGCGGCGAAGATGTTCGTTCACTACTCTCCGGTGGGTGGTTGCCCTAGATAGGATTTGAGAGATTCGACCGAATTTGCGTTGGTTGCAGTTCACAGTAACTCTTTTGTTTCCATGTCATTAAGATGTTATATTGGAAATGCACATACGAAGTATGAATTTTGAAGTAATCTTATGCTGCGAGTGTTATGCCTTCATCAGCATTTTTTTTGTACTTTCTCATTCACAGCTGATGATGTTGCACAATTTTTCCATATAGGAATTGTTCTTGGCTATTGTCTTCAACTACAGACCTTCCGCTCAACATTCGATGATGATTACCCTTGTACCACCACCAACACCACGAATGACGAAGGATGATTAATATTTTCACAATATATCACGAAGTGTGGTTTGTGTCAATGCTATTTTTCATCGTGTCATTTTTTTCTTTGCGGCAATACTCATAACGAATACTTCTTTGGAACCTTACTATGAGGTGACGACGTTTGCCAGTTCATTGAGTTGACATTAAATGGACTCATGTTAAAGCTACCGAGCGTCGTCGATTACTTAACCATTTCATTGACTATTTTATCGTTCTATGCTTGGGTTAAAATAGGATAAGACGACGTGGGGAAGCTCTGGTACCCAAAAAAGAGTCAAGTGGGTGGCAAAGCAAATGAGAAGAAACTACCATACTTTGGCACAATACATACACTCGACAAGAGGGTCAACGCAATAATCAGCCAAGAAACACTAATACAATTTGGTCAATCTAAGCTTGAAATCCAATCAACATGTTACTAGGTAGTAAGGAAAAATATATGTCAACGTCCCACAACACCTTTGCTAAAGTCATTAATAAAAAAAACTAAAATTTCCTGCCACCGTGGCTGTAACGAGTATATTACAAGCGTTTACGATCGTTATTCTAACGAGATACTCAATGCATTGACCGGTTTTATAATATGCGGATGCTATTAAGTCGGTGCTAGAAACTTTTAAAATAAAATAAACTGTTGGAGAAAATGGCGTTGATCACTTGCTATATAATGCATAATGCATTGCACAGTAAACACTTAATAAAGTGAATCAGGCTTTGCATCCTTTTTAAGAATAGAAAAGGACTTAACAGTTTTTCAAAACCGATTTATACTTTTTCTAATTTTCTGAGGATACCTAGTATTAAGATGGAACGTTGGGTAAGCTCGCCGCACTAAACATTTTGTTCATTTTTGTTCTTTATAATTAAATTTTTGATGAGTTTAGGTTGAATTCGTCAGATTATCTTAGCATATAAAAGGTTTTTGAAGAAGGGCGGCTAGGTGTGAAATGGAATAAAACAAGCTGTGTACACCTTACACAAAATTTCTTTTTTGTTTGAAAACCATTTGTATGGTATATGACATCATTCACTCCGGCTTCTTAAGGTGGCACCAATCCGAATGGTCCAATTTTCAATTACTCTTCCGCATACGTTCGGCTAAATTCGAGCAATGTTCACTTTAAGGGCAACGGTCGATGGGTGTGGAAACGATCTAGCGGAATTAAATCGCATGACCTTGGTAGCCAATTCACATCACCTCTGCGAGAGATAGCCTTACCCTCAAATCGATCATGCACGTAGCGCAGTCCTGCTGGAACCATATGTCGTCTAGGTCCATATGGTACTGAACCATAAGACCTAAGGGCCATGGGAAATTGTTCATCATCGTTCTGTGCTCGAC
Source organism: Merodon equestris (assembly GCA_958301585.1). Taxonomy (NCBI): domain Eukaryota; kingdom Metazoa; phylum Arthropoda; class Insecta; order Diptera; family Syrphidae; genus Merodon; species Merodon equestris. The sequence continues at coordinate 23,745,056 of OY284417.1, read as the reverse complement.
ATTGACGGTGACCGCCTTACCAACGTCGTTTTTGACAAAAAATTACGGACCAATGACGCCGTCGGCCCAGAATCCACATTAAACGTTAACTTTTTGAGATTCCCCACCTCGTGTGGGCTGATGATTTTTCGGCCTAAATTGGGATCCTTTTCCAAGCACTCCGAAACCCAGCCAGCGAACCAACGGAGTTGTCTATGCTCATGAACTTTGAGCTCCTTGGTCAGTTGAATCTTGTACGGGTGTAGGCCCAAGTCTCGATGCAAAATTCGCCTAGTTGAAGTCTGTGAAAGGCCGAGTTCTTATGCACGGCGAAGAATTGACTGCCTTGGGTTCTGCTGTACACCTTCACGGACCACAGCGATGTGCTTGGCCGATTTTGCGTTCCTTTGACGTACGAATTTAAACTGATTGATTACCGAACCAGTCGTCTCAAACTTGGCCACAAAATGTTGAAGACTCAATTGTGAAGGGCCACCAGGTTTACCGTAAAATGGGCGCAATGCATCGTCTGCACTAAGGAACACTCATTTAGACGTGCTGTTGAGTCGTGTAACTTGCCACCGTGATTATTCAGTAACTGAATGATGAAAAACAGATCTGGCCGATGTCACCAAACAACATGGCCGCCAAAACTTGCCCACGCCAATTGGAAAAGCCTTTAATAATTGTCAGGATGGCCGTTAAAATGAAGTAAAAATTCACACAAGTATATACAATGTTTTCAGCGCTATCTGCCCTTTAAGACTCGAGAGGTCACTCAAATCCTGGCCTCAGGTTCGGATTGTTGCATTAACGTCTTTGAAACAGAGTTTTGTACTTTTGAACTAGTTGTAGATGACATTTTTATCAGTCAATTAGCGCTAAATTCACTTTTTCCATAGACTATAACAGATTCGTTTACAGACCTTCAGGCTACTCAGCACTAACTACCAACTGACATTTATCATTTATTTGCTTATTCATTGCGTTGAGAAGCATGTCGCAAGCAGGGTTGGACATGATACTTCATCTCCTTCCTCTGGAATTATTCATAAAAGGCTGGGCTGCAAAAAGCGCTCTCAGGCTAAAGGAGTCCTCATTGTGGAAACAAGCCAACTATGGACATGCGGTCATACTCAGAATAATTGATTACCTGGGAAAGAAATATGGTTCTAGTAGCCTCGCAGCTACGACCGACTATATTTCCCCACACAATGACTTTTGTCTCCGAATACCAATCCTTTTCCCTGACAGAGACGAGTGGCTATCAAACGCGGTGATCAACGCCCACGAGATTACCCTCTTCACCGACGGATCGAAAATGGACACAGGCACTTGGGCCGGATTCTGCTCTGACACCTTGCATAAACAGGATTTTTGCAGCGTCTTCGAAGCAGAGATCCTGGCAATAGAGAAAGCAGCCAAACACTTACAAGTAATCGATATCCCACCATCGGGTATCACCATCTTTGTAGACAGCCAGGCTGTACTAAAGTCAATATAATCCGGTACAACGAGATTAAAGGCTGTCATGTAATGTTGCGACTCACTAAAGTCCATCAGACACCACAAGGTCAAACTCTGCTGGGTCCCGGGCCATAGCTCAATTGCAGGGAACGAAAGAACGGATGAATGATGTTCAGTCATCGCACTCCCCTTCCTTAATTTAACCTAACCTAACCTACATATCCATTATAGGTATTCTAGTCTATGTTTTTACCTCAAAATATGTTAAGGTTCTTTTCATGAAGTGAACAATATTTAGGTCAGGATAAAAACACACCAAAGGGACAGGAAAAAATGGCCTTTTACTTGACCTATGAATTAGTCTCACTTGCTATTGGAATGACTTTTAAGCATAAGGGGAATTGTCATCAATCAGTCAAGTATATTTTCAGTATGTTTTTATGTACATTGCATGGGTCCGATTTTACGCATTAAACGAATTTACATATTTCCACGTCTTGGTGCCTCTAGAGTTCAAACCCATGGTTCAGGATATGTTTTTCGTCTCGCGTATCTTGTGAATAAATTAACACAACGACTTGGAACTAGTTGTATGCTACGTGTAATGAGTAACCTACAAACAAGAATCCTCAATTTCAGTTTGTTTTTTATTTATTTCTTAACTAGAGAGTTTGGATGTTAGCGAGCTTTTTCTGCTTCCACGTAGCGAGTCTTTCTTGGTTATTTTTATAAAACCGCATTTAAGGTGACTAGAAGTGTTTAGGAGTACCACTTGGAAATCGGTAGGTTGAACAGAACAAAACCATAATTTCCTAAAACGGCTCCTTTATAGATCTTATCGCATTATTTCCGCCGATCCAGGCCAGTTACAGATTTCTACGGCCCTCAACTACCATCGAAACCTAATCCCCCGTTTTCACTGAGCTATTCCCCATTTATCAATCTCAATCATGACCAAAATGTTATCCGGAGCCAACAACATAATTCATCTCATCAGACAAACCTTTTTTTTCTAACCCCATCAGATGGTGGACCCCAACTTATCCCATAGGTCACGGTGCTCGTACACGCATTGTCATGGCGCCCAAAGGCTCCGAATCATGAATCAACCTAATTGAAATTCTCCCAACAAATATCAACATACAGCAATCGAATGACGGTATCTCGGTTGAAAGATATTTGTTTTCGGCTTCCAAAATTACATCATAATTCGATGAATTGCAATTTAAGTGTGACTGTAATTATGTGGGCTCGTCGCACATTTCACGGAAACGGGAGTATTGAACACTGCTTGAGATACTCACATAATAGCAAATAGAAAGTAAATTTTGTTAAGTAATCTTTTGGGATTGTTTCGATAGATGCTTTTATCGTGTGACACTTCACGGACGTTACTTTTAAATATGTTACGGTGCTATTCGGATCCGCTGCCTTGAAACTTGGTGTGGTTTAATTGAAATTAAGGTGTTGACATACCAATGTGTGTTGTATGAACAAATGATACAAGGTTCAGTGATGAATCCGCCTTTTAAGTAACGTGTATGATGCGATTCGTTAAAATGGATACATTATGCCTGGTTTGTTGGTAATGAATATTTTATGTAGTCGTTTATAATAATTGCAAAAATATGTTATTTTTTCCTCGATGATGTTTTTTTTAACCTTTTCAAAATTCCAACCTTGTCCGTATCGGTTATCTTACTTTATATTTGGCTTACCAATATGTACTAATAGCTTTATGGGGGTCGAAAAGGGTGCATTTAAAGGTTATCGAGATAAAATAACATTTTTCGGTGCAGATATATTGCCTTAGGGGCCTCTACGACCAGGACTCGATCCGACAGACCTAATTTTATATGACTCTGTCGTATAAGTCGAGCTGGATCTCACCAATGGTTTGAATGATATTTCTAAGTCGTATAATCTTGGCGGTCATTCCACATCGCTTCTTCTGGAAACAACGCATTCTGGTAAATTTTCTTGCAACAATTGCAATGTGATGGCCGATGAGTGGCACGTTGCGTCTTTTTGTTACAACTATGTATATGCCGTCCAGTTCAAGCAATCGAATGGAGGCCACAAATTGTCAACTATTCGGCCTGATATTATCCAATATTGGCATTCTCGTCTCGGGAAGATGCGTTGCTTAATGAAACTGCCTATCCAAAGTCGACACCAAAGACTAATTTCTTATGTTCGACCATCCGATTAAAAAGGTGTCAGTTTGGATCTATTCAAGAACCCGATCAGCGAACGCTCGACCAGCTTGGTGATCTTGTGGATCACCATTGATCTTTCCCAATTTTTTTCTTCGCACGACGAAATCGACAATTGTGGGTCTTCAGCCACACTTTGCAATTTTCTCCTTTTTTCCTTTGATCCGTGGCTGCTCGATCAGCAACCAAACTACTTTTTCCGAATTTCGCGATAATTCGGTTAGGTGGTTCCTTAAAAAAAAGTGGTAGGGATCACTTAGACCAAGATCGGCCCATTGTGCTACCACTTGAGTCGGTTTGGTCATTGCTACTCTTGAAACCATTTAGAGTGCTGAATAAAATTCGACATTTTGTTGATCTCCATTTCGGATAGATCCGTTACTTCATTAAAGAAATATTTTCCCCAGAAATCGTATTCTTGAGGAGGCTTGGTGTGGGGTGGTCGTGGTGCAATGTTGACTGTTGAGGAGAAGGTCTGTAGATCAAGTCTGTCCAATAGCCAAGAACAATTTCTATACGGAAAAATTGTGCAACAACATCAGTTGTGAATGAGAGATGATCAAAAAATGCTGAGGAAGACATAACACTCGCAGTATAAGTCAAAATTCATATTCTGTGTATGCATTCCCAATATAACACCTTAATGGCATGGAAACAAAAAAGTTACTGTGAACTACAACCAACGCGACAAATTCAGTCGAATCTCTCAAAAAATCCTATCTAGGACAACCACCCCCGGAGAGTAGTGAACGAACATCTTCGAGACAAACCATCTGCACCCCGTCCAGGTTGTGTGACAAACACCACAAGAGCGTAACTCTTGAACCTGCACGAAAAAAAAAAGGCAATTGCAAATGAGATGGGATGGAGATTCTTCCTCTTCCTTATCGTGATACCTACTGCAGTAGTATATGGCACTCCTAATCTTGCGGTATGTTTTGCTAAAGCATAATGTCCTGTTAGGACTCCGATTAGGCTGCTTAGATACTGCCTGCGTATTTTTACCAGGCTTGTGGTTCGTCTCGCGTAGTTGCATGTCTCAAGGTCACGTCATCTCTCATTGCAGTGCATTTTTTGAGATTTTATATTTTTGCGTTGCATTGGTGGATGGCTTTCCCCTTTAACAGTCGAGAGCTCCAGTGTTGTGCCTATTTTGGCTAGTTTATATGCTTCACAATTGCCCAGGTACCCAGCACAACGTTACAACGCATCTGCTCGATATCTCATCTTGAGACGTGCGGCAGTGCCTGACTAATTTTGATCTTATTATTGGTGATTCGAGTGCTTTTATTGCCGCTTGGCTAATCGGTGGAGATGACGATATCTCTGTTATTCATCAATCTCACAGACAGCTAGTCGTCGGACTCAAGAATTGAGCATGGAATATAATACAGTGGTTCGGTAGTCTAAAGAATAGGCTGACTTCCAGGGTCGGTGCATAGATACCGGCACCCACACCATTGCCTGTCCTGGACCCGTTTGTGTATATTTCCAGTGTCTTGGAAATTCATTCCCCTCCCATTGTCGTGGGCTGGGAATTGTTTTTTTTATAAAGAAGAAGAATAAAGTCGAGGGTCGGGATTAAGCAGCCCGTCACTCCACTTTGATCATTGCCTTGGCGCAGAATATAAGTGTGCCCTATTTCGGAAAACTTCCAATAAGCTTATTTTTTGAGTCGCAGCGCCAATTTCCTTGCCAAAAAGATCCAAGGGGACTAGGTGAAGCATCGTTTCGTGGGCTGTGGTGAGGATTGTTCGCAGTGCCATCCTTTCAATTCTACTTAGAAGTTTGACCTAGTTAGATCTCCACAGTGCCGGCCACCAGACTAAGCAGCTTTATATTAATATAGGTCTAACAACCGCGGTACAGGGCCAGTGTGTAATATAGGGTTTGATACTCAATCTCTCGCCCAATACTTTTTTGCAGGTGTATGGGGCACTTACTTTTTTGATGCGTTCTTCCCCATTCTTCTTCTTTTCCTTTTTTTTTTTTTTTTTTTTTTTTCCGGCGTCGTTATAGGTCGTGTAGGACCATAACCTTCCCACTTAACTGCATTCCTACTGGTCCGCCCCGCGTTCTTCCCCATTAAACATGACAATGTGTTTGGCGTGGTGTGCGAACCTAAGGTAAGTCGCATTGAGTTTCGGTGGAGTGATTTGAGGAATCTGCCATTTTCAGGTGAATAAAACTAGCTGCGTTTCAGAACGATTTATTCCAAACCCGCAGTTCTCTGCCCATTTGGCCAGTTTGCCTAAGCCTATTTCCATAATTTTTTTTAGTAAATTTTAACAATTTTTTAACATTGTTAAATGGTGTAAGGCTCCTTAGTAAAATGGCGACTATGACAGAACACAAACGCTTGGACGATTTTGTAAACATTGAAAGTCTTTTACTTATTCGTGTCTAGGAACTTAGAGTTTTGGCGAATACCATCAATTCATATGGCGAAATTAAAAAAGTGGTAAAGTGCTCAAAGAGGATGGTCTCCAAAGCTGTTAATTACTTCAAAAAGAATGGAACGGTCCGAAAAGTTTGTCCGTAACCTGAGGTGAGAATAACATCAACTCGTGAGGACCCACTTATTTGGCGCTACAGTGAGGACTAAACATGGTTCGGCGAGGAAAATACGAACTGAAATTAATTGCGGTAACAATAGTCAACATTCTATAGAGACTGTTAAGCGAATGTTACGTGAGGCTGAATTTGGAAGAAACTGTTTCTTATTGGCCAAAACAGCAAAAAGTGATTGGAATTTGCTCACAAGTAAAACCATTGACCCGCTGCTCAGTGGAGAACGTGCTATTTACTGATGAAATGTACACTGTCTTGGCACGGCGGTGATCTAAAGTATAAAACTGAAGGTCGAATGGGTAGATTTAAATATTGTGGGATATTGGAAAACTAAATGCTGCCAAATGCTGATTAAAATCTTCGGTACGATGTACATACAGAGACTTATAGGAAAAAATGGTTTATAGAGCAAATGGTAACCGGTTTGGACTAGCCATCGTGTAGCCTTAATCTTATTCTAATCCTAAAAAGCAAGCCAAACTCTAAAAAGATCAAAAATTTATTTGAATAAAGCTGAAGCTAAAGCTTTTACCAAAAGTTGGTGAAGTTTATACCCCAGGCAGTGATTAAAATCGTGGCTACGCCACTAATTACTAATTATTTTAAATTTATGTGGGAATCAGTGACTTTTATTTGCTAAAAAGTTCTACGTTTCTAATTATGCACACGATCAGATCTTATTTCCTTTACCCCGTTTTGAGCTCCTGTTCTCAAAGCAAAGGTTGCACATGTCACTTTCATGAATTTTTAAAAAGCATACCACACATGCACAGTAAAACCAGAGAAGATTTCCTGAGATAGAAACACATAAATTAAAAAGCAAAAGAGGTGATCACCTTTGGCTTTCTAATTATGTGCGCGCCACTGAACTTCTTTACAAATCGATTAGAGAAATGAGAAGTGATTCAGCTAGGTTTTAAGGAGTTGTATTGCCGTTTTTAAGAAGGCGAACTACTAAAAAAGGTCAATGGACTACCAAGACCCAAAGATCGACAAGGCGAGAATGCCATTTATTTACATCACCATAAGGTCAAACGACAATAAATACTTCTATCTACTAGGGCAACATTGTTCGTGTTACGGCACTTGCGCAATAACAATCCTCCCATTAAACGGCCTTTTACTATTCCTGAAAATAAAGAGAGCCTTAACAGGCCGTCGTCTCGTACCCTTATAAGATGACAACAAAAACAACAACTTTTGGGTAAAATTCAACTTCTTTAACCAGCATAGTCTCCTTCAAGAGTGATACCTTCATTCCAACGCTTCTCTGACATCTCGTTTCCCTTTTTGTAAAACTATTCAATTTCGGCAATCTTTCCTTCATTCGAGGTTCTCTTTCTATGTATAGGTAGGTATGTTCAGGTGGGTACCCCTCTATGTGCGTCAGGGTACAATTAGCGCGTAGTCGCCGTTTTGATGCCACAAAACTCGTGAAACCTAAGGTATGTGAAGAGGAATGTTCATTTAAATCGAGCCCGTGGAGTTAGGAAAACTGGTTATGTTGGCCAAGCTGAGGTTGGCTACCTCTGAAGTTATCGAGGAAATATTTGCCTAAGGCGCAGAATCTGCGACTTGCTAGTGCAGGTCGTTTGTTTGGTTTTTTGACTAGGAGGGCCAAGTTGTAAGATGTGGCCTTTGAGAAGATTCAGCGACAGGCCCATAGTTTCAGTGGGGGAGTTTGAGGTTTTTTTTTTCAAAGTGTACGCTCTTATGGTGCTTGTCACACAACCTGGACGGGGTGCAGAGGGTTTGTGTCGAAGATGTTTGTTCACTACTCTCCGGGGGTGGTTGTCCTAGATATAATTTTTTGAGAGATTCAACTGAACTTGTCGCATTGGTTGTAGTTCACCTCGAGTTTGACTAACTCGTCGGCCCTCTCATTCACCTTTATGTTGCTATTTTCTGTAACTCAAAGGAGCGTGATATCAGTCCAGCCGCCACCTCGTTTAGTTTCTGTCTTACATTGATCCACCAGTTTAAAGAAGGTGGTAGCATACGAAAACGCTTTAATAGCGACTTGGCTGTCACTTCAAATAGCGGAACTACAAATAGCGGCGTAATTGGGACTGCACTGAGTAGTTTGGATGCTTCGCGGATCGCTAGCACTTCAGCTTGAAAGCTGCTCGAGTTATCGGAGAGACGGAATGAATTTGGGATATTTAGTTGTGTCGAGAATATTCCCGATCCTACACCGTTCTCCAGCTTGGAGCCACCAGTGAAAATCAGAAGTTGGAATTTCGCGACTGGGTTGCAAGCTTTCCATTCTTCTCTGGAAAAAAAGTGGGAGTGCACCATAGTCTGTGACGTAGTCCGCAGGAATCGAGATTGAATTCGTTGGCAGAAATGAATGAGCTCTGCCATGGACATACGGGCTGGATAACTAGGAGCCTGCTTTCTTAAGTCTGCTGGCGCCGTACGGCACCGTGTATTTGATTGTGAAAGTCCAATAGGAGGAGATGCAGTAGGATATTAAGTGCTTCGGAGGGGCATGTTCTCTTGGCCCCCATGGTCCGATTGCTGCTGATTTTTGGTTCTTATTAAGTTTGTCGATGTTATAAGCTTAACTTAGGGCTGGGCACCAAACTAGGGTGCTATATGTGAGGATAGAACGGACAATGACTGTGTACATCCATAACGTCAGCTTAGGTTTGAGCCCCCACCTATTACTGAAAGTTTTGCTGCAGGCATAGAAAGTTACACTAGCTTCCTTTACCCAATGTTCTATATTGGACTTCCAATTTAGGTTTGGATCTAGAATAACGCCTGGATACTTACAGCTGGAGGAAAGAGGAACGGTCAAGTTTTTTAGCCGTGGAAGTTTAAATGCCGGTATTTTGGTTTGGTGGTGAATAGCAGCAGCTCAGTTTTCTTTGGGTTTATGATTAGGCCACTGCCTGAAGGCCAATGGTAAACTCTGGCCAAAGCCCGCTCTATGATTTCACTTATCAGAGAAAGGAACATTACTGATACTAAGATTACCCTTCGTCCCCGTGCACTAACAGTTTTGTTCCCTTGCTTTCGAGCTCAACTAGGATACCGGTGATGACAAAAAGCCATAAAAGAGTTAAGATAATTCCACCTTGCGGAGTATCTCTATTGATATTCGCTTGTATGAGTACGGCTTTAAGCATGGAGACTATCTACTTACGGATGAAACCTTCTACTCTAATTGCCACTAGGAATTTGTTCTTGAATTGTTTCTGAAAGCGCCTTCGATACCTATAAAAGTCGTCATTGTGTATTGTTTAAAGTGGATGGATCTCTCAATAGTTCTCACGACCTCCCGTAACGCTGTGTTTGTGGATTTAATCTTGAGATAGACATATTGAGAGTTTAAAACGAGGTTTGTTTTTATAAGCTTGCGAATGTGCAGATCGAACACACGCTCTAGCGTTTTTAGGAGAAAGGATAATTGTCTGATGGGGCGGAAATCCTTGACTGATTCGTGGCCTTTTTTTTCAACTTTTCGAATGAAGACTACACGAATCTTTCTCCAGGAGACGGGAACGTAGCTCAAGAGCAAGCAACTTCGGAAGTTTACCATAAGCGGGATTGACATACTTCAGATTTTTTTGTAGCATGGCGGGGATGATGTCATCAGCAGAAACTGCTCTATGAGACCGTTTCCTCTTCAAATGATGATTGCATTAATTAATTGCCGAAATTCTTCATTTAGGACCCGTGTCGTCAGTGCAACCAGGGAAGTGGGTGCGAGTCAAGAGTTCTAAGGATTCCATAGCTGAATTGATCCATGTTCCGTCCTCTCGTTTGATAAACGATGGGGAGGAGTGTCCTTTGGACAAAATCTTACTCAGTCTGGCAGTGTCTTTAAGGTTTTCAATTGACTGACAGTATTCTGTCCTTGGATTGGTGTTGGCTTTTTTGATGGCCTTTATATAAATCTAAAGGCAGTCCTTGTATGGCTGCCAGAACTTATGCCTATGGCAGATATTGATAATGACCCTGGTCATTTGTCTGATTTTTTTTATAAATCCTCATTCCAACACGGTGAAAGGTTTTCCTTTTGAAAGCTGTATTTAGAGCTTTCTCTAAAGGTCCTACTCTAGAGTGTATATCTGTACTCGTGTTTATATGGCTAGCTAAAGTAAAGAAGCGGGTCGAAGTTTCTTTTGATTTTGAAGAGTATCCAGCTGTGTTCTGAAAAATATCGTAAGTTGGAGGTCCTCCAATTGCTTACCTTACAGTCGCTAGTGTTAGTAACTAAAGTCAAGTCGGGTACCTCCTCCCAATCGCTAAATGTTTCCATGCGGAAAAAATCTGAAGGTGGGGTGTTACCCAAATTGACAATTTGGAGTTTAGAAGAAATAATGAAATCGAAAAGAGACTCACCTCGCTCGTTGATTTCCTTACTTCTCCAAATGGTGTGTCTTGCGTCGGCGTCGCACCCAGAAGTAGGGTTTTATTCCTTTGTCGGGTCTGCCTCACCAGACGTATGACTTCGTCTGGCAGCGCCGGCGCCGCTTGGTCGTGAGCCAAGTGGAGGGTGGTCGTGGTGCAATGGTAATCATCACCGACTGTTGAACCGATGGTCTCTAGTTCAATTCCGTGCGTAGTCAAGAACCATTCTTATACGTAAAAACTGTGCAACAACATCAGTTGTGAGTGAGAGTTGATCAAAAATGCTGACGAAGACATAACACTCGTAGCATAAGATCACTTCAAAATTCATACTCCATGTGTGCATTCCCAATATAACACCTTAATGACATGGAAACAAAAAAGGTACTGTGAACTACAACCAACGCGACAAATTCAGTCGAATTTCTCGAATCCTATCGAGGACAACCACCCCCGGTAGAGTAGTGAACGAACATCTTCGACACAAACCATCTGCACCACGTCCAGATTGTGTGACAAACACCATAAGAGTTAAATTCTTGAACCTGCACGAATTATAAAAAAAAAAAAAAAAAAAAAAGTACGCCGAGGCGATGAATATGTTGAATTCCGTACCTTCTAGCTCGATGGCCGTGAGGTTGTTCGTGGTAAAATTTGGGACATAAAAAAGAGATTATATGTTTTTTTTAACAAGGACGCAGGCTCTTGGCTTACCATTGTCAAATCCATTGTCCTGGTTGTAGAAAAGGTCGTCTCTGAGGTCAAGAGTGTTCGGTCCTTTAACCCAGGGCTCTTGAATAATGCCCACGTCAATGTTTTCCTTCCTTAAAAAAACAAGCAGATTCTCCGACGCATACTTCGAGTACAGATTTTTCTATTCGACATCGAGTACTATTGATGATGGGATTGTTCTGGTTAGAGGTAAGTGAACGCAAGGTCCTCCAGGTATTTACCGGCAACGTCGATATCATCTGTAGATTCTTAGTTTGGTAAACTTGATGCCAAACCGCATTTCGCTACCCGCTTCCTCGAGGGCTGTCAGGCATTCTTCATTGATGGAGAGCAGATAGGAAGTGTTTTTCGTCTGTGGTTCCTCCGCTTTGATGATGGTCTAGTCATACATCGGAATCGCAGGGTTCTGAAGTTTCATGCATTGTAGAAGCATTCCGCCTTCACCTTGGTCTTTTCGGGATTTGGTTTTTTTGGGATTTTCTTGGCAGGGATGACTTTAAGCTAAAAGCCCTCCCCGACGTTGCTAATGTCAGCTACGTAACAGCTAAGAAAATCTTTGGAAAACCGATCCACGCATTTGATTACTCGGTAACCTCTGACTGTTTCCGAGGCCGCCTTGGTTTTTCAGGATATTATTACCACCATCTTCAACAGTTTGGCTTCGATGCTACCATTCTGCAGCAATGGTCTTCCCTGAAGACGATTTTTCGTCTATCAGCACGATCTGTAGCTGGTCTCTCACGACCTCTGTAAAAGTCAGGAGACAGTATGTGGTTTTGTGGATCGCCATTTTGCTCTTCTTAGCAGCTTGTGTAGGCTCTTCCCGAGATCTGTTAAGCTTATTGCTTGTAGTGGGTTACGGTTGCTTCTTGAGGTTTTTGACATTACAGCTCAATAACAGCTTGGATCCTTCTCGTCGGAGATACCGGCCGCTTCATTTCTCTCAATTTTGATCAGAATAAACTTGACCTTACTGTATCTTCCTTTTAGAAGGGATCCTTCGGACTTATGTTTCTTTGGCTGTTGGTCGCTATGGCTGGCGATCTTGGCCTCAGATAAGAAGGTGGGGGAGGAAATATGGTTGGTTGAGCAGGAGTGCTTTGGCTGTCACACTGTGAAATGGACGGGGTCTCCTGGCTGGAGACGGGTGTTCCCACGTCCAAGGTGTCCTATAGTCCTATTTATTATTTTATTTTTTGTCTTAGATTTTATTTTTATTCATTGTGTTTGCTTTCTGTTGCAACGAGTGTGTCTGGAAGAAAGAGTCCGTTTCGGCAGAGCCGAAATACCGAAATAAGGCATTTGTACAACCGACCTCGCTCGGGCGTTGGGGGGAAACCGTTCGCGACCTAGCCTAAATTACCACGAGCTGGTCATGCAGACGATACGGGTACTTTGACATCTTGTCTTGGGAGCTCCTTAAAATAACATGGATTTGACCATATTGGCGCCATCTACTTGCCACCCTACGGACTTATTGATACCCATCAGATAGATGGAATTCAAAATATAGGGTTACAGAAGATTTCGGTGATTGAGAGAAGGGCTGTCCTAAATTTAAGATATCTCATGGCGACTATTTTGACATGGACACTACCGATGTGAACGATTTAATATTTTTTTCTGTTTTTTGAATAGCGAAAATTCCTGTTAATTTCTTAATATCATTTTTATGAGTAGAAATAGTTGATTGACACCCGGATGATACGATCATCAATCAATCAATTTTATTAATACCCTTTTTGATACATATAGCCGTAGAAGTAAGAGATCAGATCTTGACTATTTTAAAAACCTTATTTCTTAATTCAGACCTTCAGTGGTCTGCGTAAAAGTTGCCTGAACAAACGAAAGGCGAAGATTTCATTGAACATTTTTATTTTTTCTGTGAAAATTTTTGTTGAAAATTTTTGTCACAAAACTCGAAATATGTTCGTGACTTTGGCAATCTATTAGGCTCACATTATCTAACCGAATCCATTAAAAATTTGACTTAAGCGAATTTTAAATATATGGCGAGAACCGAAGACTACTTTGTTTTGATAGAAATTTCCTCTTAGCTATGGACCTTCGTATAATATAGGGTGCGTCATCTCATATGGGTCGATGTAAATTTCGAATAACTTCAACAATTCTCAAACGATTTTGGAAATTCAAAAACTTTTCTGATTAATTTCTGAAAACAATATCAATTAAATGACCGCCGATGCAAAAATGGGCTCGTTTTCGCGCATTCTCCATGATATTTTCGAGCATTTCGGTTGAAATTTCTGCGATTTCCGAACGAATGTTTCTTTTGAGCTGTTCTATTGTCTTCGGGCCGTTAGCATACTCCTTGCTTTTCAAGTATCCCCACAGAAAAAAGTCTGGAGGAGTCAAATCCGGCGATCTCGGAGGCGAGTCAATATCGCCCTTTTTTGATACCAATCATCCAGGGAACTTCTTACGCAAAAGGTTCATTGTTTTGTCCGCAGTATGGCATGTTGAAACCGATAGTGAAATAAGCCTTTTTTACGCATTTCTGGGACCACATAATGGGCCAACATCCACCGATATCGACCGCCATCGACTGTATCGCCAACTTTGAAGAAATACGGTCCAATGATGGTTTTAGCGCATACACCGGCCCAAGCAGTAACTTTTCGATCATATAGCGGCTCTTCGTGAATAATGTGAGGATTTTCGGTGCCCTAGAAGCGACAATTTTGTTTATGAACTGAGCCAGAGAGCGTAAAATGTGCCTCATCGGTTATCAAAATTTATTGCCAGAACTCCGGCTCAGCATTAATCATGGCAACGACATTTTGTGCGTGACAAAATTCTTTGAGTTCTCTGCACTTTGTATGGAAATAAGTGAAGATCATCTTTTAAAATTCTCCGCAAAGTGGTCCCACTGATGCCTAACTGCTGCGTACGGCGCCGATATGACAAACTTGGGTCTTCTTGAACACTGGTCTTCACAGACTGAATAGATGAGTTTGAAAGCCGAGGTTACTCACGAGGGCTTGCCATAGAACTATATTGAAAAAAAATCGAGGCCCAACGACGAATTGTATCTTTTTTGGACGCAACACGATCACGATATTTTGCACGATACGCATGTTGAGTTAGCACAATCGAGCGTTAATTTTTAATGAACATTGAAACTATTTCCGCACGTTCTTTTGATGTGAAGCGATTCATTAAAAATTTTACTGAATTTACGTTTCCAAAATGCTATGACATATGAAAATCGGTTGATAATTGTTGAAGTTATTCGAAGTTTGAATCGACCCATATGAGATGGCGCACTCTGTAGTATTGTACATTCAATAGATTTAGATCAGTAGCTAACTACGTGGCTTGGCGTAATATTGACACATATCGATAAACTGGAAATGCCCATCTAAAATATTGACACATTTCAATTAATGTATCTCTTTCCATCACCCGGTCTGATTTGTCCGAAGATACCATTATCTAGTTCGGTGTACAGTTCCAACGCGTATAGATGTTTTGCCAAATAATCCATCAATCTATTCCAGACATAATCTAGATAAACAGACAAATGTTTGAATTCATCGACGGGCATTGCCTTCAATCGATTATATTCAATTGCAATGCATTAAAAATTGAAAACCAAAAAACCAAAAAGATATGAATTAATCGAAAACCGCATTTCGAATGACCCAAAAACCCCCACAATCATCCTGACATCGCAATCGGATAAGCAAATATTTAATGCTAAATTATTCACTGAACCATATCAATGAACACCACGAATTATTATTATTATTTTTCCCCAATATCTATATCTATTCGACGTATCCGTGAGTAGTACGTATTATATGGTATATCTCGATGGTCGGCATTCACCCACTTCTGCCTGTAGGTGATACAAGATCACAAATGCAGATAAAATGTTCATAAATTGATTAACAAGTCAAGCTCGATTCCACTCGATAATCGATTATCATATGCCGTGGATAAATTTCATTTGGTGCTAGCGTAGAGACATACGTGTATCTGTTAATAGGAGAAAAAACTGCCATGCCTCTAGGCAATCTATGCAGTTTAGAGTGCGGTGCGTTCGTGTGGTCACTGTTTTGATGCATTGGTCAGAAATAAACCTCAAAATGAACGGCAAGTGTGTTAGAGTAACTGCCGCAAACACCAGGCAGCTATAGCCCTCCTGGCGTTGGTGATGAAGCGTGGGTCGTGCCACGATACGAATACTTCATTTACTTACTAATCAGGTAATGCGAAACGCCACAGACGTAATGTTCAATACATCATTTTCGTCCATTTTCCTTCTTTTAATTCAAAAGATATTCACGTAAAAGTATCTAACGCTTCTCGTAGATTTGAATCGAGTCCACAGTTAACGTCGTACGATCGCCACACTTCATAACTCATGGCACACGGTACTCAAGAAACTGGCGCCTGACGGTAGCTGCTCCACTATGTACGAACGATTATCTACGGAGCTACCCAAGGAGATCAGGAAATGCGAAAGAAGTGAATCGTTGTCTACGCCTGTAGCCGACTACCGTCGATTGTCTATGGCTTCTGGGTAACGACAATAGAAGTGAATTAACAACAAAGAGCAATTTGTTGCGCGGGTTATCTACATAAAAATGAGATTTCTTAAGGAATTTCTTTTTTTTTTTCTCCCCAGACTTGCCCTATCCGCCTCTCATTTTATCCGGCTTTACTGGTTCACCGGTTTATGGTTTACTTACCGCACGACACTTGATCGATTGATTTGTGGACTCAAGTGGCAATCGAGTGCGCTTAAGAGCATTTTCTTCTGGTTATAAAATAGAAATCATGCGACGCATTGAGATACTTTTGTACAATAGAAGTGCTTTTGTACTTTAACTTTAAATCTCATTTATTTTATTTTTTCGCGTGGGTTTAATGATGGTGTGCCGAGGAGATAGCGAACTTTGCTGGACCATCAGACTGATGGTTGGATGAAAGGCAAGCAAAGATGTAATAAAACAAATGAGTTCAAAGCGCTTTTTTTTACGGTTACTTTATTCTCGTAGCGGTCTTTTTTGTGAATTGAAAGTTGGACCTAGATACGCCAGGTAAAATGGGTTATTTGCCATTCGGAATTTGTTAAGAATGTAACTTGCAAAAATTCTTTGTTCAAAATGTCGTTGCTCTACCATTGCTTGGTTGACAGATTTCGTGAGAAAGATGTGGTTGCGTAAAGGGGTCAGAATGGGTTAAATCTGATAATCAGCTTGTAGATAATATATTTGTTAGGAAATAGATGTGAAATGAACCATCTGTAACGTCTTTTTACACAACGGATTCAGTGGACATGGAGTCATTGGCATTTGCTTTATTATAGCAATAGATTTGGATTTCATGCTGAATGCCACGACAATTCTGTTGATCCGGACGGTCGCGCTTTTTTCTCAGCAGTTCACAGACACTTCGACCCATCGTCCTTCAAATCATCAAACCTCGTTGAGGTATATTTTATACTCATAAGTGCCTTTATCTAGCTGCTGTAAATTGCGGCCCTCACAAGTCACTTATTGTTGTCAACTTTCCATCGATTTGATCCATACTTTGTTCGATATCGCTGACACCAATGACATTATCATCACCTGCGGCGATCTCAACTGTCCGTATCAGAAATTGGCTAAATACGGTGATGAAACTCATTTTGCCGAGACTAGCCCCTTCTCAGCTAAGAGAACAGTATGGCTCTACGAGAAAGCCAATTGTAGCGGACTCAACAATTTCTTTAGGAATTTTAACTGATCACTATGCTTCCTCGATAGTGATGTGGATACCGCTGCTGATACGATCACGAACATACTTCTGCTGGCTATGATATCTTTCATTCCACATAGAGTGAAGAGTATGAAACCTAAAGCAAATGCAAATTACTCGAGCTGTAAAGAGGCTATCAGATTGAGAGAGCTGAGTTTCCAGACTAACAAAGCCTCTGAGGAAAACCGGAGTAAGTTTAAACGAGCCAGAAATGACTGTAATGCATTGATTGGACGTGTCAAATTAATCCATGACCAAAAGTTGAGGCAAAGGCAGCAAAAACGTTTGATCTTTTGTGAAAATAAGATATGAAATTCTGCCTCGTCCTAAATCCCTACGCTCATTTACAATGATATCCCAGCTGTCAGCTCTTTAGACAAAGGCAATCTGTCAGCCGCAGATTTGACAGTCAGCTCAACACTCCCAGATTGCACTTACTCTCCGCCTGTACTTGAGAGTATAGAATCTTATATAGGACGAATCCACTTTCGCACTCGTACAGTTGCTGGAGTTTTTAAGGACCTCAACATGCATAAATCGGCTGGCCCCATACTTCTAGAGAGGTGACCTTCCACGTTAGCCAAACAACTGCGTAGGCTTTTACATCTTCCTGCTCTTCTGGTCTTTGTCCGAGTAGATGGTAAACAGCATTTGTCCAGCCCGTTCCTAAAAAGGGCGAATCATCGTCTCCCACCTCCTTGCGACCCATAGCACTAACGTCCTTTTTTTTAAGGTCATGGAAACGCTGATAAATCGTTAGCGTCTGAAATATCGTAGAAACTTCTTAATGACCAGCAATACGGTTTCCGCAGCAGGTCCACTGGTGATTTGATGGCATATCTCACCGAAAAGTGGAACCAATCTTTGGACCATTTCGTTAAAAGCAAAATTGTTATATTTAATATTTCAAAAGCATTTGGCAGGGTTTGGCATCAGGCTCTTTTGTCGAAAGTGCATGCTTATGGTATTGATGAATCTCTTCTTCTATGGATTAGAAATCACCTTTCCGGCCGTTCAATTCAAGTTTTGGACGTTTTCAAGTCTGATATTCACTAAATAAACGCTGATGTTCCACAGGGCTCTTTTCTGTCACCGACACTTTTCTTAATTTTTATAAATTATCTCTTAACTGCTACTTTTAATCCAATACACTCCTTTGCTGATGACAGTGGTCTTAGCTTTTTATACTCGTTCCACGACTCACGTCCCTGCTCTTCGGCCGTAGAACTGGAACAGCAGTGTATGTTAAGCACATTAAATTCCAACCTTGACAGCATAAGTAAATGGGATATAAACACTAGAGTGGAATTTAATACTTCCAAAACACAGTGCTGCCTATGGTCACTCAAGCTAACCATCAATAATCACCCATTATTCTTGAATGGCGCTTGTGTCGATGAAACCGAAAGACTTTCCATCCTTGGTATGTGTGATAATAAAACTCTTAGTTGGAATGACCACATATTCGAGGTCGCCGAGAACACTGCGAAATGTCTAGGTTTCCTCAAACAATACAAGAAATATTTCACCCCCTCAAATCTGGCTTCAATTGACAAGGCCTACATCCAGCCCACGCTTGAGTACAACGCTCATATCTTGTCTGGTGCTCCGAAGACCTCTTTGCACCTGCTAAAAGTAATACAAAAGGGAGCGATAAAACTCATATCTCGAAGTCGATTGACTCATTCGAACATCGACGTAATGCCTCCTCTCTCTCTCTCTGTTTTATCGTTATTTTAACAAACAATTCTCAAGTGAGCTAGCTAATTGCATTCCTCCCCTACAAGAATTTAACCGCAATACACGTCTCGCTCCGAATGCTCATCAGTTCACTTTCAAGCCTGACTTCGTACGCACAGAGCCTCAAACGAGATGAAACTACACTTCCTATGCAACAAAAGGAACAAATGATGACAAACTTATGTTGAACCCCACTCTACATCCAACCACTCTAAATACCTACAAGCCTTTAGTCTTATACTGAAATTGCACCTTTTTATGGCAATCCCTTTATCTTCAATAGCTCAAGCTAAAAAAAAAGAAAAAACAAACGATAACTGCCCCTCTACCCTTAATATTCTCAGTCATTTGTCCAGTGATCCTAAAATAGTTTCCAACATTTGTGTCCATTTATTTAGACAATCATTCACCGAGTAGGTTCTTCCACCTGATCATGGCTATTTCTCTTATATTAAAGACTGACTGACGTTCCTAGTCTCAGTGAATATAATTGCCGATTACTCGTCTAGTCCAGCTATCATTTTAAAAATAAGCGCGAACCTTCTGTTCCTAACCCGCACGGCCTTATATCACGGTTCCATTTCACAGGGTCTTTTTCCTCGGGTTTGACAGAAATGGTCACATCACCCTAATCTTCAAAAGTGGATGTAACAATGAGGTTTTCAAATATGGCCCCATAACCAAACTTTCATATTCCCAAAACAACATGTGTTCCTAAAAGTTTGACTGATAAACACTAACACAACTGAGTTTGTCTCATAATACTTGGGTCACTATCAAGTGGCAAAGAAAAATACGTTTTGCCACCCACTCTAGCCAGGTCTTCGATAATATTTCACATCAAATTTTACTCCTTAAATCCACTGCGCTGGGTTTCCCCTCCAGTTTTGTCCTATTGATCAAATGCTGTATAAACGATCGTCAGTATAACGTTATTTTTAGATCTTTCATTTCTGATATAATCGAACTACCTCCGGAGTCCCTCAAGGTAACCATCCTGGTCCATTGATATTTACTATTACCATTAATAATGAACTCCCACCTTTCCGTATATTCCTCAAGTGATTTCTGCTCCCTTTAATTCGGCCTAAACAACACTATTTGGTACGAAAAAATCATCTCGTGATCGTTTGTAGACAAGGTCAAGCTATTAGGTTACTCTCCACTTACCCCCAGAATCTACGTTAACTATCATAATATTGCCCCCCCCCCCCACTCCTCCTCCACCCTCCCTCCCTCTCAAATCTTGGTTGACACATGGTAGGTGTTATCTGTGATCAGGAACTTAACTTTAGTCTTCACATCAATGCCAACTCCGTCCTCGGCCTTGTGAAACCACGGCATTTTGAAACCTCAGCCTTGTGAAACCTCGCCCTTATGAAATCTCGGCCTTGTGAAATCTCGGCCTTGTCAAACCCCGGCCTTGTGAAACCTCGGCCTTGTCAAACCTCGTCCTTGTCAAACCTCGGCCTTGTGAAACCTCGGCCTTGTGAAACCTCGGCCTTGTAAAACCTTGGCCTTGTAAAACCTTGGCCTTGTGAAACCTTGCCCTTGTCCAACCCCGGCCTTGTGAAACCTCGGCCCAAGGAGCTATCGAACCTATGAAACCTTATGCACTGCCTTCGTTAGGCTTCTCCTTTACTATGCTTGTCAAGTCTGATTTCTTTCTTAGCAGAAGAACGGGAACTCAATTACTTCCCCAAATATTTTGTCCTAAAATCTATTTAGGAGACCCTACACAGACTAAATGTGATTTGGTAAGGTCATATACATGCTCTTTGCTAACCTGGCATTTTGAAATGCATACAGAGTGATCGTCTCGCGTATCTCGTAAACACGTCAAGACTCCAAATCAGTAGGAAATAATAATGGTTTTACATCACGATATTTTGATATTTGTCATACATATAACTGCATTTGCATTTGCCCATGCGTTTTCCATCAAACAAGTCAAACGGCGTTAAATCGTGTAAACGGCCGGTTAACATCGCTTAAAATAATGCGACTTGTGAACTTTACACACAAAACATATAAAGTTGCATGCAATGTATGGCTTGTTGTATTGAAACCACATGTCTTTCGCATTAGTAGACTGGTTTTATGTCAAAAATGATCTGTTAGCATGCACGAAGATTTCGCTTAGGATAATTATGTTTTCATAAACGACGGTACACATGTTTGTATAGTATAAACATTATTCGTAAATGGATTATATCGAACTAATATTCAGCATTTAAAACAATCTTCATTGTGGATATGTGTCGAATATACAGCATCGCTAATATAGGGAACCCTAATTGGATCAACTATTACAAGATACATTTCCAAAGAAGGCACTTTTCGAAAAGAGGACGTAAACTTATTATATTGTAAAATTTATTAATTTTATTCAAAGTAGGCTTAAAAATCTTATGGAAAAAGTATTTGAAGGCTTACCCTGTACCGCCAAAACAAAAATTCCAAAGAGGAAGAAATCTGGATGAGGTGAATATGTGGAATGGTTAATGGCTATGATGCCTATCATACGATGGCTATTTTTCTTTTCCACAATATTCTTACTCTGTACCAAATGCTGCACAGTAGCAAGATAAAGTACAATACTATTTATATGGCCAGTTAAATTGAGCTCTTTAATTTTAGAAATGAATCGAATCCCTTCCCACACAAGGTTATCCAAAATTTCGACAAGTCAACATTCTTATCTTCACGACTTTCCTCCTTTCGTGGGCTTACCAATGGTATTATGATGATATCGAAAATTCAAATTTGATAACCGCTTACTTGCGGAGCGCTATAGGCATAGGTTAGCATTGACCTTAACCGACAACCTGGAAAGACTTTTAACTATTGGCCTCCAGTACTCGCTCAAGAAGATCCCGTCCTCTTAAATTTCGAATCTCAGACCGAATAATTTGTGATTGAATCTTCTCTCCATTCTCCCTCCATACAATCGGGACCAAATCTGTCGAAGGGACCAAGCGCATCAACCTTAACTTTTGATAAAGTTCATACATCTGCTCCTTAAGTGCTTTTCAGAAAAAGGGCTCTATTTCTTAATAGCCTCTTGAACTCAAAGAAACAGCTGTTAACCAGAATTATTCCCTGCCTGATCTCGGCATTAATGTCGTCGACATTTGTCACTTAAAAACTGAGGTAGACGAAATCCTAAGCTACTTCGAAATCAGTTTATAAATTTGAGTCCTGTTTTGATGGCAGCATATGTTTAGTTCTTTTTTTGCAGCTCTTCTTGCTTTGGGACACCTTATTGATTAAAAATGGATTAATCTCTTGACTGTCTTCCTACGAATTTTGCTTTATTGATTTCTTCAAAGAAGACAGTCTGATAAGTTGCCCTTTCGTTCCCTTAAATGATGTGAGCAGGCTAACAGAGCAGGATTGAAAGCAAGATCGGGGAAAGCTTGTCACTTTTGTACACTTTGGAGCCATTACTATCCCCTTCATCCACAATAAGTTCAGATCCAGATGAGACGAAGTATATTTGTGAATATTAATTTGTGAGAATTGTTCACCCCTTGACAAGCTGCTGCTCAAGACCATTTCTTCTACATCCCCTTCGACTTGAAGGCTATATTTAAAACCCTCTTGACACCAATCAGGATCGAAATAACCCCATGCCATTCGTGTCTCTATTCTCTATCTTACATTTCCAATATAATCGTAGCTCTAGAGGAGATGGATATCTGAAAACGAGAATCTGAATCTGAATCGCCATCCGAATGAACGACGCCATGGCACAAAAACTTTCCTTCTTCACGTCACATTTCTTTAAAGGTATTTCCAATTTCACGGCGTGGAAACGAAAGCGAGAGTGGAACTGATAATCACAAGGATTTCATGTGGAATACCAATAACTTTAAGTGCAAGTTTCCCGTTTCAATACTGAACCCATCTGATCTCATTAGTTAAGCCGCGCATAAGCGAAATAAAGTACGAAATTAGCAAACTATTATGAGGTCTGAGGCTTTTGCCACCGTCTGTTATTCAACGTTTCACAATCGCGATACCGCGATGATGTTAACCGACCTACTGATGGTTGTCCATGCCGCGGTGTACTTCTAGCTGTCCGAAACTCAATTGACTCCTCCCTCATAGCAACTTCATCTTCGCCATGTCTCGACTTTGTATCCATTAAGATTGTACTACCCCGGAAATCGCTCTACGTCATCTGCTTTTACATTTTGCCATCACAACCTATTGAATCATATAACTTGGCCATTGATACAATCGATAATTTAATTGATTTATGAGAGATCCCCAAAACGAGATCCTAGTTTTCGGTGACTTCAACCTTCCTCACCTTAAATGGTCATTTTCACAAGTGACCCCTTAAACTCCTCAGTTTCAGCTTCTCCGCTGTCCCTATCAACCGCCGACAACTACCACCCTCCCCTTCTCCTCTCGTTCTTTCACAACTCCCCTATACAGAACTCTCCCCCACTGTTCGAATCTCTCATGATTTTGACAAAGCCAACTTTGCACAGATTAATACCCTTTAAACTGTCTTCTCTTGGCTTTGAGCCCATCTTATTAAAGTGGATTTCTTCCTACCTGGAAAATCGCAACTACAGCGTTCGCTTTAGATCTGCCCTCTCTAACCCCTTCCTTGCTTCCTCCGGTGTCCCCCAAAGCAGTCATTTTAGCCCGCTTCTTTTTATCTTCACCATTAACGATATTTAAATGGTTATCAAACATTCCCACATCTCTCTATATGCCGACGATGCTAAATTCTTTAAGATCATTTCCTCAGAACATGACTCTTCTCTTATTCAATCGGACCTCAACAGCTTTTCCACCTGCTTATCCAATTCCCGCAGTAAGAGGTCGTTTATCATGGCCCTGTAGCGTTCGCCAGTGACCGCATTGCCGATGGTCAAAAAATACGGTCCAATCACTCCTTCCGTGTGAACGTCACATCACACAGTGGCATTGAGTGGATTTTCAGGGCTTAATGATGTAACTGCTTAAGTGGAAATGCGTTTTCGTTGTTGAAAGTTGGCTAACATGGCCCTGTAATGCTAAAGTTTCGAGCGGGAAACAGCTGTCAGTGTCAAAATAAACTATGATTTAAAAAAAAAACACTAGATGGCCCACCCTTTACATATGAATATTTAATGAAGAAGAAAGCTGTGAGGCTAGGTAAGTTTGTAAAGGATCCTGAATGGAGACCATTACGCGTGTGTTTGATTTACCTTCATTATTATTATTTACCGGTCATTTGGAAGTCGGCAGTCAAGAGCCTCGTTGACCACACTCCTCCAAGCTTCTCTCTAGGTGTGTTCCTTCCATGTTTCGCTGTTCTATTTTGCGTCTTCATACTTGTTTACGAGTCCGAAATAGTATACTACGAAGTACTTATACAAAGCAGACTAGAATGAAACAACAACCCTCTGATGATGGAGCCCAGAAATGGTCACAGATGGGTCGAAATCTAAAAACAGAGTAGGGGCTGGTGTAATAGGACCAAGATGCAACCTACACATTCCCCTCTGCAATGAGTTAACTATATTTCAGGCTGAGCGATTTGCAATCAATGAAGCACCACGTAGAATCAACGACAGGAGACCCACTGACACGAGGATAACTAAGCGATTCATAAGGCGCTAAAGAGGTACACATTTAGCTCTAAGGCTGTCTGGGAATGACTGTAAGGCTGATCTGAATGCCAGGTCGTGAAAACCTTGAAGGCAATTAAAAGGCTGCCATACAAGCCAAGAAAGGTACCTTTAACGGGGCCATCCCCCCTTTATGGTTTCGACAATTCGGTCATAAGCCTGCATTTACATAAATGGATCATCAAACAACAAAATCGATTCTGGAACAGACGGGAAGGTATCGAACAGTCAGGAACGTTCATGGAATAGAATCACGTGCCAATGAAGCGCTATAACTCAATAAAGCCGATCTAATAGTGCAATGTGAAGCACTAACAGGACACGGGGCATCATATACCACCTTTATAAAATGGGTCTCAGCAACACAGAAATCTGTAAGTGATGTGAGCAGGCATAGGAAACTATGGAAGACATACTGACTGTCTGCCCAAGCCTTACCCAAGAAAGATTCAATATCAAAAGCAACATATGTAACTATAACAGGAAATGACTTCTAGGAAATCCCGTCTAGTTGTCAAATTTTTAAAGGCAAGTTTTTGGGGAAAAATAGATCGTTATTGTCGCAGTACTAGTGTCTTCATGGGACATACCCAGAGTTCTTTATTTCAATTCAATGGGTTCGAAATGTTCCTTGGCGCCAAATCAAAAGCACCACTTTGAAAGCGTTGAAAATCTGAGATTACTGACCAGCATGCATCGTTAGCGCCATCTGCTGGAAAACGGCGGATTCCCATTTATACACCGTATTATTTAACGTTCCTAATTTTCACACTTTTTCAACTTGAGAAACTCACAGTGAGTCAGCCCGTGGCGTGAACTTTTTCGATGGGATTTTGTACGATGCCACATCCTCTGCGTGAGTTCCGTGAGCGGGTTTCAGATCAAATGGAACTTTATACGTGAAAGGGTGAATTCGATTTTTATTATTTTTCATGGAAAACTGAGCAGTTTTATGATTTTCTTTTAAAGTTCCACGTATGAACTATAATTTCTCAGTTGAACCCTCAACTTTGGATAGGGGCTTCCTGCGTTTGTCTTTTCGACAGACAATGTTAACCTAATTGTTAGATCGCCAATTATTTTCTCGTGTCCACTAGCACGCATAGTAACAGCAACATTTGCGCAAAATAGATATCCCAAGCTTCGTGTGGTTAACCTACTACATCATTAATTCACTCTACCAGAGCATTTGCGTATAGAAGTCCATTGGGTGAAAAAGATAGAAAAAACAAACTAACTCCTACCAGCCACAATGGCGAACGGTAGCTTACGGTTCCGTAACACTGCCTTCGCTAAATGCCGCTGCGAAATAGTAAAAAAAAACAAAAAAAGGAAAAAAACGCCCGACAAAAAAGAAGAAACAAATTAGTTTGCCTTTCGGTACCTTAATGAAGGCGAAAAGGAGCAAAAAGAGCACATCCAAGCAAGCGAGCTGGAGAAGTGAGATCACGGGTAGAGTGCGAGTGCAGCCGCAAGGTACCAGGTAGTGATGAAAAATCACTATCCACTATCCACACTATACGACCACATAAGGTTAGACCGCAATCTGATGTAGAACTCATTTTCTCCGTTATTCTAATTACAATAGTTGTACGAGCAGAGTGGTACACTCTAACAGTCTGATGGACTCACTGTATGCTGTACATGCTCGTGTTCCTACGACGTCAGGGGGATAAACATTAAATCTACATTAGCATTTAATCAGAGACTGGCGCACTACTCGGTCTCAGGGCATGGATGTGCGTCCATGGGTTGGGCGAAATGGTAGTTTAAAGATCTGGCAGGTCAAAACGTTCTGTTGTTGTCCCTTGAGATTCCGTTTTCTTTCTTTTTTTTTCCCCGTTTTAGTGGCGAATTGTTTTTTCCAGTATCCTGGGCTTGGGGAAATCCCTCTAGCGAAGCCGCCAACTTGCACTGACGTTCGGGCAAGTCGTACGTGATTTGACTGACAATGTCATTGTGATTTGGTACTTGAAATAGTGATTTTGACAGCTCGCTTGTAATTTGTACTTTTTTTTTTGTTGTTTTTGCTTATGGATTACATATTTCAAAAGTGTGTGAGAACACGAGAGAAGGTTGTTATGATGGTTGGTTAGTTTCGGAATGACATGCCAGACGTAACATATTGTCTTCCAGGGACTAGACATTTAAATGTCACACTTTGACATTTCAATACAGTAAAAACCAAGCCGAAGGCACGCCTTGTGTGTCACTCGAATTACGTATGTATGTAGTGTTGTAACTGTGGCCGAGAGCAATTTATTTTTGGGCTTAAAATTGTATTTTTCAGTAATGCGCGTTGGATGGGATAACATCTAACCAGGAGGTGGAAGGAACATTTTTTTTCAATTTTACGATTCGTTTGACAATTTTTCCGTTTGCGTCTTGCTGGGCGTCTATTTCTGGAACTTACGTTGATATGGAATCACTCAAGCGAATTGTGTATGGGTATTAGGGAGGAATAAGCGTCAGATAAGCAAAAGGATTATTGGAAGTACATACAAAGTGTGTTCAAGACCCCTTTTACGGACGACCACCTGAGCCCTTATTTTCACCGTATTTTCTTCACCTTCTTTTTAATCCTTTCGGCTAGAACTTTGAGTCCTGTTGGATATTCTTTTTGAGAGCTTCCGGAATCTGTGACTTATGTTGATGGACCCGTGACTTCACGAAACTAAAATGAAAGAAGTTTGGAGCAGTCAAGTTTGGTGATCCTGCCATTGATGAGCGCTAAAACGAGACATTAGACGACACGGAAACGAATGGTTTAAAATTTATAGTATTGCCAAGCTGGTGTGGGGTTGCATCATCTTGTTAGAATCACAAAGCGGAGCCCCATTTAATCAATTTGCGACAATAAAAATTTATTGATTACGGTGCTGTATCGCTTATTAGACACAGTAACGGGGTTAGTGGTGGCTTCCTCGAAAAATAAGCTCCGATGGCACCTCCAGCGTAAAAGGCGCATCGAGTAGATGTAAAGGTTCATTGAGAATGACATGTGGATTCTCGGTGCTCATAGCGAATTTCGGCCAAAGATCGTCCACTTCGTCATTGGGGTTCAGGAGACCATGAGCATAGTTTGAACGAGGTTGACGGTCCGTAGGCAGTGGATAATGTACTGTCTGCCCTTTGAAAGGGAACATTTCCAAGTCTTTCATTAAACTGCGCTAAAGAGACGAATGCATAATGGCCAACTGCGTGACATATCGTCTAGCACATCTTCAGCCACAGTGCCGATATTCTCGTCGGGACAGCACTACAAGGCCATCAAACACTTCTTCTGTCACAAATTTTGTTTGATCAGTTGGTTGAGAAATATGCGACACGACTCATGTTGTACCAAAATCACTGGCAAATTATTTCATAAACAAATAAATCAGCATTATTCCGCGATCATGGGGTGTATAACTTTCCGTGGCTGAGAGTTGCCGCCACTCGCAAAGTTAAAGCGTCTCCCACTACGACGGTATATTTTGGGCCACCTTGAACAATTCCTAAAAATTTCCGAATGTCGTTTGGGCTAGCATTTAGCTCTCAAAATGATTTGTATTTTAACTGACATAGGCTCCAAAAATGAAGGCTCTACGTATTTATAACCAGGTTGGAGCATCAGTAGAGTGGCTTACTTTGTACGTACAAGAAATTAAGTGTGAGCAAAGGTCATCAACAACTGGAAAGATTGGAGGCTGGGGGTCTCGAGGTCTTTTCCATGATCCCGTATATTTTTAGTAGCTCTACCATGTTTTATCAATACTTGACAATAGTGCTTTTATTTTGCCCACGTCGTCATCGGTTCTTGATGTGCCTATTTTTCAGAGTACTCGTCACCTTCAACATTTCCATGACTTACCTTTCAAACGCCTATGTCGCTCATAATCCTAGTTTTATAGCTCAAAAACCTTTATTCAGTCAAGTATTTACTTGAAAATAAAATTAGGGAAATCGTCTTTCGTATGTATTTCTTGAACATCTTTACGGCGATATAAAAAGCGAATTAACATTTTTAAAACAGGACAGCTTTATTCTTGAGCCAACGTCGAAACTGGGATATCTATAAAATAAACAGAAATCATTTTCGAAGTGCAACAATCAAAGAGAAGTCACGGAAATCAGACATCAATTTGAAAAGTGGTGAAATTTTAGGGTTCTTCATAAGGACGACAGAGTTTAAATAAGAACAGTGTTTGCGGATGTCAAAACTAAAAAATATATAAACTCTTCGCTGACCATTCGTTTTTGTAAACTATGTAGATCGAAACTAGGGCAGTTGATATGTTTCCAGTTTATGAAAGTACACTAAAAAATACAAGAAATCTAGCACCAATCGGGGTTCAGAAGAAAGCACTCATATCAATCGGAGGTAAATTGGCAATATGCCATCTTAAGAAGAGATGATGTCCCTTAATTTTTGAACAGTATTGAATAGTTTTTTGGACTACGATATTGTGAAAGAAATATAATATTTATTATTGATAATCCCTCGTCAAGCCTTCCCGTCATAAGTATGTTCCTTCCATGTTTCGCTGTTCTGTCCATCCTATGCTGTCCTCCCATCTACGCCGCGGCCTTTCTGGCGGTCCTCTTCCTTCAGACTTTCCACTCATTATTCTTTTGAATGTTCGTCCACTATCCTATTGTTTTACTTATCCTTACCATTTAAGTCTTCTCGATTTTGTTACTCGGACAATGCTTGGGGCTGAATAAAGTTCCTCGAGGTCCGGGCTGTGTAGTTTTCTTCATTCGCTTATTTCTTCGTACCGTTTTCAAGCATAGGTTCTTTTCGGGATCTTGTTTTCAAAAACTCGAAATCTGTTTCCGTCCTCTTAGTCACATCCGTAAAGTATCATATTTGTGTCGCTTTTGGCAATGAATACGGTTCTTAGATATTTGGACTCGTCCACTTTCTCAAAGCATTTACCGGATTCAGTCAGGTGCGAGGTTGGGATCTATTCAAGCCGTTCACTGACCATATATTTGGCTTTCGCTTCATAATGTAACCCTATTATCTCCCAGAAAGTCCAGATCGTCAGTGTAAGTTATAGTGGGTGGACCATTACGGGCCTTACTTTTTGCTCGCATTCTTTGTCGAACCAACGCTTTCTTTTGGGAGCTTCGCAGTAGCCTAGTTTGTTCTCCGTTGATTAATTGGTTGATTTATAGGTGTAGCTGGTTATTGATTTCGACCCAGTATTGAGGCTGTCTACGAGGATCCTTTGCAACGTTGAATTTTTCTTAGACGATCCTGTGCTCCGCTTCTGTGAATTTAGAGTCGGCTTTTAACTTTGACGAACATTTTTTTGTTTTTTTTTTTTAAGGGGCTAGCACTGCGACCATGTCTTTCGTAGAAGCGGAAATGATCCCCTCAGGAGTCATAGTTTTTTTCTGAAGAGGATACCCTTCCTAAAGTGGCAGAGGGCAGCATGCACACATGGTACACATATGTTCTCTGAAATTTCCTCGTATTCAATACAGAATTGACACTCGGTTTTATACCCTTCCTAAAGTGGCAGAGGGCAGCATGCACACATGGTACACATATGTTCTCTGAAATTTCCTCGTATTCAATACAGAATTGACACTCGGTTTTAGGCGAGAGGCTTACTTTGTTAAGATGATATCTCAGACTACAGCGTACCGAAAGATAGCTGATCAGTCTTCTGATATCGACTCTATTATATTTAATCTTTTCGATTGTCGGGGCCCTGTCGGGAACGCTTTTGCAAAAGTGCAGGTGTTGCGATTTTTCCCATTTGTCTGGGAGACAAAGCTATGGCACCTAGTGTCTTATCGCTTGAGCCTTTTCCAACGAGTTGGTCGGTGATTTCGTTGACCTTAATGCCCTTGCGCCCTGGCACCAATCTGAGTTTGACCTTATTTCTTTGGTTAGGTCCTGCCTGGCTATCTTGGCATACTTTAACGGATTTTGAGTTCGTGTCATACGAGCTCAAGGCTTTAAGCGCCTCTTGACTGTCTGAGGGTATATTAATAGTTATACTTTTTATGCCAATTTCTAAATTTAGGTTGCTGCAGGTCGATCAGAATGCGAAATCGTGATCGGCTCCTCTGTATGTTTTAACATTTGTTGTAGTACGTTGGTATATTACATTCCGTCCAGCGGACGTGATCGAATTGATTGCGTGTTACTCCACCCGGTGATATCCAAGTAGCCGTGTGTATTCTCTTGTGTTTCACGATCATATCTTTTAAGCTGATGAAACTTAAAATGATGCGAAGACCATTATCGTTTGAAGAGGCAGTTTCGAAAACCACTTCTGAAAGTCATCGATTGCTAATGGTAGTTTATGTTAAAAATTCTCCAGCTCAGCTGATTTGTAAACCTTGATTCATTCGTTTCAAAAGTCGTGAGTTTGGCATCGATAGCTGGGACCATGGAAGACTAGGGAAAAATTCGCAGAAGTAGTATTATAAGCATTACAAGCATTACAGCTCACAAGAGCATTGAAAATTGTTCGTTCATCTGTTTTCACATGCTTAAATGAGTTGGGAAGACTTTGCATCCTATTGTTACTGGCAAGGAAAAGTGGACCTCTTTCGACAATCCCAAGCCCAAGAAATCATGGGTAGGTTCAGGCCAACCATCAACCTCGCAGCCTTCGCAGAAGGTTATGCTGTGTATTTGGTGGGACCAGAAAAGAATGATGCACTATAAACTGCAATAACCGAGTAGGATCATCACTGGGGATCGTTACCGTCAACAACTGCCAAAATTAAATCGAGCATTGGAGGAAAAACCACCAGAATATGCCCAAAGTTATTCAGTTATTTTCTATAAAGATAAAGCTCGTCCACTATTTGGCAAATATTTACTTTTTTCTGTTTGTTTTTTTTTATAATTCGTGCAGGTTCAAGAGTGTACGCTCTTTTGTCACACAACTTGGAAGTTGTACAGATGGTTTGTGTCGAAGATGTTCGTTCACTACTCTTCGGGGGTGGTTGTCCTAGATACGTTTTGAGACATTCGACTGAATTTGAATTGGTTCTAATTCACAGTAACACTTTTGTTTCCATGTCATTAAGGTGTTGTATTGAAAATGCAGACACAGAGTATGAATTTTTAAACATCTCTCATTCACAACTGATGTTGCACAGTTTTTCCGTATAGGGCTTGTTCTTGACTATGGATGGACTTGAGCTACATACCTTCGGCTCAACAGTAGGTAATGATTACCATTGCATCACGACCATCCCTGGGGAGGGAACTGGAAAGTTATGCCACACACGCCATAAAACCATACTTGGTCCATATGATTACTACTTCCTTCGGTCGATGTTGCGCGGACTTTCTTCCCTCCTTAGAAGTTATCCTCAAGAATTAATCAGTGGAGAAGAATTTCAATTCCAAGAAGTATGGGAAAAAGTCGAAGCAAACGATGGCCAGTAGTTTGATTAAAGATTTATTTATTTATTTTGCTTAAATAAATGAGCTTTTTGAGCCAACAAATAGACATCTCGTATTCACAAGACCAGTAAATATTAAGGAAAAATTGCAAAAATTTCATTAAGATGTTCTGTATAAAAACATACAAAGGTTGGTTATAGGGTTCAAGCACTTACTTACTTACTTAGATGGCGCTACAGATCGGTGTGAACCAGAGCCTCAACCCTCAAGCTTCTCCAGCCGGCATCGTCTTTGGCCAGCTGTTTCCAGTGCCGCACGCTTAAGTGTTTGGGTTTCCCGTTCTACATGTGTGTGCTACTTTAGATGCGGTCGTCCTCTGCTGCGTCGTCCATCGAGATTGGAGTCGAAGACCTTTCGGGCGGAGCTTTTGACTCAGCCGATGTCGTTGTATAGCCCGTAAAGTTCTCATTTGAATCTTCTTCTCGATTATCCGTTTACACAAACGGGACCAAGATTGCAGGCAGATTTTCCCCTCGAAACGCCCAAAAGCCTCTTAATCGGCCTTTGATAATGTCCAAGCCTCAGCGCCATAGATGAAGACCGGCATTATTAGCGTTTTGTAGAGGATTACCTCTATTTTTTCGAAAGAGGGCTTTACTACCCAACTGCATCTTGACCCCGAAGAAGCAGAGATTGGCAAGAGTTATTCTGCGGCTGAAGCATTATAATTGTTTAATATAAATCAAAGAATTGTTATGTACAGTGCTTGTGCAAGAAGTATCAGAAAAATTGATTTCTTTCATATATTGCCATCGGCTTTTACTTGACTCGAAGGCCCCCTAGAAGGTTGATTTTGGAAGGTCCCTTAAGGTTCGAGTACAAGCTTCTTTGACATGACTCGGAATCTCATGGTGGTGTCCTATGCGGAAGGAATTCATTTTTAGGAATAGAAAAAAGTCTGCGCATGCCAAGCCGGGATTATAAGGAGGTAGGGGAATCTTATCAATGCCATTTTTAATTTTTCAATCAATCTTTTTTCAATTCTGTCTAAATTAAGCCCTTCGTGCACCCCTTGCACGTTGTTTTCGTCAGTTTGTGGCATGCTTTCGTCCCTCAATTTTTGACGAATCATGCCCAGCATCTCCATACCCGATTTCTTGTTTGCTTCATTTTGAGCTCGCACCGAGTCACTCGATGCTTGATGATTTATGCTTGGCGCATCAGGCCTCTTATTTCAGAGAGAGATTATTTATTTGGGGAGATACTTAGTTATGCATTTTTGCATTTAATAAAAAATTTAATTTCCACCTGTTTAGAAATAACTACTATGTCGAAAGTCAGGGTTATCCATTTCCTAGTTCCGAAAATAAATTTAAATAAAATACATTTATGATTTAGATTTCGATAACATTTCTATATCAGCATATTTCTCGGATCTTACCATTATGAAATAGAATACGACATCATTAAAACGTCCTCCACGGTAGTTTTTGTGTTACTCCAATATGTCAAGGTAGTTTTCAATGATTTTTAGAGAATTATCTGGAAAAACTCGGCCATAACTTGACTAATACACGTCTTAAAAGAGACAAACGTTTGCAGACTGCGTGCATAAACACGGTATTTTGCAAAGCCCTATTAACAGAAATCCGACGCGACAAATCACATGATCTTTGTGGCCAATTCACATCACTAAAACCTGAAATAAGTCATCCATCCGTCGTTGTTAAAACGACACTCATTTATATTTTCGATTTGAGGCCAAAAAGTTCGGCCCAAATTCTGTGCTGGCCATGAATGTTCACTAACAGCAGCTATATTTTTTGCAGATCGTGAATTTCGTTGATTGATAGGCCTTAAAACTTTTGTAGCACAGCTTATGTAGCATAGCTAGTCTAAGGACGAATTCGTAGACCATAATCTGCTCTCAATGCGTGAAACGTACCTTAACACATTTAGCGACTATTAAGCGATCCATATGGTGAACGTGCACTCTCGGGTGACTATTTGGTTTCACATACGTGATTTCAAATCCGGACCACAAATTGGATCACCCTCTGTATTATTTTATAAAGGAATCAAAATGTTGAATTTTATAAGAGCAACTAAGGACAGCTAAATAAAAATCTATCTGTCTATTCAGGCTTGTACCAAAATTAAAAGCGATCCATTCAATCTGACCTGATCTCATCTGGTCAGAAATATACTCGTGTAGTGGCCTATCGTACTAAACCACATGTAAACTCCTGGAGAGCTGACAAGAGATAAAAGCTTTTGCAGATATGTTACCACCACAAAGGTAAAACATATTTAGAAATTGAGTTAACACAAACTGCGAAATTGTAGAGTTCCGGTTACTTCTTGAACAGCATTGTATGCCTGCGAGATCGCGAATCGTTAAATTCCAAGGGTAACGTCAAATCTTAATCTGAAAGACCCACTTTAACCATTGAACCACATAATCGAGCAAACAGAGTGAAGCTTAATTACGTCAATGATCAGAAGATTAGCCGAAGGCCTTCAAAGTCTTAAACTTGAACAAGTTAATCTGCGAAATCGCCATGTTGAAACAGCACACTCCAGGAAATGTATCCAGATATCGGCGACAATATCTGATATATTTTTTGCTCTTTCGCAATTTATCGGATTCCGGGGTTTAATTAAAGACCATTCGAACAAGGCGACACCACATTCTACCTGCGGTTCAATGTCACAGGAAAATAATTCAAAAACACCGATTATCTAGCAGCAATTGTTGTCCACATGAACGTGATGAGCAATGTCGGACACAATTTAATAAAACTGATATCAGTGCGACTTTTAACGCGTCTGTTACCAAGCCCGGTGAGTGATTCATCGACGCGTTTGTCCTTCAACTGCAATCTATTATATGAACGTTTGGGGTCTGACGAATTACTCTATTACTCATCACTTTTCGGTTTTTGTTTTGTATTTATTTCGTTCTTCATGTTTCTTGCTTCATTGTACATAGTTGTTCTGAATCACTCAATGTG
This sequence comes from Merodon equestris, assembly GCA_958301585.1. Lineage (NCBI taxonomy): Eukaryota > Metazoa > Arthropoda > Insecta > Diptera > Syrphidae > Merodon > Merodon equestris. The sequence goes on along the minus strand of OY284417.1, from coordinate 23,710,207 downwards.
CAGCGTATGCATAAACAGATTAACCCCAATTAACTGTCGAAATGTATGCCCCCACACTCGTCGTAAACTCTGTTAACAATAGGTGATAACTGATTTACGAGAGAACTCAGGAAACAGGGATCCAATTCGTCAAGTACGTGCCAGTAAATAATGGCATCCCGCAAATCACCTTTTTATTCGAGGATCGCCTTAAATATCGCTGATCCTCTTTATTCGGCCCTAAGTACTCGCAGTTATTCACATACAAAGGCACAAGCCTTCGAGACATCCCTGCCGCATCATACCGCTTGGCATTACGAAATATTTTCTTTTTAAGATAAAATAATGACGATTTCGCGGTGATTTAATCGTTACTTTATCGAATCGAAAATATTATGATACGCCACGTAATGGGTGTGAAAACGACATTACAGGGTGACGATTAATTACGTCGGCGACTGTTTATACTGCACACAAAAGTGTTTAAAAAGAGGAAAAAAACTTTTTCTGTTTTGTTTAGTTTGCTCGTTTGCTCCCTTTTGTAGTATTCACTTAAGGCGAATTGCATTTATCACACCTCACTGGAATGTGGTTGTGTAAAGAGAACTCACCGAGAGATGTTTGCTTTGTAAATGGTTAGCAAGTGGTTGGATAATTAATAGCCCTCAGCGACCTTGCATTTCAGTTAGACGTTGCATCGTACATGGCTTGGGTCATTTTTATGTGAGAATGTTCTTGGGACCGGCTACTTTGAACATGAGACAAATGGCTAAATGGTTTTGATGTCGCAAAATATTTTTGGCTTTTATTTATTCTTTTATTGATTCGGATTGATCTTTTCAACTTGGCTTCTCTCCAAGTTGACTGAAGTCCCTTTCAAAGATTCTTTGATCCACAAGGATAGTGTCCATTGGCTAAACGAAATCTACGCAATTTAGAGGTTGCATCAGAAACGCCGTAACCAAGTCGATGTTATTGTAATTTCATACATTCTCAGTTCATATATATGGTACTGAAGAGATCGCCTGCAGAATCCTTTTCTGGAATCAGAAACTCTAGATGTTTAAGTCTTCCGAGGTGCCAATATTGATCCGGATAATAACCTTGTTTAAGCCAATGTACATATGAATGCAACGGAAAATTGCAATCGTAAGTAATCATGTCTCTCTCAAGACTCGATGCACAAACCGCAGAACAGCAATGATTTTGTAGAATAGATGTTGTAAAAACGCCACCAAGGAAACCGCGTCTGATGCGTTCCTTTTCAAGCCACCACCTCTAACCTCACGTAAATAATGAATATCCTGCACTGCATCGACGAACAAGAGCTTCATGTGTGTTGTACAGGCAGAGAAGAAGATTTGCAGGGAAAAAAGCCCGTTAAAATTCTAATACTTCATTTTAATATACAATTCGTTAGTATACAATATGAAGAGTATTGGGCCAAGCTCTGAGCCTAGTGGTACACCATGCAGGCTCGGCTTTTAATGGTTGGTGATTGTGCATGCCTTTTTTGCACTTGGCCCTATTCTTCTTCCAGATCAGTCATTTATTATCCACTTTGCAGACAATCCCCTTAAGAGTGCAATGATATTCAGAAGAAAGAACCATTCACACTAGATGAAGCTGAGGCAGGATTTCGTCTAACTGGTCGACTGCTTATTAAATTCTTAAAGCAGCTTGAGATGAAAATGTTAGCATCATTTGCCCAGCTCGTAAGAAAAGTCAACTATAGATGTATTAGTCACCTAAATATTGCTTATAAGAACCTTAATGATGTGCTCTGTGAACGCCTTCAGGCGATGCATTGTCATGTAGTTCCTCACCTTGAAAAAATCGTGCGGGTCTCACTGATCAATATAAAAGGCACAAGGTCTTTCAAGTCTGGCTAATCGTTTGAGAGCACTGAAGTATATGCGGCTAAAGTGGATCTGAGGTAAACGAGGCGAAAACCAAATACATATATGTTGCCACCAAAGACTGACCAGAACATCAGCCTTGGCAGCTATAATATGTAAGTAGTTAAGGATTCCGTCTACCTTAGTGAACTACTAGCGACGAAGAGCAACGACGCCAACTTTAAGATCAAGGAAATTATATCTCTTCCTAACTGCTGCTTCTTCAGACTGAAGGAAGACAGCGACTCCCGCCTAAATCATGGATCTATAATTGCCTAAGATCGCTGGACTATGTATAGATAATTAACACTTCTTCTCGGGCCCGAAGCCCTCAACCAACTGTTCGAACGGCTTTTTAACTAGCTTGTTAAATATGGTGCCGATCGATCCAGATATGAGATCCAGATTCACCTCAAATTGCAGCACTTTAAAAACTATTTGTTTTAAGTAAGGGTTAAATATCCGTATTTGATGAGGCCCATACTCGAAAAGTGTTCAAAAAGTAATAGGATTGTTACCCTTTTGAGGGATTTAATATTCCAATGCTCGCGAACTTTCGTTACTGTATTAACAAATATGACGGTAAAATAATCCTTCAATTTAAGCCAAAATGTTTGCCCTACCTACTATCAGCTGTCTAAGGGCTAACATGTTGTTCTATCCGATTGGCATTTTTTTAGTTGTTCGCAAAATGGTTCGAAAAAAATTTAGCAATTTATTCAACGAAGTCCTAGAAATATTAAATTTTATTTTTACTTAGTCTGGTAGAGATTTTGAGTTATAAAGATATTACCAAGAAAGCTGTTTAGAATCTAAATATGACGAACGTATTGGACGCATGGGTTATCTGCAGCCAGTTAAAAGAGTGAAAGAAATGACCATGAATGTTCACGGAACCTCAGCCAGAAAAGTTTCGAAAGAGCATAAATTCTATTAGGAAAGTTTATTTAGATTTGCGTTAAGCCGTTCGACAAAAGACGCCCGGAGGCATGGCCACCATGATAAAGAATTTACTTACACTTACCTTATATGTGATTTTTTAAACGTTTGGTTTTTGGTGTCAAAAAAGTTGGAAAAAAATTAACAAAGTGCACACAAATTTAATTTATGTTAATAAACTAGTGCTCGTCATTTTTTTATTAGAGATTATTTCATGGAAATATTTATCACAGCTACGTTTTAAGTAATCTCTACTGAAGGTCACATTTTGAGTAACTTTTTCAAACATATAGGCGGGTGTCTCGCTGGTAACACATGCAATGTTGTCGTCTATGCCGGTTTGACTTGTTCCCATGAAAATAGTTGTAATGCATCAAATCGTATGATTTCACTGGTTCAAAATGAACGATAAATTGCTCACCGAACTCATTTCTTAGCTAGACCATTGATTGGCGTGTTGGGTATCTTGTAGCCTCATCATGCTGTAATCGCATTTTGACCAAGTTTGGAACGTGCTTTTGGTTCAAAAATAGTTCGAAATCATTGAACAATATTCTTCTTATTTCTTTCTTCTTTTGATGGCACTACAGCCCGATGTGAGCTTGGGCCTCAACCAAAAAGCGTCTCCAGTCGGCGCGAGCCTTCTCCAATTTCGAACACCAAGTTGGTTGAGGTCCTTTTCCACTTGTGTGCGCCATTTGAGTCGAGAGCGTCCTCTGTTGCGTTGTCCCAATGGTTCGGATTAAAAGACTCTTCGGGCCGGAGCTGTGTTGTCCATACGCTCTACATGGCGATCTTAAGCCTTATATCCGTAGACGCTTAACCAGGCACATGCCGCCGTACAGCCCATATAGTTCGTGATTGAATCTTCTCCTCCAGATGCCATCAATGCAAACAGGACCAAAGATCCCACACAGACCAATCAGCAGTTAAACGGACTTTTGGAGGAACGTGCCGCTAGTGTTGACTTGTGAGTTTCGCACGATATTTTCGAGTATTAACTTAAAAAAAATCACATGACATCGCGTCGCCTTGCCTAAACCCTTTTTTGACATGGAAGGTCTCGTTAAGTTCATTGCCGACCTTGATGGAGCAGCGATAGTTCTCCTACACAATCTGACGAGCTTGGTAGGGATGTCAAAACTAGACATGGCTTTGTATAGCTCGTCTCATGCACGCTGTGATATGCGGCCTTGAAGTCGACGAATAGATGGTGAGTGTTGATCTACATCTCTTGTGTCTTTTTCAGCATTTGCCGCAGTGTGAAGATTTGATCTATTGTCGACTACCCTGGCCTGAAACCACTGATATGGACTTATCAGGTTGTTGACGAACGGTTTCAGGCGTTCACAAAAAACGACACAGAAGATTTTGTAGGGGATGTTAAAGGATGGCGCAGTCAAAGGGGTATCCTTTCTTATGGAATGATGTTGGGCACTATTAACGGTAACGTTGTTCTCACGGTCATCTTTGCAAAAATACTGGTTAATGATTCCACCGGACTAAAGACGCACCAAATAGTACATTTTTCCGTGTGCATTGGCAGCTCTGGGATTGCCTGAAGTTGCTCATCGAACCAAATATGGCAATTATATCTATTAACATACCCATTCAACCAGAAATGAGCTTCATCACTGATGAACTTTCCCCAACTTTTTTAAGGACCATTCACTGAAAAATTCGAAGACGGGGCAAGTCGTTCGACTTCGCTTCTTGCACGATCTTCATTCTGTAAGCTTCTAGACAAAGACCTTTGCGTAAAATCTGTCGCGTAGTCGAGTAACACAATCTCAATTGCTGTTGCTGAACGGCAACGAAGGGACAATTCACGGTCTTCATTACCATCGGCGGTTACAACTCCAATATTTCTCTGGGCGCCACTCTTCTGGCTTGATATACAGTAGCCAAAATAGAAATTGGTGCAAAGTTTGGTAAATAAGACTTAAATTAGTTGCTCAGTAGGTCGATTATGTCGACCGTAAAATGGTCAAAGTGCGAGAAAAACATTTTCCACAGAATGCGAATTTTGATAACAAAATTTTATTATTTGTTTTCGTTACTTAGTTTAGATCTTTCTACGGTAAAATGGCAATGCTAACTGATCACGGTTGACTTTGACACATGTCACGAATTACGAGCGAGTAATCTAAAATAGAACAGTGGAAAAGCAAATAGCAAAAAAATCACCCTCTGCCCAAAAATACAGAACAAATTCGCAGGCATGACCCTTTGTGATTTCTTTCGCAAGCATAGATAAGATCAAAAGCGAATTCTGAGGGAGTCAGAAGTCAGAAGCAATCTAAAGCAGTGAGAACTTGTCCCAAAGAATCAGTTCCAAAATTGTTTCTGTGCTTGGAATAAGTCTTGGCATATGTGTGCAACAACTGGTGGGCCATTTAAATCTTCGGACAAAAAAACAAGTTGCTTGCCACAAAGTGAAATTTCGTTTCCTTAGAAACTTAAAAATTGTTCTAATCACGTTCTGAACATGATATATTGTCGCGATTAGGGGACCTAGAAAAGGAAGAACGAACGTAATAAAATGATCTTGGCTCGCTCTCTGGCTCCATCTGATTGGAACCAAAAGTTGTCTACGGTAACGCATTCATGGCACCCTATTACGGCTTCTTGAGAACTGTCTCCGAAGAAGAGCGGTCCAATGACTCTTTCCGCAGAAATTTCAGACCAAACAGTCACATGTTGGTTGTGGAAATGTTCTGCGTAAATTAATTGAGGATTCTCCGGCGTGGAACTGAAAACTTTGTTTCTCCACCATCCCGCTCAAATAAAAATGAGCCTCATCGCTCAAAATAATTTCTTGCCAAATTTCATCGTTGGTTTGTGCCATGTTCACCATGAAATTCGCATAATCCACGCAACGAGGCTTGTCGATAGGTAAGAGTCAATGCGATTATAGAATAGAACCTTATGCGTAGGAGAAACGTGCCAGGGATGTCCAACCACGTGGAACAACGACGAACCGATGTCTTAACACTGGCCTGTACAGCCTCAATGTGTTCATCAGAACACTTCAGGCGATGCTTTGATGACTGTTGTGGTCTGAAGACGCTTTGTTCATTCCATATTTTGCACGTTTTGCAATTGAAAACATGTTTGGAATGTAGACCATGATAACACCGCGTTGAGGTGACATGTGCTGTTCTATGGCACTAGCACCAATTCGAAAACAGATGTGAAAGCTACAGGATTGCCATATGCCGGATGTTTAAATGGGCCACTTTGTGTCTAATGGGAAATAATGGGATAGAGATAGCGTGATGTAGACGAAACAATTCCGTTTATTTTTTAAACAAATATTATTATATAGTATTATATAGCTGTTCGGTGTTCTGGTTATATTTGTACTTTCAAATGAAAAGACTGTCCTGAAACGATTCGAGCACTTAAGCATAATACTGATCAAGCTTTTTTGAAGAACACATCATCCTAAATGTGCTTTAAAGCTGTGTACTCATGATTTAGTATTTCAAACCAACCGACAAAGCCTCTTGGATGAAATTATGTTGCACAACTTATTAAAAGGTTTATTCTTCCCAACAAAACATTCAACTTTTTATGTAGTAATTTAAGAAAAATAGTTAATCGGTGATCTATCCGCTAGGCTGGCGCCCGATAGGAGGCCATACACCACTCTCAAGGTGTTTGAAATGATCTATGATGGACACACACTTGAAAATTTAATAAAATAGAATAACGAATGCATGCAATGTTGTTTCCATCAGTCTGAAACAGAGAGCTCGGACTACCTATAGTTTTATAGCAGCATTAAGTTGAGGAATATATGAGCAAAATCTATTAAATATTTTATTATCTCGAAAGCCATCCACGTTCTCGTCATTCAGATATTTATAATTCTTGCATTCGCGCAGATGTTCGCAGTAATGATTCCACCTCACGACGGACACGGAGGTGGATATACCGGCGGCGCGCGGTAATCAAGTCATCTACAACGAGTAAACCATTAAAATTCTCACAATTTCACTGTTTGAACGCACTACGCTTGACTGTAGTAATTAATGATCCCACATTGACCCTGACGGCCATCAATTATACGCTCGCCGCAAGTATATTTTTCGCCTAATACCCGACTTTGTATTATAATTGAGAGCGAAAACCAGTCACATGATCGTTAAGTACAATCTCTACCAACTTTCTAACTTTTGCAATACTTCCCCGAGCTGCGAATACACTTGGATACATGTAATCACTCGAAATTACCATTAATTAGAGGAAGAACCAGAAGAAACAAAAAAAAAGACAATCATTCATCAAAAGGACGTCAAACTCGGTTAATTGTTAGATACCCGAGTACATAATCGCACTTGAAACGGGAGGAGGAAAAATGAGAATTTCCATCCAATATTTCACTCTGTTATCCGCATTCGTGTGTATTGTGTCTGCGTCCATTTAATTATGCATAAAGCTCTATCGTGTACCCTACCATCACCCTCATTGCCCCCGTGCGGGGTCGAGATAAACGATATCTCGTTGCAAATTAAATTCCCATTGCATTTGCGAGAGAACGATATTTAAACTGGCAGCGACGACGAGTCCACAATGACCCTCGGTTTTGCGTTTCTATTATACTATACATGACATCATCATCCGCAGAGTATAAACAGATACGAATGCGAGTACTGTTGCCTCGTTTTATATCTCTAATCTCGTAATTCGCGTATGCAAACCCAAATGGGGGAAAAGTGCTCAATATTCTGTCAATCAGCTATCGACCGAATGAAGTTAACGAACGAAACTATGGATGCAGTAGAATGCACGGGTACCACCCACTTTAGCTACTTTAAGCGGAAGCTATAAATTCACGATATTTCTCGCTTGGACCCTGCCCACATCGCGCGAGCTGTCATGGCATAGAAAATCGTATCGTAAAACGCAAAATATCGCAAAATACCCGGGCATAGAGGAAACCGATTGACACCACTCAAATGTGTCCTTGATGGAATGTAAAGAATTTCCTCGAATATGCAGTTTCGATAAAGCGCGTTGCATAATTCGCTTGCATATACCGCGTACTACTGTACAAATATCGTATCTCACATTTGGTGTTACAAAAGCGTGGAGAAATGAAATTCCGCCGCAACAATCTGAGATAATTTACGCGTTCGCTGGTAGATACGGGTAGTTATGTACCTGGCACTGGTGCCTTGCTTGCCGCGCGATATCTCGTTAGTCATTACTAATTACCACAGACATTTAGACGACGACGACTATGCCCTCAACAACGCGCTCTTTTCCGAGACGGTTCAGGAGTCATTTGAGCGAACTGTAGCGGAACAATTACAGTCATTGAAATCAGTTTTGTGGCTCTTTGCCTTCCATATTTTTTTGATTTTTGAAAGCATACCGCGAACTCTTCTATGACGATTTAGACAATTTGATTTATGGTCTGTCAGCGTGCTTCTGAGGAAATCATTCGAGAGCGGTATCTTATCAGACGTCAACTACGGTATACGATAATCGGCTATATTTGTAATTGATTGCATCGTTAGCTTTCGCAACAGATGCAATTCAAGTCAGTTTCACACACGCAACTCGTTTTTTTTTTTGCCGTAAAGAGTACAGGGTCAAGTTGGTAGCCCTGAGTCACTTCTGATTAATTGTTACAAATCACTTACACACTACTTGCCTTAAAAAATGAAAGAAAAAGCTGTTTGCATTCCCAATTAGCTCTAGAGCTTGCCGAAAAATTCCATCCATTTGTGCATAAGCCCCTAAGTGTCTATGGCAGTTTGTATACCCTTAAATGGTTCGGCTGTGACCTTACATGATCTATATGCAATTAGCTTCAAAATTGAGGACCAACTAGATATATAGGTATGCTCATAATTATAGATTCATCGTAGGCATACGGTCGACCGATTTCAATCGAATGCAACGATGTGTGGCAGCTTTGGTCTTGCGGTCGACGGTTGTCACGTCAGTTTGTATCATGTCGCGTGGTCATAGACAACATCGGTTTAGATTTATTGACGACAATACATGGCGTGGATGCTTTAAGATGAATGCAATGTATGGCGAGAGGTGCTGGAAATGATGTTGTTGTGGTCGTACTACATGTGATGGAGAATCGAGTGTGGTCGAATGTGCTGTATGACCGTATTTGTGTGGTAGTTGAGGAAGATGTTGCAATCGAGTGGAATAATATGTAAGTTTACTGTGGTAAAGTGTATTGAGTTTCGAGGTCAATCGCGGTTGATTCTTTTATTCTTTTGTTACGCGGAAGCCTATTTCGCATTAGGAGTAATGCGAGCAGTAATGAATGTCTTTTGGACGGTCTTACGTGAAACCACTAACCACAATTTGATTGATCGACGAAATCAATCTGGTCTAATATAATATAAGAGCAACTATTTAATGGGATTGCTTACATCAGTCTGAACTCGGAACTGTAGGAGATTCTTTTATGAGGTGCATGCAAAATATATTCAAAAAGTAACAGGAATTTTGATTGATCTGTTTCCTTTTGCCTTTGTGATAAATAAAAATAAACCATTTGCTAAGTCATATGTCAGCTATGACCGAATTTAAATATTCCTTTTCGTGAGTCTTCTTTGAGTAAAATAAATGTTTATTTGCGCTATTTTTGAACACCCTTTTTAGAAGTCTTAAGTCTTAAAGTTATTATAATTGTCTGTAAAATAAATCGACTGCCCACCACGATGCCTAGTAATTGAATTCATCTCCGGGCAGTGGAGGGAGGCTTGACGAAGGGTGATCAACGAGTCTCTTAACTTCCGAGTTCGAAGAGGCCGAAAATAATAATAATATAACAGCAGTGATCTGAAGTCCTTTAGTTTGCTCCTCTAAGGTATACAAATTTAACTCAGCTTTCCACATTAAGTTCATAGCAATCATCAAAATTAGAACAAAGGAGGAACTACCAGTGTTCTCCTTGTGGAATCACAAAACGACGTTTATTTTCGTTGATCTATTATGAATTGTGGTCGTCGTGTAAAGGGTGGGCCATACAAATTTCTTTTTGTAAATGCAATAAAATGAAGAAAATTAATTAATTTTTTTATGTATTATAGCTTTTCTAGTGACAACAAACATTCCCATTAATTATGAAATAAAACGTCGTTCAAGTGCCTGCCTCGGATTGCTTGGACGATATTGTCCAAAGGGGTCAAATCGCAGCTCCGAGGCGGCCAATTGACGTCGCCAAGACGGCTGATGACACAATTTGGGAATTTGGTGCGCAAAAGATCGATAGAGGCATGGGCTGTGTGGCATGACGCGTCATCATGCGTGGACCAGAGGTCGTTCATATCCATATCTTCAGTTTCACTAAAAAAAAGTCGGTTAACATGGCTCTGTAACCCCCACCGTTAACCGAAACGTTGTTCCCCCTCATTTTCATTTTCATCATTTTCGAAGGATGATGATCCAATGAAGCCACCACTCCACAACACTCTCTGTGGATGCATTGGCTTCTCGACAATAATGTGCAGGTTTTCCGAGCCCCAGATGCTTTAATTTTGTTTGTTAATGTAGCCGCCGAGATGAAAATGCGCCTCGTCAGAAAAGATGATTTTTCGCCCAAAATCGTTGTCCAATTCAAGCTGCTCTAAGGCCCAAACTGCGAAGCACATGGTCGCGGGCCTTCTTCAATTGCTGAGTCAATTGGACCTTGTAAACGAATAATCGGAGATCTTTGTGCAGAATTCTCCTCAGGCTAGTGCGTGAAATGTTGAGCTGTTGAGATCGATGGCGACTTGATGTTCGTGAATTGAGTCTCACACTCTCGGCCACAGCAGCCACAATCTCATCTGTGCCCACCGTACGATGACGGGGACCATGAGTGTTGTCTACTAGCATACCAGTCTCACGAACATCTTGCGTACATACTCGTATGTCGCGGTGAGTGCTTCATTTCGGCCAAAACTTCTTTTTAAAAAATGCATTATTTGGGCTACACAGCACTCACTTTGGAAATAGGTTTTCAATATTTCCCAACGTTGTAGACGTGGCACCGGTCTCATGATGATTTTATCATATTTATATTGTTACATACATAAAATAAGCAACGCTTTACATAATAAGCTAATTTTGTTGTTATTGTTATTTAAACAGTCACGCTTGATATATGGTTTAAAACAACAAACGTAACTGTCCTTCTCAGGCGTCAGGTGGCACACAGATGGCTCTAAGATACATTCCGGTGTTGACGCTGGAATCTTTGGACTAAATCGGAAAATATCGAAGGCCATGGGAACCAATCCTAATGTCATCCAAGCCGAACTATACGCCATCCTGACGTGCGTCAACCTAAACTTAGAGACTGGCATAAGAACCTTAAATCCGTCAAGGAATGCCACGATACCCTGCATAACCTAGGCAAAAGAAATAAGCTCAAACTCTGGTGGGTGCCAGGTCACAAGGGCATAAAAGGCAACGAAATCGCCGACAAACTCGCTAGAAGAGGTTCTAGTGAAAGGTTCATAGTTGCCGAACATTTCTGAGGAATTTCCAAGGTGCACCGGTTTTGGAACTCCAACAATCGAAGAGTCTCATACAGCCCATGTACAAACACTCTATCAATACAAATATAACACAGTCGATATTAGAAGTCTGGTTAGCTACCTTCCGATGCACTGTACTCTGAGATATCATCTTAACAAAAAAGGAAAGAGTACATACGTTCTAGGCATTTTCGTCGACATTGAGGGAGCTTTTGATAACGCTACTTTCGACAGCATGTGTAACGCTCCTAGACGGCATGGCGTAGATGAAGCACTGGTTTTGTGGATCAAAGCAATGCTCGTGCACAGGACATTGATCGCTGATGCAGGCCTCGAACAATGTGTCAAGTCTGGAGTAAACAGGGGCTGCCCGCAAGGTGGCGTCTTGTCTCCGCTGTTATGGTGCATGGTGGTCGACTCTCTGCTCGATGCTCTCAATGCCTCTGGAATCTATGCCCAGGCCTATGCGGATGATGTTGCTGTTCTCTCTGTCGGCTCATGTTTAGCGAATGTTGTCTCGAAGCGCAGGCGGCGCTAGATGTGATCGAAGACTGGTGCACGAGAAATGGGCTGTCGGTTAATCCTCTTAAGACTGATGTCGTTCTCTTCACGAGAGGGATGAAAAATACTGGCATTACTCAGCTGGTGCTAAAAGGCATTCCCATCCCGATATCCAAGGAAGCTAAGTATATGGGAATCATCCTAGATAGCAAGCTTCTTTGGTCAAAGCATGTTGAGTCCAAAACCACCAAAGCGCTGTCAGCTTTTTGGCAATGCAAAGATGCTTTTGGCAAAACATGGGTCTTATCGCCGAAAAAGGTCCTTTGGATCTACACGGCAATGATAAGACCGATAATCTCATATGCGTCGGTTGGAACAGGCTAACACGCAAACACGCTGTGGCTTCACTCACCAAACTCGAAAGAGCGGTCTGTCTCAGCTGCACGGGGGCCTTCCCCAGCACACCGGGAGCTGCTCTAGATGCTATGATGAATCTTCCACCCCTTGACATATATATCAGAGGGTGTGCATTGAAAGCCATTTCTCGTCTAAAGAGAAATGGTCTTTGGTACAACTCGCATTTGCGTGAAAGTGTACTTGCGGGAGAAATATCCTACGACCCCTGTCTCATGGATATGCCTTCTGACGCAATGACACCTGCCATCCTACTGCGCTGTAACTTCACAGTCACATTTCCATGGCGTCAGGACTGGCTTTGGCCAAACACTGAACCTGAAAATGAAATGTCTTCACATTTTCACAGATGGCTCCAGGACTGGGCAGGGATCCGGCGCTCGAGTTTTCTTTGAGCGCGAAAACATTCGACTGCACTTCTCGTTAGGAAAATATGCGTCTATCTTTCAAGCGGAGATTTACGCAATCCTAATAGCCATGCACTATGTTGTGAAAGGAGGGGAAAAAGCATACGTGGCTGCAGTGAAAGCCAAGCTGCACTCAAAGCTGTGTCCAATCCTCTATCCAACTCCAAATTAGTGCATGAACTCAAGACCTTTTTGAACAAAGTCGGAAGACTAAATTCACTTAGGCTTGTATGGGCCCCAGGTCACTCTTGAATCCCAGGAAACGACATCTCCGATGAACTCGCTAGAAGAGGCTCAGAGGAGAGTTTCTCAGTACCTGAACCCGCCTTAGGTCTACCTGCTTCCACGATCAAATCTGACATCAATGACTTTGACGTCTTTAACGTACACAGTCGTAGATCGAGGGAATATCCAGGATGCAGGATGACTAAGCGCGTACGCCCTGATGTCTGCAAAAAGTTCGCAACATTTTTCTTAGCCTTAAGGAGAAATGATTACAGGAGGCTAACGGGCGTCATTACGGGCCATTACACTTTTGCCAACGTGCTTGGTATCAGTGCTACGTGCTTGGTATCAGTGAGACGCCTACCTGTGCTGCATGTTGCGAGGAGGATGCCTTCGCTCGCGCACGGTGGCGCACCCTTGGGGCCGACGTGGTGGCTGCCAAATCTCTTAGCTCTACTTCACTGAAGCCCCTCCTCACTTTTCTCCGGACAACGGGGAAAATACAATAAAGACAAGGTGTCTGTCTGGTAGTACAATGGACCAGTATTTGTGTCTGAGTGCTCCAACAGATAGTAGAAGCCTCCAACAAAAAAAAAAAAAAAAAAACGCAGGAACACCTGTTTTAATTGATTAATCAATCACTTTGAACAATTTGCATTATTTTGTGCAAAGAAAATTTAAACTTTTTCGCGTTAAAAAAAAATTAAAGCGGGTTAAATAAAACACGACCGTTTCGGAGTTTGTTCAGTACATCAGTGTCTTTGTCTTTTTTATTTCACTGTTTTTCTTATGTCAAATTTGTTACAAATAGAAAAAAGATGGCCGATGGGCGCGAAATTTGAATCTATTATACAATATTTATAATTCTGCCTCATTCACAATAATTCATTATTACTTTTTATATTTTAATGTTAAAACAATTCAAATGCTGCCTTGATCCAACACCGGCCGCGTTGAAGGGCTGGAAGGCTTCAATCTAATGGTAACGCAGCCAATTTGACTATAGGTCGCCTAATTACCGCTCCTCCTCGTACTTGGATGTCGGCGACTCTTATTCTTTGGTCGTCTCCTGCTACGACTCCGACCACTCTTCCCATCGTCCACTGTTGTGGCGGCGCGGTTTCTTCGTGGACGAGAACGATTTTTCCGACGACGAGATCGGGCTGTTCTTGCACCCACTTGCTTCGAGCCTGAAGCCCCAGTAGGTAGTCCTTTGACCACCTCTGCCAGAACTGCTGCTTGAGATAGCATAGCAGCTGCCATCTTTTTAAGCAGCTTGTTTGCTTGTCCGGCACTTGTTCTGGGGGCAACGCTCTCAGTGGACCGCCTATTAGCAGGTGCGCGGGTGTTAGCGCCTCGCCGTCGCTGGGATCCGCGCTTAATGCTGCGATTGGCCTGGAGTTTAAGATGGCCTCGACCTCGGTTAGGGCCGTCAGCAACTCCTCTGTTGTCAGCAACGCGTTGCCCATCGTTCGTTGAAGAAGATTTTTCGCCGACTTCACTGCGGCCTCCCACAGACCGCCGAAATGTGGAGCCCTTGGTGGGATGAAAACGAACTGGAAGCCTTCTTCCGCTGCGTGCTGGTGAATCGTTTCTTTCCCTCTTTCGAACTGCTCGCGAACCTCCTGCAGCTTCCTCTGAGCTCCCACGAAGTTGGTCCCGTTGTCGCAGTAGATCTTCCTGGGAATTCCTCTCCGAGCGGTGAACCTTTTAAGGGCGAGAATAAAAGAGTCGGATGTGAGATCGGTTGTTATTTCGAAATGCACAGCTTTCGAGGTAAAACAAACAAAGACTGCAATATACGTTTTAACGGGTGGTCGACCGCGAATTTTTAAAGAGGTATATACGGGACCACAAAAATCAACACCACATATAATAAAGGGACGTTGTGCTCTAAGACGGTCTGCTGGCAAATTTCCCATGATTTGCGACAGCAATTTCGGTTTATACTTAAAGCAATGTACGCATTTTTGCACAGTCTTTCTGCATGCTTCTTGGGCATTTACTAGCCACACTTTTTCGCGAAGCAATGCTACCATTGCCTTTGGACCTGCATGGTAATTTCTGAGGTGCAAGTGTCTCAGATAAATTTTAATGAAATGGCTATTCTTTGACAGTAATAGCGGAAACTTGGCGTCAAACTCAATCGGTGCATGTAGCAAACGTCCACCTACTCGAAGGAGCGAGAACGCAAGACGTTCGTCTTCGAAGTCATGCATAAATGGATTGAGCCTTTGCATGTTGGATGAAAGTGCGACCTTTCCTTTTATTTTTTGAATTTCGTCAGAGAATTCGTGACTCTGGACAATTTCTATTAATTTAAGAAATGCCAATTGCAGCTCTTTAGCTGTAATTACTACTTCGAATGTTTTAGTTTTATTCCTTACATTCCGAATAAAACGTAGTACGTATGCAAACGTCCTTGCAAGTTTTGCATACGACGAAAACTTTTCCATTAAATCCATCATATCATTTCGTGGATTTTGCATTGCAGTGAAAGCGACATTAGTTTTGCGCTTCTCTAACACCTCATCGTGTGAAGATAACTCAATGTGGGCATTTATTGGCCACGCAGTTGGATCTTTTTGAAGGAACTGTGGACCTTTAAACCAAATTGAACTATTTAGCTCATCCACATTTGAGCCTCGTGATACAATATCAGCTGGATTCTGTTTTGTCGGGACATGTCTCCATGATACATTCTGTGTCCAGTCTTGGATTTCTGCGACTCGATTTGCAACGAAAGTTGCAAGAGTCGATGGATGTGTTCTTATCCAATGCAATGTTATTTCGGAATCTGTCCAAAATACTATTTGCTCAAAGTCAAGACTCAACATTGCCGATACTCTCATCCACAATTTAGAGAGAGTATGCGCTGCGCAAAGTTCTAGTCGCGGAAGCGACTTCGTTTTCAATGGGGCCACTTTGGACTTTGCTGTTAGCAGCGTCAACTTGATACCGGCTTCGGTTTGGCTGCGTACATAGATGCAACAACCATATGCTCTCATCGAAGCGTCAGCGAATCCATGAATCTGAAGCTTCGCATCCGGATGTGTTTCCACAAACCGTGGTATTTTTACCTCGCTAAGCTGGCTTAGATTTGCTTTGAAATTCTGCCAACTGGTATCAAGGCGCAACGGAATCGACTCATCCCAATCTAATTTGGCTATCCAAAGCTCTTGTAATAATATCTTGGCTTTGGTAACTATGGGACATAATAATCCAAGAGGATCGAAAAGACGTGAAGAAACAGATAAAATATTTCTTTTTGTTGCTCGTAGATCATGGAAGTTTTCATCTAAATTGAAAAAAAAATGTCTTCCTTTGGCTGCCAGAGCATACCAAGCGTTTTCGTAGAGTCTGAATCATTAAACTTGATCGACTTTTTAGTACTCTCTCCGTAGAACGCTGGATGGTTTGAAAACTGAAACCCACCTTTTTCCAGGATTTGACATACTTCTTGGCGTATTTTTGTCAAGGTTTCTAAATTATTGGCGCCAGTTAAGAGATCATCAACGTAGAAATCCCCTGCAATGACTCTTGAACCCAAAGGCTGAGAGTCTTTATGTGCATCGGCTAACATTTTCAGACACCGGATTGCTAAGAATGGTGCAGGTGCAGTACCATATGTTACGGTATTCAACTGAAAATGCTGTAATGGTTGAGACGGATGCTGCCTCCACAAAACGAGCTGGTAAATCGAGTGCTCTTTGGCGATGAGAACCTGCCGATACATTTTCGCAATATCTGCTGTCATAGCATATCTATATGTGCGAAAACGGAGCAACGTCGAAAAGAGCTCCTCTTGAATAGTTGGCCCAACCATCAAGATGTCATTCAACGATTTTTGAGTTGATGTGCGACTCGATGCATCGAAGACAACTCGCAATTTCGTGCTAGTGCTTTGTGGTCGAAGGACGCACTGATGCGGAATGAAGTAATGTGGGCAATTAGGGATTTCGTTATTTGTTGGTGACATGTGTCCCAACGTGAGGTATTCCTTCATGAAGTCCATGTACATACTTCTCAGCTCGTTATTTTTCATAAGTCTCCGTTCAAGAGACAGAAATCTACGTTTGGCAACTTCAAACGATTGGCCGAGCGAGGTAGGAGGTGCTTTAAATGGCAATTTGACTTCAAATCGGCCTATTGGCAAAAGTTTTGTATTTTCAGCAAAGTGTTTTTCACACATTTGCTGTTCTGGTGTAAGAATTTTATTTGATTCTCCGGGAATTTCTTCCAACGACCAGAACTTCTGAACTATTTCATTCAGGGATGGCATTTCATCGGATTGGCAAATCATATTACAAATTTTTGTATATGATTTCAAATATTTGGAGCATTTTCCTGAGACAATCCAACCTAGAAGCGTTTTTTGAATGGTTGGGTGATCCGGGCCTAGTTTTATTTGGCCAACTGATAACAGTTCAAAGAATGTTTCCGCTCCCAACAACAGGTCAATCTTTTGGGGTTTAAAGAAATATGGGTCAGCTAATTCAATATTGGCTGGGATATTCCAGCTAGCCGTATTTATTGCATGATCCGGCTGGTATGCTGATATTGAGTTCATAACCCAGTAGTCTGCCGAAAATGAGTGATCATTCACTCTAGATTTTACTACTGCATGCAACTTTTTGTTCACTGTAGTGTTAGCTTCACCAATACCAAGCAAATTCAAGGACTTATCTTCTTTACGAAGATTTAGCCTCTGCGCAAGTTCTTCAGTTATGAAGTTTATTTGCGAGCCAGAATCCAGCAAAGCACGCGCAGGCAAATATGTGCCATTTTTGCCCTTTATCTGCACAATTGCAGTGGCGAGAATGACTTGATCTGTTGGCACAGAGGCATGCATTGCTTGAGAAGTCGAAGGTTGTGGTATGCTATTAAATGTCGTTGCATATTGATGTAACAAGGAATGATGCGAACGACTACAAACACTACATCGAGACATTTTGCATTTTGAAACTGTATGTCCTTTTCGGAGACAGTTTATGCAAATCGGAACATTTTTTGCAAACTCAAACCTCTGTAATACGGGGAGTGCAGTAAACGACTGACATGCGCTAATGTAATGGTCATTTGAATGACAGAAGACGCATTTTGATTTCTTTTGTTGTTGTTGCTGTTGTGGAACACAAGAGAAGGAAGATTTTTGGTTCCTTTTGTGAACAATGTCTGTTTTTAGTTTAAGCGTTTTATCATTGGGTTTATACCTTGAAGTCGACGCTTCTTCAGCAGATATATGCTGGTATCTTTTGTTAAGCGCTGCCTCGCAGTCGCTCCACAGTGGAAGAACGCTATAATCTAGCTGCTCTTCCCACTTCGACCTCGTTGTCGCGTCAACTTTCGACATCACCAAATGAATGATTATAGCATTGGCGATGTTCTTTTCGTTACCCAAAGACAAAAGCGAATCATAAACTGCGGAAACAGTGTCTATCATGCTGCGTAATGCAGACGCGGAAGGCTTTGTGATTTCTGGTAAATCGAAAAGCGTCGAGACATTGTCAAAAAATATGAGACAATTATTGTCATACACTTTTTTCAGACTAGCCAGAGCTTTGGGATAATTTTGATCTGTGATCTGAAACGCTTTCACTGTTCCCAAAGCTTCACCTGATAGACATGAAATCAGATGATTGAACTTTTCAATATCTGGAATAGACGGATCATTGTCTACTAAATTTTCGAAGAGGCTGATAAAGTTTTTATAATCAGCATATTTACCGTCGAACTTGGGGAGGGACATTTTTGGCAATCGTGAGTGATGAGGGCCACTAAAAGAGTATTCAACCGCACTAGATTTACGCCCTTTATTCAACACTCCCATTATCAATGACTTTGCGCCTACACAAATGTCTTCCAGTTCCCCGCGGAACATATCACTATGATCAGCTAGCTCAATGTCGGATTGACAGATCACAGCCTGATCGATATATGAGTTTAATAACTCTAACCGACATTCTAATTCGATCGGATTCTGTGACATCGTTTTTTGCTCTAGTGCCGTTTTAATCCGATTTATATTTGCTGTGATGAGAGACCTCTGATGCTTTAATTGCTCGAGGTTCTCATTTTTGCTCGGAGATGCTTGTCTCTTCTTGCTTGCCATTACCAAGAAAGGATTTTACCCAAACGTGAAAGGATCAAGTGAAATTAGTTTATTCACAAATGGCTCAGTTACACTGGTTGAAATCGAAATAATTGCAATTGGGGGAAAATTAGTTTATTTCCTCACTACAATCGCTGCGAAAAATTTCACCAAAAAAATGTACTTGCCAAAAGAAAATATTTTCAATAAATATTTCATGCAATAATTTGTTGCCAGCAATGTTTTTAGAAATTATCACCACACACGTCTAAACACACTATTAATTGATATTTTTTTTTTTTTTTTTTTTTTTTTTTTATAATTTGTATTATAATTTATTAATTCAATACCGAATTGAATTAATTGTTTTAAGTTTATAATAACTTTTATAAATTTCACTTTTATAATCTAAGTGTGAACGGGGTGTAATTCGGTTTAGTGAATGTCACTGACAAACACTGGATAACGACGATTAGCAAGAGCACGAGCACAGCAATTGTTTGTTTATATGTATTGTTGTTCTTGTAATTGCTACTTTGCAATTGAAATGTCAAAAAACAACGAAATAAGTGCTTATTAGCTTTAAGTCACTTTGTTAATTAATATAATTAATTTAATTGTATTAAAATACAAATCACGCACTTTATTATTTACATGCAAATGTATATACATATATATTTAATAATGTAATATATGAGAACACCAAGAATTGAAAGTGTTTCTTTGTTCTTTTTTTTTTTTTTATATATGTTATTTATGTACTTGTGCTTATATATCAAATGATACATAAACACAGTTTGAACAACACACTTTCAATTTTTGTTGAATACCTCTTTTGGGACTTCCCTGTGTTCTTTGTCCATTTACTTATTTTGCTGGAGTCTCGATTTGATACAGGAACACTGGTGTTTTCTTGATGTTTTGTTTTGTACAATGCGTATGTACTTTTTTTTTTTTTTTTTTTTTTTTTTTGTTGTGCGCGATTGACTCACTGAACGCTCACTCACGGCGCGTTTTTTAATATTTATTTATTTTTTTTTTTAATAATTTAAGTCCCTGCTCGGGCGCCATGAACAATTTGCATTATTTTGTGCAAAGAAAATTTAAACTTTTTCGCGTTAAAAAAAAATTAAAGCGGGTTAAATAAAACACGACCGTTTCGGAGTTTGTTCAGTACATCAGTGTCTTTGTCTTTTTTATTTCACTGTTTTTCTTATGTCAAATTTGTTACAAATAGAAAAAAGATGGCCGATGGGCGCGAAATTTGAATCTATTATACAATATTTATAATTCTGCCTCATTCACAATAATTCATTATTACTTTTTATATTTTAATGTTAAAACAATTCAAATGCTGCCTTGATCCAACACACTTTATTATAATCTGTCTACTCATATATAAACACTTCCGTATCAAATCAAATACAGTGTGTGTGCGTAAAACTTTTGAAATGTGGGACCTTGTTGACGGATTGATGTTACGATTTTCTGGTTTAAGGATATCATAATCATCGTAAATTTATCGTCCGCACCTAAGATATAATACAATATAAAAATGGAAAGGAAACACATCACAATTCTTTGTTTTCCTTAAGAGTAGTCAAAAGTGATTTATTGAAAGGCTAAAGTAGCGCCATCTAACAATGAGAACTTGTTTAAACCTCGATCAATATAAGACAAAATCTGTGATGTTGATTATAAATTTGGGAAGAGCATCTTAATGGAATTTACTAAAATTCTAGGGGGAAGAAGACATGTATTTCTAGTTTCTTCTAACAAATTGGAAACGCCTTATGAGTCCTAAACTGCATTACGAGTTTTGTTAAGAAAATAAAGTGACTTTTAGTTTTTCTCGAAAAATATTTATTTCTTTATCAATGTCTATTTTATCCTCTTCAAATAAATCCTCCTTAGGTATAATACACTTGCGCGATGCTTTTTTGAACTCTCGGATCACTTGTGATGTGCGCCTTTTAGTGTAACCTTGAGCTCTTCCAGTGATGCGGTCTTTAACTGCTTTATCGTGACAAATCTTCATCCTCCCATGGGTTTTTGTTTTAAATTTGGGAAGAAACAAGTCGTAGGGGCTGAAGCCCGGTTAATAACGCATGATTACAGTATAGTTGTTGGCCAAAAATGTACGCACAAGCAGCGATGAGTGAATTGATGCATTATCCTGGTGCAACAGCCAAGTTTTGAATGAGAGATGATCAAAAAGTGCATAAAGCATAAGATCATTTCAAAATTCATACACTGTGTGTGCATTTTCATTACAACACCTTAATGACATGGAAACGAAAAAGTTACTGTGAACTATTGTACAATAAACGCAAATTCAGTCGAGTCTCTCAAATCATATCTAGGACAACCACCCCTGGAGAGTAGTGAACGAACATCTTCAACACAAACCATCTGCACCCCGTCCAGGTTGTGTGACAAACACTATAAGAGTGTACACTCTTGAACCTGCACGAATTATAAAAAAAAAAAAAAAACATTCGTCAATTTAGCAATATTGGAACAAACTTCGCTGACACACATTTCATGTCCAACAAATCATGACAGGAACTAAGCGACATGCTAATATCTTCAGCAACTTCTCTGATAGTGATTCAACGGCCTATAACATTTTTTTCACTGTTTCTGCGTTTTCATCCATTTTAGGCATGGTTATTACCATTTATTTCTGTGAAATAAATCCTAAAAGTCATAAGTCAGCATATGCTGGGGTATGTGTACTAATGTATTAAAACAAAAACATCGAAATGGAATGCATTCAGCTCGCAAAATTCAAAAAGTCACCTTATTTTTTGCACAAACTTCGTATGTCATGATGTCACACTTTCAGTTTGATCAAACCTTTTTCTATTCAATTGAAATCCATTCTCTGGATTGATTGTCGTCAGGTAATCTGTTGAAGCTACACCTGCGATTGGTAACTTAAGATTACGCAAATATCAACGTTATTCGTTCAGCCCGTTCATGATTATGGAACTACAGTAGTCAAATAGATTTTTTGACACGTCAGCGCAGTTCGCGTTGACTCCTTGTTAAACCTTTTGCTATCAAGCGATGGTGTATACAGAGAAAGCTCGGCTTTTCTGACCTAAATTAAATAACTGGTATGACGAAGTGATCAATTCAGGTGATAACGACAACCATAAATAAACTTTTTGTTTCGCAAACCATAAAAAAGTCAAAAGTATAACTGAGAACCATAACCGACCACTCTCAACTATTGTAGCCAAATTAAAAGTCATATTCACACAATTTGTCTATGTCATGTGATCTTCCAGGTGAAACATGACCGACTTTTGATGCTATCAAACTGACCAAAGGCATTGGCCACGGTTTGTAATGGTCAAGTCATGTGATCTTTAATGGTTCATGGCCGTTGACCGTATAAATGTTGACTTACCACTAGCCTAGTGCGATGATTTATGCAAGATTATGATTTATGGAACACCTAACTTTCTCCATACAATTGTTAATTTTTGAGAAAACACGTTTAGCTAGGTTGAGCATGGGTGGATGCGTTGGAAGGCGTTTTATGGCATGTAGTAAAGTTCGATATGAATTAAATTAGCATAAGAGAGACGTCCCACGGAGTTTTAAGTACATCCACGCCCTCATTTCTGATGCCCGTTGAGTTTGGTACAAATTAATGCCTTGTTTTGGAATAGTCAACTCTTGTTTAAGTGCTCGAAATGATGTTCGCATTGAAGTCACGAAAACCGTCTATTATCGCTATGTACCGCGGGCATCAAAAGCTTAGACGCACAGCATGGCGAGCCGATAGAGTTAGTTGCTTTTCAAATATGTAAACCAATTTTATGTCGGAAAACTTTTTGTAGACATAGGAGACAAACATCTAGTTGGGCGAGGCGATTAAAATGGGGGTCGAGGATGCAGTCAAATCACAGGCTGTTGGGTGACAGATATCGCAACATCCTTGGCAAGGTAATAGTCATCCGGTTTAAGCCTAAGCAGTTACAGAAAATGCTTCCTCATGGACGAAAGGTTAACTTAGTTCACAATAAGCACCGTGGTTCAGAGGTTAAATTGTAGGCTTCTAACGCCGATGGCAAGGAGTTTGAACACCAAATCATTGAGATTGGATTTCCTCTCTAAACATCCACATTCTACCTAGATCGAGCAAGGTGCTTCGACGCTCATTTTACTTGTATTGAGCCTATACCTAAATAGTTTGGAAGCCACCTTTACACCTTACCTAACATTGTCAATATTGAATTCTATTTACGCTATTCTCTTAGACTAAATGTCATAGCAAAAGCAGAAATTACATATATCGAATCGTATTCCCTGATAAGACCTTTTGT
Source organism: Merodon equestris (assembly GCA_958301585.1). NCBI lineage: Eukaryota > Metazoa > Arthropoda > Insecta > Diptera > Syrphidae > Merodon > Merodon equestris. The sequence goes on along the minus strand of OY284417.1, from coordinate 23,686,912 downwards.
TCTCTATAGACTTTGTAGGTTATGCTAGGACCCTCGACCTAAATCTTATCCTCAACCTCCCCCTGAAATCGACTGCCTTCGTGCATTCCAGTTTTTTTTTTACACTGATATCTTGTAACCACAATCACATCATGCTCATTGGCCTCCACCCTTAAGCCCGGATTTAACCAAAAGATTTAATCAAAACTTCATTTATCAAACTCCGAAGTCAAGACATCCGCAGGTAAAAAAAAAGTGAAAACTCCAAGGAAAAAACAAAATCGCAAACAAGAAAAACTCATGCAATCTTGCATTACACACGAAAACCCCCAACTTTGGCTCAATGGAATCGGTGAACCGGAAAAGGGGTAAAGCAAAGAGACAGAATGATGGTACCAAGCTAACAATACTTGACAACCCGGGGTAGTCAGTTCGCGCGCGCCGGAACCGCTTTTGCACATTTCTGACGCAAAACCGACACCCAAGTCGACATTTTTTTTTCTGTGCTGTCTTTCCCGTGCACCGCTAGAGCTGTCGTTAGAGTTTGGTCTATGTGGGTATCTGGGTACATGGCTATGTGGGTATGTGGCGTGTGGTGGATGAACATGTGCAACTCTCGGTGGCAGTTGGAAATGCAATTTTCGTTCAACGTGGTACTGGGTTATCGCCATTCAAAGCCATTCGTTTGTTCATTTCTTGGTTCGTGTTTGTTGGCCGGTCGTACGAGTGCTTCCACTATCTTACGTCCGACTTCTTGAACATGCAAACATGCAGAAATAAAGCAAGAAATATGTATGTAATCCTATGTTAGTCTGCTCGCCTGTTTGCTTGCACTGGTTAAGTTACTGCTTTGTTGCGACATTCTTTTGTCTTCGACAGCTTGAGTAGGGACGGACAAGAAGCAGCAGGACGGCAGCAGGTGGCAAAGGCAAGAGACCACAAAGCAAGAGGTGGTATTGTAAGACGAAAAATATTCAGTGATTTTTGAAAAAAAAAATCATTAATTCCTCCACCGGAATTATCACATAAGCGCACACCGACTTCAGTGGCCAGATCACGTCATATTTATTTAGGAAACTTTATTACATTTTGCGCGTTGTTTTCAGTTTATTCGTCTGCATTCCATCGCTCTGCATGCAGGACAGACAGGTCATGTTTGAAACGAATCCGACAGAGGACAAATCGTCAGGCAGAAAGCACGACAAACACAATCAACGACAGACGAAGACGAAGACGTTGGAGCGAGTGATTGAATCAATGTTGTTGGCAAATTGCATCTTGTCTTCACCGGCTGAGGTAATTTCATTAATTACTCAGCGAACATAACGAAATGGATGATGACGATGAAGACCACGACAGCGACGCTCAAGACGAATGGCGATGGAAACATGCCACTGGATTTTGCAATACAAATACTATGCCATCGAATGGTGCTTTAGCCTGACAGTGGCAGCTATGCAGCCGGCTACCGAGTGCAATCGCAAAGCCATGACGCGAGGATGAGAAGTGGCTCAGTGCTTGGTTGGCGGTATTACGCCGTTCGACGATTGAGTAATGCGAGTCTGTAATTATACAATCGTTTATAGCTGGGAGATGTTGGGTTTTTTGCTTTTCGCTTTTTGTTTTTGTAGGTTACTTGGCTAGAAGTGGAGTAGAACCATGAAATCGCTGGAAAGGCTGAGCATTCAAGGAATGTCTTTAGTGTTTTGTTGATGGCGACTCCAACAGACGTAAGTTTGAAGGTCAGGGTGTCGCAATTATTTAAGCTTTAATGGATGTCGATTGTCGATTACGAAAAGAATGTCAATGGCTTACGGGTCATTGGGAGCATTGGTATGAAATGGTTTTTCTAGCATGCATCCTAAACGACAAGTGCTATAATATTTCTGGAGAAATTAGTTCACATAAAAAGCAATTGTTTGTCTAGTGACTAGTGGACTGCCGTTGACTTAAGTGCTCGTTACAAATATTTACCAAAGGCATTGGGAAGGATATCAAGATACCAATTTCCAAACTTTGGAACACTATCAAAGAGGGGAAAAGCCAAAACATGCAAGTCCGTCTCTCGAAGATTCGGGCAATACTCTCTTCCGGCAAGATCTCGCCAAAGCAATTGCTCTAAATTTCGTAAAAAAATTCTTTAAATTTACGAGATAATGTCACAATTGGCTTAGTGAACAGTGCTACCAGTCTCCTATCCCATCTGTGGAAGATACTGACGAAGATATTAACAATCCAGAGTCATCCAATCCATAGTCCGGTTTTGACACCCATGCTTTGCCCAATTACGTTAAACTAAACTATCATCCGAGACTGCTTACCTTTAGCTTTAGGTTGACCATTTTACGATATGTATTGCTTAATGATCCCTGAGTATTTTTAAATTGTGAAAACTTTCTCCAAAAAATGATGCTATAGCTGGCGCGCTTCCCACATTAAGGACAGATTTAAGTCGAAATAATCGTTCATCTCAGCGTACTATAGGCAACTCTTCAAAATTCGAGGAAACGGGCTCTGTTACAGTAGTCTTACAGCCAATTCCTCAACGAAATGCACGCTCTGCAGAAAATAAGGCAGTCGTTAGTGAAAGTGTTGGAGAGGACTCAAGTCTATTGATTTCACGGCGATCATTGTACTCATATTTCGGCAAATAGTAACAAATTTTTCTGACCTCTAGTCGAAGATATGAATGTTGAAGACATGTGGTTTCAATAACACGGTTCCAGACCTGACGCAATGCGATATAAGTGCAGGAAAGGGTTCAGGTATCACCACCAAGACCATGCGTTGTGTAATCGTTGGATTTCCTTTTTTGGAGCTCTGCACAAACTCCCCAAACTTTTGGAAAAGAATATTAGTCTAGTTATGACCGAGCTATTGCCCGGTCGAAAAGTAATAGAAAATGATTTTGCCAGAATCGAATCCTGCAAGAATTCCTGCGGGAGATTTTTGGACGACATTATATTTTATTTACAATATAATGGTACGATCGAGGCAATATATTGACATTGAAACTAGGTCTGGAATCTGAATTTTCAATGTGTTTTGATTAAAATTTATTTTTGAAATCACAAGTTGGATCAAATTGATCTTTGTATTCCTTAAAATGGAAAACTTTCCATATGTGTAGACAATTGTTAGGATTGTACTTGTATTAAAGGCTCGTAAGTCTTCCGAAATGACTGACAGAGACAGACTACGTTTACTTTAGACTTAGGCTTAGACTTACTTTGACTACTTCTTCTTCTTCTTCGGCGCTACAGCTCGTGGCGAGCTGTATCTCCTTCCACTTGCGTGCGCCACCTTAAATTCGACCGTCCTCGACCGCGTCGCCCCTCAAAGTTGGATTCAAAGGCTTTTCGGGCCGGAGATGTGGTGTCCATGCGCTCTACATGGCCTAGCCATCTTAGGCGTTGGATCCGTAGTCTCCGTGCTACGCTCATGTCGCTTCTTCTCATTCATTCCCCATTTACGCAGACCGGACCAAAGATCGAGCTCAGAATTTTTCTCTCAAAACGACCTAGGGCCTCCTCATCCGCTTTCGATAAGGTCCATGCTTCTGCGCCATAAAGCGGGACCGGGTGATAAGGGTCTTGTACATATATGGTCACTTTGGTTTTCCGAGAGAGGGCTCTGCTTCTCAATTACTTCCCGATCCCAAGGAAACAGCGGGTGGCAAGAGTTATTCTGCACTTGATTTCGGCACTGATGTCATTGCTACATGTCACTGCGGAGCCAAGGTAGACGAAATCCTTGACTACCTCGAAATGATGCCTGCCAATACGTGTGCCCTGGCAAAGATGCCGGTGGTTCGTGTCCTTTTTCGGCCGCATGCATGCTATGGTATGCGGCCTTAAAGTCGACAAATAGATGTGTGTCTGAAACTCGTTAGTTTTTTCAAGGATCTGCCGTAGTGTGAATATTTGATCGATGGTGGACTTTCCGGTCCTAAACCACACTGACATTGACCAAGCGTTCACAGAAAACTGCAGAGAAGATCGTGTAAGCGATGTTCAGGAGACGTATACCTCTGTAATTGGCGCAGACAAAGGGGTCTCCTTTCTTGTGGATCGGACAAATGATACTAAGATTCCATTCATCGGGCATGCATTCCTCTGACCATATCATGCAGATGAGCTGCACACTCCTAACCAGGTCGGCAGGTAGTCCGTCTGCTCCAGTAGCTTTAATGGACTTAAGCTTAGAAAAAGGAGTTCTAACTTCGTCCAGATCAGGGGGCAGAATTCTCTGCTATCATCGTCCGTTGTGAATGGGTTATCTTGCCTGATAGCGGAAACTGTTTCCTCATCGCCGTTATACACTCCGCAGAAGTATTCTTTCCAAATTTTTAGTACCGACTGCGAATGTACTATTAGGTCTCCATTTTCGTCCTTGCAGGCTTCCTTTCTGGTTTTATACCCTTGGCAAGCTCCGAAATCCATTCCTGCGATAGCATCTCTTGTGCTCTTCGATCGCGAGCTTCTCATGCTCTATTTTTTTTTTTTTTCTTCTGAGAAGATTATGCTCCTTCCACCTCTTCTGCTCATACAGCTCACGAGTAGCTCTCGTCATTCTGTCCAGCGCCGCGCCGCTTGATAGGCTTGCTACATAGCTACATGTGCCCTCCTACACTCGTCGTCAACCATGAGTTTTTTTGTCGGTGGCGTTTTGAAACCTAGTACTACAGAGCCAGCACTCTCTAAGGCTTGTTGACAGCGGGTCCATCGGTCTTGTACGGATTGAGCAGGTGTTGGAGGGTTTTACGAGATCCTGAGGGAGACGCAGCATTGCAACGTTATATACCGCAGGCCTTACTTGATTTTTCTGAGCCAGGCATATTCGCAGTCGTCACAAGATAGTGGTCCGAGCCGACGTTGGCCTTTCGGAACGTTCGTACCTCCAGATGCGCAATGTGGTCAATATGGTTGACGGTTGATTGATCCGTAGATCCCCAGGTCCCCTTGTGGATGTTGAGAAACGCGTGTTAGCAACTAGGAAATTTCGCTCCGTTGCAAAATCTATCAGCCTGAATCCATTTTCGGATTTGATTTTGTGTAGGCTGTGCTTGCCAATGACCCTATCAAAAGCGACTTCCTTGCCCAGTTTCGCGTTAAAATCTAACGAATTTTGCCTTGATGCGGATTGTTATGAGGCGCTCGCCTACATACCGAAAGCTCAAGACTTTAGGCCTAAGCCTACTTCCAATAACGAAACCGCATCCGAATAAGCGTCGCTTTCTCTACTTGTAGCATTCGCCGTATTTGTACTTTTATTTTTACTACGTAGCCTTAGTAAAATCTACGAAAGTGTCTTAAAGGAGATAATTTTAAAAACATTTGAGAAAATGTTTCTCTTCCCTATGAACAATTTGACTTCAGGCGCTCTCATAATATGTTTCATTTAGCATGTAGGATTTCCAGTTACCTTGTGCAGTAGGCAAATCAACGGGCATGATACTAGTCCATATGGAGAAAGATTTTGACTTTGTTTATCGCGTTTTTATTATATATACAACGATTAACTAAAATTACTGTCCTTAAATTGCAAATTTGTCAGTAGATTCTCGTTTTAACATTGTCGACTTTCATTCTGGTGTTCCCTAAGGTTCAGTCGTTGGACCTGTTTTATTTAATCTGTAGTTGTAAACCAGCTATATTTGCTGACTACACTGTTCTCACTGTCATCCCATAGTTCTTGACATTAAATGGAATCTATCATATGGGTTGTGTCCTAGAAACTTGTTTCAATAAATGAAAGATTAAATTTAATGAAGGAAAAACACAAGCAATCTTGTAAATCCTGTTTTCTTCTTAGTGGGCAGTTACAGGTGGATGAGAAGAAAGAACTCTGTTTCAAGTTCCTAGGAACGTTATTAGGAACGACACTAAGCTGACTTTTGATGATCACCACAAGCAGCCTTACATTGCATTTTGCGACCAGAATGTGTTATCCTTTCATAAATCAGAAGTTGCAGCTCTATATTTAAATCGGACGATAACAATATTTTAATTGCTTTTCAAGGAATTTTGCTCTATCATGTCGAGAGATTTCCCAAAATATGATAAATTCCTTAAAAGGATTTTGTGATTGATATCAATGTGTCAGGGGAAGCTATTGGCCTAGAACACTGTTAGGCATGACGTCCGGCCTGCATGTAATTCCTAGAATTGAAATTAATCACATTTTTCAAGTGCTGCAGGTAAGCACTGCAATCTTAAACAACATCCCTCGGAAGTAACGTGAACGTTTTCACTCCAGCTATTTCGAGGAATAATGAAGCAACATTGTCTTTACAAAACAACCCCGGTCCTCCTCATACACTCCATACAATTCTATTAAGCTGGTATGGGGTCTAAAGCCTAACGAGGAAGGTTTATCTTATTCAATTTCAAGCCCAAGTATCATTCATTGTTTTTCCATTGTTGCTTATACCTATAAAGGCAAGAAAGATGGATTCCCTAACTACCTTACAGATCTGGGTAATATTCGTCATTGACCCAAATCTATTTTAGGTACTTCCCCATCAGTACCTGCCAAAGTGTGCATCCAATCATGACCATTATCACCAAGATAAAGGTCTATCACAGCTCATTACTGACCTTTGTTATGCAATAATTATTCTCGAAACCTTACAATCTTCACAGGAAATTCGAATTCATCATCATCCTTATGATCTATTGTATCCAATAAGGAGGGGAGAGGATACGTTCTTCTGGTGCCATCAGCCCACTTCCATTGGCCAAAGTGTGATGATTTATCACCCATTTATTGATGAAGACAGAAGTAGATTGCAAATAAACGGGGTGTATTAAAAAATTAGGAGAAATAGTCGATTTTCCGGAAAGATTCTTATTTACTCTGTTACATCAGTTGACATAGTCTCAAGTACAGCGATTCTTCAAACCCCCGCAATCCTGTGGATTTTAACGCTCCCAGTGATTCGCTTTTAATCTCGTCTCTGCTAAGGAAACGTTACAATATAGAACTGATAAACAGCCACAGAGTGCTGTTTTCGACGAATTATTTAGAAAGATTTGTGAAAAAAGTCACACTCTACTGAAATTCTTTGAGTCAAGGATCGAAAATATTGAAACCGTAAGTGCTTCACTTCAGAATGAGTCAAATCAATCCATTTCACTCCGTTCGCAGGTATAGGGAATCTGTCGGTCCATATTGTGCCATTTTTTTCTTGAAGATCTTGGCCTACGCTCTTACAAGATCTAAGTTACCTAAAAACTGAAGTCCCATTTTCAATTGAAATGCCGAAACTTCTTCGATTGGTTTCTGCACGAGCTTGAAGAAAACCTTGAATTCAGGTTCATTTTTGGCTTCTTATTGGGCTTCTTGGCAAGAAACCCACATGCTATTCAAGAGACTACATTATTTCCACAAAAATGACTGCGTGGTATGGACTTTATGGACTTCCTGTCGCTGGTGTATTTGGATCGTCTTTTTTAATGAAAGAATACAATCGCCAAGTCTCGGTGAATGGAGTTCACTATCACGCAACGTTAGTAAAGGGCAGACTGATATCACAATATTCCGTGTTTTATATAAACACAAAGTTGTTATTTCCCTACTAAACAACTCTGGACCTTTTTGCATATGTTTACCAACGCAACAGCGAATAAGCTAAGAATCGGGTTAATAAAATAAAATTTCCGGCGCTTTTTGAACACTAATTGTAAAATTAATGATAAAACAATATCAGACAAAACTGAAGCTACCCCTAATTACAAATGCAAAAGCCTTACAAAAAAGCATTCTAACTGGCTAATATACTGCAAATAAACTCCTCCGCTCAGAAATAGTAGACCATTGGGTCACATGTCCATACTACAACATCTTTTTGTGTTGGATATACCACAGTTTCGGACGCATTACCCCACACGCTCACCTTCGATAAATGATTTGAGGTACTGATCCCAAGCTGCACAGTTTGGGAAAGCGGCGATCCCTTACTAAATGTCAGAGGCCTCACAGTACCCAGATGGCTCCAAGATGGGTTCCGGCATTGGCGTTGACATCTTTGGACCAAGTCGGAAAATATCGAAGGCCTTGGGAACTAGTCCTAGTGTCTTTCAAGCCGAAATATATGCTACACTAACGAGCGTCAACCTAAGCTTAGAGACAGGCATAAGAGGTATAACCATCGGTATACTCTCAGACAGTCAGGCAGCGGTTAAAGCGTAAGCCACGATGCCCTGCAGGACCTAGCCAAAGGAAATAAGGTCGAATTCTGGTGGATGCCAGAGCAGGGAATAAAAGACAAAAGGAAATCGTTGGCCAATTCCCTAAGAAAGGTTCCAGCGAAAGGTACAAGTCGAAGATTCATTTTCTCTTAAACAAGTGGGAAAAACCGCAACACCTGCACTTTTGGAACAGGGACTTTGACAATAGAGTGATTCATACGGCCCTTGAGCAAACACTCTATTAATATCATTACGTAAATATAATAGAGTCGATATCAGAAGACTGGTCAGCTCTCTTAACAAAATTAACCTCTCCACTGAAACCGAGTGTCGAGTCTGTCTAGAGGACGAGGAAGTTGTAGAGCACATACTATGCGAGTCTGCTGCCATCTGCCATCTTAGAAAGCGTATACACCTCAGAGGAATCAAGACTCCTTAGTGCCCCATGCTATTTGTTAGCACTAGCCCCCTATTTAAGAAAAAATTTAAAAATAAAGCTGGCTAATATCCTTTCGCCCATATGACAGATATTTGGAATAGAGTTTATAAGGCTCTCTATCAGAGTCATAGGCACTCTGTCATGCATCCTTCACTGCCTTGAACTACTCATTCAAATTGTTACACGGATCCCCCCCTAATTCACCGGTTGAATAACTCCTCTGTTCTCTTTGGGATGAGGTGATAAGACTGCGTAGGCGATCCAGAACCTCGATTTTACTTAGTTTTGAAAATGTTGCCTGTTTATTTTGGTTCGTTGTCGTATTGGAACCTCCACTTCAATGGCATTTCTTCTTAGTCGTTCGAAAACACTGCTGTTGGTAAGGTGACTAAATATTTAAAACGATCCAGACTGCTCTTTAATCTGTAGATTGACCTGACACCCCAAGCCAAGGAAGCATCCCAAGACGAGTACAGATCCTTCGTCGAAATAAAGGACCGCAATCTTGGGCAGCAATTGAATAAAACGGGTTGGATAGTCCTTCTACAAATCATTCTGACACATTGGCAACTGCAAATCTTGCAAAATGTTTGTTCGATTGTTGGATACTTAAACTTCTTTGGGCTTTTTTAGGGGAGTCATTTTTGGCTTTTGGGTTATAATACTATAAGTTCCGAATTCGGACTTTTACTGTGAAATCATGTGAGATGCTTTAGTTTTGTCCAGATTTGTATATTAAGAAATGTTTTTATACCGAGCTTGATAGTAAAATATCTAATTTGGCTTAATGCGGATATGATTCTTACCTGGAGAAGTTACCTAGCGAAAACAATGGAACCTTTCAAAAGATAGATGAGCATTAGTTATTTTTTAGAATCATGATTTGAATTATCACTCACGCTACAAAACTAGACTATCACAATAATTCAAAATCAATTTGAGTAGGCTTATCAAGCTACCGCTTAACATAGACTTACGAAATACAAGTAAAAGACTCACGCAAGTCTTCAGAACAGACTCACAACAAAATATTTATAAAATCAAAATGTTTGTTAGTCTCCAGATAGGAATGGCGAGTTCTCCCAACTGATTGCTGATTTTCTGGAATCTCTTGTAGTACAATAGCATCAGTATAGGCTGCGATTCTTCTTGAAAAATTTAACCTGAGTATGCATATGCTGATTGCAGCTCGAACTATTTTATTTATATCTAAATAGGTAAATAGCGAAGTTAAGACGACGAAAACTGAGAACCTAAAAGGAAAACTAGAGAACCTAAATCTTAGATCAACTTCAGGCATTTAATCCACCGGGGTATAGTGATCACTATTAGATCCCTCAAGTCTTCGAAAAATTGTTGACCTAAGCTGCTAAATCATCCCTTTAGGCGGGATATTCTCAAAACACGTATCTTGAACCTGGGTATAATTGAACCTAAGCTTTGGTCGTTATGGGAACTTTCTATTCGTGTTGCATAGGTACTGATGGGCCAGTGTTTTCTGCCGATCGCAACCATTCTAGAAATACCTTGATGATTCATTGTGAGAAGATTTTAAAATGTCTGTATATTCCGAGTTCTTCCTATTCTCTGTATTTAAGATCGAAAAAGCATATATATAAGTGAGGTGTCGATTTTGGGCATAAAGCTCTAACTGCCATAGCTTTACACACTCTGACTTCATCCGATTTTTCATTGGTTAGTAGACCTGGTCTGGGATCAAGCAGAATATGATGTCCAGTTAGATCAAGTTGAGCACATCTTTTCACTTTTTTCTATACGTATATAACTTCCGCTTATAAGATTTACACTCTTTAAAATCTCCGTTCTACCTTATCTCTATTTTTAAGTCCTAATACCAAAATAAAAAAAAAAGAAACAGAGGCACTTTATGAAAGCCTTAATAAGACTGGATTTTTCGAGGTGTAGGTCGAAAAAAGTAGACTTTGATTCAAGGTGGTTAGTTGATGGAAACTGATGTTGAAGTGGAAAATGGACGGAAGGATACAAGAATTGCTGCTAAAGGCAATAATATGCAGCAGTGTGGGGCTGTCAATATTACCGCTCAGCAGATCTTGGATATAAATGATATCCACATGTTGTGTGAATCTCGTAAAAGATGCACTAGAATATTTAACTAAGGGCCTAAAGACGGTACTGTATAAGGAGTTAATACAGACAATTTGGTAGAAGAAAGCAATTAACAGAATAAGTGATAGCTTGAAATTTGCTGACATTTTGCAGGAGATAGGTCGACACTATAAAGTGGACCAATTTAGCAAGGAAAAGAAAATTTCGATATCATAGACGAAAAGGCGAAAGTTCATCATGACACAGTTGACATTATTCTCGGCTATAATAAATATCAGTGGGCCGAAATGGTTACGTTGAGTGACTCCGGAGGTGACATTAATTCGATCTTAGAATAAACTTATACTGACAATCTTTGTGATACAATTTGATCAATATGTTAAAACCCGTGGGCAAGCCGGCAAACCGAGAGCAGTGAATTTAAGAAGTATAATTTGATGCGAAATTTTGCCGAAGACCTTGCTGAAGCCAGTGGCAACAGCATCAATTAGGTTATTGGTTGCCGATCGAAGTTGGGGTGTGCAAGAGTGTTTACCAATTTCAGAGCTGAGGAAAGCGGAGCGAGTTCCTGTAAAATGGAACTTTGAGATAAGACCGTGAGAAATTGAAATTCGCGCAGTTTTTTTCTTGTTTAGGCAGCCTGAACCGGCAAAGTAGTTGGCAACTATTTTGAGGTCATTGAAAAAAAATTTAAAGTAGAGTAGTTTTCGATCTTTTTTGAATCTAGGAAATGATATAAAAGTATTTATAGGTTCGGTTCACAGAGTCATGCGAATTCAGTTTAAGACGGCAAAAAATTATACAGGGATCCAGGGTGGGAGCTAAGACGGGCTTACCACCTTATATTTGTTTTGGAGGTAGGAGGCAGTGTCGTTCCTTGCTTTATCGAGGACGTAGGATGGACAACGATTATTTACTACTTTCCTTGATCTTGAGAAAGTTCGAAAGTGCTGCTCAGCCAAACTATGCGCCACCGGAACAGCAGTAATTCAATGACTTGATGTCTTGAAAATACGACAGGTGGGTTAAGCTGTCCCCCTTCCAATATTTGCTCATGAGTTTGCTCGCATTCAGGTCGCTTTTCCTTCAACGTTTGCCTAAACATATTAGTTGACTTTGGCAGCGTGCTATTGTCATGGTTTTACCTGGTTGCATGACTAGCTGATTCCACTAATGGAAGCACTTTGAATCGGCGTCTCTCGGCTTTAACTCGTATGGCACCCGATTTCTTACGGTAGGGAAGACCGTCACACGGGAGACAACAACAATTTCGCCGCTCTTTCAAACTCCACAGCGGAGGAAGAGCGTAACGAACTTGACCTAAGATCCTAAGATCCAGGACATCAAGAAAGAACACCTGGTCCGTAAGCAGAAATCCGAGGAGAAGCTTCCCCGTGTCGCTTTCAAACACCAGCCATTACACCCCAGTTGACCAACGCCCAAATGGCGGCAGGTTCGGGAAAGACGGTACAAAAGACCATGGCTATTCCTAAAGCCCCAGTGTCTGTCTCTAAGGCACCGGAGGCCGAACTGGATATCTGTTCGATCTTGCTCGCAATCCAAGGGCAGATGGGGCAGCTCCAACAACAGATCCTTGAGTAGGTTACCCGAGTAGATAGTGTCTGCTCGCTTCTGCCGGGCCTAGCGCACCTAAGGTCGTAATGGGTGCACTGGTAGAGAGGCCCTTGAAGATCCTGTTGGTGAATGTAAACTCACTGATGCGGATCGAGCGACGAGCCGTACTTTTTAACCTATTGCAGGACGAAAGCCTCGATGTACTTTTGGTTAGCGAAACAAAGCTAAACCAGAAACACAAAATCCGGCACAGTACTTACAGAATAATTGCAAGGGACCGACCCAACGCTACTGAGCTGAGATCTTCGTTAAAAATAATTTTAAACATGAAGTCATATATAGTGGTGAAGTATGGAGGTTCCAGGTGCTAGAGGCCTGTATTGTGTGCATTCCTCTCCGAAATGGAAAGGGAATATATATCAGCCTATGCACCTGAAGCACCTCAACCCAAGAGACACTTTTTCGATCTCTGCGCTTGAACTCGGTAGAATACTTCTACATTCTGGCCGGCGATTTAAACGCCAAACATGTGAAGTGATTGGAGAAATAACATTCCCAACACTAGGGGGAGCCTACTAAGCCATTGGTGGGTTCTTCGCATTACATATTGAATATAGAGTCAAGTTGTTGGAATGGATAGCCTCCAATATCGCTACTTCAAACTTTTTCACCTGTGCGGGATGTTCCTTGTCTTCTACGTCGAAATCACTACTTTCGCAGCCTTGAAATCATTCATGCCTTTTCGTCATTAGAAGACTGGCTAATCATTCCATCTTCTTCAGCGATAGGTTTTTCGAAGTGAAAACGGAAAGCAAAACATTCGTCAAATGACGATTATTCGGCCCCAAGTTGACATTTTTACGCAGACGATGGTGAAACCCCACAAATGTAATAATGTCAAGTTGTTGACAGAGCCTAGCTTGCCTTGCGAAGTTTCTGATCTGACTTTTTTGACCAGCACGCACCAGCGCCATCTATTGGAAAAACACGGATTTTTATTTGTGAGCGTGATAAATTTAACAGTTCATAAGGCTCAAATCCAAACATGTAGCCGACACACAACTTATATTCAACGTCCTTAATCCAATATTTTAAAGAATACAACGAATATTGGTTTCGCGGGGCTTGTGAATGACTTGGACAAAAAACTTTCCTCGCAATATTCTTTGAATAATTAATCGTCCATCACATCGGTGATTCCATAGAACTATATCTGCACGCGTATGTGTATACTCCTCGATCGCGTATTCACTAATGCCGACGTCCCTGGCGACTGTAACAATCTGTTATGTGACTGTCAACATAACACCTACCATATGTCCCCCATCAATCGTCGAGCCTCGGTTATAAAACCGCCCATTAGAGGAGTCAAAAAAAAGAAACAACCAAATTGTGTACACATCGCACCCATGTACATACATGTATCCGTTGCCTTTAGCTAGACACCATCGTGCTTTCGCTGCCGCAAAGTGATTCATCCATTCCCCACAAACACTCGTCCAACACCATCGCATCAGCCATCAACCGAGGCGATTTGATCAAATTGCAAAAAGAAAGCAAAAAAAAAAAAAACAATCAACAAACGGTAGACAAATAAAATTGTATCTCATTGTGCCCATCTGACAAGCTGACAGACCACAGGCGGCATCCCCTGTCACTTGATGCCATCGCGTTGCACTTTGCACTTTGCATTCTATCCATGCCACTCTGCCCCTCGTTGAAAAGATCTTTGTGCACAACTATCTTAATGGGATCGGTTTTTAAGCCTAAGAACAGGTTTTTTTTAATCATCCATTTGATATTAAAATTGAATTAAGGTACACCCACTGCCTTGGCGTACGTTTTGGAACAAAAGCAGTTCATTTTCGCAATTTGAATCGATTTATAATAGAGAAACGAGAAATTACGAGTACACTTTCGAATGATTAATTACCTTCTGCATTAGGTTCAATTAATAATGTGAAATACAATGACCAGCTGTCGGGTATCCGTGGGATACGACGATACGACAGAAGGGATACATCCATTTCGAAACTTGAATTTCGACTTGAGTGTAGCTTTTTTCTGGTCGTTAGCTTGCTATTTACTATGCAATTCAGTTTTAATTTGATTTGGATGGGCACGACGCTGGAGTGATGCAACTCACCTCCGGGAGGGATGGGGGTGCACTACGGGTAACAGCGGTAGTACTATAGTTGTCAAGTGTTTTGTAATTGCGGAAAATTTTCTTCCAACAAGGTTACAAAGTTCCCAATGACTGGATGGGTGCTGATCGAGTTGATTCTATACTTGGACGTGATTAGAGAGAGGGGGGATATGGGATGATTGGACATGGATTTGATTAAGTGGTGTGAATGGGACATGTGTGACTGAGTTGATTGGTAATTGAGTCATAGGCTATGAATCATGCACGGAAGGCACCTTATGGAGTATGTATATTGATTTAGATTTCTGAGGGTGATGAGTATTCAAAATCTTCGCTATTCCTGTCATCGTACCTCTATTCAGGAAATTTCTGAAAAGTTATTTCAAATATATTCGAGTATCCCTTAAGGAATGGCAAAATTGTAAATTACGTTTATATTTCCGGTTAATAAAGGAGTCTCTTAAGGGACTCGAATAGGGCCTGTTCTATATACCCCGGGGAACAACCAGGCTTCTATGAACATGTCGCTTTGCTACTTTAAATGAGGTCTATTGTGGCTTTCCTAATTGATATTTAAGTCTGAAATTTTCCTGGTAAAGACGGTAGCCGTTCATGGAACCATTGTTTGGGGGGGGGGGGGGGGGGATGTCAATTAAAACAAGAGAGCTTGCCCCTTACCAGGAGTTTATGGAACTGTCGCTTTCCTGTCAAAGAGTACGAGTATTCGGTCGGTGATTAAAAGTGTAAGAGTTGGCAGAAGTAAAGATCAATTGGATTCTTAGTACAGCTGGTCTTTCAACGTCTCTCATCCTCTTTACATCACTTGTTCATTGAATTGATTCCACTACTTTGCATAAAGCTGGGGTAAATCTGTTCTTCTCATACTACCACACAATTCCTGAAATAGCACGATAGGCTGTTATTTAAGCGGCGTCCATTGACAACTCCCCTACGGTTGGATCAATGGCATTGGGATTTCCCAATTCTCCAGCTTTTATTTTAATTTGGACAAAACGAAAAAGCTTTCTAATAATAAACGTAAACTCGAACTTATTCGCTTTAATTCTTATTTCGAATTCAATTCGTTTGAGCACGTGATGCCTTCAGCAGCAGACGCGGAAAGTTTATTAAATCCTAGAAAACGCCTGTAGGCTTTCTACGAAATTTTAAATATTTAGGCACATTAACAAGCGTTTATAAATAAAATCTTTTTCAATAGCCATGTACGATTTTTCAAGTGTCAACGCTGTCATGCTTTGAGGTGTGTGTTCCATCACAGTCATCAATGTACCAATGCGCCGAAATTTTCGCCAACTAGGAGATATTTATGGCTCATCCAATCGTGTGAGTAATTCAATGAATTACCACGAAATTCAAGAATCCGGCGGCTAGGTTGCTAGCCTGCTGCCTTGTTGCTGTTTCTGGAAATGTAGTTGTAGGCTCAAACACCCCATCGTGCACAAGCAGTTGACCCTTCTGCGACTTCAGTTTGACGAATTTAGTAAAAAGACTAAACACTTGACTTGAACTGAAGCCCCAACATCACCAGGTTCGTCGTACGTTCGCTGATTGGTCTCTGGGATAACCAAAAATGTGCTCAGTGATGTAACACATTTTTGGTTAAACGGCTTCATACATGACATCCGAAGGTAGGATGAAAAGTTCTCCGCCTAACAATGAAAGACTTCGATTTTCTGTTAAAAAATATTTTTTTTACATAATCTCCGTTGGCTTCAATACACTTGGTCCAGCATTTCCCCAGCATAGGCATTCCTTGTCGAAAGTGAGTGTCTGGAGGGCTGTGAAAATATTCATCTACGGCGCTTCCCTGGAACAATTTCTTCAAGTTTGGGAACAGATGGAAGACTTTGGATGCCAAATAAGGAGAATGGGAGGTATAGCCGAGCAAATGGTCTCCTAAACCCTTCAGTTTTCCCATCGCCTGGTGTCTTGGTTGAGTTGATTTTTTTCTTCTTCAAGCCAGGCCTCTTCTCGCGATTTCAACATTCTGCTGGTCAAGAACGTTGGAGTAATATTCGATTATAATTGTTCTGCCTTTTAATTGCCATTTAATGCCAATTAACAGGATCCTTTCCGCACTCGATCGATTTCATTTTTTTGGCGATGAACCACTGACTTTCACCCACTGCTTGGACTGACGTTTCATTTCTGGCCTGTAGTGTATAATCCGTGGTGACAATTCACCGCACCAAATTGGTCGGATCCCTCTTCAATCGGGCCACAGATGGCTACTTTTGATCGGCATTCTTCAATTTTGGCGCAGAGCTTTCACACCCTTAATTCTGAATACAAGATTTTTCAAACCCTTTCTTTCGATATTCCAACAGCTTCGCTTACCTTCAGTCGGCTAACATCCAAGCATCTACTTTTTCCATGGTTTACGAATGGTTGTGATTTTTGGCCGTCCTGCACCTGGCCCCACTTAAAGGTTCACATCGAAGGAGCAGTTTTGCCAACTTCGGATAAATTTCCTCACGTATCAATCCATCCAAATCGAAGAACTCTATACTTGAAACTTAAGAACAGGCCTCCAATACTGTAGCATTAATCTTACAAAACGATATATAGCCCTGTAATGAGCGGTGCTGAAACGGTCAATCGCAAAACAAACACAAATGGTAATTTCGATTGAACTCGTTTATTCAGATATAATTCTACCACACGCTCCTACGACGATCTCCAACAGACTGGCTCACGCGACCGAAGTGCATCGTGGGTGTGAGGAGCACTCTTTAGTAAAGAGATGAATGGCGAGAGCGTAAGCCCGAGTGTAAGCTCAGAGCTCGTTCTGGCTGACAGGTCGCCACAAGCCCCATACAGTTGCTGTTGCCAGTTTCTTTAAGGTCTGGGGAAGTCTTTAAGGTCTCTGGTGATCATTGTACCAAGTTTTTTTCCCACTTCATGTTAAAATAAATCACTATAAATGGAACTGAACTCCTTTGGCGTCGAACCTCTTATTTTTAAAGTAGCGATTAGTGTGACAGTGTATAGGAAATTCGTCTTTTGGTTGAGCCTCAATACTATTTTCTGTCTGCCCTTACACGCAAAGGAAAGTGTAATCCAATCTGTAAATAACGTCACCATTACTTGTGCGAAATTGTCGATTTTTATTTATAAAGTTAAACAACGCTATTTCAAAGAAGATTGGATCAACTCAATAGGGGCCAAGCTAGAATCCAAGGTCTTCTACTTGGAATTTTGCAAACTTTCCTGTCTGTCCGTCTTTCTGTCTCTACGCATACATCATATATCCACAAACTTGCACGAAGCGAATGTGAATTATAATGCATCATATCTTAAAAATAGGCGGTTGGTGAATTGGGCTTATTCGTCATTACGGTTCGTGCATTTGATTTTATAATTTATATTTCATTCACATTTTACAATTCACATTCACTTCTCGCCAACTTGTAGATATATGGCATACATATGTATACAGATAGACAGGAAAGCCTTTCCATAAGTCTTCCCTGCTCGTTATTCTTTTTAGCCATGTTTTCTAATATCCAGGCTTATCAACGGACAACTCTTGTGAATAAGGGATGACACAAAACTTCATATCCCAACAGTGCCAGCCTTAGCAGCTTTGACCGTGCTGCATGTGCTCTGCGCTACCAATATTATGCAGCAGTATGGGATCAATGGCCCGCAAATCTCTCTAATTACCTTTCCAATGCCTGAAAAGTGACGAGTAAAGATTTTGAACCTTGCAGCAAGGATGGGAAGTTCGATTGTCTTCAACAGCGGTTGCAAGTTCTTCATTATCAAAAGCCTTTTCTGGTCTGCCAAAAGGAAAATCGCCCTTAACGTATTGGTGTAATTTATTTTAAATGTTTCTCTCCAACCCCTTGCCGAAGTTAGGCCTACTTTAGCAATGATCAGTGGCATAACGAGGATTTTGATCTTATCATGGTTCTTTCACGGTTTCAATGATTGTTTTCTCACGAGCGACTTCCATACAGTTTTTGGGTTTCAGCTTTTTTTTACCAGGTGCACTTCTAAGGAACGGAATCCATAACAAGAAAAATTACTGTCCCTGTAGTCACTACAGAACGTGTTCACCACCATCTGTCATCAAGGTTGGCTGACTGTATGAAGTATTAGTTGCTAATGTTCTTAACAACTCCTATCGGAATGACGACTGGATTCGCCAGAGAGTTGCAGAGGACTGATCTCCTCTTAGCTCGCTTATACGCTTCCTCGTTACCTTCGAAGAAACTGTTCCTGGAGATCCAGTCAATGGTAACGTTGAATTGGGATCCAAAATATCCCAGTGCTGAATAGCAAGAAAAATAATGGAATTACCGACTTGTCGCCCTTGATAGCCACCTGGGTCTCGTTACACTTAAGTGATACATGGGTGTACCTCCGCCTTACACTAGCAAGAAGCAAAGGCGAAGAGATTTCGACACTTGCCTACGCCAACTCCACTTCTGATGGTTAGAAAGACTCTCCGAAGTCGATTCTTTTGAATTTCCTAATAAGAATTTGCTTGTAGTGGCTGACACTAGTACCCACTCTTCGACATTTTTGACTCTATTGAAGAGCTCATGAAGTGCTTATTCTACCATGGCACTTGTGTTTTCCCACACGGGATACTACCGACAATAAGTTGTCGAGTGCTACTTGAGCAAATGATGTAAGTTACTACCTTTGCGAAGAAAACATTTCCTACAAAAGGCAACCGTCGGTTAATTTTAAACGCTTTAGCAGTTATTCATAACCTACAACAGGAAGCAAAATTTGAGGTCAACTACTCATGGGTTTTCTATAAAAAAATTAATGATGACTTCAGCATCATAATAGTTGAATATTATTACCGCGGAAAGCAAGACTAAATATCCACTAACGTTCGACATAACAATATGTACGCCTCTTCAAAATCAGAGCGCGAGCCATATTATTATTAAAATGCGGAAATTTAAGGTCAAATCATTATTTCTATATGGTCATTCGACCTGTGATCAGTTTTTGTAGTTTTCAATTTATTGGCGAGTGCATGAGTTTTAGAATTCAGTGCAAGGCTTAATTGAGCCACATGGGTGTGCCTAGAGGAGTTAAATTTCTTAGTAACGTTGTGATTAAGCAGAACCTCGTGCGCGTGATTACCCTTGTCTTTGTCTAGTTGACGAGATTTAGAATTAAATTTAAACTAGTCAAAGTAAGACTACAAGACCTTACAAGAACCCATAATAACGTTTTCGGGCTCGTAGTCATTCTAAATGCCCCCGAATAGAATATGGTGTCCCATCTACTTGTTACTTAATGTTAATGTGAAGTTAAAGTAGTGCTGGCGATCTTGGCAGGATCCCACTTCCAGTTCAGTATGGGTATGAGAGGAGCTTCTGACCCAACAAAGACTTATTTTATAAACTCCACAGTCCACATGAATTTTAGCAGTTTTTTACCATATGTATATCAAATATCATTAGGGGCTGGTGTTAAAAATAGGTCAATCCACCAATGAATCATGTTTCGCCATTTTGAATGAACCCTGACTTTAAGGTATTATTTTGCCTTGTCCTTTGTAATGGAAGAAGATAAATAAAGTTAGCACTCGCAGATCCATACCTAAATTACATTTTTGATGAAATTTATTATCAATGGATTTATTGGCCTGCCTACTGGAACCCGATGGGTCTGTCTTTTTATGTCATGAGCTCCATGGCATGAGACTACGGGTAGTCCAATTGCAGTGCTACTTTTGAAAATCCGCTCTTTTTTATGTGAAATCGAATTTTATTGAAAAAGGAGAAAACAATTATGTTTTGTGAGCTTATTTTATAATTTCGACAAGGTCACCTTTAAGGCGAACTATTTCATTAAGTCGTCCGACAAACGAGTTTCATCCGGCGAGGACTTGAGCCTGAAAAGTCTTCCCCCATTCTCGAAGAAGGACTTTCTTGTTCGCATCCACATTTTGATCTTTCTTTAGGTCTAGATTTGTCTTGTAAGATATTTGTGAAAAAGTTAAGAGGATTTGCTTCTGATGACTCGTTTTTTAACCACTCTTGAGGTCTTAAAAATTAACTAAGTTTGGTAGACGCCACATTAACAAACGATTGCGCTTGGCTTCTGGTGGTAAATTGAACCTTCAGATTTTCGTATTACATTTAAAAAAGCATGATCGAATCGTTTGATTGGAAATTTGTCCTTGCCAAAGAACACAATATTACGCAACTTGTTTTGAGCATCGGCAAGATTTTGTTTTTTTACTTGGGACTTATAAAGCATTCGTTTCGCCCATCTTTTTATATTCGTTGCATGGTTGTTTTCGATATCTTCAGTTCGTCAACAATTTTTCAAGCCTTCACTTTCAAAGCGCCTTCAGAGCAGTGTTTGACGCTGTTTAAGCGCAATCCGAAGGAGTTTCTGCGTCGTTTCGTGACAGTCGACGAAACATGGATCCACTGGTACACACCAGAGACCAAGGAGCAGTCGAAACAGTGGACTTCACCGGCGAACGTGCTCCGAAGAAGGAGAAGACTGTCCCATCGGCCGAAAAGATGATGGCCACAGTTTTCTGGGATTCACAAAGTGTGATCCACATCGACTACCTGGAGAAGGGCAAAACGGTCACAGGACTGTGCCAAAGCTATGCCAATTGGGCCGATTCGACGCCGAATTGAAGAAAAAACGGCTCCACTTGGCGAAGAAAAAAGTGCTCTTCCACCATGATAACGCACCGGCTCACACCTCCGCCCTCGCCACGGTCAAATTGGGCTACTCCTGCCCCATCCACCGTATTCTCCAGATTTGGCCCCATGCGACTTCTTTTTGTTCCCAAACTTGAAAAACTCACTCGCCGGGCAGAAATTTCAGTCGAATGAGGAGGTTATCGCCGCCACGGAGGCCTGCTTTGCAGACCTCGAGAAACCGTATTTTTCAGACGGGTTAAAGAAGTTTTAGCATCGCTGGGTCAAGTGTATCGAGCTAAAAGGAGACTATATTGAAAAATAAATCGCCATTACTCCAAAATTTTTGTTTTTCTTTTGTAGGCTAAGTACTTATCGGACTATCCTCGTAAGCACGCGACATACGAGTACCTTCTTGGAAGGAATTTGTCCATAAGCTTTTTAAGCATATTTTGCAGACTTCAGTTGAGCTTGAGTTTAATTTTTGTAACCTTGGCTATTACTGATTCTATTACTGTAGTCTTAGTGGACGAGGCATAGTAAAGTTGTTTAATTGAATCTAGCGTAGGGCCAGCGGTTGGCATTCTTTCGACACTCATCTCCAATCCAAATTCCATGCATCAAAGAAGTGGCTTGAAAGGCAGGTCGGTTACTTGTCGATTCTCAGCATGGTCAACATCGTTTAATGATAGCCTGTGAAAGGTTAAACTGACTAGAGCTAGATCTGTAGAGCTATAATACTCTCCTCAATTTGTAAATACTTGGTAATGCCGCCCGTACCACTGGCATGCACGATTCACAGACCCTGCCCAGTTGCCTCGAGTCTGCACCTCACCCTGCACTCTTTTGCCACTCTCCCCGCGGGACTTCCGCTAGGTATTACTTCGCGGGGCTGGCAATTCATGCTACTTCCTTGCTTCTAGGTTTCCTCTTGCTTCTGCTGCTTTTCTTGCAGCTTCTACTCTCCTCAGCTCTGTCTGCACATTTTTGGTTACTGCGCAGATAATCAGCATTCCTCCGACTTCACAATTTGTTGAATTATATTTTCTGGCCCTGGCAGAGTACCCCTCCAATCTGCGAAGCGTCTACATTCGAAGATCACGTGCATCATGTATTCCTCTTGCCTTGAAAAGTCTGGACAAAGAGAAGAAGTATCGTATCCGAATCGATACAGGTATTTACGGTAGCCACCGTGGCCAGAGAGAAACTGCTTCAGATGGTAGTTGCAGTTTCCTTGTGTTCGATTTAACTACGAGTATATATCGATTGATGGAATCAGGGTAAGAATCCATCTTCCCTTCGTGGTGTTATCCCACCGAGATTGCCATCGGAACATCGAGCGCGACCTTTCTTCCTCCTTGATTTTCCTTACCTCTCCAATTTCCATTGACGGAAGAAAATCCTTTTCATCTCCTCGGCGAGAATGTCAATGGGGATCATCCCAGCAATGACAAATGCGGCTTCGTCCGAAATCTTCCGGTAGCCGCTTATTGTCGTCAGAGCACAGAGCCAGTATACCGATGATAGTTTTCGGCAAATTTCCTTCCTCTTAAGCGCTTCTGCCCAGACTGGTGCAGCATACAGCATGACTGAGCTCACCACTCAACTCACCAGAATTCTATTTGCATGTCCCTACCCACCAACGGAGAGTGCCATTTACAGTGTAGATGCCTTTTTGCTCACATAGTCTGCGTGTGATTTGAACCGCAGTCGGTTGTCAAGCATAAAAGTTGCCGACTCGAATATCGATGTATTTTACGGTTTCTCTGCTTATTATAAGGACGGCCTTTGTCTTATGGTCTGCCAATTCAAGGCCTGCAGATTCAAGCCACTGCTCTATCTATCTATGGGCGACTCAATTTCATGCGTATGATTTCCAACAACCACGATAACTATGTCATCTGCAAATCCGATGATGTTAGTACCTTGGGGATACCTCAGTTGTGGAACTTCGTCATACGTTAGGTTCCAAAGGAGGGGGCCCAGCACCGATCCCTGAGGAACCCCGGCGAAGATGTCATAATACTTGATCCCTTCTTCCTTGATGTACCTCAATTTTCTATTTTTAAGATAATGGGACACTATTCTTAGCAGGTAGTAAAGTGTTTCTTGCTAGCGACCTTCTTATCAGGGCCCGATCGGTAAAATTAACCGCGATACAGTCCAAAAAAGTCCATTCAACAAGAGGTGTCACTTCAAACCTTACGCCATTGTGAAACTGTCCACATTCACTCATCAATGCGATAACTTTTGATGAGTTAAGGGTTGCTCAATAAGGACATAACAATTTTGCATTCAAACAAATCGTGGAGTAATTGAGATCGGTTTGCGGACTATATGGCATAAAACAGCGACTTAACGAAGCTCCATAAAAATAAATCGCATCAACTAGGTGGCTATCCGACTGAACCATTTCTCGATATTACATAATCATTAAACCCTCCCCTTCAAAAGATTAATGGTTTGAGTAGCAGTGTGGCATGTGGCACTATTTCGTTAGAAGCACTTGTGTATGATTACGTCTAGTCCACTGAAATTGGCCAACAATAGTCTTCCAACGTAGCATGATAGGAAACTCCAATGGCGATTATTTCCACCGATGAAAAAATACGGTCTAATCACATCTCCGGCAAGAAAGCTGATTCACCCGGTTACTTTTTTTAGATGCTTGGAGTTTCTTGAAGCACCTATGGGTTCGTTGCTGTCTAATGACGCATACTTTGCTTGACATAACCATCACTAAGGATGTCTTTTCGATAAAATTCGGAGTTTTCTTCAAACTTTTGCGAACGATCAATAGGCTGATCTTTAGTTTAAATTTGCCTGCACGAGGTTTGTTAAAGTAAATAAGGCTTTTTGAATTTCGGGAATCGTTCTTAGGATCAGACAAGTTGCTGAGAATATTGCCATATCGGTTGATTCAAGCCATAAATTTTATTCTGATATTTTGGACATGAAACGTGTGTCAGCGAAGCTTGTTCCAAAATTGCTAAATTTTGACAGAAAGAACCGTCTCATGAGCATCGCTTAGGAGCTATTGAAGGATGTGAATAAGGATAACGATAAATTTGCTGAAAAGGGTCATTACTAGTGCCGATACATGATTATATGGTTTTGAAGTCGAACTCAAGCCTAATCATCTCAATGGAAGCGATCTAAAGAGCAACAGCCAAGGTCAAAAAAAGGACGCCAAATTTGGTCAGAAGTGAATGTTTTGCTCACTGTTTTCTTGGAATAAAATGGCGTGGTTTATTTTTAGTTCTTGCCGGAAGGTCGTAGTTATGCGCCATTTGCGAGAAGCAATACGTTGGAAAACTTTGTATCCTGATAATGGAATTGCTCACTTATCGTTTCTTGTACGAAATTGTTTGGCCAAAAACAATACCACAATCATGTCTCACCCACCGTATTCAGTGGATTTGGTCAGTGATTGGAAAAAGCGCCAGCGCAAGTGTCTAATATCTGAAGCAGATTATTTTATAGGGAATAAAACAGATATTGGATAAATAAACATTTTTCGAAAAAAAAAATAAAAGTCACCTTATTTTTTGCACAAACCTCGGTTGTGTCGGGTAGGTTAGTAATGTAAAGACTCCAACTCGGCCAGTGTAAGTATCGCCATCGTAGCTGAGTGTGTGATAAATCGCATTTTGTCTATAAGTCCAGTTGACCCAGTTGAGATAAAGCCCTTAGACCACCCACAATGCCGGTCTTTCCTTTATTTAAGATTAAGGAACAAGATTATGAGGTTTTATCAATTTTTTTCTGAATGGTGAGACTCACTTTTAGTTGTCTGAGTACGTAAACAAAATAAAAAAAACTCTTATGTCAGAGGTTCGAAAGCCCAAGACAAGCAATGGAACAACCTCTTCATCCACAACGAGTGACAGTTGGGTGCGGTTTTCGGCCTGGGGTTGTATTGTGTCAAATTTGCTGTCAAACAATGTCGGCCAACTTTTTTCGAGATTAGTGCCATGGACTACCTTTATTTTAACTCTATGCCATGTCACCCATGATGAAAAATATTCGGAGATAAGTGTATTAATGCAAAATTTTGTATACCATTATTAATCTCAGAGCCTTTATGTTGGATCTAAATAAGGACACTACAACTTACCATAAAAATAGTGAATTTTTTTATTGAATTAAAATGACACCTCTTATTGGATAGTACTCTACCAACAGATTACTTTTACATACAATTTTTTATTTTTTTTTAAATCACATTACTCAAAAGTCAACTGATAAGTTGAACTTCAGCGATGGGCATTTGTGTTAGACTTAGGGACCCTTGTTAATATTATAACAGTTCACAATCGACCATCCTTGTGATCGATGTCATTCTTGCATCTCCTTGAGCGCGCTGTGTCTATAGAGTTGACATTCAAAAAGGCTGCTAAAGTTATGTTGTTGCTCTCCTTCTCTTAGGGGGAATCCTAGGCAATTACACGAATATTTTAAAACATCTGCTGTAGTAATTCAACAGCCTAGCCGATCCTCCTCCATGGCATATCCCAACTTCCATGACGATACACCCGTGGTGGCCCACCTCTGTACTCACATCACTACGAAGTAACCAAACCAACTTGCCACCGTCAAAACCGACGTTCGGTAGATTTCACCGCAAGTTTATCAAGCCCGCATCGAATCACGCATTCCGTTAATGGAATTTATACGCTCTTACCACTTCCTTCATAATGTCTTCAATCAAATTACAAGCACGTCCACAGTTCGCGCTCATGTTCAATGACCTGTTAAGAAACGAAACAAAAGAAAAAAACCAAAACCTATCACCTCATATACCGCTAAATGACCACCCAATACAGAAAATGCCTCGAGCCCGAAGGTGTTCAATTGCAGCGTTATCAACATTTGAAATTGGTCAAAGGCGTTTCGTTGCTCTCCGCCGAAACGGCCAGTGCACACGCACGTCGATGCGAACGAAACAAAGAAATAAAATAAAAGTATCTATCGTACCGAAGGCAGTCGGTTGTGGTTATATGCGGATGGGTCACACACCCTGAAACTTCATCCATTATCGTCCGCGATATAACCGACGGACGCATGGCTACGCGCGTATCGGTATATCGGTGGCGCATCGACAGCGATTGCCCATTAATTCAATTTCATATTATGAACACGTTCCGGATTGGTTCTCTTCGAAAATACTCGAATGAGCACGCGAATACTCGTACACACGACGAATATGACTTTGAGCGCGGACGCATGTTGCATTGATGACCGAACGGCCACCTGACAGCATCGAGTGCCGATCAGATTACCATGCAGGAGTGATTGAGGTGACTAAAGTGCTCATAAGTATTTATGTATTCCGCCAAGACAATGGAAAACGCCGAGGGGGAAAGGAATCCGAAAAGTGGAAGTTGGTGATTTAAGTCATCGCTATTCCTATCGCTACCATCTTGTCGACATCGTGGTTATTGCCACACTCAGGGTCCCTCCATGCGCTGCATCAATTGCGCCAAAATCTGCACGAGTGTATCGTATCTGCTGGCGATGCAGAATCATGCTTTTTTTCACCCCCTTTCCTCCCCTTATCGCACTATATCACATCCGTTCGTCGATTGTGTGCAAATTGGGATGTGCAGTAGCAATTGTAGTGTGGCCTCTCGGTTGTGTTTGCTTTTTACGTCTACGATAGGTGGTCAAACCACTTTACGTGTCCGTCTTCCATGCCGCACGCTAGTGGTACAAGTCTATCCACATGGTTGTCGTCGTGACAATTCGATTAAATCCAATGGAACCGGGCAACACTCGAAGCTGCATTATTTCAATGCTTCTGCAATGGAGTGTGCACATGAGAAGCACCCTTTAAAGCTAAAGCCACTGCTATGGCTACTGCTGCTGCTGCTATTGCAATCGATGTTGATGTTGGTGTTGGTTCTTCTGCATCAATTGCTCTGGATGTTAGTTCCACTTGAGTTAAGTGAGTGAAAGAAGGGGAAACGATGAGGGATAAATTGAAAAAGGAAAAAATGTTTCATTTCATTCAAGTTATTCCATGAAGTGCCTAATGGTTCCACACAAAGGCCCATGTTCTTTACATTCCGCACTCTCTCTCGTGCGCCTCATTTACTCGGATTTACCGACTATCCGTCCAGAGTGTAAACAAACTTAAACCCATACTCGATGCTTTATCGATGGATTCGATTGTATCTAGTAAATCGATTTAATCTCAACACTCTAAAGTATGGATTCGAAATATAAATTCCTTGTGCTCGCTGTTCGACTCCGCCCGAGAGATATTTCCATTTGGCACATCATCATAATCTTTGGCAAAGTGGAAAAGATTGAGGGTATCCGAAGCAGTTTTCATCCCTTAGCTGGTGTTTATCCCTCAGCGTGTTGTTCGGAGAGGAAGTTGATGATGATGATGATAGCTAGCTCTGGTCACAATCAGAGAGACACAATATAAACGCAACCACACACATGCTGGGTGTTATTATTCATCTGGAATCATAGGGTTTTATGGGTGTTCTTGACACTCCCACTTGGACGAGTAAGCAAGTAGCAGTTCTTGTAAGTTTTAATGAAACTCCTTGGAGGAGAAACCTTTTAATTACTCATTCTATGCGCTACGTACTATCCGTTTGATGGCGCGGCAACGACGTTAACTTCTTTCTTTTGCTTGTTACGAACAACAAAATGCGGGTTGACTCCCCAAAATGCTCTTAGCACAATTCTTGCTCTTCCTCAACCTCTTTTGCCGCCTATCACGTTGTCCCTTTTCATCGACACGAGCTCTCGAGTAAAGACATATGTACGTTGAGTACTCTTGTGGTGCTACACACATACACACACATGCCCATTTAAGTGCACATGAAATGTGTGAATATATAAGGCACAGGAAACGGATGTAAAGGTGTTTCAATGGGCGGGCGAAACTGGTCGGATGGATGGACTTAAGTACTAACATTGCAAAACGAATGGATCCTTTCAAGGATAAAAGGATACGCCTTATGAGTGTTGAGGTGGCATAAAAATCGAACAGGGTGGCTTCAAACTTTATGTCCCCTGTGCACATGGGAATGCAAATTCTATCTACAATTACTCGTATGTGTTCGTCGGTTTTGATGAGGGAACGTGTTATGTGAGATGAATCGAAAAATGGAAGATTCGGTACAACGATGTTGGGAAGTCTTTTTCTTTTCTTTAGTCATATTTGGAGCAATCAGTTTAAGCCAGAAGGATTTTTTCACCCTAAAGATCGATTCTTTTTATTTTTAGATCAAACCTGAGATGTTAAAATGAATCGAAAGATTATATTACACCATAACCTTCCAAAACAATCAAACAAAGTCGACTTCGTTGGTTAAAGAACCTTTGTCGACCCCAGTCTCTAGGCATTCGAGGCCATTATATCCAAAGAAAACATATTTTTTTGCGACTTCAATGGAGATTTGTAGGTCCCCTATTTCGTAGACAGGTGCCATGATCTGGCAAATCAGTACTTGAGCTCACTAAATTAAATAGAAAAAAAAGGTGTAAAAAGGAATGTGATGGATGTCTACCGCTCCGGGATAACACTCATAGCAGTTGGATTGATGTACATTTTCAGTCTGGAACATATTACAAGGCGAACAGAAAAATGTTGAAAATACTGTGAATTATATCCCAATACAAAAAAATACCTTGAATTCCTCAATCCACCTGGGAATGCTATTATGTAATTAGAATCGCATTCAATGGTTTCTAATTGCTGCTAAACTCGGAAAAGTCATACAAAGCCATGGCCGGGGAATGTAAAGTCTAGGGCATCACTACAGTGATGTGTTCAGCCAATTTTAAGCAGGTACCTTTATAGGTAGTACTCCTTATTAACTTAGACCATTAATAAGGTAAAAGTGTAAGCTGGACTATATTCTTAAGATTCACATTTAGCCACACTTGCCTGCCACCAAATGATTTTGATTTGATTTCATTTAACAACTCCTTAACAACCCTCATTCGCCGCTATTTTATACAACCGAAATAAATTAAGAAGATTTCATTCACCTCGTCGTCGCATGTAGTAATCACCTCATGAGACTAGTCAGACTTTTACGACTCAACAATTGAGTGGGAAGTGTGCAAGTATACGAATACAACACGCATGTGGTCGGCACTATGCTAAATTGCAACATTTTTAGATTAAGTGTGGGGCTCAGTTCCATAAAAAAAAAATTGACACTAGGAGCACACACCACAAGGAGGCGTTCTTTCACCCTCCACTAACTCCATACGACACTATTTGCAGCTGATTTAATTTTCTTTATAGCAGGTAAACTCCTATCTATAGCGACGTAGCAATGCTTTAGAAGGCATAACCTCGTAGACTCAAAACAAAAAAAAACGGTTTGGAATTCGTACTGGCAAGATTGAACTTATTTTGTTGAAGAATAAGAAGAAAGAAAAGATGAGGAAATAAGGAAAAAACGGACTAAACCTTCCATATTCTTGCAAAATGATTGTCGAAAAAAGTTGTGGACTGTGATTCCAGTTGGAGAGCTGCAGATTCAAGCCACTGCTTAATCTGGGCTTTTAAATCGTTTGAGGCTGACTTGACTGCTGAGCGTATTTTGCAACGGTCATGATAGCTAAATCATTGTGTTACCCTTAGTCGCAGGATACCGTATTTCATTAGGTTAAATTGAAGAGGACCTAGCAGGGAACCCTCAGGTACTCCCGCCGAAACTTTGTTTTTTGGGAGCTATTACTATATGTTGGAGTACTCAGACACAAGTACTGGTCCATTGTACTGCTAGAACGACATTTTTCTTTATTGTATTTTTCTCCTTCTCTGGAAAGTGAGGAGGAGCTTCAGTGATGTAGAGCGAAGAGACTTAAGGGTGCGCCACCTTGGGTGAGCGAAGGCAGGACAGTCACAGAGATAATGTTCTGCAATATCATCCTCCTCGCAACATGCAGCACAGGTAGGCGTCTCACTGATGCCAAGCACGCAGAGATGCTTAGCAAAAGTGTAATGACGCCCATAAGTCTTCTGCAATCAATTCCCCTTGAGGATAATAAAAAATAATTTGCAGATTTCTTGGAGACATCAGAGTGTTCGCGCTTAGTCATCCTGCATGCTGGATAATCCCCCCATCTACGACTGTTTGCATTAAAGACTGAATAGTTGATATAGAATTTCACCGTGGAAGCAGATATACCTTAAGTGGGTTCAGGCCCTAAGATACTCTCCTCTGAGCCCATTCTAGCGAGTTAATCAGAGATCTCACTTTTAGTCTTCCAACTTTGTTCAAGAAGGTCTTAATCTTAAGGTCATGCAATAACTTGGCAATAACTAGGGTTGGTCACAGCTTGGCTGATCATTGCAGACGCATATACTTTTTCCCTTCCAATTGTCAATATCTCTAATTGAAAGGC
The DNA here is from genome assembly GCA_958301585.1 of Merodon equestris. NCBI lineage: Eukaryota > Metazoa > Arthropoda > Insecta > Diptera > Syrphidae > Merodon > Merodon equestris. The sequence continues at coordinate 23,656,450 of OY284417.1, read as the reverse complement.
AGACGCAGGGTCGGATCTCCGCCCAGACCTGGAGCCTTCTAAATGCAAGACAGCCCTTTCCAGGTTCAGAGCCAGTCCTGGCGCCATGAAAATAATAATAATTTAAAACTTTTATTCCATTGCAAGCTTAAAGCTAAGTTGAAATTTCGAAGACGGAGTACAAAATGAAAAGCAGAATATCCAAACATATTAACAATTAAACCAATGGTGTAAAAGATTGTTCAATAGCCGTGTGATTAACCGAAAAAAGCCATTTTTTAATAGCAACTAAGAAAACTGTTTTCACTCTTTCACATCTGATGTTATCAGGAAGCAAGTTGAAGAAGCATTGAAGAGTCGAGGCGCAGTGACAAAATAAAACTTAGCAAAGTGCGGTTTGTGGACTGCTGGCACTGTTACAAAGTTTCTGGTGTTGATACGCAAGTTGTAGTCATCATGTAGTCTCACCGCGTAGAATCCAGATTTCTCAAAAAATGTACATCCAGAAATATATTAAAATTGTTATTATTGGAGTATGAGACAGCGGTGTCGTCAGCAAATGCTGTTATTTTGCCTTTAAATAGTTGGACGAACAGAGAGTTAACAAAAATTAAAAGCAGAATAGGCCAAAAGTCCTTTTCATTGCCAAAAAGCTGACAACGCTTTGGTGCTTTTGACTCAACATCCTTTGTCCAAAGAAGCTTGCTATCTAAGATGACTCCCAGGTACTTAGCGTCCTTGGTATCGGGATAGGAATGTCAGCTGAGTGAAACCAGTACTTTTCATCCTTCTCGTGAAGAGAACGATATCAGTTTTAACGACATCACCCTACAACAGTACTAATCATCGATCACATCTAGTGTCGCCTGTGCTATGAGATAGACAGTTGCTAAGAATAAGCCGACAGAGAAAACGAAAATATCATCCGCATAGGCCTGGGCATAGATTCCAGAGGCATTGAGAGCCGCCAAAACTTAGTAACATGTCACAACCAATAACAGCTTATGGCAATACCATCTCTGATTGATCTATTGAACTTTGAAGAGACACCTTTCATTCATCTTCGTGCTGAATTTTGTCTGCTAATAGGAATTACATTATAACCAAACGTCCAAAGTGCAGTCAGTCGAAATCGCTATTTAGTAAGAGCGAATATTCATTTTTGTTTTGAGTCCTATCTTGGGGTCTATCCCATGCAAATATATATACCGCTGGCTTACTCGATTCCGTAATGGTCGTGAAGGCCTTAAAGACGACGAACGCTCATCAAAATTGCTCATAGAATGAAGAAAACATTGAGAAAGACTTATTGAAGATGTGACTGACATTACGAAGATCTGTGCGCGATTTGTTTTACATTCTCTTATCGAGGACCAACAATATAGGAAATTGGGTTACTGGAAAAATCTTACTTATCCATAAGGCCAAAAGGTCAGACAAAATTCATCGCTGTTGCACGACAACAACCAAAGTCCGAATTTTTAAGCATCACAACGCTATAGTACACGACATATCCACCTGATCTAGCGCCGTGCGACTTATGGCTTTTTCCTAAAGCTTTGGAGTCCCTTGTCGTTTTAAATTAGAAAAGGTAACATTTTAATGACCGAAACTGCTTTACGTCCTTGACGGTCCCAGGCGAGCTACTTCCAGTTTTCAAGACCAAGTTGTTTTGCGTCCGCGATTATTTGGTCTTTAAACTGGAGCTTCAGTCTTCCCCTCCTTGATCCAGGGGGCTTGGATTCGAAGAACCTCTTAGCTGGAGCGTTAGTATCAAGGCGCTCAATATGACCGAGCTATGTAGTAGTCGGATCTTTACTTTCCGGACTACGTTCACATCTTTAGTCAGCTCATAGAGTTCGCGGTTGTGTCTTGTCTTCGAATATCCGCCGCAGAATTTTTCTTTCGAAGCAGCTCAGAATCAACGCTGCCGTCCTGCGTATCGTCCAGCTCTCAGTTCCATATAATAAGACTGGTATGATGAAGGTTTTGTAGAGCATGATTTTGATCAAGCGAGAGAGGAGTTTTGACCCCAGCTATTTTGACAGAATACACCGGATTTCCACTATGATGTACGAGTAGTTCATGGAATTCACGTTTGCCTCGAGGTAGACAAACTCCTTAACTACCTCGAGGTTGTATCTATTAATTGCTATGTGCCTGTTTTGTCCCAGATGGTAATTAACGGATCGAATTCAGCTCGGCAGCATGTATTTTGTTTTTCCTTGTTTTCCTTAAGGTGTCAGTTCGTTTCGCCTTCAATCACTTAGAAGACTTTTAAAACTTCACGTCAGGAGCACGCGGTAATGTCTATATCATCTACGTATCCCAACATTAGGTCCGACTTAAAGAATATAGCGCCTTCCAAGCGCATCACCTTGCCGAGATCCGGTGCATGTTTCAAATGGTTATAATGCTCTTGAATCAAACTGCACGGTGCATCGCGAGTTTTTCAGTATGGTGTGACACAACAGGATCGATTTCCCCGGCCTCGCGAATTCAACCACCGCGAATTAAAGAGTCCTGTGTGATGAATGCTGTCGTATGCAGCTTTGAAATCAATAAAAATATTGTCCGTATCGATTTGAAAATCAGTGGTCCTTTTCAGGATATGCCTTAGCGTGAAGATTTTAGCGGGCAGCCACACTGGTATATGCCAGGCAACATTTAGCAGGAACATACCTCAGTAGTGGGCGCACGAGGTAGGATGAGGCGAACAAAGCTGATATTTCAATCTTCGGGCATGCTGCCTACATCCCCGCCAGCCCTTAAAAACGTTGATAGAAGTCCGTCCGAGCCCGTGGCTTTTTGATAGCTGTGCCGGGAAGACTTCTTCACCGCCTGGAGTGGGGATTTCTTCGTTCCCTGCCGCTCTCTTCATTACTTGCCCGTCTAGCGGCATTTGGAAGTGTGCTTAAACACATCAACCATTCCCACTGGGTCAGTAACAAGACCTTTTGTAACAAAAAAGGTTAAGGTTAATAATGAAATGCAACATCTGCCACATGTCTGCCTCCGATCTTCCTGTATTCCTTGCGATGGTATCTCGCGAACAACAAGTCTCGAAGTGGACACATCAGAGTTTTCAGTCACACTCTCGGCGATATTTTTGCCTAATGTCGTTCAGCGCCACAGTTCCGTGAACTAAGCCTCGTTAACATTTTTCTGTAGTCCTAAATCCTCTTCCCTTTATTGTGAGCAATGAGCTTGTCAAAGCAGAACTTATTGAATTATCGAGAACATGCTGAACATGTCTTAAGACGTTTAAATACCTTTACCACTACCACTACCCATTCCGCTCCCTCTTGTAATTCCCAACCTTCTCACGTACACCTCGAACATAAATGCATTTTCCTCTTCGGTAAATCATTGTCCGACTTGCTACTCATTTGCTTACCGGCAATTCCACCATAAAAGCCTGTTACATCCACGACTACTGTAACTTACCAACTTACAAGCATAAACTAATTTAAACCATAAATTTACGACCCTTCCGACAAATCCTTTCATTTATTTATTATTTTCTTGTTTTTTTTTATTGCCTCTCCTATTCCGTCCCTCCATCAACAAGTTCCGTCTTTCGAGCAATTGCATGTGTGCGACAAAAGCTTACCTCTGATCTATGAGCAGACCGGTCAAGGCATATGTTCAAGGAGTTTTACGGTATACATGCTGGGTATAAAGTTTAACGAACTGTTCCGTGATAATTTCACTTTTGCCCAACACATTATAGCTACTAGGTATTACCTTGGATGGCCTGGAATGGCAGTTGTGTATTGTATGTTTGGCTTGGATCATACAATGTGTATCTACGATTTTGCCTTTTACTTTTGTTTTCGAAAACCTCATGGTGACTTGCATGATTATTTATTGAATGGCCGTTGCAGTACATACCCATCGGCTACAGATGATTAAACATCAAGCTCATGGTAAGGCTGCTAGGTAAAGATATATCGTTTGTCAGACAATGTCGGTGTCCACGTTCGCCTGAGTACACAGAATATCACTGTCAATCCACCCCTGAGAGCATGTGATTCGTTCAACGCTCTCGCATCTAGTAAGAACCTCTTTATTATCCGTTTACGACCCTCTTTCAATCTCACTTAAAGCTGGATGTACCATAGTCGTACATCAGTGCACGCAGCAGGCACACCCTCTTCACTGTTTCAGCGTGTCCGACTTAATTTAATTTGGAATTAAAATAAAACGAAAGAAAACGAGGTCTGCAGCGATACTGCTCCTGATTTTGTGGCTCCTGTGAGCATCTTGAGGAAGGGAACGAGAATGGATGCCCGACTCAGTTTATGGCCCGCGTTCAAAATGTATACTTTCCCACAACTTTAATGACGAACGATGTTCCATTAATTGCGAATGTGTACGAACTGCACTGCAGCAATGCCCTGCATATGTAGCGCTCTGAAGTGTCTGTCGAGTTTTTACGACCGCCAGCCATTTGCTTTAGTGCTTGGGATACTAAAAAAGCAAACCGTCATCATTAGTGTCGTCGTTATACCATTCAAAAGTTAATTAAAATCAGTAAAGAGTTTGTTGCTGTTTCGAGCTCAAAAGGGGAATATTTATGGACGTCAAGAGACTGAGCTGTTTCGAACGTTCTTTTGAAGTTGTTGCTTTTATTGCACCACGTTTGTATAGTCATTCTTGCGTTACAGATATTTCATGCGTTCCTTCGATTAACGTCGAACCGACGTAACATAATTTGTTTCTATTTTCACTTTACTGCGCTAGGGGCGTTCGTTAGCATCGTTCCCATCACTCCAGGCAGTGGTGATAAAAGCCAAACACAACGAAGGACCTTTTTCGCTTATTAAAATTCGAAATAACTGAATCAGAGTTGCCCATCAAGGCATCGGATGGCCGATGGAGCGGAGATGAAGGATAACAAGGACAGGTTTCAATCAGACGCTTTCTCCCACTATATAACCGGAAATTTAAAATTTATTCAAAAAGGTCAACAGGATTATGGGCACTTAAACCCTGAGTCAGCTAACCAACACCTCATCTGAAGCTACAATTTTGTTCCAAAAAACCCCATTAAAAATCAATAATCCTCGACACCCGGATCCTTCTCTCCTTCTTCGCTCACGTCCTTTTGAATACATCTACTTTGATTTCGGTTTCCATCCCCCTGAAATGAAGCGCCTGTAATCCCTTCCTTTTGACTTGTCGATTGTTTTTTTTTTTTTTTTTTAAAGCTCAAATCATCGGCTTCCTCCTTCAATTTGTTATTTTCTTTTCAAATTAAATTGACGTTTCGCATTTCCAAAATCAACATTTTCAAAAGTGTAAAAAACTTAAAAAAACAATGGACTCAACCGAATTGAGCGATCCGGATCTGGAGACTATCATTGCAACCACTACGTATATCAACCTACCCGGCACGCATACTACCGAAACCGAAGTTGGCAGGCAAGATACGGAAGCGTCATCGCCGTCGACAAGTAAACAACCTGGGAAAGTCATTCAATTCCACATTAGCGAAACTCATGACGAAGTCGCAAAACATCAGTCAACGTCTCCCACATCGACTGCCGCGTCACATATAAACATCACATCTCTCGAAAGTCCTGCACTCGAGACTAAACCGATCGTAGAGCCACCTTACCCAGCGATTCCCGAAATCCGAACGTCAATTTATCCGCCCGATCATGAGAATGCACGCGAATCGGCTTGTTGTAAGGTGCGTACAATCATTATGGATCAGAATTCAAACGATTCGATAGCAATGAATCTTGAGCCGCAAGTCGTGCCGGCCTCGCGACGGTTAAATATTGTGTGCAGCTTCTGTCGGGAGCTCATTGCCACATTCGCTGTTTGTATGCAAATGAATAAGGATTGCATCTTTTGTTTGCTATTCTTTGCCGGATTCATGGTAACCGCATCCTTTTTGACGTCCTTTTTCTACAGGGCGATGACGATCGATCCGCAGGTGTTTCAATACCCAACCGCAAGGGGGACAGTCTATTATGTCTGAGAATGAATATGTTGATGTGAGTTGGGTAATGACAATAAATTGAAACGAAAAGAGAAATGTAAACGCAGTTTGATGGGCTTATCTAATCCTTTTCACAATGGACTACAATGATGGCTCATGGACTTCGAGAAAAACTATGTATATGGTCATCCAGTAAGATGTGTCATTTGGAATAAAGAGAAACACGAAACAGTTTTGTGAGAAGTGGTTGTGTTTTTAATTTAGTTTAAAGTAAAGCTTCAAAGTAATGTCTAGCTTAAATATAGCCGTGCAGGAAGGCTCGTGATGATGACCAAAAAAATACGAATCTTAAGGAACTCATTCACACTATTTTCACCGATCTTAAAGCAAATTTTCATCATTGTGCGTGTGTGTAGTCTCTATATTTTCTAATTTCTTAATTATGGCTTATCAAGAGTCATCCCAATGTTAGTTGATTGTTTAGTGTTCAGCAATGATATCGAATTTAAAATGACACCTCTTACTGGATAGGTAGGTCTCATTGTTGAAAATTTTTAAATCCAAGAACCAGGCTTGTTTTCGATATAACATGCTGTGGGTAATTAGCACCTAGAAGTATAGGATAACTTTGAAAGTCAGGCAGTACTGAAACATCTTGTATAAATACAAGCCGCAATTAAGGAATAAGAACAAGATGGCGCAAAATTAATCACCCTATCGGAAGATGTTATAATTTTTGCAAATGGCACCGTACGTTAATCATATTTGACATTTGAAAAAAAAACAGCTGCAGCATACAAACAGACAAGCATTGGAGTACTATACTCTGCAAGAGCCTGGAATAATTGTGTCGATTTGTTTGATCAATAATCGGTCGGTGTAGGTGAATTGGGCATCACCAGACAGTGAATTTTAGTGAAAGACTTACACATGTGCCCATACAAGAGGACGATTTTGTGTCGAATATTATCATGAGCGACGAGGTGCATTTCCACTTAAGCAGTTGCGTCAATAGGCAAAATCTTCGTTTCTGGGGTACTGAAAACCCGCACGTGATGCACGAAGAGTCATTAAATCCACTCAAAGCCTTTTTTTTAGCTTAACTATCCTTACAAATTTAGGAATCTTACTGGCCCTAGGTTGGTTTTTGGATTTTATTCTTTTTTTGTTCTATCCTACCTAACCTACCCTACCCTAGTCTATGTATGCCTGCCATTGGCTAGCCCTGCCTTAAAGAGGCTGAAGCTATTGTAGTGTCCACTGACGTAGCTTCCTCGAGCCACCAAAAGAGTTGATGCTGGCGGACAACGTCTCCTCTATGACGGCGTGAGACCGATCTACAGAACCTGAGGCGCACGGGCTCACTGAGCACGACATCGGGTGCGTAGAGGAATCGCCGTTCCACGGAATTGCGACCCACGTGAAAGATTAGCGGTACCGCCAATCTATCCTGGATCAGCCCACATCTATCTAAATAGAGAAATGCTTATGGCGGGACAAAGCCGTTAAGGTGCACTTTCTCGTGATATAAATCATTTTGATAGTAAGCCCCGGAGATCAGACTATTGACCGAAGTCATAGCTCTCGCAACGTGGCCTCGAATCAATTTGATCAGGAAGTTATCCACCCGTACCAAGTAAATGCTGAAAAGTATCGGCGAGTTCACCGTACCCTGTTGCAGACCGTTGTTAATATCAAATATGGGTAGGCAATTTTCACAACGAACTTTCTACCGGTTAGCATGTCAAAAATCATATATAGCAGTGGTTTGCTTACGAGTATGCCCAGCCGACTGAGTTTGTAATAAAGACCTTCTAAGCCTAGGGTGTCGAAAGCCCTTTCCAAGTCAATCAGACAGGCACCCGTAATTTGGTTTTTGCATTTGTTCCATTGGAAACTCAAAGCCACTGCGTTGTGCCGGCATTCACGCGGAAGGAGCGATTGGGCCCTATTTTTTGAGGACGCCATCCGCAATATGATCACTCTTACAGGCGAACGCTACAGGGCCATGATAAACGACTTCTTACTACCGGAATTAGATGAGCGGGGCTTGGTGAACATATGGTTTCAACAAGACCGTGCAACCGCACACTTAGCACGAGCCACAATGGATATTGTGATTACGCGACTTGACGGAAATCATCTTTTCCGCTTAACAGAAGAATTATAAAATTCAAAATTGCTAAGGTCCAAATAAAGATTTTTATCACTCAAGATAATTTTTCTTTATTTAGTAAAAAAGTAATTCAAAAACAAAATTGGATGATTAATTTTGCGCCATCTTTTACATAAAAGGCTTCAGTGATTACAAGCTCATAATTTCAGTCATGTGTCACCATTTTCGATTCCTAGTATATCTAGAATATCATTTCATCCCTAAACTTTTTGGGGATAGGTAGGCAACTTGTATTAGGCCTTCAAGAGCAGACCTAGCTCGTGAAATCCAAAAAGTCACCTTATTTTTTGAACAATCCACGTATATGGGCTTGTAACTGTCCACTAACGCACATTTTGCCATAAACCCAAAATGAACTTCATCATTGGGGATGAATTGTTCACGTAATCCGGGATTTCCTTCAAACTTTTGCAAAGGTCGATTGGAGCAGTTTCGGCGCATTAAATGATCAAAAGGCTTCAGTTTTTAAGTTAGATTCATCTCGTAAGGGTTTAGATCTTAACGCGAAAGTCGGCGCAATGTGGATTGATAGGTTCCCAGTTCCTGTGAGCCGCGTAAGATTGACTTATTTAGCTCATTTTTAACTGAAGGACTTATCGCCGGGATATGTAGAAGGTTTTTTTTTTAGAGGTTTGGTTTTTAAACTGGCAACACTGTTTCCACAAATTATCAATTTGACAATCGAGACATGACTTTTTGGTAACTGCGTTTTGCCATTTATGATCAATATAGACCAATACCAGAACAACGCACGCAAATTATGCAAATTTATTTTGAAAACCATGGCTCGTTTCGCCAAACTTATCTTGCGCTACGTCTGTTTTACGGTCGACATATTCGTCCATCTGAGCAAGTTATTCGGAACACGATGAATCGTTTTCACACCATGTATTCTCTAGTGGATAAAGCGCATCCTTAAAGACGACAAACAGTGTGAAGAGAAGACGTTATTGCCTTTGTGGAGTGTTGAGGAGAATACGAAAGAGTCGATTCGCCATCGATCACAGCAATTGGACTTATGCCCATCCAATTTGTAAATCTGAAAAATTGGGAAAGATCTTAGAACAAAAGCTTATAAGATACAGCTTGTGCAAGAGTTGAAACCGCGTTACCGTTATACGCGTCGTTGGCTCGGTGAATGGATCGAAAACATGTATCGGATTGATCCTCATTTTTAATGCAAAATTTTGTCCTCCGATGAGACCCATTTTGGGTTGAACGGACATGTAAACAAGCACAATTGCCGAATTTGGAGCGAAGAAATCCAAGAACCAAAGCCTGAGAAGTTGCCCAATAAAGTTGTCGAAAATTGGACTTTACGATAGCGCTTCGTTCGAGCTAGCCGTATACGATTATCTATTAAATAAAGCTAATATCATAGACATAAACATAAGCTTCAAGGGTATTATTTCATATTGAATTTGTATACCTCTAAAAGCAACAATTTTTTTTAGGGACTTCGGCCGGTGCGCTGTCTCACTGGCACATGAATAATCAACAGTGAATATATTGACTTAAATTCATCCATTGTATCATGCACAGCCTGTCTGGTGAGGAAATTGAAGTAAGCGCTGTTAAAGTTACGATCACAGACTCAAAATTTTAGTAGTGATTTATTGTAATTTCTAAAGGTTTCTCGCCCATGAGCTTCACAAGGATAAAAAAATTGACAGACCTTTCGTCATTGACATGTTATAAAATGAATTTAAGAATGCATTTGTGTTATGATCTTCAACCCGATCACGACTATTTTCGATATTTGAAAGACTGTTTCCAGACATCTCTTGTCTCTCTGAACCTAACTCCCGACCTAATCACCGAAAAGTACTCAACCTAAAGGATGACTACTCTCCCGGTTCCGACTGTCTGCCTGCCATAGTTTTAAAAATTGTGCGAACCATTTTATTTTACCCCTTACTGCTTTATATCAAAGCTCTACTACTCAAGGGCTCTTTCCTCAGCTTTGGAAATATGCTTATATCATTCCAGTCCACAAAAAAGTGCTGAAAAATGATGTGTCTGACTATTGTCCCATTGCCAAGCTCTCATGCATATCCAAACTTTTCGAGAGCATCGTTTATGATGCATTGTTCTTTCACTGCAAACCCATATTTTCTCCTAACCAACATAGGTTCCTGAAAGGTCGATCGACAACCGCCAAACTAGTCGAGTTTGTTTCACAATGTGTTCGAGTGCACAGTGCCGGCAAGGAAGTAGGCGTTGTTGCCACTGACTTCAGCAAGACCTCAAACTCACTGCCTTCGGTTTCCCTCCCGGTTTTGTCGCAAGCATCAAATCTTTTCTAGAAGATCGTAAATGTAACCTTATTTTCAGATCTTCCATCTCTGATCCAATTAATGCTACCTCCGGTGTGCCATAAGGTAGTCATCTCGGCCCATTGATATTTATTCCAACCATTAATGATGTTGACAAAGTTATTCTGAATTCTCACTTCTCCATATATGCCGATGATATAAACATATTTAAATGCATATCTTCCCTTGTTGACTCCTGCTTTCAGACCTCCAATCAGACCTTTAACAGGTTCACTACTTGGTGTCAAAAAAACCACCTCGAGCTCAACGTTCCCCTTGTCAACTTCTTAGTTGATCTAAGGGTCATTTGTGATTGTGAACTTAACTTTCGCCTCCATATCGACAACATTATCAAACGTGCCAACTCTGCCCTCGGTTTCCTGAAACGTTGGTCCAGTGAATTCTCGAATGCTTACGTTAAGCAATCATTATCCGACACTACGCGTATTGAAGTCATTCAACGTCGGTTTATCCGTTTTGCCCTTCGTGGCTTTCCCTGGGATGACCCCCTTTAACGGGTCGCCTAAAATTAATCAACCTGCAACCCTCAAAAGAACGACGCGATGCTGCAGATAACTTCGATCTAAATTAATGGTTTACTATTCCAAATGAATTATATGCAAATACCTAAAACAACGCAGCTAGCTTTTATAGGATTGTTTTACCAACACTTTCACTTTCAAGCTCCTTCTCCGACTCGCTGTCGGCAGCGATATTAAAAAATCTTATGAAGCTTTCAGAATATTGCTACATTAAACGCAATATTCTAAAATGGAAAAGAGTTTATTGTTGACTTCCTCCCGAGTCTGTTATCCACGATTGACGTCGAAATAATATTTCTCCCTTTTTATAAGCCAAACAACAGACTCTGAACTCCTTGAGCAGACCATACCAGTCCGTCGCTGGCAATCTTTTTGGTCGCAATTTCATTAAATCTTACCGCTTCTGGCACCAATAGCATCATCTTGTCCTATCCGGTCGACTCAGTGTGTCTCTCCCTTTCGATTGATTACTTCAAGGAAATCATAAAAATCTCTTTCGACCCAAATGTCACTCCTCGCCACAATACTGAAACCTCGTCGTCCATCCATGAGTATTCACGCCGTGGATACGTTTATTTTCAGTTCGTGGCTACGTTCCGTTCGTACTATTCGTGCGCTCTTGACTGTACTTTCTGCATCCGTCGTTCGTACGTTCCTGCGATGGATATTTATGACAATACCAATATAATGCAATCCATTCTACCCAAAACTCAACGACTTATAGCTTGCTTTATGGTCTTTTTGCATTTTTACTTCATCTCTTCAAACGTAGAACGGAACAAAAGCAAAAGGCGGTCTTGTAGTCTGTTTTATTTTTGTTTTAAACGAACCTAAAGCTGGTCGATTGTTAATATCCCTCAATGACGACAGTAGTGGATGGTCGGGACCATTTTCGCGGCCAGAATGGAGTAATGTCTGTGTTGTCGTCTCCCGAGTCAGGACGGATACCGAGCGAAGGCAACTAGAAGCGACTAAAAGACGTCTTTCCGTTGCATTTTTATGACTCATCAATTTTAGATTTTCACATTTTTCATTGTTATTTCGGTTCGCGGGCACATATTTTATATTTTTCCCAAAAACAAAAAAATAACAATTTTGACACTGAGTGATTGTAGTACTTATGAATCGTGTTTCGTTTTCTTTGTCTTTCCAGGGTCGAGACGAGGCTTGAAAGGACTCCTTTTTGTGTGCGTGCGTATCTGTGTTAATGAAAATCTAAAGATTCTTTTATCTCGATTTTTTATGGCGATGATCTAAAAGTTAAATTTTCCCACCCAGTCAAGGTAAGTCATTTGCATTTTTGCATTTTTGCATTTTTCGAAATAATAGTTTCCCCTTCCGTTTGATTATTGGTGCTCCTTTCGATGACCGACTCCGGGAATAGATGAATGCAGTAATAAAAATGTCTATACCACGCTGAAAGTGTGCGTGCTGTTGCCAAACTAATTAGTGTTGTGCTCCCCCCCCCCCCCATTGGTGTCTTTGTACATCGCAATGGAAGTGATCACGACAATGTGGATCGCTGGGTAGCAACAGATAATCGTCAACTTCACGTACAATTTGAAAATTGAAGGGAAATTCGCAAAAAAAATTATTTTTGTTTCTTCGGTCAGAACATATTCGTAATTGACGGTAATTACCTGCGTGAAGACCCAGCTATCTGTCTATCGGGACGTACCAAATTACCTGTCATCATTTCCTTTAGTTTTTTTTTGTTTTTTATTTCACTTTTCTGTCATTTTTCGTCAATTTCTTTAGAATTTTTTCTAATGCGTTGAGTTATTTGCTGGTAACGTGCCGGATTTCATTAAGCTCTTCGATGGTTCCACTAATTTATTTGATGGACGCTTGTTTTGTTTTTAATCTTTCTGAAATTATACATCGTTTGACGGAATGAAGAGAAAAATTTGCGATGAAGCTGAAACGGATTAGGAGCATAGGCTTGTTTAGATTTTTTAGTTTCTATGTAGCTTCATCTCATTGTGTTGAGTGCAGGAATCAAATGAGAGTCTAAATACTCGTAGCTTTGTACATAATATTTCCACCCAAAGTTCATGGCATTTTTTTGTATTTTTATCGGTCGGTGTTCAATTTACATATATCTTGGAACGAAAACCTCTTGAACACCTTCCGCTTGGTTTCTTAAAACTACTTTTGCTCTGTAATCTTAGGGTATGCAAAGAGAGATCTAACCCATTCGCAGTTACGACTTCTCTAATCGTCAGATGTGTGGTGAACTGATCTCTTCCTATAGTCTGAAGGGAATCAAGCACCAAACCTGTAAACTACGGGAAAGTTCAAGTCTATATGCAGCAACCTATGACTCTTCTATAATGTTGGGCTTTATTTCGGAAAAAAAGACTTATTCTTGAAAATATTATTCATCGTTGGCTACAAATTTTGGCCATCTTTCTGGTATTATACAGAAGAACATCAGAAGTGCTACCCATCCCTATTATGCGTCACGATCAGAATAAGTGGAACTTGGATTGGCCATGTCTGGAGAAGACGAGAAAATGAAGACTCGGTTGGGGTACGATGCCTCATGGCCGTGGCGCCTTCACAATTTCTTTGACTATTGGATCTACTTTTCATTCCTAGCCCCGATAAGATACAGAAAATTCTTCTTGGCGTGGGAGCACTAGCTTGCAGTGCGTCTCCCAGCTTCGACTCATATGGCACCCAGTTACCCATTTATGGGCCGTTCCCAAGGCTTTCAAACGATGGGAAGTGGCTTTGTGAATATGCAAGTACGAGAGTAAGGCCTAACAGTGAACGACTGCGATTTTCAGTCAAAAAGTAATTTTATTTTTCTTCAAATGTTCCTTGACTTCAAAAGCCCAAGGATTCTCCAACATCAGTATTCTTTACCGGAAGTGATTGTTTGGAAGTCTCCGAAGTCATCTACTCAATATTATAGACAAATCAACTCAACTCCTTTATTTCTTCAAATTTGGGAACAGATGGAAGTCTGAGGGTGCCCAATCAGGAGAAAAGGAAGAACGGCCGAGTAAATGGTATTCTAAACCTCGCAGTTTTCCTATCGCCAACGCAACCTTGCCTACGGGTGCGTTATCCTAATGAAATATCATTTTTTTCTTCAGCAAGCGAGGCTTCGTCATGCGAATTTCGGCATCCAGCTGGTCCACACGCTTGGAGTAATATTCGCCTATAATTGTTCTGCCCTATGCAAGGTACGGGATTACTTTTGCATCCCAAAACACACTGGCCATGACTTTTCCGACAGATGCCATCGACCTCGCTTTCTTTGGCATTGGACCACCGGCTTCCAACCACTACTTGGACTGCTGATTGGTTTCTTGCGTGACAGAACACCGCAAAGAATCAGTCCGATCCTTATTGGTCCAAAGATTGCTTTTAATTGGCAATTTCGCGGCACTTAGCTTAGGCATTTTTTATGCAACATAAAGGGTGGACCAGATACAAGTTTCTTTTTAAAAATGCAATAAAATGAACAAAATTAAATTTTTTCCACATATTTTAGCTTTTCTAGTAGGAGCGAACAATCCCATTAATTATGAAATACAACACCATTCAAGTGGCTGCCTTGGTTGGCTTCGCAGTAGCGCATTCTCTTACCCCAATTTTCCAAGACATTGTTGATGGTTTCGGACTATAGCTCACGTATCGCTTGGATGATATTGGCCTTAAGTGCTTGAATTGTTTTCGGATTTTTGGCATAACATCGGTACTTCGCGGTTCCCCACAAAAAGAGGTCCAAAGGGGTCAAATCGCAGCTCCGAGGTGGCCAGTATCGCCAAAACGGCTGATATAATGCTTTGGGAATTTGGTGCGCCAGAGATCGATTGCGGTATGGGCTGTGTGGCATAGCGTGCCATCCTAGATGAACCAGAGTTCATCAAGACATGGATTTGGTCTTCAATTTCAGTAAAAAAAAAAAGTCAGTTAACATGGCTCTGTAGCGCCCACCGTTGACCGAAACGTTGTTCCCAGCCTCATTTTCGAAGGAAAATGGTCCAATGATGCCACCACTCCACAATCTGCACCAAACTGTCACTCTCTGTGGATACATTGGCTTCTTGACAATAACGTGCGGGTTTTTCAAGCCGGTTTTAACCGCCGAGATGAAAATGCGCCTCGTCAGAAAAGACGATTTTTCGCCCAAAATCGTTGTCCTTTCAAGCTGCTCTAAGGCCCAAACTCCGAAGCGATAACGAGGCGGATGGTCGCGCGTCTTCAATTGCTTAGTCAATTGCACCTTGTAAGCAAATAATCCGAAATCTTTGCGCAGAGTTCTCCTCAGGCTGAAATGTTGAGCTCTTGAGATCGATGGCGAGTTAATGTTCGTGAATTGAGTCCTACACCCTCGGCCATATGGGCATATGGGTGCCACAGTCGGCTTGAAAAAATAATTATCTAGAAGTCAAATTTCTGACCAATTTCTAACCTGGCAAATGCGCTTCCAAGTTGCCCATACCTTCACTTTTGTTAGTAACGAGCACAATGGTACTCGTATGTATGGTAGATTATGGTAGTGCAGGAACCTTCGTTTAATTGATCCTTATTCGATGTGAGATTCGGCCTAACACAATTAAGAGTGGAAACCTCATCGTACATTTGGCTACCGCTTCTGTTGCAGGCGATCATCTGAAAGTCAAAATGATCGACAGACTTTTGAAGAAATATTTGAAGTCTTGAAATTTCGCCGGGTTCGGGCAGGTTCAAGAGTGTACGCCCTTAAGGTGTTTGTCACATAACCTGAACGGATGCAATTGTTTGTGTCGAAGATGTCGTTCACTACTCTCCGGGGGGTGGTTGTCCTAGATAGGATGAGAGATTCGACTGAGTTTGTCGCTTTGGTTGTAGTTTAGAATAACTGTTTTGTTTCATGCCATTAAGGTGTAAAAAAAATAGTTGGTCAACTTGTTACAAACGTAAGTGCCTATCCAGTTTCATCTTTGAACAAGTACGGGCCAATAACGCCGCCAGCTCATTATCCTCTCCGTATTTGGACTTTCTTGGGATATATTGGCTTTTCGTGTGGGCTTTTCCGTCCCCACATATGACAATGTTGTCTATTTACGTACACGCCCATAAAAAATGTGATTCATCGGAAAAAAAACATATTTGATGAAAAATTGTCTTGGCGATCCACCATCCATTTAACGAATCCACGATATCACAAATAGTCTAAACGCTTCAGTCGCTGTGTAATGTAGATTTTATGGGCGTCTAGATGAAGATTAACCAATAAAATTCATCGTAAAGTTAACTTCGGCAACGAGTGGAGGTGCTTGGCTGGTTTCCAACACTTGCACTCAAAACAGTGATATTTTAGCCTGTACATGCTATTAGGAGTGTTTGATTGCTGAAAACACCAATTTCGGAATTGCCGAACAGGAGCTGGCTCTTTAATTGTTTCTTTCAAAAACTAATTGCGGGTATGATCCGCAAAACTATTTAAAACCTCATCCTCTCACATTAATGCAAATAGGCAAACATGATCTTAATAGTATGTTCGTCCTGACCATCATCGTTTTTAAGGAATTTTGAATCAGTCGTTCCATTATCCTACATGGCACACCGATGATGCATATTTTGAAGGTGTATTTGCGTCCCAGTGACGACTTCTGAATTTTATTCCCTTTAGTTCTGGCAATTTGCTTTTTGTTAGACAAAATAAGGATCAAGAGCAATGTCATTTCCAACCCATTTACCGAATGTATGACTCATAAGATGAGCTCATAACTCCACCGCTATGCATGATGGCAAATCAGCTCATTCGAATCAAACTGAATATTAAGTTCCGTAGCGACAACAGTCTCATCAGTGTGCACTGTAATGTTTGTGATTAGTTAGAGAATTTGTGCATGGTTTGAAAACCATTTCTTGTTAATTAGAATTACTTATTCAGATGATCGATTATACTGATCGGTTCTTGAAATAAATGTTTGCAATTTGCCATCCTTTTTCCAGCTCAAATCCATTCTTGGTAAAATAGAGAACCGAATTGGATACAAATTATTGCTCAATCGAAAACAAATGTCTGTAGAAACACTTGATTGAATGAGCATTGACGTGTTACTGATCGTATATCGTGACGTTTGCATGAACAAAAGTTTATCATAATTGTGTTTCAGACATTTTAGATCTTCTTCCGAGCCGAGCCTGGGCCTCCTTAAAAAAGTCTCTCCAACTGGCACGATCTTTCGCCAGCTGTCTCCAGCGCCGCACGCCTACTTGGTTGAAATCTCCTTCCACTTGCGTGCGCCACCTTAAAATCGGCCATCTTCGACCGCATCGCCCTTCAAGGTTGGATCCAAAAACTTTTCGGGCCGGATTTGTGGTGTCTATGCGCTTAACATGGTCTAGCCATCTTAAGAGTTGGACCCGTAGACGCCGTGCTACGTTCATGTCACACAGCCCGTAAAATTTACTGTTCAGTCTTCTCCTCCATTCCCCATTTACCCAGACCGAATCGAAGAGCGAGCGCAGAATTTTTCTCTCAAAACGACCTAGGGCCTCCTCATCCGCTTTCGTTAGGTCCATGCTTCTGCGCCATAAAGAACACCGGGTGATAAGGGTATTGTATATAGTCACCTTGATTTTCCGAGAGAGGGCTCTGCTTCTCAATTGCCGGGCCCAAAGAAACAGCGGTTGGCAAGAGCTTTTCGGCGCTTGATTTCGGCACTGATGTCATTGCTGCATGTTACTGCGGAGCCAAAGTAGACGAAGTCCTTGACTACTTCGAAATTATGCCCTAGCCAAGGCGCCGGCGGTTCGTGTCCTTTTTCGACTTGCTCTCAGTCGCATCTTAGCCGCTTCCGTGTCAATGCTCACTGAGTTCGACCAATTATGTCAATATCGTCGGCATAAGCGAGCAGTTGTACAGACTTGATAAAGGTCGTGCCCCTCGTGTTGACCAGTGGGTTTTGCACGATTCTTGCAAGGACGATGTTGAAAAAGTCACACGATAGCGTGTCGCCCTGTCTAAAACCTTATTTGACATTACAGGACTCGGTTAGGTTGCTTCCAGCCCTGATGGAGCAGCGAGAATTCTCCCATGTCATCCTGCACAACCTGACGAGTTTGGCAGGGATGTCAAAACTAGACATGGCGCTGTATAGCCAATGCACGCTATCATATGCGGCCTCAAAGTCGACAAATAGATGGTGTGTGTCGATCTGAAACTCGTTGGTGTATTCCACGATCTGCCGTAGTGTGAATATTTGATCGATGGTGGACTTTCCGGGCCTAAAACCACACTGACATGGACCAATCAGTTTATTAACGTTCGGTTTCAGGCGCTCACAGAAACCAACAGAAAAGATCGTGTAAGCGATGTTCAGGAGACTTACACCTCTGTAATTGACGCAGACAAACGGGTCTCCTTTCTGTGAAACGGGCAACGATACTAAGATTCCATTCATCGGGCATGAATTTCTCTGACCATATCTTGTTGGTGAGCTACACACTCCCAACCAAGTCATCTCCAGCTGCTTTAAAGAGCTCGGCAGGTAGTCCGTCTGCTCCAGCAGCTTTATTGGATTTAAGCTCGGAAAAGGCATTCCTAAATTCGTCTAGATCAGGGGGACGACCTTTGACAAGCATGTTTTATTCGTCGATAAAACCTCGGAAAGTCATTCCTGCAATAGCATCTCTCCATCTTTTCGATCGCGAGCTTCTCATGCTTTTTTTTTTCTTCTAAGAAGCTTATGCTACTCCCTCCTCTTCTGCTCATACAGCTCACGAGTAGCTCTCGTCCTTCTGTGCAGCGCCGCTTGACAGGCTTGCTGCTTGGCTGCATGTGCCCTCCTACACTCGTCGTCAAACCATGAGTTCCTTGTTGGTGGCGTTTTGAAACCTAATACCTCAGAGGTAGCACTCTCTAAGGCTTGTTGACAGTGGGTCCATTGGTCTTTTACGGATTGAGCAGGTGTTGGAGGGTTTTACGAGAGCCTGAGGGAGACGCGATCAGCTTATGCTCTGGCGGTCTCATGCGATTGCAGCATGTGTGCTTGCCATCAATCGCAATGTGGTCACTATGGTTGACGATTGATTGATCCGGAGATCACCCGGTCCCCTTGTGGATGTTGAGATGCGGGAAACGCGTGCGAGCAACTAGAAAATTTCGCCCCGTTGCGAAGTCTATCAGCCTGAATCCATTTTCGGATGTGGTGTTATGTAGGCTATGCTTGCCAAAGACCCTATCAAAAGACTTCTTTGCCCAGTTTCGCGTTGAAATCTCCTAGCAAGATTTTAACATCGTAGTTGGGATATTGGGCATATGTTCTACTTAGAAGTCGTCCTTTGTAGCGTCATCCTTGTCTTTGGTGAGGACGTGGGCGCAAATTAGACTGATGTGGGCGAACTTAGTCTTGATGCGGATTATTATGAGGCGCTCGCTTACATACCGAAAGCTCAAGACTTGCTTAAGTCTACCTCCAATAACGAAACCGCATCTGAATAAGCGTTGCTTTCTAGCCATAAATACCGAAACAACTTGATAGTAATAAAATGAAAACAAATCGGAATCGTGTTATTTACTATTGAAAAAAATATGTAAAATGATCGCTTTTGCCTTAACACGGGACCTTAATTTTGCTTGCTAATGGTAACTAGGCTGGAAAATTTACACTGCTTTCGGAAGAGATCTCGACTCAACATTGCTGTGCTTTTGATTGTAGATCATAATTTCTGAAGTTGACTACAATTCAGAGGATTCATTTCTGGATGGCCAAACTTCGGTCTTTATTAAGTCAGCAGCATTCATGTCTAATTTTTTTGAGTGGTATGCGCCTTGTGTCCAGGGGCAGAGTTCTGCTGAAATGACGACAGCTTTGTTTCAAACGGGAAATTGTTTAACAGTTTTAGCATGGACCCTTAAATGGGATTTTGGTACAATTTCTTTGATGAGTTTTTCATAAAAATGGAGACATCCCACTAAACCATTATGTACCGTGGATGTGACCTATCCGAACCTTGAGAATCATTTCCGAAGCTTCTGCGGGGCCTTACCCCTTAATATTTTGATTGTTAATTTTTTCTTCAATTGTAAATATTTTTTTCATCGATCAACAATTTTTTTTTTTTAATTTCTCCCTTGCCTACCGTGAAAGCAGATGTCTGATTCCCGGTCTCTTTTTTTTGTTTTTTAATGCGATGTCCTGAAGTCTTCGGAGCGCTCCAAGTCAAAAGTATTCTTTTATCGATCCTCGAGTAACCGCTTTTTTGTTCAAACTGATCGTGTACGCGTCGATATTATGCGGTCTTTAATTTATTTCTCGAGCTTCAGCGAACCTTTTAGTGGTTCGTTGAACAAAAACACGGGTTATTTGTACCGTCAGAAAAGTTATCATAAGTGGCTTCACATCCAGCCTACAACTGTACATTTTACTTTAATTCTTTTCTCGTTATATAAATAATACCCGTATTATTTCAAATTGTGAAGCCATAAAATATTGTCAACAAAATAATGGGTCTTGCTCTTTAGGCTTTAGTTGGCATCGGGTAAACTCTCCTCATCATCATTCGGTGATCGTTAGACTTCGTCCGATATTATCCGATAACCGCTTATTGTCCTTAACGCATGAAGCCGGTATGTTGATGACAGTTTCCAGCAGGCCGCTTTTCTTCTGAGGGCTTGTTGGTGCAGCCAATTGGACCACTCTTAAAATTAGAATCCTTTTTGCTTATGCCGGTCCCCTGACGTTTAATAATATTTCTGAAAGTGCCGTGTGTAGCGATGATACTTTCTTGCTCGCTCAGTTGGCAGCCTGTTATCGAGTATAATTCCGAATTCCTTTATCGCTTCCTTTGTTCGCTGCCGATCCTAATAATGGTCTATTGTGCGTTTTCCTACTCTCCATGAGAACGGTCTCTGTTTTGTGGTTGAGCAGCTCGAGACTTGCAAACTCAAGCCACTGGTTGATCTGGGCTCGATCACTGGTTTGTGGCTGACTTGACTACTTGAATGTATTTTGAAATTTCGATAGATATGTATGTCGTCGACGAAACCGATGATATTGACTAGCTTTGTTGTCTTAGTTTCAGGGCGATTTCGTATACAAGGTTCCTTAGGAAAAACTAATTTTTCTTAGCTTAAGTTAATCATAATAATGTTAATTGTAAGTTATTTATATAGTAGTCGAAAGGCATAGGTTAAAATTATACAATTTGTTTTAGAGTGTCCGCCTAAATTTGTAAGGATAGTTAAGCTGGTTTTAAGCATTTTTGTCTAGGATAAGATAGATCTAAGAAACTATAAATAAAAATGAATTAAAAAAAAAAGGGGGGGACCCTTCACAGAACCTTGAGGTACCCCTGCGAAGAAATTGTAATATTTTACTTCTTCTTCTGTGTCCTACCTTCTTGACTACTTGTTGGTAAGCTAGTTGGAGACTAACATAAGTAGATACTAAGACGTCTGTATCCTTTGGAACTCCTTATTTCGGACCAATCGGACGAGTTAAATGCATTTTCGGCACCTAGTACCACCATTGCGCAATATTATTTGGCCTTCCGCCTCCAAAAGTGTCCCTCTGAACATGTCTGGTGTCTTTTGGACACCGATCTTCAATGCTTTGTTAGGACGGCGCCTTTTTGTTTGATTGTTTGAATATTTCCTTAATCCTTTTCTTGGATAGTTGTGAGCACAGTATGTGACTTTTAGAGAAACAGGTGCCCTTCGATGGTGCTCAGCATCTTCGAGCATGTTATTTGTGAGGGTCTACAGGCTGTTAGTCTGGTTATAACCACTCCGGGGACTGAGCCCTATGGGTTTATGTCGGTTTTGTTGTTTTGCTATTTCTGATTGCTTTGTTAATGACCGCCTCGCTTGTTTAAAGGTTTCCAGGTGTCGTTGGAAATTGACTCCACCCCTGGACTCATGAGCTCTGCGTTCAGCCTTAAAACAGTTCTTCCTGAGTATTTTCATTTCCTCGTTCTACCATTAATGGACGTTTGCTATATTGGTATATTCCCAGAGGCTTCAGATAAACAGTTTCAAACTGATCCTAAAACTTGGCATCTTTCCAATCAAATTTCAACATTTTGGATCTTCGATATGTTATTATACGTTGTTGACGGCTCTAGATCTTGGGTCTTATTCATCAAATTTGTGCTCATCTTACCTTTTCAAGGACAGTCGTCTGTTTAAATAACATTCTTAAGAGTGTCCCGTTACTGCCTTAGTAGTAGTGCTAGAGACATGTTCATCCCGTAGGCTACTGTGTTCACACTGAAAATCGAATAGACACTCTTGAAAACCATTTTGTTTTAAAAGTGGCTTGTAATTAATGCTTATATTGCTGCTTGGACTTGGTTTTATAAATTTGGATTCCCAAAGATCGCCCCAAATGACCGCCTCCCAATCGATATCCTTTAAATATATAAGTATTGAAAAATTGACTTCAACCCCTCGATGTAACTGGAAGCTGCTTGTTTCAGAGGGCAGTTTTCTTCAAGAACTGTCCATCAACTCTTTAGGTCAAAAGTTAAAAAGTCAAGACACTGACACAGACCCAAGTCAGACTAAAAAGCATAGGTCATGACAGCTAATCAATTTTGCCACAGCGTGAAAATGGCCGACTCAAGACAGAGCCTTATAAGGATGATAGGCTTTAATATATTTTTCCTCAATTGTTTTGCTTACTTCCGGCATGCCGGCTTCCTAAATAAAAGTTAATAATAAGAACCCATCGACCTGCATTTCACATTTCACCTTTTCGACTTCCCTTTGATATACCCACGTATCAGTCCTAACAAAACGAAAGCATCCCACAGTATTCTCCAGAGTTATTGACCGCGAAAAATGAACTCTATTCAATGAATCAAAGAGAGGATAGAAGGGAAGGAA
Source organism: Merodon equestris (assembly GCA_958301585.1). Taxonomy (NCBI): domain Eukaryota; kingdom Metazoa; phylum Arthropoda; class Insecta; order Diptera; family Syrphidae; genus Merodon; species Merodon equestris. The sequence goes on along the minus strand of OY284417.1, from coordinate 23,633,646 downwards.
CAAATAAAAGAAAACCGACCGTAATTGTCCTTACACAATGTGATTTTTCTCAATGATAGGTGGACGGATGATAAAAAGGAGCCAACGGCATGGGAGGACAATCTACGGAAGGCTTCCTTTTTTCTTCACTTCTCTCGCACCGTCTTGCAGCCGCGCAGGATTGTGTGTAGATTTTCGCAAGTTTCCACCCTCTGCCAGCTGTTTGGTTGGCACTTACGTAAGACAGCATTATTGTCCTTTGACATTTCGATGAACAGCAGTAGTGGCAGTAACAGCAGCAACCCTACAGAATCACTTGCACACATACATACACCCGCGCATTGGGATGTGTATCTGGGAAAGACCAACGTCAATGGCGAACGTTGTATGTAACTGAAAAGTTTTTACTTCACTTTAGTTTGTTGTTTTTTTTTCTTCTTATTTATTTGCATTCATCGTCGGTAAGTTGTTCGTCGTTCCTCGTGAGCAATTTTCAATCAAGTCCATGAATTGAGTTACTGTTAAGCTGAATGCAGACAAGTGTTAGTGGGGCGCGGAGGGTAGGAGAGGGACCGGCAACAAAAGGTTGGCGTGAAAAATTGAAATTGAAAGAAAAAAGTTTTTCCTTTCTCTCAATCTTTTCCCCGGTTGAATGCAAAGAGAATGAGAATGAACAAGTGCCCGGTGAAGGAGGGTGAAGTATCGCAGGGTTGCGAACTGAGACCGAAACTTTTTTTTCCATACAATACAATACGACGTCTTGTAGCGAAATTGGTGTGCTTTCACTGTAGTCATTTCTCCGGCTTCTAACCGGGTGGTATTACATGCTGACCTGCATGTTACGTACTTACACCATATGACCTGTTTCCATAGTGTCAAAAGACCATGTTAGTAAAACCAAAACACACGCTTTCACCCGCGTGAACTAGTTGACGAAAAGAAAAAAGTGAAATTGTCTCATCTTCGTTGAAATTTTCCCAACACACCCCGGATCTCTCTTGGGGCATTGTGAAATGTCAGTGAAATGTCATCGGACAACGGAATACCTCTAATGATAGTTAAATTGTCACAAATAATTGTCATTCAGCTGGTCACTGCCGTTAGAGACATGCGGTCTCCATCTCATTCACGATAGAGACGAGCGTGTGATGATGTGCGCGCCCTGAATGTAGATTGCCATTTACTATTTTGTTTTATTTCATTTTCCTCTCCGTACCCTCCTGTCACTTTCACCTCATCGTCGTTATGGGGCACATGCCTTGAACTTGTACGATATCATGATCTGATCACGTCTCAATTCCGATTAAACATGAACACGTTACGTAGACGCACACTAAATTCCTAGTCGAAGAGAGTGCACGGTGGGTCTGGACAAGTTTTTTGGCACGGTCGGTCGACCAAGCAATGGCCTTAGTTCGTCCGCGTGCCGTAAGTTGCGAAATCGACGGTAGGAGGAGACCAAATGAGAAAACATGGAAAGCGTCGCAAATGCTGCATGAAATTAAACTGCAAGTGAAACTGTGCGGCTCCAAGGTGGAGTTGGCCGTGAGTTTAGTCAGATGCCGGGGGTCGGTAAGCGAGGGTTTGGTTTGATTAGTTGATGTTGGCCGTGACGAGGTCCCGTCTATCGACGTTGGTAATTTTCTTTATCATAAGTTATCGTGGAGTACTATCAACCAAAACAAACAACCAAGTCAGCAGTTGGTATTCCCAGAGTAGAAGCAATTCTGCTATATTTGTTGTACGCACCATGGTGGCCTGGGTAACGGAGGGATAAAGGGAAAAGTGAATAATGAAAAAGTTTCGTAACAAATGCCGAAATTGAACAATTTACGTCCTTTACACATGGAATACGAGTCTCTTGTATCTTCTGCTTTATTTGTTTTTTTTATTCCTGTTTTCCCTTTTAGTTTGGCATATGTAGGGATTCCATTCGTACGATGCCGCCGTTTTGTTTAACAAAATTGTGTGTGACAAAGCACTGGAGGAAGGGATGAACAAACAAAAGTAAAGGGCTCCTTTGGGCTGGCTTGTGCGATAGGCTTAAACTTATTGGTTAAAGATTTATTGTGCGTATGAGGGATGACAAGTGGCGTTGAACGTTTTATCTCTTTCGATTAGGTTGTCAACAGCAAAGGATGAAATATAACACAATTTAGTTGATGAAGTTGCGGAGATTGTTATTTTTAAATGGGACGATAAGGGTAGTTCATAAAGAGCTTTTCACTAGAGTTGATTTACATGAAAGAAGAGTTATTGTTATCATTCTATGAAGGGCGTTCGGAGGAAGGGATTTGAAAGCTTAATAAATAAAAGGATTTTATCCTAGCTTAGTTCACTGGCTCGTAGCAAAAGTTTTGCCTATAGATAAGTTCAAGCAATACAAAATCACAGACGGTTCTACGTGCTTCTTGGGATGCCGACCAAGGTAAAAAAAGCGAACCAGCATTCTTGGCCATGGCCATTCATCTTCAATATAACCCCTTCGTCTCTACCTGCTGTTCTAATCTTCCCACATGGATATCCTAAGGTTCATTTTCGATCTTCTGAAGATAATTATCGAAGTTTCCCAAGATTCCGTTAGTTTATTGTGGCAGCCCCACCCAACTTATCGTGCAGGATATTTCATTGAAAAAGGACCTTAAGCTGGCAAGCTGGCGCCAATAAATTTCTGAACCTAACCATCCATCCCGCAGAAGAGACATTGGTGGGTCAGGTTCTTAGTAGGTTGTTTTTAGTATGTGATTTCTTTAGTCAATCGTCTAAAGGGTCCGCCAAATAACTTTTTTTTTTTTTGAAAATGCTATAAAAAAAACTACTGAATATTTTCTCAAATTTCTTTTTTCATTTGAATGTACAATCCTTCCGGTTAATAATGGAAAATAATTTCATTCAAATGGCTGCCTCGGCTGGCCATGCAGTAGCCTACACGATCGGTCCAATTTTTAAGCACATTATCGATTGTGTGCAGCTGTATTTCACCAATGGCTTCACGAATATTGTCTTTTAAAGCGTCAATTGTCTCTGGCTTGTCGGCGTAACACTTATCTTTGACGGCACCCCACAAATAATAGTCCAACGATGTCAAATCGCAGCTCCGAGGTGGCCAAACGACATCAGCTCTGCGGCTGATAATGCGATCTTCAAAAACAGGGCGCAAAACATCGAGTGTAGCTTCGGCTGTGTGGCACGTAGCGCCTTCCTGTTGAAACCAAATGTTGCCAATATCCTCCTCTTCAATTTTTGTGAACAAAAATTCGTTCAACATGGCCCGATAACGATCGCCATTGACTGTAACGGCCACTCCTTGCTCATTTTCGAAGAAAAATGGCCCAATTATGCCTCTGGACCAAAATCCGCACCAAACAGTGGCTCGTTTTGGGTGCACCGGCTTTTCAATGTATGCGTGCGGGTTTTCTGTGCCCCAAATGCCACAATTTTGCTTGTTTACATACCCGCCAAGATCAAAATGAGCTTCATCTGAAAAGATGATTTTTTTTGCAAAATCGGCATCTTCTGTAAGTCGATCGCAGGCCCACTTAGCGAAGCGAAAACGCATTGGATGGTCAGTTGGCTTCAACTCCTGAACCAATTGGACTTTGTATGGCGTCATACCAAGGTCTTTATGCAAAATTCGTCTCAATGATGTCTCCGAAATGTTCAATTGTCGAGAACGACGGTGAATTGATGTTGATGGCGCTTCACGTACACTTTCTGCCGCAGCAGCAATATTCTCGGGTGTACGCACTGTTTTTGGCTTTTCACGCTTTGGTTTATCGATGAGGATGCCAGTTTCTTTCACTTTTTTCACAAGATAACGAACATACGGAGCTGACGGTGCTTCTCTTCTTCCAAAATCCGTACGCAATTTTCGCACACATTCTGCAACATTACCATGATTTTCAAAGTAATGTCGCAATATTTCCCAGCGTTGTTCAAGCGTATACACAACCATATTCGTTCAGCGGAAGGATAAAACTAATTACCTGTCAAATCAGACATGAGCTAAGTGTTACCATTCACGAAATAAGCACTACTTGAAAAAAAAACGTTAGATGGCGGACCCTTTAGTTTAAATCCATAGCGATTTTTTAGCCTTAGGTACCTCTCTAAAATACTTTTTCTAAGTCAGTTAATGGCGTTCGACAATAATTCAACTCAAATATTGTCTATAGCATTTGTTTATCTGTACAGGATGTCACATTGTAAAGTGAGGATGTTCTTATTATACCCAAAAAAATTTGAAAACATTAGGAAAAAACGTATTTATTAGAATGTAATAAGCAATAATGCGAGTTTCAGTTTTTGAAAATTACGTCTAGATGTTCTCTGCTCATAGAACCTTCACTTTTTTTTATAACACGTCACTTTTATTCCTCAGATTATTGCCGTAAATTTTTCTCTTAAGATAATCCCCCAGTTAGAAGTTGGTGATTGATGTAATCGCCCCCGTTAGCCTTCTGCAATCATTTCTCCTTAAGGATAAGAAAAATGTTGCGGACTTTTTGCAGACATCAGGGCGTACGCGCTTAGTCATCCTGCATCCTGGATATTCCCTCCATCTACGACTGTGTACGTTAAAGACCCAGTTCATCCCAGAGTTCATCGGAGATCTCGTTTCCTGGGATTCCAGAGTGACCTGGGACCCATACAAGCCTAAGTGAATTTAGTCTTCCGACTTTGTTCAAAAAGGTCTTGAGTTCATGCACTAATTTGGAGTTGGATAGAGGGTTGGACACAGCTTTGAGTGCAGCTTGGCTGTCACTGCAGACACATATGCCTTTTCCCCTCCACCTGTGTTTTTTACAACATAGTGCATGGCCATTAGGATTGCGTAAATCTCCGCTTGGAAGACAGATGCATATTTTCCTAACGAGAAGAGTAGTCGAATGTTTTCGCGCTCAAAGAAAACTCCAGCGCCGGATCCCTGCCCAATCCTGGAGCTATCTGTGAAAATCGCGAAGACATTCCATTCCGGGTTCAGTGTCTGGCCAAAGCCAGTCCTGGCGCCATGGAAATGTGACTGTGAAGTTACAGCGCAGTAGGATGGCAGGTGTCATTGCGTCAGAAGGCATATCCATGAGACAGGGGTCGTAGGATATTTCACCCGCAAGTACACTTTCACTCCAATGCGCGTTGTACCAAAGACTATTCCTCTTTAGGCGAGAAATAGTTTTCAGTGCACACCCTTTGATATACCATATATGTCAAGGGGTGGAAGATTCATCATGACATCTAGAGCAGCTCCCGGTGTGCTGGGGAAAGACCCCGTGCAGCTGAGACAGACCGCTCGCTGGAGTTTGGTGAGTGAAGCCACAGCGTGTTTGCGTGTTAGCCTGCTCCACCAAACAACCGATGCATATGAGATTATCGGTCTTATCATTGCCGTGTAGATCCAAAGGACCTTCTTCGGCGATAAGCCCCATGTTTTGCCAAAGGCACCTGACATGTTTTGCCAAATGTTGCCAAAAAGCTGACAGCGCTTTGGTGGTCTTGGACTCAACATGTTTTGACCAAAGAAGTTTGCTATCTAGGATGACTCCCAGATACTTAGCTTCCTTGGATATCGGGATGGGAATGCCTTTTAGCACCAGCTGAGTAATGCCAGTATTTTTCCTCCTTCTCGTGAAGAGAACTCATCAGTCTTAGGAGGATTTACCGACAGCCCATTTCTCGTGCACCAGTCTTCGACCACATCTAGCGCCGCCTGCGCTTTGAGACAGACATTCGCTAAACATGAGCCGATAGAGAGAACAGGAACATCATCCGCATAGGCCTGGGCATAGATTTCAGAGGCATTGAGAGCATCGAGCAGAGAGTCGACCACCATGCACCATAACAGCGGAGACAAGACGCCACCTTACGGGCAGCCCCTGTTTACTCCAGATTTGACACATTGTTCGAGGCCTGCATCAGCGATCAATGTCCTGTGCACGAGCATTGCTTTGATCCACAAAACCAGTGCTTCATCTACGCCATGCCGTCTAGCAGCGTTACACATGCTGTCGAAAGTAGCATTATCAAAAGCTCCCTCAATATCGACGAAAATGCCTAGTACGTAATCTTTCCTTTCGAGAGTGCATTCAATTCACCCAACTAGGTTTTGAAGCGCAGTCTCGCAGAATTTTCCGCGCTGATAAGCATGTTGCATGTCCGAGAGAGGATGCATTCGAAGGGCAACTTTGCGCACGTGCAACTCTTCTAATCTTTCCATGCTTTTCGGCAAGAAGGATGTTAGACTGATTGGTCTAAAACTCTTGGTGAGTGAGTAATCTTCTTTCCCTATTTTGGGTATAAAGACCACTTTCACCGCGCACCAACGAATAGGTACATATGCAAGTGCCAGGCTAGCAGTGAAAATTCTTTTGAGAGTAGGAAGCAGCTGTCTTATACCTTTTTGCAGCATAACGGGGTATATCCCATCGGTGCCCGGCGACTTAAAGCCATCGAAGGATGCCACAGCAAATTCAATGACATCAGTAGTTCCCACGCGTGATGCAACATACCAGCTACGCCGACTTGTTTTCATCGTTTCAGTCGCAGTTTCCAATGAGAGAGTGTGCAACGAGCCGATGACAATTTGATTTCCCGGGAAATGGGTCTGCAACAGTAAACTAAGAGTTTCTGCTTTAGACTCGGTGAAGGTACCATCAGATTTTTCTCGTTTGAGGACGTTAACCAACTTGCTGGTCGCGCTCATGGATTTGATCTCTTCGCAGAAGGACTTATAGGAATCATTCTTCGATTTACGAATAAGCTTCTTATATTCCTTCTGCTTCGATCGATATTTATTCAGTCATCTTCCGAGTTCGATTTAAGCGATCAGGAGACTTCTGGCTTCCCTGCAAAGACATTGGAGCTCAGCGTTTCACCAGGGAACCGGCTTCCTGCTGGCAGGTTTTTTGGCAGGACATGCGAGTTCGAAACAGTTGGTGATGGTGCTTCTCATGTTATTAACGGCATCCTCCACCAATTGATTTGTTTTGAGTTTAGGCAGGGCTTGAATGGATTTTTGAAGCTCCTCCCTGAATCGCACCCAGTCCGTCTTTCTCGGATTCCGCTTGGGCTGCGAGGGGGAGATCTCACACTTCAATTGGAATTCGATGTATCTATGGTCTGACAGCGTAACATCTGGTAAGACTCTCCAGTTAGTGATGGCCTTCACATGCCTATTAGACAGGGTTAGGTCAATCACTTCCTGTCGTCTCGCTGTCACAAAGGTTGGTTGGAAGCCAACATTGTTGATGATAAGGTCAGACGAAAGAATGAAGTTTAAAAGATGGTCTCCTCTCCGGTTGCATTTGTTGCTGCCCCAAACTGTATTTTGAGCGTTAGCATCGCAACAGATGATGAGTCCAATCCTTCTGGCTGCACAGTACAGTTCGGAAACTGCCTTAGGTGGCGGGGTTAGTACTGAGTCGTAGGGGAAATAAGCAGACGCCACGACGAAGTGTTCAATTTCTCCGTGCGCTTTGTAGCTAACTTTCTCAGCCACCAGATCTTGACCACAGAATTGATCAAGTTTGGTTGCCGAAAGCGTGTTCGATATGATGAGGCAGACCCTGGGCCTTTCGGATCGCTCATCATAAAGGATTGTAGCATCACATATACCACCAAGACCATACAGGCGTTTGTTCCACAACCATGGTTCCTGAATGGATACAATGTGATGATTTGTACTACTGCATGCAATTATGCTACCGAGAAGAGCAGTAGCAGCCTTGCAATGCTGTACGTTAATCTGAATGAAAATCATTGATTTAGACTGCGGAACACGTTCTATCCTTCGACTACTTGACATCAAAGTGGAATAAAATCCTACCAAGGCCGAAGTAGAGATGTGAGTCGTACGCGGATTTCAGGGCCTCGACAGAGCCGTTGTCCAATCCCACAACCAGAGTGAAGCCCTCTTTTTTCAGGGAGTTCTTTTCTCTGAGCTTAATAAATTTATTATTAATTTTATTACTATAGCCATTTGAAACTCAAAAAATCAGAACCTCGTTGATAATCCTTCGTCAAGCCTCCCTGTCATGAGTTTTTGCTTCCATGTTTCACTATCCGATTTCATGTCTAAGTTCATATTTATATTGTCCACGCATCTAACGCACGACCTTTCTGGGGGTCCTTTTCCTACGGATCTCCCACTAATTATTCTTCTCACTCTTCGTCCATTCGTTCTACGTGTCCTGCTATCTTAGTCTTGGCGAGTTTATCACTTCAACAATGCTTGGGGCTGACTAAATTCTTGATTGTGTGGTTTGTAGCCAATGTGATTTCATTAAGGGTTATTTCTCTCTCATTGTCCTGAAACAATGTCACTACGTATTCCAGTACCAAATTAAAAAGAAGTGGTGCCAAGGGGTCTCCTTGTTTTAATCATTCACGTATCTCGTATGTTTCGGATAAGTCGTTTCCTACTTTAACTTTAATTTCATCTAAGACTACCTACATATGTCAGTTTCACCAATTATGTGGGAATTTCCAGACTTAGAAGGATATAATACATTTTCGGTTTATAGAGTCACACGCCATATTAAAATCTGCAAATATGTAGTTGTCGGACCGTTTCGTAGTTTCTATTCTTAAATTGTCATGTAGTAAAAATTCTTGAATCACACAGGCCGTCTCCCATTATTTCCTTAGCGTATGATGTCAGTCTCTTTAAGAGAATATTTGACAGAACCTTATAACAATTCGATCATACATCCTTTTTAAATACGGGAGTGATGATTAAGTTATGATATAGTCTCGTTTTTTTCATATGGTTGTGATGAGCCCATGTAACTTCTCTATTAATTCTACTCCTGAATTTTTGTTTTTTGTTAATACCAATAGGATTAGGTTAATCCCTATGGTCTTGTTATTCCGAAGTCGATATCTATAATATCATGGCCTGGAATCCTTTTCCTATAGCATTAAAAACTTCCTAGATCGCTCTCGTGTTTTAAGTCCACATTCTTCTCCCATTTCAGCAAACCTTTTCCTTTTCCATTGGCGTTTTTTATCTCAAAGAAAACGGCAGACTTCCTTTCGCAGGGTCTAAAATCGTACGCGCTTTGTCTTTTTTTTTTGGCATATTTCATAGAGCAAAGGTTTTCGTTCGGTGGCTTTGCAATAGCCTAGTTCCTTTTCCGCTGCTTCCTCAACAACCCTTTATATTGTTAACCATCCTGCTTCTACCTGTCTTACTGCGTCATTAGTTTCCATGCCATGGAGTAGAGCTAACCGGTTATTGATTTCGTTCTGGTATTGACCCGGAATACGCTGGATAACTTTGAATGTTTTTGTACATTCCTGTGTTGTACATGTGATCAGAATCGTAATCTGCGCCGATGTATGCTTTAACATTTAGTAAAGGGTGATTTTTTTACTGTCTGTTTTTTTCAGTTTCCTTTTTTGAACAGTTCACGCATAATTCGTGATATGTATCAGAGCAGGTGTGCTCACTAAATATTGCCATTTGATAGTGCAAATAACCACATCCGAATTATGCTTAGAAAGTATCAAATTTTACTATCAAAGTTCGTGCTCTGTGATAAATGTTTTTGGCGCGCATCGCCCATTTTACGATCGTTATAACCAACCTATTGAGCAAGCAATTCAACCCATAATGACCAAATTTCACACCAAATGAGACTTGCTGCTAGAAACTTTTGCCAGTGATTGGGTTTAAGAAAAGCTAGAGGAAGATCCGCTTTTGATTGAAAAATTATCTTCAGAGATGAAGCTTATTTCTGGTTGAATGGTTGTTAACAAACAAAACTGCTGTATTTGGTTCAATAAACAGTACAAAAGCTGCCAATGCATCCGGAAAAATGAATGGCGGAATTTTTGGCTCAAAATGCACGGACTGAACTTGATCGAAATTTAGTTCCAGCAGGACGGCACTACATGCCACATCGCATGGCAATCGAGTGAGAAATGAGTTCCGTGAGCAATTTATCTCTCGGTTTACGAGGGTGGTCCACTAAGTACCTAACCTCACCGCCAGTATCGCAAGAGCTTACTGTCCTGTAGTACATTCCAATAGACGGCTACTGTCGAAATTTCAGCCGGATCGGAATCGTAGTTTTGTTTTGACCGCGTGTGGAAGTGGGAGCGTCCGCGGATTTTAGAAAAACCGAAAAAGAGCAATATCGGTCGGGATTCGATTCTTGTTTTTGGAACGAAAATCGCGCAGCGAAATCAAAGAGCGTTTGGATGCTGTGTACGGCGACTCTTCTCCTTCGACGGCGACCAGAATTGGCTTAACAAGTTTCAACGTGGTCGCACGTCGGTTTTTGATGAGCCACGTCCAGGTGCCCCGAAAACGGCTACCACGGAGGATAATTCGACAAAAATCCACGATCCGGTATTGGCAGACCGCCGATTGAAGGTGCGCGTGATAGCCGAGACAGTAGGCATTTCAAAAGATCGCCTGGGTCATATCCTGCATGAAATTTTGGGCATAAGAAAGCTGTCGGCGCGATGGGTGCCGCGTTTGCTCACTCCGGACAACAAGCGCAACCGTGAGACCACTTCAGTGTTTGACGCTGTTTAAGCGCAATCCGAAGGAGTTTCTGCATCGTTTCGTGACAGTCGACGAAACATGGATCCACTGGTACACACCAGAGACCAAGGAACAGTCGAAACAGTGGACTTCACCCGGCGAACGTGCTCCGAAGAAGGCGAAGACTGTCCCATCGGCCGGAAAGGTGATGGCCACCGTTTTCCGGTATTCACAAGGTGTGATCCACATCGACTACCTGGAGAAGGGCAAAATGGTCACACGGCTGTACTATGCTAAATTATTGGGGCGATTCGACGCCGATTGCCTGGTTAGGTCGTGCGATTGGATCCCTAGAGTATTCTTTATGGGGATACGAAAATCACTTTACTATGCCGATAAGCCAACGTCAACTGTAGCCTTGGAAAATAACATAATATATTTTCGTATGGACTATTTAAAAAGGTTGTCGTAATTAATAAACCCTAAAAGGTAGATGGCAAGTAATGCTTTATTAAATCAAATAAATATTTTATACCCTTTTTGAAACTTTCTGTTTTTTTTTTAGTGATTAAAAACCAAAAGCTCGTAAAATCCGATATTACTTTGGTATGGTGTTTTCTAGCTGTCAGTAAATGATCAATTTGGTTGAGCTCTAGTCCATCTGGTGATATCTAAGTAGTGAAAATCTGAATTTTTTGAGCTTGCAAAACTTATTGTCCTAAGACGATTATCGTTTGAAGGATGGAGACCTTAAAGTATGGTCGGTGGGGTACATATTTTTAGGTAAGTGTTTCCAAAACCGAGCGTTGTTGTGCTACAAAATCACTTTGTAGTCTTTCCCCAACGAGCTGGTCGCACGCATCATTAGCCTCGATTCATGGATGGTCACCAGTCCCATATATCCATTTTTGGATTCACTTTTCATAGTTAGTCATAATACGATGCAGAAACCTATTCTCTTCCGGCCGCTGAAGCAGCAGTTTACTTGTAAAAAAGAGTATGAGAGTATAACTCGTATGGCAGCCAACTTTTCTGGTTTTGGAACCATTCCCAAAGCTTTGAAACGATGAAAAATGGCTTGAATCTACAAGACCATGATATAAAGGGTGTTTTTTCTAGAGTTGTACAAATTTAATATGAAATAAAACTCTTGAAGCTAATGTTAGTGTCTATGATGTAGGATTTTTTTAAAAGATAATTTTATGCCATTAAAGATGATTTCAAGCATATGCGCGCCACGGCTAGCTCGAATCAAGCGTAATAGTGAAGTCCCATTTTTAACAACCTTGTCGAGCAACTGGGGCCTTATTTCAGCAATAACACGCCGAATGTTGGCTTCCAAATCATCGAACGTCTCTGGTTTATCGTGGTACCAAGAAATTAATCTAAAAGTGTGAGATCACAGAATAGTGGAGGCCAGTTCACAGGTCCATTATGCGAAATTATGCGTTCAGCAAATGATTCCCGCAATAAATTCATGGTATCGCGCGCCGTTTGGTATGTTGCGTCAACTTGTTGAGACCAAAGCTCTGTCATGTCAATGCCATTCAACTGAGGAAAAAATAAGCCAAAAATCATGCTCTCCATTGACGGTAACATTCTGGCCGAAATCGTCCTTAAGGAAATATGGCCCGAAAATTTCACCAGCCCATTAACCACACCAAACAGTGAGTTCTGTTATTATCTGCTCTATTTGGACTGATGGATGGGAATGAATGAAAACCAGCTCAAAGGGTCGCTGCTCATTTGTGTAGCTAGGCGAGAATTGTCCTAAATTTTAGCTAAATTTTTGTTCTTTGTTCCTTTCATTTTTGAGGTCATGGTTGGTCCAGGACGTGGTTGATTTATGGCGGACCTTAAAGTGCCATCGAGCCGGAAGGTACGATTTCCTTCCTTTAAGAAAGGCTTCTATAGTAGGTATATGCGTGGTACCTGCTTTATCACGAAGGTTGAACCTATTGCGCTACAACATCCACGGTCATTTCAAATATTTCTTATCGAAATAGGCAGTTTTAGAATTCTTTCTTCATTGGATTTTCAATCCATCACAAAATAATTTTGTTCCGATTCGACACCAGCAACATCCTTTTGATTTCAGCTTTTGTTACTTTTTATTCTGAGCCGTCATCATCCGAGCAATATCAATTAAATGCTCGTTACCGTTCCCCAATTAAACGTTTATTACAACGAAACTCCATTCAGTTAATTGTTATTAGTTCATCACTACCTGCTCGACCACCCCGCTCACCCGGACCGTGAATGTCAACGCGAATTTGCATAATGTGATAATGTGGCATGGTACTCACAATAATATTATAATGACATGTCTAAATAGAAAAACAGAAACGAATTGCAAAATTCCATTTCAATTAAACGAGCTTCAACTAATCAAACCCATTTGTCATTAGCGGTAAGTGTAATGAAACCTAAATTGGAGTTGACATTCATATGTACATGATGACAGCTGGACCACTTTGACAGCTTTTGTTTAGTTCGAATTTGGATTTTTTTTTATTGGCTCATGTGGTGCTGTGTGAAGTGGCTCACTCGTGTGGGATTCACCAGTGACCAGCTTGTCGTGTGGATCTGTCAAAGTGAAAAATGTCATTATTTTAACGAACGATTCTCGTTCACTTTGAGTTGAACGTTCGTGTTTGATGCAGAAATCCTTGCACAGCATTTAAATCACATTTCGATAACGGTGTAGAGCTGTGTAAGTGCATGGATGTGGACGCCTGTTTCATGGATGTGGATAAATCTGCTAATTAAAAGTTTTAATTTGCACAGAACTCTTCGGCCGATGATGAAATCCGTGATTGTTGCTTTTGTTATTGAAAGTTGATAGGTCGAGATGGTAAAAACCGTTCTTGTCGGTTGGTTTGTCAGAAAGGAAAGGAAAAAAATCATTACGATGCGGTGAAGTATCAAAGGTTTATCTTTTGAATTTCTGTAATGTTTTGCATTACCCTGAAGCAGGGAAAAAAGTCAAAACGAGCGATGCACGGTGCATGTAACCCAACTAATGAGCCTTTTTGGGCCAGAAATAAAAGAGAATAATTCAATCGAGGAGAGCTTTCATGTAAATGCAAAGTATTTTCCGCGCTTAATTAACGGTGAAACTGTCAGAGAAATCCTTTATTCTAATTCAATGGTACTTCTGCCTGAAACCTGAAATGATTCGGTTTCGATTGAGTTTAATTAGACTCAAGAGCCCCAAAGGCTACGTGCGCTGGAATTCATTTCTCATGTGCTCTTACGTCCCCTACCTGTATGTTGTCTCGCCATCAACTTTTTCGATTTATAGTTGGCAAGTTGAGAAAATCCAATCACCATCACTTGTCAAACTTCAAACGAGAAAAAATGCTTCCGTTCTGCCCGGGCAAACTCATTACACACCCAATTACTGGCCTTTCTTCACGGATCTCAGGAGCCACTTCCTTTGAGAATAGAAAAGGCACGAAAAAGTAGATGTGAAAAATAAAACTTAAATCGTCCTAAATTCCCTATGAATAGGCAACAAGGACCATCGGCTTAGAGCTGAAGAGAAGCAGTACACTGCAGTGGTGCAGTGTTGCTTGCCGGTAAAACTGGAGTTGTTTACTATTCGCCACTTTAGTTTTAGCTGCAGGGATACCAGGATGATGGGTATATCGGATATATATTGTACGTAGCATAGGCAGGCAGTCGGCCAAAAATTGAAGTGTGAATATAAGCTCACCCTGACTACGGTAATAAGATTTTCCACTTTTGATGAAACTCGGACGGAGGTCGGGTGTTGGTTTTCTTTCCGAAGAAAAGTGTCAGAAGTTTGTTGATAGATATCGGAAAGTATTTTGTGCACCGAACGTGCTGGAGAGGACTCACTGGATGGTGATTTATTTTGCTTTATTTTTTTTATTTTTTGTTATAATAGCTTGAGGAATAGATACAGGGACAGAGTGAAGTGTTTTGCTTGCTATCTGAAGTTGTCGGGCGAGCAAACTTCTGCGGAGCAGCCATTGACAGCCTTGGAGGTGAAAAGTTAACACAAACTCTGATGGCTGGAAATGGGAAAATATTTCTTAAAATGTCAATTTGTTTTCCTTTTTTTCTAATGGGATGACTTTGCAGGAGTTGCAGTAATGGCTGGGAGAATGGGATCTGAAGTAAGTAAGTTAAATAACTAGGGGTTTGATGTTTGAAAAGCGACATAGACTTACTGTCTTGAACAATTTTATTTACCAATCTTGTTTCGATTTTGAATATTGGTGTCTTTTGCAATTTAGCTATTTTGGAAACTGTTGAATTAAAATAAAGTACTCTTATGATGCTCCACAAATTTAAGTTGGGCTTTACAACCTCCCCCAGGAGTTTAACATCGCGAAGGACGGCCATCCCTCACTGAAGATAACGTTAAAGAAGTCGAATGTTTTGTTGGCAGATCAAAGAGTGACCTTTAGGCATGTAGCTGAGGTCACAGGGATGTCACATGGAAGAGCAAAGAATCCTTGCGAACGAGTTGCACATGAAAAACTTCTCAGCGCGTTGGGTATCGGGAATGTTAGCATACATTTCAAGGATTAATCTCGAGAAATTCCAAGCAGATCAGGAAATCATAGGATCCTGAAACAAAACAACATTCGATGACTTGGAAGCGAAGAAACGAGCGTCCTCACAGATGCCAAGTTTCTCAAGTTTGGCGGGAAAGATTGTGGCATCCGTTTCCCGTGACTTTGAAATTTATTGTGGAATCTGCTGGGTCCCGGGCCACAGCTCAATCGCAGGGAACGAAAGAGCAGACGAACTGGCCAGGCAAGGTACTGAAATGGACATCAGCGAAGCGGACACGTTATTGCAACCACCGATCAGCGCATTATACCGGACATAATCATCAAAGAGGCCAGCTCGTCTTGGCTTACAAGAAACGACAGCTACACGACAAGATCATCGTGGCCAGAGCTCCATGTCGGAAAAACAAAGAAGCTCCTGGCGCTGGACCGTAACTCGATCCGTATGCTCGTCGGAGTGATCACAGGACACTGTCCCACTGGAGCAATGCTCCGGAAATGGGACTCGGGATCCAGCGATCTCTGCCGGAGCTGCGGCGATAAGGAAGAAACTGAGACGATCCAACATCTGCTTTGCCACTGCCCAGTTCTCCAGAATCGACGCCTAGCGTCGCTGGGCCAAAGATTCTTTACAGAGATTGCGGACGGGGCTAATGCAGATATATCGGATCTTCTAAGATTCATCAAGAGCACTTGGTGGTTTCAGCCACCACGTGAGAGGACAGGTTAATTTTATGTGTACCCACACAAACGAAGGGAATCACAATGGGCCTCTTGGCCTCCGAGTGGAAGAGATGTCTAACCATCACACTCCCCTTCTCAAACCTAACCTAACCTATTGTGGAATATTTGGAAAAGGGATGCACTATTTCGAGATCTTACTAGGCAGATCAATTAAGAAGATTGTGGGGAGTCATTAAAAAACAAAGAGTGCGGCTTGTTTTACCGTAGAGGAATCGTTCTTGGCTATGGACAGAGTTGAGCTACAGACCTTTCGTTGAACAGTAGGTGATGATTACCATTGCACCACGTTGGTCAGTACCTACAGCCTTGATTTGGCACTGTCTGACTTTTACCTGTTAGGACCTATGGAAGCGAATTTTTTCGTGGGGACAAACCCCCTCATTTATTGAGCTTATTTCAAGGTAACTTAATCTAGTCCATTAATCCATTGCACCACGTTGGTCAGTACCTACAGCCTTGATTTGGCATTGTCTGACTTTTACCTGTTAGGACCTATGAAAGCGATTTTTTTCGTGGGGACAAACACCCTCAATTATTGAGCTTAATTCAAGGTAACTTAATCTAGTCTCACTTAATCTAACTTATTAGCTAAGAAAAAGAATCCCCCCCCCCACAATTAAAAAGGCGGATTTTGAGCCGGAGGTTGAAATCGAAGTAAGGATTCGAATTTAGACTTCCCAGCATGCGAGAAATGGGTACATTGGAGCCATAGGCAGTACGAGGGGTGGGTAGATAGAAGAGACGGGGATTTCGTACATTGCGGGGGTTAGTGTTGATAGAGACAGAGTTGTAGAGGGTCATGCCGTTAATGGTACCTGAACGGAGTCGATGGATGAAAATAATTTCAGATACAATTCCTCTTTCATTAATGTGTATGCTGATTAGTTTAAGGCGGTCTTGGTAGGGTGGTCAAATCAAAGGATTGTACCAAGGGAGACCTCGAAGAGCAAAACGTAGGAACCGGCGTTCGATGCTCTCGATTCTAGAAATGTAGGTTTGTTGGTAAGGAAACCACACTTAAGAGGCGTATTCAAGAAGGGGCCGGATAAGGGTTATGTAAAGAGATCGGGTAACGTAAGGGTTTGGGAAATCTTTAGACCATCGCATCACAAAACCGAGTGCAGAATCAGCTTTAAGGATTATCTCATCAATGTGTGCGGGAAAATTTAGCTCCTGGTCACATAATATGCCAAGATCGCGACTGGCCTGAACGGTAGAGATGGGTTAAGTATTGAGGAAGTAGAGACGAGCAATTTTTGGAACACCAGATGGAAAAACTATTGAAATCAGATTGAATAAGGGAAGAGTCATAACTGGAGGAAATAGTCTTGAAGAACTTCGTGTAGTCGGCATATAATTAGATGTGGGAAAGTTTTATCACCATTCCAATATCGTCTATGGTAAATGCGAAAAGAAGTGGACTTAAGAGGCTGCCTTGAGGGACGCCGGAGGAAGCTAAAAAAGGGTTAGAGAAGGCACTGTAATAGCGATTTTCCAGGTAAGAAAATATCCACTTCAAAGAAATGGGGTCGAAGCCAAGGGGCAATTTGAAGATTTTTTTGCCGTTTTCTAAGGCTGATAGGGTAAAGGATACAAATTCAACAAGGTTTGTGGTTGTAGATCTGCATTTCAGGAAACCGTGTTGTCTAGGGGAGATTAACACTTGGAACTTAGAATTTCGTACAAAAAATACTCTCGAAGAGTTTGCTTATATGTGACAATTTGGCAATGAGACGATAGTTGTTAATATCGTTCTTTGGGCCTTTTTTGTGTATAGGGTTTATAAATTAGGCTTTCCATAATTGGGGGAATTCAACTAGGGATGGGGATTGACTGAAGATTTTCGAGGGAGGGTTGAGGAGCATTTTTTTAGAAATATGGCAGGGAGACCGTCAAGTCTTGGAGTGAATTCATCATTAAGTAGATTTAATTTCAATGACATGAGAATCGACTGTGCGAGGAAGAAGTGGTCCAAAGGAAAAATTTGGTAAATAATCGAAGTAAGCGAGGTCTGGAGCAAAGGAGTCGTCGACGAAAAACTATTTAAAATTACTTTTTGATCTACCATAGTATAAGCACCTCGTTTTGTTTTCATGATCATTACCTTTGGATCACCCCTCGTAGGAATTACTTTAAATAATTAAGTCTGTAGCTGAGCCTTCTGAGACTGCTAACCTTTCTAAACTTTATTCATAAACGTCACAAGTACAACAAAGAACATTTCAGTGCAAAACAAACTTCTATACCAATTTGATTACACCATAAAGCAGGAGATATTTCAAAAACACGGCTTCTCCTTCAAAAACTTTATTTCTCTAGAAACAGATAAAACCATTTTTTTTTTGTGAACATTTTTTTGTAAAAAACAGTTTGAGCCCTGACTCGAGTTTTTACCACAACCTGCATAGCCTCCCGCTAGTTCCAACCATTCCCTATCAGTCAGAATCAAGACTCGGGTTTTTTTTCAAAAGGAACTTACTGTCAGCGTGAGAGTATAGGCAGATGTCCCGAACGGGTCATAACCCAGACGAGATAGAATAGTGTAGTCCTTGCGCCGACACATCTAGTGAGTCTGCGGGGGCGCATTAACAAATGTATGTGACGGACCTAGAGCCGGCGAGTATACCCCGGGCCAGAAACCTGGTTGTAACCCCGTTGTAAAAGGGTAGCAGTAAAAGCAATTTGAGGTCAGTAAAGTTAATCAACTCTGGTGTTCCTCAAGGATCCGTTTTGGGGCCGATTTTATTTTTAATTTTTCTTAACTCATTTTTTACTATTTCAATAAGAATTATGTATGTCGACTTATTAGCTGATCTGAATTCCGATCTTGAAACAGTACAAACACGGTTTACGTTTCCTAAACTGCTAATTAGTGATAGTAATGCTTGTCTTTCTTTTGTGGACATGTCTGGTGAATATTGGAGCATCATCACGGTACTTACTGGTATGATAGAATCTTAGTTTCCCACCACACATTTCGCTGGTTCCGCATGGTTATTGGTCTTATTTAATGACTCTTGAACAGTTACTATTCGCAGCTGTTTTTGTTCGATAGTCAGCAGTTTCCATTGGTTGTTGATACCTATGCTGGGGTACATCATCCTCATCATCTTCACGTGATCGTCGGAAGAACTTTCAATCTCGTTTCACTCTGAGATCGCTTTAGTAGGTTTGTCTCATGAAATATTTAACATAACTAAAATTTAGTTTCACTTTATGGAAATATTTAATGCAAATTCTCTTAATGATTTGAGAAATAAATTCATAATCGCCATTCGCAAACATGTTCTTCCACGGCTCAGAGCAGACTAAACCGCTTAAATGGCCTACAAAGCCCAGATGCTTTTTAAATATATATATTTGCCAATATATCAATTAGAACAAAAGATAATATAAAGTGCTATAGGAGTAAATTACCTTTACTTTTTGAGCACACCTAACTTAACCTAGTACGGCTAAAAGATTTTAAGGTGTCAACTGGATTATGGAATGACGAGCTTTCGTAGAATGTTTCTGTTTTCAAGTCAAACAGTCTTAAAGGCCACAGCAAAAAAACATAAAATTTGTCTCCCTTCATGTGCGTTAAGTTTCCTGGAAGAAAGCTAATGTCAAATGTCAAAGATATACGTGCAGTAAAAAATATGTGCTGGTGGTGCCAGCAGGAAAATTTACATAAATGATTGTCCCAGTGGATGTACAAGGTCAATTCCGAAAAAGGCTAATGAACTCAGGCACAAATCATGCAAATACATGGGGTTGGAGACTCATTTATACCCATCAAGAGAAGGGGGCGGTGATAAAGTGTTTTAGCAATCAAGTAGCTGGAAGTATAGAGAACTCTGAACAGAAATAACAGGTTATTATATATATAAATAAACTAGAACAATACCATTTCTCTGAGCCTATCGATGTTTCTGTGATTTTTTAAAAGCAGCAGTTGTAATACCCCATTACAAAAAAGTTGATGCTATGGAATTAGATAACTATCATCCCATTACCATCGAGCATTTTCTTTTTTTCGAATCTGTTGGAAAGAGAACTTCCTGGCCTTATAAGCCTAATCTGCGGAAAGTACATTGTTAAAGCTAATAAGGTATACAACAGCCCTCAAATTCTCGCTAGTCTAAGACTTTTGTTAAACTGTATCATGTTTAATATATAAACTTGTTTACTGACTGAGTCAATAAAGCAACAAAATTAAATTAATCATTAAAATTAATTTTGTCTCCTTTTTTTCAAGAAAGGGTCTCAAGGTTCAAGATTTACACTCTTTTGGTGTTTACAGATTTACACTCTTTTATAGAGTCGAATCTCGAATCGACTAAAAACGGGCCTCACGAAGTGGAACTTTGAGTTTCAATAATAGGACAAAGCCACAAGGTGCAACATCTGAAAAATACGGTCCTTGCCGGATCATATTGATAACGCTTTTTTGACAAAAAGGGGAATTGGCTTTATTCGCCATTGCGGTTCATATATAAGATTTTATAATTTCTATTTCATTCACATTTTATAATTCACATTCACTTCGTGCAAGATTTTGTATATATGATATATACGTACAGTAACACGACAGACAGTAAACCTTTGCATAAATCGTCCCTGCCTGAGCTTTGCAAGGTAGAAGACTAATATCGAGGAGAAGGAACCTTTGAAGAAATAGAATGTGACCCCAAAAAAGTCTGTGGATTAATTCATGAAGTATTAGAACGTAGAAAACCGTCACCAGACACGAACAGCGATAGCAGATGAATTTACTAACCTAATTTCACGACCAGCTGATTCTTTAATCTACAAATTCAACACAATCGCATCTATCTATCAAACTACCCTAGAGAACCCTTTGTAACTTAGGAGAAGTAAACCTGGTAGAGGTGGTACATTTACTAAAGGTTAAATGTCCGAAAAACCATCGACTTAAAGAAAACGTCGGGAAATTTTTGCATCCATCATCGTAAAGCAGTGCCACAAAACCTCAAAGATGCACTGGTTAGGTAAGGGAAGAGCCATAAAAGAGGTAACAAATTACCATCTAATAGTAATATTGCCAATTGTAGAAAAATTTCGGGACCAAATCGTACCCGATCGCTTATGGCAAGTCATTGAAAAACACAACTTTAAAAACGAAAATGTATAGCTTCACAAAAGGAAAAGAACAAACAAATTCTTTGGAGATTTTGATGAGCCTGGGCTATGACTGCCTTTCATCCTTGACGGCCAGTTGTCAAGACCAAGTTGTCTAACATCCGCGATTACTTGGTCTTTATACCGGAGTTTCGGTCTTCCTCTTCATGGTGTTCATGCGCTCGATGTGGCGGAGCCAGTTTAGTCGACGGATTTTGCCTTTCGGACTATATCCACATCTTTGTCCAGCTCGTAAAGTTCGCGGTTACATCTTCTCCTCCATTCACCTTCCTCACAGACAGAACCAAATATCGGGCACAATTTTTTTTTTTTTTCGAAAGAACCCAAAATCACCTCCGCTATCCTGGGTATCGTCCAGCTTTCAGCTCCGTGCAGCAGGACTGACAGTATAAGCGTTTTGTAAAGCATGACTTTGGTTCTTCGAGTGAGGAGTTTTGACCCAATCGAAATCAATCCAAATTGTTTGGACAATCCGAAGTAGCAGCGATTGCCATGGGCGATTCTATGCCGGATCTCCACTGTGGTGTCCGGGTATACAAACTTCTCAACCACCTCGAAATTGTAGTTGTCAATTCTTACGTTCCGTCCCAGGTGGTGAGCGACGGATGGAGTTTAGCTTGACAGCTTGTACGAGTACTTTGTTTTATCCTCATTGACCTTAAGATCAACTCGTTTTGCCTGTTCTTCAATTGCGATGATGTCCATATCATGCGCGTATGCTAGCAGCTGGACAGACTTGTAGAAGATAGTTTCTTCCCTGTTGATGCCTGCCCTTTCGCACTATCTGCTCCAGCATCAGGTTGAAGAAGTCACACGACAGCGCATCTCCTGGTCGAAATCCGGCGTGTGTTTCAAACGGTTCAAAGGTCCAAGAACCGAGCTGCACGGTGCATGGCGTATTTTTTACCGTGGGGCTACACAACCGGATCAGTTTTCCCGGAATCCCCAATTCAGCCATCGCATCGCATCAAACAATTCTTTATGATGAATGCGGCTTTGAAATCGATGAAGAGATGGTGTGTATCGATTTGAAACTCGTTGGCCTTTTTCAGAATTTGTCGAAGTGCAAAAATTTGGTCTATTTACCGGTTGATTTACCGAGCCGGAAGCCGCACTGGTAGCAGCCGATTAATGGGGTGCAAAAGGCTTTAGACGTTCACACAATAGGATCTTGTATGCGACATTAAGCAAGCAAGCAAAAACTATAGAGGTATAAGTTTTTGCAGTAATTGGGATCGCCTTTTTTGTGGATGGAGCAAAATAGCAGCATCTGTTCCCCGATTTTAGCAAAGCTTTCGACACCCTCGACCACAGCAAAATAATCGACGTTTTGGCAAGAGGAGGAAGTAGAGGAAATATAGCAGAATGATGAAAACATAATCTTTAACAGAGCGAAGAACCTAAGAACCTTCCGTGTGAAAATAAAAAGTATAAACGGTGTAGTGTAGAGTTCCGCAAGGGTTTATTTTGTACATACATCTTATACACGAATAGCATGCTGTTACAGGAAGAGTTCGCCCTTTGTTTACGCAGACGACGCTGCGGAAGTTGTCTGCCACCAGAATATAGAGGAAACGCCAAGGATTCTAAATTCTATGAAGTCGGTAAGACAACGGTCTGGTGATCAATGCGTCGAAGACAAAAATGATGCATATTCGCAGCCCTCAGTAATCAGCGGCAGACATATGACTGGGTCTACTATTGTGGCAATCAAAGCGCGTCTAATGTGACAGAAGTAGTTGCTACATCCCCTCAGCATTACCATAGCTACCCATTTTCTTTGTGAAGCTCATATCACCAACCTACGACAAAAATCTGAAGGATTATTACTTACATTGGCTTGCATGCAGTACAAGTCAAGAACCTGGGTCCAAAACCGGTATATCGATATGTATATCAGAAAATCATGAATTTGTTCACTAAATTTCAGCACTCAATCAGTGCAAGAACTGCGTCGTTCGTGATCAATTCTTGTGTCAACTAAACCTTATAAGCATGCTGTCGAAGATCTTTATGCAAAATGCTCTGCAAAGTAGGTGCGTGCAGGCGATATCCCTGTGATCGTCTCCACCTTGGTTTTCAGACACACTCTCGGCTTCGATGGCGATTCTTTCTGTTAACCTTATAGCCGAACACGAGTTGGAGTCTTTACATCAACCTGTCCGAGACGTACAAATTTATTGATTAAATATCACTTTAACCCGGCGAGAATGCGCTTGAAGATAACCAAAACAATAGGAACTTAATGAAACTATTACACGATATTCCCACAGTTTTCATAGAGAATTTTCATTATGTCAGTTGCTTATGCAAGTTTGAATTGCTACAGTTAATAACCTCGTAGTTTGTAATTAATAAAAGTCATCGAAATGATGGCTTAGTGTTGAAAGTTTAACAATGGAGTGAAGATTAAAATGACCCCTCTTGTTGGATGACCCATTATATATGTAACTGGCAATGAAAGGTCACAGCCAAAGTTTTCATGAATTGCCTCAGCGAATTTCAAAAAGTTTGTCCAGACAAATATATTACAGATATTACAGAAGATCTCCGCCTCATGGGCGTTAAAGGCATATTACCGGTTGAGATATAAGCTAGGAAGCCCGTACGGTCCTTAAGGGATTTGTTGCTGATCTTTTCAAAATTGCTTTTCCGTCCACTATTCTGCCCTAGGCAATGGAAAAAATTCTTCGGCCTTCGTACATCACTGTAGCAGAATATCTCTTCTTATGAGATAAGACCTGTTGCCATAGGCTATTTTAAGAGGCTTAAAATAAAATCATGTTAAATCGACCTACAAATGTTTGATGACCGTTGGCCATTCGTCTTTCTAAAAATATACGACTCACAGCACCTACATGCCCATGGGACTCACTATTCACATGCATCTGCTACTTTGCATGATACCGTACACGATAAACAACTTTTAACCAAAACAACACTAAGAAAAACTTAAAAATTAAAAATATTCGTCCAAATGTTTGATCCATACCAGCCATGACAAATGTGTACTTAAAATAATCCAATCCGACCCGCTCCTGCACGAGTGATATTTATCAAACGAAGACATCCTACCCAATCGCCAACTGTCGCGATAAATTTCCTGTAAATCACATTTCTCATCAGAGGAAATCAGGAAAAAAATAAAAAATAAAAAAATAATAAAAATATTCTGTTCCGATGGTTAAGTAAACAGAAAATAAATAAGAAGCAGAGAGAGGGGGGCGTGGAGTGGATGTCATGATAAGTTTTCTATTTATTGTGTGTCTTGTCTGGTTTCCTCGTCGTCATGCGGCGGCATGACCCCCAACCCTCCTTCATATTTTCTTCTTTTTTTTGGTTTTTGTAAAATCGGAAATTGTGTGACTGGTACGGGGTACATTGTTATTTGATATCGGAAAAGGATTTCACCATCAACGATTCTATGGAAAATGATGAAAATGAAAAAGGTGGCATGGCTCTGGCATCGGCGGAAGCACGAAAACTCAAAAGTCACTGACAGATGAAAAACAACTGTCGATTTCGCAAGTATCACAAAATGTGTAGCCCAGATGTGTACGGGCCCAGATCTTCAGCGGACTCGTTATTACTTAGCGGTCTATCCGCATGTACATATTTCATGTTCTGTTGTTATTCTAACGAGTAGGAAGGTGCCATCGTTTCATGTTTTTTATTTCCATTTTAACTGTTTGCCAAATGCTTACACGAAATAATATGACCATGGGTAGCACAACTGCGCGAGATGGTACTTTTCATGTTGTCGATGCCGTCAATGTTGGCCACGCATCAGGAGCCACATTCCATGGGGGGGATGGGTGAATTGAAGCGCTTGGTTCGTTTTATGGAAAATTTTGAGAGACTACCGACACGAGTGACAGTCGTTTATGATTTTGTTTTTACGTCTTTACTCATGTGTCAAACGGGCAGGTTCATTTCGAAATATGAAAGCAACTAGGTTTGAAAACAGATCTTAAAAGGAATGTCATGTGAACATTAAAAAATTCATCACTTGCCGTCAGTTCGGGAATTGA
Source organism: Merodon equestris (assembly GCA_958301585.1). Taxonomy (NCBI): domain Eukaryota; kingdom Metazoa; phylum Arthropoda; class Insecta; order Diptera; family Syrphidae; genus Merodon; species Merodon equestris. The sequence goes on along the minus strand of OY284417.1, from coordinate 23,608,711 downwards.
CTGTGGATATTTTGCGCAATGCAGAGTTGGCTTGCAAGGCGAAATGAAGTGAACAGTGATTTTGCAGATATTTAAAACATTTTTTATGACAACTGATGCTATTATTGGAACGCTCTCCTCAGTTGCTTTCAGTTTTGCTAGCAATTCCTCAGCCTCTTTCTTTTATTTCTTTTTGATGCATAGCCATGAATTTATATCTTTTTTGTGTTTTTTGTTTCTGTTACTTTTTGTTTTGTCCCTGATAACGCGACGCTACTTAGTGCTGTAATTTAAAGGGTGCATGGACTTTAAGATCGTATTAAATCAATCACAAACTAATTTTCAATTTAATTTAATTCAAGCTAAATTAATCTAATTTAATTTTACGGGAATTTCGTACATTACGGTACATTTCGTGCAATCAACGGTACCTGAAAAGAGTCGATGGATGAAAATAATGTCATATATAGCTTTTTCATGTCTTGATAGCGTGGTAAGAGTAAAGGATTGTTCCAGGGAAGACCACGAAGTGCAAAACGTAGGAACCGCTGTTGGATGCTCTCGATTCTGCAAATGTGGGTTTGTTGGTAAGAACACCACACTAGAGACGCGTATTAAAAAAGAGGCCAGACAAAGGTTATGTAGAGAGTACGGGTAAAGATCGGGAGAATTCCAGACCATCGCTTCACGAAATCGAGTGCTGAATTAGCTTTAAGGATTATTTCGTCGATATGTGCGCGTAAATTTAGCACCTGATCACATAATATGCCAAGAGCGCGAATAGCTTGAACGGTGCAGATGGGTTGATTATTATTGAGGAAGTAGAGACCATGAGGATGTCTGATGTGATATGTTATGAATGATGATGAATGTTAAGCTCCAAGCGATTTTTGGAACACCAGATGGTAAAAACTACTGACTGGAGAAAATGGTCTTTAAGAACTTGCATAAATGTGAAGTTCCATTTCAATATCGTAATGGTAAGAACGAAAAGAAGTGGACCTAAGTGGCTGCCTTGGAGGACGCCGGAGGAAGCTAAGAAATGGTCGGAAAAGGCATATCTGAAACGAACACTGTAATAGCGATTTTCCAAATGAGAAGTTATCGACTTCAAAGAAGGGCGAAACCAAGGGAAGACAATCTGAACAGCATTAGTCTGTGGGAGATTTTATCGAAAACTTTACTGAAATCGGTTGAAATAACGTCGACTTTCTTGCCATTCTTTAAGGCTGATAGGGTAAAGCACACAAATTCAACAAAGTTTGTGGTTGTATATCTGTATTTGAGGAAATCGTGTTGGCCAAGGAAGATTAAAAACTTGTAGCCTTTTTTGTGTATAGGGGTTAAAAATGAGGTTTTCCATAACTGGGAGAATTCACTTGGATATAGGGATAAGATTTTTGAGAGAGGGAGAGAGGGTTGAGGAGCATTTTTTTTTAGGAATATCGCAGGAACAATGTTGGGTCCAGAAGTGAATGTTGATTTAATTTGGATCGAATATACGAGGAAGAAATGGTCCAAGCGAGAAATTCGGTAATTAATCGAAGTAAGCGAAGTCCGGAACAAAGGAATTGTCGGCAAAAGATTGTTCAAAAAAGGTGGCGATAATATTGGGGTTATTTGAGGTTTGATCATTGAAGGAGAGTGAGGTAGAGAAGCCATCAATTTTTTTTTTTTTGCAGTTAACAAATTTTCAGTTAAATAGCGTGGAAAGAAATAAGCAGTGGACAATCTTCCTTCATACTAAATCACCTAATGACTTTTCTAACTACCTGGGCAGCTATCTCCACTTTACCGCCCTTCACAACTCCCTCTATCAACGCTATTTAACTGAAACGCAAGCCAATCTTATAAACGATCCAAAGTCCTTCTTTAACTTTGTTAACTACAAAAGAAAATCTGATTGCTATCCTACCCCTCTTTCCTTCCATAATCAAACCCCGAATGACCTCAATATTATCTCCAACTTTTTCGCCGCCTTTTTTAAAGAGTCTTTCGCCGACGACTCCTTTGCTCCAGGCCTCTCTTACTTCGATTATTTACCGAATTTTTCCATTTCTTCCACGCACAGCCGATTCTCATGTCATCGAAAACAAATTAAATCTACTTAATGATGAATTCACTCCTGGACCTGACGGTCTCCCTGCCATATTTCTAGAAAAATGTTCCTTAACCCTTTCTCTCTCTCCCTCTCTCGAAAATCTGCAGTCTATCCCTATCCCTACAAATGAGTTCTGAAGGGCGGTAAAGTGGAGCTAGCTGCCCATGTAGTTAGATAAGTCATTGAGATTGAGTACGAATGAAGATTGTCCACTGCTTATTTCTTTTGTTTCTTAGCGAACGGAGCCTGCGATTATACCAGGTGGACAAAGTTTTGCGAAAGAGAGATAGAGTTAATTATTTCCCTTTAGAATATGGATATTGTATCAGGTAAAGGGGACAAAGTGAAACAAATGAGTTGAAGGGATCAGTTGTGAATATAAGGTCTAGCTACCTACCCATGTAGGTTAAGGAGCCCTTAACTTGGCTAATGTTTGAATCTGCTAGGCAGTCTAAGAAGAGACATACTAGGCAGATCAGTATGCACGGGCTTAACTCCGCTACTGAAAATTTTTGATCGAGCGAGCAAATTTGTTGTTTTATCAACCTTGTTCTCGCTCCACATGGCACTTTTCTAAACTCGTTATTTCTCACTATTTTTCAATCAAACAATTTCATTTGATAATTTATGGCTCATCTACAGACCTAGATCTATCGAATGACATGCTGCACACATGTGTGGTTATAGCCGATATCTACATTTAGTGCGTACAAGATTAGTCCGAAATCGTTTTCGGACCACTATATTCCCCGTACATGCACGCGCTAGGCCAAAAAGTGGGTGATTGCTCTCGCTCCGCTCGATCAACAAGGATAGGATTCAATAGGTTGTGAGAGCAAGATGTTGAAACAAATGTTGTTTAATGTCCTCTGGAGTAGCACAATCTTAATTGAAACAAAGTCGAGATATGGAGAAGGTGAAAGACAGACGATAATTAGAAAACTCGATTTTACACGAGTTACGTTAAAAAAGTAATGGGAAATTGTTACTTTTCCGAATCGTATTAGTGCTAGACTTTTCAATCATTGTATCGAGAAACAAGTCTGATAATTACTATGTTTATATTGCTGGCCAAAGGGGTTGCTCAACTTGCAGCCTAGCTATTGGGACTCTAGCTATTATATCTTCGTTTTCATAAAGGAAACTGGAAACAAAAGGTTTAGGTTTTTGCTGACCTATGCACCACCAAGTGCACCTGCTCACACTTTACTGTTTGTTTGTAATATTTAGCTAAACTTAAAAAGACACAAATGGAAAAAGCTTGTGATACATATTAGAACCAGAAGTCTATCCGGAAGTATGAAGACAATTCAGAGGGAATCAATTCCGAACGTTGAGATTTGGGTCTTGGGGTATTCTTGACAATAATATGTCCGAGGAATTTAAATTTGTAAAGATCCCCGTTGGCGTGCAAGAAGGTGTTTGATGATGACCGCAAAAACTTTACGAAAGGTTTTCGTATTTTCATCGTTTATATATAAATTATAATATAATGACACCTCTTGTTGGAGTAACCCTTATAAGCCCATAACCAGGCCACTTTCCAGCTCCTATGCCACAGGATACTTTTTCTTTTTGCGCTCTCAACACGGCATCAGTTTACGACGATATTATTAAGAATATCGATATAGAAGAATATCGAAGTACGTTGGGCTAGATAACATACATCTTAGAATTGCTTAAATGCATCTCCACTTTACGCTCCCTTACAGAACACACAGGGTCTTCGACACGTAACAAATTTGAGTTTAAATAAAACAGAATAAATGTGTACTATCATGTTGAACTTAAGTATGGAATTTGGTCTCGTTCATATGGCCACCTCTAGAACGTTTGCAGCGATCGATTGTTTCGCATATATCGATCGAAACGTTGGCAAATTCACGTTCGATATTGTCTCCAAATTCTTCTAACGCTGTTGGCTTGATTGCATACATCATTAACGTAATATAATGGTAAATGTCAAAGACCTCAGATGGCTCCAAGATGGATTCCGGTGTTGGCGCTGGCATCTTTGGAGCTGGAATCGGAAAATATCTAACGCTCTGGTAACGAGTCCAAGCAGAACGCTAAGGAAAGCTAAAATGCCCCGCAGGACCTACCCAAAAGAAACAAGGACAAACTATAGTGGGTTTGACGGCAATGAAATCACCGACGAACTCACTAGGAAAGATTCCAGCGAAAAATACATAGGTGCCGAACCTTTCTGCGAAATCCCCAAGTCGAAGACTAATTTTCTCTAAGACAAGTGGGAAAAATCACAACTCCTGCGCATTCGAGGTCTCCTACAATCAAAAGACTTATATGGTCTCGGAACAAACACTTCCCTTGTGTGTGACCAGTTGCGTAGCATGTGGTAACTTCTTGTTGCAACCATTCATCACTGATGTCAAAATAATCCAATTCAAGCCATGGCACGATATCGGACCTTATTGACTGTAACTTTACGAAAAAATACTGATCAGCCTTCCGACGTACAATCCATACCTCATGCTCACTTTTTTAAGGCAAAAATTGGCTTCATCGTTGGAAGTGATTTTTTCTCAAACTCTTATAGAGCTCTGACGATGTCCGAGAATTAATCGATTGCAATCAAATTATTGGTTTCTCTCTTTGATGATACGGCTTATTTGTTTTTTTTCTTTTCTTCACAACGCCTTGCAAATTGGGGTCATCCTATGCCTCAAACCATAGATAGGCTTTCTCGAACGAACAACAATACTATCGTCATGTTTTTTGATTGGCTGAAGCGTTTCTCAAAAAATAATCTTAATAATTTTTTTTCCACTGGCTTTATCAATGACCATCAATGACAATGGCTATCAACAGCATCTCATGGTAAGCTTCACATCTATGCTGATGACCTACAAATATACTTTGATCATAGTTCCAAAACCAACCAAGACTCATCTGCCGATGGTCACTGGTCATCCATCAACTGTTTACGTTTAAATCCAACCAAATTAAAAAAAAAATCCAGGGAGATAAGGGCTCTTTCTACGACTTTCCTCCATTATCATCCTTAGTCATCCTTCAGGTGGAATTTATCTTCAGAGATAAAAAGCTATATTTAATACAAATTTGACTATGTGTCCTGGTATTCAATTGACAGTTTTCTCGATTGATTGTCCTTATTTGTTTTTTTTTTTTTGTTTTCTATATACTAATCCTCTTGACATTTCGCACATGCTTTTAGGCATCGGGATGGCCTTCCTTCCAACTCTTGTCAGCATTATTTTCTATTATCGAGTTTGAAGTTTTCTCTTTTTTTCAGTATAAGTGTATTATTAGCTTTTTTTCCTTTATCCCAACTATTCCCAGGCGTAGCCTGCAATATATTGATCAGATGCTATTTATAAATGAATAAATGAAATAAACAAACTGGATGTCTATCTGAATTTTCCTCAGTGATAAAGGCTTAGTAAGTTTCTTTAATGAAGATGTTTCCAATTAAAAGCCTCTAAAGCATTATTAGTTCTTGCATCAACGGCAATATGGTTTTGGTTTGCATCTACCTTGCTAAGAAAAAGCTTCTCTCGACAGCCACTGTTGTTAAATATAGTAATTACTCTTCAAGTATTATTCTACGTCTGCACCTAGATCGAAACTTTATTCCCATAGATGGCGCTGCAACTGAGGGAGAATCAGGGTCTCAACCAACAAGGCTTTCCAACAGCACACTCGGCTGATTAAAGTTCCTTTTCAACTGTGCGTGCTTACTTAGATGCCATTATCCTCAGCCACTTCGTCGTCTCTCGGAGTTAGAATCGAGGAGTTTTTAACTCAGGCGGTGTAGTCCATTAGCTTTTTATGGCCCCGCTTTCTTAGATCCGTAGATGCTTGGCCAAGTTGATGTCGCTGTACACCCTGTGCAGTTCATGGTTATGTTAGATTTTCTCATCCACTTTACCTTAACATAAGTAGAATAAATATAGCACGCAAAATCTTCCTCTCGAAACGATCAAGGGCTTTTTATCCGCTTTCCATAAAGGCCAAGCCAAGCAGCAAAAATTCTATACCAACGTCCTACACAAACTGACGAGCGTGGCCAAGACGTGAAGAGTCACTAAGTAATAACCAAAGAGTCTACCATCAAAACTTTCCTGTTAATTGAAGCATTACAAGTGAAATGGGAATTCGTCGTTTTTTTTTTTTCAAATTTGGAGCCCTATTTCGGAAAAAAAAAGAAAAAATATATATCCCATCTAGCTAACGATGTCGATCCAATACGATACAAGAAAGCCATCCTGTGAATTAGCAGTTCCCTCGTAAAAAACACCCTTCGAGGTCCCTCAGCATCCAATTTCTTGCTACTTGATAATTTCCTGTCCTTAAAACGATAGAACATTTTTATTGTGCTAATACCACCAAATGTGTTGCTTTTAATATGGATCTTGATCCAGTTTTGCCTCCAATTCTGTGTATTCAAACTTTTCCACTGGACCAAAACGCCCCTTGTCTTCCACGTCGAAACCACCGCTTTTGTAATACTGAAACTATTCGCAACGTTCTTTCACTTACAGAAGCCTCATCGTAAATTGCTATAATCATTCCACGCGCCTTAGTAGTCAAACTGAAAGCGAAAAGCAAACTACGCCTATTCGGGTTGAAAAATTAAAATCTGGTAATATACTCATGTGGAGTTAGTTGTTGATTGATGGTCAAGCTCACCAGCCAAGTTCCTAATCTGATATTTCTGATAAGCATATGCTGCCTATTTGTAAAAGGCGAAATCTCATTTGGACCCCTGATACGAAAAAAATTCTTCACAGATTCAAGACTAAAGAGTCAAAGCCAGTCCTGACGACTATTGTCATCACGTCATATGGCCGATTCCATTGTAAAAAAAAAGTATATATGTCTAAAAAGTATATACGACAGTATTCACTCTGTGCCAAAATTATCAGGAGGGTATTCGACATAGTATTCAAAGCTCTCGTGTGCTGAGAAAAGGTTTCATACAGGAGTGCGATGAGAAAAGCTTTAACGAGTTCACGCGACAGCCTGATCCTTATGATTCGTTTCGTGAATCACATGATCTTCCAGAAGCATAGCCAGGAAAACGACAATAATTGACTGTTTGAACAAAGCGACGTACTATTTAGGATTTCCAAGAGATATTTGTACTATAACCTCTTCCGATATCGGGTGAAGACGCCTTCACCTCATGTCCATAATTTTCTATCTTTGAACAAAAATAATCTAGGCTTTAAAAAAGTAAAATTACTATAGATCACATCCTGTATGAGCTTCTAGGCAAATGGTCACTAAATATGATCCGAGAGAAAAACTAGCAACATCATTCGCAAACATGGACATAGACTCCGAAGGCATTCAGAGCACAGAGGAGAAAATGAATCATCATGAAAAATAATAGCGCCACCTTATGGATAGGATGTTTATAACCAAGCCTGCGTCAGCAACCTTAGTTGTACACATGCATTACTCTAATCCACAGAACAAGCTGCTGCCTGAGAATAGATCTTTGATATCAATGAAAACAAAAAAAAATGCGTCTTCCTTTCTATCAAGTCCACATTCAGTTCTACGTTTGCGGCGCATGCTCGCAAGCTAGCACTTTTCTTGCTTATAGGTTGGTTGGTATAGGTTATATGTTGCATCTCAAATAGTCCATGAATTTAAAAAGACCTTTTATGAATGCTTTACTATCAAGAAGGTCAGAGTGATAGTTCTGAAGCTCTCAACAGAAGAACATTCTTCTTTGTCATTCTTACCCGTACCCCGGGGAGAAGTATATGAGATAGTAATTCGCTACCATCAGAGTAATCCAAATTACATACCCGAAATATTTGCTTAGACCTTCGATTTTTTCCTATTTTTTCTTGAACATGGTATCAATTAAGTGGGCACTGTCATTGTTACTGATTATTTCGGTTCTTTATACCGAATTTTTAATCGTTTCGGCAGGAACTTTGAACATAGGTTTCGCATTCTTGTATTATATCAAAGATATTTGAGAGCTTCAAGAGTCTGTGGCTTGTTCTGATAAACCCTGATAAAATTTTTCTAGAGCCGTTCGATCTTGCCGGTCGCATAACACTTCAAAATTCAGACTTTATGCGTGAATTTTCAATATAACACCTTAATGAGATGGAAACAAAAAAAAGTTGCTGTGAACTACAACCAATGCGACAAATTCAGTCGAATTTCTCGAATACTATCTAGGACAACCACCCCCAGAGAGTAGTGAACGAACATCTTCGACACAAACCATCTGCACCCCGTCCAGGTTGTGGGGTAAATACTATAAGAGCGTACACTCCTGCACGAACCCTATAAAAAAAAAAGAAAAAAAAAAGTTACCTACGGCATCCCCGAAAAATGAGGCTTGATGACACCTCCGTTATAAATGGGAGACCCTGGAGTGAATTTGTGAAATTGTCTTTTCATAAAGGATACGTGAAGCACTGAAATCCCGAGGCGCAAATTTAATTTGCTTACGTATCAGTTGAGATGGAAATGGGCCTCATCGCTCGTGATTAACTTTGATCGAAAACGTCGTTGAGGTTCAGGAGACCGTATAATAAGTGACTGTCTGCAGGCAGTGACTGGTGGTCTCTGGGACTTTAGAAGAAGTGTAGAAACCGTTCACCAGGACGACTTTGACGGCTCATCCTTGACATCTTCGGCCACAATGGTGAGCATGAAACGAGCATTACGAGGCATTCCAGTGTCTTTGAGAAGATCGGCTAAACACCAGTTGGTGTAGGACGGTCGGAAATTCCGGGCTTAAATTCATATTGCTTTAAAATTACTGACAGATGATTTCGTCACAAAAATTGAACGAGTATTCCGCCATTTTGTCCGTGGTTTTCGATAGCGGAAAAATCAGTAAGCTGATTCGACCAAGGTTGGACCATAATATGAGTTCGAAAGAAAACAATTTCGGAAGAATTAAAGATTCAAGAAAATAAGGTTCAAGTTTATCAGGCTTGAAATGACACTTGATCTAAATGCTTTCTAGGTGCCAATATTAGATACACATACGGCAAACTCCCTCCACTATAACCCTTGAAAAATGATCCCTGTCTTACCCCATGGTATAGAGTTGGAACCTTAATGAGATAATTCACTTTTTTACTACGTCTTTTACTCAAAGACCAAGCAGTCACATCCAAAATTAATTAAGGTCATCTTCATAATCCCACAGTCGTTCATTTACAACTTTTAACCGCATCCGCATGAATCCACAAATTTGAACTTTCCCTGAACTTTGCGCCATTTAAAATCGCTAAATATTAAGCAAGAATGAGCTCCACTGGCACGAATTACTGAACCAAAATCACTCGATTATTCGTTTTTAAAATAGAGCACCCGAATTCGAGACGCTCAATCACGGCCGCGCCATGTCTACAATTGACTTCTTAATTATCACCCCAGTACATTTCAACATTCCACGGATCACGCTTGGACATCATTTCCAAATCATAATAACGAAATTTATGATCTGACCTCGTCAAAATTTAATTCTCCCCCTGAACCATTATATTATATATTACGATGAGTATCTAGTGCTGCGTATTGTATCCAACTTGATTGTGAAGTAACATTTTTAATTTGCATAGGTGCCGAGCCGTAGCATACATAATCACCGCCGGCTTCACCACCTTGCCCCTCTCTTAGCATCGATGTGGTGCTGCGAGGTACCCAAGTGGCGTGCCTTGCCATGTGATGTTTGTTTAGCCTCCTTTAGGCCGAGCGACGATCGGGTGGTGGTGGTTGGCAACGCAAAAGATGAACGACCGCGTTTGTTGCTATGCTCCGATTATAGTTATAGTACGAAAAAGCATCATTAACGTTTTTTCTTCTTTTGCTCACTCGTACTATTCCCATCTCGCACAATTTATTCTATGATGTGGCATGCATCCATGTGTACGAGTATATGTTGGAGCTTTTCTGGCGTGCCTGACCTACACCAGAGCTACCCGTTGTGCGCTAGTTTTTCTCACTATTTCGCAGCAAAGCAAAATAGAAAAAAAAAAAAGATTTTTTTTAAGAAAAGATATTTAACCATTCGTCACGTTCCACACGCAAGGCGAACACGGACACACGTTCGTAGATAAAGTGCTCATATCGTACGAGTATGTTAAGACGATACACATATCCGTGCTTCGCCGTAAATTTATTTATTTTTTCTGTTTTCGTTTTTTTTCGCGTCAACGACGCTTTTGTTTTCGCAAAGCTTATTCGCGACCGATTGAGGTTGATGTAATAAAAATATGAAATAGCGAAAACGCAAACAAAAATATGAGAAAACGCATAACCCGGTCGGTCGGGGCGGGCATGCCTTGCGTGGTGTGAAACCGGCAACAAGTGACGCTCGTTCGTCATCATCATATCGCACTTTGGCACTAATAGAGTACTTAAGGTAGAAATAGCAAAACAGCAATAAATTGAATTTAGACTGGGTCAAGATGGCACGAGGTGGGTAGGGATTACATCGGATGGGATACTGCAAATAGAAAGACATCTCTTATCAAACGGCGATTGATGGACGCGACGATGATTGATTGATTCCATTTGGCATTCGTTTTGCTCTCGCTTTAGCCAAGCTTGATTAGCGTTGAACGTTATTTTTCATCTTGATCTATTCCAATTTAAGAAGGAAAAAATTGAAAGTTTGAGTGGAGGCAGGCGCAGACGATAAACGATGACGAATGCGATATCGAAGATGATGATGGCTAGGTGATGGCCTAATGAACTCCAGAAATTAATCATAATTTTAGAGCGGGTGTCGTACTAGGTCTTTTGTGGTCTGTTTGTTTTATTTGAAATGTTATTGACGTTTGAGTAATTTGTTACTTCGTTATTTGCTTTCAGAGCGACAGTATTTATAATGGGGCTGATTGATGAGCAGTGGGAAGTCAATTAATGCCTTATTGTTGTGGAAGACTTTAGTTTTCCTTCTCAGGTACAAACTAAAAATAATTTTGAAATGAAATTTTGGGTCTCGGGTGGATCATGAACCATAAAACTGAGATTTTAGAGCCCGATCTGTATATGACATGCGAAAATTTCTCGAATTGGCCATTGTTTCTATCTGAGTCAAATATGTCCTTGGATTCACTGACATATATGACATATGAAAGTCATTATATTTGCCATATAAAGGGGTGTTTATGTGGCCGTCTCGACAGATAATTTATTTATATTTATAAAATTTATAAGTTAACGACATTGCCTCTTAATATTAAAAAGGCCTTAATTTCCAAATATTTCTGTATCATCTTAAAAAGGTTCAATTTTCGGCAACTTTTTCGATCCGTAAATCCACAATAACTCGGGCTGACATTTATTTCAGGTGTAGAATACTCATCAAATTAAAGGATCGAATTCGATCTCATTCATATGACCCCCGCGAGCACATTTGCAGCAATCGATTCTTTAAAGCCAGTTTTCCACTACTCTTCCATACAAATCCTTTATAACACTGGCCATTGCCTGAGCTCATCTACCGTTGTTTGCTGATAGGCATAAATCAACGACTTATGCCCAAAAAAGAAATCCAAGTGCTAAGTCCCATGATCGAAAAAGCAATTCGATCGAATAACCTCTCGAGGTTATACAATTACCGAACTTCCCCATATATCAATTGTTCGACCAATTCTATTACATGTTGCACCATCTTCTTAGCACCCCGTATCACTGATGAACTGACCATTTTCATCAAAGCCAAAAACGGGCTTCGTGATTGAAGATGATTTATCGACCAAATTTATGATCATCATCATCCTTTTGCTTTTCAGAACTCAATCGAATGGGTTTCGGCGCTTCAAATGATCAGTCCTCGATTACATTTGTTCTTATAAATGAGTGAGATTCCTTGTGAGATTCCAAATTCCTGTAAACGACATGGAATCTGACTGTCTCATTTTAAACTAAAGCCCTTACTGCTGTTCGTCTATCGACCGGTGCGTTCTCTCACTGCCATAGAAATTTACAACTAGGGATGCAAGGCTATGCGCGATTTGCAAATAATTGAGCTGAGCGAGCATCTATGAAACCGTTTTTGAACTCATCACTTTCGTTGATTCTGGTACATATTACTGTGAATTGGTATTTTTTGTTCAAGAATATTTCTTTGCTTAAAGATTGTACAGCTTCCTAAGTGCATCTGTTTCTTCACCAACCTTTTTCTCTTGTAAACTTTAGTTTTTTCCGGTTGGTGGTGAACATTTGAAGTTCACAGCGAGGAATCATTCATTTTTAAATTTCTTGATATCACATTTAGCCTTCGTATGCAGCCGCGCAAGCTCAGGCTTCTTAACTTGTCAAGCTGAGTCCTTGTTGTTGCTTTTTAAGAGTCTGTCCTGAGAAAATTCCGGGTCTATCAAAAGTCCATTAAGCGTTCGAACATGCGAAAATGCTACGTACGAGGGTGGTCCGATAAGCATCATTAGCCTACAAAAGAAAAACAAACATTTTGGAGAAATGGCGATTTATTTTTCAATATAGCCACCTTTTAGCACGATACACTTGACCCAGCGATGCTCCAACTTCTTTAGCCCGTCTGAAAAATACGTTTTCTCGAGGTCTGCAAAGTAGGCCTCCGTGGCGGCGATGACCTCCTCATTCGACTGAAATTTCTGCCCGGCGAGTGACTTTTTCAAATTTGGAAACAAAAAGAAGTCGCACGGGGCCAAATCTGGAGACTACGGTGGCCATGGCCGTGGCGAGGGCGGAGGTGTGAGGCGGTGGGTTATCATGGTGGAAGAGCACTTTTTTTTTCGCCAAGTGGGGCCGTTTTTTCTTCAATTCGGCGTCGAATCGGCCCAATAATTTGGCATAGTACAGCCCTGTGACCGTTTTGCCCTTCTCCAGGTAGTCGATGTGGATCACACCTTGTGAATCCCAGAAAACGGTGGCCATCACCTTTCACCGAGTGAAGTCCACTGTTTCGACTGTTCCTTGGTCTCTGGTGTGTACCAGCGGATCCATGTTTCGTCGACTGTCACGAAACGACGCAGAAACTCCTTCGGATTGCGCTTAAACCTCGTCAAAGACTGCTTTGAAGTGGCCTCACAATTGCGCTTGCTGTCCGGAGTGAGCAAACACGGCACCCATCGCGCCGACAGCTTTCTCATGCCCAAAATTTCATGCAGGATATGACCCACGCGATCTTTTGAAATGCCTACTGTCTCAGCTATCTCGCGCACCTTCAATCGGCGGTCTGCCAATACGAGATCGTGGATTTTTGTCACGTTATCCTCCGTGGCATCTGGACGTGGCTCATCAAAAACCGACGTGCGACCACGTTGAAACTCGTTAAACCAATTTTTGATGGTCGTCATCGAAGGAGAAGAGTCACCGTACACAGCATCCAAACGCTCTTTGATTTCGCTGCGCGATTTCCCTTCCAAAAACAAGAATCGAATCACCGACCGAAATTGCTCTTTTTCCATTTTTCTAAAATCCGCGGACACTCCCGCTTCCACACGCGGTCAAAACAAAACTACGAGTCCGATCCGGCTGAAATTTCGACAAGAGCTGTCTACTAGAATGTACTACACGATTGCTCTTGCTATACTGGCGCCATCTGGCGGTAAGGCTAAATACTTATCGGACCACCCTCGTATGTTAGCCCTAGTGCAAACTCTGATGCGCCGATGTCCACTACAGCTCTGTCAACGGTGATGCCTTGACTTTTATGGACGGTAATTGCGCAAGCCAACTGAAGAGGAAATTGTTTCCTGGTGCATTAGACGTTTCCTTTTTTGAATCCAGCTGTTTGTGGGGTTATCGGAATCAAGCCGTTGTGAACAGTTGGAGCTTGATAGTTGTCAATTTTTACCAACACACATAGTGGTAGTTCATAAAGGTGGCTATCAGAGTCTTGCCATCTGTAAACAATATCGAGTACTGTACCAAGAGAACCATTAAACAGACCTAACTCCGTCCACAAATTTTGTTTTAACATTACTCAACAATTGCGGGCTAGCACTAAGCATGTAGACAAACCATGTGCTTCGTCATCTGGCGCGCGTAGAACAGTGTCATTATTTTTATTCAAGATTGTATTTTGATGTGAATTCAAATTAATTGAACCAACAACCGGGCTCCGCACATCGATGTTTCATCAAGAATATAAACTTTAACAGCATTTGACATGAAACTCTATGGGCAGCGCTGTTTTTTTTGGTGATCATTTCTCCATGGTATGCTTTATCACTGTTTTTGTGCATTGATACTGATGAGCGCGTGCTTTAACATCACCACTTGATCGACATTGTTCAAGTGACCTGCAGATAGTACGCGTGAAAAAAATAACTTCCCAGTTAAGTCAATGAGAGCGTTTTTCGGTGATTATTCCCCCTTGGTACAACTTTTCCAACATTTTATTAGCCTATAACCATAACCACCTTAGACTCCAGCTATGTGCAAAATTTAATCTTGGTCGATCAAACAGGGACAGAGGAGTTCGATTTGAAAGAAGTGGCAATCCCGTGTGTAATAATTAACATGTTGACTGGAATTCATCTACTGTCTTACGCCCAGGTTGTCTTGTGGGACTATTATAATATTACGACCGAAAATATGAGTGAAAACTATTAAAATAAACACTAAATTTGGCTAATAAATTTTAAAAATTTCCAAGCATTCATTATCTTAATAAAAAATTGGTCTTTTTTGATGCTTTGACATCAACAAATCATAAGAAGAGCTTAAAGGGCCGTTTGCATTAAAATATTAAATTGTTATGTTTCTATTGGAAGGCCTCTGGGACAGATTTTACTTTTCAAGAAGATAGTCGATTAATGCAATTTCAGCTCCTCTAGGCTTTTAAAGAACTTTAGACATTCACTCTTAGTCAAACTTTCTTTACAGAGGCAAATTGTCTAACAGAATTACCGTGAGCAGAGTCTTATTTGTTCTTAATTTAGCCAGGTATATTGGCTTTCAGGGAAAAGAAATACTCGTGGCCTAACAACTGACTAAAAATTAAGTCTCAGGGTAGCTAAGGCATTTGCAAAATAATTTTATAGATCCAAATGGCTCATAACTATTCAGACCACTCTCGTAATCAAAACCACTCTTTAACGTAATTCAAGTTAATATTATTATTGTTATTATTTTTAATTATCATTATAACTGGCCATTTGGAACTCAGAAGATCAGTTTCTCGTTGACAACCCTTCACCAAGCTTCCCTGTCAGAGAATGTTCCTTCGATGTTTCGCTGTTCTGCTCCATGTCTTCTAGGTTCATTCTTACATTGCCCTCCCATCTTTTTTCTACGGGGTTTTAACTAATTTTTTTTTTTGAGTGTTCGTCTACTGTCCATTTGTCCGCCCATCCTAGTCTACGCAATTTTATTACCCAGACAACGCTTGGAGCTGAATAGAGTTCCCCGAGTTCTTGATTGTGTAGGGAACCTCATAGTAGATGCATCGAAAACACTATTTAACATTCCTAAGATTTTCCTGCACTTTATTCCATTTAAATAACAATTTCTTGCGGAAACTTTGTAAACATAATCTATTAGTGAAGGAATTTTGCAACCAGTTATTTGGTGTGGGAACCTGTAGCTCCTTTCATCTGAGCACAATATAATTTAATGTACGAACCTTTAACACATCATCCTTCATGCGAAGTAAGGCCAGCGATACGTTGGTATTTATTTGGGTTTCATCGCGATGGTGTTGCGAACGAATAATGATCCTCCAGTGGAAGGACAATAAGATATTTTAATAATATAGGGTCCGCCAAATAACTTTTTTTTTTTTTTGAAAATGCTATAAAAAAACTACTGAATATTTTCTCAAATTTCTTTTTTTATTTGAAAGTACAATCCTTCCGGTTAATAATGGAAAATAATTTCATTCAAATGGCTGCCTCGGCTGGCCATGCAGTAGCCTACACGATCGGTCCAATTTTTAAGCACATTATCGATTGTGTGCAGCTGTATTTCACCAATGGCTTCACGAATATTGTCCTTTAAAGCGTCAATTGTCTCTGGCTTGTCGGCGTAACACTTATCTTTGACGGCACCCCACAAATAATAGTCCAACGGTGTCAAATCGCAGCTACGAGGTGGCCAAACGACATCAGCTCTGCGGCTGATAATGCGATCTTCAAAAACAGGGCGCAAAACATCGAGTGTAGCTTCGGCTGTGTGGCACGTAGCGCCGTCCTGTTGAAACCAAATGTTGCCAATATCCTCCTCTTCAATTTTTGTGAACAAAAATTCGTTCAACATGGCCCGATAACGATCGCCATTGACTGTAACGGCCACTCCTTGCTCATTTTCGAAGAAAAATGGCCCAATTATGCCTCTGGACCAAAATCCGCACCAAACAGTGGCTCGTTTTGGGTGCACCGACTTTTCAATGTATGCGTGCGGGTTTTCTGTGCTCCAAATGCGACAATTTTGCTTGTTTACATACCCCCCAAGATCAAAATGAGCTTCATCTGAAAAGATGATTTTTTTGGCAAAATCGGCATCTTCTGTAAGTCGATCGCAGGCCCACTTAGCGAAGCGTTGTTCAAGCGTATACACAACCATATTCGTTCAGCGGAAGGATAAAACTAATTATCTGTCAAATCAGACATGAGCTAAGTGTTACCATTCACGAAATAAGCACTACTTGAAAAAAAAAAACGTTAGATGGCGGACCCTTTATATAATCTTCCAATTTGTGGACGGATAAAGTCAAATCTTCTCTCCACACTTTTGAACTAACAACTAACTAACATAAACGTTTCGAGTTTAGCATAAAGAAACCTATTTTAGGCGATTTGCACCTAAAGCCTCTTTCACATTATGGAGACGATATCAGCTGAAGAGGGCCTAACATGGTTGTCAGAATTGTTATTCCTCGAATAACATTGGTCAGAGCCATTCAGTTCTCATCCCGTGGCGTTAGATGCCTCTGAGTGAATCTATCAGAAAAGAGAAATATCGACTGCCTTTTCGGTGTTCTCAATCATACCCGAAGTCATGGCATCATGGAATTAAAGGAACAACATATAATAGTTAGAGGACAGTTTTTTGTGTCATTTTCATTTACCACACTTTCTTGTGTTCTTCGTTCTACCGTTAGAGGAAAACGTTGGAAGCTAGTGTAGAAAATAACCTAAATTATACATATGTATGTGAATCAAGGATAAACCATCTTCGACTCGGGATGCTTTTATCACAAAATTTTCAGGGCTTTTTGTCAGGACTCAGCTAAGGAGAAATATGTAATATTGTATAGAAATATAATTTTTGGCTGTTGCTGGGATTCGATCCTCATCCTATCGGCGTCAAAGGCCAACACATACCCACTGAACCAAGATGCTCTCGTGATGTTTTTTTTTGGTTTTTTTATAGGGTTCGGGGAACATGTATCACAGAACGTATAGAACCTATAAAACTAAGCAAGCCGCGATACCATAATCGCATGCTGAGGGCTTTCCCTAAGACATCTTGTTTTCCTGCAAAAGTTTCGTATAGACCTGAGGTTGCAACCCCTTTTGGTGGATGTAAAAATATACGCCAAAGACTTGATTTAATCGAAGAGCAACCATAGCATGCGAATGATAAACTCTCCTAAACGAATTCGCAGTATTTGCATTAACGTCGGCTGCCCTGCAAATTTTTGTACTCATTTGCCCTTCTAGCCCAGCTAGAACGTCATGGTGTGGTTGTGCTGCTAAGCAAGGCTGTGGCTTAAAAGAAATAGCTGTTTTCATAGATAACTCAATCATTTCTTAAACAAATTCATATTTCTCTACATCACGTAGGCACATCGTTCATTGTACCATAGGTATCACCTTAAGTGCTATCGATTACAATATCTTTACGAGATTTTGGGAACGTATTGATCGGAGGAATTCGAATATAAAAAACCCGTTATTCGCTCTTTTTAAACTTAAAGTTGAGTTTAAGTAATTTTTAGAGAAATTTATGAAACACATCTAGACGCAAATTCCTTTTTTGTGGCCAGCTTGAAGTGCTGAAGTTCTCATTCACGTCTAAAAATGCTGCTAAGCCCTGAGGTAGGCTATTTTCTTTCCTTCTTTGGCAGTATGTAAGGCTGCGTAAGATTCGTTTTCCACGGAACGAGAAAGACTACGTCTTATGATTATCATTAGAAATGATATCATTTAAATGTAGCTTCGTTTACTGAACTCCAAGAGGCCCAATTTTGTATAACTCTGTTGCAAAAGTCATTGTGGATCTCTCCACTGGTTTGAATGATGTTGTTTCAGTCCCTCAATTCGTGTTTGTTTTGCCATAAACCAGCGAACTGACGTAGCCTCAGGAAATAAATCTAAGATCCTTAAGTCTCACTATTTAGTGGCCCTTCTACAAGGTAGCTCAAAACGAATCATCCTAGATGATTGATGTTATAATTTTTGCAAGCGGCGTCGTACGTCAATCATATTTGACATTTGTGAACTAGACAGCTGCAGCATATAAACAGATAAGCAAGAGCGTGGAATAATTGTGTCGACTTTTCTCACCAAAAATCAGTGGGTGGTGTTAGCGCAGGGTCAATTTCGACGTCGATTTCCTAATAGTGTCGTGCCAACTGGGCAAACTACTCGACTCGAAGAAATTGGAACCACAGGAGACCATGCAGGGTGTGGCCGCCACCGAGAATATCACGGCTGTGGCTGCCGATGTCCATGAGAACGAAAAATCATCAACTAGACGACGGGTCAGGCAATTGAGCATCACCAGACGGACCCTGCAGCGAATTTTAGAGAAAGACTTACACATGTTCCCATACAAAGTGCAAACAGTGCATCAGTTAATGCCTGCTGACCGTCAGTTGCGTGTGAATTACTGTCGATTTTGTGTCATCATGACCAACGAGGCGCATTTCCACTTAAGCGGTTACGTCCATAAGCAAAATCTTCATTTCTAGGGCACTGAAAATCCGTGTGTGATGCACGAAGAGCCATTACATCTACTGAAAGCCACTGTGTGGTGCGGCGTTAACGCGGGAAGAGTGATTGGGCCGTATTGTCTTGAGGACGCCTTCGGTAATACGGTCACTCTTACTGACCGCTACAGGGCCATGATAAACGACATTTTACTGCCGGAATTGGATGAGCGGGGTTTGGTGAACATGTGCTTTCAACAAGACGGTGCAAACGCACACACAGCACACAGCATGAGCCATAATGGACATTGTGAAGGAAGGGTTTTCTGGTCGCGTAATCATTTTGGCGTTTTGGCATGCCCAGCAAGATCGCCCGAGTCAACCATCCCAGACTTCTTTCTTTAGAGCTACTTGAAGTTGCGAGCTTATGACAACAAGCCTCAGACAATCGCAGCCCTTAAGGAGAATATTCGGAAGTATTTCAAAAGTATTGTAATTCAAAATCAAAGTTGGATGATTAATTTTGCGCCACCATGTACAACCTTAGTTTTAGAAATAACGCGTTCGTGTAACTTTTCTTGCAACAACTACAATGTAACGCCCAATTCTTGGGCCAAATCTATGCCCTCTAGTTGAGGTCACAAAACGTAAATTATCATGAACCAATACCGTTCCCCCTTGACAGTTAATATTCTTGTTTCGGAATATATGTATATGGCCCACAGACACAGCCTTCCTAACATTTACACCAAACAGTGAGTTTCTGCGGAGGCAATGGAGACTTTTAATGCTGCTCTTGATAACCCTCTCCTCGAGTGCAGCAATTTTGCTTGACCACGAAGCCGTTCAATCAAAAAGGTTCTTTACCACTGCAGATATTTTTTGGACCCGTTTCTAACTGCTCTAGAGCACAATCAGCGAACATACGATGAACTTTGTGGTCTTGGAGCGTTGGTTCTTATTTCACTTGGATTTTATATGGATGCATACCCAAGTTTAGATCGTAGAAAAGCCATCTTCTAGTGGGCGACTAGGGTTGCTATACAGTAGCACTATTCTCGCTTGACCGTATGTTTCGTCACCATCAAGTTGATCGATCAGAAACCAAGCCGTTGCAAATCGAATTAATTTTTATAATAAATTCCACAATTTCAACGTCTTAATGTATGGTGAAGCAGTGTATGATGAAACTGGTGACCATCGCAGAACACAAAAGTCAAATAATGATAACGTGGCCTCGTGAAACGTCGGGGCAATGAGGTTTTAAAGATCAGATATATGTACATAGTTGTTGAAAAGTCCTTAAGAATCAACTTCCTTACAATCGGCTTATTGAAATCATATGAAGCCCCTGTCAAGCACGGTCTTCTTGGCTCTTCTCTAGACCTTTTATTCTATATATATCCCTGGAATTTGGAGAGCAGTTAACCTGGTCTTATACTTAAAAAATTGTACAGGTCTCAGATAATACAGAGATGGTTCAAAGATGGAATCAGAAGTTGGCCAAAATCGCAGTTTCGAAGGCATTATACCTTTTCAGTATAGTTAGCCATAGACAAGTAGTGCTCGAAGCGTTAAGCTTATCCAGCATGAGCTCAAAATCCATCGCGATCTGCCACGATGTTCTCGTTCTAGGAACAACAAGAGAAGGGCAGAAAGGGTCATGATAATGAAAACGCCGAAATGCTAGTTAGAATGGCATCTCCGCAAGGTACACAGTTGGCGAACTCTTCCGCGGTGTTCTTACATCTGGACTCAACAAGCTTTTGAAACAATTGGGGACATCATATCTGCTCTATTGGAAAAATAATTCAGAGGCTCCCTTTGAAACAAAGTCTTAGAGGCGATATCAGAAATCGTGTCTATTACCTTTCATGATGCTTCGATCTGAAATATGGCCTCCTCAAATTGAGCCTTTTCCCCGAAGCAGTGAACAAACTTTGTTTTGAGCATGATGAGACTGCAGCGCACGTCGCATGTGAGTTTTCATGCCCTCGGTCATCATAAGAAGTTTGTGTTTTCAGAGAAATTATGTCCCCTGGGACAAAATCACTCCTAGTCCTGCGGAATCATTCTTAAACTTTATAAGGAAGACCTATGATCTTGTCTTCTAATTGTCTTTAGGGTAAATATATCTTTCTTTATCGTAGACCGTCCTCTACTTGCTGTAGTCTCATAATTACCAAATTCATGTGCTTTTGTCTGTCCTGAGTGTCTAATTAAGGATAAAAATAACAACCACCCTTAAGCTTACTCTAAAAATGATGAAGGGGGTCATCGAAAACTCTGCCGGCCTTGCTCAACTTTTCAGCTCCCGACTCGACGCTCAATCCATTCCACAACAACAAGATAACTCCAAAGATTCCATAACTGATGATTACGCATTCTTTTCTTGTCACAATCCCAACCGCTATCTTGATCGCAATTCTATCTGTTCTCTGTCACTACCATACATCTAAACACCCTGTCCAAAGCTACCACAATACTAAATCGTTAAACCAAATCCATCTACCATTTCGAGGCAGAGCTTTATGGAGCACCCTAGAACCATTAAATCCATTCCGAATTACTTCCACCACAATAAAAATCACAAAGATTGGAACAAACTGCCCACCAAAGCACTTTACAAAGAACTCGAGTCGGTCGAGGACCCAGTGGCCGAAATAGCGCTCCAACAAATCATTTTCCCATTACGACATATCCACTTAATTTGCCACCGACAAAATTGCCAATGAATGAATAAAACTGCCATGGCAAGGCAAAGCAAGTCAAGCAAAGTAGCAACAGTGGCACAATCCATACTATAGGTTAGGTGCTCCCCATAGAGTCCTTTCGTCCTTCTTAATGCTTTATAACATGCGGAAGTATGTACATACGTAGGTAGGTATGTACATTGGTTCGTTGGGACAATATGTGATACATGGATGTGTATCCGTTGGGTAGCTGGCAATTTCCAGTTTGTTTCTTACTCTTAGTAGACTTCGACCATTCGTTCTGTTGCTTATTTGGTTATTAAATTTTATTAGATGACAGCTGAAATAACAATCGATATTTCAATACACGCAGTTGACCGAGGGATGAAAGTATCCTTTTTTTCCATTCCGCTCCTTTGCCATTTCTTTCTTTATCGACCATTTAATTTATATACCTCGGTGTGGGGAGGGAATTTTCCATTTCCGTTGCCATTACAGCGGTTTATATGTGCATTCACGTGTGTTGCTTATTAACTAGGTACGAGTACGTTAGCAACAAGTTCAAAGGCTATACACGGAGTAAGTGAAATAATTGTTATTGCTCGTAGATGCGTGTTTTTGAAGAGTAACATTAACTCGCAGGCATTTAGATACGCGCGACAAGACATGCCATACGCATAGCGACAATTTATCTGCAAACCCCACACACTGCGACCAATTAGGGAAACATAGTTCCACAAGAGTGAGAAAGTTTATTGTCAGTTCGAATGTGCGCTTCAACTACAGAACGATTACCTACTCGTACGTTTACGAGCAGATAAATGTTGCACAAAGTCGGATCCGGGGTGCACAGTCTAGTTGCAATCGGAGGAGAAACTTAAATCGTTCTTCAATGAATTTTGAATGAACTCAACTTTGATTGGGACGACCGTCGACTGAGGCAGTTGGAGTGGTTAATGACTGTGCAAGTAATTTGATGTAATTTTCCAGGAAAATGTCACAACGGAAAGTCGAAAGCGCCGGTTGGGAATGACTTCTTACGACGTTAGTGGTTTATTTATTAAGTAGTTCGTGAATATTGGATTAGAGTACTGCGGTAATGATATTGATAATGACGTCAGTTAGTCCCTTTTTTTCACACGCTCCGGTTATGAGTACTCTCTTGCACTCAATCAATCACCTTCAGCCCGGTATACGACGGCTATAAAACTCAGCCAATCAGGTATGTCTCTGTGTGAGTGTGTGTGTTTAATTATTTCCTTCCTCGCCTGGCAAGTCGGTTTTGTTTTAATAGCTTAACGGTAATGAGAACAACATCGTGTTGAGGTGCCGCACTTAATGCTCAAGTTTCATAGCACATAGATTAGAGCACGCCATGTGCAAAAAAGGCACGGCAACTGTATCGTAATTACTAATTTCGTGCTTCAATAATAGTTAAGTCTTCTGGGGTGAAATTGAAAACATTTATTCGAGCTGACTGTTTGAAATTATTTTTGAAGTGGATTGCGCGAAAATCGTTAATGACAAATAAAATAAAGTGGCACGAGGGCTGTTGGTTATGACCATATGTGTCGAAAGAGCAGCGAAAAAGCAATCAATCATATTTAATATCATACATTTGCTGTACCGAAAATCTGAGTGATGTACAAGGACATCCAAGAAAAGGTGTCATTTTAAATCATTTAAATCAATAGAATAGGCGACATTTCCATGAAAAGTGATGAAATTTTTATTGTATTGTAACCTAAGGCACAAACCTTTGTTACCAAGTTACAATCATTAATTGCAAAATGTACAAAGCCAGGGCCTGATTATATATTCTGTCAAAATATAACCGAGACTGGGTCAATAAAAATGACAAAAATCAATTAATCATCAACGCGAATTTTATTTTGTTTGAAAAGAGGCTCCCTTTGAAGCGGTACTTTTTCCCAACGAACAATAGAGTCATCCACGCATTTTTCGTATTGATATTGCGTGGTCGCCTTCAGTTCTCTCCTAGGGACCTTAAAATTAATGCCATAACCCTCGGGGCAGTGGTGACTAGGTTAATTACCCTAAACTTTAGTCGATCTTAGTTCGCGTGTACTAAAAACGCAAATTATACGACCGATTTACAAAAGGAGTAGGAAACCATGTCACTAGCTAGCTACCGGCGCACACACGACTTCCGGTGGTGACGAAGCTACTGTCTTCACCAAATTATCTTTAAGAGACTCAACATTTCGGTGAGGCTTACAGCATGCCTTCTCTTCCAAGATATTCCATAGACGGCTGTCCAACGGATTAAGATCCGGGCTGCCCGAGGGCCAATCTTCAATGGCGATAGACCCGGTAAATTGTCCTTAAGCCAAAGTTGAATGGTTTTTCCCTTATAGGCCAGAGCAGAATCTTGCTTAAAAATATAGTGCGTGCCCGCAAGCTTCACAACCTTCTCCAAAATGTTACTTTGGTAGTTGGAAGCACGTGTTTTCACTCCTTGTTCACAAAAATGCAGGTTAGAAACACCATAATACGACACATCCCACCAAAACATCACTGAAGCTGGATGATGGCCTCTTTCAACTTTCCCAACCTTTTCAGCAGCTTCCTTGGTGCTATGGGGGTAAATCCTGTTTTCTGTTCCACTGTAACCATTTTCTCATCTATGAAAAGAATTTTTCTATGTCCGCCGTTTGCGTGTCTTTGAAGTAATACTTTCGATCTTGTCGCTTTTATCTTGCGCAGAGCTTCAGTCAAGCTTTGTCCAGTACTTCTTCGATAAGCGCCAAGCCTGTGAATGCGTGACATCGTTCTTGGGGGTAATTTTATTTCACGAGCCATAATTTTTTGTTTGCGAAGCGGACTTCTCCGGATTCTTTCGGCAACTGCTTTGACTACTTCTGGTGTCCTAATTTGGCATGGTAAGAAGCAATCGATATTCGCGAAAGTATTTTATTTTTGATTCAGAATTATATTAGTAACAGACAATTCAAGGCGCGGATGAAAGATGAATTCAGTGAGAAAGAGAAGGTAAAATTCGGAGTCCCACAAGGATCAAAACGGGTGCCTCTGATCTTCAAAATCAATATGAGCCATGCACTCTCTGCCACAAAGTCATTATTCAAGCAGCAAAAATAATTCAATACAATAACTTCATGGTATCACGACCATAACCTGATCATCAAAGTGAAGAAAGTAGAGCTATGCATGTCCTCGACATATTCCAAAATGAAATACGAGAATTGTCCAAAAATTAAGGTGACTCTTTATTTTATTTTTTTTTTAATATTTATTTATTCATTAATATCTACTTTGTCTCCTTAAAGGAAATGCCCCTCAGATATAATACACTTGCGCCAGCGCTGTTTCTAGTCCACGAAGCAATTCTGATATGCGCTTCTGGTATAGCCTTAAGCTCTTCCAGTGATACCTCCTCAATTGTAGCAAACATCCGTCTTTACACGAGAAAAGAATAAAAGTCTCAGGAGCCAAGTCCGTTGAATATGGTGGCTGAGGCATGATTACGATGTTGTCAAGAAATGATGAGTGATCGCCACAATTTTTTTTTCCAACAAACCTGTTTTTTTTTCATATTGCTTTAGACAAACCAGTGCATAACTTCAAGGTTATATTCGTTATACGACCTTATAACCAGATATCCATAATTTGTCTCCAGTGATGACTCTTTTCAGTTAATTTGGATCGTCATTCACCTCATTCAACAACTTCTGAGCCATGCCCATGCGACAGACCTTTTAGTCAAAGTTTCATCAGTTTCGGAACAAACTTCTTTGACACATGTTTCATACCCAAAATATTTGAAAAAAAATTCAGGGCGTAAGCCAACTGATATATCAATATCCTCTGCAACTTCTCTTAATGTGATTCGACGATTCTCCAAAACAATTTCCTTCACTGCTTCAATGTTTTTATACCTTCTCCACGGAGGTGTCTAGCCTTCAAAAAAAAAAATACTTTCCAAATGCCACATTTTCACACATTCGCCATATATGCGGGTAAATTTTATCGGCCTGCATCGGTTATGTTGTTTTGGATATATCTGTCAAATTGGTTTTTTATTATTTAGTTACTGATGCCAAATTACCATGGCAAGTTACACGATTGAACATCACGTCCAAATGATAAAACTTCGAAATGAGTGTTCGTTAGTGCAAACATTGCGTTCGTTGCGCTCATTTTACGGTAGAGGTGGTAGCCCTTCACAGTTGACTCTTCCACGTTTGGTGGCCAAATTTGAGACAGCCGGGTCGGTTGTCATTTAGTAATATTCGTACGACGCGGTTCGTGAAGGCAGAACAGCAGAACCCGAGCCAGTCGGTTTTTCGCCCAATTTGGCGTTGGGAGTTTTGGCCTACATCCGTACAATATCCAATATCCGGGACTCATAGTTCATGGCCATAGACAATGTCGCTTGTTCGAACCGAGGACTCCAATTTTGGCCGAAAGACGAGACGCATATTTGGATGAATGGCTGTGTTAACAAGAAAAATTGCCGTATCCAATGCGTCTTAATAAAGCTCCCGTTTGGTGTGGGTTTTGGACCACCATGTTGGAGCCGACATTTTATTTTCCACATAAAATTTAACACAGATTCTGTGATCTATTTGCTTCAGTAGGAAATCGCCAAACATGTACGTCTGTGAAAAACAAACAATGACAATGGCCAGTTAGGTCCACATATGTTAGAGAACATGTGTACCTTAGCTTTAGATGGAGTTTCAGTTCATGAAGTGCCAGAACCAAGCTTCTCACATTCACGTATGTTGTGTGCGATATGTTTTTCATACAAGTGAAGTTGACCTACAGTCTAATGCCGATTCCGAACGGCGAGAGCTGAGAAACTCTTTCAAGGCAAGTGTCCTATGGGGGGTTTTGCCAAAAACTCCGCTGAGGAGAGAAGCTGCGAAATTAATATACAATGGCATTGGTGTTATCGGGATCCGAACTTTACCTTGCTTTACCTTGCGAAATTCAAAAAGTCACCTTATTTTTTTAACAACCTCGTATATCATTAAAAATATGTGAACTCTCTCTCTGCATCAGTCCTACGTCAGTGCCATTTTAGGCTGGTTGAATCTCATCTTAAATACGAAGTACAGCATTTGTTTTCAGTTTTCTACAGGCAAACCTCCTAGGCCTTGAGGACATTTTATACTACAAGCAAGTCAAAATAAATTGTTAATTGAATTGAGATGAAAGGTTTTTCGATAAAAAAAAGTCGCTTAAAAGGACGGATTTGTGAGGTGCTTCATTGTAGTGGAGCAAAATCCGAGAGTCGTTTTGCCACAATTCCGGTGCTTTTCGGCGGCAACTTCCCCCAAAACATTTCGAAAGGATACAATTATAGTGCTTATCACTGTTTGACTTACTGGAATATCAAAAAGAAATAGTGAAAAAAAAACATTGATATTTGACGGACTTTGACTTGTTTTGTTTTCATTTAAGTCATTTAGTTCATTTATGTAAATCATACTCGCAGACCCAAGTCTTGTCACCTGTAATGATAGGTTTCGTAAGTTTAGAGTCCGAATAGACTCGTTCTGCGGCAATTATTTTTCGGTCTTTAAAACAAGCCGTACTGCTACGCGTCTCATGAATCAACGAATTAATTCGTGAGGGTTCTTAAGTGAACTTCCTGAAGCTATAGTAAGGATTTTCGAATACCATTCCATAACTGCCATTGCAGGCCGTTTCGGATATAGCGACTCTTCAGCCCTCTTTAATGCTTTGTACCACTCAAATGTTCTTGTTCTCATTATTGCAGAGTCCCTGTAGGCTTTTTCTTACATTTACAATGCGTCCAACAAGAAATTCCACTGGCAACATTATATTTCAAGGAAACTCCTTGTCCTGTATTTTTTCCATAGAAAAACGCCGATATCACTTGACAGAGTCTCGTTGATGACCCTTCGCCAAGCCTCTCTGTCATGACTGTGTTCCTTCCATATTTCGCTGTTCCTTCTCTTCTAGATCTATCCTTATATTATCCTCCCATCTACGCCGCGACCTTTTTGACTGTCTTTTTCCTGCCGGTTTTCCACTCATTATTAATTTGACACAATCATCGCAATTTTATTCGCAATTTTATTACTTGGACAATGCTTGGAACTGAATAAAGTTTCTCGAGTTCTTGTGTAGTTCTCTCCATACGCCTTTTTCTTCATCATGTTTTCTACCATAGATTCTCCTTAAGATCTTGTATCAAAGACACGAAATCTATTTTTTCATAGTTTTTTTTCATAGGCCAGTTTTTTGTTTTAGTTTTAAATTAATTTTTATTTATATTTTTAGAACTCACCGCAGACAAAAAAACTAGCTTAAGTAGCAATTAACTTAAAATACCCTACTAGCTCTATATGGACACTTTAAAGCAAGCAGACCAACTTAAGACTATGCCTTTCGGCTTTACGATTGACTTAAAGTAAATGAAAAACTAAAGCTAAGAAAATAATATTTTCTCCCTGGACGTATTTCGCATTCGTTTGAATCATTTACTAAGCATTGACCTAGACTTTATCCTTTGTATACACATGATCACAAAATTATTCGCACAAAAATATATGTACACTGAATTTATTTAATAAATTCTGTTTTCTATCTAAAAAAGTAACTTCTTTTTTGTCCCCTTTATACTCAATAGTTATATCAATGGTTCAAATTGATGCAATCATCCCTAAGGGTATTTTTTTCGGCTTCTCTGAATACGGCAAGAGGAAAGCAAACACAAAATTATCCGCACAAGCTCAATTGTCGTTTTATATGAGTAATATCCGGTCTTCCCGTTGAATGCTGTAATGGGCGCTACTAGCAGAAGGATAGAGGATATTTCTGGGAAAATTAGAATTAGAGGAACGAAAGGTTATTTCAAAGTTAATTTCGGAAGGCAAAACCATATCTGTAAGCGTGGTTGGTCAAATGGAGTTTATTGACTATAGAATGAACCAATATGACTATCCCAAAATCCCGAAAATAAAATTCCAATGAAGCAAGCGCGACGAAAATGAGTCTAGGGCCAAATCATGTCTTGCAGCAAATAAACGAGCCAAGGCACACTGTTCTCTCGAAACGTAGCTGCTTTTTAATGTTCGCTCGCTGTTTGAAACGTCTCTATAGCTACCCGACAAAGCTTGAAAAAATGTTAGAAATTGGTATATCAGGAGAAAAGTTTCATTTAAAAAAAACTCTACAACAAGAATGGAAACCTTTAGCCCCAGATTTTGGAAAAAAAAATGTCGAAAGTAATGACTAAAGTCGTTATTGAGGCTAAGCATTAATGAACATCAGCCGATTGAGGTCTGGACTGTTGCTTGACCAATCCAAAAAAGGAATGCCGATATCTTCCTGTACTTTTGCAGTTTTATGTTAGCGGAAAAACAGATTATCATTATGCGAATTCACTTTAGAAAATCGGGCTTTCTAGATTTTTTGTGACTGACTCCAAACTAGGCACAACTCAATAATACAATGCCTCTGCATTCACTGTACCCTCTAACATCAAAATCATCTCCAATAGCTATCGGATATGCATCTCCATATTATTACATAGGGGGATTGTTGGGCCATGGCTTGGTCTGACCAACGACGGGCTCTTTAGAAGCCATTGGGTCTTATACGATTAAACTTAGACAAAGTCGGATTCAATTAAATTTTCTATGCTTTTAATCGGATTTGATCGGGTTTTCTCCATTTTCCTGACTAAAGTGGCTTTTTTATATGCTGGCCTACCCTCAAACCCATGTCCTTCAACAGTTCTTTTTGTTGTATCAATTTGAAATAATTGCTACATTTCTGATAGAATCTAAACTGCACTTTTAAAACGATCTTCAAGACTATTTCTCAAGATAATACGATTTTCTCTCGGCTGGTTGCCCTCTTTTTTATAAACTGACGTTCTGAGCTTTCATTTAATTTCAAATCACATGCTATTGTACCAGTTGTACCTATTCATTTTGATCCGAAGTAATTATAGCGCCCTTCTAAAATAAAGGGAGTTGGGCTTCTTTTGACATGATTTGGCTAATCTTTGTAATATATGCGCACGGATCCAAATATTCACGTAAAATAAATTCTTAAAGGCATAAAAAGTACTTACTTGTTATCGTAAAGCTATCCCCAGAATAATATTCAGCTTTCCTAAACAAAAATCAGGAAAGCCCTTTTACTCAAAGTTAAATTTGAATATAGGTCCTAA